>CM066173.1:41018359-42420859 GCA_033629205.1 Lithocarpus polystachyus
TTGAAATAGAAATTTTTATAAAACAGAAACTGATTACTGACTCAGCAACTTTAAACAAATGGAAGTTTTTTAGTGGAATAATAAACAAATGACGTGGTCCACCAGAGTACTGTATAATTTCACCCAAAATAGGCTATTTCCTATTCTTAAATCCATCACAAATAGTTTCTCAAAAAAAAAAAAAAAAATCCACCACAAATAAGTCAAATTTCGATAAATTACTTACCACAGGTCCATTGTACACATCCCAGTAGTGTCATAAAATAATTTAAAAAAAAAACTGTATTATTTTAATTAACAATAATCACACAATTGACCCTATTTATATAATATAAGAGAGAGGAAAAAAATATAAAGAAACAAATTATTTATAATCCATATCCCCAAAAGAGCATTCCCCTTCAGGTGCAGGCACTAACAATCAGCCGTTCATTCAATTCCACACATCTAATTCGTTAATTCCGCAAGGAAGGCACAATGACTGGAATACTATATACCAATCGGACGATTTAAACATTGCTTGAAATTGATCTGGACCGTCGAAAATCCATGATCTCCCCCTCAACAGACCCCGAATTCCCTCCAACCATCCGATCTTTGGAATCACGCCTCTTCAACTTCGCATCAGAACCGTCGAAAATCTGACCCAACAACCCTTGCAATTGATCCGAATTCACGTACAATTTACCTCGTAACACAGCCGAGAACGTGTTCAAGAACTCAGTATAAGCTGGAACCACACGCTTTATCGTCGATTCCTTAATCTGTTCCCTCAAATCCATGTCAGGAATTCTATAAGACCCTCTGTGCCTCTGTGAAATCTCATTGAAGCCCTTCAAAAATGCCTCCATTTTTGCTCTCGCTAAGCTTCCCAAACCCTCCTTGCTCTGCCTCTTCAAGTCTTCTTTATCCAATAGCTTCACAAGTTGTCCCCACGATTGCTTCTGATACATATACGCTGATTCCTCAGCAACAACCTTGTACTTGTTTTTCATGTACTGGTCTCCCAAAAGCTTTCCTAGTTCAGTGTTTCTCGTTTTGATGTAAATGTACCAGTACGTGTTCATTGCAAATACGTGGGGTAAGATTTTGTCTCTGTAGCTCAACCTTTTGGTCTCGATGTTTCTATGAAGTGCATCCATGACGTTGGTAATGGCATCTTGGAGTAAAGCCTCGTCTGTTACAGGTTTTGATAGAATTCCCACTTTCCACATTTGCTCTGTCCAAAGAACCATGGCCATGCGTGCTCTGTAAGTGTCTGTGGTCAAGTATTTGAGGTAGTTAATTGCATATCGAACAAGTTTCGGTACCGAGCCATCTTGTGGTGGAGGGTAAGCATCTGAATTGCCTTCGATTTGGAGGCCAAATTTCCAAAACACTTTACTCGAACCGTGAACGAGTAACTTTGTAAGTTCTCTAAACCGAGTACATATATCAGCTCCAGCTTCACCTTCGAAAGTGTCTGAGAATTCGGGCTTAAGTTTCTCCAAGGAACCGAACATGTCCAATAGTTTGAACAGTTTGTGCGGCTCTTTGCTGCTCCTAGCTACGCCTTCCCCGAATCGAAAAAAGACTGCTATGATTTTGTCTGCGATCATCACGAAGCATTGTGGCCACACCACTCCATCCATGATGTTTCCTAGAACTTGGTTGCAGAGTTTCTTTTCTGATACAAGTACTGTTTTTACTGCAAGTTCTAAGTGTTGGATCCAAAGGCTTATTGCTGTCTCTAAGGTCTCCCATTCCATGGCACCGATTTCTTCGGGTTTGTAGGTTCTTAGGTAATCTGGGTTTAGTGGCATCAGTGCTTTGGCTGCCCTTCTATATCTCACCTGTCACATAGACCAATAGGCATTAGCATTTACACAATATTGGTCTTAACGAAAACTAAATGGTATATTTGATTCATGTCTTCAAGGACAAAAATATTCTATTTTTAATTTGATTTGAGGAATAACTGAATAAGCAATTTGCATTGAATCTTACATTCTTTGCCCAATGGCAATGCTATAGACAATATCTTGTCCAACTGTTGCTAGCTTGCTACAATCTACATTGCAGGCAGTATCAAATGATGCGGTCTCCTCTTTGAATTTATATTCAAAAGGATAGAATTTTTGTTGTGTTTTTCAAGGGCTGTATTTTATATTCAAAAGGATGAATATAATATGACTGTGTTTATTAGCCAGTATAGCACAACCATATAATTTATTAGGGTATTGACTTTTTATTTATTTATTTATAATCTATTGGGGTATTGACTTATTGGCTAATGCAGCTTCCTTATGTATAATTGCAGCTTTTAAGGTCACAGTTAAATTTAAATGAAAACTAAGGTACAATATCTATTAAGGAATTGTGTGCTTGTGTCCTATTCTAGATATAATCGGAGTAGTATTATTATTGTTTTTTAAATCAAAGAATATTTCGTAATACATGTAAACTGAATGTTCATGTTGATCAAAGTCTAAACATGAACATATACTACGGATGGATATTGAGAAAATTGTTTCATGAAAAGAATGGTTCATGATCACTACAGTTTCAAATCTGAATAATAATATGAAACAAAAATAGATTGAAGTTAGGATTTAAAGACAACTAATAAAGAATAATTAAAATACTTCTAGAGGAACCATTTCACACACCTTGACATAGATGTCAATACATATATCCAGGCAATCATTCGCAGCTAGTGTCTCTGAAATTCGTTGTAGAACTTCAACCTCCAGCTCTGCACCCAAATCAGATGCCACAATCTCAGCTTCTTTATCATCAACTTGCACCTGATCCCCCATATTTTGATGCCTTAAAAGCTGTAATATACTCTCATACTCATCCTGCAAATTTAATAAAGCCTCATCAAGCAGCCCATCAAATTTCATCGCATCAACCTCATTTTCATAGAGAGCTTTGAGAGTGAACAGAGTTTCTCTGAGCCTATGTGTCCTATCCTGATCCGTGGCCTTGGTCCTGCTCAAAAACTCCACCACTTCTTGAAGCTTTTGAATCACCAGCTTTCCCTCTTGACTGATCGAATTAATCGCAGCATTCAGCTGATTAACACAGTCCACATAGTTGAGCAGTTTCTTGAGCCTTTTTTTGGGTGTTGTCTCTGCTGATAAGATTGATGAGAGTTCGAGGAGCTTGAGCTGGAGAGAATCGGAGACTTTGAAGCTCTCGAGGAGAGCAAGAGCAGGAGTAACAGCTCGGTTGATTCGTGTATCGAGGGCTTTGGTAGCCATGGCTAAAGACTGTAAAGGAGATACTCTTCTTGATGCTGTTGAAAGAGTTTCATCTAAAAGATCAAACTTTTTGTCCATCTTACCAAGGCTTTCTTCCATTTTGGATGAGGTTTGCAACAGAGTTTTCAGATCTGAACACGCAAACTCCAGCTGGGTAAGCTTTGTATCCTCTTCATTGAGCGCCATTAATTCTGATCTTCACGCACACTGAGACGGTGTATACTTTGTACGTAGTATTGGGGTTGGGATATATGGTTGAGCTTGTATTATATATATATATGATTATTGACAGACACAATGTTTTTGGAGGAAGAACAGGACATGAAGAACCACCTTAAGAGACTCGATCTCGATACAAACTAAGAACAAATGGCATTGCTTCACAGAAACGAACAAATAGCAATTGAAAAAACTAGGAATATGTAGCATGTACAGCCGGTGTGCTTTAATCCCAAATAACCGGTCCAAAACTAAGCATTCACTCGCCAAAAAATTACCCTGGCATCCATAAACCGAAGTAGTCAACTATGGGCCTCAGCAAGCCTGGCCCGTTGTGCCTGGAAGTTATCAGTATTTCATTTAAAATATAATATTATTTAGGCCTGTTTGAATATCACTTATTTGTTAAAAATTTAAAATTTATTGCTGAAAATATTATAGTAAAATATTTTTAAAAGCAAAATACTATTCATAAATACTATTCATGCATTTTTGTGCTTTGGCTTCCATGGATAGTGCCATAAGACCAGCCAAAAAAACACAAACGTAGCTTAGGCAAACGCACACTTAGACTTTAAAATTTATTTGAATTACTTGTAATCCATTTGAAACTAATTCTTAACAAAATTTATTTTTAATTTGAATAAATAGTTTTATCAGTTTCTAAATAATTATGCATTCATTTTCAAAATATTTCATAATAATTCAATTTCATAGCTTATTTGAAAAGAGTAAATGTTAAATAAATTAATTGTTTTTCGATGTCAAATTACGTTCAACTTAAACTTGATTGGATTTAGGTATATTTTCCCAAGGGCTTATACCTCCAAAGCCTGGGCAAGTAGCCTCTTATAAAAAATTAAAAAATAAAATAAAAACTCATTCAAACCCTCACACCCCTATTATGTTAAAATATCATTTCCCAAAAATTAACCCATAGTAAAATGGTTGCACCTTTTATATTGTTCGTATTCTAGTTTTTTTTTTTTTTTTTGGAGATAATTTCAACCTATAGCGTCCGCTTTTGATGATTGGTGTAGGTGGAGATTGAACATCAGATCTCTTATACAATCATTAGAAACTATACCAGTTGAACTAACTAGAATCCACATATTCTAGTTAAAAACACAGAAGAATAGCTTTACTTGTGGCTACAAGCCCTTTGTATGGATTACAACCTCATTTAAATGATGGGGTCAATATTGCAAACTTATCATTGATTAAGAAATTTATTGTAAATTTAATCATTTAAATTATAGTATGTATTAGGGGGTGGCAAAATTGGACACGACCAGTGAATCCGATATGACACGATATGAAATTAGCAGGTTACAGGTTGAGACTTAACGAGTTCATGTCATATTCGGGTTGACACGGCTGACCCGTTTAATAAACGGGTTGAGTTAGTTTTAAACATATAGAACCCATTTGATCCATCTAGCCCGTTTAATTAAATGACATTTTACCAATATACCCTTTAAACTCTAGGCAAATAAATTTATTAATTGTTGTAGTTTATATTTTTTTGACATATTGTGATTGACTATTTGTGATATTGTAATATGTTTTAGTTTTGAATAATTATTTGTGATGCAATTACTCGTTAGTTCTGAATTTTATATTAAAAATATTTATTTGTTTGTTTTTTCATAATTTTTTTTTTTCATTTTGATAAAATCTGATAAACAAGTCGACACAATTGACCCGTTTAATAAATAGGTCGTGTTGGGGTTGAGGAATATTGACCTGTTTAATAAACATGTCGAATTAGTGTTAACCTATATTGTTTAATACTCATGAGTTAACACGATATGAACCCGATATGCGAACACGAATTGTCACTCCTAATGTGTGTGTGTATATATATATATATATATATATATACATATATATAATTGGAATAGGACTCTTTGTGCCTGCTTTTCAATTTTCATTATTTCCAAAACAACCACGATTAATTGGAAGAGGACTCTTTGTGTCTACTTTTCATTATTTAATTTCCAAAACAACCATGATTGTTTAGCTCAAATTGATTTTTCTAAAAATACAAAGTAAGGATAAATTGATTAAATAAGTTTAGATTAAAACAAAAAGATAATAGGTAAAATAATTTTAATTGAGAAACATCTATTAATTATAACTAAGCTCACGTATGTATGACGATTTTTTTTATTAAAAAAAAAGTTCCTATATGTGCATACAGTGAGTAATTTTGAACAATTAATAATTTTTTTTATTTAAAAATGTCTTTAAACATGCACACAGCACGTGCATGAGGTTAATAAATAATAATTATTTTTTATAATTTATAAATTGAGTAATTATGATTAAACATAAATCATGCTTTTTTATTTTTTTTATAGAAGAAATAATAGTAAACTTTATTTATTCATAAATCTTGAAATCCTTATTTTTATTTTCGTGAATCTAAGTATAATATTTTATTATTTTATTTAGATTTATTTTGGCATATGATGAATTGATAACTTGATTTGTAAATTTTGTTGTAAATTATATTGTGTTTCTACACTTGCTCTGATTAATAATTCAATTTGTAAAGTCTTTTTATTTTAGAATAAAAAATCTAACCTTCAAATTTCACACATAAAAAAACAAAATAAAATAAATCATGTCATAGGTTAAAAATTTATGATATCTATATTTAAAAATAAAACTAAAATAAATAAATAAAAAATACTCAACATATTTAAGTGATGAGATGGCAGCAGAAGTTGAAAAAAAAAAAAAGCCAAATCGACCTTCTTTGTTTTTTTGAGAATCAAAGCCAAATCGACCTTGATAAAGGGAGCCACGTACAAATTTTCTGGTAATTTCCAAGACGTAGCGTGCTGCAACCATTACCGCCAAGTGCGTAACTTCGACCTTTGTTAGGCAAAAAAGAAAAAAAATGGCGAGCTCTCAATCTCTGCAACGAGGCCTCAATCTCGCTCGTGCTCATCGATCTGTTTTCTTATCAACTACGAGATATTTCTCTTCGGCTTCGGACGCATTGGTGGAGGTCAATCCCGGTGAGGTCGGCACAATTTCTGGAGTACCTGAAGAACACCTTCGAAGAAGGGTACGCTCTTCGCTTTTCCTCTCACCTCTCTGTTTATGTCACCATTCACATTCAGTTTCTTGTTTTTTTTTTTTTTTATCATTTCGTTGAGTTTCCGTTTGATTGCTGAGAAAATGTAGGATTAAGAGAGAATTGAATCGGAATTTTTAATTATTCTTATTATTTTTTGGGATTATTATATTAACAATTTAACGCTGAGAATTGTGTTATGGGTGCATTTGTATAACAGTTGAAAAATGGTGTTTGGAGTTTAAAAAGAGCGCCGGTGAAAAACGTTACAACAATTGTAATTGCAAAACAGAATTTTGGGTTTTAAAAACGATATTTTAAAATCCCAAAACGCCTAAGCAAATGAATTTACTTGAATTCTCAGCTATTTAGCTGAGGAATTGTAATTTTTTATTTTCTTGTGGAAATGGCTGTTAGGAAAAATTAGCTTATGTGCTTAATTGGAGCTATATTTGAAATCATGCTGATTTGGGAATGATTTTTTTTTTTTTTTTTTTTTTTTATTTTGGATGTAGCGGTTATCAGATTGCTCTTGATTTATTGTATAATTTGATACATAAAAAAAATGCTATAGCAAAGACCAAAGAGTAATGTTGTTGAGCTAAAAAATAGCAGTACATAGGAAGCACGAACACTTCATTTAGGGTGTCGTACCCGTGTCGTATCGGCCATTTTATGTTATAATTTTTCAAAAATTGCTCGAGTCACTGTATTGTACCATGTTTGTACTCGTACCCTATGTGCTTCCTAAGTGTCTATGCTTCCTAAGTATGATCTTGCCATGCATGGACTAAGTAGAATTCATATGTAAAAGAAAGAAAAGATTTCATATATTTTATTGAAATTGAACAATAAAATAATATCAATGAGCTCTAGCCCAAATGAAACCTCCTTCTCACAAGAGGTGAAGACCGAAGAGTAAGGTTGTGGATTCAAAATTAACTAGATGCGCATGTCAATTTACCAATAAAAAATTTTTACAACAAAATAGTTACTTTTTTTAATATATATAAAATTAGTTATATGATGGAAGCTTTCATGTAAGACCAGAATTTTTGTGAAGACTAAAAATTAGGTTCAATGATTAAAATAATTTAAAATAAATAATAAAAATTCTTTAATTTTTTTTTTCGAACTTTAGTAATAGAATCTTAATTGATAAGATAGTGCCGTGAATGACTCTTTTAACACTTCATATATATATATATATATATATATATAAAGTGTTAAATGTGTAAATAAAGGAGCAAAGCTGCAAAAGGACCATCCATGTGGTACAGAGAAGAAAAAAAAGGGGGAAAATATAAAAGGAAAAATCAGAGGGCAGCCACTTGTTGCAACTGTGGTTTGTAGGACAATTTTTATTAAATAGTATATGATATTCAATTTTTAGTTCTGCTGTTCTGGTATTGATTTTTTTGATAAGATCCATTCTTAAATTATGAATGTCTTATCAATTTTTTTGGTGCTCTGTGAGCTGTGGTTTGTTGTTTTATAATTGACCATACAGTCAGTATATGTATAATGGTGTCAAATTCTAGTGGATCATGATATATTCTTGAGGGCACCATCCAAAATGCATGGTATTGTTAACAACTTTTTACTGTTTTTCCTAGGGGATTCTTGAATTTTTTAAATTGAAAATTTTCCAGGTTACATTGCTTAATTTATGAATGCCAGGTCATAATTTACTCACCCGGCCGAACTGCTACACAACAAGGCTCTGGGAAAGTTGGGCGTTGGAAAATTAATTTTATGTCTACTCAGAAGTACGTTCTGTCCATTCATGTGGAAAATTCATTCTCTAATGAAATACCTTCCACTAAGCATCAACTAATATCCATGTTTAACATACTGGTTAGGATTTTATCAATCAGGCCACCTTCATATTATCACCATTTATTCTCTATAATCCAATTTTTCTATCATGTTTTAGGACACTCACCTTTTTTTTTACTCCTGCCAAAATTATCTGAAAGCAGTTCCATACTTCCGTATGACAATTGCACCAGTTCATCAAAAAAAAAATACATATATATATATATATATATGACAATTGCACCTCCATCTTGTCTCATGTGATTGGTAGAGGGGTAGGGGGTAATGTAAAGGAAGAACCTTCTCAACCTCTTATGGCTCAGACACAAAATTGGATCTCCATGAGACCTGTTGGCTTTGGGCATGAATTATAAGGCTAAAAGCCTAAAAGGTCCATGGTTCAAGTACCAATGAAGAGAGAAAAATGCATACAAAATAAAAATGAATTTAGCTGTAGTAAGTTCCTAAAGCTGAAGATAGTTGTGCTTAAACTGCCAGAAAATGTATTTTATGACCTTATGAGCTCTAACCTATATTCATTAATAACATGGCTAATGCCATTTCTTTACTTAACATTGTGCAGGTGGGAAAATCCATTGATGGGTTGGACATCCACAGGGGACCCGTATGCCAATGTAGGTGAGGGAGGATTAAGTTTTGATAGTGAAGAAGCTGCAAAAGCATTTGCTGAGAAATATGGTTGGGAATACGTGGTATGTGCCTCTTTAGTCAGTAATTCCACAGTGCAGATAAATTATATCTAAATTAGATTGTCTTTGAAATGTTGATCTTGTGGATACTCTATGAAAGTATGTATGACTTTATTGACCTTTATTTCATATGTTTTTTATCTCATTAATTCTATGTTGCTTCCTCTCCCATTTCTAGTATAATCTTCCAGTAAGAAAAATTCATATGGAGTCTGAGAAGTTTTTCTATTGAAGCTTGCTTATTGACTGGATGAACTGCATCCTTCACTAGACAGTTTTTTTTTTTTTTTTTTTTTTTTTTCCCTAATCTTCAGGAGCTGACACATCCCTTATGTTTGAGCAAGGATGTTAACTTGTCTTTGAAAATGTATGAATTAGATTCTGTTAGACAAGAAAGAAGTAAAACTTAGGCAAAACACATTATTCAGAGAACAACTCAACTAAACTGAAAACACATCATTGAGAACACAACTCAACTCAACTCAACTAAGATTTAATCACCAGGGGCGGCCCAATATAATTTGGGGCCTAAGGCTAAAAATTTATGCTGAGTCTTTAATATGTAAATATTAATTAAACAAAATTATTTAATACCAATCAAATTAAGGTTAATTTAATACATTAAATACATAAATAATACCAACTAGACTAATGTTAATTTCATATAGAGAATTGAATATTATAGTTGAGCTATAAATATTAATAAAAAGAAATAAAAATATATTGCGATTGAAAAAAATATTTTATTTTGGATATAAGACAGTGCATAGTTAAATAAAGTTGTAATCTAATTTTTAATTTTATATTTTGATTTTAAGAGAGAGATAGATATTATTTGGTGTGTGGCTTTGTACGATATTAGTTTACAAAAATTAAAGTCTCAAACTATCAGGAGAGATTAATCTATAATTGATGATTTAACACATTTGCAACATCTTTTTGAAATATTTTAAGGTTTCAATTGAGTTAAGGTTCTATTGGTCTCATACTTTGAGAGTCTTAATAGAAATGAAAAAGAAAAATGCGTTAATTAAAAATACTATAAAATGTTCAAAATATAATGTGACATTGTCTCTCACTGACGAACTTTATCAATTTAACTAATAAATGTTTATATCATTTTTTTGTGATTAATAACATGGCAATTTGTAAACCAATAGTAAAATTTGTAATATCTTTAACATCACTAATAAAAAAATGTATAACCTTTAGAAAAAATATATATATAATTTTATAAAAATTTGGGCCTTCAACTATGAAAAGTTGGGCCTTTTTTCCTAAAAAAAAAAATTATTTTTTGGTGGGGCCTTAGGCCTAGGCCTAACTTGCCTAGGCCTTGAGCCGGCCCTGTTAATCACAATAAAATTGGAATCGGCTATGGATCCTCATCAACTTATCGGTGTTGGCCATATATATATATATATATATATATATATTTTTTTTTTTTCAAATATTCTATTCTATTTAAAATCGAATTCTCTACTGCCTTCCTACTAAACTTATCATTCTTCTTTAGTCATACACGTTATAGGGAGAATAATCGGACAATATTGTTCAAAAACTAAAACAATGGAACCTCAATTGAGAAGTTAAGAGTACATTGACTTTTATCCATTCATATACATGAGTTAATTTATGGACTATTTGTGTTTTACTTTCGCTCTTATTCCTGGTGACATTTGTTTAATTGAGTTGAAAAATATATCCCCCAAATACTTGATTAGGAAGTATAGTGCATCAAGCAACTAATAGACAGTCTTAATTTTATATTTGAAAGTTAGACAGACTTAAAATGGTAGTATATGTAAAATGCCTTCTTGTAATTAGTATATAATACTTAACTCAAATGACATTGTAATGTCCGGATTTTGTATTGTCACCTTCAGTTTGTTCCATATAAACATCATTGACATTCTTTTTTCTTTACCGCAGGTCAAGAAGCGTCATACGCCTATTTTAAAGGTTTGGACAACTTTCCTGGAAATGAAATAAGTAGCTATTTTTTTCACATAATAACGAGAACTTCAATTCACAGTAGTTTTCCAAAATAATTGCTTGATTTTTTCCCCTCCAAATCTTGTGTGTAAGTTGTAACTATCCAAGTAGATACCCACGGTTCTAAGAAAATATGTTGTTTATGTTTGGGTTGCTTGTGGCTAAGAAGCACAAGCACGGAGCCAACAATTTTTAAAAAATTAGGACATGATACGATTCGTAATGATATGACAATTAATTAATTAATTAATATATATCTTTAGGTTTTTTTTTTTTTAACATGGAATCATTTTATATTTATTTTAAATTTTCAAAATTAATAACAACTACCAATTACAAAATCTTTAAAAACATATCTCAAATTATTATTTTTTAATTAAAAATGAAAATATAAAGTTTCCTCCCAAGACAATGAGGATACATATGCAGTAGTGCTCCTAGCAGTTACATGGATACAGTACACTGGGGTTTGAACTCTACCAACCCCTTAACTCTACCAACCCTTAGTAATTTTTAACGTGTATTTATTGTCTAAAGGGAAAAAAATCAAGTAGACTGTGAACAAACTTAAACTTATTCGACAAGAAAATGAATCAATTTGAATATGTATTCAAACTTAATGATGAGTTTAAGTTCGACTCGTGCTTATAATAAATTCAAAATAAATTGGATGTACTAATTCTCAACTTTTATTCCTATCTGATAGTATTTATATTTCTCATTCTCAAGAATCAAGAAGCATGACATGTATATGCTTAAAAACACTTTAGAAATCTTTACAGCTTCTCTTTCCTTTTTCGGTGTTAGGTGTTAGATTTTATTTTGGCTGTTTATCAACGATTCGGGTTTCGATTTTTTTGGGGGAAAATAAATTATGTTCATTTGTTCAAACGAAGCAACCTCAATTTTAAGTTTATATTTGACTAATCTTTCCTTTTCCAGTGTTAGATTTTATTTTTGCTGTTTATCAATGGTTTGGGTTTGACTTTGGAAAAAAAAAAAGGTTTATATTCATTTGTTCAGTGTTAGATTTTATTTTCGCTGTCTATCAATGGTTTGGGTTTGACTTTGAAAAAAACTGCTTATGTTTATTTGTTCAAAAAAGCAAGCTCAAATTTAAGTTTAGATTTGACTATTAAACGGTAAAATTGTTTATGTTCATTTGTTCAAAGGACGAAGCAATATTAAATAGTTAGTTCGGGTTCGACTTTAAAAAAAAAAAAAAAAAGCAATTATTTATGTTCATTTATTCAAACAAGAAAATCTCAAATTAACAAATTTAAGTTTAAACAGTAAAATTGTTTATGTTCATTTGTTCAAACCAACGAGCAATATTATACTTTTTAAGGTAAAAGTAATAATATGTTTTGTAAACACATGAGCCTAAGTTAATCAAATTGCTCTCAATTAAATTAAATATGAATAATTCTGAATATTAACTCAGCTCCAATTACTGACCTTAGATTATATTAGTGACAATTAGTTTGTTGAATGAAGTCATGGATGATAGATCTGGTTTTATTACTTATTTGAACCCATAGATTATACTAGTGACTATAGTGTGTAGAAATTAGAATGAAGTCATGGATCTGGTTTTATTTGTTATATGAACCCATTATTAACCTATCTTTAATCATGTGCAGCCAAAGTCATACGCTGACAACTACAAATGGAGGGGGCCACCAAAGACCGAAGCTGATTAATATGGAGTTTCCCAAAATCCTGTTTGGGTGCTTGTGAGAATGTAAGCTCATTTAACAAAGCTTCTTATGCCTCTTGTTATCTGATTTTTTTTATTTCTTGTTTATTTCACTTCACTGCAAATAATTGTAATTAACAAGTTCTATGAGATAATACCCTCCTAGACTTGCTTCTCTGGAAATAAAATTGTAATGAACAAGTTCTATAAGATAATACTAAGTGTGTTGCTCCAATGCATAGCTCACTTACTTAAAAAGGCAACCAAAAAAAAAAAAAAGAATAAAAAAGAAGAAGTTCAATCTGAGTTGATAAAAAAGCTGTTATAAAACTATATTTCTCTTGGATATTTAATTTGTACAGTAGTAGATAAGTTGCATTTAGCGGTAATTATGCTTGTGTAGTACAATATTTACACATTACAACTGGACTGAGAAGCCTGTCTGCTATGGGTGTGGAACCTCCATGTGAATAGATAATCCTTGGATTCACAGGATAATCTAATCACATCACAGAAAGCATTGATTGAGTTTTTCTTCTCCCCACTTCCCCACTCTATCCTCACCCAACATGAAAAACCTTTTGATGAAATTGGCAACCTTGAATCAGAAAGATGAAGCATCACCTCCCCACTGATCCTTTTGCCTGAGCTGCCTCCCAATTTTCCATCACTGGTCACCATAGAATCAAGCCAGGAACATTCTGGTTGGCCCACCATCTCCTTGTACGCCGAATTTGCCATCCTCACTTTGTTGTTTGAGTCTGATATCACCGCCGGTAAGGCCTCGGACTCGACCTCTTCCTCTACCTCTTCTGGTTTCTTAGGAACTTGAATAGCTGAGATAAAACTTGGGTCTTCACTAATGCTGCCAACGCTTATGCTAGAGCCAACTGGTCGAATTGGCTGAGGTGCAATAACATTGCTGCTGATGGGTCCTTGCAGTTGCTGCAAGAGATCCTTTTCCTCTGGAATTTCAGCTACAGTGTTTAAATCTATAACCTTTTTCTCACCACAAGGTTCCATTAACTCAAGCTCTGGTGCCCCTGCTTGGTTGGGGACAGAATTAGGACATGAAAGAAGAGGAAGTGTCACTAAACTAGGAGTTGTGGTTGGCTGTACTTCCAAGCTGTTGCTAATTGCTGGTAGGTTTGGAATAGGAAACTGAGGGAGCCCATGACCATGAGCAAAACCCTGCAAAGACAGATTCTTGGCAGGGGATGAAGTCAAATGACAAGGAGAAGAAAACCCAAAGACATGGGTTCTTGGTCTTTTAAGGGAGGGTGGTGTTATAGCAGACCTGCCTCTCTTTCTCGTTCTGGTGGGCCTGGCTTGCAATTGTGGCCAGAGGTTCCTAAGGTAAGGAGATTGCCTGATCTTCTGAGACATGGAGGGACACTCATTGCTAGGATCTGTGGGTGACTCAGGCTTTGGAGCTATAGGCCTGTACCTAGACATAATCTCAGCAGTTTTTGCTGTGGTGGTGTAGGGATTCAGAGTCTTGATCATCCTGAGAGCTTTGTGTAATGGAATTGCTAAGAGCTATTGTGAAAGGTGGTTTGTTTGTGCTTTGGCTTTGTGGGTACTAGTACTTCTACTAGTATTTTGTATTTGAAAAGAAGAAGATGGGTGTGAGATTTTAAAGGTGAGAATTGACCAATGAGAGCTGGGCAACATGAAGCAAAGAGAGAGGAGAGAGTGACACTTGGAGTTGAACTGTGGGTACGTGTTTGAGAGAGTTACAGAAAAGGACATGTGGGAATCGAATTGAGGAAGGTGAGTGGGTCCATGACCATGCATGCTTACACATAAGTAAAAATAGATGTACAATTTGTTTTGACGACTGTGCCTTCAGTCTCTCACGCCAATCAAGCTCCTGGCTACGACCTTGGTGGCGCTCTACAAAACTTAAAAGCCTAATGCTCTCTGTTTAGAACGCGTGTGAATTTGGCCGCCATGCGTGGATACACCTATCAAAATTGTTTTTTTGTGTTTTTTTGTTTTACTTTTCTGAGTGAATTACGATAAAAAAAAGTCATAATAATTCTTATCAAAAAAAAAAAGTCATAATAATAGTAACCTCTTCCTGTCTATGGGCCGGTTACATTTAGTGGTTCTCCACGTGTCAGTTACTTGTATTCCTATTGCATGCAACAGATGAGGAAGAATCTGATTGGAGGGTGAGCCCTTGGGGAGTGTTAAACTAAACACATGCACAAAAATAAAAAAGGGGAATGGATACACGTAGCCTTTATATGCCTAAGAATCTGATTGGAGGTTTCTAAAACGTATACAGTCTTTTAATTATTTACGCTTCATGAAATGCGTGCCTCTTTTTCCTTATTAGCGCCGTAGCGGTGCTTTGGTTGATTGCCGCGTCATCATTCAGCTTTGGGTCTGGTCCAGATTCAAGAAGCAACAATGAATGAGTGTGTAGCTCCTACAATTCGCATCATACGCTTTTACGCATATTTTGTCAAACTTATTTCTTAGGTGAGCACTCGCACCTATGCAGCTATGCTGGTATAATATAATAAGAATTATATTTCAGCCAATTTAACTCAAAGTTGTCCAAAATTTTATAAAAATATGACTGCTACAGTAATCGGTATATATATATAGATTCTTTATAATAAAAAATGATTATAAGTTTTTGAAAAGTGGTTGGGTAAACTTTATAACAGAAAAAGTAACATTTTATATTAAAATAGACATAAATTTTTGTACGAACTTATCCGAATGTTATTAGTAATAAAAAAATAAATGAAAAGTTTATAACTACAAAATTTTTTATAATTTTTTATCACAATTATGATATGACAAATTATGATTAGTGAAGAAAAATTATGGGTCTATGAGAAAGTTATGATTAACTATTCACAGTCTGTCACATCAAAATAATAATAATAAAAAAAAGAGATAATTTGTGATTCTAAATCTACTCAAAAATAAATATTTGATCCATATGAAAGTGAGAGTCTCTACGTAGTATTCTACAACTATTTGTATAGCTCGCCTCAGGTGAAAGTTAGGATGACAGGAGTTGGACTAATGGTTAGTTGCTATCCAATTGGATGTGATTTAGATATGCTCAATCTATTGGCGGAGCGAGGGCCCATCTTGTAGTCCAATCCGTATGTGGTACTTTATTAATAAAGATCAAAATAGAGGAAACCCACCGACACAGCCCTAACCTCTAATTAGATGTGGCGGTGGTTTTCTTTAGTGGGTAAAGCTTAGGTCTAGTTTTCAAAAGTATTGGATTTGTTAAGACGATGATATGTGTTCATTTTTGGACACGTATCATCATCTGATCGGGTCCAGTGCACTGGACCTAAACTAAGTCTTTCTTTTGTTTTGTAGATCGTTTGAATATTTAGTACTAAGTAATGACATTTTTTAATGTGTTTAAATTTGGTAAGAGAGTGTAATTAAGTGTGTGTGTGTGTGTGTGTGTGTGTGTGTGTGTGTGTTTAAGGGTTAGTTTGTTTCTCAAAAAAAAAAAGTAATGGCATTTTTTGTGTAGTTTAACTTTAAACCTTACCTCTTCATCTTCTATTGTTCCACAATCCACTAAGAAAAAAGTTATAAGTAATGCAATACAATCTGATTTCTAGATTTTATGGCAAATTGTCACATTCACACATTGGATGACGTGATGGAATTTCCCATTAGCCTAAGAAAAGAAATAAATCAGGATGTTAATTGTTTAGAGAAATATTATATCCATAATATTTTTATAACAAATTTTAAGTGATAAGTTGTTACTGGTGAGAAAAAAGTACTAATTTTAATAGTGGGTTAATGTTGTAAAAGTAAAGAGTCTACTAGTATATTCTTATATGGGTGTGAGATGGATTTGGATAAACATTTCTAAATCTATTAGAATTTGTGAAGGATAAAGGATTTAGATTTCTACCTTAAGAAATCAAATTCATTATGATTATTTGTTAAAATTATTTCTCTCTCTCTCACTCTCTCTCTCTCTCTCTCTCTATGACTAATTTCCTTACACAAAAATTAGAATTTTCATAATAAAAGCAAAAATATATTCTTCTTCTTTTTTTCTAATTAAATATTGTTTAATTTAGTATAAAACGCTTCCTAATTCTAAAATATTGTTAAGTAAAGTAATGTTTTAGATGTTCAATTTTCTATTAAATCGACTCACTGATTTGACTAAAGGTAAAAATAAATGGATAATTTGGAAAACGATCCATCACTTTATCGACATTCAACCTTGGAAAATTTGTTTCTCAAAAAAAAAAAAAAAAAAACACCTCGGAAAATTTAGCATTAAAGCTACAAATCAAATTGCATAGAAGAGATTTATGAACTCAAGGGAGACATTGGAGCTCCCTCTCTCATTGAGACATTGTGGGTCACTTAGAGCCTACCATCAACGCAAGCAATATTGTGATACATCTCTTATTTAATCTATGTAACTTTTCTTTGATTCACTTCCTACTTCTCAATTTCCATTGCTTCTTTCTAGGGGTGTACAGCCAACCCACCAACTCGCCAAAATCGACCCGACCCAACCCAACCTGCTGGGTTGAGTCGGTTTTTAGGGCTTGGTGGGTTGGGTTACAAAAAATTTTTTAATAACGGGTCGGGTCGGCTTGGGTTTGGGTCATAAAATTCCAAACTTGCCAAACCCAACCCAACCCACCCACATATTTAATATATATTTAAAATATATTATATAATTAATCAATTTTTAAAAATAACTAGCTCTTCATATCCTATATAAACACCAATTAGTTCACACAAACCTAGTAAATTACTATTGTTGTTTAGTTATTAGTGTTTTTTGCCTTTAAGAAGTTACATTAATACTAATCTTTGCGTTTTTTTAATATATTTATATTTATATTTTTTTCTACTCAATTTAATAATAATAATAATAATAATAATAATAATAATAATAATAATAATAATAATAATAATAATAATAATAAATTTGTCTAACTCATGGGTTCAACCCAACCCATGTGGATTGGGTTGAACTTATGTGATGGGTTGAGTTGGGTTGAATTTTTTTTGACCCACTATAGTGGATTAAGTCAAAAAATCCCCTTAACCCGACCCATGCACACCCTTGCTAGTTCTTTCAGTCAATCATATTCGTAGTATTGAAATTTAAAACATTATCAAGAGGCAGTCACTAAAACATTTTCAAAAATATGTTCCATGCTCAAGAAAAGCTTGGTCCAACATTTTCTTATGATGAATAGCAACAAAGAAAAAAAAAGCAAGATGTTCAAATTACTTTAATTTTGGATGCATACCACAAATACCACCCTCTATATCTGTTCAGTGTTCATATAAATCATTCTTCGTTTAGAAGCAAGGCCATATCGGCAAACAGCAACAGCACCAGCAAAGCAAACCGGCCACACTGCAAAGATGAAAATGATGACAAACTTTTAGTCACTAGCTCTTACAAGAATATCAAAACATAGATCAGAAAGTCAAGATGTAAAGTACCAAATCAGAAAGCACTTATGTTAATGTTTGATGCTCAAATCATTGTAAACAATTTCTCCAAGACCAAAAATAAATTAAAGGTACATACAAAGGATTGGTATTACAATGCTTGCATGTTGGCACACTCTAATAAGTGACCCACAAGTCTCAATGAGAGAGAGATATAGACAACAACCATGTGTCCAAGCAGACTAAGCAGAGTGATCGTTGTGGCGGCGGTGGCGGTGGTTGAATGTAAATAATTGGTGGCTGGAGTGGACATAAGTAACTTGATTCTGAGTCAATTGTTGAGGTTGAGGCTGAGGATACACCTCCATTGTGGGGTATCCCACAAAATACGATTCACATTAATTAGCTCACATAATTTAGAACTCAAAAATCAAAATCAGAAAGCCAAAAACGTAACACATAACTCACTAATTAAGATCACAAATTAAACATTTCCTTTTCAATTATAAAGTGTAATAATTTATATCAAAACAACCACGATTTCGAAACTATACCTTGAACAGGCGGAGCAGACACAGGTGGATGTTGTTCATAGTAACTCATCTTCAGTCACTAATTTTACCAAGAGAAATACTAATATAACAATGATGATAATAGTGATTGTATATAGGGAAAGACTTAGATACAGTATTTAAGTGTTGTTCTTTAGGTTCCCCTCTTAAGATTTTACCACATGAATTTTTTTTCATGGGATGGAAGTGTATTTTTTAGTTAAGTTACCACATGGCTGAATTTTAAAAGGAGAATCTAAAGAACAACACATAAAGTATTATACCTAAGTTTTATCATTGTATAATATATATATATACATATATATATATATATATATATATATATAGCAAGGAGTTAGATCATGATATATATTATTTTATTCATAATTGATTTCTATGATTAATTAAGTGTGCGTTTGAGAACCGAATAAAAATTAAAACTATTTTACTATTCAGCTTAGTTTTACTACTATTCATTGGCTCTACTGCATTTTTTTGTACTATTTATGGGCCATACTGTACTATTTCAATTAACTTTTCTCTTTATTTATAATACTTTCAACAATAAGTTTTCAGTTTCAACAAAATAAGTAGTATTCAAACACATCCTAAAAAGTTAAAACCATCCATTGCGATACTTTATTATACATTTTGTACCATAACCAATCAATGCATGGCTTCTAGGACATTAAAATTTGTTTGTGTAGGAGTAGATTAAGAAAAAAAGCGCGATTTACCGATATGGAAGGCCAGAAAGGATAAAAATTGTGCTAATAAAAAATGAATGACTCTTTGTATAAACATAGTGTACTATTTTAACTAAATTTTCCCTTCATTATACATTTTGTACCATGACCAATCAATGCATGGCTTCTAGGACATTAAAATTTGTTTGTGTAGGAGTAGATCAAGATAAAAAGCGTGATTCACCAATATGGAAGGCCAGAAGGAATAACAATTGTGCTAACAAAAAATGAATGACTCTTTGTATAAACATAGTGTACTATTTCAACTAACTTTTTCCTTTATTATATATTTTGTACCATGACCAATCAATGCATGGCTTCTAGGACATTAAAATTTGTTTTTGTAGGAGTAGATCAAGATAAAAAGCGCGATTCACCGATATGGAGGGCCAAAAGGGATAACAATTGTGCTAATAACAAATGAATGACTCTTTGTATAAACATAGTGTACTATTTCAACTAATTTTTCCCTTAATCTATAGTACTTTCAACAATAAGTTTTCAGTTTCAGCAAAATAAGCAGTATTCAAATACATCCTAAAAAGTTAAAACCATCCACTACGATACTTTATTATACATTTTGTACCATGACCAATCAATGCATGGCTTCTAGGACATTAAAATTTGTTTGTGTAGGAGTAGATCAAGATAAAAAGCGCGATTCACCGATATGGAAGGCCAGAAGGGATAACAATTGTGCTAATAAAAAATGAATGACTTTTTGTATAAACATAGTGCGGGAAAGCTGTATGTATGCATAATCTGACATTTTTAATAATAATAATAATATAGAAAATAAATGGTATATGCTATATAGCGTTATATAAGCCTTAAGATGCATATTTATTGACAAAACTTAAGTACAATAACTTAGTGTTATTCCCTAGGTTCGCTTTTTAAAAATCAGTCATATGATTTTTTTTTTAATGGGATGAAAGTGTAAATTTAATCAAGTAGCCACATAACTGAATTTCAAGAGAAAAACCTTAAGAACAACACTTAACTAGCTAAGTACTATTCCTAAATTTTGTCCTAGCAAAATTACTTAATAAAAAAATAACAATGTAGCAATTAGAATTGACACTAAATTAAGTGATAATGATTGAGATGCATGATGTCATCAATGCTACTCATTTTCAACAATAATTAAGGCCCTTTTTGAGTGAAATGATTGTTCCATGATATACAATTTTTTTTATTATAAGTAAGTTAGTAGTAAATATCTTATAAGTCCGCTCCATAGAGTAGTTGTAACTTGTAAGAGAAACCTTCTCAATAAATCAATAAGTTGTGAGACTAAGACGTTCACCTCATAAAGCAAAGAGTATAAGATATCAATGTTAGGGCAATTGCATATGTTTTACTTAATTAATCATCCAATTCGTGGTACATGGTACAAAATTAAAGTTAGGTTGAAGTTACGTCCTAAAATACTACCCAAAAAAAGAGTCAGTGTCCCATTCTCATATTCTTAGATCGAATTTTTTTTTTTTTTTGAGAGAAATGTAAGCATAGTTTTATTAATGAATCAAATCTAATTAGAATACATCATCCAAATCATTGGATAGCTCTTCCACTCAAACATCAGTGTCAGCAAATGAAACTGCTCTTCTGTGAAGGCATAATTTTAATACATAGGGATAGAGGTCAAATTGTATTTTGTTAGAGCAAAATTTAGGTATAATACTTAAATGTCATTCTTATATATCAATACATTTATCCCTATGTATTAAAATTAATAAAACAAATTGAGTTAATAAAAGAAAAAAAAAACATTAATTAATCAAAAGTCCAATTTATCACTGTGTTTATATTTACAAAATATGCAATTAAAAATATCACACTAGTGAATTCCAGTTAGTTCAACTGAAAAAATCTTTGATAATTAAATAAGAGATCTGGATTTAATCTGTTGGGTGCAAGCTGGCACCAAAGTCCAGCCCACGTGAAGACTCCTATATCAAGTTGAAATAAGAGATCATGGTCAGTTTGCACTTTGTGTGTTTTTAGGAGTCCAACCGCATCTAATCACTACTCTAACGAGTTTGTGATAGGCTTGAATGGCAAGGAGTGGCAAGGAGTCCTAATTCCTTGCAAAGTACTGTACGTGGTGTACCAAGATTCCTATTCCTAATTGATGAGTGTGAGGGCATGCTTTATATATATAAAAGGCATGCGTGTTGTGTGCTAAAAAATGTTGAACACAAACAAGAAGAAAAAGGAGGGGAAAAAGAAATAGGGTGCCGTGTAATGAAAAAAGAAAAGAGAAAGGATTGCCATCTTTGAGAAATAAAATTTATGTGTGTAAGAGTAAAGAAAAATAAGAGATATTTTTTTTCTTTAGCCGTGAGACGTACACAAAAATTATTGTAATTGATTTGATAATAATGAAATTATTTGGAGTTTATCCTGTAGTTTTTCTCTTCAAAGAAAAAGGGTTTTCTACGTAAATATTTGTATTTTGTGTGTGATTGTTATTTTGGATTGCTAATATTTGTGATAATATTATTTGGGACCTAACAAGTGGTATCAGAGCTAGGTTAGAGTAGAAGCGATGGCTGGAGAAGAAGGCAAGGGTTCAGGAATTGAGAAATTTGATGGAACAAACTTTGCGTATTGGAAGATGCAGATTAAATATTATCTCTACGGGAAGAAATTGCATCTGCCTCTTTTGGGGACGAAACCTGAAACTATGAAGGATGAAGACTGGAACCTTCTTGATAGATAGGTATTGGGAGTTATTCAATTAACTCTGTCAAGATCAATTGTGCACAATGTTATGAAAGAAAAAACCACAGTGGATTTGATGAAGGCTTTGTCTAGCATGTATGAAAAGCCGTTGGCTAACAACAAGGTGTATCTGATTAATAAGTTATTTAATCTAAAGAAAGTAGAAGGCACTCCTGTAGCGCAGCATCTGAAGGAGTTCAATACAATCACAAATCAATTTTCCATGGTGGGAATTGAATTTGATGATTAGGTTCGTGCATTGATACTTTTGGCTTATTTACCAAATAGTTGGGAATTCTGCAGGGAAAAGCAAACTCAAATATGATGAAATTCGAGATTTGATTTTAAGTGAAGAGGTTCGCATGAGAGATGCAAATATAGACAATGCACAAAATCAAGCTTTTGTCACGGAGAACAAGAGTAGAGGTAGAAGCAGAGAACCTAATTATCAGAAATTCAATGGTAGGTCACAATCAAGAGATAGATCTCAGTTCAACGAAACTATAGAATGCTTCCATTGTGAGAAAAATGATCACTTAAGAAGAGATTGTTGGCATTGGAATAAAGAACAAAATAAAGGAAAATATGAAAAGAATGATAGTGAGACAAATACAATAACTGCTATGATTGCTGAGGATGTTGTGGTGCTTTCTATTGAAGAGTAAAAATGTGAGCATGTTGCTAATAATGATGTTGAGTGGGTTGTTAATTCTGCAGCCCCCACCATATTATCCCTACGAAAGGGTTGTTTACCACATACAAAGCAGGAGACTTTGGTACAGTGAAGATGGGTAATTCTAGTTACTCAAAAATTGTGGGAATTGGTGATGTATGCATCAAAACAAATGTTGGTAGCACTATGATGTTGAAGGATGTGCGACATGTTCCAGATTTAAGGATGAATGTGTTTTCTACATTGGTTATGGATCGAGTGGGTTATTATAACTACCTTGGTAATAGAAGATGGAAACTTACTAAGGGGCCATTGGTTGTTGCAAAAGGACATGCATGTTACGGTTTGTACAGGACTCATGTGAAGACTTGTAAGAAGTTCAATGAGATTAAAAATTTTGAGAAGACTCTAAAGACGAGTGTTGGGATTAATGGTGTTGAAACCAAGAGGGTGAAATTCTCATTGCCTAATAGTGCTTTAGAAGAGGAAGTGGTAGGTGATGAAGAACATGAAGATGCTTACGCTACATGGGATGATGATGAAGTGAAAGATCCTAGAGATCTTGAGCAGGGGGAGCAATATCTTCCACTAGAGATTGTTGAACCTCATGAGAAGAGGACTACTAGAAAACATCATACTGTTAGTTTCAAGAATAATTAGGCTTCTGATGAGGAAGAGCCAAGGGATTGGATTAAGGATATCCAAGATGAGATTAATTATTTAAGAATGAAAAAGGTTGAAATTGATGAAGTGTTCTCAGTTTTAATGAAGATAATGAAAAAGGTCAAGTTTGGAGTCGGCTTAACTTGACCGACGTGGAATTGAATTGTAGAGATAGATTGAAAATCTCCTCCTATTGGTGGGCTAGAGGGGGAGATTGTTGGATGCAAGCTGGCCCCAAAGTCCAGCCCACGTGAAGACTCCTACATCAAGTTGAAATAAGAGATCATAGTTAGTTTGTACTTTGTGTGTTTCTAGGAGTCCAGCCGCATCTAATCACTACTCTTTAATGAGTTTGTGACAGGCTTGAATAGCAAGGAGTCCTAATTCCTTGCAAAGTACTGTACGTGGTGTACCAAGATTCTTATTCCTAATTGATGAGTGTGAGGGCATGCTTTATATATATATAAAAGGCATGCGTGTGGTGTGCTAAAAAACAGTAGAACACAAACAAGAAGAAAAAGGAGGGTGCCACACAGTGAAAAGAAAAAGAAATAGGGTGTCTCACAGTGAAAAAAGAAAAGAGAAAGGATTGCCATCTTTGAGAAAGAAAAGTTGTGCGTGTGAGAGCAAAAAAAATAATAAGAAAGATTTTTTTTTTCTTTAGCTGTGAGACATACACAAAAATTATTGTAATTGATTTGATAATAGTGAAATTATTCAGAGCTTGTCCAGTGGTTTTTCCTTTAAAAAAGAAATGGTTTTCCACGTAAATATTTATGTTTTGTGTGTGATTATTATTTTAAATTTTTAATATTTATAATAATATTATTTGAGACCCAACATAATCTCCGCCCACAACGCAGGACAATAACAGAGCAGGGGCATTAAAAAAAAAAAAAAAAAATCAAAAGCATTAGCCCAAAACGTATGGGTGAATCCTCGCCATGTCATGGAATTGTTTCACAAAGGTGAAAAGTTTTTTTTACAATATACTAAGAGATTTGTCCTAACTCGTAACCCAAGTCTTTTTTTTTTTCTTTTTTTTCTTTTTTTTTTTGAGAAAGACGTAACCCAAGTCTTGTTTTAATAGAAGGGATCTTTTATTAAATCCCCATCATTACCTTCTTTTATTAAAGGACCAACAATAAAACAATGTCACTTATCGAATTCATTTATATTTTCATCACAACGTAACAACTTTTAGAAATTATTAGAATATGCTGAAAATGTTGATTTGGCTGATTGGCAAAGTAATTGACTGGTCATTGCCGACAGAAGTTTTTGGATTAAAGGCTAGTTTGGTAGACTGTAATAGGTGCCGTAATGTATTCGTTATTCCTATAGTTTAGTTATTCTTTGGTTTGATTATGTTTTTATTACAAGGAATAGTCATTCCTTATGAATAGTTATTCTTTAAAATGAGGAATAAATATTCTTCTTTAAAAGGTTGTATTAGCTATTCTTTAAAATGAGGAATAAATATTCTTCTTTAAAAGGTTGTATTAGCTATTCTTTAGTAAGTGTAATAATTTCAAAACTTAATATATTTTCAAATAAACAAACTTTTCATATAAATCTAACAATTATAAAAATAAAAAAAATCATAAAAAATAGCACATGTCTCTCTTAAATTTAAAAATAACAATATTTAAGGAAATATAATTGTATTAGTAAGATATTTCCTAAAATAAATGTTAAATTTCATTCTAATGTTATAACTCACAACCAAACTAATGAATATGTTTAGTTATTACATTACAACACAGTTTATTACTAGTAATAAATATTACAATTCCTGCACTAATCCTCATTTAGTGTATCAAATGTACCCTAAGTTATTTTTTCCTTAGCGTAAATGCCCTTTTAGTCCCTACATTTTGCATCTTTTCCATTTTGTTCCCTATCGTTACTCACTTAACAAAAATTGCTAATGTGACAAACAGAGTGCACTGTTGGTACATTAATTGCTAATGTGACCAATAAAAATAATATTAAAAAATGTCACGTTAGCATAAAATAATGATTAAAAAGACACATAAGCATCCACATCAACTTTTGATTTTGGAAAAAAAAATTAATTTATCCATTTTAACAAAATAAAAAATGAAACAAAAAACAAAATTAGAACCTAAAGTACACGTGAATTCAGATCTGTTCTCATCTCAAACATGAACAAGAAAGAGCACAAAACCAAAATATTCAATCACATGAACACAAACCCAAAAAAAAAAAAAAATTTACCGACAAAAACATAAATTTTTGTTTTGTTTGTACTTAATTTCTTTTTCTTCTTCTGCCCCAGATATTTCTCAGTTTCTTCGCCTCCCATTCTTTTCATTATTTTTTCTTTTCATCATTATTTTTTCTTTTTATTATTTTGTTGGAAGATCATGTCTTTGTTATATTCTTTGTGTTTTTCCCATAACTGTTCATGTTCCTCACTTCCCCAGAATTGTTCATGTTCTTCCCCACTTTCCCGGAATTATTCATGTTCTTCCTCAATAACTCGATGCCCAGAAAATTATAAAAATTAATATTTTTGTTTCTCTTCTTGCATTTTCTTAGCAACCAAACATGCAAAACATATAGCAATCTTTAAATGAGATCAAAACCCAACAATCACAAAAATACCAAAACACAACATCTCAACCAAAACATTAAAACATCTCTACTGGACCCAACCAACCAAACACCAAACATCAAAACTCAACCAAACACAACAATAGACCAAAAAAATCCTCCACCAATCCACCACCTTCAAACCCCACCAATGGCCAAAAAATTTAGATCTACCTACCACTTGTGAGCCTAGCCAATCACCGCCACCCAGACCCATAAAACCCAACCAACACCATTGATCTCCACCTCCACCGAGCTGAGTTTGTCTTTCTCCACCTCCATCGCTAGTCTCCATTGCCGATTTGAGCCCCTCCACTACCTTACTACCAATCTGCAACCACCACCTCCACTACTGATCTGCAACCACCACTTCCACCACCACCGATCTAGCCCCTTAGTCTCTCTCTTTAACCCAAATCAAACCCATATAGGAAAAAAAGAGAAAGATAGAAAACTGAAAAAGAGCTGAGAGAGAGATCGAGAGCTGAGAGAGAGATCGAGAGAGAGGAAAACTCAAATCTACCAACCACCTTCAAACCTAGATTTTTGGCCCCAAACATAAAACTCAACACGGATTTTCTTATGCTTTCTAAGAAACCAAACACAAAACTCAAAAACCAAATCCCAAATTGATGAACAAAACCCAAGATCTAAAACTACAAATAGCCATAGATTTAGAGAGAGAGAGAGAGAGAGAGAGAGAGAGAGAGAGAGAGAGAGAGAGTTGGGTTTTTTGCCATGAGTTTAGAGAGAGAGGGTAGGGTTTTTGATCTGAGATAGTTGGGTTTTGGCCAAGGTTTAGAGAGAGAGAGAGAGAGAGCTGGGTTTTCGGCCATGAATTTAGAGAGAGAAAGAGTTGGGATTTCGGCCATGGATTTAGAGAGAGAGAGAGAGAGAGAGCTCACCTTCAACGGAAACCAACTTCAGTCACCTCTGATCCACCTTTACCCGAAACCACCATCAACCACCTCCACCTTCACCTTGAGAGAGCGCTTGAGAATTTCACCGAGAGAAAGAGAGCTTGGAGATTAGAAATTGATAAATTAGAAATTCTAATTTCTATATTATTCACGGAGAGAGAGCCTGGAGCTTGTAGAAAGACTTTTTTATTTATATTATTTTTTCTATTTAAATTAAAATTGATAAATTAGAAATCCTTTATTTTTAAAATTTTAAATTAAAATGCTGAAGTGGCATGTTTTAAATACTAAATGATTTTTTAATATCCACGTCAGTATTTATTGTGCCAATAGTATACTCCGTTTGCCATATCAGCAATTTCAGTTAAGTGAGTAACGGTAAGGATGAAAATGGAATGCATTTTTTTATTTTAGAGACTAAAAGCGGTAAAATAAAAATGTAGGAACCAAAATAAAAATTGATCCAAAATATAGGGACTATAAGTGCATTTACGCATTTATTTTTTTTTTTTGGTCTACAGAGATTGGGATCTTTATAGGGTGAAAATCAAATTATTTGTATCATATTATACTCGTACCAGTATGGGATCCGATACAAAGTATCTCATATTTTAAGTATATCAAACAATTCTCTCTCTCTCTCTCTCTCTCTCTCTCTCATGTTGTTGCCATCCTCCCACTTGAAATATCTTTCCCTTCTCACACCAACATTGCGAATCAATGCCCCATCAGAATCTTCAACATTGCTAATCAACGCTCCATCAAAATCTTTGTCAATAAAAACCAATTCAATCGCGTTGTCATCTCTCTCTCTCCAATCCTTATTTTCAATTTTTTGTTTTTTCAAATCTTCATTTAATTTCCATGCAGGAATAACCCACAATCATTCTCTAAATCCATACCATAGGTGAGAATTTTGAAATTTCAATGCTAATCGATATGAATTCATAATTGTTTTCATGGAATGGTTGTGGTTTTAGTTTGTGATATTTTCCCCATATGCTAATTTAGTTTGTGACATTTAACATTTCTCCAAATCCACCGTGCATATTTTCCCCAAATACCTTTTAATTTAGTTTGTGCCTTTTATTTTGTGTTTAATTTTATTAATTTAAGTCCACTACTGAACACCATAAGTTTAACAATAATTTTGTTAACTGTTCAATTACAAATTTCTTGCAGTTGGTTAGAATTCTATATGTTAACTGAGAGCCTGTATGAACTATGAACTTTACTGCAACTTTTATGTTTTTCCTATATTCATTGATTGGATTATTTGTTGGTGGATAGAAATTTTGTGAATTTGAATATGATTGATTTGATTGGGTTATTGAGGAATGGAATGATCTCTTGAATTGGATTGAATATACGGTTCTGGTGATTGGGTAACTGTTTTATTTTTTAGTTTTGTGCCCTTCATGTAGCTTATAATAATAATAATAATAATAATAGTAATAATAACAATAATCTCGAGGTATATTAATATTTATCTGTTCCAAAATATTTCATAAAATAATAATAATCTCGAAAGGGTATATAATTCTCAAAAAAAAAAAAATTCTCGAAAGGGTATATTAATATTAATCTGTTCCAAAATATTTCACTCTCCTAATTAAATCGAAGTGGTCTTCAATTTGATTTACACCCCATCCTCTCGTAACGTTACTCCAGGGAAATTATTGTGTACTCTCGAAATACTATAAATGCGTATCCTCTCCTTTCACATGAATAGTAAGTTACACTAATTAAATTCATGGTAAAATTTACCATTTATGTGAGAGAAGGGACAACACATTTATAATAATTCTGAAAGTACCTAATAATTTTTCCCTTTCTCCGTTGGTTTTGAATTTAAATTTTGCCATGGACTTGGGCTATTGAGTAGACCTTAACAAAGCCATTTGACGACTAATTTTATCTAGCATGGGTGGCCCAATTAATGGGCTTGTATCTTCCAAAAATGCCTTAGGTTTATGCACCTTTTGTTTGTCCATGTGTTTTGTAGCCCATAGGGTTGCGTTCCTGTCATTTCGGGGGCTGGGTCATGAAGCACATTGCAATGAAAATTTGTTGAAACCTAGTTAAAAGCAGTTAAAAATTTTTAGGAGGCCGATTGTTTAGAGGTATCTTGTAGCTAAAGGATTTAGGATCCCACGAGAGAGTTTATATGGTAAAAAAGAAACTTTAAGTCTTTATCTTGCTTAGTCAAAGTGTGGGAGAACCTAGGCAACTAAGGGACCGACTTGAGATTCGTGGTTGTTATGGGGGTGGTTTAAAATTGTGCAAACTCCATGATTTGGAATTCTAACTTATTTATAATAAAAAAATACAAATTTTTAAAATTCTTTCTTTTTAGGTACAATTTTTTCAAAAGTCTATTTTAGAGAAAAATACAATTTTTTTTCTTTCTAATTTAGATATTCACATGGAGGATTCCATTTTTATAAGATAAATATTATTTTGGGACCATTTTGTTTTTTTAATGTTGTTTTAAAGTAACTAGGGATATTTTGTTATGGTAAAAAATGATAAAAGACTCCCTATTTTTTTCCCTCTACCAAAAGTGAATGAGGACTAAGGAGATATCAAAAATCTTGTAACTCAACTAACTGACATCTTTTATATGCCCATAACATTCAAATTTGAAATCCATCAACCTCCGTGGTAAATATCAAATTATAAAAAAAATAAAAAAATTAAAGGTTTAGGAGGAGATAAATATTTCCTTTGAAGTAGACTTCCTATAAGACTCGATCACTTTCCATTAGTTCTCCCAAGAAACTTCTCTACTTTTATCTTTTACATAGACTCCATTTGGTAGAAAGGATAGAGCAATAGAAAAATAAAAAATTTAGAAAGAATATATAATAAAAAAAAATGATATACCATTCAATATCTTTTTATTGGGGGCAAATTTTAACAAATCTATCGTTGAATTACATTATCTTCGTATATTTTCTATATTTGCAAAATTTCAAGACAATCAAAAGGTCAATAACTATTCCATTAATTAAATGTTTAAAGTTCAAATTTTTTTAATTTAAAATTATGCATCAAATATGAGTTTATGAATTAAATAGTAAATAAAGTCTAATTAACATGAAATTTAACATGTATGTTAAGAACATAAAGAAAATGTAATTCAATGATAAGATTTTCAATTTATTAATCCAAAAAAAAAAACTATTAGGCAGTATAACATTGCTTAAATTTTTATCGATTAAATAATAAATAAAGTCTTATTGACACGAAATTTAGCATGTACGATAAGAAAACAAAGATCACGTAATACAATTGTGAGATTTTCATTTTATTAATAAAATAAAAAGTTATTAGATAGTATAAAATTACTTAAAATTTTAGGGATTAAATAGTTAATAAAGTCTAATTGACACGAAACTTAGCTTGCGTTTTAAGAATATAAAGAATGTGTAATCGAATGATGAGATTTTCAATTTATTAATCCAATTAAAAGTTATTAGTTGGTATAACATTACTTATAGTTTCAACTTGAGCCAAACATATATATTTAAACTTTCCATTATTTATGTTTCGTGAAAGGGATAGAAACATGAAATGATAGAAAAAAATACAACTGTACTGACATCCATGGTTGTCAAAATCCCAATCTAGATCCTACGATTTTACGATCCTACCTGTCGAAAATGATCCGGATCTATTAAAATTTTCGCGATCGTTCAAAATCGGTAAGATCGTACGATTCTGACGATCTCAAATGATTTTGGTTTCTTGTAATCTTTTTTAACTTGACAAAAGGCTCAGTTAGATCTAAATGAAAAATAACATCTCAATACACTAAGTTTTGCTATTCTAAGTGTCAGTTGGATCCAACTGAAAAATACATACCAATGGAGTGTCACGTTTTATGGTTTATTGCCTTTTTAAATGATGCTTACAAATAAATGTAGTAATGTATGATAATTACATCAAATGGATGCAATTTTTTAGTTTTTTTTTTATAAATGAATTTATAATTTATGTGATTATTTAACATACCAATGTGTTTTTATTTTTTTTTTCAAATAATGTAAGATCTTATTATCTACGATTTGATCTTACGATTTATGATCTTATTTACCTCATACGATTCTACATAAGATCCCGATTTTGACAACTTTAGACGTCGTGAAATAACCTTTTTCTTTTATAACATCATTGCAAAATAACCTATAATCTTAACAGCGGTGATAAAAGTACAGCAACTAAAAAAAATGAAATTACAACAGGGAATTTTAATATTCGTAGCTGCTTGATTTTCCGATATATAAGAGTCCATCTCGATTCTCGACCTAATGGGCCTTTTCTCTTGGCTCGAGGTCTGATATTTTAGGCTGGGCTGATTTCTCGTGGACAATGGGCCTATGGCCACCACTTTGTTACCTTACCTCTTTTATTTTTGGGGTTAATTCGATATTTATAATAATGATGAAAGATGAGGGATTCAAATTCTAATTCTCAATATAAAGAAAGTAAACACTGTCACTAAGTTACAAGATCTTGGCTATCTTACCTCAGTTTTGTTGTTGAGCAAACAAAGTAAGAACGAAAAAAAAAATGATAGTATTTTAGTTTAATAACTTGACTCTTCACATGTCATGAAATAGGAGATTTAATCTTAAATCTCCCCTACAACCAAAAATCAATTTTCCCTACAACCAAAAATCAATTTTTTCTTCAACATTATGAAAAAAAATAATTATCATAGAGTGGATGTCATAACTCATAAGTTCAAATACTATCTAATTTAACCAAAAAAAAAAAATTTCTGTGCAAAACTTAGTTTAATTTCTTAATTGTTAATTAGGTTAATTTAATCTCTCAACTTTCCAAAATTCGACTTAATTTTGAATTTTTTACATTTTCATAATGATTTTATTTTAGTTCCATAATAATCGTTTAACAAGTTCTTTATTTATTAAGATTTGAATAAAATTGATTTGATTTTTGAAAATTGAAAGAATGACTTGGTTTTTAATATAAAATATCTATTCAACTGTGTGCAGAAGAATTAAGCTAAATTGAATAGATATTTTATATTATTTTTAATTATTCTTTTTTTTGTCTTTTAACTTTCTCTCTAACGAGAAATTTTTTTCCCCTATTAAAAAAAAAAAAAAAAAAAAAACCTTTCTCACTAACGAGAAATGAACATACGGAAAATATTAAATTTTGGAAACTAGTTTGCCGTAAAAGAGTTGGAGAAATTTGTCACTAATTCTTAAAAGGACATGGTGAACTAAACGAATCAATATAATCAGAACCAAGTTGGTCCATAAAAGTCTGCAATTTGCATGCACTTCAAAGGGCCCAAAGTAAATATATATATATATATATATATATATATTATATCTCTTAGGGTCCCTAAAACCCTTAGGGAGTATAACTTAGGCAATCGCCTAAGGGCTAGAGTAAAAAAAAAAAAAATTATCTCTTTTAACTATTATATATATATATATATATATATTTTTTTTTTTTGGAGAAAAAAACACATACAAACACAAGGTAGAGGAAAAGGGGTTCTAACACAAAGGCACACCACAACTTCACTCAAAAATCATATTAACTTTTAACTAATATAATATAACATATTTATTTATATATTTTAATTAAGGCCGGTTTACCGCAAAGGCTCTTTTATTGGCCAATGGAATGCATTGTATATTAAAAAAAATCTCATATCTCAAAACACAAAGATTTAGAAAGTGAAGAGAAAAAAAATAATCCTAAATATTCCTAACAAAATTAAAATCTAAATTAATAGTAGACTAATTTATTAATAAATCTAGCGTTTATATATTGAAAAATGCAAAAAAAAAAAAAAAAAAAAAAAAAAAACTCTCTCCCTCCCTCCCTCCCCTAATTCTTAAAGAAATTAAATTCCACCTTTTAACCTTTCAGTAGCTGCTTGTGGTGGTTCACTGGATTGTTTCAATCTTACATGTTAAGGTAAACTCTTAAATTCTCACTCTCTTTCATCTTTTTTCTTTGAAATGCAAGAGTTTTGTCGACGTTTCCAGTACTTTCCAGGCTTTATTTTATTATTTTTTTATAAGTAAACTTTCCAGGCTTTATTTTAATTTTAAGGCGTAAAATTCATTTTTGTCCCTACATTTTCACGCGATTTCCACTTTGGTCTCTAACTTTTTTTTCTACCGCTTTTAGTCCATATCCTAGAAAATGCGTCTCGTTTTTGTCCTTACTATTATATCAGAGACGGAAATTGTATAGGTGACAAATGGAAGTTGACATGGCCATTAAAATAATAATAAAAAATATTATTTGGCATTAAAAAATGCCACATCAGCATCTAAATTAAAAAAAATTAATTTATTAATTTTAACTAAATAAAAAAATTTAAAAACAGAATTAAAAACCAAAATGCACATTAATTTAGATCTAAAAGGCTTGAACAAGAACATCAACCCAGATTTAACAACTCAAAATTAAAAACTAAAAACCACAAATAACTCAAAAAATAAGAACACAAAATTAAACATGAAAACAAAATTAAAACAAAAAACAAAATTAAAATCCAGTTAAACCAAACAAAACACACAACACAATCTCACAGATCAACTCCATCCCACCTCGCGTACAATCGACGAAATCCTCAACGCCTCTGATTCCTCCACCTTATCTCCCCCTACATCTCCACCGTCTGTTTACTCCCGCATCTCCGATCCCAAACACGACCAAGACAAAGACGACCCCGCCGTTTCAGTCTCCACAACTAAACAACCCTCCTTAAACTTTCCCTCCATACCTGATGAAAACCCATCGCTCCAGTCCCGACCCAGTTCGTCTTCGTTCACTCGGATCAGACCCGGAATTAATTTTCCCGACCATCTGTTTAAAAGGCTCCCGAACTCGAAGCCGTTACCGTCACTTTTTGGTGGTGTGAGATCGAATGCGAAGCCGGGGGCAACGCTTGCGGCTGCAGTGGCTGCCTCCAGGGCTCTCCCAAACCCGCACGCTGCCGCGATCAAGTCCAGGAGGGCTGCCAGCGGAAGCTTCCAAAAGGTTCTTGAAGATTCCGATGCAGTTTCAGTCTCGGCCTCAGATGAATTGAGCTCTAATAGTGAAATTCGTAATGCGAAAGAGGATGAGGTTTTGGAAGGTGTGATTGGGAATGAGGGTTTTGCTGAGGGTTCTAGTGCTAAGGAGGTCGAAAGCGAAGCCCAAAATGTGGTTCAAGTAGATGGATTAAAGGTTAGTAGTAATCATGAAGAATTGCTGCAAGCAAGTGCTGATTCAGTTCCTAATTCTGATATCATTGAGCTGCGGATTGGTTCTTCGTCCATAAGCAGTGGATCTATGTTTAATTTTGTGTTCTTATTTTTTGAGTTATTTGTGGTTTTTGGTTTTTAATTTTGAGTTGTTAAATCTGGGTTGATGTTCTTGTTCAAGACCCTTTTAGATCTAAATTAATGTGTATTTTGGTTTTTAATTCTGTTTTTAAATTTTTTTATTTAGTTAAAATTAATAAATTAATTTTTTTTAATTTAGATGTTGACGTAGCATTTTTTAATGCAAAATAATATTTTTTATTATTATTTTAATGGCCACGTATGCTTCCGTTTGCCACCTGTGTAATTTCCGTTTCTGATGTAACGGTAAGGACAAAAATTAGACGCGTTTTTCATGATAGGGACTAAAAGCAGTGGAAAAAAAAAAGTGAGAATCGCGTAAAAATATAGGGACAAAAATAGATTTTACGCCTAATTTTAATTATTTATCTCTTTTTTAAATAAAAAAATATTTACCCATTTGATAGTCTACAGACATTTATTATCCCTAAATCTATTTTGATATTTGAACAAACACACTGACACATGTTTGCAAGAGTCAATAAACTGATTAAGTCGATAGGTCCGTAGCTATCACGTAGGTTGATAACCAATTTGCTACTTCTTTTTTTATATAATTGTTAATTGTTAGTACTTTTTTTTTTGAGAAAGGTTACTTGTTAGTACTTTGTTACGGAGTGAGTAATTTATTTTTTGATTGGTTGACTAATCTAATTTGTACCGATTCTGTTTTTTCTATATATCTCAAGTAATTTATTTAATTAGTATTTTTAAATAGATTTAAAAGAAAAATAAAAAATTCAATACATATTATTTAATTAATATTTAAATATAAAAAATTTCCAAGGACCTAAAGTTGTTGAGCCATTTGTAAACGTGTTAGTGTGTTTTGTTCAAATTTAAAAATAGATGAAGGGTGTTGAGGTACAAATTTTTGGACTCTAATTTCTTTAGTCCACTCACAAAAATACCCATACAAGCTCATAAATTATTTTGAGCTCACATAAATATTGCTTACATATTACTCAAATATTCTCCATGTTATTGGGCTCCCACAAATATCCCTATATAAGCCCCATAAGTTACCTTGGGCCCTCTCATACATATTACCCATATATTACCCAACTTGGGTTTTTGTAAAAATACCCATCATATTACTATCAATATTAGGTCACAAAATTATACTATCTTCACAACAAAAACCCAAAACCATATAACTTGTGGGCAAGACTCAAAAAGCCCAACAATACCCTTTATAAAGCCCGTTGCTACACGGCACCTTTTAAAAGCTTGCTGTTACACGGCACTTCTAAAACCCGTTGCTACGCGGCATCTCTTAAAAGTCCATTGCTATGCGGCATCTATTAAAAGCCCGTTGCTATACAGCACCTTTACAAAGCCCGTTGCTACACAATACCTCTTAAAAGTTCGTTGCTACACGGCACCTTTACAAAGCTCGTTGCTACACGGCATCTCTCAAAAGCCCGTTGCTACACGACATCTCTCAAAAGCCCGTTGCTACACAGCATCTTTATAAAGTCCGTTGCAACACAGCAATATTCTTACAGAATCTCAAACTATTTTAACAAAGCCCAAATACTAATTTGACACTATTTTAACAAAGCCCAAATACTAATTTGGCACTATTTTATAAAGTCCAAATATTAATTTGACACTTATTTTACAAAGCCCAAATAATAATTTGGCACTATTTTAACAAAGTCTAAATACTAATTTGACACTATTTTACAAAGGTAATAATTGGCATTATTTTCATAAAGTCCAAATATTTGGCACTATTTTACAGAGCCCAAGTACTAATTTGGCACTTATTTTACAAGCCCAAACATTAATATTTGGCACTATTTTACAAAAACCCAAATATTAATTTGGCACTTATTTTATAAAGCCCAAATATCATTTTGGCAACCATTTCATGAAGCCCAAATGTTATTTTGGCACATAATTACAAAATCAAAATATTATTTTGACACTTTTTTCACATATATTAAATCTCTTACTCATGGGAAATATAATTACTCATCTCTCAAGAAATACCTCTCTTACAAAATTTATAAAAGCCCATGTATATCACCCATGGCAAAACTCTTCATTTTGTAAGGATATCCAAGCCCAAAGAAGCTTAACTTCAAAGCCCAGCTGAACCATCCCAGCTCATACACAAATCTCAGCAGCTGAAGCTCATGTGAGCTGATCAGCCAAATTTCAGTACAACTTAACAGCTGGAGCCCACTACCATCAAGTTCCAACTTGTTCAATCAGATTAGAAGAAGGACACATGTCCATTAGAGGTTAAACCCTTCCTCAACAAGCTAAAATCCCATCATTTCTCATGTGACATAAAGCTGAAACTGATGTGACAGAAAGTTGGAAAGCTTCAGCTAGCTATCCCTTCTTTCTTCTCTAACCCATCTGGTCAAGAATCAAGAAGCAGCCATGACCAGGCCATAAAGCTCTTGAAACAACTTGAAATCAATTCATTTTCATACCAAAAACGTATACTCTCTGGTTCTTGGACCAAGCACATGAACCCCAAATGGGAAAACGTAGGGAAATGTGGTTTGGAGGACACCAAAGGGATCCCAGCAGTGTTCCCAGCAAGGGCTCCAAGGTTGACACCTGGCTTGGAGTGATGAAATCTGCCCTAGGGAGCTCTGATTCTAGCAGCAGCATAACCAAGATTATTAGCCTAATACATGCTCTAATCCCATCAGCCAAGCCTAATTAGCATTCAATGCTAAGTCAGAATCCCAGCTGTTATAACCCAAAACAGCAAGAACCTTTTAAAAGCTGAGCTTACCACTCTTAGCTAAAATCCTAGGAATGATTCTCTAAGGATTTTCAGAAAATTGAAAAACATTTAGAAAATATTATTTGCTAATTACCCCCTAAAACTCAGCTACAAATGGAACTCTCCATTAATGCTTCACCAACACAAGAAGGTACACTAAGATACACACCAAGAAAGAACTCCTTCTTAACCTCTCTATTTAAGCCATCCCTAAGTTCTAAAAAAATCACTAAGTTTTTAGTTTCCAGCTTAGAAACTAAGTTCCTCAGCTCCTAGCTCAAAAACACTCCTCATAACTCTACTCATAAACACTTATCTACCCTCAGCAGAAAGTCCTAACAACCTCGCCGAACACGATCTCATACTACTCATACTACCTGAAATGTCTCTCACTACTCACTACTCACTACTTATACTATATCTATGAGCATGCCTTAGCACCATAATGATCATGCTGTGTTAGCTGGAATCTCTTTCTCTCTTCCTTCATCTCACACTAAGTTTTTCTCATAATTTGTTATAATGGAACCCATGAAATTTACGTATTTATTTACTATTAAAGGTTATGATGTAACTGTTATTATAGAATTTTTCCCTCATATTATTGTATTAGAAGACACTTCTCCAGAGCTAACGAATGATGAGTTTGATATGTAAATACTTTCCTTAATTTGTGAAATAGTTGACAACTGGAAGTTTATTCTGTTTAGTCTCATTTTACCGCTGGGTAATTTTCTGCAGAAACATTTTACCGCTCGGTAATTTTCTACAGAAACATTTTACTGCTGGACTGTTTTCTGCAGAAACATTTCATTGTTGGGTTAGTTCTTACAATATGTTTTTTAATTATGCTGACGTGTCTGCTGTAGGGATTGTTTATGGGTCATTTTTGTCAGTCTCAATTTAGGCCCAAGGCATAAAAATACAGTGAATTCTTTGGATCTTCACCGATAGCCTTTGAGCCATGCGTCAAGCCCATCGTCGAATTTCGGTTTCGGCCTCCGACCCATCATAAATCTTATTTGTCGGAAGGAAGACTTTTCCACCCCCGACATTTTGGCGACTCCACTTGGGACATCAGCAGCAGCTTCTCTAGCAGTAACAATTACCAGATCTATTTTACAAAACCTAAATACTGGGGACACAAAGCCCAAATACTATTTTGGCTTTAAAATGTCGAGGGCGGAAAAGTCTTCCTTCTAACAAATGAGATTTATGATGGGTCGGGGGCCTAAACCGAAACTTGACAATGGGCTTGACGCACGGCCTAAAGGCTATCGGTGACGATCCAAAAAATTCACTGTATTTTTATGCCTTGGGCCTAGATTAAGACTAACAAGAATGGCCCAGAAACAATTCCTACAGCAAACACATCAGCTTGATTAAAAAGCATATTGCAAGAACTAGCCCAGCAGTAAAATGTTTCTGCGAAAAACAGCCCAGCGGTAAAATGTTTCTGCAGAAAATAACCCAGCGATAAAATAAGACAGAACAGAATAAACTTCCAGCTGTCAGCTATTTCACAAATTAAGGAAAGTATCTACATTTCAAACTCATCATTCGTTAGCTCTGGAAAAGAGTCTTCTAATACAATAATATGAGGGAAAAATTCTATAGTAACAATTACATCACAACCTTCAATAGTAAATGAATTCGTAAATATCATGAGTTCCAATATAACAAATAATGAGAAATAACAAATAATGAGAAAAACTTAGTGTGAGATGAAGGGAGAGAGAGGGATTTCAGCTAACGCAACAAAATCATTATGGTGCCAAGGCATGCTCATGGATATAGTATAAGTAATGAGCAGTGAGAGACAATTCAGGTAGTATGAGTAGTATGAGATAGTGTTCAGCAAGGTTGCTGGGACTTTCTGCTGGGAGTAGGTAAGTGTTTATGAGTAGAGTTATGAGGAGTGTTTTTGAGCTAGGAGCTGGGGAATTTTGTTTCTAAAATTGAAACTAAGAACTCAGTGATTTTTTTAGAACTTAGGGAAGGCTTAAATAGAGTGGTTAAGAAAGAATTCTTTCTTGGTGTGTATCTTAATGTACCTTCTTGTGTTGGTGAAGCATTAATAGAGAGTTCCATTTATAGTTGAGTTTTAGGGGTTGATTAGCAAATAATCTTTGTTAAATCTTTTTCAATCTTTAGAAAATCCTTAGAGAATCGTTCCCAGGATTTTAGCTAAGAATGGTAAGCTCAGCTTTTAGAAGGTTCTTGCTGTTTTGGGTAATAACAGCTGGAATTCTGACTTAGCATTGAATGCTAATTAGCCTTGGCTGATGGGATTAGAGCATGTATTAGGCTAATGATCTTGGTTATGTTGCTACTTGAATCAGAGCTCCCTAGGGCAGATTACATCACCCCAAGCCAAGTGTCAACCTTGGAGCCCTTGCTGGGAACATTGCTGGGATCCCTTTGGTGCTCTCCAAACTACATTTCCCTAAGTTTCTCCATTTGGGGTTCATGTGCTTGGTCCAAGAACTAAAGAGTATACGTTTTTGGTATGAAAATGAATTGATTTCAAGTTGTTTCAAGAGCTTTATGGCATGGTCATGGCTGCTTCTTGATTCTTGACCAGATAGGTTGGAGAAAAAAGAAGGGACAACTGGCTGAAGCTTCCTAACTTTCTGTCACATCAGTTTCAGCTTTATGTCAAATGAGAAATGATGAGATTTCAGCTTGTTGAGGAAGGGTTTAACCTCTGATGGACATGTGTCCTTCTTCTAATCTGATTGGACAAGTTAGAACTTGATGGCAGTGGGCTTCAGCTATTAAGTTGTACTGAAATTTGGCTGATCAGCTCACGTGAGCTTCAGCTGCCGAGATTTGTGTATGAGCTGGTCTGATTCAGCTAGGCTTTGTAGTTAAGCTTCTTTAGGATTGGATATCCCTACAAAATGAAGAGTTTTGCTATGAGTGATATGCATGGGCTTTATAAATTATGTAAGAGAGGTATTTCTTGAGAGATGAGTAATTATATTTCCCATGAGTAAGAGATTTAATATGTAAAACAAGTGTCAAAATAATATTTTGATTTTGTGAATATGTGCTAAAATAGCATTTGGGCTTCATGAAATGATTGCCAAAATGATATTTGGGTTTTACAAAATAACTGTCAAATTAATATTTGGGATTTTGTAAAATAGTGTCAAATATTAATGTTTGGGCTTGTAAAATAAGTGCCAAATTAGTACTTGAGCTTTGTAAAATAGTTCCAAATATTTGGACTTTATGAAAATAATGCCAATTATTATCTTTGTAAAATAGTGTCAAATTAGTATTTGAGATTTGTTAAAATAGTGCCAAATTATTATTTGGGCTTTGTATAAGTAGGTGCCAAATTAGTATTTGGGCTTTGTAAAATAGATGCCAAATTAGTGTTTGGGCTTTGTAAAATAGTGTCAAATTAGTATTTGGACTTTGTTAAAATAATTGTCAAATTAGTGTTTGGGCTTTGTAAAATAGTGTCAAATTAGTATTTGGCCTTTGTTAAAATAGTTTGAGATTTTGTAGGCATATTGCCGTGTAGCAACGGACTTTGTAAAGATGCCGTATAGCAATTGGCTTAGTAAAGGGTGCCGTATAGCAACGGGCTTTTGAGAGATACCGTGTAGCAATGGGCTTCGTAAAGATGTCATGTAGTAACGGGATTTAGAGGTGCCGTGTAACAACGGACTTTTAAGAAGTGCCGTGTAGCAACGGGTTTTAGAGATGTCGTGTAATAACGGGCTTTTAAGAGTTGCCGCATAGTAACGAGCTTTAGAGGTGCCGTTTAGCAATGGGCTTTTAAGAAGTTCCGTGTAGCAACGGGCTTTGTAAAGGGTATTGTTGGGTTTTTTGAGTCTTGACCACAAGTTAAATGGTTTTGTGCTTTAAATGGTAATATGATGGGTATTTTTGCGAAAACCCAAGTTGGGTAATATGTGTGAGAGGACTCAAGGTAACTTATGGGGCTTATATAGGGATATTTGTGGGAGCCCGATAACATGGAGAATATTTGAGTAATATGTAAGCAATATTTATGTAGACTCAAAATAATTTATGGGCTTGTGTGGGTATTTTTGTGAGTGGGCTAAAGAAATTAGGGCCCGAAAATTTGTATCTCAACATTTAGCCCCTCGAGTCACATGTAAGCAATTGCTATTTGGTCATACGTGGGAGTTTGAAATTTTGGTGACAGTTATGAATAGTGGGCTTTTGCAACTTCTTAAAAGCCCTAGGTTCCTTGCATTAAATGATGGTTTCTCCCTCATGTCTTGTCATTTACACTTTTCACGTTTACCAATAAAAGGCTGGCCATGGCTATTTCCTCTTTTATATATATATATATATATATATATATTTTTTGCTTGGACCAAGAAACAGAGGGAGAAAGGCAAAGAGAGCATCTTTTCTTCTTCTTTTTTCCTATTTTTGGCCAAGGGTGAGAGTAACACCAGCTTTAACCAAGGCAAATAGAGTGACTGAGCTTTTCGGCAAAACAGATAGAGAAATAGAGCCTTTTCTTATTCCTTTTCATTATCTTCATCCAAGAGTGAGTGATACAGAGGGCGGCAGCCAGGGTTTAGTGAGAGACTTCATTATTTCTCTCTTCCCTTGTTGATTTTCACCAAGTAAGAGAAAGACCCACAATTTTTCCTGCTTCCCGTGGTGGCCGTGGGTATTCTTCTGCTCTTTTTCTCTTTTCTTTGAGAAACAATATTTTTGGTTCTGTGAATCATGGCTGAAGGAGAGGGATTGCAAGACATTTCAAGTAGTATAAGTAGTATGAGATAGTGTTCAGTGAGGTTGCTGGGACTTTCTGCTTGGGGTAGATAAATGTTTATGAGTAGAGTTATGAGAAGTGTTTTTGAGCTAGGAGCTGGAGAACTTAGTTTCTAAGCTTGAAACTAAGAACTCAGTGATTTTTTTGGAACTTAGGGAAGGCTTAAATAGAGAGGTTAAGAAGGAGTTCTTTCTTAGTGTGTATCTTAGTGTACCTTCTTGTGTTGGTGAAGCATTAATGAAGAGATCCATTTATAGTTGAGTTTTAAGAGGTGATTAGCAAATAATCTTTGCTAAATCTTTCTCAATCTTCAGAAAATCCTTATAGAATCGTTTCTAGGATTTTAGCTAAGAGTAGTAAGCTTAGCTTTTAGAAGGTTCTTGCTGTTTTGGGTAATAATAGTTAGGATTCTGACTTAGCATTAAATGCTAATTAAGGGGCTCGTGTCCATCAGCATTCATGTCGGGGGCCTAATTTGGCAACTTATCATTTTGATTGGAGTCGCCAAAATGTCGGGGGTGGAAAAGTCTTCCTTTTGACAAATGAGATTTATGATGAGTCGGGTGCCTAAACCGAAACTCGACGGTGGGCTTGACGCATGACCCAAAGGCTATTGATGAAGATCCAAAGAATTCACTGTATTTTTATGCCTTGGGCCTAGATTGAGACTGACAAGAATGGCCCATAAACAATCCCTACAGAAGACACGTCAGCATGATTAAAAAGCATATTGCAAGAACTAGCCCAGCTTCTCAAGGGAGGACCTATTACCACCTCCTCAACTTCTCGGCTGTTCACATAATCCATAAAAATGTTCATCACTCCTCTCCAATATGACTTCATGCTTGGGGTAGCATATCCCTCACGATGTCTACTTGGGACCAAAACTCTTTCTGCCTTGTCGGCCCAATACTTTAGGGCTGTACCATGCACTAGTGGTTGCATTGCATCACTCAAAGCACAAACTGTGGTGTTAATATTTAGAACATCTTGGTCAAATCCAAATTATCTCATAACTCTATGCGGATTGTACTGTGTTAAGCCAAACCTATCGCCTCTTGGATATGGAATGAATGAAGGTGATGTGATAAGCAAGAAATTGGGGATTTTCTCATGTTCATTCAACCCAAACTCCTGGAACCTGGGCCTAGCATTCGGAAAAGGATTTGGGCAGCGAAACCCAGCTACAACATATGAATAAGGCTTCCAAGCAAAATGCCCTCCATCATTCAGAAGAGTAATGGAAGGGAGATTCCACACTTTCAATCCCATCCATTTCATCAGCAAGGGTAAGCCATCTTCAAACCCAAGGAATTGGAGCTCACCATCAGGACCAGCACGTCCGACCACCCAGTTGGTCGCTTTCACATCACTCATATCCTTACCAACATTAATATAGTCTTTCGAATGTTCCCATATAAAGGTTTCTAACAATACCACATTAATACTGGCCTTGATAATGTGGTACGCTGACCCTTCAAGCTCATCATTACGTAACTTATCAAGCTCAGAGTAAAGAGTACCTAGAGATAAAGTGCCTAAGGGCAGGGACGCACCTCGACACAACACTACAGCTAAAGGAAAAGTAAAAGATTTTATAAATTGAACCGGGTCAAAATTGAACACACACTTACTCATCCACAAGGCTAAAAAGGCAGCTCATCTTATGCCATCATCCTCAGACTCCCTAAACTCAGAAATCCAGAAAGAAAATCTAGCTCTATTACCTCCCCAAGATGCAGAGGTACTTCTGAAAGTCTCTAATAGGTTTCCAGCAATCTTCGACTCCTCATCAGATAGCTCTAGCTCTAAAAGGTAGATGTCTCCCATGCTTGGCAGTAGACAGATGCTTTCTACATCTTAAAGGGTGACCGTAGTCTCATCCCAAGGAAAGAAGAAGGTGTGGGTATCGGTATACCAGCGGCGCACCAGAAAGCGAAGCACTCTCACATCTCTGTACATATTCCACCCACGGAATAAGACCACGGCTTCAAATATTTTGGCATCTCTCAAAATTTGACAACATCCTTCATTAGCAACTACTTGCTCCACCCAGTTAGACCAACCACTAATTGTGCCACAAGGACACAGGAACTGAATTAGGGCTGGTAGAAGTTCCTTCCGTTGGAATCGTAGGTCAAGAATACCAAGAGCAGCTGGGACCCATGCCGTCTTGTGACTGCGGGCTTCGCCTTTCAGAATCCACTTCTTTGGCATCCTAGATGGGCTGACTTCAGGGGCCCCAATTGCTGGGAATAGAGAGGATGAACAGTACCACGGGTCCTACAATGGTAACAAGGACTCCCCTGGCCCAACTTCCTCAGCCACAGCCCCAGCAGTAGCATCACTTTTTGGCACAGCCACTCCAGCAGTAGCCTCACTTTCTGACACTGCCACCCCAGCAATACTGACATCACTGGAACCTAGCAGTCCCTCTCCTTCAGCCATGATTCACAGAACTAGAAATATTGTTTCTCATAGAAAAGAGAAAAAGAGCAGAAGAATACCCACAACCACCACGGGAAGCAGGGAAAATTGTGGGTCTTTCTCTCACTTGACCGAAATCAACAAGGGAAGAGAGAAATAATGAAGTTCCTCACTAAACCCTGGCCGCCACCTTTTGTATCTCTCACTCTTGGATGAAGATAATGGAAAGGAATAAGAAAAGGCTCTATTTCTTTATCTGTTTTCCCAAAAAGCTCAGTCATTCTCTCCGCCTTGGTTTAAGCTGGTGTTGTTCTCTCACCCTTGGCCGAAAATAGGAAAAAAGAAGAAGAAAAGATGCTTTCTTTGCATTTCTCCCTCTGTTTCTCAGTCCAAGCAAAAAAAATATAAAAGAAGAAATAGCCAAGGGCAGCCTTTACTGGTAAACGTGAAAAGTGTAAATGACAAGACATGGGGGAGAAACCAACATTTAATGCAAGGAACCTGGGGATAACTAAAGACCCACTAAGTGCTGGACATGAGGAAGTCGCAGAAGCCCACTATTCATAACTACCACCAAAATTTCAAACTCGCACGTGTGACCAAACAGCAACTGCTCACACGTGACTCGGGGGGCTAAATGTTAAGGTACAAATTTTCGGGCTCTAATTTCTTTAGCCCACTCACAAAAATGCCCACACAGGCCCATAAATTATTTAGAGCTCACATAAATATTGCTTACATATTACTCAAATATTCTCCATGTTATCGGGCTCCCACAAATATCCCTATCTAAGCCCTATAAGTTACCTTAGGCCCTCTCACACATATTACCCACATATTACCTAACTTGGGTTTTCGCAAAAATACCCATCATATTACTACCAATATTGGGCCACCAAATTACACTATGTCCACAACAAAAGCCCAAAACCATTTAACTTGTGGGCAAGACTCAAAAAGCCCAACAATACCCTTTACAAAGCCCGTTGCTACACAGCACCTCTAAAGCTCGTTACTACATGGCATCTCTTAAAAGCCCGTTGCTACATGACACCTCTTAAAAGTCCGTTGCTACACGGAACCTTTACAAAACCCGTTGCTACACAACATCTCTCAAAAACCCGTTGCTACACAGCACCATTTACTAAGCCCGTTGCTACAAGACATCTTTACAAAGTCCGTTGCTACACGGCATCATTTACTAAGCCCGTTGCTGCACGGGATCTTTATAAGGTCCGTTGCTACACGACATCTTTACAAAGCCCTACACGGCATCTTTACAAAGTCTGTTGCTACATAGCACCATTCACAAAGTCCGTTGCTACACAGCAATATTCCTACAAAATCTCAGGTTTCCTACATAGTTCTATTACCTCCCCAAAATGCAGAGGTACCTCCGAAAGTCTCCAACAGGTTTCCGACAATCTTCGACTCCTCATCAAATAGCTCTAGCTCTAAAGGGTTGATGTCTCCCATGCTAGGTAGCAGACAGATCCTTTCTACATCTTCAAGGGTGACCGTAGTCTCACCCCAAGGAAAGAAGAAGGTGTGGGTATCGGTATGCCAGCAACGCACCAAAAAGCAAAGCGCTCTCACATCTCTGCACATATTCCACCCACGAGATAAGACCACGGCTTCAAATATTAATTTGGCACTTATTTTATAAAGCCCAAATATCATTTTGGCGACCATTTCATGAAGCCGAAATGCTATTTTGACACATATTTACAAAATCAAAATAAATAGTAAACATGTTTGGACTGTGGAGATTTATTAAAAAAAGTATTAGTTAAAATAAAGATAAAACATGGAAATGACTGGAAACATAGATGAGGTTTGTCCTTATCATAAAACTATTGCATTTTTGAAGAAAAAAAAGAAAAGAAAAGAAGATACAAGAGAGTGAGACTCTGGAAGATTACCTTAACCTGTAAGATTGAAGCAACCTAGTGAACCCACATCACTAAGAAAGGTTAAAAGGAAAAGGCTCAAGATTAAGAATAGCAAGGTGAACAATGAGGGAAAAAAAAAATGGGATTCAATTTTTCAAGAATAAATATGAAGAGATAGGGAGAGAGAAGAGAATGTTTTTGTTTTGTCTTTTGTTCTTAGAGATTTATAATCTCTCCTTCTTAAATATTTCAAGAGATAAACCTTAGGTTTATTAATGAATTTGTCTACTATTAATTTAAATTTTAGCAGATTTTAAGAGATGAATCAATAAATTTATCTACTATTAATTTAAATTTAAATTTTGATAAGAATTTTTTGATGATTTTTTTTTCTCTTCACTTTCTTAATCTTCTTTATTTTCATATATGGAGTCTATTTAATACGCAATGCATTCTATTGGCCAATAAGAGGGCTTTAATTTTTTTTTCCTAGGCAAAAAGCATAAAACTTTAATTAAAATATATAAATAAATATATTAAACTATATTAGTTAAATGAAAAAACTTATGTACAGTACCTTAGGTGCTGTTTCTTAGGTTCCCATTTTAAGATTCTACCATGTGACTACTTAACTTAAAAAATATATTTCTATTTATGAGAAAAAAGCTACACGACAGAATTTTAAGAAAAAAACCTAAAGAACAGCATTTAGTACTATACCTAAATTTTGCTCTTAGTTAAAAGAGGGAGTCTTCTTTTATTTGGGACCTCACTATTTTTAGCTTAATTTGTTCCTGTCAGGCCCTATGACTATCATAAAGCAGAGCAAATTAAGAACTAATTCAGTCGCACTGCCCTCATGAAGGATCTCATGGGGATCAAACACAATTGAATTTTTCATCTCTGATTATATAACACATGACTATAGTCATGTTTTACTATTTTGTAATCACAAAATTAAATCCCATCGCAAGCTGAAACATTCATTGGCAGCAACTTCAAGGAGTCCACACAATTAAGGAAAGAAACTAGAGATTATGGCGTGGTTACTTATGGTCCACCTTGCACCAAAGTTCATCATGAGAAGTGGGAAAAAGGAAAAAGCCATTCAATACAATTCTCATCTATTTTATTCCTAAATATTTGAGTTAGTCCAATAATATTTTTTTAAAAAAATTGTCAATTGGTCTAGTAGACAGATAGTTTCTGTTTTCTTGGTTTTCCTTCTTATTGTTGTTGTTGTTGTAAATTTTGCTCTTGTATGTATTATGGGATGGGTGAAAAAAGAAAAAAAAAAAAAAAGGAAAAAAAGTAAAGCTTCTCAAGAGGCTTCAATGGCAATTTCTAGGATTAGATAAAGAGTTAGAAAACGAAGAGGGAAAGAAGATATTATGAGGAAATAAGAAGGAAATTTCACAAATTTTCCCTTATATTTGGTGCTTCTTAATGGAAAACACTCAACCACGATGCTCCTATCTGCTCTCTTTTTTCTTTCAACTAAACGGAGGTTGCGTTAGGCATTGGTTGAAAAAGACAGCTTATTTTTACTACTATTCATGGGTTTCATTGCACTTTTTGGTACTATATATGAGTTTCATTATACTATTTCAGCTAACTTTTAACTTTATCAATAGTATTCTCAGCAAAAAGTTTTCAATTTTAGCTAAATAAGCTGTTCCCAAACAGACATGAAGAAAACTTTATTATCCTTCCCGTTCCTACTTCCCTTTCCCAAAATCAACCCAACCAACACACCTATCTTTCGATTTTGGAATGACAAAACTCTCCCTCATGCTTATCTACCTTACCCGTTCTACCTTGTGCAAGTTTTTCACACCTTTAAGAGGTAATGAGCAAAGGATAGGTTTTGTTGATCTCATCTCCAACCAAAACTTTATTTTCTATTCTCTTTTTTCTTTTTAAAATGAAGAAAACTTAATTCTCTCCGCCCCCTACCCAAAATCAACCCAACCAATACACCAATCTTTTGGTTTAGGAATGACAAAAATTTGCCCTCTTGATTAACCTTCCCACCTCATGTTGAAACGAGGACAAGACATCTCTGATTTCATTGAAACGAGGACAAGACATCTCTGATTTCATTGTCATCTCTATTTTGATTCCTATTCCACCAATTCTTCAATTTAAACACGTTACAAAAACAATATCAAGATACATTAGCTAATGCATTTCAAAACACGTTTCAAGTCCCAAGAAATTAAAAGCATGGTCAAAAATTATATTATCACATGAATTTTAATCCTGCCTATATAATTTCGGATTCAATAATAATACTACAAATCTTTAACTGTTTCCTCAAAAAAAAAAAAAAAATTTTAACTGATTCTGATTATATAAGCATTCTTTGTTTAGCCACAACAAAACTCCAGACAGCAGCAACAAAACAAACCAGCAAAACTGCAGAGATGCACAAAGGATGACAAACTTTTAGTCATTACTCAACCCAAACAAGAATATCAAAACATATTGGTACCATATGTATATATGTAGTTCTATAAATGTTTAACGATTAATTTTTATCTCGCATATTACTAACTATATAGGCTTTATAACCCAAAATGTATCAAAGAGGGAGAGAGAAAGAAAAACTCTAACCAGCCCTCCAGGCAGCCAAGCTGTGAATTTTTCTGTGGTGGTGGCGGCGGTGGCGGAGACAGCTGACTGTAAATGACTTGAGGTTGAGGTGGGACTGGAGGAGGAATTTGAGGAGGATTGCTTTGAGGATATCCAGGTGGAGGATAAGCATCATTTGCATTGTATCCTTGTGTCGGATAACCTAGATATATGATTCACATGAAACCACACATATACATGTAATGTAAGAACTCAAAATAAGAAAACAAAAACCAAATTCAATCACAATGCAACTCACTAATAAGATCACTATTAAACGTCTCATTGCAATTGGAACAATATTATAATAATAAACCAAACACCGTAATGTTATACTCCTAAAGTTACATGAATTTAAAATTGCAAGAATCTAACATTACAATGCAATATAACATTACATAGATCAAACTCCCCTTTAAGTATAAACTAATATTTTGCATCAAAACAATCATGTTTACCTTGAGGAGGGGTAGTACCCACAGGTGGTTGTTGTGGGTAGTAACTCATTTTCTTCTACTTGTTTTACAAAGCAAGGGAAAAATAGGAAATCAACTTGGATAAAGAAAGATACAGGATTTCTTATAGATATGGAGGAGAGGTTAAAGGATGGAGACATAAAAAAGCATTCACTGAGGGGCAATGGGGATCAAGTATAAATAACTATTGACTATGCATATGGTGTGTTCGCCACAGCTGTTTTTTTAGTACAACGAAAAAGAAAAAATTAAATCTTAAATATTTTCATTGAAAACACCGAAAAAATGTTTAAGAGCTATAAAGCATTTGGCACATCACAGCCGTTAATTAGAATGAACAATGCTAAGTTGCTTATATTTGATACTTAAGCCATTCATCAAGGGAGCTAAATCAAAATAGGTTTTTTTTACAATGAACAACCAATACGGTTTTTTTTTTTTTTTTTTTGAGATAATAATAACCAATACGTTATACGTGGCTTCTAGGATGTTGTGACTAGAGGATTTAAAGCACGATTCATGCATATGGAAGGGACAATAAATGTGTGCTAGGAGTAACGTTTTTTTTTTTTTTTTTTTTTTTTTTTTGGAAATTCGTAAAAGAGTAACAACTCATTCCTTGAAATTCACTGTCATCGTCATCTGTAAATTGTAATTTTTTGGAAAGAGTGTCCATTAATTGCTTATCAATTAAGTAATGGCGCCTTGGGTGAGGTATGTACATGGATAATAATACCTGGTTGGTAATGAATTTTTAAAGGTAAATCGTAAATTACACTTCTAAAGTTTGGGGATGATTGAATTTTATATTTTAAAATTTTAAAATTTTAATTTTACCTTCTAAAATTTGATAATATTTAAATTTTATACCCTGACGTTTCAGAATTTGGACTCATCGTTACCTGTAAATTGTAATTTTTTGGAAAGAATGTCCATTAATTGCTTATTGTAATGGCGCCTTGGGTAAGGTTTGTAGTTGGATAATAATACCATGTTGGTAATGAATTTTTAAGGATAAATTGTAAATTACACCTCTAAAATTTGAGAGTAATTGAATTTTACACCATAGAGTTTTAGAATTTAAATTTCACCCCCTGAAGTTTGGGATGATTGGATTTTACACCCTGACGTTTTAGAAATTGGATTTTCCAAATTCTGAAATATCAGGGTGTAAAATTCAAATATCACCAAAATTTAGGGGATAAAATCTAAATTCTGAAACTTCAGGATATAAAATCTAATCACTCTCTAACTTTAGGGATGTAATTTGCAATTTACCTAATTTTTAATTTCAAACTTCTTAAAATGGAAGGGGCATCAAGTGCATATGTCTTTATCCATTAGCCAATTTCTAAATGCTAGAGTGGATCTTAAAGAGATCTAATTTCCTTGTGAATTTATCTTGAATCGATATCTTTTAGCTTAACTTTATCCCACTTTTGCTGAGGGAACAAGCTCTTTTGGTTTAATGGAGGAGTTAAAAGACAATTATCACAATTAGGAAAAATATATTTTTCTTAAAAATGAAAAACTCTAAACGCAAGTATTTGCAAAAGGCTAGTTCAAAGCCCACAAGTAAATAATAAATAAATAAAATTACAATCATGTTATCAATTGAGACATTTATGATTAGTATAGTTTTTATTGGTACCACATCAAGTCATCAAGTGTGTCTCCGACTCTCCTTCCTTAGTAGCGGTTGAGTTGCATGTCAAGTCATCTCTTCAATCAACATTTTTTTTTTCTTTGATAATTTAACAGTTGAAAGAAAAGAGATTTCATCATTGAATGTCTCATCTGAAGACACTAAAAAATATCATCTAGTTAAGTTAAGATACTTTTGGTTTCAACTAGAACTTTTTTTTTTTTTAGAGATAATTATAATATACTGTTAATTTCGTAACTCAAACTCTTTTTCTATTGGACTCTTAAGCATTTTATACATGAGAAGGTGTCAATTCAGCTACAAAACTTCTAACAGTTTTAACTAGAACTTAAAGATAATGCAGAACTAATATGTCGTCGGCCCAAGAGTGATGACTTGTTTTATTTGTCCTTTTGGGACAATACGTGTTAATACAATATTAACTTTTAGTTAATTGGTAAGAAATTAAAGGAAAATATTTCATACGTGTTTAATGATATGGTATACCCACTCATGCGCACTACCTTTTTTTTTTTTTTTTTTTTTTTTTTGAGAAACATGCGCACTACCTAGTACATACTATTTTGGTCTAAATTAATAGCACTCGCACTAAAAAGTTTCACCAGTGCTCTTTGTAGCACCAAAAGGAACTAAAGTAGGAGTTTGATTTTACAGGTGAATTGGTTTAAAAATCCTATAAAATACAAAACAAGCTGTGTGTTAAATAAGTAATTGGCAATTTGTTGGAAATCTTAATTCTTGATTGACAAATGAGCCATGTTAACTCAAATTCTATCCTTGTCAGAGTCTAGTCAATTCCCTCTTCAAGTTTAAGGTTTTTACAAATATCACCCTTACACTCTAAAGTGAAGTGTCAATTTGGTATTTGAATATTTGATTTGAACAATTGATCCCTGTGTATTAGTTTTACTACATGGCAAACATTCTTTTTATCTTTAATCTTTACGGTTAAAACTTAATATCATTAATCACAATTTACACATAATTTCTAATTTTCTACCATATGATCAATAATTTTGAAAAGTAATCTTAGTGCCGATCTAGGTGAGAGTGAGCCTCCACAGCAGTCTACCATTGGTCCTGATGGGATGAGGAAATTTATAATGCTCTCATTATGGACGGTAAATGATTTTACGTCCTCAATTAAAGAGTCCCATTTTAAAACTTTGAGAGAAAAATATCAAATACCCGTCAACATACCCCTCCGTCTACCTTTTAGATCAGAGAAGTGCTATTATGACGGCGTTGTTGGTGTCGGAATCTACGGGCAGATACTCAAAGCTGGATTAAGGTTTCCCTTAAGTTCTTTACACCGTCATCTTCTTCAATACCTAGGCTTATCCGTCACCCAGGTTTCCCCAAACGCTTGGACGGTTTTCCTCGGCGTAGAAGTCCTGTACGAGGTAATGTCTAAGGGGAGGAAAAGATTAACAGTGGAAGAGTTCTTCCACTATTACCGTCCAGTAGAATTACAAAATCAAAGGGTATGTATAGTTTTGTATCTAGGAGTCCATTGTTACGTTTAGTTAGTGATACCCCAGATTTCAATAGGGACTGGAAGTCTAGGTATTTTTTCATGGACGGTAATGAATGGATGTGTCATCCTGGTGACACAAAGTTCATGCCGGTGGATACTACATGGGGAATATTACCCCCGTCAGGTATGTACCCGTTCTCTATTTACTTTCAACTTAAATAGATATCGTCGATGCTTTTTAACCGTCTTCTTCTTGCAGCTCAGAACCGTCCACAAATTTCACTAGAAGATTGGAGTTTCCTTGAAAGAATTTCTCAAAAAACCAAGCTAGAAGAAAGGTCCTGGGCCAAATTGGTCAAGCTTGAGACCATAAACTGGTATTGCGACGGACCAGAGCCGTCAGAAGCAGCTCTTAAATACGAAAAACAAGTTTGCGCACGTAAGTTTTATAAGTATTTTTTCTTCACTTATCCCTTCCTGTTCACTTCCCTTAATTCAAATACCGTTCTCTGCAGAAATGGACGATGCAAAAAGGAGAGCAATAATCAAACAACAGGTGGCTGCGAAGAAAAAGATTGGTCAAACAGGTGGGACGGACACCTCCAAACCGTTGGGAACAAAAAGAAAATATCCTACGGAGACTGACCGTCAGACTAAGAAGCCGAAGGGAACACCTGAGACCGTCGTGGTTCTCCAGGCCAAAGTTAAGAAGACGGTCCTGCCCAAGCATGGAAAGGGCAAAGGCCTGATGATGGGTGGCATGGTTCCTCCGACAGAGAAGCCACCCGTCGTACTTCTCGAAGACTCCAAATACGCCCTCGAGAGGCTTTCCTTACTCTTCACAGCTGAGGACTATAAGGACCTTGGCAACCATGCTACTGAAGCAATGGGAGAGACGGGTCGTTTTAGCATTGCCCAGGTGAAAAGCTTATCTGTCAACTTCTTTAATTCCTTTTTCTATCGTCATCTTCTTGCCTTGACCCCCCCCCCCCCCACCTTTTTTTTAGGCCATGGTCATGATGAAAGGATTGATGGACCGTTGTGTTCATCATGAGACGGCTTTGGGCCGTGTAAGAGCAAAAGCTGCGGAGACAGAGGACGAATTAGCCCAGCTTCATGCCTGGGGGGTAGGTCAGGAGAAAAAATTAGCTTGCTCGAAGCAAGCTTGTGGGGAATTGGAAAAGCAGATGGAGGTGCTCCAGAAGGTTCTTGAGGACAAGGAGGCAGAAATCAAAATCTTAAAGGACCAGCTCCGTCAAGCTAAAGACGCCGCGATCCTCGAGTTTTGTGACTCTGAGACCTATCTAACGGAGCTTGGCGGTACCTTCGCTGATGGTTTTGATGACTGTCTCCGTCAGGTGAAGTCTGCCTACCTGAGCCTCGACGTGTCAAATTTTTCAATAGATGCTCAAGGCTAGACCTCCATTCTCCCCGTTGCCTCATAGAATACTGAAGATATTTTTGCCGAGGCATTTGACGGTCAAGGGGACCGCACCCGCGAAGATGGTGACGATGCTCAAACTGCCCTCCAGACCCAGGCAAACATTGAAGAGGCTAAAGAAAAACTCAAGGATCCTTCCGTTCAGTAGCTATATTTATTTTTATGCAAAATATTTTTTGGACAATATTTGTACCGTCGTGAACAGTTTGCCCTTGTATTCAAGTACTTTTCTTTGAATTTCTTTTATCTATTAGTGTTGAACTGTTCTTTATTTTGGATCCGTCAATATATACTTTAGACGGTATTGATACTCATCCTTTTAATTTAGTATTTACGCTTTCTTTATGTATTCTTCTTTGTCGTTGCATGCTAATTTTTCTAACGGTATGGGGCACCCGTCCTTGTAATTGTTTATTTTACACCCTCTTGGGGTGTATCCATCCAGTTATGGACTTGTGGTTTTACACCCTCTTAGTGTGTATTTTTCCTTTTTAAGGACTAAGGTTTGTACACCCTTATTGAGATTTATCCGTCCTCCTAAGGACTAAGGTTATACACCCCGTTAGGATGCATCCGTCCTTTTTAGGACTTGAATGATTATACTTTTGTTGGGATTTATCCGTCCTTCTAAGAACTTAGTAGTTTTTTCATCCTCCTAGGATGTATCCGTCCTCTTAAGGACTTTTGTTCGTCCTTTTTAGGACTTTGTACCCTTGATGGGATTTTTCTGTCCTCTTAAGGACTTGTAGTTTTTTCATCCTCTTGGGATGTATCTGTCCTCTTAAGGACTTAGTAGTTTGTGAACGTTACTCCCAATTCCGTCCATTACAAAGGCATTGTAGAAAAACATATATCTAAATAAATTCTGCATTCATTGGTAGAAACTTTGCCTCTTGAGCTAAAAGTATTGTAGCAAAAATCAAATAATCCTTAAACGATTGTTGAATTAAAAACTAAGAAAAACTAGAAAAAAAAAAATAGATAATGGAGCATCCTTTTCTGTTTTCTTCTTCTATTGGTAGTACTTCTTGAGGTGCTCGGTGTTCCATGGATGAGATAGTCTTTGTCCGTCCAAGGTTTCTAGGTGGTAGGTGCCTTTTCTTACCCATGAGGCAACTCTGTAGGGACCTTCCCAATTTGGACCAAGCTTACTCTGAGTGGGATCTCTAGTATTACCCATCACCCTTCTTAAGACAAGGTCTCCGATCTTGAAGTCTCTGGGCTTGATCTTGGAATTGTAGTGTTTGGCCATGAGATCCTGGTATCTTGCAAGCCTTTGTTCAGCTGTTGCTCTGACTTCTTCTATTAGGTCGAGCTGGAGACGAATAGCCTCGTTGTTGTTTCCTTCGTCGTAGATATTCACCTATAACTGGTGAGTTCGATCTTTGCAGGGATGACTGCTTCGCTTCCATATGCCAAACGGAACGGTGTTTCGCCTGTAGGAGTTCTTGCTGTCGTTCTGTACGCCCACAGCACGCTAGGAAGTTCTTTTAGCCATATACCCTTTGCCCCCTCGAGCCGAGTTTTGATGATCTTCAGCAAGGATCGGTTCGTAACTTCAACTTGGGAAAAGGGCCCATTATGTCCAAACCCCATTGAGTGAACGGCCACAGGGCCGTCATCGGAGTGAGTTCTTCTGTCACGGGGCCACGGGCCCTTCGGAGATCTAAGTACAATGCCTGCTCCGCCAGCTTGCTTATTGGACTAGCCGTCAGTGTAAACATTCCATAGTTGATATTGTTCTGCCCCCTGGTCCTCCAGACTGTAAATTCTGCAATGAAGTCGGCCACTGCTTGTCCCTTTATGGCTGTACGTGGGCGGTACTGTATATCAAACTCGCTCAACTCAATTGCCCACAGCGCCATCCTCCCGGCCGCTTCCGGATTGCTCAAGGCTCGTCTCAGTGGTTTTTCTGTCAGGACGATTATCGTGTGAGCTTGGAAGTAGGGCTTGAGTCTTCGCGCAGCCGTGATCAAGGCGAAGGCGAGTTTTTCCATTGACGGATATCTTTCTTCTGCGCCACGAAATGCACGGCTAGTATAGTACACTGGTTTTTGAATTTTGCCTTCCTCTCAGATCAAGGCTGCACTTACGGCAGCTGGTGACACAGCTAAGTATAAGAACAGCTCTTCACCCTCTTTGGTTGGGCTCAACAGTGGAGGGGAAGAAAGATAAGCTTTAAGATCTTCGAACGCCTTCTGACATTCTTCCGTCCATTCAAAGGATTTCCTCAACGTGCGGAAGAATGGTAGGCATTTATCTGTCGCTCTTGATACGAATCTATTCAACGCAGCAATCTTACCGTTGAGGCTTCGTATTTCCTTCACATTCTTAGGGGGTGTCATCTCTAATACCGCGCGGATCTTATCTGGGTTGGCTTCAATCCCCCTTTGGGACACCATGAACCCTAAGAACTTTCTGGCTATCACCCCGAATGCGCATTTGCATGGATTAAGCTTCATGTTGTACGATCGAAGGGTGTCGAAAGTTTCCTTGAGGTCATCCAGGTGGTCTCCTTCCTTTCGGCTCTTGATCAGCATATCGTCTACGTACACCTGGACATTCCTTTTGATCTATTTCGCAAACATTTTGTTCATAAGTCTCTGGTAAGTCGCTTCGGCAGTCTTGAGGCCAAATGGCATCACTCTGTAACAGAAGAGGCCTTAACTTGTTACGAACGAGGTCTTTTCCTGATTTGCCTTGTCCATCTTGATCTGGTTGTACCCGAAAAATGCATCCATGAAACTTAGCAACGATGTTGCGCGGTTGAATCGATTAGGGTGTCAATTCTTGGGAGAGGGTAGCTGTCTTTTGGACAAGCTTTATTCAGGTCCGTGAAATCTACACACATTCTCTATTTCCCATTGGCCTTCCTAACCATCACTACGTTTGCCAGCCATTCGGGGTAGTGGACTTCTTTAATAAAGTTCGCTTCCTGCAACTTGCAGACTTCTTCTGCTATAGCTTGGTCTCTTTCTTGCGCAAAAACACGCTTCTTTTGTCGAATCGGTGGAAAGGTGGGAGATACATTCAACCGGTGGACCATGACAGAGGGGTCAATTCCGGGCATATCTTCATGACTCCATGCAAAAACGTCTCGATTTGCTTTAAGAAACGCCTCAAGAGCTTGCATGATCGTTGGGCTGGCGAGGGTGCCAATTTGGGTCATTCGTTCTAGCATTGAGTCGTCCAAGTGTATTTCCCTAAGCTTTTCAACAGGTTCGGCCACCGTCCGTTGTTCTTCGATGCTTATTGTCTGCATCTGGTCATTCATTTCCATCATTGTCACGTAACATTCTCGCGCGGTGACCTGGTCCCCACGTAGTTCTCCTATTCCGTACTCAGTAGGGAACTTAACCATTAGATGGTAGGTCGAAGTTACGGCCTTCCATGAATTAAGAGTGGGACGTCCAATTATAGCATTGTACGTGGATGAACAATCGACTACGAGAAATGTGACGTCTTTTGTGGTTTGCCATGGGTAATCACCGATTGTGACGGGCAACGTAATTGAACCAAGGGGATATATCTTAGTTCCCCCAAACCCGACAAAGGAAGCATTTGTTGGAATCAACCGCTCTTTACCAATCATCATCTGCTGGAAAGTTGGGTAGTAAAGGATATCGGCGGAGCTTCCATTGTTGATCAGGATTCGGTGCATGTTGTAATTTTCCACTTGTATGCTAACGACGAGTGCGCCGCCATGTGGATGGTGAAGACGTCGAGCGTCGTTCTCTGAGAACCCAATGATGGGTGTTTCCTCCTGTTCTCTCTTGGGAACAAAGCTTGTCACCTGGATGTTCTGGATCGTTCTAAGGTAAGTTTTTCGAGCCTTTTTTGACGAGCCGGATGTCGCCGTACCCCCTACGATCATCCTTATATCCCCTATGGGTGGTCTTGAGCGCTCGTTTTCTTGTCGTGGAATCTGTTCTTGCGGTGGGTCCATTCTCTCCCTGCTAACGAACCTCTGTAGCTTTCCTTGCCTTATGAGTGCTTCTATCTACTGTTTCAAGTCATAGCAATTGGTTGTATCATGCCCGTGGTCTCTGTGAAAGTGGCAGTATTTGTCCCGAGGCCTTTTGTTGGGATCTCCTTTCAGCTTTCCTGGGAACGTAAGGGCTCCTTCTTCTTTAATCTGCATCAAGACTTAGTCTATCAGAGCTGTAAGCGGAGTGAAGTGCGTAAACCTCCCAACTGGAGGTTTAGAGTGCCTCTCATCCCTCTTGTCTCCTGTCCTTGCATTCTTTCGTCCCCTGTCTTGATGTACGTCGTCTGGCCTTTCTCTCTTCCTGGAGGGCTTTTCTTCTCAGGCCGAGAGTGCATCTTTCGCGTTCATGTACTTGGTCGCCCTGTATAGTACATCGAACATGGTCTTTGGGTCGTTCTTATACAGGGAGAACAGAAATTTACCCTTTCGTAGTCCATTCGTAAACGCGGCTACCAGTATTTTGTCGCCCGCTTTATCTATTGAGAGTGCTTCCTTATTAAAGCGAGCAATGTATGATCTTAGCGTTTCGTCCTCCCGTTGTCTAATGTTCATCAAGCATGCGGTGGACTTCTTGTACCTATGCCTTCCAATAAAGTGCAAAACGAATTGTGCACTTAGCTCCTTAAAAGTACTGATAGAACCTAGCGTCAATCTGCTAAACCAGACTCTAACAGAGCCTCTCAATGTCGTAGGGAAGGCCCTACGCATAATTTCATCTACGACTCCTTGCAGATGCATCAGCGTCTTGAAGGTCTCCAGATGATCCAACGGGTCCTTGGATCCATCGTAACTTTCAATCTAAGGCATGCGGAACTTCTAAGGGAGTGGGTACGAATTGACGGACACCGTGAATGGTGAATCGGTTCAATGAACCAGGTCGTCAAGGTCGCTAGATACCCGTCCTTTGAGAGCGTTCATCATAAAATCCATACGCTCCTTCATCATCTGCATCTTTGCCACTACACTAGAAGGGACCTATTCTATAGTCGAGGGTCGATTTGTATCCTGCCGTTCTGACCTGCTATGGGCGTTGCTCCCCTTCGGCCTGTGGTTGGTTCTTCTTTCGGCGCTGTTGGCCTCCTGCTCTTCCTCTTGAGTATTGAGCATTGTGTCTTTCTGACGCAATTGCTCTTCTAGGTCATTGCTACGCTTCGTGAGGCGTTCTACTGCCGCTGCGAGAGTTTGAACTTGCCTCTCAAGAGCTGTCGTGTGTGTCTCCCCTTGATCGTTCGTCATGGTCACCATCGAGCGTGTGAGTACTATGCAACTTTTGTCCAAAAAGCACAAAGTAATTACTTTTCCTTGTGTTTTCCCATAGACGACGCCAACTGATGATGCTCAAAATATCGTCAGTAAGCTGCAAAGTTTTTTTCCTCGCACTCGATGCAACTTGAAAAACACAAAACAAGAAACACCTTGAAAAGGTACCGGTGTGGTACTGGCCAAGGACCCTCTGAAGGTTAAGTTAGTAGATGCTCACAACCCTAGAGTGCCAGAATTGGGGAATAGTATGCGTACCTTTTTTGTGAGAGTTTTTGGGGTTTTTATAGTAGTGTAGAACCGACCTTCCTTCCTTGTAAGAGAAGTCTTTTCCATATAGGACTCGTCATTGATTGGGCGAACATCACAAAATCCTCTTTATAATTGGATTCTATTCCTACTGAGATTCTACTTGATTATGCGTGATCCGCAAGTTATTTCTATTTAAAGATGCTGAAACGTGTAAATCAGACCCGTCAGCATCATGTCCGTTCATTACCTATCCGTCCACGTCATAGACACTCATTTTCCTCCATCATTAAAATCTAGCATGGAATTTTACCCTCTTCAGTGTGTAACATGATTACATCCCTTGCTTTTAATAAAATAGGACAAAATGGGCAAATGCCCTTTTCAAGCAAACAAAGCAGCGTTTTGTGCCCTTTCCCAAACTAATTAGGGAAATGTCCCCTTTTTGCAACTCGGCAATCTAAAAATTGAGTTTTAAAATTTTTTTTTCTAAAGCCCTATAATGGTGTTTTCATGAGCCTATAGTGATGTTTTAAGAACTTATAGTAACGTTTTGGAACTCGAGCTCCATGAACTCGAGTTACAGACAAATTTTTTTTTTTAATTTTTTTTGCCTATAACTAGAGTTGATGGAGCTCGAGTTCCAAAATGCCACTATAGGTCCTTAAAACGTCACTATAGGCTCCTTAAAAACACCACTATAGGGCTTAACTCGATTTTGTGAAAATCGAGTTACAAAAGATGGGCATTTCCCTAATTAGTTTGTAAAATGGGGCAAAATGCTACTTTGTTTGCACAAAAAGGACATTTGCCCATTTTGTCCTAATAAAACATATTTGTGGGAGTTAAAAACACTAAAAGTTCTTGATCAACACAACTAATTTCTAAGAAATGGGAAATAGGAATCCACAATGGAAAGATTAAAAAGATAGTTAAAGACAAAAGGAAACTGAATCATGTGTTTATATATGAAAAATGGGTGTTCCCATGGTACAAAGAGTGGTTCTGAGGGTTGAATACAAGTAAAAAGTTCTAACTCTCTTTCTCTCTCTTGTTCTTGCTTAAGTCCTCTTTTTTTCTACCTCTGCATACTTATTACTCTCCTCCGCCTTTTATAGCCATATCCCTTCATTCTCCAACTGTCTCGCTCTTAGCTGGATTTGAGGAGATAATTGTCTCATTAGTCTTTTATCTTGCAATTTCTTGATTATGAAGAAGGACTTTTGAGGGTGTCTTTATTATTCAGGCCAGTCATTCAATATTTAATGTTGCTGAAATTAGGTGAGGTGAGCTCATTAATGCGGAGGTGACCGTTATTTTAAGTTCTGTGTTTTCTTCGTTGTGTTTCTCAAGAGAAAGGTGAATAAAGGGTGACCCCGGCTTGAGAGGAAAGTCAATTCTCGGCCAATCTTCGTGTCCTTAAGAAAGAAAGGTTTCGCAGATTACCTCGGTAGTGAGCCCAGATGGTCCTCAGGAAGGATGGGTATAGCGGATTACCTCGGTTGAGGGCCCAAATGGTCTCTTCCCGTTAGAAGTCCCTTTTATCTTTTGCTGGACCCCAAGCCAGATCCACTTCTCGGATTTCCTCTTCGGGCCAAAGTCTTCAGGGCGGATTCAGGTCCACTTCCCCACAATATTAGCCAATAGTTTTTATTTTCATTTTATAGGACCAACAAACAGTTTAATTTGTCACAAATCTACTATCCATGGGAATAATTAATTAAATCAAACATATAAGACATTTTTTTAGAAATATATATAACAAGACTAAATTGATATTCACATCAATACTAAGATATGATATTTATGTATACAAATAGAAGCCCTAAAATTTCTAATTGATTAACTCCTTTATACTCACACTTCTTATCTCCTTATTTTATTCAGGGTTGTCTCTCAAGTCTCAACAATCCTAAGTAATCCCTCTCTCCCCCTTGGATAATTTGAAAGTTTCAACAATGAGATAGGAAGATTTAAATTCTAGATGTTTTTGTTATACTTATACTTCATCAAATATATTCTAATTAATTTAACTAGTAAAATTATTTAATTATTGTTGAATAATGAGACCTGGATTTAGATATCGTCTACACCCAAAATTAATTAGTATCTTTATCTAATGATTAAAAAAAAAAAATCATGGAGTGGAAGTCTTAGAGATTCAAATCTTATCATAACTATAAATGACATAGAAAACATCAAATGAATAGCATTCAGAAATTCCAAGATTGAAAATGCTATAAATTGTTATTTAAAAAAAAAAATGCTAAAATTGGATCAAGCAACGTAGAGCCACATTAGCGGTTGATAGTTTTATCAGTTAGCGGTGCAGCATAATGAGAGCAAAGATAACTTATCTAGACAACTGAAAATTTGTTTAGGCTTCCTTTTGACCATCCCAGTTTTTTTAGGGAGACAATTGAGAATTTGAACCTTATAGTCTTAGACACCTCTAATGAAAATACTAAGAATTGTTAATTGAGTTACAAAACTCTTTACGAGAGCAAATTGTCATGACATGGATAGAAATCATCCCAAAATACAACCCTACAAGTGACAGAAAAATACATGTTCTTTGAGCTTTGTTGAAAGGCAAAACATTTGGACATAAGTAGATTTAAGTGTCAAGAAAGATTGTAAAGTATGCATAAAAATAGCAATTCTTATTCTAATGAGAGTTTTTATTGTCATTTTTTAAATATTATAAATTAATTTCTCAAATTTTTAAAATATAAAACAAAAAATATTTATTTGTGTCCTCTATGCATGAAGTAGTCTTTTTGAAATAATTTTCTGGTTATTTATATATATATATATATATAACTATAAATACCACAAACTTTACACGCATAATAAATACTACAACTTTTAACTTTTTTTTTTTTTTTTTTTTGAGGAACACATGGAAATTAACTTGATCAGTTCAATATGGATAAAATAATAAACATATTTTTTATTTACCTTTTAGTTGTTTTTTTTTTATATAAAAAAATGTTGACCGAACAATTATATTGCTGATGTAAAATTTATATACCCCTAAGTCCCTAACAATGTGACGTTAATAATATAACAAGTAAGTAAATTTATTAGTTGTTTTTATTTATTGGAGCATTTATAATGTTTTTTCCAAAGGGGAATGAAAAAAGTAATGCGTCAGACTTCTGAAAGAAGTAAAGTACAACTTCTTCGCCAAGCAAAGAAAGAGAGAAAAAAAATCCTAAAAAAGATGATTGGTTGATGATTTTTTTATTTATTTTCATAACAGTATAAAACCAATCTTAAAAAAATTGGACTTAAAAATAGTTTTTAGATAATAATTTTTATATTATATGTATTTGGCTCTACTTTTAAGAACAATTTTCAAAATAATAAAATAAAAAATAATTGTTTGAAAGATTATTTTTATTTTTAAGATTTATAAAAAAAATACAAAAAGTAATGTGTAAAATCTGTACATTATTTTTTTGTGTAGATAATGATAAGGAAATAGAGTTCATCATATGCTTCTTCTTTTTTTTAATGATAAGTTTCAAATTTGAATTATATGATTTCTTTTTATGATAAAGATAAACTCCTTAATTTAAGCGATAAATGAGTTTAAACAAATATGTGTGGTCCACTAATTTCAATTTATTTACAACTATGTCATTAAAAACATTTTTAGTATCCTGAAAACACCCATTTAGCTGTTTTCAAAATCTTGTTTTAAATCAGAAAAATAGGATACAATTTTTTGAAAACTGTATTTATAAAATATTAGCCAAACAATAAATTCAAGCAGAGAACCCACCATTTTATGGATTATAAAACAAAATAAAATTATGTTTAAATACTCTTTCCAAACCGTCCTTACTTTTTCTTTTTTTCTTCTCACCTTTAACCTTTTAACTTCTTTCTTCTTTCTCTCTTTCCTCCTAAATTGGAAGGAACACTATTGGGGATGAAGTAGGATAATGAATTTTAGCATTAAGTTTTTTTTATTTTTTTAAGAATGATTTTTAGCATTAAGCTCGTTAATATACCATTGTAGCTTTTTTTTTCCCCATCTATCATCTATGGCCATTTTTCACATTTAAAATCTTTTTACTAATTTTTTTTTTTTAAATCTCTTTAGTAATTGGTTACCAAAATTTGCCAAACGTCTTGTAATAATAAATTTTAAAATTATTTATCGTAAAAGCACTGCCATTAAAGCTATAGAGCTAAAAATTTACTTATTACGTCAATACTAAATAGAAATAGGGATGAGAGTCTTGTAATTCAATTGACACATCTTGGTATTTCTCTTTTTACTTTACCCCAATTCACTTTAACCAATTTTTTTTCTATAATGTTGAAATTATGAGTTTTAGTGATAAAGCTCAATAATATGCTAGTTATAGTTTTTTTTTTCATCTATCACTATTTTTCACCTTTAAAATCTATTACCAAACTGTTTTCTAATAACTTTGAAGCACTTTGGTACCATAATTTGCCACAGGCCTTATATTAAAGCATTTTTTAGTTAAATTTTTAATTCTATAATTAAATTTCTAGAGCTAAAATTATAATTCTTACAATCCTACTAAATATGGATAAAGATAAGATCCTTATAACTCAACTCACACCTCTCGATATTTTTTCTCTTTACTCTACCTCAAATGTACAACATATGGCATTTGATTTTTAAATACTACACATTCTACATCTAAATATAGAACATCCCCCTAAGTCTCCTATTGAGTCCTCCCCTTCCATTGGAATTCTCTAATCCGCTTGAATTCTTAATCAAATTTGTAAATTTATTTGATTTTGTGGTGTATATTTGATTTTTAAATCAATTGATTTTTTTTTTTTTAAATGTGACATGTCTCTCATCTAGTTAAAAATTAGAAAGTATAGCAGAATTAAAATAGGAGGGGATCCTTCCCCACTAAACTCTACAACTAAAACTCTAGATTAAAAAAATAAATAAAAAAAGGACTAAAAGATAGAAACTGATAACGTAAAAACTATTTTTTTTTTAAATAAAAATAGTGCATTATCTTTTTAAGTTTTTATTGAACAGGTCAATATCAAATTGGGAATCTAAACTATAGTACCCATGGGCCATGGTTGTACACTTGTACTTGAATCATATATTCTCTTGCTTAACTTTTTCTCAAAAGAAAAAAAAAATCATATATATATATATATATATTTTTTAACAGACTTGCAAATTTCATATTTACTATAATTAAATAGTCTTCAGAGTTCAGACTCTATTTTAGGAGGCTCCACTGGTAAAACAGTTTTTGTTTCTCTTTCCTAAAGCAAAAAACAGTTTGTTACTGTTTCCTTGCTTTCTTTCCTTTTTGTGGTGGTGCTTCCAATGGAGGAGGGCGAAGTCAAGAACAGCAACAATCACAACAACAACAACAACAGCAGCAGCAGCAAGAAGAAGAAGAATAGTCCTTCTGTGCCTTCCAACTTCGTCACGATTGTTCAACTCGAGGAACGATGGCTTCAAGAGAAACAAAGCAAGCTGAAGAAGGAGAAGGAGCAAGAGGAAGCGGCAGCACAAGAAGAAAAGGAACGACAAAGGAAGCTTCAGCTGCAGAAGCTTCGGGAAAAAGAGGAAGAAGAGCGGAAGCGAAAACGGGTTCAGAGCCGGGGTCGTCTCAAATTCAACACGGATGATCGCCAGCCGGAACGGAGACAGCAAATTTGGCGGGAAAATCGCCGAGCGGTGGTGGAGGTGAGCCATGCGCAGAAGCCGGAGGAGCCGGCGGCGCTCGTGGCTGTGGAGGTTGGTATCGGGAATGGGAGTGCTCAGAAGGAGCAAACTGGCGAGGAAGCCCAGGAGAACAACAATGAGAAGAAGAACAAGAAGAGCAAAAGGACGACGAAGAAGAAGAAGATGAAACCTAGGTCAGAGGAAGAGAAAGAGAAAGAGAAGGAGAAGGAGGAGGTGGAGGTGGAGGTGGAGGTGACGGGAGGCGCGTCACACGCGCCGAAAGTGATTAGCGAGAAGGAGAACTCTCCGGCGAGAAGGAACGGCGAATCGGAGGCAACAAGGAGTGAATTCAGGCCGACGGCGGAGATTGAACGGAAATTTGGGGATTTCACAATCGGAAAAGGGAATGTTAGAGTGACGAGGCCGAACACCGGTATTTATCACGGTCACAGAGAGAATCGGGGCTTTAGAGGCAGTTACAGGTCTTACGAAGGCTCTTTCAAGCTTGGTGATCGCAAAGAGGTACAGAAGCCTAGTGGTGCCGGAATGGTTTGGGTTAAGAAGGGAGAGATTGGCGGTGTTCACAATCAGAGATCGATCACCGAGCCGAAGAAATCGAATTAGTTTCAATTGCTCTGCGGTTTTTGGTGCAATGGTGCTTATTTTGGTGAGATAACCTTACTCCCTTTGCTATCATTATGTGTGTGTGTGTTTGTAATTGGAAATTTTGAAATCAATAATGCCCTTGATTGTTGCTGTTGAGTATGAATGATTAGAATTTGGTTAGCATATGCAATGTTGTTTGCTTGCTTTCTAAGAATTTTGTGTGTTTCGTTTATATGTGTTTATGATGAACTGAAATGATTGAAGCAATTTTAATATGTTGTTAAGGAGAGTGCAATGAATAGGTGAAGCTTTAAGCCATAGGTTTAGCGTGTTGATAGAGTTTCGTGAATTTTGATGTAGCAGTCTGAGAACTCGGAGGTGGTATTGTGTGTAACCGTTTTCAATCGGATGTGGGTCCCACTCCCATGTGAAAAGAATGTTGTATGCAACCGTTTACACAAAATAATAAATCGAGAAGTAGAGGGATGGAAGAAATGATTGGGTTAATGTTATGAAACAGGTATATTTTGGTTGATAATAAATGATAATTCTGCTTAATGAAAAATACTATCCTTCAGGTTCATTAACTTTAAATGTTATACATAATTGAAGGTGTTGTCTTAAAGAATTAGCTAATAAATCACAAAAATGTTTAGAGCATTAGATAAGCATTGTCTGGTGAGAGAGAGAGAGAGAGAGAGGGGGGGGGGGGGGGGTGACAATGCTATCCTTACTCTGAAATTTGTTATAAACTATACTTACTGTAAATTCAATAATGTAGCTTATTATATATTATCAAGTGGCCAAGCATGCATTACTTTAATAGTAGTTTTAAAAGCTTGTTATGTTGAACATGACTCAAATGCTAAGCAGCACATTCATTAATAAGTAATTGTAATTGTTTTAGACATAATGTGTTTGTGAATGTGATGCATTACTTGATTTGGAGGATATTAATCTTTGCAAAATGCAAATCATAGTATTTGGTACTCTGTGTATGATTTTCAACGAGGGGAATTAAACAACAAAATGATGCTTGTCCACTGGGAGTTGAGAAACTTTACAGGGAAACTTGAGGTTCATTGAGGTGTATCTTTTGAATATGTAGTTTTTCTTCATGTGGTGTTCCATTTTATCTTTTGATTATATCATTTTCGTTGGATGAGATGGAAATTCGACGTCAGTTGGTGATACCAATTTTAAATGTGGCATTGTGGGTTGCAATATGCTAATGTCAGTTTCTGATAAACGATTGTTTCAGCAATCATATTTATACAATGTGTAGGGGAAAGTTATTACATGAAGCTTTAGGAGGTGTTAAACTGAAACGGAGAAAGGGATTTGGGTCATAAGTCAGCAACTAGTTGTGTAGGTAGGACTTCTAGTTTCTGAGGAAAATTTGAGACGGTGCTTTGAAAGATGAAACATGTTAGCTGTTAAATTCCGTAAGTTGAGCTTAGAATTTAGAAATGCAGTATACAAAATTGGCTTATTAATGGTAACCATACTGAAAGACTTGACAGATGATTATAGTACACATATAGTTTTTAATAAGAGTGTGTTTGTTAAAGGTAATGTTGACTTGTCATTTTTGGGTGATAATAAAATTTTATGCTTGGCAATGAAATCTTAGAAAAATAATTAGAACTTATATGACATCATAGTTCTTAAGGAGGTTATTTATTCTCTTTTGATATGTTTTCCATATAGATAGATAATCCAAGGGTGTGTTCTTCCTGGTTTGCTCACTGATCAAGGCCAGTCTTTTTATGTGGGCATGAACTTAATATAGATTCCAACCCCCTCTTAACCAGTTAATATTAATGTTCTCTAGAATGACTAATTTTACCTACTGCTAAAACTTAAGAACCCTTTTATGATTGTGCCATATTATGTATGCATCTGCAGTTAGAAATTTTATGCACTCAGAACTCTTATGATCTTAAAATGAAATAGCATTTCTGTTGGTCTGGAATCCCGAGTTTTTAATACTGCGCAAAAGTTGACTTGCGTAAAGATTACTTCCATAACCAAATAAGTATTCTAGAAGATACTCTGAAGCATTTGAGTTTTTAACTCTCCCTCACACCACTCACCTGTACTCGCACACACACATCTTTAATCATTATTGCTTGTGAAAAAACATCACTTTGGCAATTTTAATTATTGTTGCCTAGACTCAATATCTTTAATCATTACTGATGTTTTATTTGATTGCTTGCTCATTATGCTTCAATTTTTATTTATTTTTACGTTACATTATGCTTCAATTGGTTGCTTTTAAAATGCGAAAAGGAAACTTTAGAATCTCTCGTGACTAATTCAGATTATTCGGATTAATTATCAACAAAAACCTTTTAAGTTTAACATTTTTATTTTTCCTGAGAAAGTATATCTTGAGTGCAGGTTTGCTAGAAGTGGCTGCTGGAGAAGGAGGAAGGGAAGAAGTAATTAATACTATTTAAAGTAATTGATATCATACTGATCCATGCCTGTTTGGTACAGTTTGTTTTTCAGTATTTTGAAAATGGATTGTTTGAAAGAGCTGTACCTAGAAAAAATCAGGGTTTTAGATTTACTTTAAGAAAGTGGTTCTAAACCGCCCTCCTAAATAGGCAAGTGATACAATGAATTTCATTTACTTGGTTTGGTCACTCTCTTTAATGGATTCGACCATAAATATGTGCATCACCATAGAAGAATCAGAATAATTAGCACCTTTCCTGCATCCCCCAGAAAGTATCTCATGCATCCTGCCTCTAACATGTGGGCTGACACACTTGTGGGATTTATATATTGTGAGAAATAGGATGCATATAAGCTATGCATAAGATGACAACCCCCCACCCCCTCTTCCCAAAAAGAAAAGAGAAAAAGAACTGGAAGTCACTACTTCACAATTTTGATATAGCCATTCTTATGTATAGATATTGCCTTACATTACTCTCTGGCTCCCTGCTATCAAGTGGTTAATGGGGTTAAATACCTGTCAAGTTTTGGTATGGAGTAGCTTTTGCAGTACGCTGTTTCTTGCTTTTAGCTGCAAAATCATCTCTAGATAGGATATGGAAGAATTTCTCTAAGCTTGTGCCCAACGCCATTCCCAAAATTCTTGGTATTTTGAACTAAGGCTATCTGTATCATATATAAGATGATTCTCCTTTTTTTTTAATTGGACTTTTAGGTGGTTTAAAAGCACCTTCATTAATGAAAGGTAATTTCTCTTCGAAATAAGATCGTAAATGTCAAACAATAAATTTTATTTTAAATTTAAAAAAGAATTCTTAAAATTTAGGATTTTTTATTCCCTTCATATTCATCTTTTTAAGAAATAATTTAGGTAAAAAAAACCCCAATTTAAGGAATAAAAAAAAATTAAAAAACTAATGGCTTGTTTGGATGGAAGGGGGGAAGGAAGGGAGTAGAGTAGAGTAGGCTATAAGTAAGGTAATTTTGTGTTAAATTTACTTTACTATACTTTACTCTCTCTCTCTCTCTCTCTCTCTCTCTCTCTATATATATATATATATATATATATATCAATCTAAACAGATCATAAAAAATTTTTATTTAAAAAATAGAAGAACATCTGAGCACGCGCAATATGCGTGCTTAGAGGCTAGTTTAATGGTAAGTCATAAAAGGCAATTATGAGTCATAATTGCCCGATGCTATTCTGTTGCAATGGACCTGATTATTCATTTACTATTATCTTTGTCCTCAAACCTCATGGTGAGAGATTTTTGTTGGACTATGATGGCTAAAGCAAGACGCTTTTTTTTTTCCCTTATAAGTGATTAATTTTGATACTCAAATATAAGTTTGTGCCAGTTGAATGAATCTTTTTTCTGATTTTGTAATTGATCATTAGCTTCCATTGGGGTCAAGATGGGAATAGAAGATATGAATCTAATTACCGCTTGATATCACCATGACTCCATGAGTCCATTATCAGTATAAGAATGGGGGCTTAACTGAATTGATCCGCATCATTCAAAAAAATTTAGCCGATGTATTCCTTTCCTCTTGTTCTTCTTTTTTATTTTATTTTTTATATACTCGTTTTTAACTCATTTTTACTCCAACTAAAAGAAAATAAGTTTTATTTTTATTTTTTTAATTAAATATGTTATATATATATATATATATTTAACTCCATCATGTTCCCCACTTTTCTTCCCATTATGAGTCTAATTCCCTCAATTCCATTAATCATCTTTACGTGGTGAATCATTCCCAATTAAAAATGAATTAATATGGAAATCATTGTAAGTAATGACAATTTACACCCAGCAATGAAAGACAAATCATGTACCATTCATTAAGGAAATAAGTCCAAAGATTTCATTTTTGTAACCGTTCTAACAACTAATGGAAAACTAGTTTTTTTTTTTTTTTTTTTGAGGGGAAGTAAACGAGCAAGATTTAGGTACAGTACTTAGGTGCTGTTCTTTAGGTTCTTTTCTTTAAGATTCTGCCATGTATATTTTTTCTCATGGGATAAAAGTATATTTCTTAGTTAAATAGCCACGTGACTAAATCTTAAGAGAGAAATCTAAGGAACAGTACCTAAGGTACTATACCTAAGTTTTGTCCATGTTAGTATTTAATTAGATACTAAATATCTTCTCAAAAATAATAATAATAATAATAATAATAATAATAATAATAATAATAATAATAATAATAATAATAAATCGAGATAGTAACTATAGGTAGTACTAACCAGAGATGAATTAACGGTCTATCTTTTATCTCAAAAAAAAAAAAATTAACAGTGATATTGTATATCTCTATTTGGTAAAATAGCATATTTGATTTCCCATTTTTTTTAGTTAAACATTTATTTTTTGTTAATCCATTGCTAAAGAAGACGCAGACTAGCGAAGCGAGTGAACTGTACACTGTAGTAGGGATGATAATTTTGCCCCGCCCCTCCCCACTTTGCCTTGCACGAGTTTTCCCCGCCCCGCAAAGGTGATGCACGGGAATAGAGCAAGATTTTAGCCCTGTACTATAAGGTGAGACAAGGATGAGTTTAGACTTTTTAGATCGGCCACGCCCCGCATTGCTAAAAGTTATAATTGTAAATTTTTTATACCCTAAAACCCTACTATTTAAACAAACATATCAATATTAACTTATTTTATTCTACTTAATATGGTTCTCTTCCTTTATTTTGTTATGTGTTATACTATGAGATTTTTTTTTTTTTTTTTTTTGGGATTATCTTGTTAAACGCTCGGATATATTATTCAATTTTTTCTATTAAATGAATTTCAAGTATATTTTTATTAATGAAATAAGTTTTATTAGGAAAATTGTACTAGTTGTAGGGCAAATTAACAAAATGTAGATTTTACGGGGTGAGGCAGGGCTTCGCGGGGCGGGGATGGAGTGAGAAAGTTTTTCCCGTCATGCGGGACAGGGCGGGGACGAAGACCCCATCCTTCGGCCCGGCCTGCCCCATTGCCATCCTTACACTGTAGAAGTGGGGAGGCCTTTCTCGTGGCTCTGTGAACAAAAAAAAGTAAATAATTAACATCTTAATTTGTTTATTTTTCTTCTTTCAAAACTGTACTATTTCAAATATGTTAGTCTTTCTAACTTATTTATCCCATGTTATCAAAAAAAAAAAAAAACTTATTTAGTCCATCAATCATATTACTTTTGATTGAAGCTAATGCATTACTGCAGCATTAAGTATGATTATCATTCTTTCCGATAATTATTAAATTGATTTAGTCCTTTATAATGATATCTCCTTATAAATACATGTAACGGTCGAATTTTTTTCAAGAACACTAGTCACTTGTTTAGACTTTTAGCTCTTCTTCTATAATAAATCATTTTTTCTTTTCTTGACCTTCCCTCCTTTGTAACAGTTTCTCAAAAAGACATGGCCCAGGGTGGTGGTGGCGGCGGCAACAATGCTGGCAATACTGGTAATGGAGGTGGTTGCAACAACACTGGCGGAGGTGGTGGCAACAACAACAACAAAAAGCCTGAGGAGATTCAACCACAACCGGTAAAGGAGCAGCTACCTGGCATTCAGTATTGCATTAACAGTCCTCCTCCATGGCGTCCGTACTCTCTCTCTCTCTCTCTCTCTCTCTCTCTCCATATATATACATATAGCCATGTCTTATATTTTTTGATAATTCGATAGTTGCAAGAATGAGAGGGGGGGGGATTTGAATCTTTTTTTCCATGTGTAAAGGAGAACATGATATTGAGCTACAAGAATTTTTTGGCGCAGTGTCTTTACATTGAGATTTATTGATTTTGCTTCTTTGTGTTATGTTTCACCTTTGATCTTTATTTAAGTTTTTTGGATCATTGTACTAATCCATTTACCAATACAAAAAATTAATGTAAATTCTTAATTCAATATTTATGTGTCTTTTAAAAAAAAAAATTATTTCATTGTAATTTAAGTCGAAATTTAGATGAGAAGAAGGACTTACATTTTTGTCATGATGCAGCTGAAGCTGTTGTGTTGGGATTCCAGCATTATCTACTGACGCTTGGCATTACCGTTTTGATCCCAAGTATCGTTGTTCCTCAAATGGGAGGCAATGATGTAAGGATTAGACTACAGTTTCTTGAATGTTGTTTCTCTTCTTTCTTGATTAATTTGTGTACTTTTTTAATTTACTTGAGGTCTTTTTGTCATTGCAGGCTGAGAAGGCTAGAGTGATACAGACCTTACTTTTTGTTTCCGGATTGAGCACACTATTGCAGTCTTTATTTGGGACCAGACTTCCCTCTGTGGTTGTGGGTTCATATTCATATATTATACCCACAACTTCAATTGTATTAGCCCGTAGATATAATGCATATACAGATCCTCATGAGGTTGATCTTTATACATTTCTTTGGCTTTGTTTTTCTTTTTTTGTAATTTTTTTATTTTAATTGAGTGGTTTGACATTGTGCTATACTAATCCCTTTGCCTCATGGGTGAATTTTCAGAGGTTCATGGAGACTATGAGAGGGATACAAGGTGCTTTAATTATCACTGCATGTTTCCAGACTGCGATGGGTTTCTTAGGCTTTTGGAGAAATGCTGTTAGGTATATTATCCATAATTTCCAGTTTCATAAATTCCTAGGCTTATTTATTATAGTTTACAAGAAAATAATTTGTTAGCTATCTCATGATTGTTAATTTCTTTAATTGCTTGCTAAATTAGGTTTTTGAGCCCCCTTTCTGTCGTTCCATATGTAACTTTGACGGGTTTTGGGCTTTATCATCTTGGTTTCCCCATGGTAAAGAGTTCTAAATCTTTTATCTTTACCCTAATTAATAATTGCTAATTTTTTATCAAAGCATTCCTTTTTTTGTTTGACTTGCAAGATTTTCGATGTTTTTCTTCCTTTTTATGTTGCAGCTGGCAAAATGTGTTGAAATTGGGCTTCCCGGGTTGATTGTAATGGTTTTCATCTCTCAGGCAAGTAGCCAGGTTCTCTTCCAATCCTGTCATTCTCTTCTCTTCCAATCCAGTCATTCTCTTCACCCCACCTTACTTCTATTTATCCTGGGTGACGCCCATTTAGGATCATACCATATCATATTATTTATTTGAGAATTGGTTAGGGATAAAAATCTCTCTAGGACAAACCACTGGAAGACTCTTGTTTCTAGAGAGAGAGAGAGATGAAGAGTCTATGACTTTGTTTTCAATAACAATACTTGTTAAATAGAGTAGAGTTGAGTGGAAATTGACTGTTATTTTTAAATTAAAGGATGCATCAAGGAAATTTGTCATTCAATTGGGCGTACTTTGTTTGTAGGACAGTAGTAGATAGATATTAGAGGCCTAACTCTCCACCTGCATAATGTGTTGCTTAATATGATCATTTTTCAAACTGCCAATGAGCTCTAGCTCAAATTTCTTCCTTCCCCTCATAAGATGGGGTGTGGAGTGAGGTAAATGTGCTTTATATATATGTGTGTGTGTGTGTGTGTGTGTGTGTGTGTGTGTGTGTGTGTGTGTGTGTGTGTGTATCATATGAAGTTTGATGATTGATGATTCTCTTTCTTCTTTATTTTTCACTTCTGGTGTCGGTTTATGCTTTTGCAGTATCTTCCTCAAATTTTGATACCAAAGAGGCCAATATGGGATCGATTTGCAGTGCTCTTCTCAGTTTCAATTGTATGGATATATGCACAACTTCTCACCTCAAGTGGTGTGTATAACAACAGACCTGCAAAAACTCAGATTAGTTGCCGCACAGATCGTGCTGGACTCTTTACTGCAGCTCCTTGGTGAGATTTTTCAAACAAGCTCATATAAGTATTACGTAACTGTTTTTGTCCCCTCCTCTTGAAACCACATAAATCTCCCCTCTTACTTTCATGAGGCATATCTAAAATTGAGATTAACATTTGATAATCACAGTTAACATTGTAAATACCTAAATGCAACTAAAAGTAAGCCCCCCCCCCCCCCCCCCCCCTCCCTCTTTTAATTCAGGAGCTAGACATCATGTTCTAAACCCATAATGGCCTCTTGTTAAGTAGATTTTTATCTTTCTTCCCTTACAATGTTCCATTCATATTGTTCATAAAGCTGCAAGAGATTCTACATTAATACTTTTGAAATATAAAATAATGAGAAAGAACATTTTTTTTTTAAAATTCCCCATTCTTTTTAACCGCTTAATAGCATATAGAGAAGGATGGTTGTCTAAATTACAAGCAAAGAATGGATAGTAGCATCGACAGCAGGATATCCAGGATATTTCCTTTTACCACATCATGATCATCCCTTGTATTATGGAGGGTGTTATTTCTATTCTTTACATTTTAACGCTTACAAGATGTTACAAAAGTATGAATCAGTGCAAATAAATGCCACATTTATTACTTATATAAGTCAACATAGAAATGGTGTAATATTCTTTCATTTTGATAGACCATTGTCCTTTGTTGACTTTACTCTTTCAATGTATGAATTCACCCAATTATATGGAAAGACCATAATCATTCAGACAGCTTAGCCTATGTTTTCCACCTTCTTACTGAATAGTGTGATTACATTATATGACATTATGCCATTGTTTTTCACATGCAGGGTATATATTCCTTACCCGTTTCAATGGGGAAGCCCCACATTTCATGCCGGGGAAGCTTTTGCTATGATGGCTGCTTCTTTTGTTTCAACTTTTGAGGTTTACTACCAGGCCATCAATTTCTCTAATTTACTTCCAAAAGCAGAAACTAGTATACAGTAAATTATGCATGTGAATTCTCAGTTTTTGTTTTTACTTTATGAATATGAAAAAAATGTTTTCATCATTGTAAAATCAGAAATAAAGAAAGACAAATGCAAAATATATCTCTTAATTTTTCCCTTTTACGTGCAGTCTACTGGTACATTTTTTGCAACAGCTAGATATGGCAGTGCCACACCAGTGCCACCTTCTGTTATTAGCCGTGGAGTTGGCTGGCTGGTAAGATGTGTCTATGTGATGTCTCATTTACATATCATAATTCTCTCTATATTCATTTTAGACTAAATCTTTTCTGCTCCTTCACTTCTGCCATTTGTTTAATTTTCAGGGAGTAGGAGTTTTGCTCAATGGCATGTTTGGATGTGTAACTGGCGCTAGTGCTTCGGTGTAAGAAGTTCAAACCTCTTATTCAATATAAACTATTATAGAACATACTATCAAAAAAAAAACTATTATAGAGCAAATCAGATGAAGGCCTTCTGGCTCCACCTCTAACTCTAGTTTATGGACTAGTAGGTTTATTTTGGATATCATCTGTTAATGGTGCTCTGATCTGATGCAGTTGAAAAACAGAAAATGGTTCAATCTAATACTTAGTCAAAATAAGTATAAAAAATAAAAAACTTAAAATCCTTTGTTTTTTTATTTGTTCACAACATAAAAGTGGGGGGGAGGGGTAAACTTTCAACAAAAAACCAACTATTATTGTTATCAATAATATAAAAATTTTAGGTTTACAGTACAACTTCCAACTACTTCATTTGACAATTTCCAACTGTCTTATATGAATTTATGTCACCAAAATAAAAAATAAATTATTGTTGTTATAGAAGAGACATTTTATGGTAGTAATAATAAATAGGTATGAATAGAACAGAAGAGGAAGGTTATACACTGCCTTCTTTGAAATATTATGAACAGTTCTCATAGGTTGAGCCCACTTTCAAGGACATATAGAATGGCAAAAACATTAAAGGAGGTTTGATTCTTTATTAGATCATAAAACACAAAAACATATTTTAGTGTTACGACAAGATTCACACACATATGGTGCAACATGATTTATAGATAGAGGAAGACAACCCAAGCATTTGAACATTTTTTCCTTATTACTTTTCCTTATGTGATTTGCTTCATTTATAGGGAAAATGCTGGTCTGTTGGCATTGACAAGAGTTGGAAGTCGAAGAGTCATCCAAATATCAGCAGGGTTTATGATTTTCTTCTCTGTGTTTGGTATGCTAGCTCAAGTAAACTCTTATCATGTCAATGCTTATAGCTTGTTGGCACTTATAGTAACTGGTGGTTTATATTAAATATGAGCTCTTTCAGAAAGATAGTTGTTCGAAAACAAAATTCACTGTTGAGGAACTGGCAGTGTTAGGTATTAAACTTAATCAGTTTCTAAACCATGCCCAGCTGAATGTTACATTCCATCCAATTCTTAGAATGTGAAACTAGAAGAGAGGACAACTCCTATCATTCACATTCACCATCAACTGCTTTCTTTGTAATCTTCAGAACTGAAATGCATCCAAAAGTAGTATATAGAAGATTTGAAATCATGCCTATTGCATCATATTTAAGATGTAATCAATTTAAATGTGGGTAATCATGTTCTTGACCAGGAAAATTTGGAGCGCTTTTCGCTTCTATACCTCTACCAATTGTAGCAGCTTTGTACTGTGTGTTCTTTGGCTATGTTTGTAAGTATTCTATTTCACCTAAACTTCCCTACCATCAGGGCATCATGCTCAGTTTTTAGAGATTTGTTTTTTCCTGTCAATGCAAAATGAACCATATCATGGTTTATAATATTGTGTGCAGCTTCTGCAGGTCTTGGCTTTCTCCAATTCTGTAACTTGAATAGTTTCAGAACAAAATTCATATTGGGCTTTTCTTTCTTCTTGGGCATTTCAGTACCACAATACTTCAGAGAATATTATCATATAGATTTCCGCTCTGGTCATGTTCACACCAGCTCTGGATGGGTGCGAGTCTTGAACTGAATTGGTCTTACATATCAAATTATTTAGTCAATATATATGTTAATGCTCCCACTATAGGCATGTTACTTAATTTTGACTTATAACTTGCAGTTTGACGATATGGTGACTGTCATCTTCATGTCCCACACAACAGTGGCTGCACTGATTGCTTTGATTTTGGATTGCTCACTCTCTCCTGAAACAGATGCCACAAGAAAAGACACCAGCTTGCAATGGTGGGAGAGGTTCAGCTTATATAGTTCGGATCTTAGAAATGATGAATTCTATGGATTACCATGCAGACTTAATAATCTTTTCCCAACCCTTTAGACCTATGAAAGAATGTATTTGAATACTACAGATAGAGTTCTTATCTTTCACTCATTATGCAAGAGGGAAGCAGAAATGCACTTAAAAACTTTTACTTTCATTGTGTAGTTTATATATGCAATCTTTAAAGCTTTGAAATGTTTTGTTACTACTGTTAATTCTTTTCCAGTTTGATGTGGTTAGATAATCACTAAAGTTTGCTCTTTTTATTTTCTTTTTCTTCACTGCTTTTGTTGATTATTTCACACCAGCCTGGCAAGATTGATGTTGCTGCCACAGTCTCCATCTATGCACCATTATTAGTATTTGACTATTTTTAGAATTTCATCATACCGGGGTTGGCTTGCAATGAAGTGGTTGCATACTTTTATTAGAAAAACTGGACCAAATACATTGTCCTGGAGCAAGCAGAAAAATCTGCAAATGCAACAAGGTCACAAATGCAACTAGAACTAAAAGTCTAAAACAATAGAACATCGCCAAAAAAAAAAAAAAAAAAAAAAAAACCCAGACAACAAAACTGTCACAATTTTGAGGTGTCACCATGACACCTGAAAATTGATTTTCATTTGAAGTGGGGGTTTTTTTTTTTTATATAATAGAAAAACCTGACCAAATACATTGTCCTAGAACAAGCAGAAAATCTGCAAAGAAGAGAATAAAAAACTAGATGAAAAACACCACAGACAACAAAACCGCCATAATTAAAATTGATTTTCATTTGCGGTAGGGGTTCAAGTTGTGCCAAATACAAAGCATAATAATAAAGCTGTTTGTGGTGAAGTCAGAAGTGGCAGCTCTTATACATAAAAAAGTTAAAAAACAATTTGGAGGAAGGTTGTGAAAAGTCGTTTTCCCCAAAAGCTGAAAACCATCCTTTCTAATCCCAAAAACTTTAGTTTTCATAACCTTTGCTTTCATTGAGAGTCGAACTCAAGACCTCCCGCTTACTAAACGGGTGCTCTAACCAACTGAGCTATGAAAGCTTGTTTGATTGGATTTTGAAACTATTTAAAATCACCTAAGACAAATTATTGACCAGTCCGAGAACGCAAATATAACATCTTTGATTCTTGATTTGCGTGGCAGTGGTGCTAGTCTGATAGGTAACTTCAAATTCTTGCATGCAATGGGTGTCTCACAACAACAGCGGGTCCACAATGTACTAAATACTTTCTACTTTCTACTTTCTACAACCAAACCAGGAACTCACCATCACCAATAATAGGATGTCCAATCATTTAGACCACGATTGTTGAGAAAAAAAAAAAAAAAATCTGACCAACTTAGCAGGATTTGCACTACATTAAGATTCCAATTCAATTCAAACATTTACTTGTTTTAAGCTTAATTGTGCTTAAAACAAATGTATTTGTTTTTTATTGATCAATACAATCAAATTTTTGAATTTTATCTAACAACTTAATGTGTTGTGCCTAAAGTACTAAGTTTTACCCTCAAGTTATTATACCACACTATGGCTAATTGAATTAACCTCGTATTTATTCAAAAAAAAAAAAAAGAATTAACTGCCATCCCCATTCAATTAATTTTGCTATTCTCTATGAATAAATTTCTAAGTTTTACCCCCAACTTATAATATTACACAATTGCTAATTGCTGAGCTTAGTAGCATGAGCTTAGTAACATAAGCTTATAGTCAAATTGGAACATTAAAGTGGTTGAATGTATATTGTGATTGGTTAAAGTGGATGTGATTAGTCTAAATTTGTCCACCGTGGAGTCAAATTTAGCGTGCCCCTTTGCCCTTAGGTTAAAGGGCACTCTCCACCCACAACGGATGGGTTGCAATTACAAAATGAGAATTTCGATTGGTTTCCTCACAAATCAACATACTATTGCTAATTGAACTATCCTCCATCACTGTTCAATTAATTTTGCTATTCTCTGTGGACAAGACTGCATACAGTTTAAAATTTGTCGCGCATTGTTGGTTCAATGCGCTTAGGACATGGTACACATAGTTCAGCTCATATTATGTCAGCTCATTTATCAGGACTAACAATGGATTCTATGAATCTATATGATATTGGCGGATAAGACTTGAGTATAGTAAAAAGTTTTGATCCTGGAAATCCTCCTCAAAAGATGATGGGGTTTGCCAATTTGTAAATTATTGTGCAAGTGACAATGGTTTAATTAGAACATGTGGCCACTATTGAACAACCAGCTTGGCACTTGGTAATAATTCGAAATTAATTGATTTTTTTTTTTTTGTTCATCGAAAATAGCCAAAAGTGTTAACATTAAATATTAGAGTATTAAGTATTAACATTAGTTAGTGCAAATTTTTTTTGTCTATTTTAATATAAGAATTTAATTTTTATTTTTATTTTACATACTTATTTTTTTAAACATCATATGTTATATTATCTATTTTACACTAAATTTTTATTAAATTATAAATTTTTCTTGATTTTATTTTTAAATTTCACACATAATAAACACCATACACTCTCTTCATTTGTTCTCAAGATAATTAAAGAAATAATAATAAAACTCAACGTAAAATGAATAGTATCTGTAGGGATGAAAGGCTCAGAAATGTATATTGAGTTGTGGGGCCTTGTACAAGGACATTTAATAATCCGAGGATAGGTAAACGTTAGCAAAGAAGTACAAATCAGTAAGTTATGGAAGGATCCTGGTTATGAGGGTTTGGAAAGATCGTCCAATGAGAAATGCCTCCTCAGCTTAATAGAGCAGAGGTCAGAGGAATTGATCTGCCATCAAGAGCAATAGTTCGGGCAATTCTACTGATAAAGATAAACATCAAGAGGGAATTAAACAAAGGGAATTAAACAAAGGGAAGCTAAGAAATATCTAAAAGAAAGTTGATACTACCGCATTAAATACTCTGTAACTAACTTTTTAGCCGCATTAATGTAAAGGTGATATCTGAACAGTGATATTCAGCCTTACAGCTACCCCCAAAAACCTTAAATAAGTGCTGATGGAATAAGGATCAAGACAGGCTACTTGACCTTCACATGAAGGGTAAAAATGAAGCAAAACGGGAGAATATAAAGAAGAAAGACCCCATTACAAGGGGGACAGCGGAGAACCTATAGAAGAAACACTGTAACACTAAGAATTGTAATTGTAATCAAGTCTAAGAGAAATATATACAAAAATTACTCTCCGCCGAGAAATTTGGTTTTGTTTGTGCAAAACTTGTTTATTTTGGTTTTCTTGTCATCTTTAACCCAATTTAATTGTTGCCCAACTCATTGAAGTATAGTTTCAAGTCCACTTTCTATAAATTCATTGTGTTGGGCTCTTTAAAACTTCATCCTCTTATCTTTCTCGCTTAAGATCCAAAACGAGACCTTAAAGTATCAATATACATTTACATTATTATTATAACAATGTATTTTTATATGACCTAATGTAAGTGAATTTTAAATTTAATTAATTAAAATATAATATTTTCATTGTTATTCAAACACTAATGCGAATGGTCAATCTCTACAAAAATCATATGGCCAGAGCCCAAAAGGAACCTTTTTTTTTTCAACCGCAAGCAAATAATCCTTGAAGTGGACCTACTTTAATTTATCCACTACGGATTATATTTATTTATTTTTGATGAATTATCCACCACAGCTTTTTACTGCTAGCTGTGTTGTGTAAACATCGGTCATGGGTTCACACTTCACAATCAAAGTCGTCAGCAGATCAAAACATTTGATTGACAGGCATGTATCTAATGTTTTTTTCTTTTTGTCCTGCTGATCTGTAAAATAGCGTCCACTGACGTGGATTAGACCTAAAACTAGTAAATTCCCATTAACAATATCATAGTTCAATGCTACGTACAGTCCTACCATGCTGTTGAGGTTGTAGTAGTTATTATTATTATTATTTTTTTTTTTAAATGTCATAGTTCAATCCTTCCTCTCACATTTTGCTCGTGCACCAGATGCATGATATATCACCTTATTTATTGGACATCCAAAGTTATACTGGTTAATTTCAATTTCTCTTTCCCTCAGAATTTGAATCTAATTTTATAAATAAATATAGAATAAAACTTTCTTTCGTCCCAGAAAAAGTAAATGAAGCACTCCAAAGTGGGTACTCTTAGATTATTAACATTCCTCATAAGAATGACTCATTTTTCCATTATTTGATTGTGATCTTGATTTTTTTAATTAAAAATTATTTTGCTGTTGTTTGATTCAAACAAAAAATTATTAATACTTCTTGCAATTTTAAATAATTGTATCAACAAAAAAATCTATTTATGAAAATCTATCCTGAATAGTGAATAGAAAAACATTTTTTATACCCAAAAAAAAAAAAAGAAAAAAGTTGGAAAGTAACGAGAATAAGTAAATAGATAAAGATTTTTAATGTTTTTTTTCAAAAGGCAATAGACGGGGTCAACAACTATCGCGGTTGATGGATGTGGCAATGAAAATTCTACTATTAGTTCTATTGACAATTGAAAAAGTTGTCAAAAATTTTTTAATTTTTGATAAATTTTTTTCAAAATTAGTTTATTATTGTTTGTCTTTATAGCATACATTTGTAAAATCTATAATTTAATACCATAAGAATGGATGGTCATAAACTGATAAAAGGTCATGAGAATAAATTAACGTAGCACGCCAATTACTATTGCACTTTTTAATGTCCAGCTGTATCTTTTTCATACAACATCAATTCACTTCCAATATTGTCATTTTGAAACCGACCAAGTTATGAGAGCCTCTTTCTTCTTTGAAGTGTCTTTATGAGAATGACATTTAATTTGTCATTCTTATGTCTACTTTTTTTTTTTTTTTTGATAAAATTTTTTTTTTTATACAAGATAGAATTTTTACTATAACATAATCTAAGTGTGTATATGTGTGAAGCTTCTTTTTAAAGATTTGAATCTCAACCCTTTTTCTCCACGCCCCACAAGCATTTATATTGGTGGAGCGACCACCACACCAGGGATTAAAATTTCTTAAGTCCACTTGAATTGATGAATGCCTTTGTAGACAATTTGAAGCTTATGAGAATTTTTAGCCCTCGTGGACATAAGTATTAAACAATGTTAGCACTTGGCAAATATAAATATATATATATATATATCAGCATACAGCTTGTAAATGAGAATTTTTAACCCTCGTGGAGTGACCACCCCACAAGCATTTATACTGGTAGAAGGACCACTGCACCAAGGATTAAAATTTCTTAAGTCTACTTGAATTGATGAATGCCTTTGTAGACAATTTGAAGCTTATGAGAATTTTTAACCCTTGTGGACATAAGTATTAAACAATGTTAGCACTTGGCAATATATATATATATATATATATATATATATATATAAAAGCATACAGCTTGCAAATGAAAATTGAAATATAATATCAATAAAATTTCAACCAATTTATTTTATTTCATTTTGTAAATTTTAATATACTCTTTTTTCACTAGAGAGTTTGAACTTATAATGTCCGCTCATGATAATAGCTATTTATCTTCGGACCAAGACACTAATCAGTTTTTGATGTAAGCGAAAATTGAACCTCAGATCTTTTATTCAACCATCAGAAACTTTACCAGTTAAGCTAACTAAAACCCACAAATTTCAATGTACTTGATTGTGCATTCAAGGAACCACTAACAAACTTAAAGAATTGCATTTAACTAGAATGATATCTAACATATTCAAACTTTATGGTCCAATTTAATTGGTATTAGAGCTTGCTAGCAACCTGATATAGTAAAATGCAACAACAGAAGCAATTATTATACCGACGATGATGATTCAACAACAGAAGCAATCATTATATATTGAAAGCTTTCTTAATTAAATAATTTAAATTACAGTCGGATATGTTTTGAAAAAGCATATAGCCAGAATGCATCATGCACAATATGGTCTTGTAGGCTTTCTATTTTGCATCCATGTGTGAAGACTTCAGGCTTCTAATGAATCAGGATCAGCCAACCCATAACAGTAAGGCTTACAAACTTTTCAACTCCTCACAATATGCCTTTTGTATGTGCAGTGCAACATGGGTCTGCATGTTTTCTTTGTTTTTATTTTTTATATATTTTGATAGGAAAATTATTAGGTAATTTCAGAGTACCATAAATGTATAGTCCTCTCTATTACATAAATGGTGGGTTTCATTATGAATTTAATTAGTAGAACTCACCATTCATGTAAGAATAATGAGTACGCATTTATGGTACTCCGAAAGTACACAATAATTTCTCGTTTGGATAATGGTTTGCATGTTTTCTCAGCTGTCTCAATTATTAATGCAATAAAATTAGAAGGACAAAGGTACCAATAAAAGAAGAATTGAAAATGGCCGTTTTGTAAGCATTCTTGATTTTCTTGATAAAACAGAAGAGGATTATTGGGTTTGATTTTGACTCTTGTTGTCTGTTTTAGAGGCTTAGCATCAACTTCAAGAGCAATAAAGCTGATATAAGAAGATGTTCCTGAAGGAGTGGCAGGAGAATCTTCACAACACAAGGGTTTGAATTCTTTTGAAGGACGGTGCATGCTTTAGTGGCAACTGTCAAGCAAGTAGAAATGGTTGACCTTGCTAGCATTGTAGGTAAGGGGGACCTCATACTCATGGTGCAGCCAAAGCCCATACTGCACTTCTCTTTTTAAAACGGAGATAGGGAACGGGACCCTGCGAATTTTGATTCTATTTGAAATATCTCAATTTTTTATATTAAAAAAAATCAATATTCATCCTATAATTTCGATTTAAATGAACTTATAAATATTGTGAAAGTTATTGTGCGATGATTGAATGATGAGCAAAAGCATAAAAAAGAAAACACGTACAAAAGTTTACTTAGTTTTATCTAACGGCTCATGTTCATAGTAAGAAAGCCCTTGACGACTACATATTATATATATTAAGCACTTATATTATAATAAACTCAATATAGAGTTTATATGCTAGAGAATATATAAATAACCTTAGGCTAACCATAAACTAACCTAAGGTCTACAAATAGCAACATCCATAATCCATGTCAGAAATATTGTCATGCACTGCTTTTTCCTTTTTTGGCTTCACAGCTCACAAATCCCTTACTATTGATGATATTGTGTGGGTGTTTCTCAAAAAAAAAAAAAAAGTGTACCCTTATACTTATTTTACAGCCATTCTTTTACATCATATTCACAATCGCAATCATTGATATTTACATTTTCAAAGCAAAGAAAAAGTAGTGTTCACATTTAAAACATGAAAAGTAGATGTAAAATAAATATATAAGGAAATCATTCATTCATTTATTCATTAATCCATTCATTCATTCATTATTATTACTTTTATTACAAATTGAAACTAGGTTTATTTTATAGTTTGGCGAAAGGGCGCAAATAAAAATGTCTTTATATCATAATTTCTTTTTTTTTTTAGAATACTAAGGGTCTTTTTGGGATTCGTTTATTGCTGAAAATTGAAAACACTGTAACAAAATAATTTTGGAATATTTGAATGGTACTGTGAGACCCATTTTTAATGAAAAAGTTGTTAAAAATTGATGTTTATAGGTCTCGTAAATAGTACACAAATGCACTGTTTACACTTTACAGATGAAAAATCAACAAATGCTGCAAAAAAAAAAAAAAAAAAAAAGCAAATGCAGGACAGTTTCAGCATCTCAAACACGCGCTAAGTATTTTTAAAACACACATAAAAAGAGGGGAGAAGGTCTTTATCTCATAACTCAAATGTAAGACCATCAATAATTTTTCTGATCACAATGAATGAAGATTTTACAGGAGAAATGTCTTTTTCCCAATTATTGAGGAGAATGTAGAAACAAACAAACAATTAGAGTTAATTTAAAGAAAATAAAAAATTAATCTAAAAACCTTTGACTGACTATTCTCATATATCCAAATTGTGGATCATGGACTAGCACATGTGGTTAATATTCGAGACAAATATGACTGAACCCTTAGGCGAAGACCTAATGTCGGTCCCATTATCTGTAATTAGTCATGTTACATATCATTATCAATGATTCACATGTAAGGCATTGGCTTTTTGCACGAAGTTATGGTCAGTGATTTATGTTACCTGATCAATTATCTCCAGTACTCCAAAATAAATCTCAGGCAATCCCAGAGTCAATAAAAGCATCTCCAACCACTCCATATTCTTCTCTCTAAAATTATTAGAACAAACCAGAAATTGAAGCTCCAACAGATACATTATTGGCTATGCCAATTATATACTCTTGTAATTTATAGTTACTCTATGCATTGAGACTGTCACTAGATTATGGCCATGAGCCTCGTAGACTTGTAACTCAATTAGTTGACACATACGGGTGTTTTTAACGAAAATATTCAAGATTCGAATCCTCTCTCTAACTATCTCTCTTCATTCCCTGCACCCATAGCCAAAAGCAACCTCCATTCCCATTATGAAGCCTCATGACAACATAGTCTCCCACTTCCAAACCTCGTGAACGTTTCACAACGATGGTCTATGTAATCCAACCATTGAAAGATCATCTTATTGTAATACATTGGAACCAAGAAACACCTACCATTATTGGTGTCAAATTGGGTTAATTTTTAGGTGAATGAAGCCATAATTGATTACCGATTAGTGATTGGCCCCGGTACCAGTCGTCATTGCAATCAAGCAATGGTTGCTTTGGAATCCGTGGTTGCTTGGGGGTGTGACCAATGGAATTTTATTTTTTCCGGAAATATTTAATTTTGCAATATGTGATTTGGATTTGATGACCAATGCTCTAGCCTTATAGGTGGTCTTTATGTGTGGTGGCCTAGGTTCTTCAAAGTAGTTGTGTGGTAGACGGAAAGTATTTGGTGTTGATTTGATGTTTGACTTGACTGATGGAACAATAATGCATTAAAATTAGGTGAAATACCTGTATACAATTCGTACAAATAGTTAAAATTGATAATTGCAAAAAATAACTTTCAACCTCAACTATGAATTCAAAAATCTTAAAAAAAATAATTAAGAGAAGTAAAAAGTAAGAGTTAAAAAGATAAAAAGTAAAAAATAAAAAAATTATGAGGGAAAATGGGTGAATTACACATGGTGCAATACCCTAATAATCAAGGTATTGCACTGGATCTTAATTCGTGTAATAATAATTACGGTAGTAGGTATTTTTAAAATATTTATTAATTAATTATTTTTTAAAAAAATTTATATCATTTTTATAAAAAATATAAAATGTTTTTTTTTTAATTTTTTCGTTAAAAATTTTAAAAAATAATTTTTAAACCAATATTTTAAGGTGTCTGTAAACTTTTTTCTAATAATAAAAAAATTAATAATAAATATTTAAATAGATTAAAAAAAAGAATAAAGAATTTGTCGTGGGTTTATTTAAAGAGGTGGTTAGCTAAAATAGCATTTTTAATAACCAATTTTTTGAAATTTTCAATTTTAAATTAACTGCTAGAGGTGATCTAAGGAGGCCCTAAGTTGAATTTAAAATATAAATATATATATATATATATATGTTTGTGTGTGTGTATGCATACACATGCGTACCTACATAGAGAATTTTATTATTTGAAACTTAGGGCCTCCAAATTATGTCTCTGAATCTTCTTTTATAATGCTGCACATTGCATAGCGCACAATCTTGTACCAACTTTTGAATTTCTAAAAGTATTACCATTAAATAAAACTAGTGTGTAATCCCGTGCATATACACGGATACATTTAAAAACAATCACAATTACATATATATAATATAGAATCTAATTAGATCTAAACTCTTTTGTTTTTGCATTCAATAATTTACTTGCCACAAAAATTAAAAAAATTGATGAAACACATGCGCAAAATTGAACTCCAATTAAAATTCAAATTAGAATCTAATTGAATTTAAACTCTTTAATTTTTGCATCTAATAATTTACTTGACATACAGATTTAAAAATTAGATGAAACATATGGCACAAAATTAGACTCCAATTTAGAATTTAATTGGGATTTCTCTTAACTTTGGCTATATATATATATATATATATATATGACTTATAAACTTGAATTGTTTTTAGTTATACAAAAAAAAGGCTCGTAAATATAAAATCATTCAAAAATTAGACTCCTCGTTTTTTACACTAAATTAATTTATTTGACACAAAGATTAAAAAACTTAAATTAGATGAGACACATTGCACAAAATTAAACTCTAATTGAAATCCAATTTTTACATTGAATTAACTCACTTGACACAAAAATTTAAAAACTTAAATTAAATAGGACACATGGCATAAAATTAGACTCTAATTTAATTCCAATTTGAAATCTAATTGGATTTTCTCTCTGCTTTACCTATTATTCTATATATAAATATATAGATAAGAGTAAATTGAGTTGGTTCTTTCAGGACTCAACCAAAAATTCAAGAAATCCATTTTTTTTTTTAACACCCGTGCTTAGGAGACTAGACAAGATATTTCATTGATTATTTTCCACGCTTCTTTTGCAAGTTGTAACCAAGTTAATGACGGGACCGCACCACACATCTTTCCATATCACCATGCCACTCTTCAAATTAGGTCATAATTAATAAGAATATGGAAGTTTTTTCCTTTTGTATAAAGCAAAAAATATATAATTCTTAATTCTCATTTGAAAAATCTTAAAGCAAAATGATCACTCGATATAATACTTTGAAAAATCTTTTGATTGAGAGTTGCCATTTCAAGTCAATAATAATCTTAATTGACAATGTCCTAGTCTCACTCCATAGACGCCGACGAAGACCAAGTCTCCCCTTATAAACTAAAACAGTTTTCATTTTTCAACAAAACTTTAGTCAATCATTCAGCCGAAAAAAAAAAACAACAACAACAACAACAACACAATTTAGCCAAAAAAATAAAAATTTTCAACAACAAAATGTGCTTCAAGCCTTCACCACCTGCCTTTTAGCAGCTCTAAACATATTTGGGTTATCTTACTTTAGTAAGTTCTAATTCATCTACATATAGTTATAATCATATTTGTTGGAAAACTTAGACCCTAGTTAATAGAATAAACAAGTTTTAAATCTAAGTTATTAATTAGATTTATTATGAATAAACCTTGTTAAAAAAAAAAAACATCAATATCATGCACAACAGAAAAGTAAATAAAACAAGATATGATGACCCAGGAAAACCAATGAAACAAACTAATTTCGCAATAAAAAACCTGAGAGGAAACCTTCCCGAAAAGCAATTCACTATAGTAAAGAGAAGTTTCAGATCTAGTACAAAACCTTTGTCCCTAGGCTATACAATCTCCCGTAAATGAACTTGCAGCAGAAACATTCTATCGCTTTAGAACTTTTGAATTCTTCAATACATGAACGCCACCAATGATGCAAGGATCCCAGTACGTGACTAACTCCTTTGCAAGAATCCCAGTACATAACTAATTCCTAACAACTTAAAGAAGATGTTATTGGTTGCAAAGTTCTTCACTTCATCAATAATGAAGATCAAGAAGTATTTAGTTATAAAACTCTAAAGTGCAAAAGACATAGTAACTTTTTGCAGAGAAAATAAGGCACTTGGTCACTTTTTGTATGTGTTCTCCATCTACAATGGTCTTTAAAATAAGTCTTATACATATCTAAGATTGTGAGAAAAGAAACCCTATACATACATCTCAGCATGAGCCAAAAATCAGATCTGAAAATTCTGATTTCATAGATCTCGACAGATTCAGCTTCGGTCGAGCTTTTGTCGAGCTTTCTTCATTAAGTCTTGATAGATACTGTTTATGTCGAGCTTTAATGAACAGCTTTTATGTACTTGTTTCTTGGTCCAATCTTCATGGTTTTAAGACTTAGCTTGAACAACATGTTTATTAAAATACTAAACTCATCATAGATCTACCCAATTACAAGTAAAGTTCATTTTGTCAAAGGATTAGCCAATTACATAAAATATGTCCCTAACAATCTCCTCTTTTGGCAATATGTGACAAAACCACAACAAAAAAAAAATAATCACGAGAGAATTCTTAAATCACTAAACTCATAACCACTTGTTATATTACAAAATAAATCTATCCCTACTACAAACTCTTGAAAAACTTTATAAGAAGAGAGTTTATGACATAATAGACTTTCACAACCTGTCTTTCTAGAACACTTAAACAAAACTCATCAAGGCATCATGTGTAAAACAAAAATAAAGATTGCATACATAAAAAAACATGTGTAAAACGAGAGAAAAGAAACAACACATGTAAAAGTAGGTAAAGAAAACATACATCATCATCATATATATATATCAAAGATAAGCACAATGTATGTAAAAATTGTCACAAGACCAGTGTACAAGAAGCAAAAAGAGGCTCCTAAAACAACAAGGAGGTAAATACTCCCTCTAACAAGATGAAACACAACTCCCCCTTACAAAGCATGTATTTCTCCCCCTAACATGTAAAATTTTAAAAAGAAACCACATTTTCTCCCCCTTTTTGTCATGATTGACAAAGGGTACAAAAAGCTATAAAGCTTCACCTGAGAAACATAAAAATGATCTAAGATGATCAAGGGACACAAGAAATCCATATAAATGCATGAATGTAAGAAACAAGATGCTATGGATGACAAGATAAGAGAAAGATGTAAAACATGTGAAAAACAATGCTTGCAAGAGGGTCTCGACAGATTGAGAAGCTGTCGAGCTGCTATCTAGAGAAAACTCAGAAATCTTGATGGATCAAGGATCTGTCGAGAATCTATCGGGCAGACAGAGAGCTCAGAAAATTTTTCTTGATAGATTGAGAAGCTGTTGAGGATCTGTCGAGATCACAAGAAGAAGGCTCAATAGAAAGGATATCTGTCGAGGATATGTCGAGGAGCTGTCGAACGTAAAGAAAAGAGGTTTTTCAAGAAAGGAAAAACACATAAAGATGAATGCATAAATCAAGCTACTCACTCAAACATCAAACCAACATATTAAGCTCCCAAAACTCATTTCAAACAAGATGCAAAGCATATAGATCCAAAACACACACACACACACACACACACACACACACACACACACACACACACACACACACACACACTAAACAAGTCTAACCAATTTTATATTTCAAAAATACGTTAAGACAATTTAGTAAGCATATATTAACACATGTATCCCTTGTGATAGCCAAATCACATTGTACCTGCACCTAAATCAAAAATAGCAAAGAATTTGCGTGTTGTGTGTGAAACAAAGTAAGAGTGCATAAGTGTCTCATATTATGAAGATTTAAGACATGAGAAAATCAAATACACTCACACACAATCATAGCTGTTTGATGAAGACTATCTCCTTTAAGGTACATCCTATAACTCTCATATCTCCTAGAAACACATTTGCAGCCATCTTAAAAGCATTTTGATTCTTTTTGCTTTTATTTTTCTTTGCATATTTTTCTTTTAAGCATAGCATGCATAGGTATATAAGAGAGGAAAGAAATACCCAATTATGTAAGCCAAAACATCACAATTTTGCTATGCCGAAGCACACAGATGTTATACATGATTGGCGGGTTTTAATGGCGAGATAGTTATTTATGTCTTTCTCTTAGGATTTTCAAATCCTTCTCGTAAAAAAGAGTAATATGAGTATTAAGTATAAAAGATTACGTAATCGTACTCATCACAAATAGGAACCGCAAATCTCACTTTCTTAGTTGTACATTAAGATGCTCATCCAAGATACAAGAGATACAAAATTTAGAAAACTTTATTTCACTGGCCATTCAAAGTACACAAGTACCAATATACACAAACACACACTGTTTTTGTATTTTTTTACTTTTTTTTTTTTTAAACAAAACAAAATAAAAACTAAACTACCAAACAAAAACAGACAAGCAACATAAAAGAATGAAGATAGACGCAAATGCATGAAAGCATGATTCCTAAAAACAAATAAGAAATCAAGCAAGAAAGTCCTACTTTAGATAGAAAAAAATTAAAGTAGAGAACAAATAGAAAAGATAATTAAGTTTTAGGCTCCTTTCTTACCCACACAGCACGAGTCTTTGGCCGTGAGGATGAAAAGATACGTGTCCTAGTATGTCTACTAAAGGACATAGAATAATTAAAATTCTCCTGAAATTGAGTTAAAAAGCTCAAAACTTTTAATAATTCTCCAAACACACACTGTTTTTGTATTTTTTTTAATTTTTTTTTTTGAAAACAAAACAAAATAAAAACTAAACTACCAAACAAAAACAGACAAGCAACATAAAAGAATGAAGATAGACGCAAATGCATGAAAGCATGATTCCCAAAAACAAATAAGAGATCAAGCAAGAAAGTCCTACTTTAGATAGAAAAAATTAAAGTAGAGAACAGATAGAAAGATAATTAAGTCTTAGACTCCTTTCTTACCCACATAGCACGAGTCTTTGGTCGTGAGGATGAAAAGACACGTGTCCTAATATGTCTACTAAAGGACATAGAAGAATTAAAATTCTCCTGAAATTGAGTTAAAAAGCTCAAAACTTTTAATAATTCTCCAAACAAAGATGTTGAACCTTGAGAGGGAACCTGTAACCGTTTGGACACTTGCTTTTGAGGATACAACTTAAAGCAATTAGGACTAATGTGTTTAGAAACACCACAATGGTGACAAACATGAGCAGTTTTAGGACTACTAGACTTCATAAAGTGAGGTCTAACAAAGGATTTAGAATTATACAAATCAATTATAGATTTCATAACTTTATCACCTTTCTCAGATTGGGGCACAAAGATAGTCTTTGATCTAGAAGCAGTGGAAGAGGAGGGGCTGAAGGAAACAACATATCCTAAGCCAATCTTATCAGAACTAGGCTTTTGAGCACTCAATACCTCATTGAGTTTTGCATAGACATCCTCTTTATTTGAGTTCTAGCTTGACTAAGTTCAACCTCAAGATTCTTGACCTTCTCTTCTAATAAAGTGTTCTCCATAACAAAAATCTCAACTAACCTTGCAGTCTCATCTAGTTTGACTAACAGTTCAGTTTTTTCAGTTTTTTCCTCATTAAGCTCTTTTCTACAAAGATGAGAAGTCTTTTCAAAATTTATAAATTTAATGCATAGCTTATCGTAGGCTTCCTGAAATGTCAACTTCTTGGGTACTTCATCATCAGAAAAATCCTCACTGCCACTAGCACTCTCCACAATCACCTTATCGATTGTGGCAGTAAAAGCCATAAAGTGACCACATTCATCCACATACTCATCAGAAGAGTCATTCTCAATATCACTCAAGGTAGCAACCAACCCTTTACCTTTTGAATTCTTGGTTTTTTCCTTCATAAAATAATTTGGGCACTCTATCCTCATATGAACAAAACTTTTGCACTCATGGCACTAGATAAGGGGTTTCTCACTCTTACTTTTCCTAGGGGATTTAGATTTCCTAAGAGGTTTGTCCTTCTCCTTTTTCCTATATTGAAAAAGCTTGATAATCTCATTAGCTATGAAGGTTAGATCTTCATCCTCATCATCATCTTCATCTTCGCTTTCATCTTCATCTTCAAAGTCATCAATCTCTTCCTCTATACCCTTAAGAGCCAAACTTATATTCTTTCCACCTTTTCCCATTAAACCTAATCCTATCTCATAGGTTTGAAGATTCCCTACAAGCTCAGTCAAGGGAATTTGATCAATGTCCTTCACTTTTTCAATGTTAGTGATCTTGGCATGGAATATTTCAGGTAAGGACCTAAGGATTTTCCTAACAATTTTGGATTCTGCTATAGATTCTCCAAAGTTGAAGGCAAAATTCAAAATATCCTTGAGTTTAGTATTGAACTCATCAAATGTCTCATCCTCCTCCATCCTTATTTCTTCAAAACTACTAGTAAGTTTTTGAAACTTCATAGTCTTTATTGCCTTGGTACCTTCATAGGTGGTCTCAAGAATGGTCCATACTTTCTTAGCAACTTTCGTGGATGATATTTTCTTGAATTCCTCATTGGCCACCCCACAAAACAAAGCATTCAAAGCCTTATTGTTAAAATTTGCCGATTTAATTGTTACTTCATCCTAATCTACCGACACTTCCTTTGGCTTAATCCAGCCAACTTCAACAGCTTGCCATACTTTTTCAATTAAAGCCTGCAAAAAAGCTTTCATACGAACTTTTCAGTACGCATAGTTAATACCATTAAACAAAGGAGTAATTAAAAGAGATTGTCCATAATCCATGACAACGGGGGTCAAGAATTACACTCAAGAAATTAATACAATCAGAGTATACCCGCTATGATACCACTTGTTGGGAAATTTAGACCCCGGTTGATAGAATAAACAAGTTTTAAACCCAAGTTGTTAATTAGATTCATTATGAATAAACCTTGTTAAAATAAAAAAACATCAATATCATGCACAGTGAAAAAGTAAATAAGACAATATATGATGACCGAGGAAAACTAATGAAACAAACTAGTTTCGCAGTAAAAAACCTGAGGGGAAACCTTCTCGAAAAGTAATTTACTATAGTAAAGAGAAGTTTCAGATCTAGTACAAAACCTTTGTCCCTAGTCTATACAATCCCCATAAATGAACTTACAACAGAAACCTTCTACCGCTTCAGAACCTCTAAACTCTTCAATATATGAACGCCACCAATGATGCATGAATCCCAGTACATACCTAACTTTCAGCAACTTGAAGAAAATGTTATTGGCTACAAAGTTCTTCACTTCATCAATAATGAAGATCAAGAAGTACTTGGTTACAAAACCCTAAGGCACAAAAGACGCAGTAACTTCTTGCAATGAGAATAAGGCACTAGGTCACTTTTTGCATGTGTTCTCCATCTATGACGGCCTTTAAAATAAGTCTTATATATGTCTAGGGTTGTGAAAAAAGAAACCTAATACATACATGTCAACATGAGCTGAAAATTAGATCTAGAAATTCTGATTTCGTAGATCTCGATAGATTCAGCTTCTGTCAAGCTTCTGTTGAGCTTTCTTCATTAAGTCTCGATAGATACTGTTTCTGTCGAGGTATCTATCGAGTTTTAATGAACAGCTTTTCTGCACTTGTTTCTTGGTCTAATCTTCATGGCTTTAATACTTGGCTTAAACAACATGTTTCTTGAAGTACTAAACACATCCTAGATCTACCCAATTACAAGTAAAGTGCATTTTGTCAAAGGATTAGTCAATTACATAAAATATGTCCCTACAATATTACTTTTTAAAATAATATATATAGATAGTTTTATAATTTATCACATAATAGCTTAGAAAAAATATTATTTCAAATATATTTAGAGTCAAACTTTGTCATGGGTTGAGGAGAGTCTAGGATTCTGGCTCCATGGGAGTACTTTAGGATAGATTAGGACCAGTTCAACAACAAACAAACAACAACAATAACACACACACGCACACACACACACACACGCACACACGCACACACACACATACATATAATCAACAACAAAATGTGCTAAGGGTTTGTGACGAGTATGCTCCTGCACTTGCAAGCATGCAATAGCAAAATCATACAACCAATTTGGTTGTAATTTCAAAAATAGCTTTCAAAAACCGTTTTCAAAAAATAAAGACTTATTAAACATGATGTTTTCAATTGTTTTATTTTTCCAAAATTGGGGAAAAAATGGTTTTAGAAAAAAATTATTTAATATTCTTTCAAAACATGCTATTTTCAAGAATAATTATCTGAAAAAAAATCATTTTAAGACAAAATTTGGGTATAATTCCATAGGTGTTGTTGTATAACTTGTATCTTGAATTTTCAATAAAATTTAATCGTAAAGAAAATTACACATTTTATGTTAATTGTGAAGCTTAAAGTATAGAATCAAAGGAATTGATAACCTCTGACTAAATCTTTTATGTTTTTTTTTTTTTTTTTTTTGAGAATTTAAGAACAGTAATTTTTTTTTTTTTTAAAGGAAGCAAACGGGCTTGTGAATTTTAATGCTACATTGAATATCAAGAATTTCGAACTTTAGCATCTAGCCTTTTGAGTTCTTTTTTTTTTTTTTTTTTTTTTTGAGAATACTCAATATTTTTAACATACACACACCCGTAGAGAAGAGAGAAGATCTTAAAGAAACTTATATCCAAAAGGACCTAACTATTGGATATACAGCACAGGTTTTAAACCTCTTTAACTTAAACTCATTTACCAATGTGGGATTAACCCACTATTTTTTCTTTTGAGTTCTGAGTGAATATTCAAGGTAAAGAAAGAAAAATAATCATTTATGAAGACACAACTTGCCAACAGGCAGCTTCTTAATCACCTAAGTAAATTCAATATGATTCTTAAAAAAAAAAAATGTAAATTCAATATTGGTATCTTAATTAGTAATAAATAAATAAAAATGGGAAGATTTTGCATGACTTCTAGAGAAATTTTCTCTAATAGAATTTTCATCTTGGATAGCTTTTCGGTCATCAACCAAGAGTTTTGAAGTTCAAGTAAGCATTCTAATGGAAACTTTCAAAGTTCAAACCCCCTCTCCCCTTATTGTATCTATCAAATTATAAAAATATAAATTAAAAAAAAAAATTAGGTCATCTAGTGATTCAAAACTCGTAAAGACTATGCAATCCTCACCATCTATCAAGCTCCAATTTTGGAGACAGGGACAGAGCCATTTGTTGGCCTTGGGGCCAAGCACCCCCACACCCCCAAATTTTTCAATAAAATATATATATATATATATATACTGATTTTAGCAATTTAATTCAATAAAATTACACTTGCCCCCCTCCTCCCTAACAATATCATTGTCCCTCTTAAATACCATAAGAAAAATTATGGTCTAAAATCCAAAAATGAAATTAGCAAGTCAAAAAAAATTAGCCCAACAACAAACTCACTAGTAGAAAAACTAAAGAAAATCTAGTCCAATCAACCAATCTTACCAACAACAAAAAAAAAAAGTCCTTAAAAGAATTTGAATCAAAACTAATTTATGAACTAAACTATTCGGTTATTCTATCAAATTCTAGCTATGAAATTCATCAAAACTAGTCTTCACAACAAAATGAAAGATGATTTTTTTATGGATTCTTTGATGTTATTCATTGAAAGGGACTTTGTTATGATATTTAGTATGAATGTATGATTCAATCACAAATGATTTCCAATATTTAAAAATTAAAAAAAAAATTACCCTTTTCTTCAATGATTGCATTGTAATGCATTTAAGAAATAATAATTTTGTGTTTTTGTCTTTATTGACGTTTTGTTAATACTAAATGCCTAAATAGATGCTTCTTTGTAGTTTCATAATGACTTTTAAAATATAAAATATAAAAAAATTTGGCTCACTAACTTCAAATCCTGACTCCATCTCTATTTAGAGATAAGCTCAAATTTAAAGTGAGATAGAAGAGATCTCATCTAGAACCTTTGAATGTTCCGAAGCGTAATATCTAAAAATTGCACTTGCATTACATCCTTAGAAATCCAACAAATGGGAAAAATATATATTTTTACTGATTAGTAAAAGGGGAGAGAAAAGGAATTAAAAGAGGCTATATTTTAATTTGGTAATCTTCATATTCAACGAGTTTTGACAACTGACATGCAATGCCAAAAGATACAAAATAATGTATTCAATTTCCATTAGGCAAAAAATAATTTGAGGCTATGGGCCTATGGCCAACGGCGAGCCTTGTTGTGTAATTGTGAATTTGTGATGTCCATTGTAAATTTCTGACAAGGACGTTAGGGAAAATAAGATGAAAGATGTATTATATTTGGGTTGGGGAAATTGAAGATACAATTTTATTCTTTCAACTACATGTGGGATTCCAGTTTCGTCTTTATATCCATTGTTTCATTTTTGTTTTATTTAGCAAATTCATTGATTCAATTTAATCGTTGAAGTTTTAAAATTATCTCGATATTATTCTTATCCTAACCTATCATTATTATCATTATCATAACCGTAAAAGTTTTTGATATATAAATAGTGGAGGGTGGATGAGGTTTGAACCATAGGCATGGACACCATAAGGATGTCCAATGGTAATTGAGATTTTTTTTTTTTTACATGTCCTTGTAATGTTGAAGTGGTACATTAAAACACAGTAATTCTGATCTCAAAATCAAAATATATGGAAATACAGTAAATTTGATATCTTAAACCAAGGACGGACCCAGATGAGGCCCAAGCCAAAAAAAATTTTAATAGTTTAATTTTCAGTAAAAATAAATAAATAAATAGACTTGGACCCCCATTACTTTGTAGCTTGAACCCCTTTCAAAATCATGAATCATCAACCCAGCCCATGTAAATCTTAAAAAAAAAATGTAAAAAAACAATAGTGTTCTATTTATTAAGAAATAATAGTGTTTTGTATTTTTTGTTTTTGTTGGTAGATGATTGCATATTAATATATTAAGAAACAATGATTTTTGTGTATTTGTCTTAGTTGAAAGTTTCTTAATACCATATGGATGTATATTTGAATTTTTTTGATTTTTTTTTCGCTTATCTCCAGTCTTCTCTAACTTGAAATCATGAATCCGTTCCTGTTTTAAACAAAGAAAATAGACGTTTACCACATAAGTAACTGTTGTTTGCATAGTAACCGTAAGACAAGGTAAGAATTACATTGAGACCTTGAGACGTTTCTAAAGTTTCATGAACTTTCTTGATGAAAATGAAATAACACATGGTTTAGGGACCAGAACTATATCTTGATTCCTGACATATGTTGAAACTGACCTTAGAAAAAAATAAGCACAAAGTATTACTTTTTTTCTACACGCTGTCACACATTCTTGACCCATGTTGAAACTGACCTTAGAAAAAAATAAGCACAAAGTATTACTTTTTTTTACACGCTGTCACACATTCTTGACCCATGTTGAAACTGACCTTAGAAAAAAAAAAGCACAAAGTATTACAGTACTTTTTTTTACACGCAGTCACACATTCTTGTCCCATGTTGAAACTGACCTTAGAAAAAAATAAGCACAAAGTATTACTTTTTCTTAAACACAGTCACACGCAAACACACACGCGCGTATAGTTCATGTTAATGGGTGTCTTTAGGACAATGATTAATAATTTATTTTAAAAAATTTGTGATACTAATTTTATAAAAAATAAAAAAAACTGTCAAAACGTTAATTATTTTTTCTTCTTTTTCCATAAAAATTTTCTTTAAATAGATTGTTAATTATTGCCTTAAAAGCATCCGTTAACATTTTCCTATATATATATATATATATATATTTGCTCTTTATTATTAAACTAGTACATCGATTGATTTTTTGTGTAGGCTGAGTTTGAACCACACATCTCGTATTTAACTATAAGAAACTTTACAAAGAGTGATAATAGTTACACACATACGGAACACATAGCTTCATAGAGGGTATACAACAATAATCAGCGCTTTAGGAATGTATAAAATTTAGTGGGATACTAATGTAGTTCAACCTTTTATAGGTGGAATAGCAAAATCGTAGCACAGAGATAAGCTAGGCATTATTTAAGTTCCATTACCAGTTACCACGACTGTTACACCAATTGCTATTGTTTCTTCCCTTATCATCACCACTGTTAGTCTTTTTCTCTAACACCCGCACACAAGGCACACCCACCCACCTAGCCAACTGGCATATTTGATACATGCACATACAGATAAAATAAGAAGGCGAAAGGATAGAGCAAAGGACAAACGTAGTCAAGGAATTGAGTGTGATTCGTTTGGTTTTTTATGCCTCTCTTTTCTTCTCTCTTCTTCTGCTTATATAGACAACACCACCACCTGCTCACATAGTCGCACACACACATATAGAGAGAGTCTGAGAGATTCACTTGAAACTTGTGAGCTCATTTTTCAAAACTGAGAATAATGGATATCTCACCTTCACAATGGAGTAGTAGTGGGTGTGAGTCTGGTTGGACTCAGTACTTAGACCATTCATCTCTTCCAGAATATCAGTTAAACAGAGTTGGTGGTATTGATGATTATGGAGGAAAAGGAGCAAGAATTCATGAGCAGGAAGAGGAGGACTTGTCCTTGGTCTCTGATGCTTCTTCTGGGCCTTCATATTACCATGAAGATGATGAAGATGACAATGGGTGTTCTTATTCTTCTTCAGCTTCTAAGTTGGCTGGTAAAAGCAAGAACAAAAAGAAGGCCAAAGAGCATAGCAGACATGAACGGGGACGACAATCGAATCTTGATGACACTGCTAGCTCCCCTGCATTGAGCTGTCCCAAGGCAAGTAGATTGTAATATATAGTATATACTAGTGTTATATACTAACATGTGTGTCTTGCATTTCACTTGCAACAAGCTTCAGGGAGTGACTTCTTGATAATTCTGTAGGATGATACAGCTCGCTTTAGGAATGAAGATTCAATGGACAATTTAATGAACTTCTCTCAGGGTTTCTCTGCAACACAGTTTGAGGTATCTTCACTTCCCGATTGGTTTTCTCCGTTCTAATTATGCGGTACTATCTTCCACTTGTGTATATTTGCAGGGAAAATCTGCATTCAAGAAGCATTTTGGTTTCTTTAATTCCTCCTTTGGTGAAAAACCAGCTTCAGAAAAACCAGGTGGCTCAATATGTGTTTTGGATTTTGAGTTTCTCTCTATATAGAAATGTAGAAGCTTCAAGAATGTACTGCTGACTTTTGTAGGAATGTTGTTTTTACTCTTGGCAGGTGGTTTTCATGGAAGAAATAGAAAATGACACATCTTTTGTCGCTGCTGCTGCAGTTGCTTTAGATAGAGAAAGAATGAGATCAGAGGGCTGTAAGAAATGGCATTAGAATTCAATAGGATATTGTTTCTCCTTTTTTATTTTCTTTTTTCTTCTTTCTTTTTTTTGGGGGGGGTGGTGGTGGTGTTGTTTCAACTCTACCACTTCTTATCTGTTATTGTCAATGCAGTGATAAACAACCTGAAAACACAAAAATTAAACAAATTTCCTTAGTTTTATTTCTTTTGACATCAATGGTTGTCACACCTAAAACAGTCTTCTATTCTTTGCAGTCCTGCCATGCACAATGTCTCCCTTACATGACTCGTTCTTCTAATACAAAAAAAGAATTTGATCTTTATAAATTGCCTAGAACGAAATTATGGTAAGAAACAAAAGAAATATGAATATGTTTCATAGCGGTTATCAATAAGCCTTTAATCCACCAACCAAAGTGAAACACTTCATAATTGGTAGAAATTGAATACACATCTGTTTTAAAGTTAACCATGTTGGGAAGTACTCAATTCACCTAGACATCTTACTAACGAGAGCAAACAAAAAAAAGGTCATCATTAAAGAGATGTGGTCCATTGAAGAAGAGAGTCCTCAATTCCAACTGATACGATGCACACCCATTTGCACACACACACACATTCACACAAATAGAAGAGAGAGAGAGAGACAGATAGGCCATGAATAATGATCATTGAAGATACTAAGGCCCAAGGCCAGCCAATGCCTCACTTTTTCCTACTTCAGCAATTGCCAGCTTAGCTAACAACAAACTTTGGGTGGGTAAAATTTGCAAAATGAAACTATGTAAAGCTCATTATAGACTCAAAAACAGACAATTTGTGTGATGGAAGAAACCAAAAGCTGAGTTTCATTTTCCACCTAAAGGGACCGAAAGCAGTGCCCACCACCCTTGATAGCTACCCACTAAGAATTTGATCCATTCATGTAAAAAACACTGGTGCAATAATTGAATATCTTTTGGCGGTTTTTCCTTTGAAAATCTATAATTCTATATAGAAGAGGTTGCCACCCTCAGAATTAGCACCCATATCTTGGAAAAGGACTTTGGATTTCAAGAAACGGACAAGACCTCAACCTCCGTGTCCTGTCAACTTCCTTTTGGGTACTCTTTTAACTTTTGAAAATTAAATAACAGCTATTCCTATAGTAGAATTCGAAGTGAATATGATATTCATATGAATTGGATAGACACATAACTATGATGATTGGTACACATGGCACATAGTACAGAGGAAGAAGATATGAGAACGATATTTAGGACCATGTTCCATGCAACTTTGCACCAGTTTACCCTTTCTATATAAATAATTGTAGATAATCAACCTGATCTAATTTGTACCATATTATGTCCAAAAAAACAAAAGGTTTAAAATCAAGACCACAACTAGCAATTTACACTGATTTGTGTTTTTTCATTTAGCTCATGATATACTTCATTCCTGCTTGTTTTGGTGCTTTGCCATGAACTCAATACCTCATTCCACCATTATGAGACATTGGCATGGCAATCTCTTCCACAGACGACAAACAACTATAGCATTTTTTTTTTTTTTTTTTTTGAGAAGAACAACTACAGCATTTGCAGTGCCTAAATTGAGGAAAAAGATGAAGTGTTGAAAACGGATAACCCCAAAACTCCATCATTGGATATATGAAAAGTTTTCCAGTGAAAACTCGCAGGCAATGTAAGAAAACAATGCGCAACCAGAAATTTGATTGTTCTTTTTGTAAATTATAACGTCAAGTGACCCGTACAGGCCCACAACTGCAGGTTTGAATGCCAAAAAAAGACAATAAAACACAGCTTCCCAAGCAGGGATCACAAATGAATACTTGCAGAGAACACCCCCAAAAAAATACGAAGGAGAAGGTGGGGGGCTGCAAAAACAGGGCCTCGTTGGCAAACACGCAGCTCACAGGTACTAAAGATAATTCTTATCCATAACAAGCTCATGGGGAAATAAACATTGCATCGTAGTGAAATGACCATTCAAAGATCTTTACAAGGGTTAACTTACAATCAACTATGAACCACAAAAGAGAATTTTTTTTTTTCTTGGGTATCAATGTAAGTGAGAATAACAGACTTCAATGCTGAAAATAAACATACAAATCAACAAATCAATGACAAGAAGGATCTTGTAAATGAAAATGAATTACTGAGACTAAAAATTACTACTTTAACAGGTTAATAAGAATTATTCAAGGCATACAATACAAAACCTGCTTTAGACCCCCAACACCAAGGAGAAAAGCAGCGGTTGCCACATTTGAATCCCCCCTAAAAGGACGTAAACAAAACTTTTTTGAAAAGCAAATTATGTCCCAAATACATGTCTGTGAACAGGTGCAGCATCCAATGTTTTAACCACTTCCATCCATGGTTTGTCTAGGATCAAGAGGGAGTTTTTCGAAAGGTGTCCAATAAATAAAACAGGATTTCTGAAAGAAAAAAACTCAAAATTTTTTCTACTGTTGAGTTTGGTCTCTGTCTGACCATCTCTGAATATACGTTTCAGTCTCCCTTTGATAGGAGTATTCTGTACATTCCTCAATGTTGTATCCTGACCATTTACCAACTCAATTTCATCTTCTCGCTCTACTGGCTTCCCAAAGTCAATCAAGCACATAGCCCTAAAGCATAAACAAAACTACAATGTAAGGCATATCACTAAAAATTAGAGCATCAAAATTAAGGACTGTTGAATAAAGTGTCCTACACAATGCCAGTTACAAGGAAAAACGGGTCTTTTACAAGGTGTGATGATGATCTCAAAATCCAAAACAAACTGTTTTTACTAGAAAGAACTAAAAACAGGTGCGGCCAATTCTCAAATGTAACATCAAGAAGGAAAATTTCCTTGCCTAACCACCAAATTTCAGCATCAATGTGCTGAAGCTAATTTGCACAATCTCCTAAGTATCTTAACAAAAGCCTTCTATATATCTAAAAAAAAAACAATACAATGGCTTCCATCAGAATAATTATGCTGTCCCTGCCTAGCACAATCTCCTATAAAGTGAAAATTGAACCTACCAGTAAAAGACCTATGATTATCAAGTCTGCTTGTTAAATAAATGCTAGCATGTTCTAATGATTTTGAGGTGTGGTATTCCAACCAAGTAGAAAATCAAGACATCCATCATTGCATGATCTTATCAGGTAACCAGTTTACAGATGCAACCAACAAATTGCATGTTTTTTCAAGCAATTCCATAAACATATAAGTGCAATATCAATAAAAACCTCATAGAATAAATTATTTCCACACAACGAAGGGTAACTTACATTTTCTCACTCCTAAGTATAGGGTGTCCCTTATCAATTTTAAATTTGAGTGATCAACCCCTAAACTATGTGATCAGTTGCAATTACCCCAATGTTATTATCCCCAAAAAAAAAAAAAACAAAAACAAAAACCCCAATGTTAAAATTTCCCTAATTTCCATTACATTTAAACAAAATTTTTAAATGCTAATCACATGATTACAAATAACAATAATAATATAAGACTGATTTTTTATAAGTAATAATAAAAATAATAAGATACGTGCGTGATCAAGTAATAATGTGAGAAGCACATGAATTATATAATGGTAATTAGAATAACTCTTATGATAGGGAGAAATTAAAAGTGACACCATATTTTCATCCAGTAATTCCCTAAATTAAAAGTATAGGAGGGAGATTGCAATTGAACTTTTAGTACAAGGATGGGAAAACATATGGGCAGTCAAAACATTCATTCTCAAGGAAGATTAGATAAGCAAATGCGCAATTGTCAATGCACAAATCCTATTGCATATTTTAGGACAATTTCGGAATATTGAACCAAATGAGGTGTCATTCTCAATGCACACAGCAAACATCTGACCTTAAAGCAGTATCTTACTAGATTCTGGAGTCTACCGGAAAAATCAGAAAGAGTATTGCAGCTTCTTAGGAGAATCAACCATAATTATATTTCTGGGTATTACTTTTGAAAATGCAAAAGAAGTGCTAGTTTGTATACCATTATAGGAAATAAATATAGCATAACGTTTTTTTTTTTTTTTTGACAACATAGGGAACCTTTCCAAAGAGCTAAGCAGTTTACACTCATGCCCAGGAGCACCATAATTTTTTTTTTAATCAGGACATAAGTCAATATTTATATTGACCGATATATATATATATATATATATATATATATATATAGATTAAAGTGTTTAGTTACTTTAATTTTTGCCAAGTTGAGTTCTCATTATCTTCTTTGGTCATTTTAGCATTTTCGCATGTTTTACACCCCTAATAAAACCACATCTCAGGCAAATATACAAGAAGAGAGGAGCACCTGGCACTGTAAACGATAACAGATGTCGAATTCGATGAGGGCAAGAAAGAAAGCCCTATGACTTCCCCAGGAAATTCTTGATATCTCTTTGGCAGAACAAATGTGTGTTGTATCGACCATTCTCCTAATTGTCTGGCCTCTACATCAAAGGCATAGACCTGATTTGAAGAGGTTGTAAGTATAAGCACATTGTTGCTCCTTGGAGGAAAACCACCAGCTGTAACAGCAGCACCATCCAATCTTGAAATGAACCAGTGCTGCCTGTTCCACAGAACCAAAAGGAGTTCATAACAAAGAAAGGTCAAAGCATAAAGGTGACCTAGAGGACCATAGTCTGATTAAATAATGATTAATTTGTGATTCAGCAAAATCAGAACTTCAATACTACACTGCCTTGGGCACAATTAAACAGGATCCTCCCCACAAGCATTCAGCCATGGCCATAACCATCAAGATAATGACCGATTCATAATACCAATTAGAGCCCCACCATTAACATATGAAGCAAAAGTAATCTTTACTTGCACTCAGCAAATAAAATCATAATCAGTACATTCTCAGACAATTTATCAATGGATCTGAGGATATCTCCCTAGGTGCCTATTGTGCTAAAGCATGAATAATGATGTCTGAATCTCATGAATAGGTAACAAGAAAAAGTAACATAAGTAAATGCTTGACATTGTGTGGTTCCAAACCTTAAAATCTCCAGATTAAATATATACACATCTCCAAAGCAGTTAACAGCAGCTAACCACTGTCCATCAGAACTTGTAAACATTCTTGTGATAGGAGGCTCACTAGGTGGTAATTGCTCATCACGCAATTCACGGCATGGTGTGAAGGTATGGACTAATTGTGAGCTGCCAACATCCACAACCTGTAGTATCCAGAAGGAAAAAGGTCAAGAAACATAAACTAAATAGTGGTAGATAAATCAAACTAAATTTTCCATCCATCTGCGCTAATGCTTGGCTAATAAAGACTTGACAGAAACTACATGCACATGCTAAGGTTTGACCAGATGTTCCCACAATCCAATTAGTGCACTTCATTGCAAGCATGTCTCAGAGCCATATGCATCTTAGTCATTCTTATGAGGTTTAAAACTTCCCACCGGTTTATTCACATGGTGATCAAATGCATTGAAAAGTTAATCCTAGGGGATTTGTGTCAGACTACATGTAAGAGCTTACTCTTAAGTAGTCTTAGGATGTACCTTTTTTCTCATTAGATAAAGAAATGGGTCTTAAGGTATATCTCATAAAACCATTAAAAAAATAGTGATAGTGTGACAAAAGCCATGTATAAATCACATGATTAAATCTGTTAGCCTTAACAGAAAATACTGACAGAAGGTTTGCGTGTCACATACCCAATGTCTAGAGACTTAATCGTTCAAATTGAAAGTCCAAGTACGAATTTGACTTTCACATCACAGTCCAGGGGGAATATTTGTAAAACCCCTAAATTAACAATGGAAAGTTCTGTTCAAAAGTTAGTAAAACATTATAAAAGACAGTTGACACATAAACCCTAAGAAATTATGAATGATAATTTGACCATAAACATCCATATTGAAAGCTTAAAACCTAAATTCAGTACAAGTGCTTGACATAGGTGTAAGAGTAAGACAAGCCACAAGCTATGAGGTACACTCTCAGTGAACCTCACACAAGTCACTGAAAATATTTCAGCCTAGTTTAAACTTAAACCCTAAGGAGTCCAACCACAAGGAGCATTCCTTCTGAAGTACAAACTAGGAAAATACTACACAAAAATAAAAAGTGAAAATATAAAATTCAAAACAATATAGATGGACAGCTTACATAAATCCTTCTATCATGACCAGCTATCATCAAACGAGAGGAATCAAAACTAAAAACCATTGAATGGCCAAACGGTATTCCTGGAGGAAGTTGCTTTTTTTTAACAGTCCATGTACTTTTTCCAACTTCATGCATCTTCAATTCAAATAGGCTGGGTCTCACATGATCGGAATATGCAAAAAAAGCCCCTGAATTAGAAATAGAACTGCAAATGATCTTCCGAGATGCCTTTGTTTTAACTCGAGCAAGCAGATCCGTCATTGCCAGGCCCCCAGAAGGTCCACAAGCCATGTCAGGAAAGGCAACACATTTTGTGCGTACACAGGAAATATCTAACCAATGGGAATTCTGGACCAGAAGCAGCGGTTTTTTATTGAAAACCGTATTATGCACCAGCTGAATGGGTACCCTCTGAGGTGCAGGGCAGATATCATGAGGAGAGAAGTTGGTGAACTCATTCACAGAGTATGCAAAAAGCTTTGTATCATCACCAGCTGAGATAAGCATAGGAACTCCCAAGTGGGCCCACTTATGGTAACTAAATTCAATTGGCTTCTCGCTATGACGAATTCTTTTTATCTTTTCATCCGGCAATGGATCTGCCAATTAAAATAATGTAATTAAAAAATGAGAAACAGCCCAAAAGTATGACAAGAACTATAAATAACTAAAGGCTATATTCATCCATGCACATACATGCACCTAGAATGTGTATGTATGCATGAGAAAAGTAAATATATAACAATAAAAACAATATCAACGTTACATCCCTCATAGACAGACCTTCCCTGCTGATTGGAACAGCTACAGTCAAAGCCCTGACATCATGTGTATGAGCTCTTACATAACCAATGTAGTTCCATTTCTTCATCACTATAGAGGAAGCCTTGTCATCACTAGGTCCAACTTTCTGGCTGGAGAGCTTATACAGAATAACCTACAAACAAACAACATTAGTAAAGGGCAGCTTTTTTTATTTTATAATTCAATTGTTACAACAAGTGGGGAGGGGGGATTTGAACCTTGGTTCTCCATATAAAAGAGAAGAAGTAATGCCACTAAGAAGGCAGCTCATATAAAGAAAATAAAAATCATTAATACAAATTTTCTAGGGAATTATAAGATGAAGAAACTGGTTCAGAAACCAGCACAGAATCTGTCACATACTCATAAATAAAAATAGGGATAATAAGAGAACACAAACAATATATATATATATATACAAACAATATATATATATACATATATATAATTCAATAGTTTCAACGGGGAGGGGGGAACTGAACCCTAGATGTCATAAACACACTAGGAAGTGCCAACTAGTTGCACTAAAAGGCTCTTGATGAGAACACAATTTTTTTATTATAAATATGATAGGAAAACAATTAGGGATGTATCATTATGTTTGAAATTTGCAGAATTCCTATTACATTAACAGAAGATTGTCAAAGGGGAGACCTCCACTTTGATTAATTTCTATGGATATCTTAATCCCCAAAAGCTTGCAACATAATCAAGGAAGAGAAGCAATGTGGGAGCAAGGAAGATAGTGGATTTAAAAAAACCAAAACAGCATTTTTTTTTTAATACATCTAAAATTGGGGGTGGGGGGATTTGAACCCTAGATGTCTCCGTTGGAAACACTAGGAGATGCTAACCAGTTGAACAACAAGGCTCTTGGCATTTTTACCATTAATAAGCTGGGAAAATATTTCTTTATTTGTTCATAATTGGGAAGAAGGTTAACAGCTTTCTTATTTCCCACTGAAGAAACAATACATGGAATGGAGCTAACCGAGCTAGTATACCAATCCGTTATGCAAGTTCTGGGTTAAAGTACTCCTAGAGAGCTAGCAAGAAGTTCTGGATCATGAACATCCCAGCACATTCAACTTCCCACCATAGCCTAAAATCACCATAGAGCTTAGACTGACTAGAAACCAAGCCACTGTTATTACTTTTTCATCTATATAATCTAACAATAGGTAATAGAACTAAAGTTTTAGACTACCAGACTAGAGTACCAATATTGTTGGGTCAACAAGGCTTAGCTAAGCTTGAGCCTTTCTAACAAACCAGATAAATGTAAGCCAAGCTCAAAATAGCCAAATAGAAATAATTTTGCACAAAAAGTAAAATTTGAAAGCTCCTAACTGTCTCGTAAAATTTTCTCTAAATGTTTCCCTGTCTAGCTTTTTCCTAACCATCTTCACTTTTTCATATTCTAGCAACAATTATATAACTCGCATGAATATTCGGCGCAACATCACTGTCAGTGTCAGTGTAAGATAACCTTGCCAACAGGCCTCTCTCATCATGCAAATCAGTCACTAAAATGCTTTCATTTTAATTTTCTTGCAGTCACACAATCCAGTCCCTATTTAAATCAAAAAAACTAAAATATTTGGTCTGAATTTTCAAAAATTGACATTTATGTGAAACTAGCCAAAACAATTTGTAGAGAAATATCGCATAACAATACATTGCTGAATACTGTTTGCTACCTGAAAAACGATTTTATTCACTACCACCTTCAAATAGAAGATGATGATTTAGATAGTAGGTGCTAATACCACATGTCAAGTTGATTGCAGATGAATAAACCAGAAAATTCATAATTGACATCTTTAAATTGGACCAGCATCCTGTTGTATACCTGACCATCAGAACCAGCAGAGAACACCCTGTTATGGCTGGGAGCCACTGCCAGAGCATTCGCATCGCCTTTGTGAAGAGAATGTGCCTGCAAAAGTGTCCCATGCTGACTGTCCCAAAACTGGACGCTACCAGTACTATCTGCACTAACAAGGGTCCCACACCTAAAATGAACAATCGCTCAGTATCAGCAATGTATGGCAGTGCCTTAGCAACAAACAAAATGAAGCATACAACCATAAACTAATGAAATAAAAAATATGCATATGTGCTATACCTCAATGATAGTAATGACCATACGCACAGTTCTGGTCCACTACCTGAACCTCCAAGTCCAACTGTAATCCTGTAGATCTCACGACCATACATGGCATCCCAGCATCTTATAAACCTGAGAAAGGGAGGAAGAGACTTTGCTGCATGATTTATTATTTTAATCACAATAACTGCAGTAATCAAAGATTTATCCAAGTTCAGTGAAATTGCAAGCATGATAGGTGAAGCATGTGCCAGAACTTTAGTAGTCAGACATACAAAAGCTCACATACATACCCGTCACTACTCCCTGAATATATCATTTTTGCATCAGGACTCCACGTCACACTTAAAACACGTCCTGGAGAATAATAATACAACATTATGATCTCTACTATTAGACCTCAAAACTAAAGGAATCTATGAGATAGCAAGCATATACAGTGAGGAGAAGGTATCTCACCACTGACCCTAGGCAATGATTTAGTGTATACCAATTCTTCCGAATCAGAGATACTGTATATTCGCACAGAACCATCATCACAAGCAATTGCTAGACGAGGAAGCTCAATGACAGGTTGCTCTTGAAGCTCATCCAATTCAGAATCATCTTCACTATCACTGGTTTCATCATCATCATCATCATCATCATCATCATCTTCCCCCTTGTCATTTAAAAACCCATTTACCAAATGCTCAGGCTTGGGCTTTGTATCAACTACACCCTCAATATAGGGCGCCACGGCCATCTGCCAAATCGAGACCCCAATTGAACCTAATACAGTCTGCAAACAAACACGAGTTTAGAAACACTTTCTAAACATAAATGATTACAGAATTTCTTTCCAAACCAGAAAAAAACCGCATATTCAATGTGCCAAATATTGCAAAACTAAGCAAATGTGGGTTTATAATAATAACAAAACCGCGTGCAATGACTATCTATATTACACAACCACTATAGAGTATGTCACTGTATTTTCATGGATCAAAGCTATAGTTCAAAAATGTAATTTACAAATTAAGCCAATGTATACCTTCTGCTTTAAGTCAAAAAGATCCCACTCGGAAACCGAACCATCAATACTAGACGAGAACAACCGACCACAAGGCAAGCCTTTAGAACCAGCTCGACACCACACAAGCGAAGAAATCCTCGAGTTAGGGTCTCCATGAATCGTCTGAGCAATAAATCACATAAAAAAAAAAAAACCACAATTCTATGAATATGATATGAACCAGAGAGGAAAATCAAAGAGAGGTGAGAGATTTGAAGGTACCAGCTGACAGTGCCAACCGACGGAGCCGGGAGAGACGAGCCAAATCTCGAGAGAGCCGTCTTCGCGAGCTGCGGCGACTTGGGAGTCGTCGGCGCTGGTGGCTAGGGCTACTACAGGAGATGGCTTCCAATCGATTGAGCTGTTCTTGTAAGCTTCGAGCATTTTTTTCGTTTTTGTGGATTTTTTCGAACCCAAACACTTGGAAGAAATCGACGCTATATAGGTGGTTGTTGTTGTTTATGCGTCTGTGAGTGAAGTGAGGGGAAGGAGAGAAAGGGTAGAGAACATGACAGAGAATTTAGGTTTTGAGTTTGAGGGTTTAAGGTCATACTCATGTTTATTATATGACCCGGATGTTTGTGGGCCGGGTTTGGAAGATCCATTTTATTCATGTGTACCTAATTTTGAATACATATTAAGTCCGAACGATCCATTTTATTCACGTGGGCCGAACTTTGAACTTTGAGTTTTGAATATATATTAAGTCATGTGGGCTGACCTTTGAATTTTGAATATAAATTAAGTCCGGTTAATGGTGGTACTAAGCCCCTATAACTGGTTTTTACTTACCGTTTGGTTAGAGAAGTGAAAAAGTTGGACAATAAAAAATGGTGAGAAGATGAAAAAATAGAAAGATATAAAATATTTTATTTTCTCTCTTTTTTGTTTGGTTGAAAGTGGAAAAGTGAAAGGATGGAAAAAATGAATTTAAATAAATTTACTTATGTGGGCCTAACTTTGAATTTTGAATAATATTAAGTCCTAACGATCCATTTTATTCATGTAAGCCGAACTTTGAATTTTGAATGTATATTAAATCATGTGGGCCAACCTTTGAATTTTGAATATATATTAAGTTCAGTTAATGGTGGTACTAGGCTCCTATAATTGGTTTTTTACTTTTTAGGAACCGTTTGGTTGGAGGGATGGAAAAGTGAGAGAATGAAAAAGTGGCAAGATAGAAAATATTTTATTTTCTCTCCTTTTTGTTTGGTTGAGAACGGAAAAGTGGAAGGATGGATAAAATGAATTTGAATAAATTTACTCATGTGGGTCTAACTTTGAATTTTGAATAAATATTAAGTTCGAATGATCCATTTTATTCATGTGGACCGAACTTTTAATTTTGAATATATATATTAAGTCATGTGGGCCAACCTTTGAATTTTGAATATATATTAAGTCCGGTTAATGGTGGTACTAGGCCCCTATAATTGGTTTTTACTTTTTAGGAACGGTTGGTTGGAGGGGTGAAAAAGTGGGAAAATGAAAAATGGTGAGAGGATGGAAAAGTGGGAAGATATAAACTATTTTATTTTCTCTCTTTTTTGTTTGGTTGAGAGTGGAAAAGTGGAAAGATGGAAAAAATGAGTTTGAAAAAATTTACTCATGTGGGCCTAACTTTGAATTTTGAATAAATATTAAGTTCAAATGATCTATTTTATTCTTGTGGGCCGAACTTTGAATCTTGAATATATATATATATATATATATTTAGTCATGTGGGCCGACCTTTGAATTTTGAATATATATTAAGTTCAGTTAATGGTGGTATTAGGCCCCTATAATTGGTTTTTACTTTTTAGGAACCGTTTGTTTGGAGGCGTGGAAAAGTAGGAGAATAGAAAATGGTGGGAGGATGGATAATGGGAAGATAGAAAATATTTTATTTTCTCTCATTTTTGTTTGGTTAAGAATGGAAAAGTGGATAGATGGATGGAAAAAATAAGTTTGAATAAATTTACTCATATACCCTTGTTAAAGAATGATGTTTAATTAAAATAAAAAAGTGACAAATAACCACACACAAAAAAAGAGCAATCATTCGAATTTATTAAAAAATAAAAATAATATCCCAAAAAAAGAAGAGGCAATGTTACTGTCAAGAAATAAAAAAGAAAAAAGGCAACAGCCTAAAAAAAAAACAAAACAAAAAAAGGGCAATGGTACTGCCCAGTGAAAAAAAAAAAAACTCAATTTTCTCTCCATTTTGGGAAGAAAACTTTTTGGTGGGCCAGAGAGAAAACACATGGGCCCCACCATTTATTTTCCTTCCTCTCCATCCAACCAAACATACTTAAAAAGTTTTCTTTTCTATTTTCTCTCAAAAGTTTTCATCTACCCTATTTCACCTCCAAACAAACACACCCTTAATGCAGGCATGATAAAACTCTAAGGGTATGTTTGGTTCGGTGGATTTTAGGGAGAATGAAAAAAAAAATAGTGAAAAATATAAGAGAAAAAAAGGGGGGAAGAGTATTTGGTGGAGTGGAGGAGGGGGAGAGAAAAGTAGTAGGTCCAGCTGTTTTCTCTCCGGGCCTACCAAAATTCAATTTCTCCAAAATGGGAAGAAAATGAGGAAGATGTGTGTTGGACAAAATTGCCCTTCTCCATCCAACAGCCAACATTTTGTCCTTCATTTTTTTTTTTTTTTTTGTCTAGATTAAATTTCTTCTTGTTTGCACAATACGTTCACGTTGGTTGGTTTTGGTTTTTTTTTTTTTTTTTTTTTGTGGATAAAATTGTGCATAATACACGTTGGTTCTTTTTGTTTGTTTTCATCCTTTTAGCGTTTGCTTATTTAAAAAAAAAACAATTAAAGTGTTTATACAATTTTTTTTCTAATAATAAATGTGTTACTTTTTGTTTATATATTTAGTTAAGGACATAATGGTAAATTCATATCAACTTTATTTTTCATCCTCTCATTTTTTATCTCAACCAAATAAAAAAGTTTTCTATCCCTTCACTTTTCCACCTCTCCAACCACACAAATGAGGGAAAACTAAATTTTTTCTATGCTCCCACTTTTCTAGCCTCCCACAATTTTCTATCCTTCCACTTTTTCATGTTTCCAACCAAACGAACTTTAAGGGCCTGTTTGGATTGTGAGGGGAGGGGGAGGGAGAGGGAGAGGAAGTAGAGGAGAGTAGACCATAAATCCAAACAAACTATAAATCTCTTATTCAACAACAATAAATTTTACTAGTTGAGCACTTAAGCTAATTAGAACCCTCAACCATCGAACATACCTGGTTGTATAATAGTCTTATCAAATTTTCTCTTTATCTTAATATGAATTATACTATCACACAACACTCCTAAGTCCTAATACACTTTTTCACTTCTTCCACTATGCTTCTATCCCACGATTCACATCATCTTAAATCCCTCAATTTTTATAAATTATTTATCAAATATATCGAAAACTTTCACTTCGTAGTATCTCGTAACTATCAAGTCTTACCGCCCCTTGGTCTTTGTATCTACTTTTATTAAATTTATATTCCGCGTACTATGTTTTAGTCTTACTTAATCAAAAGTTTTTAGATTTTAAAGCGTCTCGCCAACTTTCTAACTTGTCATTAACTCCATTTATAATTTCATTTAATATAATTATATAATTTGCAAAAAGTATACTTCAAGTATCTTGTCACTATTATTAGGTTTTTGAGCTAAGGGTTTAAGTTGTACATGTTCTATAACCCGAATGTTCACAGGCCGGGTTTGGACTTGTCTTTAACAGTAGCAATTTGGGATAATCCATTTTATTCATGTGGACCTATACTTTGAATTTTGAATATATATATATATATATATATATTGGGTTCAATTAAAGGTGGTCTCATAGTATTTGTTAATTAGTCATGTAAGGACACAATTTTGAAAACCAGGCCCACGAGCTGAATGGACTCAGGCCCAAGAAATCCTAACAATGAATTTATAGAGTGTGGACTAAAAAAATTGGGCTTTAAGTGAGTTAAATAACTATCAAAGGATGTCCCATAAATAGGAAAACTGAAACAGACTAGTTTATATTATAGAAAACCGTCATCGGCTTAGTCCGAGGAGGATAATTGTATAACTTCTCGTATGATTACAACTATTACTCTTTCTCTCTATTACTACAGTGTCTCTTCCAAGATTTTTCGATCCCCATTCTCTCTGCCTCCTCCTTTCTTTATACTTTCATTTTCCCACATGCTGGTCAGATGGTTCCCCTTGATACTTGTCCCATCAAATTCGTCTTGAAGTCTTCAAATAGTAGCTATAAAGGTTGAAAATCACTGTTCAGACATCTTTTCCTCATTAATGCGGCCAGAAAGTTAGTTACAGAGCAATTAATGCGGTGGTAGCAGCTTTCTTTATGATATCCTTCTGCTTCCACCTGTCCTATATACTTACAAGACCCTTCTTTATCAGTAGAGTCCCCTAAAGTATCATCGTAAACACCAAAAGGCATATACTAGCTTTCTCTTTGATTATTTGAGGATATAACCCTCTTCGGACAGCTCTTTTCAGTTCACACACTTGCTAAATACTTGCAAAGCCCGCAGCTATGCATTTTCTTCGTTACCGAATGTCCTCGAATAGTCGTATCTCCTCGGACAAGCCTATGGCCCAACATTTGTATTTGGGCCTCTGGTCCCTATAATAACCTCTCAAAATTCTGAATTTCTCCTCTTATCCGAGGAGAAAAGTGGGGTTTTGATTTCCTTAAGAGTTAAGCCCACAAACTTCTTTAGTTTATACATGTAGGAATACCGTCTCATGCGTCTCACAATTATTACTGACGCTTCGGAAACCACGATACGTCATTTATTGCTCCAAACGGCGCTTTGTCCCCCTTATCAACGATGAGATGTAAATCGTGCGGCTGGTATTTCCCCTTAAATTTTGAGCGGGATAACTCCCACTCACTCTCTCTTCCTATATAAAACGCCGTAGGGGGGGGTTATTTTTACTCATTTTACACATTCTCAAGTTATCAAAGATCCTGAGCGCCCCAATCTTCAGAGCATCCCTCATTTCAAAAATCTCTAAATCTTTTTCTAAAAACTTTAGATTTTTAAGAAGTAACTGAGATAGTACCGGCATTCATTCTTGTAAGTTTTTAACTTTTAAGCTATTTTCTTCTCGGCTGAGCTCCTCGGCCTATTACTTTAGGTCTCTCCTCCTACTAGGAACTTTACCTTTCATTTCTTTACATAGCTAGATGGGTAGATCTAAGTATCTCGTTGAATCTCCTGCTGCCTTAGAGGCTTTTAAAGCAAAATACCATATACTCGAAAGAGTAAACTTACGATACTGCCCGCCGAAGAAGATATTAACTGATAGGAAAACAGGCGAGGTGGTCATTCCGTTGATCACCTTTATAGAATGGGGGAATAACCATTCCCATGGACGAAGTAACTCGAGAGTATCTTCGGAACCATAGATTATGCCCACATCAATGCGCACCCAACCTCTTTAGGGTTTTATAGGCTGCGTCGACGCCCTCAACCGAATGATGGGCTTGCAACTCACCTGGCATGACGTCGTACATATGTACAAATGTCACTCTCTCGCTGACGGGGGGTATTACCTAAAATCCAAGTCCTTTGTCGTCAAACTCGTATCGTGTCTTCCCAAGTATAATAAGGGCATGAAGGACGACTACGTCATCACCTCCGGGGAGTGGCACAACGGCTACCATTGTCCGACCAAAGAGGGAGAGCCAGGTGGGATACTTTAGGATTAGGTTACACTAATGTAGATTTTAGATTCTAGGTTTTGCTTTACTTTATTATTTCACTTCTTTCCTTTAACACGATCTACTGATCTAATCGCATTTGTTTTTCTCGACTGTCATTACAGATTGAAAACACGTTGCTCAAAAAATCAATATCGTAAACGTTGCGAGTCTTAACAAGCTGCTTAGATCCGAGATCTTTGTGAGCGAAAACGGTCAACTGTGTGCTGTTCATTTGGTACTGGATTTTGTTCATTTGTTGGACAATTTCCAAGAGGTTGGAAACGTAATCCGAGTAGGCGATCCAAGAATCCACAAGATCGACATGTCTCAGCCAAGGTTTCTAGCCAAAAAAGATCTTCCCCCAGTTGAGTGGCCCATTCAGCAAGCTATCCCCCAGCCGATAATTCAAAGGGAGGAAAATGCTTCTTCTCATCTGTCTCTTGAAGCTGAGATAGATCAATTTCATTTTAAAGAATAAGAAGAGGTGCAAGAGAAACCCCTCAAAATCTCGGACTCCGAGAGCACAGAAGAAGAAGAAATGTCTTTGAATCCGAGGAAAGGATTAAGGGATATCTTGGTCGGAAGGAGCAAGGGTGCACCTTCTAAGGATGCACCTAAGTCCTAGGGTTCTGACAATCCTCCCCCTCCTCCTCCTCTCACAACTACAGACGGTCTGCTTCCCAATCCCGATTTAAAGAGAAAAAGAAAAATAGTAGACTTGGAGGAGGGTGAGATGCCTCCTCAAAAGGGGGCCAAACAACAGAAAAATACTAAAGATAAACAGGCTTCCCCAACTGAGCGCAGGGAAGACCCTAATGCTGCTGAAGTCCACCAGCCGCGCATCTGGGCTCCGCAGTTGGAGCTAGATGGCGCTTCTATCCCTTGGAACTCTTCCATCAGGGAATTCCAAAAAGGGCGCTCGGTTTACATTGCCGAGGCCTTGGAGCAGCCTCTAGTTCTGCCCCGTGACATGGAGTCTGTCAGGTCATAGAGGCAGACGGACCTTTTCATGTCTTTGAAAAGGGACCTTGCCATGGTAAGCTATTGATTAACTCCCCTAGATTAAAGTTAGCTCATTAAAAATTCTATTTTACTTCAATCTGTTTTGATGAAATTCTCCTATTTTTCTTGTGCAGGTTACCCAACGGGTTTATGTGGCTGAAAATTGGGTCAAGGAAGCTCGTAGCCAGGCCAAGGCTGAGGCCCAATCTCGTACAAAGGCCGAGAAGACACTGGGGATCATTAGGCACGAAAAACAAAAACTAGCCAATAAGTTGGTCATTGAAGAGAGGGAGAGAAGAAGCACCGAGGCTGGGCTGAAGAGCGCCCAGGATCAAGCCGAGGACCAGCGGAAGAAACTACACATGACTGAGATAAAGTTGATGACTCAAAAACAGCTGGTCTTGGAGCTCAAGGCCAACTTGGAGAAAGCTAAGGAAGCTGCTCGAAATGCTGAGAAGGCGGCCAAGGTTGAGAAGAAAGCCTCCTACCTCAGTGGGATCGAAGAAACTGAGATAAGGCTAGCTGAAGAATTGGCCGAGGTGTGCAGAGACTACTGTAAGGCTACATGGGTGGAAGCCCTTGACCTTGCAGGAGTCCCTGCCAATTCGGAGTTAAGGTAGCTCGGGAATGTTTTCTTTCATCCCGATATTCGTGAAGTCCCAGCTGTACTTCCGCCTCCGTCCTCCCAAGTTCTAGAAACATCCGAGCAGTCCCTTCTTCCATTTAAGGCTGACAACCAGGATTAGGAGGAAGAAGTGGTAAAAAACAAGGATAAGGATACGGAGGCAGCCAACTCTTCTAGGGCTGAGGATGCTGCCAAAGCCAATAAAGTTGCAACTACAGTGACTGAAGTCGGATCTAAGGAGGTTAAGCCGAGCAAGCATGATGACCTCCCACTTCCAATGACCGAAACTTAGTGCTAGAACTTTAGATTTTTCTTGCTGTGTGTGTGTTTTTTTTTTTTTTATCTCTCTTTCTTGTTTTGTAATGGCATTCCGCACTTAAGTATAATGTACTTTCCATTTCAATTAATGAAAATAGTCAAGTTTTTCCTTACGCATGCTTAATTTTTTTTCTTACAACTTTTTACTTTTTAATTGAAATAATTGCCAACACCCAGAGGTTTAAACCCGTCGAATAAAACAAGCTAAAGCAATAGTGGAAATAAGCGAGGTTAATTCTCTAACTCACTAAAATTGAACTGGAGTATTAATTCACCTAAGGTATGTGGTCCGAGAGTCCAGACATGACCGAGGTTCTGTTTAACACTTAACAAAATTGAACTAGAGTATTAATTTACCCAAGGTATGTGGTCTGAGAGACTAAACATGACCGAGATTCTGTTTAACATTTAGTGAAATTGAACTAGAGTATTAATTTACCCAAGGTATGTGGTCCGAGAGACCAGACATGACCGAGATTCCGTTTAACACTTAGCGAAGTTGAACTAGAGTATTAGTTTACAACAATTGAAATTTTCATTAATAATAATACCTTCTTAGATTATTTACATTCCAGGGATGTGGTATAACCCTTTTTTCTAAATCCTCCAAATAGTATGCTCCTATTCCAGCTACTGAAAGAATGCGATATGACCCTTCCCAATTGGGTCCAAGTTTTCCCCAGGCTAGGTTCTTTGCAATACCCATTACCTTTCTCAAAACCAAATCTCCAGGTACGAGTGGTCTCAACTTGACGTTGGCATCATATCCCTGCTTGAGCTTATGTTGATAATAAATCAATTGAATTATGGCATTTTCCCTCCGCTCATCAATCAGATCCAAGCTCCTCTCCATCAGTTTATCATTGTCAGTTGGGATGAAAGAACTCGTTCTCAATGTTGGGAATCCAGTCTCTAGAGGAATAATAGCCTCAGCCCTATAAGTCATTGAAAAGGGCATCTCTCTTGTGGATCTACAAGGAGTCGTCGGATAGGTCCAAAGGACATGCGGAAACTCTTCTACCCATCTTCCATTTGCATCACCCAACCTCTTCTTCAAACCGTTAACTATGACTTTATTGACGACCTCGGTCTGACCATTCCCTTGTGGGTATGCTGGGGTGGAGTATCTATTCGTGATGCTTAATTCGTAACAGTATCTTCTGAAGGCCTTACTATTAAATTGAAGACTATTGTCCAAGATGAGTGTGCGAGGTACTCTAAACCGAGTGACAATATTTTTCCATATAAATTTCTTAACGTCCATGTCCCTGATGTTTGCCAATGGTTCGACTTCAATCCACTTGGTGAAGTAGTCTGTGCCGACCAACAGATATCTTTTTCTCCTAGCTGCCTTAGGGAAAGGACCTACAATGTCTAGACCCCACTAAGCGAAGGGTCACAGGCTAGATAAAGGATTAAGGACTCCCCCTAGTTGGTGGATATTCGACGCAAGCCTCTAACATTGATCACACTTCCTCGCGTACTCTTGTGCTTCCCTCTACATAATTAGCCACCAATATCCCTGAGTTAAGGCCCTGTGAGCTAAAGACTTGCCTCCTGTGTGACTTCCACAGATTCCTTCGTGTAGTTCTTCAAGGAGCAGCTCTGAAGCCTCAAGGTGTATACACAACAAATAAGGCTCAGAGAAGGAATGCTTGTATAATTTCTTGTCCTCGGATAACCAAAACCAAGGAGCCTTCCTCCGTATCTTGTCAGCTTCAGCCTTGTCCTTAGGTAAGATATCATCATTAAGAAACATCACTATAAGGTCCATCCAACTGGGTCCCACCCTAATTTGGTAGATGTGAGGCACTTCCCTCATTTCAGTAAGTTTATGCAGATCTTCAACAAGAATAACCCGAGGTAAACCTTACGCCGAGGAGGTTGCAAGAGTGGCTAAAGAGTTTGCATGTGTATTCCTACTCCGAGGGATATGCAGCAGGCTGAAGGATTCAAATCGCGACTGCATCTGCCTGACATGACCCAAATATTTTTGCATTCTCTCGTCCCTAGCTTCCAACTCTCCTCTAACCTGGCCGACAACAAATGCTAAATCCGAGAATACTTTCAATGAGTGTCCCTCCATTTTTTGAACCATGGCCATCTCGACCAACAGGGCCTCGTACTCAGCCTCATTGTTTGTGGCCGAGAAGCCCAACCTCAGGGATTTCTTAATAATGATCTTTCCAGGAGATATCAAAACTAGCCCCACTCCAGATCCCCTTTGATTGGCCGTGCCATCCACATACACCTTCCAGGATAAAGGTTCTTGCATGGAGATTAGGCCAACTGAATTTCTATCCATACTTGGCCTCTCGGTATTCTCTTCTAGCAAAGGTTCAGTGAACTCGGCTACCAAGTCGGCCAAGATTTGCCCCTTAACAAACGTGCGAAACATATACTTTATATCAAAAGCCCCTAGGATTGTACCCCACTTTGCGATTCCTCCTGTATAATCCGCACTTTGAAGTAAGGATTTGAGCAGGAGGTGGGTAAGGACTACGACTGTGTGTGACTGGAAATAGTGAAGGAGCTTGCGAGTGACATGTACCACAGCAAATATAGCCTTTTCCAATGGTAGATAACGAACCTCCGCCTCATGAAGAGACTTACTTACATAGTAAATGGGTCTCTATATGCCATTATCAACTCGTATAAGCACCAGGCTCATTGCATTGGCAGCCACAGCGATATAAACAAACAAAATCTCATCTATCACAAGACTGGACATAATGGGTGGCCGAGATAAACATTCTTTCAACTGTTGGAAGGCCAAGATGCATTCTTTATTCCATTCAAACCATTTCCACTTGTTCAGCAGTTGGGAAAAGGTCTGCACCTGTCCGCTGACCGAAAGATGAATCGATTTAAAGCAGCAGTCATCCCAATCAACTTTTGAACTTCTTTGGGATTCCGAGGTGGTTGCAAGTTATTGATCACTCGAATCTGATCTGGATTGACTTCAATCCCGCGGTAGGTAATCATGTAGCCCAAAAATTTTCTTGATTCGACACCAAAAAAGCATTTAGAAGCATTGAGTCATAGCTTGTGTTTTCTTAAGATCTCAAAGATGTTTTCGAGGTCATTGACATGCTCAGATTCCAACTTACTTTTAACCACCATATCATCTATATAGATCTCAATGTGTTTTCTCAACTGTGGTTTAAACATCTTTGTCATCATTCTCTGATAAGTGGAGCCTACATTTTTCTAATCAAAAGGCATCACCTTGTAGTGATAATTCTCGACAGGGGTGACAAAGGCCGTTTTTTCTTGATCATCTAAAGCTAAGGAGATCTGGTGATACCTTTGGAAGGCGTCCAAAAAGCTCATTTGCAGATGGCCTACAGTCGCGTCTACTAGCTGATCAATCCGTGGCATGGAAAAATGATCCTTTGGACAAGCTTTGTTTAAATCTGTGAAATCCACACACACTCGCCATTTCCCATTTTTCTTCTTTACTACCATTGTATTAGCTAGCCATTCAGGGTAAAATACTTCTTTAATAGTCCCTGCCTGCTTAAGCTTATTCACCGATTCCTTGACAGCGTCAGAATGCTATTTAGATGAACGCCAAGTTGGCTGCTTCCTAGGAAGGACAACTGGGTTAACATTCAAATGAGGACAACTGGGTTAACATTCAAATGATGACAAATGAATCTTGGATCTACCCTCGGGGCCTCATAGGCGTTCCAAGCAAACACATCAATATTCCTTCCAAGGAGTGCTAACAGCTCTTCCTTCTCCCGAGAGGCAACTAAGCTCCAATCTGAAAAAACCTCTCTGGATCCCCATCAATAGAAACTTTCTCCAGCATCTCGCACTTTACCTTTTTCGACCTCACAACATTTGGTAGGATCGGGACCCTTGATTGCTATGGGACTCCATCTATGGAAGTTGTAGACTCAGCTGTGAGCTGATGCATAATGGCAACTATAAGGCATTGCCTAGCCACTGATTGGCTTCCTATAAGCTCTTCAACCCGATCCCTCGACGGGTATTTCACCTTCAAGTGCAAAGTTGAAGAAACAGCCCCCAGGGCATAAAGCCAGGGTCTGGCTACAATGGCCATGTAGGGAGAGTATGCATCTACCACGATGAAGTCTAATTCGACCACCTTTGACCCTACTTGTACGGGCAACCTAATTTGACCTCTCGGGATGACAACTTTCCTATCAAAACTTACTAGAGGCGAATCATATGGTGTCAGATCCTCAGGTTTTAAGCCCAAACCTTTGTATAAATCCAGATACATGATTTCAGTCTCACTGCCCTGATCGACCATCACCCTCTTCACATCGTACCCCCCTATTCTAAGGGTGACTACCAAAGCGTTATCATGTGGTTGGATGGTCCCTTTCTTATCCTCATCTGAAAAACTTAATGCTGGTTCGACCTTTACCCTAGCCCTCTTCGGCTCATAATTCAGATCCTCGGTAGTCAGCTGAACAACAGACATCACCCTGGAGGGACAAAATCCAGTCCTCCCTGGTGCCACAAAGATGGCGTTGATCGTGCCCAACGAGGGCCTTGAAGATGCACTCCCCGGAGCTCTAGGCCTAGTGTGGTCTCCCTGGCCATTGGGTTGTTATACAAACTGCTGTAACCTTCCTTCTCTGACTAGTTGTTCCAAATGATTCCTTAGAGTTTTGCAATCTTTGGTAATATGCCCCCGTTCCTGGTGATATTGACAGTGAAGGCTTTGATTGCACTTCATGGGGTCTCCTCCCATCTTATTCGGCCATTTAAAATATGGCTCATTCTGAATCTTCTCCAAGATTTGATGTATTGGTTCTCGGAACACCGCGTTAATTGTCTGAGGCGCCATGGACCTTGACTGCACATTGTAATCCCTCCGTGGCTTCTTGTTGTTGTATTGGTCCAACCTGAAATCCCTCATTTCCTGAGGGATAACCTTAGTTTTTCCCTTGCCTGGCAATTGATCCTCCTCGACTCATTTATACTCATCAATACGATCCATCAGTCGGCGCACACTCCTTACAAGCTTCTTAGTCAAAGACTTCCTCAAGTCATGCTCGGCTGGCAAGCCGACTTTAAAAGTCCTTATGGCCATATCATCAAAATTCCCATCAATCTCATTAAATATCTCCAAGTACCTGTCCGAGTATGTTTTCATGGTCTCCCCTTCTCGCATAGAAGGAGATAACAAGGATCCAAGGGCCGAAGAACTTTAATACATGTAATAAATTGAGAGCAAAAAGCTCTTGTGAGCTCTTTAAAAGAACCAATAGAACTTGTTGCAAGGCCATCAAACCACCTCATCGCCACAGGCTCCAAACTGGATGGGAACACCTTGCATATAAGGGCTTCATTCCTAGAGTGGACAACCATTTTCTGATTGAAATGACTCACATACTCCACAGGATTCGTTCGACCGTTATACACAGTGAACGTGGGTTGTATAAACCACCGAGGAAGCTTTCCTCCTTCAATTCTACGCATAAAGGGTGACCTGGAAATCTGGTTGAGCGCCCTACTCATAGCGTCATTTCCCAAGCCCGTAGAAGACGAGTTACTACCTCTGCGTTCATGATAACGTTCCTCTTCGTGGGAGAAAGATTCGCTAGGAGGTTTCCGTGACCTACGCCTATAATTACTATCTTCTTTATCATCCGAAGAAAAATCGGAGATGGAGGGACTGCGCCTTCTCCATTCAAAGCGTAGCCTTTCCTTTAGGTGATCAATTTTATGCTGCATGTTCCTTGTGGTGTCTCTATGGGACACATGACCCTCATCTCGAAGTCGACTCTTGCCAGTATGAATCGTATGCATGCTTCCTTCATGGTCCTTTTCTCATTCAAGGTGAAGAAAATGATCGAGATGTTGACAGCCATCAGACTCTGCCCTGTTAGGACCTGACCCTATGATAGTTGAATATCAAGCTCACCAACGCACCAGAATTTCCCACAGACGGCGCTAATTGTAAGGACACGATTTTGAAAACCAGGCCCACGAGTTGAATGGACTCAAGCCCAAGAAATCCTAATAATGAATTTATAGAGTGTGGACTAGAAAAACTGAGCTTTAAGTGAGTTAAATAACTATCAAAGGGTGTCCCATAAATAGGAAAACTGAAATAGACTAGTTTATGTCATAGAAAACCGTCCTCGGCTCAATCCGAGGAGGATAGTTGTATAACTTCTTGTATGATTACCACTGTTACTCTTTCTCTCTGTTACTACAGTGTCTCTTCCAAGATTTTTCAATCCCCATTCTCTCTGCCTCCTCCTTTCTTTATACTCTCATTTTCCCATGTACCAATCAGATGGTTCCCCTTGATACTTGTCCCATCAACTTCGTATTAAAGTCTTCAGATAGTAGTTGTAAAGGTTGAAAATCACTGTTCAAGCATCTTTTCCTCATTAATGCGGTCAGAGAGTTAGTTGCAGGGTAATTAATGCGGTGATAGCAGTTTTCTTTACAATATCCTTCTGCTTCCACCTATTCTATGTGCTTACAAGACGCTTCTTTATCAGCAGAGTCCCCCAAAGTATCATCATAAACACCAGAAGACATATACTAGCTTTCTCTTTGATTATTCGATGATATAACCCTCCTCGGATAACTCTTCTCAGTTCACATACTTGCCAAATACTTACAAAGCCCGTAGCTATGCATTTTCTTCGTTACTGAATGTCCTCGGATAGTCGTATCTCTTCGAACAAGCCCATGGCCCAACATTTGTATTTGGGCCTCTGGTCCCTACAAGTCATTTTATGAAAGTTTTGATACAATTTTTATAAGAAATAAATGTAAAAAGTTGTAAAAAAATTAGTTCTTTTTTTTATCTTCCCATAAAAAATTTCTAAAAATATTTTCAAAATCAATGGTCTTATGACATTCGTTAATTTTTTCCATATATAATTTTCATACTAATTCATCATGATTAGACAATTGTAAGCGACTCCGTCTCATATTTTCATAATAAAAAAAAATCTATATTTTAAAGCGAATTTTCACATTTTGAATCCTATATTTCCGTGTATTTCCACTTTTATATCTTAACATTCTATATATATATAATTTGTTTATACATAGTTAGTAATGGGCTTTACATATTCATCGTATTACATAAATAACTTATAAATTTGAATTATTTGTAGTTACACACAAAAATGGCTTATAAAAATAAAATCATTCAAACTCTATCTTATTTTAATTTTATATATATTAGAGTTAGATATATGACTAGATTTTTGATGGTTTGTTTCTATTGAACTTCTCATTTTTTTACTGAATTAACCCACTTGGCTCAAAAATTTAAAAATTTAGATAGGATATGTAGCACAAAATTATACTCTAACTAAAGACGAAACTCTAAGTTAATAGTTTTTTTTTCTTTTTGAGAAAGTCCTAAGTTAATAGTTGATCATCACATTTAATTTGTAATGAATGAAAATTTGACAATTCACAATGGGAGACTTAAAAAAGAGTATAAACTGAATAATACAAAGGAAAGATAGCGTGACAAATAACTTTGAAGAGGTTGGAAGAGAAGGCGAATTTAGGTTTTTGAGCTAAGGGTTTAAGTTGTACGTGTTATATGACCAGGATGTTCATAGTCAGGGTTTGGACTTGTCTTTAATAGTAATGATTCAGAATGATCCATTTTATTTGTGTGCGACTATGCTTTGAATTTTGAATTTATATATATATATATATATATATATATATAGAAGGTTTGGTTAAAAGTGGTCTTACAATATTTGTTAATTGGTATTTTTTTGAAATTTTTAATATCATTTTCATAAGAAATAAATATAAAAAAGCTGTTAAAAAATTAGTTTTATTTATTTATTTTCCCATCAAAAGTTTTTAAAAATATTTCATAAATCAATGCTTTTATGACATTCATTAATTTCTTTTTAAATATATATTTTCATACTAATGCATCATGATCAAACAATTTTAAGGGACTCCTTCTCATATTTTCATTAATAAAAAGCTATCTCCATTTTAAAGCGAATTTTCACATTTCAAATCACATCTCGTATATTTTCACTTATACATCTTAGAATTCTCATTTCAGTTACAATAATTTTATGAAAAAAGTTAAATTCTATAAAGATGTGGTGTAAAACCGAAGTTTTACATTTTTCAATCACAACATATCACATCATCTTATTACATATTAAATAATAAGTACAATCTCACTTAATCATTATAATACCCATTTGTAAAATCTACTAAATTGGGAGTTTATTAAGATGTTACTAGATGTGGTAGGATATATTGAGTTTTAAGTAAAAGGCTAATGTGGTCTTTTATTGGATGGTATAAAACATGAGTTTTAACACTTAATCCTTACCAAATTCAGACTCTTTTATGAATATGTTTATTCATAACATCCCAACATTCGAAACCTTCAAGCATACATTTTTTTTTTTAGAGGGAGAGTTTCAACATATGGCATATGTTCATAATGATTATCATTTATTATCAGACCAAAACATTAATTGATTTTTTAGTATAGGCGGAAATAGAACCTAGATCTCTTATTTGATAACAATAAACTTTATTGGTTGAGTTAAATTGGAACCCACGACCATCGAGCATATCTGATTGTATAATAGTCTTGGCACCAAAATTTAAAATTTTAGATGGGATACGTGGCATATAATTATAATCTAATTTGAAATCTAATTGAATTTTCTCAACTTTGGATGTATATAAGTACTAACACGTAGCTCATGCAAACACATGGATGCATTTAAAATTAAACACAATTTTTATTGTAAACATATAAATAATTAATCAAATTATTAAAAAACAAATAGCATGTAACATATGCATACATATAGATACATTTAAAATTAAACACAATTTTTATCATAAAAATATAAATAATTAGTTAATTTTTTTTAAGTAAACGCAATTAGTCACATATTAAAATTCTTACTTAAATTTAATACTACTTATGATCATTTTTTTCTTCTAATTTTTAATAAGATAGAATGTGTCGTAATCTTTGTTATATGGTGATTTTTATTGAGTATATGTGATTGGTTTTTATTTTATTTTATATAGTTTATTAATATTACATTTTTAGGGTTTGTTTGGTACATCAGCTTAAACACGTGTTTTCAGTTTTTAAACAATATTACACATATTTTCACACACTTTTTCACTTACACGTATTTTCATAAAAATTGAAAACTGTTGTTTAAATACATGTACCAAACGGGCCCTTAGTATTTTGCACTCATTAACTCACTTGATAAAAAAAAAAAAAAAAAAGTTAAGTGGACACGTGACATAGACTTAAGTGGATAATTATAGTGTGGTCCCCACATAAATTTAGATATATGGCATAAAATTGGATTCTATTTACACATTATAATTGAATTTTTCTGAACTTTACCTATATTTGTGTGTGTGTGTGTGTGTGTGTTGTGGGGGGGGGGGGTGTCAAGAACTAACTAAAGACAAAACACTAAGTTTATAGTTTATCATCACATTTAATTTGTAATGAATGGGAATTGAACAATCCACAATGGGAGACTTGAACAAGAATATAAACTCTCAACTTTTTTCTCTCTTTAATTTTTGATCCACCTTCATGTGGGCATGATGGCTCTATATAGGTTGAGGCCTTCTTCTTAGTTATAAGCCGTTTAGACGAGGGTCAGAAGATATTTGTCCCATTAAGTGTTTCTTATCTTATTTTTATAATGAAAATAGACTTCTAGGATATGAAGTACTGTTTAGGCTAGTCATACAGCAATAGATGCAGCCAAAGATAAAGGAGAGCACCTAATTAATGCGGAGGTGGCTATTTTTCGATTCAAGAGCCATCTTCTCAAGTTGCTCGGATGCTCCCCATGGGATTGTGGTAGTCATCGGCTACTTTATCAGTATTGGTTCCTTAGGGCCATGTTTGTCTAAGGAGCAATGTATAATTATGTAGTTAATTCGAGGATGTGGACTGTTTCTTGCAAATGAACCTCAGTTTTTTTGTTGGGCCCAGGCTTTCTCTCCCACTGGGTATGGTCCAAGTCCCTTTCCTCAAACGGGTATATTCTTCAATGGGCTTTGGGTGTATGGCCCGTTGACTGCAATTTGAGAACCACCCCCTACAATCTATAATCTATAAACTATAATTTACACACACACACGTTGATAATTGTTGGTGGAGGGATTTGAACTCCAAATGTATCCTATTGTCCACAAGGCTCTTAATAAAAATGTTTAGTTAATTGCACGGTAAATAGATGGAAACAGCTGAAATGGACGATCTTCATTATGTTAGTTAATTGCATTTTTTTTCAATTTAAAAATGTATAGCATACAATTAAATTATATTCTTTTGCAAAAATTAATTGTATCTTTGTGTTCAACACCTAAATCTTCAACAATTCCATTTGTTTTGAATCTTTTAGTTTTTTCTTTCACGAATATAACAACAATTCCATTTTTTTTTTATAATTTTTTTCCAATTTATTAAATGGCTTTATTTATTGCTGTCTCATTTATTTTAACTAGCATGTAATCCATGCAAATGCATGGATACATTTAAAATTAAACATAATTTTTATTATAAAAATATAAATTATTAGTGAAATTATTAAAAAAAAAACATGTAACACATGCATACATATGGATACATTTAAAAGTAAAAACAATTTTTATCATAAAAATATAAATAATTAGTCAAATTATTTTTTTTTAAAAAATGTAAACGTAATTAGTCACATATTACAATTCTTACGTAAATTTAATACTACTTATAATCATTTTTTTTTCTAATTTCTAATAAGATAAAACGTGTGGTGATATTTGTTGTGTGATTATTTTTATTAAGTATATGTGATTGGTTTTTTTTTTGTATATTTTATTTTATATTTCATTAATATTAAATTCTTAGTATTTTACAATCATTAACTCACTTGACACAAAAATTAAAAAACTTATGTGGACATATGCACAGACTTAAATGGATAATTATGGTGTGATCCCCATATAAATTTAGACATATGGTGCAAAATTAAATTTTAGTTTCAAATTTTGATTGAACTTTCTCTAAACTCTGCCTATTAATATAGAGTCCAAATATTCTGTCCCACTTTTTCTGTTCCACTCTATACTCTACCAATAAAAATTTGCCACGTGTTCACCTAATTAATTAAATACTACTATTAATTAATAACGGTAGTATTAATAAATCAATAATTATAGTATTTAATTAAGTAGGTGAACACGTGGAAAATTTTTTGAGAACTGCTACGTCCACAACATTTTCACAACAAATCCTAGTTGGCAGGTTGTTACTGGTTTTAAATTTAAATTCAATACTGAAATTACTTTTTTACCCACTAATAACAGCAAATAACAACCTGCCAATTAGAATTTGTTGTGAAAATGTTGTGAAAAATGTTGTGGACATAGTATTTCTCAAATTTTTTATTGATAGAGTATAGAGTGGAGCAGGAAAAGTGAGATAGAAAATTTGGACCCATTAATATATATATAAATATATAAATTAATTATTAATTAATTTAACTTCTAAAAACAACCCAGCCCAAGTTCGCGTCTCTCTCAGTCTCAGCTTCAATATCACGCTTCTCACGGGGCGCAAATACAAAATTGGGCCTCTCCAACCGCATATGAAAATACACAAACCCCAGGCCCAGCGTCACTTTGCTTGAATGTAACGTCCGAGCTCTCTCAAACGGAGGCTTGCGAAACTGATCCGTTTTCCTTTTCTAGATCTTTGACACATCAACCATGCACTGAAAACTGGGCACAACAAACTGATAAAATAATCTGAGGAAACCTCAACGCACAGGTTTCTGTGGCTTTGAAGTTTGATCAAAGCTCTTCTTTCCGATCCAAAAGCTCTCCATTTCTCAATGGAAGACGCCTACGCCAGATCTGTCACTGAGGTAATTTAATGGAGTCCTTAAGTTGGATTTGAAATTCTGTTACTCAATTGTTTGAACGTTGAATTGTGACTTAACACTTGATAGCTTGCTTGCCGCAATTCCAGTAGTTCTCAGAGACTGTTGTTCTAATGCTTCTGTTTTTGTTTCGTTGAGTCAGGTATTGGATTTCTTCAGGGTGGACCCAGGTAGAGGTCTCAGTGATGATCAGGTACGCTTATATTTGATTCTTTTTGACAATTACTTAACGTTCGTTTATTTCAATTTGAAATTTAAGGTCAGTGATTGTAGCTTGAGCTCTAGTTTGAATTTGACTAAAACTATTTCTGTTGTTTGTAGGTTGTGCGGCATGCTAGAATTTTTGGTAAAAACGGTACGTGTTCTGTTCCTAACATACATTCTGACATTAGTGTGGTGTGTTATAGAATTGGATTAATATTCAATGTATTAGGTTCTATGTGTTATGTTTAATATTCGCAAATTTATTGGTTCTCAAGTTGTTATAAAATAGAAAAGGGTTAATTTATTTTATAATTCAGTGTAGTAGTTTCTTCTGATTTAATGTGTACTAATTCTGCTTGTTTAGTTGTTTTATCAACCAGGTTGAGTGTAAATTTTTTTCTTCTAATGTAAATAAATTTTTTTTTGGTTGCATGATTCGCATATGGTCTGCAGAGCTGCCTGAAGAGAAAAGTAAGTGCACTATGCATATCCTTCTTTCACACCCCCAGTTCCCACTTCTCTTTAGATTTACATGAAGCAAGTCTGTTTGTTGTTGTTGTTGTTGTTGTTTTTACCGCCGAGACTCTTGGTTTTGGGTGGTACCTTTGTCTCTCCTTATGGAGAGAATGTGGGTTTGAATCCCGGGTATTGTAGTGTAGCAAACAAAGAAAGAAAAAAAAGAAAGTCTGTTTTGTTGTTTCTCTATTGCTGTACTATTTCTTTCATGTATAGAATTTATTGAATTGTCAGTTGCTATAGATACAAAACATTGGATATGCATCCTACTTCCCTAACTCTTGTTATCCTCCTTTATTTTTATCAAAGTTATCATTATCGATCTGTTTGCTTTTAAAAACAATTGAAACTCTGCAAATTTAAAATATTGTAAGTGGGTTGAAGAGGGAGCAATGAGCAAAAGTAAGATCATTGATAACCTAACTTGATTTCGTCAATGGTCAAACAGAACCAAGTAAGAGATACCCCTTGCATTACCAAACATTGAAAGCCAATTTTACTAAGAGAGGGGATGTCTCCCCTTCCATTTTAACTGTTATTATTTGAACATGGAAATTCTTGTACTGAGCTAGAATATTCCGTGTTTCGCACATGCAGGGACCCCATTCTGGAAGTTGGTTTTGAAACAGTTTGATGACTTGCTCGTTAAGATACTGATTGCTGCTGCGATTGTTTCATTCGTTTTGGCTCTGATTAATGGAGAGATAGGCTTAACAGCATTCTTGGAGCCTTCTGTAAGATGCATTATCCTTCTACTTTGGTTAGCTGTTTTCTTATATATAGTTTAACAGTGCTCATTTAACTTATAAAATGAAAAGAAAAGAAAAGAAAAGTTTAACAGTGCTCACTTAATTAATTAAGGATTGTTTGAGTTAAAAAATATTTTATATGAAATCTTTCAATATCTGTTGTCTATATTTTAAGTGAAAGTTTATTTTGCTTGACAAAAATATCTTATTGTTATTAAAGGTGAGACTTTGTTTGTACCTTGTGCTATATCACAAGATATGAATATGATTGTGTTTATTCACCAGATTCTTTACATGTAAAATTAGATTACATATATTCACCAGACTTTGTTGCATGAGCAGGTTATCCTGATGATATTGGCTGCGAATGCTGCGGTGGGAGTGATAACAGAAACAAATGCTGAAAAGGCCCTTGAGGTTAGTCATGGAGTAGTGAATTTACATCGCTCACATTAATGCTTGGAAACATCTTGACAAGGCTACCTACTCTTCTCTACTTGTACTAAACATAAATTGAAGCTTAGTTTTATAAGTTGCCAAATTAAGCTATAGAGATTTCTTGCCACTTGTTGATCAGGACTTGAATAAGCTGTCTTAACTTTTGCTGAAGTTCAGGAGTATATTAGAAATTTATATTTAAGTCATCACCCTTGTTTTTTGTCACCCCATTTTGGTCACACTCACAGATCTGCCTCTACTGTTTAATGCAGAAGTGTTAGAGGTGGCATGATTGTTGTCTATTGTCCTCAAGTTTTCTAATAGCTAACTTATACTGGATCACTAGGTGATGGTGTGGTGAACAGGTGCAGGTTGTATTTTATGAGTAAAATAATGACCTGAACTTGATAATTGTGCGTACCCAGCTTCTGCTTAAGGGACCGGGCTTAGAATTGGGCTCACAATTTACTTGTATAGTGGGCTTAGTGTTTCCTACTAACGGTGGTTCCTTGCCAAGTGACCCAATGACACCCCTTGGCTCTCACGAACTCCCTTTGTTTCCTCTCTGAGTTGCTCTCCCTCTTGGTGGTATTAGCTCTATCTCTCTCTTTTACTCTCTATTTTCTCCTCCGAATTGCCAACCCCTACTCTTCACTCAATTCTGCTATTTATAGCTTGAGGTTGGTGGAAGTTTCATGATTACATTCTGGTCTCACTTGTGTGGGTGGGGTCCAATGTGATTATTCCTGACAAGGAATGTTCCCCATTGGAAACAGTGGTAATGGCATTGGAACTGATTTTCGCCTCCAAAAGATCACCTAGCAGCGATACTCCCCAAGGCAATACCGAGCTGCTGGGTACATGGGCTGTTCCGAGCAAATGCACTACCGAGCAAGTCATAATGGACCGGACATGGGCTTGTCTTTTATGCATCCAAAATGATATGGACTTACTATGAGGTTTGGGCTCAGTTTTGGTCCTTGAGAATGTCTGGGCCAAGCAAATGTCTTAAATTATTTTCATTTTTTAAAGTGTGGGTGTGCCTGTGTGTGTGAGTCAAGAGGTTTTTTTACCAAAAAAATGGCTCCCAATTCCATCAAATCTTAGTCCTGTTTGTGCTATATACTAATCAAGACAAGGCTTTAAATATACTGAAAGTGTATAATGTAACATCCTAATCATGTTATCAAACAGTCTTCGTTGAAACATTTGCATGAATGCATGTCGACCTTGGGTAGCATACCGCATACCCTCATGTCTCTTCTTGGTTTTTTTTTTTTTATACATGTTGAATATGAGATTGTAATTCTTTAGTAGTGGTTTGCTACACTTTCTGTGTAAGCGAACTATCTTCTTTTATGAATAAAATTGTTTTTAACAGGGAGCACTTAAGAGTCTTTGACAAGATAAATTCCCAGCCCACTAAAAAGTCATGAATTTTTGGGTTTTTATGCATTTCTACTGAGTTGCTGAATGTGGGGGCTGAAGGATTGATGGGAAATGTCTTGTCGTTAATTTTTTTTAAGGACGATGAGGGTGATGTAGGATGGTTAATGTGATTTTGTCTTTATATAAATTTTTTTTTTTTGGTGGAGAAATAAAAGAAATAGAACTTTAAATAGTTTTTATCTCACTAGTTACAGATTCTTTCCTTTAGCTCTCTTGTTCTAGATATTTTATTGCATGCAGCTTAAGCTCAATTTGATACCTCTGATTATTTCTTTTATTGTAGGAGCTACGTGCCTACCAAGCTGATGTTGCAACTGTACTACGAAATGGTAAAGCAAACAGATGAAGAAACAACACTGTTAATGTTAATGCTAGTAATTCTTTGATAAATATGACTTTCTTGATGAATATGATATATTGGATTTTTTGGTATCTTTGACTTTTTCTATTAGGATGTGAACTTCATATCACAGAAGCATGTGGTAGTAGACCTTTTTCTATTGTGATTCGTTGGAAATTTTACAATGTGGTTATATGGTTGTGATATTGATACCTTTCTTTTTTTGGTTTTGTTTTTGTTTTTGGATTGGCTTTGCATTTGGGAGGGTTATACGGAGTTTAATTTTTGGGGTGTGTGACACAAAATCTATTGGTAGCGTTGTTTGGCAACTGGTGTAGTAGAGCCTTTAGGGGCCCTAAACATTATTATTTTTTTGGATAGGTAATATTAATTTTATTAAAAAAGAGACAACTTCATACAAAAAAGGCATGAAGTAGCCTAAAGAATTCAAAAAATACAAAAGTCTATGTACAACCCCTAAACATTCTTTATAAAGGATTTTGGAATATCTCATTTTTGAAGGTTTTTCCTAAACAATTCTCTTGCAACTTTTTTCATGAAACTATGAAATGATGGAAATGCCTATAGGAATTTTTGGGACACCTGATGCCCCCTTCTCTCTTACCTCTGTCTTTAGGGCGTCACTTTCGTAAAGTTATTCTGGTGATAGAAGGATGGCAGGGGTTTACTAACATTGTGGGCCTTTTAGTTTTGGGGATGGGGGAACTTGGATAATGGGCTTCGGCTAATGGTAGTTTGGGTTGGGCTGGTGGTGGTGTTGAATGGCTTATGGGGCCTCTTTTTTTATTTTTATTTTTTGTTTTAATGGTTTGACGGCACTGTGAAATTGATGTGACTTTAGGTCACAACTGAAGTCAATGCAGTAAAACATAAAGCCTGTATTTTTACACTATCATAATCGTTTTTGATTACTGAGTTGTTGTTTAAAAACTCTCTGTTGCAGGTTGTTTCTCCATACTTCCAGCAACGGAGCTTGTTCCAGGGGACATTGTAGAAGTTAGTGGTAAGTCAGCCATATGCTGTAAACACAAAAAAGTTTATATGTGGCATAATTTAGCAATACCTTAAAGGAATTCACTTTTATATTGTCTTTTGTAAATGGAATAGTGGGATGCAAAATTCCAGCTGATATGAGAATGATTGAGATGTTAAGCAATCAATTGCGTGTTGATCAGGCAATTCTTACAGGTATTTATACTTTATATATCAAGTTTTGTTTATTGATTAATTATCATTACGAATGTATCATTATATTATGTTCATCTGCAAGCAAAGGATCAAATGAAGTCAATATGCTTCTATATTGCAATATGAAAAATATGCCTTTTGAAGTAGTACTTATAATCAAGGTTACTTTGTTGAATCATTAATAGGAAATTGTAGCTTGTTCACTTCCCCCACCCCCTCCCCTCCCCTTCCCCTTCCCCTTCCCCTTCCCCTTCCCCTTAGCATGCATGTTTAGAACATAGAGAACATAAAATCCAACCGTGGGATTTTCAATATATGTATAAAATCGAGGAAGAGTTACACCAAGTATTGTTGTTGTATTACATATTTTCCACTCTTCTGTAGTAATTTGTAACCACCATGAAAGACACTTGTGTTGCTTTCTAATAAATATTTGGAAAATATGTAGCCTCATCCTGTTAATTACTTCGTTTTTTTTATTATAAAATATTGAGATTTTCTGGAAATGAATCAGAGAGTTGAATCAAATAAAAGTTCTTTCTATTTTGGAGGCTCTTTAAAAGGTTTGCAGTATCTGTAACATAAAGTGATCTCTTTTTGGGTATGTAATATATTTTTGGGTACATGAATTTTGCTTTCAGATTCAGTTATTTCTTCCTGTCATAAATAAATTAACTTTCCCAATTTTGGTCGTCCCATCTCCCAGGATATGTCCAGGTCAAAAAATTAGAAGTTAAAAACGTTTTACTTACACTTTTGTTCTCATTTTGAAGTTTGTGTTACATATAAAAGATTCAAAACACTAATAATAAAATTGCAATTTGGGGAGAACATACAAAATTTGAATTGTTGAGGCATTCAATCACAAAATTCCTAAATGAAAATTAGGATAGTTTATTCAGTTCCAATGATTCTCATAGCAAGATAAATCCTAATGGGAATTTGCAGTCCATATTACATAGCTGACATCCTAATAGATTTCTCTTTTTGAGTAAGAAATATTTGTCATTGTAGGTCTTACCAGCGGGTGGGGTTAGTTGGCCATAGGTTTTACTAGCTAGAGGTGAGTCCAAAAGGCTCTTTTTTAGAAAGGTTCCCTATGTTATTAAAAAAAAAAAAGGTTCTCACGAATTTCAATCTGTGGATGATGCAGGACCATTAAGAAAGTTCAGCACTATGCTAGGTTTCTTGATGAATTCTTGAATAAGGAGTTTTCTTGATGAATTCTTGAATAAGGAGTGATGTTTAAGAGTTTAGGTTAGAAGAGAATGAATGTTGATGGCTGTTTGGGGCTGAAATAGGGGGATAAACAGAAAATAACATAAATTAAACACTAGGCAATCACACCTAGGTCTTCCTAAGCACCTAAGGTTCCTTGGCATCACACATCGGAGAAGTTTGCATCACACAAACAAAGCTTAAAATAAGCTGCTGAATTTTATTAATTAAAAATTTTCTGCCATAACATGACCACAAAAGAGCCTTTATATAGAGACTATAGTTATCCTTTTCCTAGTAGGACTTGGACTCTAAATAACCTATTCTTAGAATGAATAGGAATACTAATAATAATTAAATAAAAGACATAATAATACGTAAACATAAAATAAGACTCATGAGCCTTTGGTACAGCCAAGGACAACCCATTCCAGATTTTGGAAATTACCAAATTGCCCTTATTCTAATAGAACTTAATTAAAACTGATCCAGTAGCTTCTTAACCTAAAAGACTCAATACTAATAACTAAAATGACCTATCGAAGGTGCAAAGAAGGTCCGACATCAAAACTAGACCACAATTGTTGAATCTTTGTATATTTAATCTTCTTTTTCCTTGAGCTCTTCCTTGTCCTCATCAGTGGAGTTATGTTGTGTTTACATGCATGGCAATATTTAGAGTAGCTTTTGATGATAGATACCTAGCAAGTTGGAAATTGTTTGGGTCCATTGTAGGTGAAAAGCATACCTCTATGACTTTATGCTAGTTAGATGCAGTTGATGAGATTATCAATAAAGCTGGGCATTCTTCATTTTGTTTGTAAGAATTTGTTCCCATGCTCAAATCACCTTCACGTTCTATTGATGGTGTTTTCAAGATGATAATTGTGCATATTAAGAAGGTGCATGGTTCATTTATGCTTGCGAGAGGGTAGAACTCTCACTTCATTGCATGTAAAACTTAGTTTCGTGTTTGGAATATAAGTTAATCATGTATTTTTGGGCTATTTTACCTATATCATATTTCTGGTGTGAACTTACATATATACGACCATATAAATGGAGAAATTATTCATTCATTTCATTGTAAAAAAAAAAAAGTGTTTGTGCTTATTGCACGAGGCTCCCGCTTTTGCAGGATTTGCATACATGCTTTTTCTTGTAAAAAAAAACTTCATGTTAGGCTCAAAAGATTGGCATATGTTTAATTGTCTCCTTATTTATGAAATTGATATTTGATGCCAAATTGGGTTTGATATAAAATATTTTATGATTCCATACTCATTACTGCACCGCACATGTTTCTGGAAACAGGCACAGATTGACTTTGTTAATCACTCTCTCTCTCTCTTGGTGCTCATAACCAGATATTAGTAAGTTGCATCTGGGTGGGGTGTGGTTGGACAAGATCTAGGTTTTACAAGAAGTGGCACTGTATAGTGTTGTTCTGATGACCTTTAAAGTGCTGGAAACTTATTCTTGTGTGGCCAAAGTTTATGAGGTTGACTTTAATGTTCATTAATACTATGGGTCCGTTTGGATACCGCTGAAAACTAAAACTGAAAACTAAAAAACATTGTAGCAAAATAATTTTTAAATGTGTAAATAGTATTGTGAGACCCATTTTTAATGAAAAAGTTGCTGAAAAGTGATATTTGTGGGTCCCGTGAACAGTGCATGGGACCCACTGATGTGCTGAAAAGGGGTTGAAAAGTCAAATATTGTTGTTATTGTTCATGAACAGTGCATAAACAGTATTAGAACAGTACATTTTGGCCCCTAAAACGCGCGTAGTTGGGAAAAAAAAAAAAGAAAAAAAAAGAGAAAACGCAAACGTGAAATGCACAGACGCGCAATCCAAATGCCACCTATATATAGTATTAGTAGTCAGTTTCACAAGTACTTTGATTTTTTATGCTCTGCATGTACTTGAGGCTAGTTACACCGTGCTCTGGAAATTTAGAAATTATGTTTTAAATGGCCATATGTTTTAAGTTGCAATTATAAAGGGTCAGCATGTACTTATTAAGTGTCCGTTTGGGAACAGCTTATTTAACTGAAATTGAAAACTTTTTGCTGAAAATATTGTAGATAAAGGTAAAAGTTAGCTGAAACAGTAAAGTGAGACCCATGAATTGTATCAAAAAGTGTAGTGGGACTCATGAATAGTAGCAAAAATAAGCTGAATAGTAAAATAAGCTGGCAAAAATAATCAATGCCAAACGCACACTAAGACTAACAATGTGTGCTAGGCTTTGCCTCTTGTTATATATATAATGTATGTAGATGTGACCAAAATAGTGCTATATGATCCAATTTGTCTGAAATGTTTGTTTAATGGTGACAGGTGAGAGCTGCTCTGTGGAAAAAGAGCTTGAGTCCACGAGAGCAACAAATGCTGTATACCAAGACAAGACAAATACTCTTTTCTCGGTAAAGTTATAAAACATTGTTTCACTCTGAAACTGATATCAATTGACTTGTCATAGATTCACAGTTATTTTTTTGATGTTTACTGAGGTATCAATGTAAATTTTAGGTGTATGACGGTATGAGATATTGTCACTTTATCAGTTGGCATTAAAAAACACTACATAAAAGTTTTATAATTTAAGGTTTCATCACTGTACTTGGGTTTCTGGTTGATTTGAGATATAGTCATATCTTATATAACAGAAAGTGAACAGCTTGGAGATTGATCCACTCAGGGGAGAGGCAAGTGGTTCATTAGTTGAGTACTTAGGTTCAACTGATTGACATTTCAAAGCATTCATTGTCAAATCAAAGATTGGCTTGGGCTGGAGGTTAGATTTTGGGTGTTCTGGTTTATTTGGCTAGTATACTGTATATAAAATGGTGGTCTGACGTCTTGTATTGCTTCCATATATTAATTATATCAATAAAGCTAGGGGCATAATCAAAATTCACAACATTCCTAAATTAGCCTACCACCTACACATGGGCTCACCACAATCTGCAAATTAAATATTGTTTTTACCATCCATGTGTGTGAGGTGGTAGGTTAATATGGGAATGTTATGAAATTGTTGTAAATTTTTGTTGTGTCCCTAGATGGACTTCAATTATATATGAATAAAACCAGTGCCTGTGAACCTTTAGTGGAAGAGTAAAAATAGTGCCTCTTCTAAAAGGGGACAAATAGAATCAAACCCAATGCTTTGTAGGGGACTTCTAGGTAGCCTGATAAACTGTTCCCCATAATTTTTCTGTAAGCTATTGTTTCCTTACCCCAGCACGCAGTGTCATTGGTTAGAGCATTATAAATGTAGGTGTTCTACTTTCTTAATAAAGTACCATTATTTAGAAAAAAAAATTTAAGTACACATTATGGATAAAACATATAATTAATAGGTTTTTATTTTATTTTATTTTTTTTATAATGAGAATTGATAAATACATATGTTGATCCTTTCTTATAGTATTTAATACTTTGTTCTTGTTCAGCATGATAAAGGGTTGAAAAAGATTTCAAATAATGTGTTCAACGGTCTGTTACCAATATATATGTAAAGGGCAAGTTTGGCATTCACCATTTATAGTTTGTTATTTCTTAATTTTTGGTTTGGAACCCCAAGGCGTAGCACAATTGGCTAGGACTCCTGGAGGTCACTAGTTCAAATCTTCACCTCCCTCTCTCTTTGGGGCAAAACTTATTTATCAAAAAAAGAGAAATTATAGGTTAATTTATCTGGAATTTGTAGTCTGCTTGATCTGGTTGCATGAATTGAGCAAATTTTATCCAGGTTTCGTAGGTCCCGCATCCATCTGGATAAACAATTAAACATACAGTTAGAGGTTTTTTTTGTCACCTTAGAGCTTTGACGTTATGCTTGATTTTTCAGCTGCATATGTGGTTTCATGTGATCCTTAATCTGTGTGTGTGCCAATGAGGTGGCGCACTTCTCTTACTGTTGACAACTTAAAGATGGAAGCTCTTAAAGTTTATCACTTGTTGCTTAAAAGCTTATTATATAAACTTGCTTCAGTTTAAAATTTCAATTCTGCACTCCTATATGGCTTTTGCTTTGAAGCATTTAATAATTTTGTACTATATTTCTTCCTGTTGCAATTTGTGCAAGTCTTTACATTTCATTTTTTTTTCCTAATTATTGCCTTCATTGGTACTTGTTATGAGCCTAAAGTTGAGGACATGATTGTGCAAAATATTCAATTGGTTTGCTTAAATCTAATAACATAGAGAGAATTCAAGGATTTTCTTTTCATTTTCCTGGAGTTCTCTCAACTGACACTTATGTTGTTTCCAATAACATGTCCAGGGTTCAGATCCCCCCTCCCTTGCTGTTATAATTATTGGAAACTTTTTCTTCTGCTGTTGCACTCTCTTCAAAGCTTTGTATGACTGTAAAAATTTATTAGCAATAAACATGTTCCAGCATATTTTGATTGCCAGGGTACAGTAGTTGTTGCTGGTAGAGCAAGAGCTGTTGTGGTGGGAGTTGGTTCCAATACTGCGATGGGTAGCATTCGTGATTCGATGTTGCAAACAGAAGATGTAAGCATTGTGTATCTTCAACTTTGGACTGTAATTTGTATCTGGGGAGATGTCGGTTGCCCATGTCTTTTGTTTGCACATTGAATAATTATTCTTTTTAGTTCTTATGTAATGTTGTATGTAGAGAAAGTCAATTGCCAATAGCAATCTATTTGCCATTTATTTATTGTCAATTTACCACAGAGGCGTGAAGTTGTGACCCTTATAGATATGGCTGTCAGCTATTTCCTAGTCGGTAAATTGGTACTGTACAAATTAAGGCCAATGACAGAAAACTTCCAGCAAATTAATTTAATGTGGACGCTGATAAAATTCTGCTGTCTGGCCAATGAGCTTTGGCTCAAATAACACTTCTTCCTCCCCCAAGAATGGCTGGAGAATGAGAATGTGAGTTCAATACCTACTGCTTTGTATAACTATCAATCGAAAAATTCAAAAAAAAAAAAAGCATCTTTCTTGGGATAGATATGAGCTATCTCAATTTGTGGCTTTTTGGAAATGTGAATTGTGACCCGAGCTCTAGTCAGGATGGTAGCTTCCCCCACATGGGTCAGTTTGGGTTCTACTCCCCGTGGGCACTAGTCCTACCTTTGTTATATATTTAAAACAAAAAAGGAAATGTGAATTGTGAAGTAGCCATTGACATATGAATTGGTACCACGATCAGTTGGGAGACCTTGTCATATAGGCCTTAGGTTGATAAGTAATTTTTGTGCATTACATTTGATTTTCCTATTGTTCTGTGGGTAATGATATTACTGCATTCTAACCAGGAAGATAATATAATTGTACTTTCTACATGATAATGTGCAGTATTTACATTCTAGTTGTTAATATCTATAATTGTTTGCAGGAAGCGACACCACTGAAAAAGAAGCTGGACGAATTTGGTTCCTTTTTGGCCAAGGTGATTGCAAATCGTCTTCAGTCTTCATTTTCTTGGGCATAGATATGTAGTTGTCTTATTTTTGTTAGTACTTGTTTGTGATTAAGGCTTTGTTGTTGTTGTTGATTAATCACTAGTAATTGGTAATTTTAATTTCTTGGAGAAATGAAAATGTTTTTTGCTAATTTTTTACACTGTCAGAGTTCCTTTAAAAAAAAAAGAAGACTTTTCTGTTAGAGAGGATGAGTTGTTTGTGGAGAGAATGGTTCTGTTTAAAAGCTGGGTCCTGGTTGAGTCCGGATTTAGTGAACTGTAAAATGCTTCTCGCATCTTTCATCTGAAACTGTTTTAATCAGTTACGCCTTCTTGGACCTACATCAGGTTTTTACTCTATTTATGTTTCTAAGTGGCCATGTTTGTTGGTGGTCCCTGAGGATAGAATTTCTTCTGTGATTAATGAATCATGCTGTTTTTACCACGGGATTGTTTTCTTTCTTACCACTATAATGTGTTTCGCATTTTTAAATATATGAAAAGAAGTTTTGTCCTGACTTTCTAACAACTTTCAATCTCACATATCTTCAGGTCTCATAGAAAGATTAAGGTTTAATTTAATCATTAGTTTCTATTTGATGAAATCTTAACAATAGTTATGTTATTAGGTTATTGCAGGGATTTGTGTTCTAGTATGGATTGTAAATATTGGTCACTTTCGTGACCCTGCTCATGGTGGGTTCCTGCGTGGTGCAATTCATTACTTTAAGGTGATTCTTTTCATAATATTCAGCTTGGTGTGAAAGGTTTTGTTCATAAAATATATATAGGTGTTTTGATGGCTGTCAAATATCCTTCATTTTTCTTAGGATTGCCCAAAAAAGAGTCTAAGGATTTGGACTGTTTCTCTGCAATTTCAATAAGAAACGGAGTATCTTATTGGAATGGGCCAATATCTGACACTGTAAAAATCTCTTGCAGACTAAAATCTTGGTTTTTTTTAATTGAGCAAGGTTGATGAAAATAGGGTCCCAAGGATCTATTGCATGTTGTTCCTTGTTCACTTGAGTGAAATCAGTGCATGTTAAAGAAAATCCTGTCTTTGATATGAGAATGCATGGACAATTCCAACATCTTAATTTGGATATTCAGGAGCTAGAGAAATAGTTGTAATAGATTTCTCTTTTGAGTGATGAATCACATGGTGAAAATTATACTTATGTGATGAGAATTAGATATTGTGATCTGGTTACTTCATGCAATGTCATTTTATGAAACTAAGGGATCTGGTTATTGCAAGCAAGATGATATTGCTAGATGGGTTCTTGAGCTGATGGCATGATGGTTCCACATAGTCATACCATTATACTGTTTGGTTTATATTTCCTATAAATATATATTTTTTTATTTAGTAGAAAAGTGTTGTGGTGAAACATGCTAACAAAAAGAGTTTAGTTGATGTGAATGTTCAGGTAAGTAGATTAGTATAAAAAAGAAAAAGAATATTTAGGTAAGTAGATGGACGGGTTAAAATACAGGAAAAAATATAATAAAACAATGAAGATATTTGTAGAATGATGTGGGTGGTGTTCAGGGAGGATAAGATATGAGGGAAGTCTTTATGATGGTTTGCTCATCTGTAACGAAGGCTAAAAATCAGTATGGTGAATAAAGGATTTGATTCGAGTTGGGGGAGAAAAAAATATGAAGGAAACCAAAATTAACTTGAGCCAAGTAGTTGGAAAATCATGATTGCCAAATATTAGATTGAAAATATGGGCTTACATATGATTAAATGAACATTCAATCCATGTATCCAACCCCTACAAATTGGGGTTAGAGCTTCATTGAGTTGAGTTGCAGGCACACTTTTACAGCTGTATATAATAGTTGCATTAAAGCAAGACTACAGTCCATTAAATTTTTGTGTAAATGTGTTCAAATCCTGTGATAATAATGTCTCTGATATTCCTTATACACATTTTCAGGAACCCTTTTATTGGGGCTTCTTTGATTTTGTTTATGCAATGGATGCTGACTTTCATATGTTTGTGGTTTGGTGTTTAAGAACCTGGTTATCGTAATCAAATCATCTTTGTTATGATTATTTACTGTTCTGTTGTTTTATTCGGTAATTTGGTTGTGCTGAGTTTATTTTAAATGGCAATGTTGATTTCTTTTTTCTTTTCCATGGTTTTTCTCCATAAAAAATGGATGCCTGCCTAGATTGCAGTTGCACTTGCAGTTGCAGCGATTCCTGAAGGGCTTCCTGCTGTTGTTACAACGTGAGTGCTTTCCCTTTTACTTGGTTTGCATAATAAGTTATTAAACAGTTGTTCATTCTGGTGAGTTTAATTCTAAGTGAAAAAGACACTCATATTTCCCTCTTCCCTCCCTGATGTTAATTCTACTTCTACATTTTACAATTTTTTTTTTAAAATATGAGTAAGTCTCCATTTAGTTATAGACATACCTTGATTTGAAGAATAAGATATGATATTATTTTCAAATATGTTTTCTTGTGGCTGTTTTGAGTTTATTTTGTTGATTGATTTTTTTTTTGATAGATAATGAAATATTTATAAAGAAAAAAAAAATAGCCAACTCGAGTACATTGGGGATGTACTATGGGGGCAAAAATGAAGAACCAAAATTACAATGATCAAGTAAAAGAGAAGGAGAAAAACAAGAAAAATGCGATAGGGCCACACTCCAAACAAGTAGAGTGTGTAAGAAAAGGACTTAATTTCTAGTAAGGACCGTTCACATCCCTTAAGACAGCAAGCACTTCTTTCCCTCCAAATACACCACATCAAGCAGTGCGGCACAAGTCTCCAAAAATCTATGTTACGATGCCGCCCAAATTTACCTTGCCAAGATTCAAACAACTCAATAACCTTAAGTGGCATAACCCAATGCAGCCCAAACATACAAAACACCAACGACCACAACTCATAGGCTACGAGACAATGAAGCAGAAGATGATCCACTGACTTTCCACACCTCTTACACATGTAACACCAATCAAGAACAACAATACGCTTTTTACGAAGGTTATCAGTTGTAAGAATCTTACCTAAAGAAGCTGACTATGAAAAGAAAGCCACCCTTGGAGGAACTTTTGGTTGCCACACCAACCTCCTAGGGGTGGAAGGTGTGATAGTCTTTGTTGGGGCCAACCTCCTAGGGGTGGAAGGTGTGATAGTCTTTGTTGGGGTTTTACTGGAAGCGGGAAGTTTGATATTCGGTCTATTTATCATAAGATCCGAAATGTAGCTCCTTCTACTTTCCCTTGGAAGGGCATTTGGAAAGTTAAGGTTCCTAAAAGGGTGGCATTCTTTATGTGGACAACAGTTCATGGTCAGATTTTAACTTTGGATAACCTTATGCTCGATAGTCATCCTTTGGCGAATCGTTGTTGTATGTGCTGTTGTAATGAGGAATCTGTGGATCACCTGTTACTTTTTTGTTCGATAACTCATTCTTTGTGGACGTATATGCTTCGGTTGTTTGGGATCGATTGGGTCATGCTAGATTCAGTTGCAGACTTATTATTTTATTGGTATCATTGGCTTGGGAAGCATAGTTCTGATATTTGGAATTTGGTTCTAGGTTGTTTAATGTGGACTATTTGGATTGAGCGGAATCGGCGTTCTTTTGAGGATAATGGGAAATTTGTGGTTCAGTTATTAGATTTATTGCAACGGACCCTCTTTGATTGGTCTCGGTGTTGGGGTCTCTCAGATTGTTCTACTCTTATGGATTTTCTTTTGTCTATTAGAATAGCTTAGTGGTTGTTTGTGTCTTTTTGTTTTTATTACTCTTTGTTCACTACCGTGAACTCTTTGTATTTTTCTTGCTATTCCTTTTTCAATAATATTTCTTCTTACTTATCAAAAAAAAAAAAAAAAAAGAAAAAGAAAGGGAAGGAGGGTAGAAAGAAAGATAAAAACTACTACCCTCAAACCCTCTACTCCTAGCTAGCATCCAACAAACCTTATCAGGGCCAACCCCTCAGCACTTTCAAAGAGTAAACAATGTCCATGAACCGATCAAAAGATTCTTCCTCTCAATCTTGCGATGAACGACGAAAATGAAAATTCCAATGCCGCTGCCCACCAGATCAGCCCATAATCTTTGCCACTGAAGAATCTCTTCCCAGCTAAGACTACGAATACTGTAAAATTCTAGAAAAGCCTCTTTGAGGAAACAATCCCCACACCACACGTGCTTCCAAAACTTCACTCTAGTACCATCACCCACGTCATTACGTAACAGTTTAGAGAAGTTCAATTAGCCAATTCTAATAAACCTCTAGAGGCTAACACCATATGGATTAGTCACCTTTTTCGTGCTCCAACCACCCCAAACATTCCCATATTTCGCCTCTATGACCCTCCTCCATAGCGCATCTATCTCTAAACCATACCTCCACAACCACTTGCCCAACAAAGTAGTGTTAAGACCTCTCAATCGTCTAATACCTAGCCCCCTGACCTGCATTGGCTTGCAAACTTTAGTCTATTTCACCAAATGAAATTTAGAATCACCATTATTACCACTTCAAAGAAAATCTCTTTGTAGTTTCTCCATACAATTAGCAATCTTCCAAGGTACAGGAAGGATGGAAATAAAATAAGTGGGTAAGGAGGATAAGGTACTTTTAATAAGATTGACCCTGCCTCCCCTAGATAAATAAAGCCTCTTCCAACCTGCTAGTCTTCGTTCCATCTTCTCTAAAATAGGATTCCATATTGATATCTCCTTGAATTTGGCGCCCAAAGGAAGTCCCAAATATTTCAAAGGAAGGGAAGAATGCCTATAATCCAACAACCCCACCAGTACATCTAGATTATGTACCTCTCCAACTGGACCAACTCTGATTTCCCTAAATTAATTTTTGACCCTGAAACCTCCTTAAATCTATTCAGAATCTCCCTCAAAGTAACTAACTAATTAGGATTAGCATCACAAAAAATATGAGTGTCATTTGCAAATAGGAGATGAGACACCATCATTGAAGCACTAGTTTTAGAACCTACAGAGAAGCCCAAAAACTGTCCAGCAGCTGCAGCCACATCCAACATATGACTCAAAGCTTCCATAACAACATCAAAGAGCAACGAAGATAGAGGATCCCCTTGCCTAATCCCCTTAGAGCTTCCAAAAAAATTCGAAGGACTCCCATTAATTAGTATTGAAAATTTAACAGTAGAAATGCAACACAAAATCCATTTTCTCCATTTATCTGAAAACCCACAGCGCTGCAACATATACATAAGAAAACCCCAATACACATGATCATGTGCCTTCTCCACATCCAACTTACACAACACTCTTGGAATCCCAGTCTTCAATCTAATATCAATACATTTAGAAGCAATTAACACTGAATCCAAGATTTGTCTACCTTTCACAAATGCATTCTATGAATTTGAAAAAGCCCGTGTGCTAGCCTTCGAAACCGATTAGCCAACACCTTTGAAATAATTTTGTATATCCCACCAACTAAGCTGATTGGTCGGAAATCCTCAAATCTCCACAGAATCTACCTTTTTAGGAATAAGGGCAAGAAAAGAAGCATTAAGGCTCTTCTCAAACATAGCACTTAGCTTGCATCTTATCTATTAAGATGATTTTGTATTTCCATTTCTGCTTCATGGTCTTTTTTTCAACTCTTCTTGTAGATGTTTGGCTCTTGGAACAAAGCGAATGGCTCGATTGAATGCTATTGTACGGTCTTTGCCATCTGTTGAGACCTTAGGCTGCACTACGGTAATTTGCAGTGACAAGACGGGAACTCTGACTACCAATATGATGTCTGTCTCAAAGGTAATTTTCCCCAGACTTTTTTTTTTTAAATAAAATTTTTTCTTCCCTAATCTATGCACCTTCCAAGCTTGCTATATGGCCGAGCAATTTCTCAATCCTTCAAGGGTTTGCCTCTGCCCCTGGCACCTTGTTCTTGGTTTTTTTTGTTTGTTTGTTTTTGATGTTTGAATAATTTAATTATCAAAGGTAATAGTCTTAATTTGTTTTCATTGCTGCAATTTAGAAAAAATATCTGCTATGTTTTACTTTTTTTTTTTTTTTTTTTGGAAGTTTTATATTGATAAGTAGTAGAAATGATTTAGTATCTAACAAAAAAGCAATATGTTTTACAAAAGTTATTTTCCCACCATGTTGTTTGCTAGACATAGAAAACCTTTAATTCTTGATTTGTTATTGGTATGTGTATCTTTGGTGTAATTATACTGTTTTATCAAATGTAAATTTTGCTCTGCTATTCCGTCTGGCCAGGTATGTGTGGTTCATTCTGTAGAGGGTGGTTCTGTGATTTCTGAATACAGTGTCAGTGGGACAACATATGCACCAGAAGGCATTATCTTTGACGGCAGTGGGATGCTGGTAACTTTTTTTTGTATATTATTTCCTCTGGGGACTTGACTGCATACTTGTTGGAATTACATGTTGTTTATTTATTTTAAAGATGAATATGGTTCAGGAGAAGTGGAAAAGTTTTGAATGATCATTTATGTGAATTCTTTTCCTGATCATTTTATGTCAGAAATTTGGTTCACCAAATGGCTCCTGTTGGACTCTCTTTATTTATTTTTTTTTTTTTATTTCCTACATGAGAGAATCTTAGGTTTTACTTGGAATGTCTAGTGAAGATTCACTTAAAGTGACCATCCCTGTGTAGGACTTGTAAATCTGATGCCACCCATACTTATCAAAAAAATATGATGCCACTCACTAGATATGCAAATGGTTTTGACTCCCAAGTTCCCTCAATTCAGCTTATATAGCTGTCAGTTGATTTCCATCATAATAGGATATGATTGTAACCTGGTAGACGAGATACTTAGGCATTTGAGTGAAATTTTAGGGTTGTTAAAATGCTTATGTTTCATTAAGAATAGTAAAGAACGTGCAAATAGGATGCTTTTGTTCATTGACTTGTGCCTCTCTCTCTCTCTCTCTCTCTCTCTCTCTCTATATATATATATATATATTTATAGGGTTGTTATTCTGATATTATCATTGTCATCATTAGTACAAGGTTTACACTTTGCGTAAGTCCAGCAGCTTTAGCTCTTTGAATGCACAAGCTTTATGCCTTGGAAATACCTAGAATCCATTAGATAATTATCTTTCATTTTGTTATGAAGCATGGTTTTGACAATGTTCATGTCTAAAAATGCTTGTCATAGTTGCAATAGAAACTAGAATAGTAGATAGAGGTACAACCATCTTATAAAGGAAATATTGTGAGCCATTCTATTAAGTCATATGTGTTATCATTATATCTAATATTCTTCTTACTAAAATTTCCAACTAAAAAAAAAACGACCACACAAACAAAAAATGAAAAAAAAAAGCATCCAAACAATCCTTAAGGTGCAGCTAGACAACACAACATCACTCAAAACCCGAAGTCTTAAATTGTTAACTATGGATTTCAAACATCTAACAAGCAAACTCTAATGCCAAACACGTATGGGTCAACCGGTCAAGTGACCATTTTACCTTTTAGATTCTTGAGGCCAATTTTCAATTAGAATTGCTAGTTTCTCAAATTTTGGGGCCCAAATATAAATTTTTTGAATCCAAAATTTCAAATATATATACACACACTTATAGAATATATATTATATATATATATTTGTTGGGGGGGGAGGGGGATGGCCCACTTGGTCTAAAAGTGCCTCTGTCCCTGCACATTACCCATTTTAACAGTCCTGTTCACAAAGTCATCAATACCATACTGTACTAGCCTATATTTTTTGAATAGATCGTTAAATTGATACAGATGTAGCTTAAACATGCCGATTCAAAAGTCAGTCCATTCTGGTTTATATCAGACATTTTCAGCTGTTATTGGTTGATTCAAGTGATAAATACATTCTGGACTGGTACAAACCTATCTCCTGCAATTTCAATCTTTTGCCTCCATTCTCTCTTAATTTCTCAAATCTTCCTATCAATCTCTATCTCAACCTCACCATTGGTGACTGGGGACATGATTATTGCAGTTTCGGGCTTCCTAACAATTCTTTGCTTTTTACCTGAATTCTTCTTCTCTGCTGCATTATTCTTTGCTTTCTCTGCCACAAAGCTTTTGTTATACCCTTGTCTTGCATTTCGTTTCTCAGTCAAAATGGTTTTGGTAATTTGAATCTTTTGTTTTTCTTTTTTGTCAAATTGTCAGAGGATTAAGTGGTTTAAAAGTTAAAGCTTTAATTATTTTGCCAGAATTCACGTGAAGTTGTCATCTTTTCACCTCTCCCCGTGTTTATTTTTTTCCTCACTTCTCATGTTGATCAAAACCGAACTATTTACTTAGAGGTGGTGAGCTGGGCCATTACTTTATACAAGAAATGGCAGTAAGCTGGGTCATTTTGGGTTAGAGATGTTCATATTTTTACAATCTCTTAATTTTTATACTTATAAACATTTGTGTGTGTATATATCAAAATCCCAAAATGGTATACCAGTGTTAGCCGGTAGTGAAATATTTTCCCTTACAAAATTGAAACAGCTTTAGATAAGAGTATTGTACTTTTTCTTCTTTAAACATCATGCCATTTTTTAACCCATTTTAGGAGAAAGTAATACATATAATATTTGCAATGACTTTTTAGAATTGAGTCTAGAGATAGGTAGTTTATGTCTTCATTCAGAATCTCCCATTCAGGACTACATTGATATGATGTTGGGCTGTTTTGCAGCTTGAATTTCCAGCCGAATTACCTTGTCTTCTGCACATAGCAATATGTTCAGCCCTTTGCAACGAGTCTGTTTTACAATATAATCCAGACAAGGGGAACTATGAAAAAATTGGCGAGTCAACTGAAGTAGCCCTCAGAGTCCTGGCAGAAAAGGTTTGATCCTATCCCTGCTTTGATAATATTATCCAGCTCACCTAATTACTGTTGTTGTTGCTTATTCTTATTTTTCACCCACTCCCTCTGATACCTTTTTGTCATGCACTTGTTTATTTTATGTTGCAAACTTGCTTTTGTTGCTTTCTTTTATCAGGTTGGACTTCCTGGTTATGACTCTATGCCTTCTGCTCTGAATATGCTGAGCAGTCATGAGCGTGCATCCTACTGTAATCACTATTGGGAGAGCCAATTTAAAAAGGTTTGTTTTCTAATTGGTTCCTACATTTTGTATGAATAAATGCATATACCTGTATATATATGTATATGTATACAAAATTGACCAAGTTGAACTTAAATGTTTGTGGATATGGTTGAATTTAATGTTGATTCATGTTGCTGGACTGCCAAAGATGGTTCAGTTTTGGTAAGGAAAAAACTCAAAAATTTCCCTCATAAACAATGGGAAAAATGTACCTAGTTATAAATATTTTGGTATTTCTGAAGTTATGATATTCAGAATTTAATTCTCATGTAGGTAAGGTGTGAACATAGGATCTGATTTAGCCTTTCTTCAGCAACTCATTTTTGAATACCTATATGGGAAGAGCAGTCAGCAGTGATAAAATATTATTATTATTGATAAAGTAAAGAGGAATGATAGGTTTTTACGATCAAAAACTTTTCTTTGGATCATAATATTTTACCTTTTATTATCTTCCCTTGATTCTCTTGTGAGTTAGATGCTCCTCTTTCTTTTTTGGTGGAAGAGGGGGAGGGGGCATTGTCATGCTTGGCCCGCAAAGAGACAGACCTTGTACATGTTAATTCTAAGCGTTTATTGCCCATAGTTTCATTCATGGTACTTCTAGTTTGTGTAAGACTGTTGTTAGTATAAAGCTTGATGTTGTAAGTAGAATGAAATTCCTTAAATAGGAGAAATAATCTAAAAAAAAAAAAAAAAAAGCTTTTGCAATATAGAATATTTTGTAACAAAAAATTTACTGTTTATTTTTGATATTTTCTTGTTGATGTAAGCTTAAGGTTATGGTATTTGCAGATTTCTGTTTTGGATTTTTCTCGTGATCGTAAAATGATGAGTGTCCTTTGTAGCCGAAAGCAGAAGCAGATTATGTTTTCTAAAGGTGCTCCAGAAAGTATCATTTCTAGATGCACAAATATTCTGTGTAATGGTGATGGTTCCACTGTTCCCCTGACAGCTGATATTCGAGCCGAGCTGGAATCAAGGTTTCACAGGTTTGATTCATTTTGTGCTCCACCCTTTCACTACCTTTCTCTTTTCCCTGATTGTTCTTGTTGTAATTATTTATATATTTTATGTGTGAGCACGTGTCTTTCTTATATACCTAATTTAATAATGCACAAATTTTTTTTTTTTTGGGGGGGGGTGGTGTGTGGTGGATGGGGGGGTTTGGGGGATGACTACAATCATCTCATGAACTTATGCTCCCTAAAATGACGAAATGACTTTAAATATATCTCTGGATATTATGTATACCTAATTTTGTCAATTTTGTTTCAATACTTTCCATAAGGAAACATAATGAAGGTTCAAATACCATTGTTGATTCATGCAATCCAAATGGGATTTAGAGAAACCTTTTGCTACATTGCAAGCAGGCCCATCAGTTGTGGAGCTTTGTTTTTAGATCTTTTGGGATCTAGTGGGTTTTGCTAGAGAGAGTGATTGATCTTTTGTTTGGGTGGAGGAATTGGATGGGAAAACATTCCTTGGATATTTGAAATTTGTTTCTGTTATGTTTGATGTGGATTATTTGGAGGGAGCACAATAGATGTATGTTTGAGGATATGGAGAGTATGGGGGATCAGCTCTTAGTCTTATGTGTAGGTACTTTGTTTGATTGGTCTTGTGCAAGGGGATTTACAACTGGTGAATCCATACCAGCATTTATAGAGTCCTTATATTTCTGTACATAATTCTTTTATAATGTGTTGTAATTATTTTAGGTTCTTTGTACCCCTTTTTGTATGAAGTAGTCTTCTTTCAATAAAATTATTCTTAATTAAAAAAATAAAAAGGATTTAGAGAATAAAACAATTTAGTAAGGGAAACAAGAGAGCTAGTTCAAGCTATGAAATTAATGAGAACACCCACACTCAATCCTCAAGAGAAAGGGGGAGAAAACACCACAAACCTTGTCTAAAATTTCAGCCAATCATTCTCCAAAAAAGTAATTGTTATAACTCTAGCAAATTGATAAATTAGATAGAGGATATTTCCCTAGCGAAAACATGATCACAACTACTAATCCAGATGTAATCTAATGATTCTAAATCTGTCCTTGAATGGTCGCATGAGTAGTTAAAAGGTCACATGACTTATTACATAAAAAATTTAAAAGACTGACTTAACAAACATGTTAAGTTTTAAGACACCTAAAAAAAAAAAAAAAAAAACCAAGATGGATTCCACAATCTATCTTGCATATATCAGGCTTCCTTTTAGTGTGATGCTCAACTCTTTGTTAGTCCTCTTCAACATGCCATTGATGCTGGAAGTTGATGTTCATGTGTGTTATCTCCATAGTTTCTACAACTATGGCTAATATTTTGAAGATCAAGTGTAAATTAATTTCTGCATATTCTTTACTACTTTAATTTTTGGTAGTTGGTAGTATGAACACCAATTTATTGGTCAGTTTTGCAGGAAAAGAGACATTGAGATGCCTGGCTCTTGCCTTGAAATCAATGCCCGTGGGTCAGCATACTCTTTCTTTTGATGATGAGAAGGATCTTACATTTATTGGGTTGGTATGCTTTCTTTGCCAAACAAAATATAATGTTTATTTGGTGTTTATATCACGTTCTTGCACTAAGCTACGTAAAACACAGATTGTAGTAGTATGCGGAAATGGAATGTGAATGTCGTATGCCATTTGACATAGAATGTCTCTTGATAGGGGTGAGCTTACATACAACTTACATAGACTGTTTCATTATAAGTTAGAATGTGATATGATAGTTTAAGTTAAAATATTAATCATATTAGCCTGGTTTTGCCCCAAAACCTTGTATAAATGGAGAAAATGTAAATCTTTTGGTTTGGACACCAGATGCAAGCCATCAAATACATGGTTGGACAATAGAGGCCCACTACCCTTTGAACTCAAGTGTGATTAATTTATTAGATCCTATTGGAATTTTTCGTAGTTAATGTGATTGATTGGATTTGATTTTGATTGGGAATTTTGTGGGATTTATTTATCTCATAATTATGGTCTTATTTTTTCTTCCTTATGGATGTAATTCTGGAAGTCCTTCTAAAAGAAGGCTGCCATAACGTTGATGTTCTGATGAATTTGATGAATAATATTGAATTGATATTTTCATCACTAGCTTGGTAGTGATTCTAAGCAGCCTTAGGTGGTGAAGCCTAGGATTTAGGAAAGCTCTAGGTGGTGAAGCCTAGTGTTTGTTTTGTTCTTTTTAAATACCTACGAACATTTCTTGACAAACCTCACACTGCATCATTTTTTAATAGTCAAAAATAGTGTATTGGAATTAAAGTGAACCATGTTTGGATCAAGTCATCTCAGAAACTCAGTTTTCTAGGATAATAGTGAATTATACTAATTCTGTAATGGACATTATGCTGAATGAAGTCTTGTTTGCGTACTTTTTTGATTCGCTATTTGGGGCTTTATTCTGGCTGATTGTCTGTATAGCTGGTAGGCATAGTCTCCACCTCTTTTGTTAAGCTTTAGTGATAATTTATCAACCACTAGTTGAGATAGAATTGGTCCCATTTTTTATAATAAATTTGCAAGTAAATATTAAAGTTATTATAGACCTTTGTATTGTTTAATAAATCCTCGCACAATATTGTGTCACATGTTTCCTGTCAACAACCCCCCCCCCCCCCCCTCTTCTCCTTTTTCCCTTTTCACTTGAATGCGGGAGGCCTTACCTAGATCCAAGATCAATATAGTATATGATTATTTACCCTCTGGAACAGTAGTTGATACACAATTACTACACAATAGAATATGAAAATTAATGTAAAAGAAGGAATAGTTTTGGATTAGCAATGTGTTGATTTTTCATTTTTATTCTTTTTTTTGTTGTTGTTATTTTTATAATTATTTTGACATGAAAGTTAGAAATTTTATTAATATCAAAGCCAAATATATGTTTGTAGAACATTTTACATTCCAGTGCATCACCATTTGCATGGAATTCCCACATTTCTCATTGAATGACACAGATTGAAAATTAATGGCCGCTATACAATTTGTGTATTGTGGGATGCCGGGATGGAACAAATGGAGTTCTCCAGACGAAACAGAGTTGTCTGGTAGCATCTGTTTTTGCTTGCTTGGTGGTGTGGGACGGGGATCTGACAGTTAGCCTTATCATTTGGGAACCATCTCATATGGGATAATGGTGAAAGGTGGATGGGCTGTAGACATTTTCAATTCAACTATCTAATTTGGGTGCCATGTTTTTCCAGAGATGGATGTTTAGGGCATTATCAGAAAAGTTATTGTCCTTTCACGGAAGTTAGGTATTCAATCTTTGTATAGACTAATGTGGTCACCATATTCATCAACTGTTTTATGATTCATGAGGAGCAGAAAAATCTTTATGCTTCTGTGGAGAGGAACTTTTTTCTGTGTGGCAGAGAATTGAGTAACGAGTCTTTGTATGATTGATGAGATAACTTTCTGATAAACTTGTAGGCGTAGTCACTTTGGGATGTTGGAGTTTTTGTTGAATCCTTTCTAGAATCAGAAAAAGAATATGTGAAATAGTCTAATTGTTGACATTCTTCTTCTTCTACTTCTTCCTGAGATTTATTTATTTTTTTAACATGCGCGCTCGATGGGTCTTGAACCCTTGACCTCACCCTCCACCTAGTACTTATAAGGGGAAGAGGTGCTGGTTGGGCTAGAGCTTATTGGCACTTCTTGAGGTTTATAGATAGTTTATTTCTATATTTACTTTAGTTTATCAGATCTTTTAGTAGCAGTTTGTTTCCTGTTGAACCGTCTGATTAAGATTTGGGTTCTCCTTCAAAACCTTGACTTGGAAAATATATAAGCATACTTTTTTTATGTTGGTCTTGCATGATTTTTCCTCTATGTCTCCCTTTTGAAGGTTGGAATGCAAGATCCACCCAGAGAGGAAGTGAGAAATGCTATGCTTTCATGCATGACTGCTGGCATACGTGTTATAGTTGTCACTGGGGATAACAAGGTAACTTAAAATCGGTGAAACTCCCTCCCCCTTTCTTTTGTTTTTTCTTTGGAAAATAGGGTATTTGTTTTCATATTTATGCTGCCCTCATTAATTTGAGACACAATTTCAGTCTACTGCCGAATCACTTTGCCACAAGATAGGTGCTTTTGATCATCTGGTAGATTTTGCTGGACACTCTTTCACTGCTACAGAGTTTGAGGAACTTCCAGCATTGCAGCGAACACTGGCATTGCAACGTATGGCGCTTTTCACCAGGTAAACCATGTCTTGTCTATGTTTAGCCAGTTCCAACGGGAGATATGATAGATCATATTAAATATGTATCTTCATTCTGATTTTTCAGGGTTGAACCTTCTCATAAAAGGATGCTGGTTGAGGCCCTCCAGCACCAAAATGAAGTGGTATGCCCATCACAGAATGCTTGTGTGATTAGGAACATGTGATATCTTGTTCATTGTTAGGTTTGGGATTTAGTGTATTGCTTGCTGTCAGTATCTGAGTATTTTGTTTACTTGAGAGTGTCGAAAGAAAAGTAAGGCGGACCATGTTTTTCAGACTTTGAAAATTGACTAAATTAACAATAGTTAGAAGTTGTATATATATATATATATATATATATATATCTTTCTTTCTTTCTTTCTTTATTTATCCTTTATCCTTGAAGATAGGTGTTATTGTGGAGTGTTTAAGTTGAGAAGACAATTTGCAAGAGAGATCTAAGGGGGGGAGGGAAAGATATAGTAGATTACTTACACATATTTGGCATTGGCTTTGATATGTTAAAATATCTTTAAGAAGATGAATATGACTGGTTGAATTGGATTCTTCTAAACAACACCATAATGTTTGGATAAGGTTTTCTTGAAGTTAATTGTTATATCTCTTAGCTCTTTGTATCAACAATTATTAATTTATGTTGCATTGTATTTGATCCTATTTGTTGTACTTTCACTTCCCCTAAAATTTTGAACACAATTCCTTGAATCTGTTAGGTTGCAATGACTGGTGATGGCGTCAATGATGCACCTGCACTGAAAAAAGCAGATATAGGAATTGCAATGGGTTCAGGAACAGCCGTTGCCAAGGTATCAATAGGAAGTCTGCGTGTGTGTGTGTGTGTGTGTTCAAAGCAATAGAAAAACCCCAACCATTCACTGGATGAGCACCATCCAGCCACTGGGATTAATTTTCTCTAGTTTGAAGTTTTTCAAACTTAAGTCTCTCATGAGCTATCCTATTCCTTCTGGCCAAAGGGCAGTTAGTTGGTGGGCTTTTATCTAAGACCCCTTTACAAAAGTTCATATCAAGGACAATGAACAAGTTGAGTGCCATAATAAGTGTGTGACTTATAATACCTTCATATTTATATAAAGGCAACATTACATAATTTTGATATTGACCTAATGTTTGCTTGATCCTTGTTGTATTGAGGGGCAATCTAAACTAAGATTCACTGTCTTCAGTCATGTTATGCAAAATTCAATCCACGTAGTTTTGATCCTAAATTTATTTACAGTTATAGTACTATTATGTTATACTAGTTTTTCAGAATCTCACTTGATGTGCAAAGTATTCCTAAGCTTGGTATCCCTGCCTGGTTTACCAAAGTTAGTTCTATTTTCATTTTCCTCATTATCTTTATTGTTGGCCTTTTCAGAGTGCTGCAGATATGGTTTTGGCTGATGACAATTTTGCTACAATTGTTGCGGTATGCCAGTCTCTCAATCCTTATCAGTAGGGTTTCCATAGTCTTCTCTTTACCTGTTTTCTTCCCATGATTTTTTTTCTCTCGTGAAAATTTATTCTCTTGATCTTGTTAATTGACAAAAGAGAATTCTTTTTCAATATTTTCAACGTTTATTATGGGCAGGCTGTTGCAGAGGGAAGAGCCATATATGCTAACACTAATTGTTTAATTATGGGCAGGCTGTTGCAGAGGGAAGGGCCATATACAATAACACAAAGCAGTTCATCAGATACATGATATCTTCAAATATTGGTGAAGTAGTTTGCATATTTGTGGCAGCTGTACTTGGAATTCCTGATACCCTTGCCCCTGTAAGTTTATAAGTGTACAGATTTTGATCTTTCAGTCATCAGTTTATGTCAAAAAACTAAAGAGCTACTTTATTTTAACAATGATTTTGTCATTGTAATGGTTTCTATTAAAAAAAGCATATAGATGTTATTATTGTAGGATCCATGCATGGTATCTTCATTACTACCTTTTGTTGAGAAATAGTTCGTTTTTTACATTAAGATTGTAAAATAATGTTAATTACCTTGTTGGTAGCAATCACTTGAAATTATGAATCCTTTTGCATTTTTCCTGTTTCTATCTTTTGCTCAAAGGCAAAGAGTTAAGGTTTAAAAATATGACTAACCCCCCCACCCCTTCTTCTTTTCCCTGGGCTCGAAATCCAGGTCCAGCTGCTCTGGGTCAATCTGGTTACTGACGGGCTGCCTGCCACTGCTATTGGTTTTAATAAGCAAGACTCTGATGTGATGAAGGCTAAACCTCGTAAGGTATATCCTTCTTAATGTTTTAAATTGTGTGTGGGGCCAATGAGCTATAGCTCAACTGTTCCTTCTCCCATAATAATGGGATGGAGGGTAAGGTCGAGTTCAAGACCCACTCGGGTGCATAACACATTTGGGTGGTGTTACACATAAATAAAGTGTGGGGTTTTCTTTGGGGTGTGTTGGTAAAGTCTTTGTTCTTGCAAATAGATTATACAAACACATTTGGGTAATAGTTTTCTAAGCAGACCTTTTCCTCTGACCATGTTATTTAATTATGAATATTAAAATATATCAAGTTGTTTTCTTATATGATCAGAAATAGCGTTTCTTCTCATGTTATGACACTTTCCTCAAGAAATATCACTGCCCATTCAAATTGATGTGCAGGTGAATGAAGCTGTTGTCAGTGGATGGTTGTTCTTCCGCTATTTGGTAATTGGAGGTATCCATAAACGCCATACTTTGTTTTGTTTATATGAAACACCCTCCCACATTGTGGTTTAATGTTGGATTCAGCATGATCAACCTCGGGTTGGGTGGTTGGTATTATATCACACACACACACAAATGAATTAAATATTATTGATCTTGCTCTTTATGGTCAAGTTTCCTTTCTTTTTTTTTCTTTTTTTTTTACTCTCTTCCAGTAAACTTGATACAGGAGAAAACCAAAAGTGATGCAATACTAGAACTAAAGAACAGAAAAATTAAATAGAATCAACATTTAGCTGTGCTTGGAATTGGCACCAAGCATGGAGGTAAACCTAGGAATAACCTAGGGTTGGTTGCAATTAAACATTGAACCATCACGAAAATTTCAAATGAAAATTTTTAATCATGTAAATTGTAAAAATATTGAACTTGGGTTCCCTAATTGAGTTCCGAAATTATTATCCTAGTGGGAAGATAAAATAATTCTACTCACTTATAAAATAAAATAAAAAAATAATTCTACTTACCTGGTATGAAAATGAATTAAATTTTTAAACCATATAGACGAAGAAAATAACCAATTACATAAATGAAGTGAATCCTAGACATTAATTAATTAGGCCTTAGGCCCAACAATTAGCTGGCTCCATCCCTAAGGCCACTGGTTAGGCCGTCTTCTTCTTGCGTTTGCATCCATAAGTCAGTGTAATTTGGGGGGGGGGGGGGGTGTTCTATATCTTGTGTCCACACAAAGACTTGATTTTTTCCCCCTGTATCTATTTTTGGGCTGACTGAGCTGCATTACGACTATAAATTGCTTGGTTAAATTTATCTATTTTTCTGATCTTATTCATTTCTTGTATAAATTGCTCCCTATAAAAATTGTCATGGTTCACTGTCTTAGGTCACATTATTGTTTGTTTCAGTCTATAACAAATGCCCAAAATTAGGTAAGGAATAAACATTTATAATTTATTGAATATTTTCTCCATGGAAATTTCTCAAAATTACTCCTGTAATCACTGCCTTAGGGCCCAAAAACGATTGGCGTATTGTGTAACAATTGTTAGGTAGAGGTTAGTGATTAGTATGCATTTAGAAAAACTAATTCTGTTAGATATATGATTTAGTGTTTGTGCATTCTTAATACTTGGTTTCCTCAGACAACTGTGTTGCTTGATTCAGGGGTACAGTATATATATCTATTGTTTATTTTGCTTATGTGAGTCCTAGTGAAGGCGTATAAAGTGTGATTTGGTTGATGCAGCTTATGTTGGTCTTGCCACTATTGCGGGGTTCATATGGTGGTATGTTTATGCTGATAGCGGTCCCAGACTTCCATACAGTGAATTGGTAAGAATTCATTATATTGTTGTTGGTTAGCTTATTGGAATGGGAATATTTCTTTGATTTGTGGCTTCCTTTATTTAGTTGGTGCAAGCCATATTGAAAATTTTGGATTTTTAAATCTCTTTAATTTTGTGTTTAACTGTAATATTTTGGATGGAGCCCGAGTAAATGCATCCTCCAAATCCATATTGGAGCCAAAGTAACAAAAATAAATAAATAAAAGATTATGTGGTATTTGATAAATGTTGGTTCAATATGGGGACGATAGGCTATGGGTACAAGGATACAACATTTCTTGAAAAATTTAGGAGACGATACGCCAGGGATACATGTATTAATTACTTATAAAATATATTTTATTTATAGTTTTTAAATATTGTTAAGCGTTTATTTTTTATATATTGTTTAGCATTATCAATTTAAGGGCAATAATGATTGATAATATGAATCCATGACCATTAAATGATATTTAGATTACAAACCAAAATCCAAAAGAATAAATAGAAGATAACTAGATAAGTGTTCAACTTTGAAACCAAAATATAAAAAATATAAATAAAAATTCTTACAAGTTTGGGCTATTTCTCGCTATTCGAAGTTGGATTACAAGGGTATCCAAGTCGTATCATGGGTGTATCCTAGATGTATTGGCACTTAAAAAATGACCGGGTATGTATCTTTTAGAGGTATCCAATATGATACCAGTATGATACTTATCGGATACTGGTATATGAGCAAAAACGGAGTACATGTGCATCCTACTAGTAGTCAGTGGAGGGCTTTAGACTCTTTGTGTTCATTTGTACATGAAGTAGTCTTATTCCAATAAAATACTTATTTACTTATAAAAAAATAGTAGTAAATGGAGGATTTTCTTAATATTTTGTTGACTCATGTTTCCTATGATACACTGTAACTTATGTAAATAATTAAAAATTTGTTCTTTTCAGAGATTTGCTTCCAGTATTAAGTACCATTGGTATTGCCCCTTTGAAACTCTGATATCTGTGATTGCAGATGAATTTTGACACTTGTGCAACAAGGGAGACTACTTATCCTTGCAGTATATTTAATGATCGACATCCCTCTACTGTGTCCATGACTGTGCTCGTTGTTGTTGAGATGTTCAATGCTTTGAATAATCTTAGTGAAAATCAATCTCTTCTGTGAGTATTTGATTTGTTTTATAATCTTCATTTTTTTTTTGTGTTTTCCCCCTTTTCACCCCAGGTCATATATTTTGAATGATGAAAAATGTATAATTTAATAAAATTAAGTAGCGAAAAGAACTTTCCAACCTTTTATGTTATTTAGTTCTTTTGTATAAGGTAGCATTTGAAGTCAAAGGAAAATTTATGAACAATTAAAATCACCATGTTTTTGTCCTTTCTATCTGGTTGGTCTGGAATTGTGCATGTTTTTTTAGATTTGATTCTGTGACATAGCATACACTATAAATCAGCTGGCTGCACCTTTGAGGTGGGGAGTGCCATACTGTTCTTACAGATTTTATTTTACTGGGTGAATTAAATTGGAGAAGCCATGTTGATTAATATCTTTATGTTCTTCTTAACCATAGTATCACTTGTTTTAAAATTTCTGTGTGTCCTTATTCTAAGCGATTGGATACAGTATTGAGTAGGAACCGATTTTTTTTATAATTCAGTTTCTTTCTCTGTAGTTCCATCCAAAACTGACTTAGGTAGAAGTTCCGAGAACATGATCATCAAAGATGTATTACCGGTGAGGTTGGGACTAGTACTATGTTGGGGGTCTGTTTGAGCACCCAGGTCCAATCAAATTTGACCAGTTTTCACTAAATCCAGATTTTAAAATCTTAATAACGTTGGGAGTGTTCAAAATGGAAAGAAAATATGGTTTTATTGAGTCTCTATAATGAGAGTTGGCAACCCAAAACTAAGATATCAGTGAAGAAATCTCTCTCTCTCTCTCTCCATGGCCACCTTATACAGTTTTAAGGTACTAGTCATTTGTGTTAAGTTGCTTTTATGCTTGCAAACAAAAAGTGACCCGTTTCTCTCTCGCTTGCATGAATAGATAGATTTTGTGCTCTTCTTTTGATAGTCTCTACCAAGGGAAAAAAGCATTAGAACTGACTTTTTTTTAACTGTGCTTAATCTCAGTGTTATCCCTCCCTGGAGTAATTTATGGCTTGTTGCTTCAATCATCCTAACTATGATCTTTCATGTACTAATTCTGTACGTGCATCCACTTTCAGTTCTCTTCTCTGTAAGTTGTCCTTTATTTGTGATACACTTATGTTTTTCCTAAAGTGATTGCCTTTCATAAATGAATTTAATGAGCTGCAATATATTTTGTTACAGGTAACACCATTATCTTGGGCTGAGTGGAGGCTTGTCCTTTATCTTTCATTTCCTGTATGTTATGTATTTTCTTGTTCTTGGTTTGTTGGCTATTTTACCCAAATGATTGGCTTAGCACCTATCCTTGAACTATTATTCTAGAACACTAACTGCTTTCAAACTGTATAAATATAATATTTTCAGCTAAAAATTCTGTCTACTTAAGTGGTTTGGGTTTCCTTTGTTGGTCAAAACAATTGGCTGCTGCTAGGTTACTTTGGTTTTTGGTCCCTAACTAAGCTTTGGAGGTCTTAGAGGTGCAGAAATAACCTATTTGACATTTAAATTTGTGTGGGTGGGCCTCCCTGATAAAATATATCAAACCGACAATTCTTTGCTACTTGAATTAAAAAGAAAAAACAATTCTTTGAGACAATCCAAAAATGAATATATTATGCTCCATCAAGCAAGCTAGTTCAAGCGTGTATTCAATTGATTTATGGGGTTAACCTGAGAATATTATTATAAATTGCTTGATTTTTTTTTTATATAATATTTTTGACTCAAAGATTTTGGGATTAAAGGCTTGGTTGTTGTTCTAATGAGAATTTTGTGCTGAATATGAATTTTTGCCACTTATTTCAAAGCTTTCGCTATCAATGTTGTATAGGTTATTATCATTGATGAGGTGCTGAAGTTCTTCTCAAGAAATACCAAAGGTAATATTTCTTCTTTTGTCTGGCATTTACTATTTTTATCTTGACCAATGCACTAGTTTCTGTGTCTTTCTTAGTTGTAGTCTTATGGTTAATGCTAGGAACATTATTTGCATTGTCCACTTACGTGGATTTTACTGTCTTTTGTTGTATTTATAATCAGCTTTAAACAAGATGGATTAGTGGTTATTAATGAAGGATGTTGTAGGAATATTTGGTGACAAAATTGATGATGAAAATATCTGAGTCTCTTTATTAGTAGTAGAGGTTAGATGTGGGTTCCAGTTAATTCAACTAGAGAAGTCTCTCGATGTCGAATAAAGGACCTATGATCAAATCCCACCTACACTAAAGGAAATTCATTGGTGTCTTGGTTTAATGGTAAAGGACAATCATTATGAAGTGAATGCCATAGGTTCAAATCCTATCGTACTATCAAAAAAGTAGAGATCTGCTTGTAAAAGCATCAGCAATTGTGGTCTGGATCAAAGCTTTTCAAAGTAGCATTCATGTCATGCATTGTATATTGCATGCACATACACAAAGATATGTATAACATTTTCTTCATGGCTGTCCCTCTTGTTGTAGGTATAAGGTTCAAGTTCAGATTTAGTAGGCCTGATATGCTTCCAAAAAGGGAATCTCGTGATAAGTAAGATGTATCTTTTGACCCAAATTTTGCACACATTCCTGGTTACAAAGAAAATGTATCCTTTTCACGCCTATACTGCATCATCCTTGAAATGGACATGGAGCATTCTTCATTCATTATGATCTTTATTCACACTTCAAAGATAAAGTCACAAGATGAGAGGTACCCCACACATTTCCGGAATATCCTTGTCTTTCTGTAATTTGTGAGCAATCTTATCCACAAGATGCCATAATATGTTGTACCATATGACAAATAGGCGGGCCATCGATCTTGGGCCTTTTACACTAATTATTTACTAGTTTACATGCAATATTTAATATAGGTTTCACAGTCCAGGGTTTTAGGAGCTACTCAATGAAGTATTATGTTGTTATCCATATTGCCTGATTTGATCTACCAAAATTTAAGTTATTTTCTTTTCCTTAGTTCTTAGAGGTTTATTATAAATCAGAAGTTCCACTGGCTGCGCCATGTATGCCTTATCATTCAAGGCATGATTCTATAACTGCCTTTTTGGTGAAGAAAGGGCTGTGTTTTAAGAAACTAATATGTTAGCACAATTAAGTTATTTTTATATTCATGGTCCACACCGTTTGATCACTATGATAAACAAAATATAAGGATCGTCTTCTTTCTTTTCTATTTTTATTTTTTTCCCTCCTCCACTAAGACACTCAACAGGCAATAAAGAGAGAGAGAGAGAGAGAGAGAGAGAGAGAGAGAGACATTTGAGTACATATGTAAACTTTATCCCAAATAGAAAATTCAAATATAAAAATTTAAAGCATGAATAATTAAATAATTACGCCAGTGGAGAGCCAAGAAAGAATTTAGTAACCAACTCATTATTTATTGACAGTGTCATGGAGATGTCTAAGTTAAATTGTTTTTCTTAAAACCAATGAATATAACATGGTTTAAGTAATGAACCAAATTTCTTTAACATTTACAATGGTTCATGTGATGTCCACCTTTTGAACATTGTGAAACATTCTTTAGGCTTGTACTCAGGTGCTGTGTGCCCTCCACCCTGAATATAAAACCAAGCAACAGGACACCAGAAAAGAAATCATAATTAAATTAGATTACCAAATACCAAGAATGCCTAATGGCAATAGAAATGATCGAGTTTTTCTTGCCTTCACGGTAGCAAATGTCATCTTGTTCGAATAAGTCCTTGTGTAACTGAAACGTGATCATTCAAAACTTGTTAACCCTTTTTTAGATACAACTTTAAGATCAAAATAGAGAACAAAATATTTAAGGTCAAGGGTTCACCCTGCAACTTGGCCCTGGACGTTCCATGATCTCCAGTCATCGACGATAGAATAGTTTAAAGATCTAATCCATGCTTGAGTCCCCAGGAATGGCACAGTAATATCATGATCTCCACTGTAATTTTTTTTCAAAGGAAAAAAATAATTAACCCCTATTAATGGAAAAGTGAAAGAAAATTGTGTAAATACGTTTTACATTCAATAGAACAATACTATGATAATTTCAAGGATAAAATATTATTTTGGTCTTTAAACTTAATTAAAAGTTTATTTTTAGTCCTTTTAACTTTAAAAAGTTCTTTTTTATCTTTAAACCTTATAAAGAGTTTTTTTTTTTTTTTTTTTTTGACAAATAAGGGTATCTTAGTCAGTGAGAATCTGATTATTTAGGTGTATGCAATCATTCCGTCCAACACACACCATATTTAGGTGTATGCAATCATTCCGTCCAACACACACCAGTCCAACACACACCATATTTAGGTGTATGCAATCATTCCGTCCAACACACACCAGATTATTACAGGTGGTTCCAAAATGCTGACAAGAAGTTTCGAACTCAGGATCTCATAGATATTATGAGACCTTAAGAACCACTAAGCCAAGCAATTAGGATTGTAAGTTTAAATTCTTTAATTACAAAAATAAGGATGAAAAAAGATCTTTATAAAGTTTAGGGATAAAAACAAACTTTTACCCTAATTTCAATAATGAATTAATTACCTGTATATTAAAGAACGGTAGCCTTTAGTACTGAGGTTAACGTGATAAGCAAAACTGCCTGCAGCAACTTGTGTGTAATACAATTCAGATTTGCAACGCTGCCATTCCCCTATGCTTCCCTATGCAACCGAGATCTTTATTATAATATTAATTCGTTGTCCAATAGGTACCTCAATTTATTTTGAGTCAAATTTTGTACCTGTCGTATGTGAAGAGCTTTGCGGACATCATCATCGTTAGCCCAATAACGTGAAAGCAAATATCCGTAACTCTACAAGCACAGAAAATGAGTCATTTAAAATTTTAATTGAAAAGTATGAAAAGATTAACTAATAGTAATAATGAACTTGTTGTCTTTTCAATGTGTAAGTCGAGGAGTTCAAGGTAAATGAACTTATATTTGATTTAGGTTAGTCTCTATATTTTGCTTTCATCTCAAAAAGTGTGGCCAAGAGTTTTATAAATTAATTTAGTGACATTATTGGTTTCTTATATGGAAGAGAGTTTGGGTTTGAATCTCCACTTATCAAAGAACGAAAAAAAAAAAGAGTTTGTTTTGGATGATACATTCAAGATCATTGGATTCATGATTTTTAGTTTTATGAACTAACATTAACATAGTAGAATAAAATAACTGTGTTATTTTATTTTATTTTTAAATGTCGAATTTCTCTAGGCTTTTTTGATCACAAAATATTAAGAATATCATATCTTATCATATTCTTATGGCATATTTCAAAATTTAAAAGGGCAGTGTTTATTGCACACAGTGTGTATATTCACAGCTCAAGATAACTGAAATCGTGATTTAAAATGTCAAGATATGGTGCTCCAGTGATTAGTAAAAAGAGGATGTGGAGTTACACGACAGCCTAATTGAGGATCTGATGAGTCCGAGTTGAGGAATGCCTTCAGGTTTTCATAAAGAGATCTTCTCTTATCAAACATAGCGTGTGGCTTAGGAGAAGCAATACTGCATGAAGGTTCCAAAATTTGTACAGTATTAATTCCTGAAAGACACTGAGAATCAAATTTATAATACAAATATTAGTTTCACATAGATATATACTGAATGATAATAGTAGACGTGTTCACAAATATAATGTAACGTTTTCTTACCTCAGAGAATTCCTGAACATGTTGCACACACTCTGCATTTTCTGGATTTATACTTACATATTCTCCTCCACAAGTTCTCTTCAATGACTAAAAAAAAAGGTAGCCTTATTAGATTCGATATCATTGTGCCTAATGACTTGGGATATTGGAGAATTATGAGCTTTGAGAGATTGAATCACCTCATAGAGTTCATCAGAAATGAGTCCCAGTCCATGAGCGTAAGGGATTGCTGAATTTCCATCTGAACCTTGGTCTGTAATAGGATTTCCTAGTAAGTATCCCTGAAAGCATTGAAATACAACTTAATTAGCAACTTTGAGGAAGCTCTAGACTTTTTCATCAATTAATAATTTGTACACTGTTTGGTAGCATTTGGCAATTGGAACTAAGGGTGGCAGTATTTGATTCAATAAATGTTATCACATGCTCATTAATGTACACTGTACATATTACGTCCACAAATTTACATGAGAGAGAGAAACTAGTTTTTAAAGCTTAAACAAATAAGAAATGATGAATTTAATTAGTTAATCAATATTGTAACAAAAATGACCAACAACCTAGCTAGTTTTTCTTCTTCCCTGAGAGAGAGAGAGAGAGAGAGAGAGAGAGAGAGAGAGAGAGAACCTGGAGATTTATCAATGGTTCAATACCTCCTTCATTTCCTGCAAGGCCATTGTATTTTAGAATGAACCAAAGAGGACAATAACGAAGAGATAAAGTTCTGTACAAGTATAAAGGTTATGGATTACTGTTTAAGTAAAGCAAATGCTTAACATGTTTTCTCCTTTAGTGCTTAAAATACTAGTAACACTGCTTCTATATATTCACTTGCAGATGAATCTTTCACATATATAAATCCACTTCATATTCTCATACCAGCCGAGATTTGTTGAACAAGGATTGGAACGGGAATGCCTGAGTATGAATCCCCAGCAATGTAGGTCGGGTTTGCGACAAATTCTGGATGGTCAATCAGCCACTACAAAATACATCTCAATTACTAACAACAATAATAATTAATAATAACTAGTTACATACCCGCGCAATGTGCGAAAAAAAAAAAAAATTAATGATTTTTTTTAAGTGAAAAATGAAAATAGTAAATGAGATTTATTAGTCTTAAATCATTCTTGAAATGATATGATTATTTTCTAACAAAATACAGTCGATACAACATATTAGATTTTCTAAATTAAACAATCTATATTTGTTATTAGAAATTGTTTTAAATTTAGTAAGTTTTTTTTTTCAAGGAAGCATAATCCATTTTACATTCAATTATTATATAAGGCGAGAAATTTTGTAAATAATGTAATGTGTGGTTAGAATTTGTTTCTAATACTCATTACAAATAGTTCATTCTCTATATGTCTTGAATAACCTAAATAGGAAGTAGATATAGAAAAAAATACAAGACTTTAATAATATAAGAAAAATGTAATTTTCTCAAAAAACATACCAACATTACATTGAGGATGCGACATAATTGTCAATGAAACAACTATTCTTTCTGCACAAATCTCTTTTCCCAAAACATCATAAAAGTGGATTAAATGGATTGAAGTGGACTGAGTAGACCAAATAGACGAAAATGGACTGAATTAGACCAAAGTGAACTGAACCACTACGCTAATGTGACTTAATAGGAGCGTGCCGAATAAATAAATTTTATGCTTCAGTTTTTAGATATTATATAAATATAGATAAGAATAAGCTCTATATAAATAAAGGTAGGTTGAAAACATGTTAGATATATTATTAAATATTATTGTTGTTGTTGTTATTATTATTATTATTATTATTATGAATTCCAATTAGAGAGGAACAAGAAATTGACCGAAGTGGACCAAATTGCAACACTAATGTGGCAAATGTTATGCTTTAGTTTTTAGATATTATAGATAAGAATAAGATATATATATATATATATATATATATAAAGTTAGGCTGAAAACAAGTTGAATATATTATTATTATTGATTCCAATTAGAGAGGAACAAGGACAAGTGACTTAAGCTTCATGAAATATAATTCCCCTAGAACTAGTGAACTTGTACTTAGGGATGGCAATTTTGCCCCGCCCTTCCCTATTTCGTCCCGTTAGGGTTTTTCTCGCCCTGCGTAAGTGGTGGGCGGGGATGGAGTGAGATTTTAGCCCCTCCATAGGGCGGGAATGGGTTTAGACATTTTGTTCCCGCGCCGACGTTAATAAGTGCTATAATTTTAAATTTTCATACTCTAAATCCGTACTATTTAAACAAATAAATCAATAGTAGTTTATTTAAATGTATGGATGTTATGATTTTTTTAATTGTGATATTGTCTCATTAAACACTTAGATAATATTATTCACTTCTTGCTAAAAATTAGTTTGATTTCATGAGATAAATTTAGTTATAATTTTAAGTATATTTATATTAATGAAATAGATTTTATAATAAAAAATTGTAATAGTTATGGTACAAATTAATACGAAGTAGAATTTTACAGGGTGAGACAAGGCCCCAAGGGGCATGGGTGAGGTAAGGAAATTTTCCTCGTCATATGGAGTGGGGCGAGAAAGAGATAAGACAAAACCATGCGAGGCGAAGGTAAAGATCCCATCATTCGGGCCCCACCCCTCCCCCATTGCCATCCATACTTGTACCCACCATCATACGGAAAATTATTCAATACTTTGAAAGTAATTCTTCCTCTTCTCACATATTATAAGATGAATTTCGTTTTGAAATTTATAAACAGAAATCATTATGATGTGAGAGAAAGAAATATTACTTTCAAAGTAGTTGATCATTACTTTTTCTTTAATTACCAAGTAGTGAATAATTCCTTCTCCAAAAAAAAAAAAAATGTAGTGAATACTCGCCAACTTCACGAATCACCATATACACCTTGATATGGCACATTATGTTTGGCAATCATTATATGGTATATAACAGGGACACTCCCAAGCAGGAATGTGAAGCTGCATACCCTAATCAGAAATTGGTGGAGCTGGTGTACTTGTTTGAAGTCGTCTGACTGATCAGCAATCCAATTTTTTGCATAGGAAAATCCAGTGCCAACGGGCGAGTCTACAAATATTATGCTAGATACCTGTCGTTTCAATCAGCACAGTCCAAATGTACATCATAATTCTAACTGAAAAATGTGGGAAGTTTGGAAAGAAAGAAAGAAAGAAAATTAGAACTACAAGAAAAATATTTTCACCTTTGTCCAAGAGTACGGATTTAAGACCAACTTTGGCAGGCTCCCATTGTATTCCTCTACCTTAAAATTCAATGAACCTACACAATTCATATATCAATAACTTTTAGCTCTATTCATGGTGTATATAATCTGTGTAACTGATTTATTTATTTTTATTTAGTTGCTCTATTCAATTACTCTTTTATTGTGCAAGTTTCCTTTTTTTCTTACATGAATTTGAGTTTTATATGCGAGACCTACATGTACGGCCCATTTATATATGAGAGAAAGTGTGATACACCTGGTGCAACAAATGATTAATTTCACCTAGTTACCAACTACTAACTTTCTTTTATCTTTTCTTATTAATCAAAACAGGGGTTTTTCACCTCTCAATCAGTCCATCTTTCTTTTGCTCACCAACCACCACCTTTTAGAAAAAATCGCAAAAAAGAAAAAAAAGAAAAAAAGAAAAAGAAGTTAAAATGAACTTTAAACCTTTCAAATTTGGGGTTGTTTCTAAAAACAATGTCATCTAGATGTAGCCCTCATTAAAAAGTAGTGTTGCATGTAGCTCACAAGTTTGGATCTAAATCCTGTGCAAACTCATGAATGGTCAAGATGAAAAGTTAAAAAAATTTCATCTCAACCATAAAATCAGAGAAAAAAAAAGTTTTAATTTTTTTAAAAACTTTTTTATCTTGTCCAATCAAACTACTGAAATGATAAGATATTACATCCAGTGCAATAACCTAGATATTTTACGGGACCTCGGTCCCTCAAGTCTCACCTATTTCAAAGACAAGCCCTGACCAGGCAGAGCAACCGGGGCCACCGGTTAGCCACAGCACGAGAGGGTCCTCCTTAGGATTGCTTTCGGACTTGACAAAGTAGTAGAAGAGTTGCACTTCCTCTGATTCACCAACTCCCACATACCTATAACATTATTACGTAGTAGTATAACGTTACTCAACATTATATATATTGCTTCAAAGAAAATTAAGAACGTTTAAACATACGACATTATTGAAATTCAGAAACTACCTAAAGTAACTCCAAACAAATTGGAACTAAGGTTTTGTTGTTATTGTTGTAGTAGACTATCCTAAAGCATGTGTACTAACCCAGTTTCGAGCTCAAAAGGAAGAGGGCCCTGGAACCCAGGAAGAAACTTAACCATTGAGTGAGAAAATGCAACCTGCGGGCAAACTTGTAAAAGAAGAAGAAGAAGAAGAACCAACATGTGTAATAAGTAAAGAGAATCATGACTGAAAATTGAGCCTAGTCTTGCCATTATTGCATTTGGTCTTGGTATTTCTTTGATTAATTTGTGGATATATAGGAAGAAGCTGGGATAAGAGTTGAAAATATGGGGGTTAAACGGGTGGTTCATGGTGGAGACGTAACATTGTAGAATATCTACGTAGAGAAAGCCAAGGATGGAAGCTAGGGGTTCTTTTCATATACTTTTGTTTGGTTCTTTGTTGTGAGGTTGATTGACACTGGTGCTTGCATTATTGCATATAATGAATGAGCGTTCAAAATAGGCCTGGATTAGTTGTGCAAGTTGTTTGAGAAACTGAAATTAATGACGTGTGTTAGCTGAGCTCCGGTGAAAGCTGCTGGCACGGTCTGAAGGAGAGGGGACATCACTCTCGTCTCTCCTTATTCAAGGACATCCATTCAAATTCACACCATATATAATAGATTAGGCATGTGAGAGAATTCCATTTTGCAAAACAAAATAAAATAAAACATACTTGTTAAAGAACATTGTAACTCAACTAATTAGCACTTTTTTATTTATTTTTCCAACAGAGCTATCGAGTGTTTAAATTCCCCACCACAAATATCAAATTATCAAAAAACAGAATATACTTATATGGCACGAAATAATAGAAACTAGAGAGACATTTATTGGTAATGAGATGTGCAAATCTTGTCATGACCTAGTTTATACAAATTTATTTTAGTTTGATTCAAATTCTTATTTGTTAATCTTATTAGATCTATAATGCTTTTGTCTTCAATTTGATTCGATGTTTAGTATGTTTACTTAGGCTTCAATATGTCTGTTGTGCACCATTGATATGTTATGTTTGCAATCAAATTTAGTGTGAACATGGATAATTTAACTTCTTGGAACTCAATGGCACTTGATCTTGCTTAGAGATTAGTCCTAGTACTTGATAACTTAAAATTTAATGTACTTGCTCTCCATTCTTTATTGTTACTTGCATTTTCTCCCTAAAAAGTTCTCTTAATTAAGGCAATACCGAACCACATTCACTTAAATGCAAAGTCAATTTTTTTTTTTTTTTAAATGAAGTCAAATAATCCACTCAAGTCTAAACCTAGATCGAAACTTGAAATAAGGTATCGAACCACCTGTGATCAATTCAAGTAAATTAAAATTAAAATCCACTCAAATAAAAACATTAAAGTTTAAGGACTAAAATAACAAAAATAAACTTTTAAGCACAAAAATTAATTTTTTTTTTATCAATACAATTGGAGCAATTTATCATGGAGCAAACATCATAAATTTCAAATTTTATCAAGAATTTTTTTGTTTTATTAGTTTTATCATCTCTCATAGAGTTTGGAGCTTTTCACTCACATTTTCAAGCAGAATAACAAATACATATATAACTATGTGTGTGTGTGTGTGTGTGTGAGAGAGAGAGAGAGAGAGAGAGAGAGAGAGAGAGAGAGAATTTCATGCAATTGCATTTTAGTACTAGATGTGGGGCCTCCACAAACAAATTTTCTAGTTATGCCATCTTTTTGGAAAAAAGTATCTTGTGAGATGATCTCACGAGACACTTCTTTCACACCATATGTGAGTCACAACATGTTGTAAATGAGTTATATGATGAGATAATCTCATAAGATATATTCTCTTTGAGCTTCATAATCTTCACTCTAATTGAGATTTTATATTGCTAATCATGTGCCAGTAGGTGAAGAACTTGCATTTGAGCCCTTGTTGCTAGACATCGAATTTGAAATTATGGATTGCATCCAAAAGCTAGTTTAGGCCCATGCTTAATAATATGGCATTACGTGCTAAATTTTATTTGAAATTTTTAGGGTGCACGACATCTTTAAGATTAATAATCAAGTGCTCGAAAACTCTAGATAACCCATGTTAACAAAAAATAATAATAATAACAAAATAGTGCTAGTTACTACTTAAATGATTAGACATGTCAATCAATATTATTTATTAATAAGGGGTGTTTGAATTCGAATCTCACCTATATAACAAAAAAATTACCTATCAATGTTTTGACCTAACGGTAAAAGGCAATATCATAGATACGGAATATATATATATATATATATATTAATCTTGTAGCTTCTCTTTTTGGTGCCAATTAGTGGCGGTTTTCCGCCCAAAGAAAAAGATGATAATAACTTGTTGTAGGTCAAAAGTTTCACAGTACAATAATGACCGGCAACAAATATTGGTCCTTTTTTTTTTTTTTTTCCTCTTATAATAAGTAGAGGAGGATGGTTTTAACTCAGGTTCTTTTTCATAGGTACAAGACTCTTACAAGAAAACTGATCCCTCAACAATACATCTCATTTTACTAAAAACAAAACCAATCAAAACAACAAATTATAGTCACAATGGAACAATTCCACTAATATCACACTCATCTGAAGACAAGAACTACATACATTGTATCATATGCTGAAAAGAATGAAAGATTAGCATCAACAAGGAGTAGGAAGCAGTGGAAGCTACAACACTAATGGAGTCATTTAGCCCCTCAACAACTACATCTTAAGTTGCTGCAGACACCAATATGCAGCTAAACCTGCAAAAACAGTGTTTATATACGAAAACAGGATTTTAGATTCTGCAGAGGAAGCCGGCAATGACCCAGATGGTAGAAAGGCAGAATCAGGGCCAGGTGCACCCAACTCCTCTGGATTTGGAGGGCTTGGACTTGAAGTAATGGTGGATATGGATGATCCAGTTGGAGCAGGCACTGCACCACCAGGATAAGGCAAAAGTGGAGCAATGTCTGGGGATATTTCTTGGAAAGAAGATAGAGATAGGGGAGAGTTTGTCGAGAATGATGGTATAGCTGAGATAGTGGAAGCATCAGAATTAAATTGAGGAGATAAACAAAACAAAGGTGAGGCCATGAAAGCCATGATGATGAGTGTTCCTAAATGAAACCAAAAGGAGGCCATTATAATCATGAAGAAATCAATTTCACCTTATTGGAGAGTGTAATATACTTAAGTAATGAATATTTTACTAAGGAAAAGAAGAGGGAGTTGGGTATGTATGTGGGCTTTGGTGGAAGTTATGATTTGGGTCCTTCAAAAGGTATTACTGGAAGCTCTAGGTGGGGTCAAGTTCCAAATGGCCAGTGATTAAGGGATGGCAATGAGAAAAAACAGGTTGGCATGTACGGGATATAGTCAAAGATTGGTAGACTTTTGTTGTGATTTTGTTTGGTAGCAGAGGATTTCCCTTTTGCCTTCCAGCCCGTGATGTTGGAACTCCCCGAATTTATGATAATTGGAACCCCTAGACCTAATCCATCTAGTTGGTTACGAAATTGACAAAATCCAAAACCAAAATAAAGTAAATGTCAACCACCCTTCTTCTATTGCAGTTCATTGGAGATACTAACAAAGCATTACTGTTAGGAACAACTCGGTGGAATTCACAGTAAAATTACAAATAGAAGTCAACAAGCAATATTTTAAGCTGTATTAGATTTTCCACAATAAATGTTGGAATTGAGCTGCAAACTTAGAAGTGTTCAGAATGTATTTGGAGTTGTTCGTGTTCGATCTCAGATGTAATTAGTTAATTCCTTGGTAAGAAACAACAGACAAACTAAAATATTTTTTGCAATTATGCACAGAACATTAACTAATTGGAGGCTGAAAGTCTCTGAGGTAAATGACAACTTTATTTACATCAAACTGGAATCATCAGTAGTGCTACTGAAAATATTTGCAGACACATGGGACCTTAAAATGCCTATAAATCTGAAAAAAGTAAACCCTCCCCTCACCCCAAAATCACTACCCAAATTGGTCATCGTTTAGCAGCTATAGCTGCCAAAGGATGTCTCTCCTCTAGTTCATAAAATGAAATTGAAACCAGTTCTAGCTGCCAAAGGATGTCTCCCTTCAAGTTCATAAAATGAAATTGAAACCAACGATATGTGCCAATGCTGAAACCTGTAGGGGAAAAACTTAGGTGCTTTGGGAGCATTGCTCCCTCCTCTCACATGAGGGGTGGGCCCCACGCGGGGGTCCCACCATGGGGCCCAACCCTCATGTGAGAGGGGGGAGCATTGCTCCCAGAGCATGTAAGAATTACCCAACATGTAGCGGGTGCTGATGGTATGCATGGACAGCGACTTGAGCCTCTTACAAGTTATACCTAAAACAGGAAAAGAAAATACTTGAGGACAATTGTTCTTGAAAAAAAAAAAACAAAAACAAAACAAAAATCTAACTGCAGTAGGATAAAGGTTTCCATTGCCTTCTTATCCAATGGAACTGAGCATATTTAATTCCAAAAAATAATTTTTTGTGTTCAGGCACTAGCAAACAGGAAGCAATTAACAAATTGAGCAACCTTAAATTTTATGAAACAAATATACTACCTTGAGGTCATCAAACGCACCGAGGCAGCCGCTGCAGCTCCAATGCCACAAGCAAAGCAGCATTGGCTAAAGCAGATACACCTGAACTTTTCAATTTAGACACAAAAGCTTCAATCCTTGAAATCTCAGGTATAGATATCGATAATATCATTGCTTGTGACAGATATTGCCTACAAGAATAGCCAAGAGCATGCAGCACCCGCAGCACAATTAAGTGTGAGACGCCCCTGCTTGAAGACTCAAGAATTGCACTAACCTTTGGGAGATTAGTAAGAAGACCAGTGGTGGCTTCCCTCGGAGCTGCCTTAAGCAACAATACCACAGATTCAGAAGCTATATCTGCTACATTTGCTTCATGGGACCCACATAACTCCAACAGTACACCTACATTGCTACCAAAGTCCATTATGTCTCTTATGCATTGCTGCTGATCAACAACACTGCTTGCCTCGGCAGAACCATCACTTAAGAGAGCTGGTTCTTTTGTGTAGATGAATCCTTTTCTGCTGCTGATTGATCGTAGAAGAAAAGCCCTACACAGGCCAAGAGTTGGTTCAAGAAAATCCTCCATATCCTTTTCATAAACAAATTCCAAGAGGTTTCCAATCCTCCTGACTACTTTTAGTTGGGAAAGTAATTTGGATTCCATTTCAGGAGCAGATGCAAGAGCCAGACACAAGTTGACATTGTTTACAGTTGCACTGGAGAGATCACCAAGCAAAAACTCAAAGCATTGTGAGATTGTCTTCAGATGCAGAATGTCTGAAATTCTAATGTATTTAAACTCGATGAACATCACAAGAAGCTTCTGCGCATACATTGGAATGGGATCTTCATCTTCAATCAAGTTGGGGTAGAGAGGGAGGAAATGCGTATTAGATATGGACTTCAAATCTTCTGATCTTTGCTCATCATCAAATGGTTCGTTAAGAAAAATGACCATTACGTCAAACAAAATTTTCAGGCACAAAAATCTGGCATCACCATCCTTGTTTCCCTTATACAGAACAGCCAAGCTGGGGAGAATTTCTTTAATGAAAATGACGGGGTTTTCAAGAATTACAGGGGACTCTTCTGTCACAGATTCAAGAACTCTAAGAAGGGTTATTTGGAAATCGTCCCTGCCCTGCAAACCAAATAATAAAGACAATTTGCATATTAACAGATCAATGTCACCCACATCATCTTGTTTCTTTCACACAAAAGGATTCAAAACCACTTTGTCAAGGTTAGAAGTTCACCACTTAGCCAAGATAATTGTGTGAAACTCATTTTCCAAATAATTTAGTCAAAGATATCCACATAAGGAACTTAATTCACCTTTTATGAGCGATTAATTTAGCAATAAGTTGTTCACTAAATATGGCAGACTTGCGCAGGCATTTTACCAACCACATCCACCATTATTTCACCCTACGAAGACAAAGTATTCAAGCTGATAACAAGTTTCACATTTTCCAAGTTTTTAGACATTGACTGTTGGAAGATCTAGCCAACTATACAGATTTTAGCAAAAGTACTCCTTTAAACCTTAACAGAAATGGAACTCAACTCAGTTGAGAAAAATGAAGCTATCTTGTCAAAATGCAAAAACTAGACATAATTAAAAATGAACAATGCTCAGATGCAGCCACCTACCTGAAATGGGGTCTCGACAAGTTTGATTAAATTTGCCAACTGCTGCAGGACATGATGGCTGACCACCTTGCGCTTAAAAGATGAGCTCCCAAGTAGATGAAGAACAACAGGAAACATATGAACATTAGTCTTTGAAGCAGTTCGACTGCTAAGGGCGGAGATATGACCGTGGCGCCTTCCTCCCATCATTTGCTGAATATCTCCAGCTATGGTATCCAGTAAACCTGGTATAGTGGATGCCACAACATTCACAAATGCATCTAAACACTGTTTCACAAAGTTGTCCTTATCTTTTGCTAGCCTGTCCACAGCAGAAAGTAATCTAGCATTGCACAAAAAGTGTGGCAGCCATCTCCTACCATTCTTACAAAGGAGAGCCACAAATATGAGTGCCTTTCCCTTCAAAACTTCACTTCCATGCTCAATGAGAGACACAAGACTTGGGACAAGATTTTTATCCTCTGCCAGAGGTAGAAGATACCGACCAGTACTGGTGAACATATGGCTTCCAAGCATGGCCATGTTTAAAAGGTTCAAGCTAATTTGCTGCTCACGTGGACTGCCCTTGACAACGGCAGATGCTATTTCCTTGAAGGAAAGTTTATCTATAACTGATTGAATGATGGGAGGATTGAAACGAACCAGGCGGACCAAACATGATCCTGCTGTGAGTCTCATGCTCTCCTGTTTCCCTGCAGCCCTATATATATAGCTCACATTACTAATCACATCCTGGCTGGTGAAACGAGCTGCCCAGTGCCCTCCTTGACTGCAGATATTCTCAATTGTCCTCAATGCATAAAGTTGAGTCATATCATCCTCACCTTTTCGTAAAATTGATGACACCAATGAAAGCAACGAATTGTTAACCTGCCCCAAGGAATGTGAAGTATCTATAAAGAAAAATGATGTAGAAGAACAGGAAGAGTGCATACAGGACTCAATGACATTCTATAAAGTAAAAGTTCTCTCAATAAATCATTCATGAGACTTCAATTGATAGGTAGATTTACGATTTTTTGTAAGTAACAAATTAGTTGAATAATAGAGGCATGAAGGATATGTTAAACTTTTTACTTATAGAAAAATCATATTTAGATCAACTGATCTTCTCCCTATCCATAGGAGTTTTTTCCAAAAAAAAAAGAAAAGAGATCAACTGATCTTCAAAAAAATTGACACACAAACACCACAGTTATGGCAATAAAGTAGGAAGCTAACCTGCCAGCCAGATGTGGACTTAATGTCCTTCGATGGAGATTCAGGTGGATTGTTATCTCTAGTATGATCATTTTGAGTTGATATATAGAATAGCAACTCACCTAAAGCAGCCATAGAAAACCTCCTCACTTTATCCTGCTTGTCCCTAAGGCCATCAGAAAGTGAACCTAAAATTCCAGAATTCGCTAAATCATCTTCAATAAAAGTCGAATGCCGTATCAGCAAGCCAATCAGTGATGCAAGTTGAACACGCAAAGCAGAGGCCTTGGATTGTCGGAGCATTTTAACAAGCATGAGCATTATTGGCCCATTGGTCAAGATATTGGCTGCTTCAACGTTAGTGCTCAACATCTCAAGGTATTTGATCACGTTCTGCTTCTCCCCGATGCTAGTGTTCCCACTAAAAATGGCTGTAATCCTATTGTTCAGGGCAGCCAACTGGTCTTTATGCATCTTCACATATTCAGATGCTTGCAGGGCCTCAAAGGGAAGTGAAGGAATCACTTCCAATAGTTTATCAGCTTTTCTGCTAGGCATTACAGGTCTGACTGAGAGATCAGATGGGTGCCAAAAAACCTGGGAAATGTTATTAGACAATTTTGAAGAATCAGAGTCAAGGACTGATCCTGAACCATCTTTAATTCTCTGATTTTTAAGTTGAGGACTGACACTGGGAGGGGTAGCAGCCACTTCAATATGCTCTGAAGATGAATCCTGGTCCAGTGGTTTTGATTCATCTGAGGCAGGCATATCAAACTGATGTGTATTATTTTCAATATCTTCTACTTTCCCCTGTTGCTGATCTTGACTTGACATCTTGTCTTCAGGAGTACAAGTTGCATTATCAGATTCATCCTGTGCCTCATCTTCAGTGTTCTCATTAAAATCAAGTTCCATATCAGTGTTCTCAATTTTGACTTCGGCATCATTCTCAGAGCTATTTGGCAAGGGCCTCCTGTAGTTTTCCTTCTCATTCTCCCTCTGTAAGTTTGTCTTTGCTATTCTTGAAAGTCTTAAAAGATTCACGCCTCTAGTGGCACTTGGACGATCTTTATGCTTCTCCTCAACCACTCTACCAGAAGCCTTGGTTTGAGTTTTGCGGCCACTTGGTATACCCTTGACTGGTGTCTCAGAGCCTCTCAATCCTAAAATAGAATTATCATCCTGCTTCAGAGCCCCTTTTACATCTTTTTCACGATACTTAGGAGGGGTCTTGTTTTGGAGAGATTTATCACCTTTACGTTCTGAAAGACATGGTTTAGCATATTGTTCTATCATATTAGTGAAAGCAGGCTGAGGAGGTAAAGGCACTGGAGCGAATTTAGTTCTCCAAAAAGCATGTCCACAAAGCTCAGGCCATTGAATTCTTTCAGCAGGATCTTTTACCAATAAAGAATCGATTAGGTTGACAAAAGTGCGGCTTGGATTACCAGGGAGAGGTGGAGTTGGATCTGAAAGGATGGATTTTACTAGTTGAGTAAATTCCCCTCCCATGAAGGGAGGCCTCCCTGCATAACACTCATATAGCACACAACCAAGGGCCCAGAAATCAGATGCATAAGAATGGACACCCCCATCCTCAAACAACTCAGGAGCCATGTAAAATGGCGTTCCACGTTTAGCTTGTGGCAACTAAACAAGTTCATAAGAATCAATCTACATTAGCAACTAGTTTATTAAGAGGGAAAATAAGTAAAATGATTATCAAGTCAATTATAAACTCTGTTTATAACATCAATTGTTGCAAAAGTTGGTAAAAACATACCAAGGAAGAAGGAGTTTTTGATATATCACTCAATTTTCTAGCCAACCCAAAATCACATAGCTGCATGGCATAATGATACAATAATAATTATTCATTTATAGATCATAACCACTGGCAATAGCCTGAGCATACAAGAAAAAAGAAATGCAGAGGCACCTTTGTACGTCCATTTTCATCCAATAGAATGTTCGAGGGCTTCAAATCACAATATATAATTCCCTTGGAATGCAAATACCTGACAAGATTGATCATTTCCTGAACATAACAATAAAACATGTACTAACTATACAAAGAAAAAGGAATATCAAGGTGATGAGCATACTGCAAAGCTTTGACAAGGTCGCGTGCAAGATCATGAATTGAATCTTCTGGTAGTTTTTTATCCTGCATCTCAGCCACAAAAATTTTAGTTATGTAAATCATGTCATTCTAAGCACGCTTTACATTCAGATTTTTCATACACAGATCGCATGTCCTCATTTCTATATTAACCAAACAAACCTAGTATAACGAAATTGTCAAAACAATAGTATGATCAGGTCTAAAAAGTATGCAAATCAAAGTCTTTTGCCACAACATTAGTATAATTTCCCCATGCTTTACAACCAAAGATTAATGATATATCTGACCTCTGAATTAACCCAAAGCAGATAAAGTCTAAGACAGATGAAGAAACATTGAAGCCATTAAAATGGTGCAACAGTTAAATCAGATCAAAATGGCAAGCTTAAAAAAAATAATTATAATAAAGCTATATTGCATTTTGCAAGAAATATGTTACACGTCCATTCCTTTTCCATTTCAAATGTTCTACTGATTTATAAACCATAGAAAACACTAATCAGCTTTATTTGCAGTCAATCTGATATGCATCTATTAAATCTTTAAAGATAATAAGTTGATAACCATTATTGTCTAATTGAAAAGGAGTTTGATATAACAAGGGTCATGATCCAAAAGGACTAGATACAACTCTAGGACACAATAATTTTCCTTTTATACACAAACACTAGTGTAACAAGGACACTCATAATTTCACTGAATAAGCTCGTTAACAGCGCCTACATCCACAGTCCACACCCATAGTTAAATCACAATTTGAAGATGTTGTATTCAATAACTCATATCTACATTTGGTTGACACCAAAGGTGTATCCTTGTACAAAACTTCTTATACAAGCAGTTGGATTACCCACAACATTATCAATAAAATTAAAAGACCAGAAAGCCTTTCAAAGAAATGCATTACCTCCTTCAACAAGGTCATCAAATCTCCACCGACACAGTACTCCAAAACTAACCACAAGTGAGCAGATGTTTCATACCTGATAGAAAAAATTAATTCATATATTAAATGCAAAATGAAGAGCAAAACTGAAATTTCAGAAGCCGTCATCATCAAGTCAAGTGGCTAATCAGCAAGCAACTGTACTAACAACAGTAGATTCTGTGTTTCTGTATTCGAATAAGGCCTTACCAGGAACAAAATTTGAGCACATTTGCGTGATCTAGAGAGTGGAGAACCCTAACCTGCACGCAAATGCACCACAAAAGAACAAGGAAATAAAATAAAATAAAAAACTCATATCATATAAACACAAACACAACACTCTGCATATATAAAAAATGCAAAACTGGTTGTGTTTAAATGAGCTTATTTTCAACAGTTTCTTTTGTTTATTGTGTAAAAATTTAAGTAAAGTCGTACATTCTCTTATGATGTGAAAATAAACTCATTGAACTAGTCATACCACAAAAGTACTTCCTAAAAAAAAAAAAAAACCAGCAGCTCATTCAACATACTTGTTTGGCATCAAAGTAAAACTAATACTATATGTGATTCAAAGAAATCCACAATTAGTAACAGGCACTCTTTGTGATTCAAATTAATTTTAAAAAATCCAGATTTGTGATTCAACTAGTTTTGAAATTTAAAACAGTGCTTTCATTTTCAGATTTGCCTTAGATCAACAATTTTACACAAGTGTGAATCAAAGTTACCAGAAAGGAAAACACAAATCGGTTCAGGAAAAATGAAATAAAGACTATAGCTTACTTCGTGAAGAACCTTGTTCTTCTGCGATTTATCGACGCTCTTAATCGCGAAGTACTCGATTGTCTTCTTCTTCCTGCCTTTATACACAGTCTACGAATCCAAAATTGGAAACAAACAAACCAAAAAAAGCAATTAATTAGTAAAGTAAAAAATCAAACTTGGACAAGTTAACCATATTTAGAAATTTGAAAATCGGAACTAGTTTTGAGCAAAATGGAAGTGTTACCGAGTATTTGCCTCTGCCAATGGCTTGGTAGATGTGGTAGTGGTTCATTGAGCTTCGCTAGGGTTTCGATTTGGGAGAATCAGAGAGATCACCAAAGAGAACACAGAGAGAGATTGAACATGTGAGAGATGGAGAGAGGGACTGTGTGAATGAGCGGGAACATAGAAATGAACGAAAAAAACCAAATCTTAGAATTGGATAGGAACGTAACGGTGATATGGTAGGCCGTGTATCCAAACGGGATGGATAGTAATTAGTCCGTTGAAATTTGAAAATACTGGGAGGATGGGAGATTATGTTGTGCACGCTTGTGCACGATAGTAAAACCCACTGTGGAATACAAATCTTTTGCACTTTTTTTTTTTTTTTTTTTTTTTTTTTTGGGTTTTCTACTTTATGTTCCACTCATAACAAGTTACTATCTATTTGTTTAACTTTCTTTATAGAATAGCCAAAGTTTAAAATGGAGAAAAATAACCACATAACAAGTTGTGATTTGTGAAATATAAAGTAGAACATAAAATATGGTACAGATGATTTGTATTCCTCGTAATGAGAGTTTTATGGCCGGAACTTGACCTCAATTCAATTGTCGACCAAATTGAGTATTAAAAGTTTAAAATTATTTATTTTATTTTGATTAAGTTGAGCTTGAGCTTATTACAAAATTAGATATTTAGGTGTGTTTAGATACCGCTCATTTTGTTGAAAACTAAAAACCCTATAGCAAAATAATTTTTAAATTTGTGAATAATGCAGCGAGAACAGCTTATGTAGCTGAAACTGAAAATTTTTTGTTGAAAGTACTGTAAATAAAGCTAAAAAGTAATTGAAATAGTACAGTGAGGTCTATGGATAGTACCAAAAATTGTAATGGGACCCATGAATAGTAGTAAAAATAAGTTAAATAATAAAAAAGCTAGCTTTTAAGCAATTGTCCTAAACGCACACTTAAGATTAGCAATTTTTTTGTCAAACAAATTTGAGCTTATTCATAAACGGTTTGATTGACTTTTTTTCTCTTCTTCTTATTTTACAATAAATACTTTGACAAATTATTTTTTTTTTTTTTCACATATCTATATTAATAATTAATAATTAACTTATAGTTAAGATTATATAATTTGATTTAATAATATGAAATGATTTTTGTAAGGACACGAACTGATGAACCAGCCTAAACAAGACGAGATGGCCCAAGTAATCCTTAAACAATAAATTTATAGAGAGTAAGACGCGAAAGTTGGACTAGATTGATTTAAACATCCAATGCCACATGTGGAAACTTTTTAGAAAGAAAGAATGAAAAGCCTAAGTCTTAGCCAACTCTCCTTTACAAAGGTCCGAAGAGGCAAATTCTACTGTTTTCCCTTCCTTTCCCCTTTTTCCTTCCCCATTTAGAGTGGAACTCCTTCACATTATATAGCTCCCTCTAGACCATCTCCACCTAACATTTGTCATCCATCTGATTCTTCACTTGAGTGCATGTCCCATCAAGTATCCCTTTCTGCCTGTTATGAATCACAGTGGCCAAGGTTGCACTGTTCACGGGTCTTCTCCACATAAATGCAGCCAAAGGAGTTGGTACAACGCAATTAATGCAGTGGTGGCAGCCTTACCTCAGGTACTTTTGGGGATTCCCATCTCCCCAAAGCTGGAGTCACTCCTCGGACTACCTCCCCTACTTCAGACGTAACGAACCGCAGTCTGGGGCCGTGCATGTTCATTTCCTCCTCCTCGGTTCACACCACGTCCTCGGTCATGATCGGGGCTCAGCAGATCGCAATGGGCCTCCAATCCTTCGAGGCCCATAACATGATCCTGGGGTTCTCAGCCTCTTTATGGCCCAATACGTGATCCCGGGCCCCTGTCCCCACAATTTTCATTTATGAACTTATAAAAATTAAATTCACTAATATTGTATTGTTAAAAGTAAATATGATTTTCACAAACTAACTATTTACATTATTAAATAAATTATTAATAATAATTTGCTATCTTATAAATTTATTTACACAAGTTACCCAATCCAATGAATAATAGAGTAATTTGATATCCAATAACTTATAAAGTTACACCATACAAAATTTAAAAGAAAAAGCATTACACAAATGCAATTTTTATTTAGTTAAAATTTCTTTTACCCGAATTTAATATCTATTTACAATTTTTTTTTAAAATGCTTGGGATCCATAACTTTTACCAAATGAAGTAATAATGGCATAAAAAAAAAGCGTGAAGCTCTTCTCTGTGGAATAATTTTGTCATTCTATAGGGTCCGTTTAAAATCTGCTTATTTTGCTGAAACTGAAAATTTGTTGTTAAAAGTACTGTAGATAAAGGTAAAAATTAGCTTAAATAGTACAGTGAAACTCAAAAATAGTACCAAAAATAAAATAAATAGTAAAATTAGTTGGCAAAAATAACTTCCAAACAGAGGCATATATATATGGTTTTATATATTCTTTTTTCCAATCTCTCACATTTCTCACGCATCCTATCCTAATATCCCCGTTCTTGTTTTTGAATACGTAAACAAATTCCCTAGCCCATGTATTTCACAATCATTTTCTTCAATTTTTTTTTTACAAGATAGAAATTCTATTCTAGCCTAATCTAAAGTGTATAATATGTGTGTGAAACTACCTTATGAAAACTTTAGCCCCAGCCCTTGCTCTCCACACCTCACAAGCACTTATACTTATAAAGTGACAATCGCACCAAAAATGTGCAGTGATATTTTCTTCAAGTTCTTATGGGTAATTATATATGAATCCGGTTAATGTATATCCTTAACAAATCTTTTTTTGGAAAGTTTTTATCAAAAATTAAAAAAACTGTCAAAAAATTTTATCAATTCCTTATAAAATTTTTATAAAAATGATTTATTAACGAATGCACTTAGTTGATGTTATTCGTTAGTTGTTAGCTGATATGTGGCAGCTGATAGATACAATGTGCTGTTACACTAGCCATCCTAGCTCACAGCCCCCCCTCACCCCCCTCTCTCTCTCTCTCTCTCTCTCTCTCTCCTTCATGCAGTCTGGGGAGTTGGGAACTGTACGCTTCGTCTTGTACCAGCTATATATCTCCTCATTTTGAGGGAAATTTCTGTTACTTCAGCTACTACTTACCACAATTAGCCACGTGTCACTATAAATGGTTCTGCATCCAAAAACTAATTTCTATTCGATCTTCTTTTTTTTTTTTTTTTTTCCCTCATGCCAGCCAAGACACATATTTTGGTCACCGAGATCAATCCTCTTATATTTACTTTACTCATGATAATGACAATTCTAATCCATGAAAACCTCTATTCATTTCTTCTACGTACCTTCTTTGTTTTTGCATAAGAGTTAAAGAGCCACTTGAAGGCTTAAATGAAATCAGAATCCCAATTTACATTATATTTGATCATTTTGATACAAGCCCCTCAAGGGTAAGATTGTAAGAGAGTAACCGTACGTACGTACATATTTTATATAATTTCTACCTTTAATGATGAACGCCCCTAGTTTGTTTGGCAACAAACTTGCAATGGAAGCGCGCGTTGGAAGTGCCTGAGCCAAGCCCATTCTTGTTCACCATGCAAAGGGGCATTTTGGTACTAGAAAATTATCCAAACGTTTATAAATATCACGTTTCCGTTAATTTCATTCCTTTTGCCTAGCTACTACTATTCAACTTTCTTTTTCTTTCCATTAGCATTATCATGTTTTCTCACATTGCTTAGACACTTGAATCTTCAACTTCAAGGACTAATTAAGGTGCGACTCATTTTCCCATTTTGTTCTCTCTGTTGTGCCTCCTTCTTGTCATACTCAGGATCCATATATATGGTAAAACAGTCTGTGTTTTCATCTAAGTGCGTAGTTATTTTATGGTAATGTAGTATTCAACTATTGGAATTTTTACTACTAAAATTAGCATTTACATGTGTTTCATCTTTGATGTTAACTTGTGTTTAAGTAATTGAATGACCTGCATGTACTACTTGTTTCTCCTCTGAAGTATTTTATATACCCTGCTGCATTCTATATAAACAACCATTTATCAGGATTTGTGCTTGGAAAGTAGTAGTAGGAGTAGTTATATTTAATTGTCCATTTATATTTTATATCTATTCCCACACAATGGTTTATCTCGGAGAGTGAGAGAGAGAAAATGTTTTGGAAACTTCTTTTCATTTTTCCTTCATGCATGCTCTGCTTTCCTTGTATGAAAATTTTATTTTATATAGACATATAGATATAGAAAAACATGAGTTTCAAGCTATACGTGGTGTTACACTAAATAATATTATTGGATTAATACTTTGAAATTTTCACAATTAGATTATATAATTTTTATGTTTTAAATGTCATGTCAATTGAATGTTGTTCATTATTCAATTTATAAACTCATGTTTTATGTGTAATTTGAAAATTTACTATATATGAAGGCTATAAGAAGAAAGAAAAAAATGGCTCATGCGTGAAGGGTTTGAGATTATCCTCATTCTGATTGTCCTGAAATTTCACTATATTGTATACCCAACAGTTTTTTACGGCTATCGGAAATGAATTTTGACCCGGTGTTGGAGGCCAAGTTGCCAGATCTATTCTCTGAAGACTCTGGTGTAAGAAATCGTGCTTTTGGTACCGTAGTGCGACAGATTTATTTCGCGAGGCGAAACATTCAATCCATGATGCCTCTGCTCGAATTCGTTTGGGGAAACAAAAGACAAAACGTTCCAGTTGACACTGCCAAAAAAGTTATCGAAATCCTCAAATTGCTTGCGGTATATAGCATAGACACATCGTTTTTTGCTTACACTTCGGCATCGAAAATTGTCTTGGACATCCTTGATCAACATGGGATTCACGAGCTACACGATGCGATTGAGGACTTGTTCCTCAAATTCTCACAAGCCATCTACTTGTACAAGCAATTGGGTGACAACAGGATCAAGTGTTTCATGGAAGAGAACTTGATGTAGGTTTCTACAGCAACTCTAAAGAAGTTCATTCCTGTTGATGACAAAAGCTTATTTAGTGAAGGTCAAGCACTTTGCTTCAAGGCTATTGTGGGAACTTTATTGTGGAGCTTTAGCTCTGAGAGCATCAAGGAAAGTGTGGTGTACTGGGTTGGTCAAGTTCTCGAACAAGGACAAGGTGAATTGATTCATGTCAATTTGTTATACAAGGTACTTGACTGTACCAACTCTCAGACCGATACAAGAATTTATGTCAGAATTCTTACGGGTATTGTGAAGGTTTTAGAAAAGGCTAAATATACAAGTGATGTTCCACTCTGCATGCGTGCTTGTGCATTGCTGTCTAACCTTTTGACTAACCCATTTCTCATGGAATACCATGACAATCTTCTTGTTCAACGCCCATTTCGTGTTATTCGACTTTTCAGCACCCCAGATTCTGAGCTTTCTGTTCCTGTTGATAAAATGGTGAAAGAAAATGTGAAGGTGTACATGTCAGCTCTTCAGAAGCTTCGGTCAATTCTTCAACAGTGCAACTTCGACCCCAGCCCAGAATTTTTCAATAGTGTCTCTGAGGCCTTATTAGCACTCGAGTTCACTCATTGTCATGGGCTTGTGAAGTCTGTATTTGATATATTTACTCTTAATTTATGTCCATGAAAATCCCTATTCATTTCTTCTACCTTCTTTGTTTAATTTTGTGTTTTGGGCAAATTACAAAGTGCATTGTTTTTGCAAGAAGAGTTAGAGAACCACTTGACCAATGGCTTATAAATCAAAATCCCGATTAACATCATATTTGATACAAGCCCCTCAAGGGTAAAGATTGTAATTAAGAGAGTAACCGTGCATGGTGACACCACCTTAATTTCTATCTTCCATGAATGCCCCTAGTTTGTTTGGCAACAAATTTGCAATGGAAGTGCTTGAGCCAAGCCATTCTTACCAAGGCCGGGTCAAGATAATTTGAGGTCTAAAGTGAAAATTTTAAAGGCCTTTTTATATCTAAATGTCACTTAATAATCTTTTTTTTATATTATATATATATATATTTATTTATTTCAAATCTATTACTAATTCTTATTAATATGACTAATTCACTTAAAGTGAGCTAATGGTACTTGTTATATAAGTTTTACTAACTAGCACATTACCAATAATAAAAAATTATTTAAACATTCATTTATTATATTGTTTAAGTAACACCGATTATATTCCTATCACATCGATCAGTTTGTAAGTTTTTTTATTGTAAAATTTGTATTAGCTTTAACATTTTTCATTCATTTAATGGTGAATGGGTTGTATATCTATTAATTCTTTTTTTTTTTTTTTTTGTGCGAAGAAAATGCTAAACTCATTACAAATTTTATTACAAAAAACTTACAAACTGATGTGACAATGAGGTGATCGTTCAACAAAAGAATCAATAAGTATTAAATTTCAAGCACATCAATATATAAGACCTATGTAATAAAACTTGTAATATACTAGCATAACTCTAATATTTTAAGCCTTTTTAAGAGTGAGAAAAAAATGTACACCTAACTCACATTTTTTCTTTACTTATAAATAAAAATAAAATAAAAAGACCTTACCGCCCCCATATTTGGGGCCTTTCTATGTTAGGGGGCCTTCAGCCATGGCCTAAATGGCCTAGGCCTAGGGCCGGCCCTGATTGTTACTCACCCATGCAAAGGGTCATTTTGGTACTAGAAAATTATCCAAACGTTTATAAATATCATGTTTCCGTTCCATTCCTTTTGCCTTCTGAAGTGCATGTGCATTTGATGTTGAAGAATGCATAATGATTATTATTGATGATATTAATTAAGTTTATATACATAAACCCAAAAGCTGGTACAGCTATAACAAACTTAACTAACTAACAGTAATGTAGTAATGTTAACATAAAACAGATTAGCCTACTAACACAGGAAGCACGTGCAGCACGTGACAATTACTTAAGTAGACTATAACAAAAACTACTTGTAGCTTGTGAACATAAAGACAAAACGACTTGTAGCTTTAGCAGCTTTAATTCTGCAGTAACTAGCATCTCAGCAGCAACTTGTAATTCTTCTTTCTTCTCAACAGTTATGTTATGTTTTTAGCTGCTTATATTTTATTTGGTTCAATTTCTTGAAATTTTGTAGAAATTTTTTATGCGTATAGATGTAGAATTATAAAGAAAACGTAGAAACTGTGAAAAGTTTTAAAGAATTGGAAAATTGTTGATATATTGTAAAATTATCTAATTAGGAAAAAAAAAAAGAAGCAAAAAGCTGTTTTTTTTTTGGTTTGACCATAAATCTTATTATATCAACAAAGCACTTGAAATTTTATGACAGTACATTATTATTTAATGGAAAAAAAAAAAGATCCTTCTCCAGTATAATTTCATTAATTAACATAATTATTCTTTAGTAAGAATTTAAGCCTTATATTAAACCCTATTCTAAAAAGGAAAAGTATTACACCAATTTTTATTTAGTTATAATTTCTTTTACCCGAAGATGATTGCTAGGTACAGTGTGCTGTAACTGCTGTTGCACTAGCCATCCTAGCTCACAGCCTCTCTCTCTCTCTCTCTCTCTCTCTCTCTGTGTAGTTCAACTTTGTACCAACTATCTCCTCATTTTTAGGGAAATTTCTGTTACCAACTCACTTCAGCTAAATGGTTCTGCACCACCTTAAGGGTAAGATTGTAAGAGAGTTATTACCGCGCGTGCATGGTGACACCACCTTAATTTCTATCTTCCATGAATGCCCCTAGTTTGTTTGGGCAACAAATTTGCAATGGAACTATGGAAGTGCATGAGCGAAGCCCATTCTTGCTCGCCATTCAACGGGGCATTTTGGTACTAGAAAATTATCCAAACGTTTATAAATATCATTTTTCCATTCCTTTTGCCTCATTCTCATTTTTCACATATATACCGTTTCCATTAGCATCATTTTTTTTTCTCACATTGCTTATTAGACTCTTGAATCTTCAAGGACTAAGGTGCGACTCATTTTCCCATTTTTGCTCTCTGTTGTGTTAATAGTACGTAATTTTATATGGTAATAGTACGTTTTTAACTATTGGAATTTTGGAATTATTCCTGGTAAATTAAATTAATATTTATATGTGTTTCATCTTTGATGTTAAGTGCTTGTATGGCCTGTATTACTTGTTTCCTCTCTGTATTATTCTGTATACCCTTCTGCATTCTATAAATAAACAACCATTTGTCAGGATTTGTGCTTAGAAAGTAGTAGTTGTAATATTTAATTGTACAGTTATATCTCGGAGAGAGAGAGAGAGAGAGAGAGAGATAGAAAATGTTTTGGAAACTTCTTTTCATTTTTCCTTCATGCATGCTCTTCTTTCCTTGTATGAAATTTTTATTGGGAGAGAGAGAGAGATGGGTTCAAATTATATGTAGTGTTACACGACTGATACTAATTCTTCAATGGATTAATATTTTAGAATTCTCACCTTTAGTTCTCTATGTTCTTAATAAGTATTCGAAATTTCGTGTCAATTGAATATTTATCATTATTTGATTTATAAACTCATTTTTTGTGAATAGTTTTAAAACTTACATTTGATAAATTATTGTGAAATTTTACTATGCGTAGAAGGTATAAGAAGAAAAAAAATGATTCATGCATGGAGGGTTTGAGATTATCCTCATTCTCATTGACCAAATTTCACTATATTGTATACCCAATGGTTTTTTACAACTATCAGAAATGAATTTCGACCCGGTGTTGGAGGCCAAGTTCCCAGAACTATTCTCTGAAGACTTTGGTGTAAGGGACTGTGCTTTCGGTATTGTTGTGCGACAGATTTATTTCGCGAGACGGAATGCTCCATCCATAATGTCTTTACTCGAATTCGTTTGGAGAAACAAAGGACAAAACATTCCACTTGACACTGCCAAAAAAGTTATCGAAATCCTCAAATTGCTTGCGGTATATAGCATAGACCCATCGTTTTTCGCTAAAACTTCGGCATCGAAAATTGTCTTGGACATCCTTGCTCAACATGGGATTCATGAGCTACATGATGCTATTGAGGACTTGTTTCTCAAATTCTCACAAGCCATCTACTTGTACATGCAATTGGGTGACAATAGGATCAAATGTTTCATGGAAGAGAACATGGAATGTGTTTCTATAGCAACTCTAAACATGTTCATTCCTGTTGATGACAAGAGCTTATTGAGTGAAGGTCAAGCACTTTGCTTTAATGGTATTGTGGGAACTTTATTGTGGAGCTTTAGCTCTGAGAGCATTAAGGAAAGTGTGGTGTACTGGATTGGTCAAGTTCTCGAACAAGGACAAGGTGAATTGATTCATGTCAATTTGTTATACAAGGTACTTGACTGTACCAACTCTCAGACCCATACAAGAATTTATGTGATAATTCTTACGGGTCTTGTGAAGGTTTTAGAAAAGGCTAAAAATACAAGGGATGTTCCACTCTGCATGGGTGCTTGTGCATTGCTGTCTAACCTTTTGACTAACCCATTTCTCATGGAATACCATCACAGTCTTCTTGTTGAGAGCCCATATCGTGTTATTCGAATTTTCGGCACTGCAGATTCTGAGCTTTCTGTTCCTGGTGATAAAATGATGAAAGAAAATGTGAAGGTGTCCATGTCAGCTCTTCAGAAGCTTCGGAAAATTCTTCAACAGTGCAACTTCGACCCCAGCCTAGAATTTTTCAATAGTGTCTCCGAGGCCTTATTAGCACTCGATTTCACTCAAGTTGATGAACTTGTGAAGACTGTATATGATATATTTACTCTTAATTTATTACCTTAAAAACCTCTATTCTTAAGGAGCATTTTGGTACTACAAAATTATCCAAACGTTTATAAATATCATGTTTCCATTCCATTCCTTTAGCCTTCTGAAGTGTGCATTTGATAATCAAGGATAGATGGGTTGCGAGTTAGGTTTGGTGTTTATACTATAGAGTATAGAGTCTATAGACTAGTACTACTACGTAATGTTATGGTTTTTTTTATTGTTTATTAGAAAGAAAGTGAGGTGGAAAAATAAGAGTTGGGATGGACTTATGGTTATATTGTTTTGTTATTGTTGAAAAACAAAGGAGAAACTAATTGATGTTGAAGAATATTGCATAATGATTATTATTGATGAGATTAAGTTTATATACATAAACCCCAAAGCTGGTACCAGGTATAACAAACTTAACTAACAGTAATGCTAACAGAAAACATATTAGCTTACTAACACAAGAAGCACGTGTAGCACGTGAAAATTGCTTAAGTAGACTATAACAAAAATAGGGATGACAATTTCAACCCGATCCGTGGGTACCCGGTCCGGCCTGACCTTAATGGGTTGGATTTTACCCGGCCTAATAAAGAATAGGGTCGGGTTTGGGTTTTAAAAATAAAAAAAAAAACCCGAACCAGGTCTGGATTTTTACAAAAACCCGGCCCGGACCCGACCTGGTTACATAAGAAATAAAAATTACTTAAATACCCTTCTATATATATACACTTATAAACTAACCCTAACCTATTCATTTCACTTTTCCTCACTCAGCCGCCCTCTCTCTCTCTCTCTCTCTCTCTCTCTCTCTCTCTCTCTCTCTCTCTCTCAAATCTCAATCTCAGCAACATCTTTTTCTCTCTCAAACTCTCATGACTCACTCAACCTCACGACGTCGACCCCATGGTCTCGTTCAACCTCACGGCGTTGGCTCTGTTCGTTTAGCCCCACGCTCATGATTTTTCTTCTTTCTTTCTTGGTTCGTTTCGTCTTTCATTGTTTTTTTTTTTTTCTTTGTTTGTATTTGTGATTTCTGTGTTTGTGTTTGTGTTTTTGATTTTGAGAAGGAAAATCATTAATCTGAAATTTGTGTTTGTGATTTCTGTTTTTGTGTTTGTGTTAGGGTTTCTGTCTTTTTGTTTGTGATTTTGAAAGGGAAAACTGAAATTTTTGTGTTTGTGAAATCCGTGTTTGTGTTAGGATTTGTGTTTGTGATTGTGATTTTGGAAGATAAAACCTGAAAAATTTGTGTTTGTCTGTGTTTATGTTTGTGTTAGGATCTGTGTTTGTGATTTTGAAAGGGAAAATGTGAAATTTTTGTGTTTATGAAATCTATGTTTGTATTTGTGTTCGGATTTGTGTTTGAGTTTATGATTTTGAAAGGGAAATTCATTAATCTGAAACTTGTGTTTTTGATATTTGTGTTTGTGTTGTGATTTGGGGCTGGGCAGGACGAGACGGGGCCCGTGGAGCCCGCGGGGCCCAGCGGGGCGGGTTTGGGGTGGGAAAAAAAACCCGATTATTAAACGGGGCAGGTTCGGGTAACAGATTTAGGCCCGCGGGTGGGGTCCGGGCATAAAGAAACTTGGCCCGAACCTGACCCGTTGCCATTCCTAAACAAAAACTACTTGTAGCTTGTGAGCCACTTATTACATAAAGACAAAACGACTTGTAACTTAAGCAGCTTTAATTCTACAGTAATTAGCATCTCTGCAACAACTTGTAATTATTCTTTCTTCTCAACGGTTATGTTGGGGCAGGGGCAGTTGCTCCCCCTGGCCCTACTGAAAAAAACTAATGACTATATGTAAAAGAATTATTAAAGTTGGACTATATGTATAAAGGGTGAATCTATTATTTAAGTTGGACTATCAATATGTGAATAATGTCCAAAACTTGTTATGCTGTCAAATTTAACGACACTCCGAATGTCGGCCATGCCAGGTTAAGCCACATAGCAAGATCCACTATACCAAGCCCAGAAAGGGCGCCTCACGCTGTCAACACACGACATTGGACATGTGTGATATAGACCATTTACTGCTAACTTGGGCAATGTGCTTACATGTGTGCATATATTCTTTATGTCAAAACCTAAGTTTAAGGGTCCGTTCGGTTAGAGGAGTGAAAAAGTGGGAGGATGAAAAATTGTGGGAGGATGGAAAAGTGGAAGAATGGAAAATATTTAGTTTTCCCTCTTGTGTGTTTGGTTGGAAGGGTGGAAAAGTGGGAGGATAGAAAACTCTTTTGTTTGGTTTGAGAGAAAAAGAGAAAGATGGAAAATGTAATTTATATAAATTAACTATTATACCCTTGTTACATAATCTGTAAGAAATAGATTTATTTGTAATTATTAAATAATATAAAATTTATCACATCATATATATAAATTTATATTATTATAATGTAAAAATTAGACTAGGTCACATTGAAAAAAAAAAAAAACAACGTTCAGTAACGTTGAAAAAAAAAAAAAACAACAACAACATCGTTCTCAGTAACGTTTAAAAAGAAAAAAAAAAAAAAAAAACAACAACAACAACAACGCTCTTAGTAACGTTGAAAAGAAAAGAAAAAAAAAAAAAAAAAACAACAACAACGTTTAGTAACGTTGAAAAGAAAAGAAAATGTTCAAGTCACGTGGAAAGAAAAAGAAAAAAAAAAAAGAAGGAGAACGTTGAAAAAAAATAGGTGGAAAGATGGTATTTTTGTAAAAATGCTATTATAGAACTTTTCTCTCCAGATTTTCTTTCCGATTTGGAAGAAAAAAAAATGTGAGCCCGGAGAGAAAACTTTCTCTCGAGTTTTCCATCCTTCCTATTTTCCTTCCCCAAACGAACAGTGAAAAATAGTATTTTCTATCATACTTTTTTTCTTTTTGTTTTCCATCCTCACTGTTTTCACTTTAAACGAACGGAACCTAAGACCTTAGTAGTTAGTACCATGAGTCTAATTGTTATAGTATGAATTTTTATGATTAAATATTAACGAAAACAACATAATATTAAATTTTAGTTGATAGTTATCTAATTAATAATAATCTTTAATTTTCATTCGTAAATGAAAATCCAATTTTGAAAAAACAAATCACAATTCAACTTATTCATATGAAAGAAAAGCCCTTAATAGATAAATGCAATATTCTATTTTTTGTGGGCTTTCTTACTTTAAACTATTACATAGATGTTAGCATCTCAAATAACTTTTTAAAATTATTTTTTTAAATCAACCTCAACTATTATATATAGATGTGCTTAAATGTGTGTATCATATATATTAATTTTTGCTCACTCTCAATTCAAATCCTAACTCCTTCACTGCTTATATTAAATCCTAATTCAAAAAGGAAAAGTATTACACCAATTTTTATTTAGTTATAATTTCTTGGGAAATGCTAACGAGTGCCCTTAGGGCACTGGTTAACAATCAATTTAAAGAAAGTTTTTATGGGAAATGAAAAAAATTAATTAATATTTTGACAGTTTTTTTCATTTCCCATAAAAGTGGAATCAAAACTTTCTTTAAATGAATTATTAACGAGTGCCCTAAGGGCACTCGTTAGCATTTTCCTAATTTCTTTTACCCGAATTTAATATCTATTTACAATTATTTTTTAAAGCTTGGGATCAATAACAGTGGAATCACACGAAGCACGAGGTTCTTCTGGGGAATAATTTTGTCATTCCATGATTTTAATTTTATATTCGCTTCTCCAATCTCTCACATTTCTCACGCTTCCTACTATCCTCGTTCTCTACGCAAGTAAATTCCCTAGCTCATGTCCACACTATCATTTTCTTCAAGTTCTTATGGGTTGCACCTAATTAAAAATATAGCGATCCTTAACTCCATATTGCAACAGAACGTTGAAACGTGGCAGATGATAGCTAGATACAGTGTGCTGAACTGCTGTTGCACTAGCCATCCTAGCTCACAACCTCTCTCTCTCTCTCTCTCTCTCTGTACTTCGACTTGTACCAACTATCTCCTCATTTTTAGGGAAATTTCTGTACACCAACTCACTTCAGCTAAATGGTTCTGCACCCAATAACCCACTCACTTGTACCAAGTACCGACTATCTCCTCCTTTCTATTCCTTTTTTTTATTTATTTTTACATGCAAAGACATATATTTTGGTCACTGATCCTCCTATATTCACTCTCATCTAATCCATGAAAACCTCTCTATTCATTTCTTCTACGTACCATTTTTGGGCAAATTATGAAGTGCCTGGTTTTTGCAAATGTTTAAAAGAGCCACACTTGAACCATGGCTTAAATCGAAATCCCGACTAACATTATATTTGATCATTTTGATTCAAAGCCCCCTCAAGGGTAAGATTGTAAGAGAGTTATTACCGCGCGTGCATGGTGACACCACCTTAATTTCTATCTTCCATGAATGCCCCTAGTTTGTTTGGGCAACAAATTTGCAATGGTACTATGGGAGTGCATGAGCCAAGCTCATTCTTAGCTCACCCATGCAAAGGGGCATTTTGGTACTAGAAAATTATCCAAACGTTTATAAATATCATGTTTCCATTCCATTCCTTTTGCCTCATTCTCACTTTTCACATATATACCGTTTCCATTAGCATCATTTTTTTTTTCTCACATTGCTTATTAGACTCTTGAATCTTCAAGGACTAAGGTGCGACTCATTTTCCCATTTTTGCTTTCTGTTGTGTTAATAGTACGTAATTTTATATGGTAATAGTACGTATTTAACTATTGGAATTTTGAAATTTTTCTTGGTAAAATTAATATTTATATGTGTTTCATCTTTGATGTTAAGTACTTGCATGGCCTGTACTACTTAATTGTTTCCTCTCTGTATTATTCTATATGTGCGGCATTCTATATAATAAACAACCATTTATCAGGATTTGCGCTTTGAAAGTAGCAGTAGTAGTATTTAATTGTACAGTCATATCTGTTCCCACAATGGTTTATCTCGGAGAGGTAGCTAGAGAGTTAGAGAGAGAAAATGTTTTGGAAACTTCTTTTCATTTTTCCTTAATGCATGCTCTTCTTTCCTTGTATGAAATTATTATTATTATTATTATTATATAAAGAGAGAGAGAGAGTTGGGTTCAAGTTATATGTGTGGTGTTGCACTACACAATACTAATTTTTATTAAATTAATATTTTGAAAATCTCATCATTAGATTATGTATTTTTTATAATCTTCACATGTATTTTAAATGTAATATCAATCGAATATTTTTCATTATTCAATTCATAAACTTATTTTTTATGCATAGTTTATAAATTCACATTTGATAAGATAATCCTGAAATTTTACTATGCCTGGAGGGTTTGAGATTATCCTTATTCTTATTGTCTTGAAAAATTTCACCGTAGTTTTTTTTTTTTTTTAGCCATTGAAAATGAATCTCGACCCAGTGTTGGAGGCCAAGTTCCCAGATTTATTCTCTGAAGACTTTGGTGTAAGGGACCGTGCTTTCAGTACCGTAATGCGACAGATTCATTTCGCGAGACGGAATACTTCATCCATGATGCCTCTGCTCGAATTAGTTTGGAGAAACAGAGGACAAAACGTTCCATTTGACACTGCCAAAAAAGTTATTGAAATTCTCAAATTGCTTGCGGTGTATAGCATAGACCCATCGTTTTTCGCTCACACTTCGGCATCGAAAATTGTCTTGGACATCCTTGCTCAACATGGGATTCATGAGCTACACGATGCTACTGAGGACTTGTTCCTCAAATTCTCTCAAGCCATCTGCTTGAACATGCAATTGGGTGACAACAGGATCAAATGTTTCATGGAAGAGAACTTAATATGTGTTTCTATAGCAACTCTAAACAAGTTCATTCCTGTTGATGACAAGAGCTTATTGAGTGAAGGTCAAGCACTTTGCTTTAAGGCTATAGTGGGAACTTTGTTGTGGAGCTTTAGCTCTGAGAGCATCAAGGAAAGTGTTGTGTATTGGGTTGGTCAAGTTCTCGAACAAGGTCAAGGTGAATTGATTCATGTCAATTTGTTATACAAGGTACTTGAATGTACCAACTCTCAGACCCATACAAGAATTTTTGTCATAATGCTTACGGGTATTGTGAAGGCTTTAGAAAAGGCTAAAAATACAAGGGATGTACCACTCTGCATGCGTGCTTGTGCATTTTTGACTAACCTTTTGACCAACTCATTTCTCATGGAATACCATCACAATCTTCTTGTTCAAAACCCATTTCGTGTTGCTCGACTTTTCATCACCCCAGATTCTGAACTTGTTGTTCCTGGTGATAAAATGATGAAAGAAAATGTGAAGGTGTCCTTGTCAGCTCTTCAGAAGCTGCGGGAAATTCTTGAAGAGTGCCACTTCGGACCCAGCCCTGAATTTTTCGATAGTGTCTCTGATGCCTTGTTAGCACTCGAGTCAACTAAATGTGATGAACTTGTGAAGTGTGCATTTAATAATCAAGGATAGATGAGTTGCGAGGCAGGTTTGGTGTTTAGACTATAGAGTATAGGGTCTTTAGACTAGTACTACTACGTACTGTCTTGGTTTTTTTCTTGTTTATTGGAAAGAAAGTGAGGTGGAAAAATAAGAAGTTGGGATTGATGGACTTATATCGTTTTGTTATGTTATGTTTTCAGCTGCTTATATATGTTATGTTGAAAAACGAAGTGCATGCAGTATGCACTATTTTCACTCTCTCTCTCTCTCTCTCTCTCTCTCTCTCACATGTAAATCAGAAACGTGAAATTAGTATTTGCTCCACAAAAGAGAACATGAAGTGGAACCTCAAGTATAAAATTGAAAGCCAAATCTCATTTCAGTAGGCTGGGATTGTTTATGTACTTAGCTAATATTTCATAAATTACACAGGCAGCCAAAATTGTAAAATTTAATGACACATCCAACTAAAACTATTTTTAAAACAAGATTAAGATGCTTTCACGGGGACAATAAGAAATGGAATACAATTGCAAACTTGAGAAGATGATTTTCAATAAGGATATCAATTTCCAAAAACTAAGAGATTATAGCTTTTTAAGGAAATAAAATTAGGATTCCTATGGAACTAGGGATGTCAAAGAGATTAGGTCAAATCATTAGTTTCGTGTCCTCTCTTCAAAACAAGAGCTGGGTAAATGAGACGCGACAAGGTGGGGCAAATGCATTTTGCAATCCTCCTAATGTAATTTAGCATAACTTATTTGACTTATTGCTGAAAATTAGTTAAAACATAGTTGTATCAAAAGAAGTGAAATTTTAAAAAGCTATACACAAGCAAATAAGTACAAACCTAAACATAAAAAGCCAATGGCAAACAAAGACTAACTTCATTCTCAAAAAAAAAAAAAAAAAAAAAATCTAACTTTTAGATGTTAGTAATAGGTGAAAACACATGTTATCTGTCGTGCCTTGTTTCATCCCACCCTGCTCCCAAATGAACATTGACCTGCCCTCCAGCGATTGTTGCCCAATTTCGGGGTGAACAAGGCTGGACATGCGCTAACATAGGTTCTTCATTGGAATCAATGCTTTCAACCAAAAAACAAAAACAAGAAAAGCGAAGAGGATAACGATTTGGCTAAAACTAAAACTACAAAATTTTATGTCACATGAGGATCATATTGACAATGATTTTAAAGTCTCAAGGACAAAATTTTCCAAATTAACAACAGATCTAAACCTGGATTAACTCATTTGTATTGTTGCTGTGATTATTGAATATTTTCTTTCCTGTGTCCGTAATTACAGTTGCGGCTCTATAGTTTCTCGTACATTAAACATCGCATGCTTCATGAACAAGTCTTTCCAAGAGAATCAACAGCCATTCCACCACCATCAGGAGTGGGCAGAACTATCAGCAACCTTTTCCATTTTCATTCCCACGACCTCTTCATCTGTTTTATCATCCTCTCCTTTCTCAACCTTCAATTTCTGCCAGAATAAACAAGAAACAGTCACAACAGATATTGTGAATAATCCATAACACTAACTTCAGTGATCATAACCAGCATATTCTGTTAAAGTAGCATATAGAGAAAAATTTCAAATGAAAAATTTATAACCATTTTTGAAATTAATTAATTCTCCAGCACCAAAGATACTCCATTCTTTATGCAACCCATAACATACAAATGGAAAGGTAGATAAGTTAAATCCAAATGGCCAAGGGTTTGTGACCCCTTGTTTGCATGGGTAACTTTACTAAGCCAAAAACAAAAAAACAAAAACAAAGAGTGGAAAAATCTTCTAGGGTTTTATCAATAGCAATTTTTCAAGTAAGAGAATTGTAATCTACAATGGTGCATACTAAGACATCCCTATGAAATTCTAATTGGCTTCCATTCATGTCGGTATATGAGGCAATCTTTTTTCCCCTTAAATCCACAAAATCACTTGTGAGGTTTTATCATTTCAAGGTCACATATTATGTTGAGAGACAGATGCCTGGTGACCAGATTGAAATTTGATTGATTCCAGTGATCCAGATTGTTGCAAAATTGATGCTAAGCTATTATGGGATTTGATTGCTATTCTAATTATAAATTTATAAGTTAATTTTACTTTCTTATTTGATGCAATTTAGAACTCTATTTATAGGTCCTAGAGGAAACATTACTGGTATGTTTATTTTGATAAATAAATTTCTATTGGAGATATAAGATATTACAAAGTTTGGTGGTGTGCCAGGAAACTCTAGCTCTAGGGTTCAGGCTGCTCTTGGTGCTGAAATCTAAGGTTGTTCTGTTTTCTTTATAATGCACACAAGCTCTTTTTGCAACTTTGTCCTGCATCAATGTCTTTTAGATGATTCCTTTAAAGAGGACAGATACATGCCTCAAGTTCTACCGGGAACATATATATAGACATTATTTTCACTAAATTCCCATCACACCTATGGTCATCTGCACACAATTGTGTGATTCAAGAAGTAACATGCATCATGTGATTCACCTTTCACCATCTAAAAAGCACTTTAACTGCAGATTTCTTTCCGAAGTATTTTTACTTTATCAGTGTACCATCATGCCAAATTATTTAAACTTGTAAAAAATGCAAAACATGAACGTTTGATGATTCTTAAAAAGATAAATCATGGGAAAAAATACATATAATTCTTGGCATGATATTTACAGTATCAATTAAGGTGGAGGTGGTAGCAAAGATGACTGGAATATATGGTACCTGAAAATATGGCAGTAACGAAGGAAGATAGGTAAGGATGGTAACAATAGTGCATGGTAGGGGAAGGTGGTGGTGCTTGCATTGTGATGATGTTGACATGGTTTACAGTAGCAATCACTATGATGAAGATTTTAACGGTAGCTAAGTACAATCACAATGTGGATATGCTTTAAAAGTGCCCCAAACAGTGAATCTGGTGATGTGAGTGTAGTGGTTATGGTAATTCGTTGGTGACTGTTAAGAATCATACATAGCCATTTACAACTGTGAAAAACAAGTTCCTTCATCAAATGTATCTATTTGCCACCTAAGTTACTTGCTTCCAGAAGAAAGGTACTTCCAGATGCAAGCCAAAACTTGCATAATATTTTCAAACTTTATGATCATTATGAGCTAATAAAATAAGAGAAACATCACTCACCTTCGTAGCCACAGGTGTGTCCCTTGTCTTATGTGCAAACATGTTCATGTAGAGCTTTGACTCTCTCTTGTCGCTCTCAGCTTGAAGTTGCTTCAAATTCTTCTGAATCAACTTCACCTCCCTGGAGATAACCATACCATGTTTGACAGAGTGCCATAATATTAAGACTTTTAATAGCACGTTGAGCAGATTAAAACACCTTCAGTTACCTGTTATGAGGATCAGCCTCAAGAGCTTTCTTGATGTCTAATTCAGCAGAGACCAGATCTGCAGATTCCATATAGGCTTGCGCCCGCCTGTACAAAGCTTTCACATTGTGGAACTCAATGTCTAGCACCTGATGGAGATCAGAATTTATAAAATGAGATTACATCTTTCCTGACATTCCACCTCTCTATACAAAGAAACAGCTTGTACTGTTGAAAGCTCCACTATGTTCATTTTTTATGGTTGCTGTATTTGCCAATCTGTCACCAGTAGTAATGTCCACATCTAGGTATTGATATATACTACCATCATATTATATTTTTTGGGGGGTGGGGGGGAGGGAGGGAAAAGAGCATTAATAATTTCAATTAATCCCTTCTCCATAAAATTATGGAATTTCCTGTGAAATCATGTGGCATGCCATGAAAGAGTTATGATAACAGCAGTTGCGAAAGCAATAATTTCAGAAGAGCTAGACCCAAGCCCCATAATAGAGCCCACAAGGTGAAAAAGTACTCAGATTAGCAAACTTTTGATCACCACCATATTGTTTGAGATGAAAATTAGTTGGAATTTCCTAAATTCAGAGAGCCCATCATTGGATCCTAATGGTTGCGTTTTGACACAAACAGCAATGGTAGGGACCAGACTGTGTTGCTTTGCTCAATTTTTATGTTATGCATAATCTCTATTATAAATTTGCTTTTATTGTTAATCCTTCCACTAGTAAATATGCATAGTTTTCTCTATCTGGAAAAAAATTTTCAAGTGACACAATGCTCTACTCCTCCAGATAAATATCGGTTGCTTTTCTATTTTTCTTTTTTTAAGAATCTACCTCTGAACATAACTTGATTGCTCCCTGAAAGTCATGTAGTTTGAGGCTACATGCTGCACCATTCAACCAGCAAGATACTCTTAATTGTTCAGCAAGCTTTTGCTCATCATCCTCGAAGGATCCATCTTCATCAACAAAGTCTGCAGCCTGGGAGAATACAATAAAGCAACTCTCAAATTTGAAGCTAATCAAATGAACAATTAATTTAGGCATCACACATGCAAAAATTGAGCTACCTTGTCATATTTTTTCCCTGCTTGTTGATATTTCCCAGTTTTAAATAGTAGATTGCCTTCTTCTTTCTTCATTCTAGCTGCCTCAATCTTCTCATTGTTACTCATTTCCCATGGTGCTTTTTCCTTTTTACCATATAGAAATAAAAACTATTAAGTAGGCAACAACATAAATTAGACAAATATATTATAGAAAGGATCCCAGACATTCAATCTAGCAGCATATACTGGGTTAACACATGAGGAGATTACAATGAAAAACATTGAAAAACATCATCAAAACCTTGTTTTTAGGAAAAAAAAAAGTGTCCAAAACTGTACATGTACAAAAAAAACTGTTCAAATTGGAACATCTCATCTGTAATGCGATGAGATTTCTCTTATAAATAAAACTAAATTATCCCACAATGTAATGAGAATTTTATGAAAATTTCAGAAAGCAAAGAACATCTTCTCTGTATGTCTACAATTTGATCACAACAATTATTACCTTAGTAAAATCTATCATTTCAACTTCATAAACTACATTTGAAGATGGTGGAATTACAGCAAGATCCTGCCTTACTTCACTGCTTCCAAATCCAAAATCAGGATGTATGGTCAATATTGCCCGTTCTCCCTTCTTCATTGTTGCCACTGCTTGGTCTAGACCCGCAATCACTTGCTCTACAGACAACAAAAGGTAAAGTCCAGTCAAAGCTGATTTTAAGTTTACTTCATGATAATTTGACAAACACAAAGTATAACTTAGTCCAAATGTCAAGAAGAGTTTTAGGAATAAAACTGACCTTCATCAGTGATAAATTGCAAAGGCTGCTCTCCATCAATTCCTTTTTTCTCAAATATGGTGCCATCTTCTAGCCGTGCCATATAGCTAACTGAAAAAGTTGAAAGTAAGAATAACAGTTTCATATATAAAATCACATGACCTTTCCTTACAGGCCCATAATGTATTTCAAAACATATGAACCCACTTAAATTAACATTTACCAGATACAGGATTTTGTTTTCCCCCTGAAAATTTTTATTGATGCTATTCATTGTGCATCATACCATAATGTTTTTACCTTCTTTTTTTTCTTTTTTTTTTCTTTTTTTTTTAATCCATGGTTGCTCACTCTGGATTAGACTAGAATCTTATCTCATACATTCTTCTTCTTGTTCTTACTTTCTAATTAAGAGAGTTCCACATGAAAGTAAAGAGATACATCAGATTCATAATTTAAAAAAAAAAACGTATTTTTTTGATATGATTGGAAGATTCATAAACAATACACATTCAAGACTTTTCCAAGTTTAATACTATGCTTTGAGTACCAGCCTTAATTATAAGGGAAAAGTAAGAAGCTTTCTGCACACCAGGTGCATGTGAAATGACTTTAAGTAGTTATCTACGTGTTAGATATTTCATTACTTCTTTGCATGAACAAAAGAACAATTTGAATAAAGAACATCGAATTATCTGAGTATGACTGCATATGTTAAAATTTACCAAATAACATTTCATATCTTATTTATAGACCCTTGAAATTCTAATTCTAGTTGAGATTGAAGTAAATTCCATCATTCATAACTTTCCAGTCCAAGTCAATTTTGACGATATTGCTCAAGTTAATGACATATGCATCACTATACTTACTAGTAACAGTTGCACCTTCATTGGGAATGACAGCCCCTCCACCTTCTTTTAAAATTTTCTTAAGTACCTTGGAATCACCAGTAATATCAATAACAGGCTTGAAAGACACCAACTCCACATCAATGGTGAGTATAGAACCCGGGGGGATTGAATGAACCCCATTATTTGCATCCCTCCTCTCCTCTCCAAAGGCATCTACAATCATGTTTAAGAATTAGAGTTAAAAAGTTTAACCTCAGACAAGATCTTGAAATCTTTGAAGTTATGAACAAGAAAAGTTGAAATTATTTTACCAAAATATCTGGCTTCCATGTAAATCAAAAGAGAATTAAAAACAACTGATTAGCTAATACCTAGCCCAAAAATATCAATAAGAATGGTTTGTTGATAGTATGGATCACAGAACTCAACCTCACAAAAAGTGCACATATGTTTCGAGCATATGATTACTTTCTCACTCCACTTAATATGATATGAACTATGAATCACTTGTCATGACCTAAAGGACTACGCTCAAACATAACTAGTCATAATTTCTGAATATTTTGTAACATTGAGGTGGTGGGATTGTGATGGACAATTTGGGTTCACACTCCAACTATTGAAGTGAAGATTGGGTAACAGGTCGGTCTCAACACACCTCAAAACTCAACCCTAAGAACAGCAGAAAATTTAAATCCAAACAGCAACAGAAGTCTAGACACTCATTAGTTATCTATCTCACCATTGTTATTTCAATCTCTCTCGCATCTCAGTACAATTACTACACTTGAGAACACCCCTTGTCTCCGTCTATCTTAAAGAGAATTTCATAAGTTCTAACATAGCTTGTTAATAACAAGGAACAAAGACATACACTGAGGTTGAACAACTAATTTGGCCTTCTCTCCCCTTTTCATGGTCATTATTGCTTTTTGCAATGCTGGACAAAGATGACCTGAAAAAAACCAAAAGGTTAATTCTAATCACCATGAATTGGCATACAATTTATTATCCGAAAAGTATTACCATCTTTCACGTAAAATTCAACTCCTTCTTCCGAAGTTTCTGCAACAATAGTACCATCATCTAGCGCAACGCGATACTTCACTGCAGTGCATTACCAACAAAAATCACTTTAGCATCTCCAAACAGAGCAAATAAAGCTTGACATTGACACAATCCACACATTTCTAACAAAATTATACCACAAAATAACTAAGCAGTTAAGAGTACCAAGAACTTGGTCCAAATCACCGGGTTGTTCATTGCTCTCTCCCTTGTCCATTATCTTCTTGATAATTCCACCGTCTCTGCTAACATCCACCACAGTTATCCACGAGACGAGTTCCACTTCAAACTGAACAACCGAATTAGGCTGAACAACGCCGTGGCAGCCCGCAACCCCGTAGCCTAATTCAGGAGGCAATGTGAACAAAGCGGTCTCCCCTTTCTTCATTGTAACTATAGCATGTTCCAATCCACTAACCACTTCACCTATCATTATCAACCCCTATTAACTTTAGTAATAAGCAAAATTAAGCTAAAAGCTAAATCAAACAGCAAACAAATTCAAATTCAAAATTATCAGAAATAATCACCGTGACCAAGCTTTATAGTCAATGGCTCATCATCTCTATCTCTTGTGGAATCGAACTTTGTTCCGTCAAGCAAAATACCAACATAATGAACTGCGTTTTTGATTCAAAAGTTTCAATCAATCATTTCTAACAAGAGAAACTAAGAGAGTGATTGGCGAGTTGTACAGTACCAGTGGCTTCGTCACCGAGCTCGGGGGTTTCCCAGCCATGGCCGAGCTTGAGGAGCTTTTTCTTGAGGCCGGAGATACTGAGCTCGCGCTCTTCGCCGACCTTGAGCGGAGGAGCTGATTCGATCACCTCCCCGGGTTCTTCGTCATCCTCGTCGTCCTCGATTTCCGAAACGTTCGTCGCTTTTTCTGTCACCATGCTGGGCCTGGTAGTACAGAGCGTTGTGGTTTTTTCTCCGGTGAGGTTAGTGGATTCTTATTACTGTGGGAGTTTGGGAATTACTAGGATGTCTGAGAATCACGGTGCTGGGTATGTATGTTATTTCGAAGTCGTACAAGGGTGTCTTCGTAATTTCAACGTTTTTGAATGACTGAGAATCTGTATACTCGACGGTGATTAGTGACAGCTCATCAGTGGGATTAAATTTGGGTTTGGATAGAGTGTCCAAGTGTCAGATAAATTTGATTAACAGCCCATAAAAAATGAGTGTGCAATTGGATTTTTTTTTTTTTTAATATCTAAATTAGGAGAGTGAAACAGGACTATGAAATATTCATTGGGTATATATATATTCTAAGAGAACTACTATGTTCATAATATTTTTTACAATATTTTTACAATAAATTTTAGTTGGCAGGTTGTTACAGGTTTTAAATTTAAATTCAACACTGAAATTACTTTCTTACCCACTAGTAACAGCAAATAACAACCTGCCAACTAGGATTTATTGTGAAAATGTTGTGAAAAATATTGTGAACATAGTATTTCTCATATTCTAATATTCTTAGAATGTCAACAATACCTTCTTTTTTTTGTATTTTTTAGTGTAATTTTAAATAATATTACTCTTCCGTCCTATTTTGTTTGTCCTCTATTCTATTTTGAGATGTCTTAAAATATTGTCCTGTTTTTAAACATCGAAGTCATTAATTTACTAATGTTCTTATTACACCCCTTTTCTAAACATAGATTTAATAATTCAATTTTTTGATAAATTTATTTAAGAGTAGTTTTGAAAACTTATACATTTTTAAAAGGTAGACAAAACAATAAATGATGTTTTCTTAAAAAGTTTGACTTTTCAAATAGAACAAACAAAGTGGATGGAGGGAGTACATCATTAAACAATTTGTTATTCATGAAGGGAAACTGGGAGTATAACCAAGGATTGGTGGTCTCTAGTGATGGTTCAAGTGGTGACCTGGCACTATTATGGTAACCCGGTACTCAGGTACATGTCAAAAAATTTTCACGTTGATTAATTGATGCCCATATAGTTTGTGATATAACAGGTGTAACGTGGAGGCTAACTGGATTCTATGGCCACCTTGATACCAACAAGTGTGAAGAGACATGGACTCTTCTTGAATCCCTTGGACGATTGAACACTCTACCTTTGTTGTGTCTGGGTGATTACAATGAAATTCAAAGTCAAGTGGAAAAGGCTGGAGGACGCCTTCGAACTGCCAGACAGATGGATCGTTTTCGCATGGCAATCTCACACTGTGGCTTCCTGGACTTGGGCTACCACGAGCCTCCAGTCACATGGTCACGAAACCATCCCACCGAAGGCCGCATTCGCATACGCCTTGATAGGGCGCTGGCCACCGCTGCATGGAAATCCAAATTCCCCGAAGCATCAATACAACACCTTTCAATGTCCACCTCTAACCATTCCATGATCGCAGTACACTTGCCACCCTCTAAGACTCGACTCAAACGTCCTCGACCACCTTTCCGCTTTGAAGCAATGTGGCTTCATGACCCACGTTGTGCTGAAGTAGTGGAAGAGGCATGGATGGAGGGACTTTATAATCCCAGTGGTGCCCCAATTAGCAACTGCCTTGAAAGTTGTAGAGCTCATCTATCCGCATGGAATAAAACAGAGTTTGGGCACGTCGGAAGGCAGATTGCAAGGTTGGAAGAAGAACTACAGCCCCTGGAACAACATCACCAACCAAACCATGAAAAGATTGAAGAGGTCCGTAAAGCTTTGAATTGCTGGCTTGATGCTGAAAACACAATGTGGCACCAGAGGTCCAGGCACTTGTGGATTACTGATGGCGACCGGAACACCTCCTCTTTCACCAAAAAGCCTCAAATCGTAAGGATAGAAACCTCATCCGAGGCATTATAGACACAAATAGGGTACAGCAGGAGGATGCTCAAGCTGTGGAAAGGGTTGTTCTGGACTACTTCAACACCATTTTTCGGTCCAATGGCCCTACAAAAACTACTCCAATAACTGCTGCCGTTCAGCCTGTGGTCACTACCCAAATGAATGAGTACATTTGCCAGCTTTTCCAAGTAGAAGAAGTACACAAGGCACTGAATCAAATGCATCCAAAGAAATCCTTGAGCCCAGATGGTATGCCCCCACTCTTCTACCAACGCTTTTGGTCTCTGTCGGGTAAGTGTGTTACAAAAGCTATGCTTGATTTTTTAAATTTGGGAATCATGCCTCCTAAGTTTAATCACACCCATATTGTCCTCATCCCGAAGGTGAAAAACCCTACCAAGATAACAGAATATAGACTCATAAGCCTAAGCAATGTCATCTCTAGACTAGATTCCAAAGTTATTGCAAATACGCTTAAACACTTCCTCCCAGATATCATTAGTGAAAACCAGAGTGCGTTTATGTTTGCTCGACTTATTACTGATAAAGTGTTAGTGGCGTTCGAGACTATGCACCACCTAAACCTAAAACGAAGTGGGCGGGTTGGGGAGATGGCTATAAAACTTGATATGAGTAAAGCTTTTGATAGAGTTGAATGGGGCTGCCTCCATGATATAATGTTAAAAATGGGTTTTCATGCTAAATGGGTAAACCTTATGATGCTTTGTGTTACCTCTGTCGCATATTCCATTAGGATCAATGGCAAGCCTCGTGGCTATATCACCCCTACGAGAGGCTTGCAACAAGGGGACCCAATATCCCCTTTTCTTTTCTTGTTTTGTGCAGAAGGACTATTCGCCCTCCTCAATTAAGCCTCTAGGAGTGGGGCAATCCAAGGTGTTGCTGCATGCCCACAGGGTCCACGGATCTCCCACCTTTTTTTCGCAGATGATAGTATAATCTTCTGTCGATCCACTAGTGCTGACTATGCTCACCTAGAACGCATCTTGGAGACTTATGAGCAAGCATCTGGCCAACAACTCAATCGTGACAAGACTGCCTTGTTCTTCAGCCAAAATACACCACTGGAGGTTTAAAAGGACATTAAACACTAATTTGGGGCTGAAGTTATTAGACAACATGAGACCTACTTGGGTTTAACCTCCCTGGTGGGACGATCAAAGCAAAATACCTTTCGAGCGCTCAAGGAAAGACTGGATAACAAGCTCTCGGGATGGAAGGAAAAGTTGCTCTCACAAGCCGGAAAGGAAATCCTCATCAAGGCAGTGGCACAAGTCATTCCCACCTATACAATGAGTGTCTTTAAGCTTACAAATTCCCTTTGTGACGAGATGAAAAGTATGGTCCGTAATTTTTGGTGGGGCCAAAAGGATGGAAGAAATAAAATGGCTTGGTTAAGCTGGGAAAAAATGTGTACACCCAAAAAAGATGGAGGTTTAGGCTTTCGCGATCTCAAAGCTTTTAACATAGCACTCTTGGCAAAACAAGGCTGGCGCCTTCAAAGCAACACACACTCACTAGTTCATCGTGTTCTCAAGGTCCGTTACTTCCCTGACCTTGATTTCCTCCATGCTGCATTGGACCGAACACCCTCTTATGCTTGGCGAAGTATAATGGCTGCACAAGATGTTGTTAAGGCTGGACACTGATGGCAAGTGGGTGATGGCACCTCTATACAGATTTGGACAGACAAATGGCTGCCAAAGCCCTCTACTTTCCGAGTCATCTCAACGTCAAACATCTTACCTGCGACCGCAATCGTTTCTAAACTCATTGATGAAGTAACAGGAGAGTGGCATGTTCACTTGGTTAAGCATGTTTTCCTGCCAGACGATGCTCATACCATTCTTGGCATCCCACGTAGTAGTAAACGCAACAGAGACCGTATGATTTGGGTCTATACACCTAAAGGCACCTTTACTGTGAAAAATGCTTATAAAGTTGCCTTATCTTTATCCCAATCCAAAACAATAGAAGGAACATCAGACGCCAGCAGCCACAGTCAATTTTGGCAGAAAATCTGGAGCCTCTGGATTCCGAACAAGCTTAAAACTTTCGCATGGAGAGCAAACCAGAGTATTCTCCCCACCAAGGCAAATCTTTGCTCTCGCGGAGTGCTCAATGACCCCATTTATGAGGCATGTAGCCTAACTGCCAGCGAGCATCTCTTCTGGGACTGTAGACATGTACGTGAAGTTTGGTCCGCTACAAGTATTCCTTTCGATAATATGGGTGTACACTATCGCGACTTCATCGACCTAATCTGGTACCTCATCTTCAGGCAGCATGTGGGCCAAGACTTACTTGAACTTGTCATCACCATCGCATGGTGCATATGGTACAACTAGAACGAAACACGGCATGGCTCTCCACGGCAGTCTTCAAATGAAATCATACACAAGGCAAGAACCATCACGGAAGAGTTCTAGGTGGCCCACTTCACGTGTCCTCAACCCACAGGTCCATCAAACACTCACTGGGTTCCTCCCTCAAACCCGTGGTTCAAAATAAACACCGACGTAGCTAATTTCAAGAATCTGGGCTCAGTGGGCATCAGCACCGTGATTCGGGACCATGCAGGAACAGTCATCGCAGCCCTCAGTCAGCATTTGTACCTATTGTTGGGTCCCTTGGAAGCTGAAGCAAAGGCTATAGACATAGCGGTTTCGTTTGCATGAGATGTTGGCGTACAAGATGTTATTTTTGAAACCGATTCCCATGTGATTTTCACTACTCTGTCGGGCTCCACCATGCCACCAGCTACAATGATTGATGTCATTGAGAGCATCTAGCATAAGTTACATGATTTTAGACGCGTTAAAGTGCAACATGTGGGACAACAGGGAAATAAGTCCGCACATACTTTGGCACAACATGCAAAGGGTATCCATGGTTTTTTAACTTGGATGGAGGAAAGTCCACCAATAATTGAATCTCTAGTACTTCAAGATGCTATGTACTTATCCCTTTCGTAGTAAAAGTTTCAGTCTTTCTTATCAAAAAAAATTTTTTTTTTGTTTTTAAATTAATATTTTGAAAATGGGTAAGACTTAGGTACAATACTTAGGTACGTTCATTAGGTTCTCCTCTTAAAATTCTGCCATGTGGATTTTTTCACATGGGATGGAAGTGTATTTTTTATTTAAGTAGTCACATGGCTAAATCTTAAAGGGGGAACCTAAGGAACAGTACCTAAAGTACTGTACCTAAGTTTTGTCCTTTGAAAATTTCACTGTTTTATTATATATATAACTTGAATTTTTTTTTTTAAGCGAGAGTTTCAACCTATGAGGTTTGTTCTTTATAATAACTCTTTATCATCAGACTAAAACATCAATTAGTTTTTAGTGTAGGCAGAGATTAAACCACGTATCTTTTATACAACCATCAAAGAGTTTACCAGTTGAGCTAATTAGAACTCACAACTTGAACTTATATATATACAATTCACATAATTAATACCATGTCATATGTAAATAACCAAATTTTCTTGTCATTTTATTTTTCATTAATGTTTGAAAAAGAAGAAAACACTATGATAGCTTTGTCAAACCCAACTGTCAATAACCTATTGAACAAGAATGCATATCAATTGGTGTAGACTGACCAACAATTAACAACTAATTAATCTGAAAGTGAGTTGTGAAGGGCATTATGACGGGTTTGATTTACCTCCCGTACTTTTTTAATTGAAATTTCATTTTGTTTTAATGAGAAACGGTCATATCATCCACTAACTCAATAAAATGTAGAGATTAAAACTCACTACCACTTGCCATTGTATATTTAAAATAAAAGAATATGTCTAGCTAAAAGAATACTGAAGGTAAGTCAAACCCGTCACCAATTGTATTTACTATGGTGGTTGGAAATTGCACCTTTTGGCTCCTTCATTGTTTTATTTAGGGTTTTTTTTTTTTTTTCATATCTTAAGAAAGTCATATAGCATTTAGTTGTTAAATTGCTTATATGATAGAGAATGTACAACTTTTTAAAATATCATATTTATTAAAGCACAATTATATTTTTACATAATAAATAGAATAATCAGTGAGAAAATAGACTCATCCAAACTTACATGCATACATTAGTTTTTAAAGTTATTATAGTAAAATTAGTGGCCTGGTATTAGTATAGTAGCACTAGGTGGTTATAAGATTGAAACAATTTGAGAAAGAATTCCCTTTTAGTAAATCTTTCAATTTCCTCATATTCTTATTTAGATACGGTTTTAAAAATCAGTACAGTCAAAGAAACTGAGAAATGATTTAACTCTTGTTTTTTAATTATTTATCCATGTTGACCGGTTTTACCGGATTAGTTTCCAGTTGAACTAACCGGTCTTATCCGGTTTTTCAAACAATATGTAAAACAAGTAGTATTTAAAAAATCAATAGTCTTAACCTCAGGATAAACCACAGAAAATCAAATAAGCACTACTTGTTTTACATCAAACTAAAAAAAAATGGAGAGAGTAGGACATCGAACTAAAAATCCTATAGAATAGGAGAATGTGAGGTAATATTATCTTAAACTATTTGAACTGAATTTCACTCTGAGGGTTAAATAAGAAACATGGTGTTTAATTTTTATTTATATTAAATATCGATTGATATCTTAGTTTGATGATAAAAAACTATTATAAAAAACGTTAAACTCTCTTTAAAAAAAATATAAAACTATTTTGAATTCTTAAATACCAAAATTATTCCATAAAAGAGCATCGACATTGATAAAGTTATAAATTTAGCTATATAACTTCATAAAAAGTTACTTTATTTATTTTATTTTTTCACATTACAAAACACTCAATATCAGTAATTTTATTTTATCTTTCAATGTAATAAAATAATATAAACAATACAATAAAATAATATATATACTGCCATTAAACAATTCTTTTTTTTTTTTCTTCACTGTTTTCAAGCACTCACGACGCCCCCCCCCCCCCCCCAGCACCACCACGCCACCCTGGAACCACCGCCACCACAGACACCCAGCAACCCCAAACACAAACACAACCACTAGAATCGCCTCCATAGTACTCCATTCGATTAAACACAACACAAACACAAGATATGCACGGTGGCTTTCATCGAATCGACAACTTGCCAAGCCAAGTCGAACTGGAAAACTTTTCCAGCGAGGTCGATCATTTCGTAGTAAGAGTTGGGGGGCTGGGCCGAAATATCATGGGTCATGGCCCAGTTGAAGAACGATAGGGTTTGGAGGAAAGGGATGCCGTGGCGGACCCCACCGCAGTTCTCGATGACGTGGTGGACAATGGCAGTGGCGATGGGATGAACGATGGAGATTTGAGAGAAGTCATGGGAGAGAATGCTTTAGTCAGCGATGGTGCTTTGGTCGGCGGCGATGGCTTGGATCGGCAGCGATTGCTGACTGAAGAGTGAGCTTGGGTGAGAGACAGAGTGGAGAATGCTGGAACAGAGGGAAAAACAAAAAGAAAAAAAAAATATAAATATATATATATATATATTATGTTAATGAGAGAGATAATAACATATATTATTTAATTTTGGCTTTTGAGTTACAGCATACTGTAGCTCAATAAGTAAAAATTTTACCTATACCACTTAATGTATCATGTATATATATATATATATTATATAGTGGTGCTAAAATTGCCTTACTAGTGCTCTTTGGCGGCCATAAGTGGGTAGGGATTGAAGGTTGCAACTGGTAAGACTTCTGAGTTAGACATCGCTTTATTAGGAGGTTAGTTGGTGCAGTAGAGATTTGAATAGATATGTGAACGCACAAAGTCCTAGTCCTTTCTTTTCATTACCTAATCCTGAGGATAACATCGTTGCTTCTTTACTATTATTTAAGAAATTTTTTTTGTTTAAATTTTTCATATTTTTAATTTAAAACTGCACTTAAATTTTTATGTTTAAGTAAAAAAAAATTAAAAAAAAAAATATAAAAATGTAACTTAAACTCTTATTAAAACATTACTTAAAAAATAAAATCACTTTCTTATTAATTTTTAAATTATTTTATTCACTTATACATTAATTTTTTTAAATAAAAATTATATATATAAAATAAAAAAACACAATTTTTTTTTCTAAACCACTAAAAAAAGAAAAGGCTGGCGTGTGGTAAGTCTAGTAAAACTTAATAGTTGTGCCAATCTTGGTTTCTCTTTAGGGAAGTGCTTCAAATCCATCCTCCATCAATGTTTTTGCTTTTAGGACACAAGCAGAATAATGGGGGCAGGGTTTGAACTACCTTAATTGATCACGAATTGTCCAAAAACAACAAAACAAAACAAAACAAACAATACAAATGGAATTTCACTTGAATTAAATCACCTTGTATATGTACAGACTTCTCAAACAGCATATATGGTAAGAATTAACCAAAAGAAAGAGAGAGAGAGAGAGAGAGAGTAAAATTATCACATCTCTCATAAAAAAACAAGATTGAAAATTATTATAGGCTTTTAATCAATTTGCAATCAATTTTTCAGATCATAACACTTCTCTTTGTGACAGCATAGCTCCTGCTTCTTGGATACAACAAATCAGACTTCACACCAACACCAACACCAACATCTTTACCAAAATCATCACAAGGTCCATCTTCATCAATCCTACCCATCCCAACGCTAGCACTCTTGGGCAAATCCTTGGATGAAGAAGAATTCATCACCTTTTGCTGCTGCCGCTTTAGGATCATATCCATGTCAAACCTATCAATCATAGTCCTAGCCGAGGCAGCTCTAATCAGCTCCCTGTAATCATCATTGTCATTTGACCTCGACGAGCTGCCACTGAAGCTCTTAGGCAACATCATAGGGTACCCAGTTGGGTTGCTGTGACCAACTCTTGGGGCACATCCAGTCATGCTACGTACGTAAAAGTCTCTTGCTTTTGATAAAGCCCTTATGGGCATTGATATGAACCGCACGAACTTGTTGTGCTGTGCCTTGTTCCTCATGTTTTGTTGTGGTTGTTTAAGGAAAAGAAAGAAAACGATTTAAGGCTTTTAGGCTCAGCAACAAATGATTGAAGAATATTGCACAATAAGCATTTCGGAAGTGACCCCAAAAAGTTCTATATAAAGGTCAGGTTTGGAGTAATGGCTTTTACTGGGTTACTATAGAAAATTTGAGATTAGAGGGGAGGGAGAGGTGAGGTGGTTAATGGACATGCTGTGATGACAGGACATGGTTTTGTAGAGATAAACCATGAGCGAAAAGTAGTGTGATGGAAAAGAAGTTAGGTGTGAACAGAAAAGATGGTACGATTGGACTTGTAATCAAAGCACGCCTGAGTAGAGAATAAAAGATAAGAACGAACTGGCCAATGACTAGGCAAACGCTATGTGGTGACAGATATTGATAAATAAAAAGGTAGGCTATAATTGAAAAGCGGGAATTTGTTGACTGATGGGATTTCAGGCTTTTCAGCATTTGACTTTCTTTAGTTACAATTTTTTTTTTTTTTAATTAACAGAACTACTTTTAGAAACTTTTTTTTTTTTTAAATAAAGAAAAAAAAAAACTTATATTTTTGACAATTTTTATATTTATCAAAAAAATAGTGCCAGTCTCGTAAAAATTACGTCGAAACTTTCTTAAAGTAATCCTTTTCTTTTTCCCTTTTTAATGGGATCACTGCATCATTATTTTTTTATGAGTTCTTATTTTTGGCTAATCCTCACGACAACAACAACAAAATACTACTACCACAAATTATTACATAACTCCTTTGTTACAAATGTGGTGGGAATGATGAAAAGTAATGGTAATTATATATATATATATATATAAAAGCAATAAATAATTATTCACAATTTATTACATTCATAATTATCATTTATCGTTAAATAAAAGATTTATAACTCAATTTTTACCTACACTAAAAACCTCTAGTATGTTGGTCTAATAATAAGCTCACGTTTTCAAAAAAAAATTATAATAGAAAAAATTGCAACAAAAAATGTATGGAATATTGTGGTACTATACCACTCATCCCCAACCCAACCCCCCCCCCCCCCCCCCCCCCTCCCCCCCTCCTCTTTCCGAAAGGGGCTTTTCATTATTTCTTGTGACCAAACAACAAGTGATCTGCTTTTCATAAAATTACTATTAAATAAAATAAAAACAGTTTTTTTTTTTTTGGAATAAAAAAACAGATTAATTGGTTGTTTGGTCCTGGCCTCTTAGTCCTGAGTCCTGACTCAATGAGATATATAAAGGGCAAAAATATAGAGACTTTACTAATTACGTGGCCCATTCTTAACAAAGTGTATTTGAATTAGTTTCGTCAAGCCGAAGTACCAACGAATAAATAATTGTTGACTATCTACTTATTACACATCCATTTCTGTACGCGCTTGTGTCAAGCAGATTAATAAATCGATGAACAAATAAGGCATTTGTGTCATCATTTAAAGGCCACCTTCTGTGATCGAGTTGAAGCCTTAGCTGTCCTGTTTTTTACCATTTAATGCTTATCCAAACTTAATATTGTGAATGCCATTTTAGAAGGGGAGACAACCAATGTTTTACTACCCTTGATGACCTTTCCTAACTTGCCAATATGGACCATGCACTATCATTGATTATGTTTACCTGTTGCTATCTAGTTTAAAATGTTGGTCCATCTCCATTGTTTTTTTGTTTTTTGTTTTTTATTAAAGAGGTACAACCTATAACATCCGTTTTTATGATCGTATTCTTTATTATCAAACTAACATACTAATCAGTTTTTGGTGTAGGCAAATATTTAACTTCAAATCTCTTATTCAACCAACAAAGATTTTATCAGTTGAATTAGCAAAAACCCATGCCCATCTCCATTGTTAAGACTTGGGGAGGGATGCTAATTTTGTTGTCCACAAAATTTAGTTAATTCGACTCTTTACTGTAACAAATATGGTTCTTTTAACTTCTCATACCTCTCTTTGGGATTCAAATGATAGTTTAGTAATAATGATTAATGATGCCATTTATGGTGTTATTTCTATGATTCAAATTTTAAACTCTACTTCCCCTTTTCCACTATCTACTTATCTAATTAAAAATAATAAAAAAAAACACAAAATTTTCCAACACTATCTTATTGGCGTAAGCTAAAGAAGTTTAAGGCTCACACTTCTTTTGGTTTAAGGGAAAAAAACACAATAAACTTTGATGCTAGTCAGTTTTTGGTGTAGGCAAATATTTAACTTCAAATCTCTTATTCAACCATCAAAGATTTTATCAGTTGAATTAACAAAAACCCATGCCCATCTCCATTGTTAAGACTTGGGGAGGGATGCTAATTTTGTTGTCCACAAAATTTAGTTAATTCGACTCTTTATCGTAACAAATATGGTTCTTTTAACTTCTCATACCTCTCTTTGGGATTCAAATGATAGTTTAGTAATAATGATTAATGATGTCATTTATGGTGTTATTTCTATGATTCGAACTTTAAACTCTACTTCCCCTTTTCCACTATCTACTTATCTCATTAAAAATAAAAAAACACAAAATTTTCCAACACTATCTTATTGGCGTAAGCTAAAGAAGTTTAAGGCTCACACTTCTTTTGGTTTAAGGGAAAAAAACACAACAAACTTTGATGCTAGTATGAATTCTAAAGAAATATACATGTATGCTCAAATTTCTATCTAGTATCTATTGAACAAAACGATAACTCAACAAATTAGGTAAATAATTAGACTCCAAGCATTAACAGGTTTTACCAAAAGAATGTAGATATGATTCCTTTCTTTAGAAATTTTTTTTTTTGGCTCGCTACGATTAGAAAACACAAGAGATGCATAATTTATACTATTTATAAGAGGATTTTCCTCTTTGAACTGGACTTATATGTGATTCAAAAATATCACCAAATCTTATGTTTGACAAAAAAAAAAAAAACTGAAAAATAACTCGATAAAAATATATCTCAAACTCCACTTAAAATGTCTACAAAAAAAGACACTCTCCTACTAATTCATGTCTTCAAAATAAATATCCAATTTTTTTTAAAAGAAAAATTATGACACTAAATCAAAAAAAAAAAAAAAAAATTCATCACAGACGTATGATGAGGCTAGTATTGTATATTTATCTAAAGACAAGACGTTGTTTCTTAGGTTCTTCTCTTAAAATTTGTCATGTAAATTTTTTTTCATAAGATAAAAATGTATTTTTTAATAAAATAACCACGTAACAAAATCTTTAAAAAAAATAAAAAATAAAATCTAAAATACTGTACATCTGAATAATAGCCAAGAAGCTTCTAGTCTATTGGTACCTATCACCCTCTGTCTTCTTTGTGTTGTGGATTCCTCCTCTCTTACTTTGCTTCCCCAAAATCTTAAAGAAAAGAAAAATAATAGTCAAATTTATTTTAAAAACTTCTTTTTTAAATTGGTTCAAATGAATTACACTACGACAGTGATTTTCTTCGATAATTATGTAATTTAATTGTAATGAAGGGCCCATAGTGATGGGCTTCAGACATCACGGACACGTTACCAATTTAATTGATATCTTCTGTCGGACGCCCACACCTGATTGGCTGATTCTATTCACAAAGTCACTATGGATAATGTAAAGGAAAAAAAAAATGTTAAAGCTGTTGTGAAACTGAAACATACTCAAACAAAACAAATAAGGTTTGGTTAATGCATGCATGCATTAATCATCCATTTAAAAAAAATTATGAAAAATTAAAAATATTGTCAAAAAAAAGTTAATCACTTTTTCTTTTTCTTTTTTCATAAAAAATTTTCTAATTTTTTTAAATAATATATGCCTTTAGTAAAACCCAAACAATAATATGCTGCTACTATTACACAAATTATTTTACAATAAATTTCATAACAAGTTTTTTTAACAACAAATCTTACAATATTTTCACAACAAGTTTAGGTGTCAACCCACTACATATCAAAATAAAATTTTATCCAAATTCACCACAACTCAAATAAGAGTGTTGTGAAAATATAAGATTTTGTTGTGTCTCTAAAGTATCTCTTTCACAATTGTTGAAGCGTTTAACTATGAGTAGTGAAAAAAAGTGATAGGTTCACAAGTATTAGTTTTGTTCACCACCGCTTACAATCAACTACTTTAACAATTATAAAATTAGTTATGAACAAAATTGGATTTGTAATATTATAACAAAAATAAAATAAAATAATTCATAATGTAGTTGATATGCACAATTGATTAAAGGCGAAAATCATATTTTCGTCGTTACATTTTCACGCGATTCTCATTTTGGTCCATACATTTTATTTTTACCGCTTTTAGTCTCTGTTTAGAAAAACGCCTTCCACTTTAGTCCTTTTCGTCAGTGCCCTAACGGCACTAACCTACGTGGCAAACGGAATTATTAAAATAATAATAAAAAATTTATTTTATTATTAAAAAATGACACGTCAGTATATAAATTAAAAAAATAATTTATTAATTTTAACTAAATCAAAAAAATCAAAAACAGAAATAAAAATAAAAAATCACATTAATTGAGATCAAAGTGTGTCTTGAACAAGAACAACAAGAACACAAACCCAGATCACAAAATTAAAATTCAAAGTTCACAAACCCAGAAATACTAATACAAACCCAGATCACAATCCTAGATCACAAAATTAAAATTCAAAGTTCACAAATCCAGAAACACTAACACAAACCTAGCAACAGATTTGCCTTGGTAACCAAACACAAAAGCAGGTAATGCCTCTTCAGCCGGCGTAGATTTGGGTTTGTGTTCTTGAACAAGAACACAAACCCAGAAACAAAATTAAAATCCAAAGTTCACAAACCCAGAAACACAAACACAAACACAAACCCAGCAACAGATAGAAATTGGCAACCAAACACAAAAGTAGGTAGTGCCTCTCCAGCCGGTGTAGATCAAGATTCTCAAGTAGAGTTTCCTGGTGAAAATCGATTTTTCAGCGAACTTTTCGAGATCGGACTTGCTCAAGTGACAGAGTCTGCAGCGTAGTTCCAGCATCGATGACAGAAGAAGTGGCGGCAGATCTCGCGAGAGTAAACCTAGAGGATCTCGATGCTGTCGCCCTCGGCGGAGGCAGATGCGATGGCAGTGGAGAAAAACTAGAGGATCTCAGGAACATAGATGTAAAGTTAAATCCAGTTTAGGGCTAAAACTAGTCTGAAAAAATCCGAGATCGGTAGAAAACAAAACCGTAGAAATGAAACAGAGAGAGAGTGACCCCAGATCTGGTGTTGATGTGGCTAACATCGGCGGCAACACCGAGGGTGCTAGCGATATCGTAGAGGGAGAGCTTAAAGATGAGAGGATTGAGCTTCATGAGCAAAGCCAGAGGCTGGCCGATCCCACCGGCGGCGAGCAAAACAGCGACCTTACGCTCAGGGACAGAGTCCGATGAGTATGTGCGAGCACACACATAAGTACTGCTACTGCTACTTCTGGCTACGGCAGATTGTACGGATCTCACGATGGAAGTCCTCATTTTTCCACACAAACAGATAGAGAGAGAGATGCCTTTTTTTTTTTGGTTGGCGAAATGAATGTGTGAGGTTAACTTTAGACTTTAGTGCTATTCTCTCTCTTTCTCTCTCTCGGATTGTGATCTGGGTTTGTGTTCTTGTTGTGATCTGAGATTGTGATCTGAGTTTGTGTTCTTGTTGTTTTTGTTCGAGACACACTTTGATCTCAATTAATGTGATTTTTTATTTTTATTTCTGATTTTGATTTTTTTGATTTAGTTAAAATTAATAAATTATTTTTTTAATTTATATGCTGACGTGTCATTTTTTAATAATAAAATAAAATTTATTATTATTATTTTAATAATTCTGTTTGCCACCTAGGTCAATGCCGTTAGGGCACTGACGGAAAGGACTAAAGTGGAAGGCGTTTTTCTAAACAGGGACTAAAAACGGTAAAAATAAAATGTAGGGACTAAAATGAGAATCGCGTGAAAACGTAGGGACGAAAATGTGATTTTAGCCTTGATTAAAATCAAATAATAACTGTCTTTTTCTATCTCTACTACTTTTTTTTTTTAATATGGTATCGTAGCCATGGTTGTCAAAATCCCGATTTGGATTCTACGATCCTATAATTTTACGATTCCACCTGCCCAAAACAATCCAGATCTTTTAATAATCTTTGCGATAATTTAGAATCAGTAGGATCATACGATTCTGACAATCCTAAATGACCTTGGTTTCTTGTAATCTTTTTTAACTTAACATAAAGCTCAGTTGAACCTAAATAAAAAATAAAATCTCAATAGACCAAGTTTTCTACTCCAATGTAGATAGAGTGTCAGCTGGACCCAAATAAAAAATATCCCAATAGAGTGTCACGTTTTGAAATTTTTGGCCTCTTTAAATAATGCTTACAAATGGATGTAGTGATGTATGGTAATGTGTATTTTTTTTATTTTTCTCAAATAATGTAGGATCTTACGATCTACGATCCGATCCTACGATCTCGATTTTGACAACTTGATCGTAGCTACTTATTATGTGGCCTTCACTAGATTTCTACCAGCTCACCGCTAATTATTGCTTCACTTAAATCATTAATCGCCATAAGCTGTCGTAGTTCAACCACTTACGACAATAGTTTTTCTATAAAGAATTTGAATTTCCCACTTCATTGTTTGCATGGATTTCAACTTCTGGCTCCCAACTCCCATGTCACGTGACACGACACAATCCTCACTATTTTTTGGTTGAATCTTTGTAAAATCAACGAACTTACTCGCATGCTTTTACCATGATGTCATTCTTTGCCAACATTTATTTGGCCACCAATGTAGACTATGTAGTCGTCCTCCAACCTTTACAGCTAGTCTTTGGTCATTGGTGTTATCAGACTTAGGTTGTATTTTAGTCATCTTTCAACACTCAGGGACGTGAATAGGATTCGGAAATGAGAGGAGCCAAAATAAAAAAATAAAAAAAGAATTGGTATAGACCAAACTTAACATAAGCTTTGTTAGAAATACTAAATAATTATATTGTATTTTACACTGGAAGAATATACACGAATGCCTATACCATGCTAAATATTAGCATTGATACACCATGTTGAATATGCTAGTATGGATGCAGAAGCGAAAGCATAAAGTATAAAACACAATAACGGCCTACATCCACGGAGGAAACCTTAAAGGGCTACATTAATAATATATTAGAGTATAGTACAAATCCTGTGTTACAATGAACCCTAACATGAGTATATATAGGCGATTAAACCCTAAACTACTAGTGCAAGTAGGACTAGGCTTAGGCCTATTACATTGGGCTAATATATCTAATATATCTCTAACACCCTCCCTCAAATTCAAGGCGGAAGCTCGATGAAGGCTTGAGGTTAGATAAGCATGAGAAGATCACTTGGAGATGCCTTTAAATAAACCACAAAGAATAATGTGCCAATTGACCAATTTTGGAGCTTCAAATGAAGAAACGGAGTCCAAAATCGAAATTTACGCGAAAAACCGAGCAAGATAAGCCCTTTAAGAAATTTTAACTTTTGGTCAAAGTCGACGCAAAAGTCAAAGTCAATGAAAGTCAACGGATCCTGGTCAAAGTCAACAGTCAGTGCTCACAGGTCAGATCCGGGTGGTCCGGGTCGGGTCAGTCCGAGTGAACGGTCAGCTAGGTGACGTGGTGCTGACGAGGCGACACTGCTGACGTGGCGAGCTGCGTGTCTGATGACATGGCTAGGGTTGGCATGGCTTTTTGATGATGTCATAGATGACATCAACTACAGTTTTCGGCGCGTGGCAGGAGCGTGCAATTTTCACCGACGCGTGGTAGAGAAGCCAGAAGCTAGGGAGGCGCATGCAAGCTCGGATGAGGACCAGATTTTCGTGCTTCATAGATCGGTGGACAATAAGGCCAATAGGTCGACGCATGTAACCAGAAGACGAACTAGAAGTCAGGAATCTATGGCGGCGGGTGGGAGAGTTTCTTGAGCCGTTGTCCGTGCGTGGTGGCGCGTGCAGAGGCAGTTGGAAGCTGGATTCTTGGGTTTTGGTCGCGATATGCCGAGGAGCACGTCTGTCTAGTTGGTTTTATCAGGTGAAGGCTTGATGTGCACAGATCTGATATGTTAAGTCACTACTTGCTTGGTTGTTGGAGTTTGACACAGCATAGAGCCATGATGGTTGCGAGATGCCATGGAGTCTAGATCCATCAGACAAACATGTGTAACTTTAGATGGTGGTATGCACGTGAGAATCTTCTTTGCTGTGTAGAGATGGTTGTTTGATGCCAAGAACGAAGTTTGGCTCTGATACCATGTTAGAAATACAGAATAATTGCATTGTATTTCACACTGAAAGAATATACATGAGTGCCTATACCATGTTAAATATTAGTATTGATACACCATGTTGAATATGCTAGTATGAATGCGGAAGCGAAAGCATAAAGTATAAAACACAATAACACACGAGGGTTACGTGGTTCAGCCCAACGGCCTACATCCACAGAAGAAACCCTAAAGGGCTATATCAATAATATATTAGAGTGTAGTACAAATCTTGTGTTACAATGAACCTTAACATGAGTATATATAGGCGACTAAACCCTAGACTACTAGTACAAGTAGGACTGGGCTTGGGCCTATTACATTAGGCTAATATGTCTAATATATCTCTAATAGGCTTGTTCAATTGCATTGTGTTAATTAACATCATAATATATTCATGGTAATTCTAGATTATTCTATAATGAACTATTACCAATTTTATATATGGTGATTTTTCAAAATTTATTTGATGGATTTTATAAATTGGGATATCAAACTAGATGTTGACAATACTGCATTTTCAATATGAGCTTCTAAATTATTTTGAATTTTTCTTAATTAAAAAAAATAAAATTGAACATTATTTTTCCATGATCTTAAAAAAAAAGCAACAATAATTAATTATAAGGAATTTATCCTACATCTATCTAACCATTTAAATAATATTTTGGCAAAAGATTGACAAATTTCTCTCATTTCTTAAAAAGTAATGCTACCAAATAATTTATAACAACAAACTCATTATATTTTTTTTTTAAATAAACATTATTATTACAATAGACATAGCTAAAAACTTTTTAAAAAGTAACTTAAAAAAAAATAACATTAAGCACTTCACAGTACACAACATGTGAACTAAAAATCATACATTTGATAATGCCAAATTTGTGCTTTACTTTTGTTGTCAATGTTAGTTTGTCTACAAGTAATTCATGTTATTTTTGGGGCAATCAGGTTTCTTTGTCTACAAGTAATCCATATTATTTTTTGGGCAATAGGGTTTCTTTGGACCAAATTTGTGCTTTTTTTTTTTTTGTTATTATCCAGAGGTTAGTGTAATTATTCTTCAGGCAATTGAGCAAAAGGGATAGAATAGAACATATACTTTTGGATTTCATGGGCCAATTAATAATTTTTTTGGAGGGAGGGGGCCATGATTGCATATTTTGGGGCAAATTGAAAATTTTCTTTGTGTACACACATACTAAGAATTTTTTTTTTCCCAAAATTTGGCGGGGGCGGGGGCAGGGGGCAAAGGCTAGGCTCGTCTCTGTCAATACTACTTATCCATTAATGTCGATGTCCATGTCCATGTCTTCGCTAGCATTTTGCACAATTCATTACGAATTACTTGACTCATTCTACATCCAATCTTGTCATTGGTGGTCATCTTCAAGGTATCTTCATGTGTTAACATTTCAAACTTAAGGGAGGTATTAGTTTATCATGCATATCACATCACATTCCGTACAAGTTGATTAGTTGATATTCTTAATTAACTAAAATCAAGGAACACTAATTTTCCTTGATTTTAGATTTATTCCAATCAAAGACTTCACCTAAGTCAAATTTAATTAAATACCCTACTTATAGGGGTTTACTCTAAGGTTGCGTTTACAATTAAAGTTTAAAGTTAGCTTATTTTTGCTACTATTCTATTTATTTTTATTACTATTTATGGATCCTACTGTACTATTTTAATTAGCTTTTACCTTTATCTACAATATTTTCAGTAAAAAATTTTTAATTTCAGCTAAATAAACTATTCCCAAACAGACCCTAAAATAACAATTCATCACAATAAAAATATAGTTAAGTTTTTACCCGTGAACGTAGGTCGTAGGGTTAAACCACGTTATTCTCTCTTCCATTTCTTTCTACAATCTATTCAATCTTATTTGTTCTTTCGTTTCGATTTTAACATTGCATACAATCGCCTAATGAAATAATATTAATTAGGTCATTTCATCAAGTTAATATTAATTAGGTCATTTCCTCAAGTTTTGGTATTGCTTTATTTGCTAGTCAACGCAATTTTGGGTGTTTTCGTTGGGTTTTCTGGTATCTAAAAGCTTGTCCTGTTTATTTTGCATATATTTGAATCGCATGCAATTATTCTCAAATTTTGACACTGCCATTGAAATTTCTAAGGTTATTTCAAACTGAACTTCATCATAAAATTAAGTTCTCCCATTTCCTACGCCAACAATTAGACTTTCATGACCATAAAAAAGTTAAGACTTTTAAAATTTTCATTATTCAATGTGCTCATTTTTAATGACTATGTATTTTATCTTATTATTATGGGCCAAAATGTGGACATACCCCTTTTGCCGAAAGTTCCAGCAAAATGCTCACTGTCTAAAATTATTTAGGGATATGCCCTTATTTTGAAACTCGATTTTTAGAAAATCGAGTTATACCAAATTAAACTTAAAAAAAAAAATTGTGAAACTCGATTTCCACTTGAATATTTTCAAGGAACTTAATCATGGAACTTGAGTTCCACACTAAAACTCAATTTTGATAGAATCGAGTTTCAAAACAGGAGCATGTTTCTAAATAGTTTCAAACAGGGGGCATTTTGATAGAACTTTTTGGCGAAAGGGGTATTTTGCCATTTTGGCATATTATTATGTGTTGCTACAGCTTTTAGATGGTATATAGCTGTAGGGCGGTGGTTGTTCATCAAATACTTGTTCCTCCCCCCCATTAGGGGGGAGTACCGGGTGAGGTACATGCTGTCCGGGTACTGTTCAGGCATCACCTCTCCATAAATGCGATTGTCCTGATTGGTACAGTGCATTTAATGCGAAGGCAATGGGTGCTTCCTTAACACGTCTTGCTCCTCTTTTCATTCTCCTCCCCTTTAGTCCCCCTTCCTGGTCCGAACTCCTTGGTAGGGGTGTAGGTTGTCTCTTCTTCCTCAGGGGAATAGAGGTTTCAGCTCAGCCTCCTTCCCTTGATTAGGTTGTCCTCTTTGTTTATTAGGCTCATACGATCTTCAGGGAAGGCCCAACAGCAGTGTTGTCCTCAGTTCCCCTCCCACAAAAATCTTATGTCAATTTTCTTTAAGTTTAGTTGTATATAACTATGCGTAAAACTAGTTAGCTTGTAACCATTGCATATGCATAGATTCATTGTACTTCTTAACGGTATTTTATTATTATGATGTAGTCAATTTTATTTTTATTTTTGCAAATAATTTATGAAAATTTATTTATTATGAAAATATACTAAAATGGAATAGCCAATTTTTTAGAACATGAGAAAGTATATCATTGAAGTTTATACTTGAATTTATAATAAGTTTTAGTAAGAATATTTAAACTAATTTTAAATGAGTTGAAAGTAGCTTAAAATGGACTGGAAGGTTTTTTTTTTTTTTTTTTGAGAAACAAAATGGACTTAAAGTAGAATAAGCTAGAAGGTAGAAGTAATTTAAGATGAAGGGACAATTGGCCAAAATTGGAGCATGAAAATTCTAATTAAAATGATACTTGACAAAAAATTAGAGTTTAATCAAACTATAATTTGAATCCTTTACAGATGTTCCACTTAAAAAAAATTAAAAAAATTATATAAACTAGCTACTGGTGCATTTAAAAATTAACAAAATTAAAATAAATATTAAATTTTCATTTATATCTAATTTAATATTAAGATTAAATAAATATTAAAATTAACTTACCCTAAGATTTTGTCGTGTCTCTAGAGTTTTTCTTTCACAATTGTTGAAGTGTTTAACTATGAGTAGTGGAAAAAAAGTTTTGGATTCACGGGTATCAATTATGTTCACCGCCACTTACAATCAACTACTTTAATAATTATAAAATTAGTTACGAATAAAATTAGATTTGTAATATTATGACGACAAAAAATAATGCAAATATGTAGCTGATTCAATTTCCTTAAAACTTTTTGTTTAGTGTTTTTTTCTCTGATTAAGTATCACTCTCCTTAATTGTATTTGTGTATCATGTATATCACATTTAGCCCATATTGATATGCATAATTGATTAAAATCAAATAATAACTGTCTTTTTCTATGTCTACTTCTTTTTTTCTTTTTAATCCCTTTTTATTTTAATATAGTATAGTAGCCACTTATTACGTGGCCTTCACTAGATTTCTACCAGCTCACCGCTAACTATTGCTTCACTTAAATCATTGATCGCCATAAGCTGTCGTAGAATTCAACCACTTTCGACAATAGTTTTACTATATAAAGAATTTGAATTTCCCACTTCATTGTTCGCATGGATTTCAATTTTGATGTTTGTTTTCTATTTGTGGCTCCCAACTCTCCCATGTCACATGACATGACACAATCCTCATTAATTTTTTGGTTGAATCTTTGTAAAATCAACGAACTTACTCGCATGCTTTTATCATGATGTCATTCTTTGCCAATATTTATTTGGCCACCAATGTAGTCGTCCTCCAACCATTACAACTAGTCTTTGGTCATTGGTGTAGTCAGTCTTAGGCCTTTGTATTGTAGCCATCTTTCAACATTTATCCATTGTCGATGCCCACCATCTTTGCTAGCATTTTGCATAATTCATTGCACATTACTTGACTAATTCTACATCCAATCTTGTCATTGGTGGTCTCTTCGACGTATCTTCATGTGCTTGCATTTCAAAGTCAAGGAATCGTTATGTTTCTATCTTGAGTTTGAGGGAAGTATTATTGTATCATGCATATCAGTGATATCACATCACATTCAGCACAAGTTGATATTCTTAATTGACTAAAATCAAGGAACACTAATTTTACTAATTTTCCTTGATTTTAGATTTATTCCAATCACAAACTTCTCCTAAGTCAAATTTAATTTCAATAAATACCCTACTTAGGGGTTCACTCTAAAATAACAATTCATCATAGTAAAAATGAAGTTACTTAAGCTTTTTTCCGCGAATGTAAATTGTTGGGTTAAACCACGATATTCTCTCCTACTTCCATTTCTTTCTACAATCTATTCAATCCTATTTGTTCTTTCGTTTAGATTTTGACATTGCATACAATTGCCTAACAAAATAATATTAATTAGGTCATTTCCTGCAAGTTTTGGTATTGCTTTATTCGCTAGTCAACGCAATTTTGGATGTTTTCGTTGGGTTCTCTGGCATCTAAAAGCTTGTCCTATTTATTTTGCATATATTTGAATTGCGTGCAATTATTCTCAAATTTGAACACTGCCATTGAAATTTCTAAGGTTATTTCAAACTGAACTTCATCATAAAAGTTCTCCCATTTCCTACGCCAACAATAAGACTTTCATGACCATATATAAAAAAAGTTAGATTTTTGAAATTTTCATTCTGCAACGTGCTCATTTTTAATGACATGTATTTTATCTTATTATATGTATTCCTACAGCATTTAGATGGTATATATATGCACGGCGGCTATTTGTTTGACTCATTATTATAAAATTTATTACTACATGATTCATGAATATGCTTGATAGAGTAAATTAGTTGTCATAATATGTATCAAAATGGTGGTTGTAAGGATCAGACTGTGGTCATTGGACCCTTGTTTGAGTTGCATTGATGCTGTCAAATGTCTTTGTTTTTTTTTAAGATAGTTACAATTTTAAAAAATATGTTGCTAATTTCGTAGTTTGAACCATTTCTCCTAAATCCCATGCAATTTGTGCATTTATGTTGTCAAATTGTCAATAATGACTTTTGTGAATTCTACTATTCTAGATATAAAACTAGCTATGGACGACTACGCTCTAGAATTTATTTCACAAGTGGTAAATTTGAAATTAAAACAAATAAGAAACGTTTAAGTCATGAGTTAAAAGTGCAGGCAATCATAGGTGACAAGGGATTTTGGAGCGGGAATGCTACATTGGTACTCCTCTGTGTAGCCCAATAGCAAATAAATAAATAAAATGATATATGATATATAAATAATCTTGAGAATTGTTATTATTTATATTGTAAGCAATAACAATTTTTTATTTTTATCGTGAACAAATAACCTGAAACATTACTACCTTTTACGGGAAGTTATTGGAATACTTTTTGGAATGACATCTTGTTAAGTTGGTAATTATTGCCAAGAGATTTGTAGCTCCTTACATTAGTTGATTTTCGTTATGAGAAGAATCAAAGTTGGAATATCTCTCTCACATTGATCGTAATAATTTAATTATCAAAAGAATTGGTAAATTATTATGTTTTTTGAATAAAAATTAATTTTAGTTTATATGTTGAAAGGAAATTGTGCAGGTGGTTTTTGGATCTCTGGAGGGCCCAAAGGCTAGGGGCTTGGGCCTTGGGGGCAAAGCTCACTTCAATTAATTTGTTTAGAGATGGGTATGGCAAACCAACTCATGAATTCCTGGGACTAAAGTCTGACGTGAGATAAACAGGCCTAGCGCAAAGATGAAAAAGTGGAACAAATAAGCGGAATGATTTTTGCTAAAGGAAATTCTTGTGTTAATGCTCCCTCGGTCGGTCGAGGAAGGTATTCCAAAGCTATCAACAACACAATTATGAATAATTTTCTCTCTCCCTCTCTATCTAATAATTCTCGTCCTGTAGGGCGGTGATTGTTCATCAAATACTTGTCCCATTCCCCCTTTGGGTAGGGGGTGTCGTGTGAGTTACAAGCTGTTCGGGTACTGTTCAAACATCACCTCTCTCATAAATGTGACTATCCTGGTTTGTACAATGCATATACTTGGAGGTGATGAGTGATTGCTTAACACATCTTGCTCCTCTTTTCATTTTCCTCCCTCTTAGTCCTCGGTCCTAGTCCAAACTCCTTGGTAGGGGCGTAGGTTGTCTCCTTTTTCTCGAGGGAATAAGGGTTCCAGCTCGGCCTTCTTCCCTTGGTCAAGTTGCCCTATATGTTTATTGGGCCCATATGATCCTCGGGGAATGCCCACCAACGGTGCTGTCCTCAGTTCCTTTCCCACAGAAATCTTATGTCAAATTTCTTTAACTTTGGTTGTATATAACTATGAGTAAAACTAGTTAGCTTGTAACCATTGCATATGCATAAATTCATTGTACTTCTTAACAGAATTTTTTTATTATGATGCAATCAATTTTATTTTTGCAAATAATTTATGAAAATTTGGTTATTATGAAAATATACTAAAATGGAATAGCCAATTTTTTAGAACATGAGAAAGTATTTCATTGAAGTTTATACTTGAATTTATAATAAGTTTTAGCAAGAACATTTAAACTAATTTTAAAAGAGTTGAAAGTAGTTTAAAATGGACTTCGAGTTTTTTTTTTTTTTTTTTGGAGAAACAAAATGGACTTAAAGTAGAATAGGCTAGTAGAAGTAATTTAAGATGAAGGGACAGTTTGCACAAAATTGGAGCATGAGAATTCTAATTGAAATGATACTTGACAAAAAATTAGAGCTTAATCATACTATAATTTGAATCCTTTACTGATGTTCCACTTAAAAAAAAAAAAAAAATATATATATATATATATATATATAGACTAGCTATGAGTGCATTTAAAAATTAACAAAATTAAATAAATATTAAATTTTCATTTATATCTAATTTAATACCATCGATGTTTGGTTTTAAACTTGTATACACATATTAAGCATGATTACTTTTCATAGAAGTTTGACGGTAATACTTCACAAAAAAAATAATAATAATAAATTAAAGAATTTTTTTTTATTGTTATTTACCAAAATGCATTATACTTATATACTGATATGAATTCTAACAGTAGAATTACCAAAACATACCTTAACAATGTCTACTAATAATTTGCAAAAGATAATATATAGGGGTAAACCAGTAAAGTTTCTGAAATGGTATATATTATTAGGCTCCGCTTGGGAGTTCATAAGGGAAGGGAATGGAATAGAATGAAATAATTATAAGGGAATGGAATGGAATAGAATGGAATGGAATGGATTTAAGTAAGGGAAAGGAATGGAAAAGAATGGAATGGAATGGAATTAAGTAACCTTGCTTGGATGTTTTAAAATTAAGGAATGGAAAGGAATGAAAATGAATGGAATGTAAGTAATCTCGTTTGGGAGTCACACGGAGGGAATGGAATGAAATCATTTTATGACAATATTACTATTAGACCCTTATTTTAAAATAAAAGGTTGAATATATAGGGGTATTTTGGAAATTTTAGTAAAAAAATTATTAAATCTAATTACATTCCCTCCCATTCCTCCCAATTTCGGGAGGAATGAAAATTTGAGGTTTTAAGGGAATAGAAAGGAATGAGTGTTCCCTCTTACTCATTCCATTCCCTCCCACTTAAACTCCCAGGTAAGGGAATGAACTTTCCATTCCCTCCATTAAAACTCCCAAACAAGGGGGAGGGAAGAATATTCTAAAAATATTCTTTTCATTCCATTCCATTCCATTCTATTCCCTCCTCCCAAGCGGAGCCTTAGATTCTATTTTTTGAATATAGGTACGCACAAAACGACGACGTTGCCGTTATTATTAACGAAAGCGGAAAGGCATTGTCCACCACACGTTGCACTTGCACCTTGCAAACCCACAAAGCGTATAAGTACAGCATCCAAATCCATTGAAATAGTCTCTCCGTGTCTCATAGTTATACACGATGGGCATGAAATTGGCACTGATGATTTCAGTGGCCACGATGTTGTACACGTGTCAAGCAGGAAGCAACCTCCACCCTCTGATTCTAATACCTGGGAATGGTGGGAACCAGCTAGAAGCCAAGCTAACCAGTGACTACAAGCCCTCGAGCCTGTACTGCAACAAGTGGAACCCAGTTCGGAAAGACAAGGAGGGTTGGTTCAGACTATGGTTCGACCCAAGTGTGCTCTTGGCTCCGTTTACAAAGTGCTTTGCTGAGCGAATGACGCTTTACTATCACCCTGATTTGGATGATTTCCGAAACGCACCTGGGGTCCAAACCAGGGTCCCTCACTTTGGTTCCACTCAGTCTCTTCTCTACCTCGACCCTTATCTCAAGTAAGCACTACTTGTGCTCTCTCTTTCTTCATATTAAGCTACCTTGATTTGGTCGTGGAGATAAGTTTTTGGTTCAGGTCAAAATAGCAATGGTAGAGTTACAATCAATCACACAACTTTTGCCACAGATAATGAGCCAGGAAAGGATAATATCTTATCTTGTCGTATCTTATCAGTTATCTCTATTTTTTTGGTTTTTTGACTCTTTTCAAAATAAACTGTTTTAAGCCTGAGCTTCCTGTATTTCATGAAATCTGATTTGGGCTAGGCCTACAATCACTATGGTTGTTTCGAAATTTTAAAGGAGAGAGAACTCGTCAACCACTTGTGTCTGGTACCATATGGGCTTTGAGATGTTAGCCTAGCCCACCATGTAAAATGCTGGCAGTTTGACTATATGCTTACTATTTCAAAGCAATGTTATCCATAAGGCCTTACACAGCTTGCTTGCTGGCTAATCGTTTTGACTTGCATAAGCCCGCTAGCGCGTGAATCGATATAAAATTTTTTAGTATTGTGTATTGAAAGACACAAATATATAGGGTTTATTTAATATAAATTGAACATATTCAACAAATGATAATTTAATCATTACTTATATAATAATTTATAAAAAAAACTAACAAAATAAATCAAATTAAAATATATGTATAATATTGACATTCAAATTGGTTAAAACTTAAAAGTAATAATACATAATATATAAGCTAAAATCATAACTTTTTTTTTTCTATCTTATTAATCATCTTGCCTACTCAACTCATCTCAATGGTCCAAGTCATTGTTATCATCTTTTGCATCATCTTGCAAAATCATTTCTTCATTGTTTCTAACTATGATAAGATTAGCCTTTTTATGCTTTTCATTTATAATAAGTATGGTAACACTTTAAATATAATTCTTTAAAATGATGTACTGTAGGCTCCCCAATTAAATTGAATGATGTTGTTACATTCTTATAAAGCAACTTGGTCAAATTTTCTGTACTCTGTCTGTATTGCATTGATCAATGCAGTCCCATGATTGAATTTAATTGAGGAATCTAATTAAGGTACAGCATCTAAGGAACTGTAGTTAAAGCTTTGTACAAATAAGTAAACCATGTCAAATGATAGTGGCTAACAATTTGCAAGTGCAAATCTCCCAACCTCAAGATTGTTGACAGATTTGTTGTTAGTTCAAATGTCAACTATTTGGAGTTTGTAATATGGTTATTCATAGTGGCTATTGGTTGGCTATTTGGTATGCCAATTAACTTCAAAGTCAATGTTATCTCATTTTGAAAGGAAGCTACCTGTGATGAAATCTGTGGAAGGGGAGTATTCTCATTGTGTAGCTACTATTGCTGATTGATTCATTAAATGTGTGGTTAACAAGGTTATCATCCATCTGGATCAAAAACAAAATTATAAACTAATCATCATTTTGCTGTAGTACTTGCAAAAATTTATTTCTTATTCCTCTCTATTTTTTTCAATCTTCTACCTGTTCCTGATATAAGAAATAAAATAGTGTAGAAATTGAATTATCAGACTAAATAGTGGAGTAAACAATTTGCGTGGCAGCTCAGTTTTTAACAAATCAGTGTCATATTTACAGGCACATTACAGCATACATGGCACCCCTAGTGGAATCTCTTGAACAAATTGGATATGTCAATGGCAAGACCCTCTTTGGAGCTCCATATGATTTTAGATATGGTTTAGCTGCAGAAGGTCACCCATCCCATGTGGGTTCCAAGTTCCTGCAAGACCTAAAGGATTTGATAGAAAAGGCAAGCACTTCTAATGGAGGAAAGCCAGTCATACTTCTCTCCCACAGCTTAGGAGGCCTGTTTGCCCTCCAACTTCTCAACCGAAACCCGTCCTCTTGGCGCCAAAAATATATCAAACACTTCATTGCACTCTCAGCACCATGGGGTGGCACTGTGGAGGAAATGCTAACCTTTGCTTCTGGGAATTCACTTGAAGTGCCACTAGTGGAACCATTGCAAGTACGAGAAGAACAAAGGAGCTCTGAGAGCAACCTATGGCTCATGCCTAATCCCAAACTATTTGGCAGTCAAAAACCACTTGTGATCACTCCAAATGCAACTTACTCGGCCTATGATGTCGCACAATTTCTCAGTGACATTGGATTTCCACAAGGGGTTTATCCTTATAAGTCTCGCATTTTGCCATTGACAGAAAAATTAGTAGCACCTGGGGTGGCTGTTACATGTATAATTGGGAGTGGTGTAAGTACACCAGAGACTTTGTTCTATGGTGAAAATGGTTTCGATGAGCAACCAGAGATTGTTTATGGGGATGGAGATGGGACAGTGAACATGCTGAGCTTGTTAGCACTTGAATCACTATGGTCCAACGAGAAAAACCAAACCCTTAAGGTGATCAAAATTCGTGGGGTTTCTCATACATTAATACTGAAAAATAATGCTGCACTTGAGGAAATAATAGGAGAAATTTCAGGTATCAATTCAATTGCTGAGTATTATGTTGGGTACAGAATTAAATAGAGTTGTGATGCATAATGTAATTGGGCAACACCAGGGCGCTTCAAGAGTTGTTGATTCACTCTTTGTTTGATACAACTTGTTACCCAAAGGAAGGGAGAAAAACCAAAATAAAAGAAAGGAAAAGAAAAAGGGTGATGAAGATTGTATTGCATCAACTCTCACGAAATTATCAAAATATTTTTTTATAAATTATTAAAGATATATGTTTTTATTTCATATTCAACATATATTTAGAATAGTTTTTATGCTAGGTTACATTTACAATCGTTGAATTATATTATTTCCTTATATCTTTGTACGGGATGCTACTTCCCCTCAAACCCCTTGTTCATAAAATTCCTTACGATGATGCCACCCGTACAAGGCCTTGGACTTGTTGGGCCTTGAGTCTCGAGACACCATGCGTGATTGTGTACTGTGAGGCTTAAGAACTTGGCCCAGGCGAGCCTTAACACTCATCCAAAGCCCAAGAACCGTAATAAAGCCATTATGACATAAACGGCGAAGGTGAGACCCTGCTTGGTTGGGGAATGCAACTTCTCGGGAAGGTGGGCCCAAGTTGCTCGGTATTGCCTAGGTAGTATCGCTGCCGGACAGATCTTCTAATGTAGGAACCAGTTCCAATGTTACTCTTATAGCCTCCCACTCCCAACTAAACACCCACTTAAGGATAATAACATTGGACCTCCTTTTCTACTCACCATAAAAGTAATCATAATTCTCTCACTACTCTTGAGCTATAAATAAGAGTTGAGAATGAGAAAAAGGGGTTGGCGGGTAGAGAGAAAATTGTTGAAAGAGAGCAGTCACCTTGAGAGAGGAAAGAGCAACTCGATGAGGCATAGATGAGTGTTAGGACAACAGGAGTGTGATCAAGTTGCCGAGCACAGAACTACCAATTGTAGAAAATCCAAAGTCCACAAAACAAATAGATTGTGAGCCTAGGAAGAGATTGAGCCCAATAACCGTAACTGGGTGCGCACAAATAGGTATAAGCATTCATTATTTATACTTAATACTTTGGCTTCACTCTTTTTACATTTATGAATGTTTCTCATACGTGTCTATAATTTTAAATAAATGTTTTTAACTCTACTGTAACCAGATTATCTTGCATATACTTTGTTATTTGATATTTAAAAATATTTACTCATTATAGAATGTCTCAACCATTCATCTTTCAATTAATTTATATGCAGTTATGTAAATATCTCAATTGTTTTCCTTAAAATTTACAACAAATATCTAAACCAATATTATCTTAATTTAATTTAATTTTTTTCAAAAAAAAAGTTTTAAAAATGGTTCGAGTCGTGCGTCAAGTCAGATTGACCAACAAAAAACGGGTCGTGTCACGGGTCAACCCATTTTGCTTCGCATAGGATTGGGCCAGGAAATTCAGACTTGTTTTTTCATGTCTAAAAATAAATAAGACCAATCTTATTTTTAAAATAGACTTGTATTAAAATATTTGGATCCAAATGCATAAATCCATAAGAATTGAAATGAATGACTCTTCTGATTCACAATTTGTTTAATAATTCTCCTCGGGGAATTGGAAAATAATTATTAGTACACAAAAATAGAAAAAGCGTATAATAGCAGCATAAAGAAGAAGAAGAAAGTGGAAGAGACAGGAAGCCCGTGGGGGTGGGGTCCATGTACAGCATTGCCTTTCATAAAATGCCAGTTCATCATCTTTGACCGGTATTTGGGGTTTTATACTTTATTAGAATATAAATTTGCACGTACGCCTCGTTTTACCATTCCGGTCTCCGGTTTTGTTTGACCACTTTGATCCTCTCTATTCTCTAATCTAATCTCTATAATAAAATCTCATCTCATTGCAAACAGCAAATATGAAATGGCTTGCTTTTTTGTGCTGCTGGCTATCAACACTTTTACACGTGCCATTGGGACCCCTGCGCTCTTTCCCACTTTTGATCCGCCTTCTGTGTCTTGACTCTTGACTATCATTTCATTCAAGGGGACATTTTGGCTAAAGTTTTTGTATAGCGGTTTCTAAAGGAGATGTACAATATTCAAAGTCCAAATAATTTCGTGCCATATACTTTACTATAATTTCAGCAAAAAAAAAAAAAAAATACTATAATTGCTATAATTATCCTCCGTGTCATACCATGAGTACTAGAGAAAAAAAGAGAAAAAAAAAATGATTGTTTCTATAAAAAAAAATGGAGAAAAAAAAATAATAGATTTATGTGATAATGATAGATAATCAATTACAGTCTATCACATAAAACAGTTATGGCAAAATATATAGCAAAATGTGTGGTACTATAATTATTCTTCAAGTCCGCAGAAAATTATTGTGTACTCTTGGAGTATCATAAATGCGTACTCTCTCCTCTCATATAAATGGTTGGTCCCACATGAATTTAATTAGTGAGACCTACCATTTAATGAGTACTCTCCCCTCTCACATAAATGGTGGAGTATCTAATAATTTTTTCAAGTCCGCTCACTCATTTGTAATTAATCGGATAGTCATTTTTTTTCCCTTTTCGGGTCGTATTATGAAATATGAAGAAAATAGGGAATGAAGCCAAAATATAAGGAGGTATTTAGTATTTACTAGTTAGTATATCCAAATTGTATCTTATATATAAAAAGCGGCTATGCTGCTACAGTGTTTCGGTATTGTGCACCTAGTATTTTTCACTGTGCAAGTACTGTAGCGGCAACAGTGCTTTGGCTTCGTGAGTCCCTTTTCTTTCTTTTTTTTTTTTTTTTTTTTTTTTCAGTAATCGGTTTGTGTTTTTTTTTTTTTTTTTTAAATATTGATGTAAGCTGACATTTATATTGTTATACTGACACAACAAATTTCACAATATTTTCACAATTATTGATATGTCAATTTCTTACAAGTCAAAATAAAATAATAAAATAAAATATGAGATTGGTTTTTTTTTTTCAGTAATCGGTTTGTGTTTTTTTTTTTTTCCTTTTAAATATTGATGTAAGCTGGCATTTATATTGTTATACTGACACAACAAATTTCACAATTATTGACGTGTCAATTTCTTACAAGTCGAAATAAAATAATAAAATATGAGACTGTAGCCAACCACAACTGAAAATAAATGTTTTAAAAAAATGTTACAACACTTATTGTTATCACAATATTTTCACAATTGTTGAGATCTCAGTTTTTTATAGATTAAATAAAAAAAATGCTAAATCCACAATATTTTAACATTAATTTTTACAGTACCTAAAGTTTTTTTTTCCTAGTAATCGGTTTGTGTTTTTTTTTTCTTTTAAACATTTATATAAACTGGCATATATATATTTGTAAGGACACAATTTTTGGGAAGCTAGCCCACAAGTGGGATTGACTTAGGCTCAAAACGTCCCTGCAATGAATTAATAGAGAATGGGCTAGAAAAACTGAGCTTAGAATGAAATCAACAGTTGTCCAGATATATTTGAGACTAAAGTGATAGAAACAGAATGCTGATGTTATATAAAGTCGTCATCGGCTTAATCCGAGGAAAATGGAATTACAGTTATACAAAAGTGTACAACTTCTCACTCTTTTTCTCTCTACTGCTCCTGTTTTTCTCCTCTTACAATGTTCCAATCCTCCTTTTTCCTTGCCTCTAGATCTCTTTATACTCCATTTTCTTTCACGTGTCAGTTAGATTACCTTTCTTTGATACTTGTTCCATCAACTTTTCCTTAAAGTTTTTACATGGCAGCTGTAAAGGTTGAGAGTCATTGTTCAAACTTCTCTTCCTCATTAATGCGACCATAGGGTTAGCTGCAGGACAATAAATGCGGTGGTAGCAGCTTTTTACATAATATCTTATTACTTCCACCTGTCCTATTTGCTTTCTGGATGTTCATATATCAAAAGAATCCCCTGAAATATCTGTATAAATGATGGAGCGTTCATCTTGGTTGTCTCTTTGATCATCCAAAGAGATAATCCTTCTCGGACAACTCGTCTCCACCCACATACTAGCTAAACCATAGCGAGGAGTTAGGCTATGTACCTTCCTCGTAATTTACTGTCTTCGGGCAGATATGCCTCCTTGGACAGGCCCACGGCCCATTATCTAGAATTGGGCATTTTACCCCTATAATATTGTTATACTGATACAACAAATTTCACAATATATAAAAAGCGGCTATGTCGCTATAGTGCTTCGGCACTGTGCACCCAATGTTTTTCACTGTGCGAGCACTGTAGCGGCAACAGTGCTTTGGTTTCGTGAGTCCCTTTCCCCCCCCCCCCCCCTCCATTTATTCAATTGGCACTGTAGCTACAGTGCCTAAAGTTTTTTTTTTTTTTTTTTTTTCAGTAATCGGTTTGTGTCTTTTTTTCTTTTAAATATTGATGTAAGCTGATATTTATATTGTTATACTGACATAAAAAATTTCACAAGATTTTCACAATTATTGACGTGTCAATTTCTTACAAGTCGAAATAAAATAATAAAATAAAATATGAGATTTTTTTTTCAATAATCGGTTTGTGTTTTGTTTTTCTTTTAAATATTGATGTAAGCTGACATTTATATTGTTATACTGACACAACAAATTTCACAATATTTTCACAATTATTGACATGTCAATTTCTTACAAGTCGAATTAAATAAAATAATAAAATATAACCAACCACAACCGAAAATAAATGTTTTTAAAAAAATGTTACAACCCTTATTGTTATCACAATATTTTCACAATTGTTGAGATCTCAGTTTCTTATAGATCAAATTAATAAAAAATGCTAAGTCCACAACATTTTAACATTAATTTCTACAGTGTCTAAAGTTTTTTTTCCCAGTAATCAATTTGTGTTTTTTTTTCTTTTAAATATTTATATAAACTGGTATATATATTGTTATACTGACATAACAAATTTCACAATATTTTCATAATTATTGAGGTATCAATTTCTTACAAATCGAAATAAAAATATAAAATATGAGACTGTGACCAACTACAATTGAAAATAAATGTTTTGAGAAAATGTTATAACATTTATTGTTATTACAATCTTTTCACAATTGTTGAGATCTCAGTTTCTTATATATCAAACAAAAAAAAATGCTAAATACATAACATTTTAACATTAATTTCACAACAAATCTTAGGTAAGCTATTATTATTATTGATGGATAGAACTGGAGCTATAGTGCTTTTGGTTTATTCAACTGGCACTATAGCTACAGTGCCTAAAGTTTTTTTTTTTTTTTTTTTTTTCCAGTAATCGGTTTGTGTTTTTTTTTTCTTTGAAATATTTATGTAAATTGGCATATATATTGTTATACTGACACAACAAATATCATAATATTTTTACAATTATTGACATGTCAATTTCTTACAGGTCGAAATAAAATAATAAAATATGAGACTGTGACTAACCACAACTGAAAATAAATGTTAATGAAAATGTTACAACACTTATTATTATCACAATATTTCCACAGTTGTTGAGATCTCAGTTTCTTATAGATCAAATAAAAAAATGCTATGTCCACAGTATTTTAACATTAATTTCTACCGTGCCTAAAGTTTTTTTTTCTTTTCCCAGTAATCGGTTTGTGTTTTATTTTTTTTTTCTTTTATATATTTATGTAAGTTGGCATATATATTGTTATACCTACACAATAAATTTCACAATATTTTTACAAATATTAAAGTATCAATTTCTTACCAGTCGAAATAAAATAATAAAATATGAGACTGTGATCAACCACAACTGAAAATAAATGTTTTGAGAATAACAATAATAATGTTATCAGTTTAAAACCAATAATAACTTGTCATTTAGAATTTGTTCTAAAAATGTTATAAATATAGCATTTCTCTCAAATAATATATAAAAAAAAAATCTATTCAGATCAAAAAAATGAAGATGTTGTTATATTTTATTATATTCTTAGACTTTTTTTTAATATAGTCAAATTGAGTGAGCCAAAATTTATAGTTTTACACACAAAATTTATATTAATTTTTTCACCACTAGGACCGTATGTGTCTTGCACGTGCAACCAACACTAGTATATGTAATGCTACACTCACTTATGGAGTTTGCGGCTTGTCTCTACGTGAGAATAGCGTTAGTTATGCATAAATACTTTTGTCTCTTGGAATGAAAGTAGCATGCGTGTTGGACACAAGCTTCATTAGGTATAATTATTTTTATTTATTTGTTTTACTTAAAAAAAAAGGGTTAAAGGCATCGTTTATACAGGCATCACCATAGTCATACAAAAAACATTAATATTTATGCTAAAATGTACTTTACAATATTTAAGTTTGAAGTTGCTTTTAAATTGATAATCTCTTGACTTTCAAAAGTTTTAACACCTTTGAATATTACAGTGATGTTAATGTATCCCTTCTATATGGTCTATAACATTTTAATTTCTTTCACTGTTAATGTACTTAAAATGAATTTTCTTTTATCTATTTTCTATTCAAAGTGACTTCACTTTTGGTGGATTAATAGCAAGATTTTAACGGATATTCAATATTGTTCGCTTTCAGTGGATTAATAGCAAGGTTCTAACGGATATTGATGGAATTGATATATTGACATTGTCGTAATTTAGAAGATCCTATTGTAAAAAATTCCAATCTAAAATTTCAGTTTAGTTGATTTTTTTTTTTTAGAATACTAAGTATTTTTAACACACACACACACTGAAAAAGAGAAGAAAATAGTTTAAATGCATTGTTCTAGATACAATATTGTGTTAGATCTAGATATCAAATAAAAGTGACACATATAAAATTAATCTATTATCATAGAAAAACTCTAATTATTGTCACCCTTTCTCTCTTTATCATCCTTAGCATTTTCATTGTCACATAATACGATTCTCTCCATGTTATGATTTAATATTTTATTTCCAATTATAAAATGTATACAGATAAATTTATTAAGGCTTAAATTCCTAGAAAAAATAATGCTAGAACTTATCATCAAATTTATAACCATACAAATTGTCGTGTCATTTTGTATTTGTAATATCTTTCTAAATTATAAATTTGATAAATTTCAAATAGAAATGATTGTCACTATACATAAAATTGCCTATACTTAAGTACACAAAGAGGATGTACATATAAAAATTTGTTAAATTATTCGTGAAAACACACTCACACACACATATATATATATATATATATGCGCCATAATTTTGGGATTACATAAAGTATTCTCAATAACTCATTGGACTGAAATATATAAAATATACCTATTAGAAACAAATGAAAAATGAAAAAAAGAAAAGAAAAGATATCACTGTGAAACTTGAATACATCATATAAAGATGTCATATGGCTAGCCAAATCCAAAACATATCCACTGTACGTGCTGTGCCTGTATGTAACAGTGTAGTATTAACGTATTATATATATATATATATATATATATTCTCCAAAGGAAAGTTGGAAACAGCATTTTCTCTTTTTGACCATCTGTTCCAAGCCAGAGGTTGCGTCTCCTCTATCCAAATGCCTCACGAGGGGCAGGGCAGGGGCTTCAACTCCCAGAAAGAAACAATACTTTTAACTTTTCATAAAGTTTTATTCCCATAAATTTTATAAGCATAGGATGAACTAGTATAAAAATGTAAGAAATTATTTTTTTGTTACCATTTATAAATCTTTTTGCGAGTTATATAGCCGATTGAGATCCAGTGTCATAGTCAAGTACAAACTAAGGTTATTGCATTATACAATACCACGTTGAAGGGTTGAGATTAAAAGTACATTTGACCTTTAACCTTAATTCTTAGATCAAAATTTTTTTTTCTTCAAAAATTTTTTAACCTGCATTTCTCACATCAAATGTGCTATTTTAGGGTGCAATAGCACACCCAATTATATCCAAATTCTTATATAACATTATGTTAAAACGGTTTTTTTTTAATTAGTTTTTGTTATTTATAAATTTAGCCGGTTCATTTTTACTCATTGTAATCGAGCACAATTAACATATTTTATTTTATAAAATGAGTAAATTTAAATGCAGTATATTATGATTTAATTTTTATAAATGAATTTAAAAACACTTGGCTAAATTGATATTAAAAAAACATTATTTATATTTAATTAATCAGTACAATAAATTGTTTGGATTCAATTGAGTAACACTTAAAAATTTTATAATTAAAAAAGAAAAAAACTGGCTCTACATAAAAAGAATAATAATGAAACAAAAACCGAATATTATAATTACGGAGGATAAGAACGCACGTGTGGTGCACTGTCACCCAGGGTTGAAAGTTGAAATCACCGGGTATTACCGGTCACACCAAGTAATATTTTACTTTCCCCAAGAAAATTATGAAAGTATGGAGCGTAGTAAAAAACAAAGAAAAAGAAAAACCAATTTTTTTAATGCGGTTTTCCTTAGTCATGACCTGCTCCAAAAGAAGACTAAAAAGAGTGGAGTAAACTGTGCACAAGGTGAAGGAGAAATTATAAGGTATATATAAGTGATATGGTCTGTCATTTTATAAATTTTATTTGTTTAAAATTATTGAGTTGAAAATTTTTTTAAAATATTGAATCAATAATTTTAAACAAATAAAAATTTTTTAATAAAATGATGGACAAATAATATGATCTACTATAATACAGTATAATTTCTTAATATGATATAATTTCTCGTGCACAAAGTAGCTTTTTATTTATTTTTTTTTTTCGGTTTTTTTCTCTTGCTCTGCTCTGACACTGTGAGTTGGGTGTGTTTATGAGTTTTCCCTTTCTTTCATATCCTCACACTGTTCCAAATCTTTTTCCCAATTTATATCATTATGTTGTACTAGTATTTGGCTATACGAAACTGTTCATATAATGAGTGATTTGTAGTCTTTGTATTTTTTTTGTGGTTTTTTTTGTTGCACCTCAATTATCACCACTTGTGAGTTGTGAAAGTGTCTTTTTCATTGATCTGGTGCTTGATGATTTCACGCTTTTGTTTTGAGCTTGAAGAGGAAGTGAGTGAGTGAGTGAGTGAGTGAGAAAGAGAGCTTTGGTATTAGGGAAGAAGATTACTTACTCACATCTCTCTCTCTCTGTCTCTCACCCATCATTTCGTTGTTGATGATGACCATGATAATGGTGGTGAGGAAGAATGTGACCCTTTTGACCAGATAAAGAGGAAAAAAGGACAGGAAGAAAGTGAAGTATGGAGAAAAGATGTCCCATTTGACGGACATTGTTTGTGGATTGTCAATGAGAACAACATAGATAGGGAAAAAGAGACAAAAGTGTGAAGAGAAGAAAATACCACTCTTCCTCTTTCCTCTTTTCTTTCTTTCTCTTTCACTTTCTCTTTCTCTTTCCCACACGCTTCTCGTACTCTTGGATGTGATAGGACTCTTGGAATTTTAAGGAGTCTTTCTCTTTCTCTCTCTCTATCTCTCAGCAATAACAGTTTTCTCTGTCAAATTTTCTTTGAACCAAAAGGGTGTTCGATAAAAATCATAAAAAATGCGGATGTACCAAGCTTCTAAGGTGAGCGGTGGTGGGCAAGTCTTGGATCTGGAAACCGCAGTGAAAGATGGCATCTTGGGCGGTGGATGTGGCGCTTTGTTCGGTGAAGTCGTGGCTGAGAAATTGGATCTGAAGAAAATGGTGGCAGAGTTGGAATCTGTGGATGTTCCTTCGGTTTTTATTTGTCCAATCTCACTGGAACCGATGCAAGACCCTGTGACACTTTGCACGGGTCAGACTTATGAGAGATCCAACATTCTAAGATGGTTCTCTTTGGGCCATTTCACTTGCCCAACTACGATGCAGGAGCTTTGGGACGATTCAGTCACTCCAAATAAGACACTTCAGCAGCTGATTTATAGTTGGTTCTCACAGAAGTACTTGGCTATGAAGAAGAGGTCAGAGGATGTGCAAGGCAGGGTTTTGGAGGTTTTGGAGTCTTTGAAAAAGGTTAAGGGTCAAGCTAGAGTTCAAGCGCTTAAAGAGTTGAGACAACTTGTGGTTACTCATGGTTCGGTTAAGAAGACAGTGGTGGACAATAATGGGGTTGCTTTGGTTTGTTCTTTGTTGGGTCATTTCACTTCGCACGCTGTTGGGTCTGAGGCAATTGGGATTCTTGCGAATTTGGAGCTCGATTTGGAGTCCATGGAGATTCTGATGCAACCAGCGAAGATGTCGTTGATGGTGGACATGTTGAATGAGGGGTCCATTGAGACAAAGATCAATTGTACGAGGTTGATCGAAACGTTAATGGTTGGGAAGGATTTTGGGTCTGAAATTGTGTCAAGTTTGAGTCTTTTGGTTGGATTGTTGAGGTTGGTGAGGGATAAGAGGTACCCAAATGGTGTTTTTGCCGGTCTCAGTTTGCTCAAGACGGTTTGTTCACATGAACCGGTTAGGAGCTCTGTTGTGAGCATTGGGACTATTCCCCAATTAGTTGAGGTCCTACCCAGATTGAATAATGAGTGTTTGGAGTTAGCCCTGTATGTACTAGAGGTATTGTCCACTCTTCCTGAAGGAAGATTGGCTTTGAAGAATTGCCCCAACACTATCCCCAATGTGGTGAGGTTGATGATGAAGGTTTCAGAGAGTTGTACACAGTTTGCGTTGTCAATCTTGTGGGCTGTTTGCAAGCTTGCCCCAGAAGAATGTGCCTCACATGCAGTGGAGGCAGGTTTGGCAGCTAAGTTGTTGCTTGTAATTCAGAGTGGTTGCAATCCTGTTATGAAGCAGCGGTCTGCCGAGCTTTTGAAATTGTGTAGTCTAAATTACACAACTACTATCTTCATTTCCAAGTGTAAGCTTACAAGAACGATACAATGAAAAGGATAATGACAAGTTGTTGATATAAGTCTCATTTTTTTTCCTCATTGGCGTAAGGAGCCAAGGAACCAAAGAGCTTGTGGGATGCAGCAGAATTTAAAATGGAGTTCATTGGGTTTCTGAGGTACCCTTTTCCTCTCTTGTGTATACTAAGAAATTAGATTCCATCAATTAGGTCCAATTGAAAGAAGAAACATAAATTGTGGAATGAGCTCTATATATTGCATAGTTATAATTCTATGGTCTATAAGCAGGCTGTTTTCAGTGAATTTTTCCAATAAGTCCCAGAGTCTTCATTCGGATTGGGATATTTTGTTTGTGAACATTAGTGCTAATCTTGTTGCTGATTGTTCCAATCCACAATTGAGCAGTGTACAATAGGTCTCTTTGATGGATATGAGGTGGGTTTAGGGTGTGAGAAAAACAGGAAAGGATGGGAAGGGAATTCTCATTAGCATAAGTTTGAATTGTAATTGTAGTTATTTTTCTTTCTTGGGTGAATTGTAATTGTAGTTAAGTTTACACGGATGCCCAATCCTAAACTTTTGTCCCTTTTTGTGAAAATTATTGTTTTTGGGGGGTTATCATTGAGTCTCACCATTGTAGAGTTGGCTTGTTATGCTTCAAACACAAAAACCATGTAAACCCAATTGTATTTTCTCTTTTTATTTAAATGATTTAACTAATTGAATTGCTTACTTTGCCCAAGCTTGGATCTTTTTTTATTTTTTCTGTTAGAATAAACGACTTGAATTTTGCAATTCATATATGTGTATTTGCAAGTTTTTCGGCTACAAGACATATGATCAAAATTGAGAGAGATGGAGAGAAAGGAGATGGAAGTGTGTGACTACCATGTTTTTACTTTAGTTGAAAGAGGTGAGATGAGACAACTCTGTCATATCATATGTCAAGTTTGTTTGTTCATACTATCATACAAGAATAGAATTCAGAGAAAGAAGGTAGCAAAACAGAGCTCACTACAAGTTTGAATTGTAATTCAAAGATTAATAAATGCTCCAACGTAGTCCACTCCTATCACTGATATATGCCGCATTGAATGGACTGATTTTGACAACATGGACTACCAGCCCAAACCTAACCATTCAACACGGGTCGACTCAAACTTAACCTGCCAATACGCTGTCAGAAAAATAAATATGGAAGTTATTTTACAGCACAATTTAAATAGAGTCTTGTCTTTTTACTAAAAAATAAATGTTTAAATAGAGTGAAATATTTTTATATACAGGTTTTATTTGTTTATTTTATTTTAAAAATAAGCTGGATTCAATTATTTATATATGGAAAAAAGTGTGATTTATTATTAGTATCAATTTTTTAGGATAGAATTTAAATTAATGACATTTGCTCTATAATGATTATTCTTTATTATATGACTAAGACATCAATTAATTTTTTATTTATTTATAAACAAGATAAAATTTCAACTTTTTTTTTTTGACTGAAATGATAAAATTTCAACTTATGATATATCTTAAATATTTTATTCAATTATAAGAGACTTTATCCGTTAAGTTTATTAAAATCCAAGAAAGAAGTGGGATTTTGAATCTATTAACGTTGGTTAAGTGTACATATATATATTTTTTAATAATTTGACAACAACCGGGGGATTTCAAGATTGGTTCTCTTTATGAAGGAGAGCAAGTTGTCACTAAAATTCATTGTTCTTGGCAAGTGCACGATGCATCTAGATTTATATGATCATTGAGTTATTAAAAGTCTAAAATTGAGTCGCTCAACCAATGATACATCTTCATGTCACTCTCAAAGATTTACTCTCTGTAATTATCACTAGATGATAGTGGGGGAAGATTACTCAAGTCCTCGAAAAATATGTTTGAAAAGTGTTGGAGACATCTCATCCATTGTTCTTTTCCTTTCTCTTTCAAATGAGGGAAAATAAAAATAAAAATAAAAAAACCACTAGGAAAAAGGAAAACCCAATAACCTATATTAGATTGCAAAGAATTTTCTTGGGCTTGTGGGAAAGGGATTAATAATCAAAGGATATCTTGTGTTTATCTATAGCTAAAAGGGCCCTAGTTGCCACTTTTGTCGTCAATAATGTGTGCACACGGACACCTCACACTTCCTTGACCAAGGAAAAGGAAAAGGAACTTCAATTCTTGTCCACCTGAAAAGAAGAGATAGCAAGAAAACTTTGGTGGCATTGGCAATGTATAGCATCTTTGAATTAGCCCAAATAATCAAAATTTCTATTATAGCTTTAAGAAAATCTAATCCAAACTTTGTTGCAAATTGGAACCACGAATTGCATCGTTATCCATCTCAAATTTCTAGTCAGAAACTAGGAGTGGTTGATAGTTGGTACTTTATTAAATGTAGACCAACCTCAATAATCAATTTTGATTTTAGGATCACCAAACTAACGAGTCCAACTATATTTAAGTGCTTTTACTGGTTTTGCAACCCGACCTACCCAAACTAAAACAGTGACGATTAACTAAAAATGGCAACTCGACATGATGAAATAAGTAGCTGCTAGTGTCAATGTGCCAAGAAGCATGATCTAATAGTACTGCTGCAAAGAGTTAATATTTTTCTGGTTGGTCCACTTTTGGATTAGGTACATCTTCAATATCTCCCATTATGTTTTCTGCAAAAAAGTGATTCACAAAAAAAAAAAAAAAAAAAAAAAAAAATCCCATTATGGGATTACCGGATACACTAATATATTTTTTTTTCCTTCCAAGTTTGCTTACTTAGTTGTATCAAGATTGTAAGGACTTGATTTGAGTCCTTAGCCCAAAGGTTGGTGGACTCAGGCCCAAAGAGCCCAAAACAATAAATTTGTAGAGAAATGGGTTGAAAAACTGGGCTTTAATGAATCAAATGAACACCAAAGTAAATTCAGATAGCAAGAGAATAGGAATAAACACGTTTATGCTAAACAAAGTCGTCCTCGACAAAGTTCGAGGAGATCCCTTCTTATATATTTCTCTCAGGTTGGATTACAGAACCGGTCCTTGATACTACTGTCTTTTTTATTTTTCGTTTTTCCTCCCTTGATTCCTAGGGGTTTCTCACACTATATACCTGCTTTTGATTGATCTTTGCCCTCCATTTGTTGATCATCTAAGCTACTACTTGAGTGTCTGTCCCATCGAACATCATCTCTAACCCTCTATGAGTTAGGGTTGCCAAGGCAACACTGTTCAGGGGTTTTCTCCACATAAATGCGACAAGAAAGTTAGTTGCAAGGCATTCAATGCGGCGATAGCAGCTTTTTCTTCGAAATTTCTGAGCTCCCATCCCTCTTGTACGTTCAGTGATGTACGATCCTATCACTAAAGTCTCCTGAAAGGTCACCTTTACCATTAGGATACACATTTGACATGTGCTTAGCTTATCTGAGGAGATACTCCTCTTGGGCCTACCTGCCCATTCGTACCCTTCCCATGGAACTTTGAGCTCAAACCATTCACTACTGTTTACTCGTCCTCGGATTTCCCACGCTCTCGGCCAATGCACAATATATGATTTTGGGCCTTTAACCCTACAATAGCCCCTAAAAACTAAGTTTTTTTTTTCTCTCTCATTCGAGGAGAAAAGTTGGATTTTGATTTTTTAAGAGTTAACACTATTCTGCCTTTTGATTTACACACGTGGGAGCGCCGTTTTGCATGCCCCATGATGGTTACTGACGCTTCGGAGGCCGCGAGGCATCATTAATTGCTCTAGGCGGCGCTTTGTTCCCCATATCGAACGATGAGGCGTAGATCTGACGGTTGATATCTCTTCTTGGATTTTAAGTGGGAAAACTCCCACTCAATTTTCGCCCTCTATATAAGGCTTTTGGGGGAAATCACTTTTCTCATTTCACAAGTCATCAAGCATTTCCAGAGACTCCTAGCTCTCAAACCTTCAACTCTTCTTAGACCTTCAAGAGTTCTTGATCCTCTCCTTTTAATATTTAAACCTTTGAGAAGCACCAAGGTTACCACAAGTGTTAATTTCCGTAAGTTTCTTCTTTTCCTAGGTTTATTTCTTCTCGGCCGATCTCCTCGGCCTTCCAATTCATATTCTTTCACTTAAAACTTCATTTGTTCCCTTGTAATTTGTCCAAATGGGTAGGTTTAAGCATCTTGTAGACTCCCAAGCAAAAATAGAGGCCTTTAAGGCCAAATATCATATACCACAGGAAGTTGCTCTGCGGTACTGTGCTCTAGACCAACTACTAACACATAGAGAAGAGGGAGAAGTCATCGGTCTTGTGATAGCTTTTATAAAAGGAGGAATGACTCTCCCTATGGACAGAATAACCCGAGACTACCTTATCAACCATAGGTTGTGTCCTCATCAGTGCGCACCCAACCTTTTTAGGATCTTAGGCAACGTTGATGCTCTAAACAAGCATTTGGGTTTGGGGCTCACCTGGCATGATGTGGTCCATATGTACGAGTGCCACTCACTAACTGACGCAAGGTTTTACCTCAAGTCCAAATTGCCTATTGTTAGGCTCATCTCATGCCTCCCTAAATCCAATAAGGGTATGAAGGACGATTACTTGATAGCTTCGGAAGCATGGCATGATGGCTTTCATTGCCCCGTCCGAGAGGGAGAGCCAGGTGGGGAACCTTAGAGCTAGGTTCCTTAGCAAGAGATTTATATCTTTTGACCCTAATGATGTTATTATCTCTCTCTCGCTTTACTTTCTTTGATGATGGATTTTAACTTTCTAACCATGTTTTGTTCCTCGGCTATTTTTGCAGACAAGAGGCACGTAGCGCCCAGGCTCAGTCTGACCAACGTTGCAGCACTTAACTATTTGCTGAGGTTCGAGATCTTTATAATTGAGGATCGGAAGTTGCGAGCCGTCCACTTGATCTTGGACTTTAAGCCCATCTCGAAAATATATCAGGAAATAGGCAACGCCATAAGGGCAGGAGACCCGCGGCTTGCTCGAATTGACATGTCACTCCCAAATTTCCTAGCCTAAGAAGATCTTCCACTGGTCGTGCTGCCCCTTCAACGAGTTCTGCTTAAAGCAACAGCAACACCAAGGGAGGAGATAGCCTCTTCACACTTATCACTGGAGGAGGAGAAAGATAAATTTCATTTTGGAGAAGAGGAGACTCAAGTGGTTCAAGTAGTTCATATCTTGGATGCTGAGGACGAGTTGGACAGGCATTCAGGCGTTCACGCCCTAACATTGGTGATTGCCCATCCAGACAGCACTTCTGAAGAGGATGACGAGATGGCACTGAACCTGGAGAACAAGAGTTCAAGAGAGCTCATGGCGGTAAGGAACAAGGGGTCAACCTCAAAAGAAGTCCCTAAGTCCCAAGCTCCTCTCACTCTTCCACCTCCCCCTCCTCTGCCTCCTACTGACCTCGGACTGCACGCTATCCCAAATCTGAAGAAAAAAAGACCAGTGTAGGACCTCGAGGAAGGGGAAGTGCCCCCTCAGAAGTGTAACAAACAACAGAAAGTGGCTAAAAACCCTAGGGACAAGAGGCCCACTTCTGTGGACAATCGAGAGGAGTAAACCGTGGCGAAGGTGTGCCTTCAGCAACGTGCCTAGTCTCCGCAGCTGGAGGTGAATGGGGCTGCCATCCTTTGGAACGCTTCTGTCAGAGATTTCCAAAAAGGTCATTCTGAATACATAGTTGAGGCCTTGGAGCAACCACTTCTTTTACCCAAGGATATGAGTGCTGTGAGGAAGCTGAAGCAGCATGACCTCTTTATGTCCCTAAAAAGGGACTTTGCCCTGGTAGGTTCATAGCCACACACTTTCTATTTATTTAAGTACTAATATATATATATATATATATATATATCTATATGGGGTTGCTATATTGTTCTTGTACAGATCACTCAGGAGGTCTTTGTGGCCGAGGATTGGGTCGAAGAGGCCCGAAGCGATGTCAAGAACGAGGTCCACCTTCGCCTCGAGATTGAAAAAGCTGTGAGGGCCATAAAGGACGAAAACAAGGAGCTGCTCTCCAAGCTGACTGTCAAGGAGAGGGAAAGAAAGAGTGCTCAGGCGGGATTAAAGAATTTTGAGGCTTAAGCTGAGGACCAAAGCAAGTTGCTTTATCAGACTAAGACAGAGCTGGCCACTTCAAGGTAACTTGTGCTGGAGCTGAAGACAGAACTGCAGAAGGCTAAGGATGCAGCTTAGTTGGCTAAGGCAGTAGTAGAGGCTGAAAAACAAGCATCCTACACCCTCGGCACGGAAGAAACACAAGCCAGGCTCACTGAGGAGCTAGCCGAGGTATGCAAGGATTACTACGATGTAACATGGGCAAAAGCCCTCAACATTGCAGGAGTCCTTGCAGACTCAGAGTGGAGGCAACCGGGGAAAGTATACTACCACCCCGATATCTGCAAAACCCCGGTTGGCCTTCCATCTCTCTTTGCCATTGCTTCTGAGTCTTCAGAGCAGCCCCTAACTGCACAGGATGCTCTCCCCCTCTCTGAGGCTTTGAAAGGACCCAACCAAGCTGGTGATTAAGGCTAAGGGGCCGAGGGGGCCCAAGACAAAGGTAAGGGCAAGGAGATTAAGCCCGCTTCAAAGGCCAAGGATGCTGTTAAGGCCAAAGCAAAGGAGATAGAGGCCAAGACCAAAGAGAATGATCCTCTGGCCAAGGATGTCCCTGCCTCCTAGTCAAACCAAAAAGAAAACCTCCCAAGGCCAAGAAGTAGCACTTAGGATTTAATTTGTAGTTTCTTTTGTTGTTTTGTTTCTTTCTTCTCTATCTTCTTCTTCTTTTTTTGTTTTTTTTTATTTTTTTATTTTTACAGTGGTATTCTGTCACCGTATGTAATGTACTCCCTCTGTCTAATGAAAATGCTTTTCTTTTTATCTCTTGCACCTTTACTTTATATGCTTTAAAGCTCATTACTATCGTAAATAGCTTGAATTGCTGCTACCCCGTCTTCAATAAAAACTAACAATAATACATTGCTAACCATCTAAGTAATTTGATTAAGTACCAGCAATAAAGAGGTCTATCACATATTCGTATTTGAGAGTTGAACCTTTTGAAATGAAGGCTGAATCTAATGAAGATTAATATACACTTTGTAAGAAATAAAAGGGCAGACAACCTTCGTCCTGCTTATCACTTAGATTAATAAATAAGGACTTCAACTTACCCAAGGCCATCAACCTGAGGAGTTGGGTATAACCCTGGATCCGTTTTGACACTTAATAAAAGATCGATAGATATCATAACGTTAATTTCCCCCAAGTATGTGATCCGGGGGATCAGTCATGTCTAGAGTTCTGTTTAATCACTTAAAAAGATGTCATTGAGTGTTAATTTCTACAAAGTATGTGGTTCGAGGAGCCAGGCATGTCTAAGGTTCTATTTAATCACTTATAAAGATGTCGTAGAGTGTTAATTTTCCCAAAGCATGTGGTTCGAGGAGCCATGCATGTCTAAGGTTTTGTTTAATCATTTAGAAAGATGTCATAGAGTGTTAATTTTCCCAAAACATGTGGTCCGAGGAGCCAGGCATGTCTAAAATTCTGTTTAATCACTTAGAAAGATGTCATAGGATGTTAATTTTCCTAAAGCATGTGGTCCGAAGAGCCAGACATGTCTAAGGTTCTGTTTAATCACTTAGAAAGATGTCATAGAGTGTTAATTTCTCCAAAGCATCAAAGCATGTGGTCGGAGAAGTCAGGCATGTCTAAGGTTCTGTTTAATCACTTAGAAAGATAATAATGAGAAATACGATGCATTTACACAATAAATAAGCATATGACAAAGGAAACTTTTCATTAATAATAATATCTTTTTAGGTTGTTTACATTTCAAGAGCGTGGTATTACATGTTTATCTAGGTCTTCGAGGATGTATAGTCCTATACCGGCCACCGAGGTAATGTGATATGGCCCCTCCTAGTTGGGCTCTAGCTTTCCCCATGTTGGGTTCTTTACAGTACCTACAACCTTTCTCAACACCAAGTCTCTAGGCGTTAACGGTCTCAGCTTCACATTGGCATTATAACCTTGCTTGAGCTTGTGTTGGTAATATGCCAATTGGACCATTGCATTTTCTCTCCTTTCTTCAATAAAGTCTAAGATTTTTCCAGCAATCCATTGTTGTCGCTTGGATTGAAAGAACTCGTCCTCAGCGTTAGGAAGCCGGTTTCCAAAGGAATAACCGCTTCGGCTCCATAAGTCATTGAAAATGAGATCTCCCCTGTTGATCTGTGAGGTGTGGTTCAATATGTCTAGAGGACATGCGACAACTCTTCCACTCATTTTCCTTTCGCATCATCTAACCTCTTCTTAAGTCCATTCACTATGACCTTATTAACAGTCTCGACTTGTCCATTTTCTTGGGGATATGCTGAGGTAGAATATCTATTCATAATTCCTAGGTCACAACAGTATTTCTAAAAAATTTTCTATTAAACTAAAGGCCATTGTCCTAGATGAGGGTATGAGGGACTCCGAACTGTGTGAAAATGTTTTTCCAAACAAATTTCTTGGCATCCATGTCCTTGATATTTGCTAAAAGCTCAACTTCAACCCACTTAGTGAAGTATTCTGTGCCGACTAGCAAGTATCTTTAATTTCCTGCTGCCTTAGGGAAATGGTGTACAATGTTTAAGCCCTATTGAGCGAATGGCCAAGGGCTGGACAGAGGATTGAGGACTCCTCACGGTTGGTGTATGTTTGATGCGAACTTTTGACACTGGTCGCACTTCCTTACATATTCTTATGCTTCCTTCTGCATGTTTAGCCACCAATAGCCTTGAGTGATGGCTCTGTGTGACAAAGATCTGCCTTTAGTGTGGCTTCCACAAATCCTCTCATGTAACTCCTCAAGGAGTAACTCAGTTGCCTCAGGATGTACACATAGCAGGTATGGCCCAGAAAATGAGCGTCTATATAGTTTTTGGTCCTCGGATAGCTAGAACCGAGGAGCCTTTCTTCGTACCTTGTCAGCTTCTGATTTCTCCTCGGGCGAGATATCCTCCTTTAAGAATAGTACTATGGGGTCCATCCACCATTTCTCTTTTCACCTCTGTGGGCTTTTGTAAATCCTCTATAAGGATAACCCGAGGCAAGTTCTGCGTCGAGGAGGTTGCTAGTGTGGCTAGGGAATCAGCATGAGCGTTTCCACTTCTAGGGATATACAGTAGTTTGAAAGACTCGAACCCTGATTGCAAGTGTCTAACCTGACTCAAGTACCCTTGCATTCTTCCATCTCTCACCTCAAACTCTCCTTTCACTTGACCAACGACCAATCTTGAGTCTGAGAACATCTCTATCGCCTTTTGGCCCATTCTTTGAACCATGGCCATTTCCATTAGTAGGGCCTCGTATTTAGCTTCATTGTTTGTGGCCGAAAAGTCCAACCTCAATGATTTCTCAATAGTAATCTTTTTGGAGGATATTAGAACTAGCCCCACTCCGAATCCCTTCTGATTTGCTGCACCATTAACGTACATTTTCCAGGATAAGGGATCTTGCTGGGAGATCATGCCAACTGATTTTCCATCCATGCCGCGCTTCTCTGCTTCTACTTCCAATGAGGATTCAGCAAACTCGGTTACTAGATCTGTGAGGACTTGGCCCTTGATAGAGGTACAAGGCATGTATTTGATGTCAAAAGCTCCTAGGATTATGCCCTATTTAGCAATCCTCCCCGTGTAATCAGCATTTCGGAGTAGGAGCTGAGTTAGAACAACTACGTGTGCGCTTGGAAGTAATGGGGGAGTTTGTGTGTAGCATGTACTATCGCCAAAATGGCTTTTTCTAGTGGCAGATAACGAATCTCGGCCTCATGTAGTGACTTGCTCACATAATAAATTGGCCTTTGTATGCCGCTATCAATTCGTATCAAGACCAAGCTCACAGCATGAGGGGCCACAACAATATAAGCAAACAGGACCTCATCCCAAGGTTTTCAGACCCGGACCGTTCATTGAACCGTAAAAAGAAGAGGTTTATGGTTTTTAAGGTCAAACCGAGGTTGAACCAGGGTCGGACCGTGATGACGTCATAATTAATTTAATAATTATTTAAATATAAATAAATATATTAAATTAGTATAAATAGAAAAATAAAATTAAATGATCAAATTAAATATAAAAATCATGTATTTTTTCATATCATAACTTTCATAATTATGTTACAAAACCATGCTTAAGTTTTTATGTAACTTAATATGTAACTCAAGTTATTATATCATACCTCTCAGCTAAGTTATGATATTTTTTTTCATTTTAACTCGTTATTATATCTTGGATATTTTTTCCTTATCAGCTCCAATCAAATTGATTCAACTCACTCAAAAGTTCTCAACATACTTTTAGCAATTTCATATTTTGCACATGTATTTTGGGCTAAATAAAGAAACATTGGACCTTGCTATTTAACTTAAAAGAAACATTGGAGTCTGTTGCTTTGGTGGGCGTACAGACCAATAAAGCAAAGGAAAAGTAAAATACTGTGATATCAATGCATGCCAGTGATGCCACATTGGGTAGCTGAAAAAATAATTTAAATCTTATGGCTACAAATTTTTTGCTTTTATTAAAAAATTAAAACTTTCTTCATTTCCAATGTTGGCACGTGAGGTACTTATGAATTCAAAAGGAGTAAAAAATCAAAAGACTAAAGAAAGAAAGAGAAACACAAGCAGTAGTATTCACTATTTAGTGAAAAAGAGGAAATCACAGAGCTCCATCAACGGAAAAAAGAAAGAGAAAAAGAAAGAGAGAAAGGAAAAAAAGAAGAAGAAGAAGCAGCAGCAGCAAAAGACGAAAGCATAATCGGCGACTGTGTGGGCAACCTGTTGGTTACTGCTTCAACTAGGCTCAGATCCTACTTCGTTGTGCTCTTCTTTTTTTTTTCTTTTTTCTTTTTGAGGAACTTTTCTTCTTCTTTGGATCTTTTTTTTTTTTCCCTTACAAATGACTTTGTTCAAGATCTGAAATGATCAGATCTCCTTCCGATCTTTGTTTTTCTTCGTGTTCTTTCATTTCTTCTAGATCTGATTATAACTTTATACCGGCATATTGGCCAAAATTCACCAGAAAAGCTGAAAAAAAAGGAACCATTTAAACCTCAAAAACCGGTCACGGTTCTCAGAACCGTACGGTCCGACCACGGTTTGCACGGGTCTCTGTTTTTTTCTCATTAAGCGGTTCTTGAAGCTAAAAAAATTGCAAAACTGAGAGGTTCACGGTTTTTCCGGTCGGACCGTACGGTCCGGTCCGGGTTTCAAAACCATGCCTCATCCATCTCAAGACTGGACATGGTAGGTGGCCGAGGGAGATAATCCTTATGCTGCTAGAAGGCTAAAGCACACTTCTCGGTCCACTCAAATCCATTCCACTTATTCATCAATAGGAAGAAGGGTCAGCATCTATCTGCTGACCGGGAGATAAACCGATTTAAGGCAGCAATCATTCCAGTTAGCTTCTGGACTTCCTTGAGATTCTAAGGCGGTTGTAAATTGTTGATTTCCTTAATCTGGTTAGGGTTAACTTCAATTCCGCGATGTGTAACCATGAACCCCAAAAACTTCCCTGTTCCGACTCTGAAAGAACATTTAGAAGCATTGAGGCGTAGTTTGTGTTTCCTCAGAATTTCAAAAATGTTCCTGTGGTCTCCTACATGCTTGGACTCCACCTTGCTCTTCACCACCATATCGTCTATATAGACCTCAATACTTTTGCCCAACTGTGGTTCAAACATCCTAGTTATCATCTTTTGATAGGTAGACCCTGCGTTTTTCAAACCGAAGGGCATCACTTTGTAATGGTAGTTCCCAGTGGGAGTGATAAAAGCTATCATTTCTTGGTCATCTAGGGCTAGCGGTATCTGGTGGTATCCTTGAAAGGCATCTAAGAAGCTCATTCGAGGATGGCCTACAGTTGCATCCATTAGCTGGTCTAGCCTAGACATAGGAAATGGATCCTTTAGGCAAGCCTTATTTAGATCTGTGAAGTCCACACACACATGCCACTTCCCACTCTTCTTCTTCACCACCATAGTGCTGGCCAGCCACTCCGGGTAGAAGACCTCCTGGATAGCCCCTACCTGCTTGAGCTTCTTCACCTCATCTCCGACAGCATCATAGTGATCCTTGGAGGAGCGCCGAGGTGTTTGCTTCTTTAGGGTGACAGATGGATTAACATTTAAATGATGGCAAATGAAGCTTGAATCCACCCTCGGGGCTTCGTAAGCGCTTCATGCGAACACATCAACATTTCTCTTAAGAAACTTTATCAGCTCTTCCTTCTCTGGAGGAGGCAGTTGAGCTCCGATCAGAAAGAACTTCTCCGGATCATTACCGATGATAATTATTTCTAAATCTTCACATTTCGCCCTCTCGGCTAATCCATTGATAGGCAAATCCGAAACCTTTAATTGCTATGAGCCCCTTTCAGCAGAGGCTAAGGAATCAGCTTCGGGCTGATGTAGGATGGCCGCCACTAGGCACTGCCTAGCAGTGGACTGACTTCCAACAATCTCTTTAATTTGGCCACCCGACGGATATTTCACCTTTTGGTGCAGGGTAGAAGAGACGGCTCCCAGCGCATGAAATCAAGGCCTAGCCATAATGGCCATGTATAGGGAATAAGCATCCACCACGATGAAGTCCACCTCTACCACTTCTGAACCAGCCTGCACGGGTAGTCTAATTTGGCCCCTCGGGATGACAACCTTCCCGTCAAAACTGACCAAGGGTGAATCGTAGGCTATTAAGTCCTCAGGTCTCAAGTTCAGCCCCTTGTACAGGTCGGGGTACATTATCTCAGCACCACTGCCTTGGTCCACCATCAACCTCTTCATGTCATATCCCCCAATCCCGAGCGTGACCACCAAAGCGTCATCATGAAGCTATATGGTTCCAATCTTATCCTCGTCTGAAAAACTTAGCACCGGTTGGATATCCACTCTAGCCTTCTTTGGCTCCGGATTAGTGTCCTCGGCGAACAGCCGAGCCACAGACATCACTATAGAAGAATAAGAACCGGTCCTTCCTGGAGCAACAAAGATGACATTTATCGTACCCAAAAGAGGCCTTGAAGAAGCATCTCTCCGGGGTTCTAGATTTGCTTGTCCCTATGAACCACTGCAATGATGCAAAAACTGCTTCAGTTTTCCTCTAGAACCAGCTGGTCAAGATGATCCCACAAATTCCTATTGTCCTCCGTAATGTGTCCCTGGTTTTGGTGGTACTGGCAGTAAAGGTTCTGATTACATCTCATGGGGTTTCCTGCCATCTTATTTAGCTACTTGAAGAATGACTTATTCTTAATCTTCTCTAGAACCTGGTGCACTGGTTCTTGGAACACCGCATTAACTACCTGAGTACTAGCAAGCCCTGGCTGATCAGCAATGTCCCTCCGAGGTCGATTGTTATTGTATTGGTCCAACTTGGAATTCTTTCTCTCTTGAGGGATAACCTTAACCTTGTCTTTCCCTTGTTACTGGTCTTCCTCAACCCTCTTATACTTGTCAATCCGATTTATGAGCTGGCACAGTGGTGACAGGTTTTCCCGTTAAAGACTTCCTTAAATCGTGCTCGGTTGGGAGGCTAACCTTGAAAGCACTAATGGCCACATCATCAAAGTCACCATCTGTCTCATTGTACATCTCCCAGTATCTGTCCAAGTATATTTTCAGGGTCTCCCTTTCTCGCATGGACAAGGACAGTAGGGAGTTTAAGGGCTGAGGAACTCTTCTACAGGTAATAAAACGTGAGCCGAATATTTGGGTGAGCTCCTTGAAGGAGTCTATGGAACCCGCCCTTAAGCCATTGAACCATCTCATTACTACGGGTCCTAGGCTGGAAAGGAACACCTTGCACATCAAGGCTTCGTCCTTGGAATGGATAGCCATTCTCTGGTTGAAATGGCTCACATGCTCCACAGGATCTATTCGACCATTGTAGACGGTGAACGTTGGCTGATTGAATCGCCAAGGAAGTCTTGCCCTTTCAATGTTGTGTGTGAAGGGCGATCTGGAAATCTAGTTCAACGTCTTTCTCATAGCGTCATTTCCCAGGCCCTTGCGAGGCGGGCTCTTATACCTACGTTTGTGATGGTTCACCTTGTCGTAGGAGAAAGACTCACTGGGTGGGGTCCTTGACCTTCGTCTATAACTGGCATCCTCTCTATCATCAGAGGAAACATCAGATTTGGAGGGAGTCCGCGTTTGTTGTGCACGACGTAGCTTTCTTTTTAGATGGTCAACTTCCAATTGCAAGGCTCTGGTATCCTTCTCACGAGAGAGATGACTCCTACCCCGAGACTGACTCCTACTGGTCTGGGTAGTGTGCACACTCCCCTCCCAAACCCTTCTGCGCTCGAGGTTGACAAAAGGATTTTCACGTTGGAACCCTATGGATTCAGCTTGGTGTGGACCTGAACCTACCATGGTTGAACGCTTAACTCATTGAAGCACCGAAATTCTTCCCCACAGACGGTGCCAATTGTAAGGACCTGATTTAAGTCCTTAGCCCAAAGGTTGGTGGACCCAGGCCCAAAGAGCCCAAAACAATAAATTTGTAGAGAAATGAGTTGGAAAACTAGGTTTTAATGAATCAAACGAACACCAAAGTAGATTCAGACAGCAAGAGAATAGGAATAAACACATTTATGCTAAAGAAAGTCGTCCTCGGCAAAGTCTAAGGAGATCCCTTCTTATATATTTCTTTCAGGTTGGATTACAGGACCGGTCCTTGATACTACCGTCTTTTTTATTTTTTCGTTTTTCCTCCCTTGATTCCTAGGGGTTCCTCACACTATATATCTGCCCTTGATTGATCTTCGCCCTCCATTTGTTGATCATCCAGGCTACTACTTAAGCGCTTGTCCCATCGAACACCCTCTCTGACTCTCTGTGAGTTGGGGTTGACAAGGCAACACTGTTTAGGGGTCTTTTCCACATAAATGCGGCCATAAAGTTAGCTGCAATGCAGTAGTAGCAGCTTTTTCTTCGATATTTTTGAGCTCTCATCCCTCTCGTACATTCAGTGATGCACGTCCCTATCACTGGAGCCTTTTGGAAGGTCACCTTTACCATTAGGATACACATTTGACTTGTGCTTAGCTTATCCGAGGCGATACTCCTCTTCGGCCTACCTGCCCATTCATACCCTTCCCATATTTATATACAAACCTGGGCTTTTTAGTACTAATAAAGTTCCACGTTAAGTCTGTTTTTTAAGTGTAGTTGGAGTCATAAATCATGACTCTTCTTGGTCAACAGTATCATTTGGCTTTGTATAAATAGAAGTTGAAAAAAAAAAGAAAAAAAAGAAGTTGAACCGAAAATAGGAACGCAAGTGGAGAATAAAATGCTTGAATATATATATATATATATAGAGAGAGAGAGAGAGAGAGAGAGAGAGAGAGAGAGAGAGAGAGAGAGAGAGAGAGAGAGAGAGAGAGAGGTTAACGAATGCTCTAAGGGCATTGTTAAGAAAAAAAATAATAGCTAATTTTTTTTGACACCTTATATATATATATATATTAGGGTAAATTCCACAAACTACCCTTGAGGTTTGTGATAATACCAACTAAGTCCAAAACATTTTAAAACTTACCAATTTCATCTTAAAAGACAAATTTGGTCCTCAGCATTAAAAAAAAAAAAAAAAATGCCGTTATTTTTTTTTCTCTTCTTCCTCTGTTTTCTCTCTTTTCTCTTTCCCCTTTCTTCTCTAAGTTCTCCATCTCAGAGGGAGCATTGCTCCAAACACCCAGAATGATGTTCAAAAAGATGTTCAAGGAGTACCCTTTTCTTTTTTCCTCTCATTACTTTCCCGGAACCCAAACAGAAGTGATCATAAAATGTGGAAACCAAACCAAATAGTTTTTGACCCAAAATAGCTTATCTATATATCAAAGCACCTAGACCCCACTTCATATATGAAATTATTGTTAAAAAAAAAAAAAACCAGATTTTCAATCTCAAAGTTAAAGCATTTTGTAGAAAAAAAAAAAAAAAAGATGATGACAGAGAGACCGTGGATGGAGGGGCGGCGATCGTCCTTGCCCTAGCCAATGCCACTAGTGGAGTCAAGATATTGTTGGACGAGGTGTCGACACTTCTGGAGATGGTTGATACCTTCGACGTGGTAGCACCACTTGACCTTCTCCGGCCCTGATGATCTTGGCTTTCTCGATTTGGATCCACTTCTCCCTCACCAAGTGCTCCCTTATCTCCAGCATCGCCACCGGGTTCTTGTACGGGTTCGATGGATCGAAGTCATCTGGAGGCTAAGAGAGAAAAAAGGGCCGAAGAACAAAGTTTTGGAGCAATGCTCCCTCTAAGATGGAGAACTCAAAGAAGAAAGGGGAAAGAGAAAAGAGAGAAAAGAGAGGAAGAAGAGAAAAAAAATAAAAATAAAAATAATGGCATTTTTTTTTAATGCTGAGGACAAAATTGTCTTTTTGGATGAAATTGGTAAGTTTTAAAATGTTTTGGACTTAGTTGGTATTATCACAAATCTCAGGGGTGGTTTGTGGAATTTACCCTATATATTATAATGTTTTAAAAGTCCTAGAGTACATTTTAAAGAACGGAAAAAGAAGAGTTTTTAGGATTTGAGAATCGGAATTTGATGGAATGTCACAATCAAATTGTGATGGCATCTTAATTCATTTGATAATAAATTAAAATGCAATTAAATGAATTTAGTTTGTAGTATCTACTTAAAGTGACTACCAAAATATCTAAAGAAGTTTCAATAACTTTCAAATGTAACAAATAACACAATTTTAATGATACACTCGTTTAATAACTGTACGGTCAGGGCCCAATCCTTTACTGGGCCTCAAGTATAACGTTTCGCTGCGCGGCCCATAAGCCTGATCAGTCCACCTTAATCCGGGCCGGGCCAGACATCATTGGACCCCCAAAGATGGGTTTTGACATAATTGGCAGGAACTCTGTTGCCCACGAATTCTTTCATTCTCGCACGGTCGGCTGTTTTGACCGTCCTTATTTCAGTAGTAAACGTTCTCGCGAGTATTTGTTCACGGGGGAGCATGGTGTTCAACTTGGCCGGCCAATCACCCGTGAAGTCGTTGCCGTACATACTGCAGCAACGATGAGCAAGTTCCAATGCCACTATTGCCACTTAACTACCTAATTCCCACTTAACAACGACGATATTGGACCCTCTTTTCCATTATCATCCAGAGCAATCATAATCCCTCCACCCAATGGGGGCTATAAATACGAGAGGGCTATGAAGAAGAAGGGGATGGAAAAAAAGAGGGAACAAAAGAGAGAGAGAGAGAGGGAGAGGAAATTCATCAGGGGAGAATGAATTAGCCGAGAAGTAAGAGAGAAAATTGGGCCTCAGGGTGTTGAGCATCCCATTATAGGAAACACAAAACCCACGTCACAAATAAATTGAGCCCAAGCGAGAGTCTAGCCCAATAAGCTCTCAACTGGTCCGCACAATAACCATTCATAATGTAAAACTATAAACATAGTAGTTATATATTTATAATCAAAATAACATGAACAAATTGGGGTCAAGTTCGTGTGAAACATTTTATCATATATCTCACATGGCTCTGTTTTGGAGATAACACATTCTACTTTGACAATAATCTTTGGGAATTAAAATAACACCTAATTCAATAAAACTTGTGATTTCTCTACATCCTTTGAATCTTATCATGTGCAAAGGCTAATTTGGTATAAAATTGAAAAAAAAAAAAGGTGAATGGGGGATATTTTCAAAGCCCATAAAATGGCAGACATTGATTGTTTGTTTGTTTTTGTTTTTCTTAAGAACAGTCCACCTTGGTTTTTTGTAAGTGAAAAATAATTGAAAGAATTTATTCATTTGCTTGAAGAACCTTTTTGAGATGGCTATTCGCGGTGCCACACATTATATTGAGGAAAAATTTAACAGATACTCTAAAGACATTAATTTAAAAAATATTTTTAAAAACATTTTATGGCAAAAAAAAAACTAATTTTTTTTCAATTTTTTTTAATATTTTCCAAAAAAATGATATTAAAACATTTTAAAAATTGTCCATTAACAAATACCTTAAAACATCAATTAATTAACAAAACTTTTGTATTATTACCAAACCAATAAAATTTTCAGTAACAACAATGAAGATTGGTATTTAAGTGGTGGGACACCAATGTATTACCAATCCCTTCCCATAATTAAGTGAGTAGCACTATGCGATTATATGCTTTAATTGAGTTTTTATTTTTTTTATTTTTGGGGTAAAAATTATCTTTTTTTTTAAAGAGATTTTCAACTTATGATGTCTGCTCTTAATGATAGTTTTTTATCATCAAATCAAGACACCAATTAGTTTTTAGTGTAGGGGTTTATTTATTATCAAGCCAAGACAGTCTAGGGATGGCAATGGGGCAAGGCGAGGCGAAGCTGAAGGATGGAATCTCGTCTCCGCCCCACATGGTTTTGTCTTGTCCCATCCTTGCCCAACCCCGCATGACGGGGAAAACTTTTTAACCCTATCCCCACCCTTGGGGCCCGTGTAGCCCCGCCCCACTTTGTAAAACTTTACTTTTTGCTAATTTGCCCTACAACTAGTACAAATTTTTTAATGAAACCTATTTCATTAATAAAAATATACTTGAAATTACAACTAAATTTATCTCATCAAATCAAATCAATTTTTAGAAAAAAAATTGAATAATATATCCAAGCGTTTAACAAGATATTCACAAAAAAAAAAAAAAAAAAAATCTCATAGTAAAACACATAACAAAATAAAGGCAGAGAACTACATTGGGTAGAATAAAATAAACTAATATTGATATGTTTGTTTAAATAGTAAGGTTTTAGGGTATGAAAAATTTACAATTATAACTCTGGGCAATGCGGGGCAGGGCGGGGCGGGGCGGGGCAAGGATAGGGAGGGGCAGGGCGAGGTGGGTTTAAAAAGTCTAAACCCATCCCCCCCTGGCTCTGTGGTGCGGGGCTAAAATCTTGCCCCATCCTCGCCTTACCATTTTTGCGGGACAGGGAAAACCCGCGTGGGGTGAAGCGAGGAGGGGTGGGTTAAGCGGAGCGGGACAAAATTGCCATCCCTACAAGACACCAATCAATTTTTTATGTAAAATTTTTTTTACCAATTGAGTTAATTGTAACCTACTTTCTTTTTCTTTTTTTTTGAGGTATAACCTACTGCTTTAATTGAGTTTGAACTAAAAACTTAGAAGTAAAAAACAAAAGGCCATATAAATTTTTGAAAGAAATTATTATTATTGGGCTAAAATGAGTGCTGGCCCGTCAACTACAAGAATTTCCCACGCATATTGCACCTCCCATTTCTTTTTTAGTTTTTTTTTTTTTTTACATTTTTTTATAAGATTTTTTTTATACTTTTATACTTTTATTTGCTTCACCTTCAATTATTTTGGACATGAACTTAGTTTTTTAATTAAACTCATAATGTTCTTTTAACCCCATCTGATCTTTTCCCATCAATCACTTTCTTTTTCTCCTCCCCCAAAATCCAAAAAAATTTAAAATTCAAAAAGACAAAAGAGACAAAAAAAAAAAAGGGAAAAAAAAAAAAGAAATGTCATGGTTGGCTCGGTCTCTGGCCAACTCACTCCGGATCGACGACGACGATGACGATACCGATGCCAACGACGAAGACGAAGAAAACGACGTCGTATCCGAATACCCTAATGACTCTGACCCAGCACCATCTTCAACCACCAACCTTTCACACCAAGACAACAATGATGGTGGTGGGGAATCAGAAGAGGCTCAATCTCGAGGCGTAAAAGAGGACCTCTCCGAACTCAAACAAACCCTAACTCGCCAACTCTGGGGCGTGGCTTCGTTCCTAGCTCCTCCTCCTCATTCTTCTTCTTCCCAATCGCAACCCTCCAGTCCCTCCGCTCATTCTGATCTCCGCCGACTCCGTTTCGATAACAGCGCGGAGATTTCGACGAAGATGAACGCCGACTCGTTCGGATCGGAGATGGAATCGGAATCGGATTTGGAGGAGCGTGGTTTTGGCGGCGTCGGGATCACCGATGAGGTTCTGGCTTTCGCGAGGAATATCGGGATGCATCCAGAGACGTGGTTGGATTTTCCGGTTGATGAAGAAGAAGACTTGGACGGTATGTGCGTTTTTTTTTCTTCTTCTTCTTCTTTGGATTCAAATCAGCAACCAAAAAGTCAATGCTGATCTTTTGTAAATTTCAAGGCTTTTTAGTTTTATGACATAGATTAAAGCATGTAATGTAGTTCATATATTTAATAGAATGTAGGTTCTTGCTTGGTTATCAACTATTTATGCAAATTGCTTACTGTATTTGAAGAATTGAAAGCCCATAGTTGTAGTTTTTGACTAAGAAATCTATGTCGCGAATGGTTTGTTTGATACAGATGAATGTTATGGAATTTTTAATACATGAGGCAGTTAAGGATCATTCAATCTTCCTTGAGGATGTCGGGTGGGTTGCTAATTGATACATGAATTCACGGAGCTCATGTTCCTCTTACAGCAATGAGTTAGATTGGCATTAACTTTTATTGATCTTCGATGTACATTTGGAGTTACGTCACTGGTATTGTCATCACATTTGTGGCATATAGGCCTTTGAAGTTCTGATTTGTACCTGCATCTCTTGTTTTTTTGGTATCCATTGGCAAACTGTCCACCTTTCATATCTTGACTCTTGATTTGACACCCATTTTGATGTTCTGTAAAGACTGAAATTTATAGAATGATGCAGATTAGGAAATAGGAAATTAGTGCTAGTGTTAAACATAACATAACATGATGTGCTCGACTGCTTGTTACTGAAAAAAAGATTTGTTACATAATGTTTGCTTAGGGTAAAGAAAATGCAGTTGTCAGTGCTTACCATACCAAAATTTAAAACAATGTGCAGAAAAATTGCTATGTTTTGTTGTAATCAGCTGTGCTGCTCTAATTCAGTTGCTCTAGTGATAATTTTTTTAGTGTCTATTTTGATGATTCATGCTACATTCTTACAGCTTTCTTTTTTCCTTTCTTTTTTTTTTTTTTTTTTTTTAATTTATAGATTTTGACATGTCTAAAGCCCAACAAGAGCATGTTTTGGCTATACAATATCTTGCTCCCAGATTAGCTGCTTTGAGAATTGAACTTTGTCCTTGTCATATGAGTGAAAGTTACTTTTGGAAAGTCTACTTTGTGCTTCTGCATTCAAGACTAAATAAACATGACGCAGATATCTTGTCTACGCCCCAGGTAAGTTATTTTGTTTTATTCATTATTTTGGCTGTGGCCCCAGTAAGTTTCCAGTTCAATTTGTTGTTGGTGTAGAACAGTAGTAATGCATCATTATTATGATTTTGAACACCCCATCAATTATTTCTACACCTTTTTTTTCCATTTGTTTTATTTTTGTAGATTGTGTAACGAATTGTCAGCCTGGTCACTACAGAATGGGAATCAATTGATGGGATTTTATTTTGATTTGATATTCAGTTGCTACATATGAAACCAGAGTATCATGTCATGTCTAACTGCAGAGTGTTTTTTTTTTTTTTTTTAAGGTTTTGACTGGAAAATTGCGCACACACCCAATGGATCTTAAATCCATGATGTCACCCTCTACATAACACTTATAAGGGGAGGAGGTGCTAGTTGAGCTAGAGCTCGTTGGCACCTAAATGTAGAGTTTTAGTCCTCTAGAGTATGTTTAGTAAATTTAAAATATTTTCAAGTGATGTTGAACTTTAGTATAATCTCTCATCCTTAGACACTGATAATTTCCTGCTACTCTGAGGCTAAAATACCTTTTGGTCTTTTGGATTGCTATCATTTTGGCTCCTCTTGCATCAAAATTTGCAATTAACACTCACCCTCAACTTTAGGATTGATATGAGTGCGGTCCTTATATCGAGATCAATTAACTCTTACTCTCTTAGTCTTTAAATACCCCAAAGCTACACCAGAGATTCAGAAGCTGAAATTTCACCTCAACCATCAATAGGTTTTGCTAGGGTTTTTGGCAGGAAAAAAATAGAGAAAAAAGAAGAAAATATTATTGTTTTGGATATTTAACAGCCTTCCTTTAGAAGGGCCACATTGACAGAAATTTTAAAGTCGAGGCTGTTTTTGATAAGTAATAAAAACTTTGATAAGACATCTCAAATACAAAGGCCTAAGCACTCAGGGAGTGTGATGAGAAAAAACAAAAAACAAGACAAAACTAAGTAGCAGAAAAAGTACAACTATCAAGTAAATCAGATAAGGAAGTAAAATTATAAACGCCCAAAGCATTTGTCCACCCAGGCAAAGTCTGAAAGAAAAACCAGATCAAGTCATGAATTGATTTTTTAGTTCCTTCAAAGATCCGAGAAGTCCTTTCTCGTCAAGTGCTCCATATTAAACAATGAGGGTTCATATTCCAAATCGTCCCATTTCTATGCTTGTTAAACTTGCCCAGCCTGCAGGCAAAATGCTCCTCCACATCACTAGGAGTGTGTTTGGCATCCGCATTAGCTTTAGCTTTTTGCTTTTATCTTTTATGTGCAACTTTTTAAAACCTCACTTTTTCCCATTTTTTCTCACTTTTATTAAAGTACAAGTATACTTTTAGCAAAAAAATTTCAACAAAAGCTAAATAAGCTGTTCTCAAACAAACATTAGGCATAACCCAAGCAACCCCAAAGAGTGAAAACACTGTGCTCCATAACTCTCTGGCAAGAGAACAGTGTAAGAATAAATGATTACTGGTCTCCCCTTTCATCTTACACATACAACACCAATCAATAGCAAAGAGCCAATGCTTCCGTAAATTATCATTACTTAAGATCCGACCCAACACTGCCGTCCATATAAAGAAACTGACTGTTAGGTTCTAAAGATTTAGGTTTAAATGTTTAGAATCATATTTTTTATTGTGTCAGCAAACCAAGAACAAAACATGTCTAGTCTAGGTGTTAGGCAATGCTTAAAAGTGTTGGTTTCAAGTTTCAAGTCCAGCTGACTGCAGAAAAAGGAAGAGAGTTTCTGCCTTGCTCGACTGATTGGAAATTGCAGGAACAAAAATTGTGCAGATTTTTAAACCAGTCCCAAGCCCGCGAAAACTTTTAAGGTTTCATTCCAACTTCTCAATATATAAAAGGGGAACCCTAGCTACGTTTTTCAAGTTTTTTTTAAAGACTTGTGTGTTACTCTTTGTGAAATCTGAGAGGTTTTGTACCTTCTAACTACACAAGAATTTACCGGAGCAAGATTTACAATCAAGCGTTGGTAGCACATAGTTGTTGCATCAAGATCATTACTGATGGTGATCTTAAACCTTTGAGTGGGATCTCAAAGTCACAAGCATGGGTGCTTGTGTTGCTATAAATCTAAGAAGGGAAGAAGTCCGTGGATTCGGAGCTTGCACGTAGTCGTGTCAGTAAGTTATTACATGAGGTAGCAATAGATTTAGGGTTAAATCTGATTGTAAAATCTTCAATTCTCTTATAGTGGATTTACTTTACCTTGAGGATAGCCAGGTTAAATCATTCCCAAAATTTTACCTTGAAACGGTTCATTTCATTAGTTTTCTTCGATCATCATATCGTGGTATTATTTACTTTTCCGCTTTTATGCATGATATGATATATGCTCGTTTAACCTAGATCTGAATAATAAACCTAATAATTAATTTGGTTAATTAATTAGGTTAAACAATCTAGTTTTAGGGGTCTAAACAAACAAACACTGACCTTTGTTGGCACTTTTGATTTCTGCACTAATTTCCAAGGAAAAGACATATCAAATATGTGAGAAGGTAGCAAGACTTTGTAGTAAGTTTGAACTTCAAGACCTTTGTTGGCACTTTCGAGGTTGTTAATTGCACTTGTTAAAAAAAGATAAAAGAAATTTTTGTAGTCAAGGGACCAAAATGACATTGACCTTAACGTCAGAGGGACCAAAAAACCTTTTTAGCGATACTTTATGAATAGGATTAACTTATCCCTTTTCTTCTAAGTTCTGACCTTTCTGGATGTTCTGTTAATGGAAAAAGCATATGCATCCTCTGCTGAAGTTTAGGCTGCGTTTGTTTCAGCTGAAAACTAATTCAAGAATTACTTTTACACCCTCATGTGTGTTTGGCTCCAATAGAAAACATGGTCAAATGGAAAATCAATTGCACGTTGACTGTAAAAGCACTCACTTTAGCCGTAAAAGCAATGCAGCCCTCATTTTACCTTCAAATGATTTCCAAGACTCACAGACAAAGAGTCTGAGATGGAGAGAGAGAGCAGGTGGCCGCCCAGCCAAGCTCTGGCCAGCCCAAATCGTGCTGCCCCCACCGCCCAGATCACGCCGACCAAGCTTCCTCTTTTTTTCTCTCTTCTTCCTTAACTCTTCTTCTCCCTCTTGCTCAACGTCGCCGATTTGGCCGCCACCGACCATAAGCCCACTACACTCCACCCCCAAACCCACCCTCTGCTCTGGTGAGTTTCCTCCATTGTTTGAGTTCTATTCGAGTTTGACGGCCTCACCTCACCTCACCTCCGATCCACCCTCTATTTGAGTCCGACGACCTCACCTCACCTCCAATCCACACACCTCCCCCAACTGTCACTCTCCCTCATGTCGGCGAAGCCATACTTGCCTCCAAAAGCTGACCCATCCTCTAAAAAAGCCGATCCACATCCCCTCAAACCCATCTAGCCATAATCCACCCTCAAACCCATAAACAACCCATAAATGTTTTTATTTTGATTTTTGGTTGTGTTAAAGTGTGTATTTTGAAATTTTCTATTATAAAATTTGTTTGAAAGCTGAGAAAATGTGAAAAATTTGTTAGAAAATAACATTTTTAGAACACCAGTAATCGTTTTTTGGACTATTTTCCATTGCAGAACCAAACACCTGGATTTCATTTTCCTTATAGGAATTTATTTGTCCCTGCATTCATTTTACACTTGAAATTCGATTTACATAGAGCCAAATGCAGCCTTAAATTCAAAACTCCATTTTAAGTTACAGTGGGCCTCATTATATGATTGTTAGTAAACGTAAAAACAAAAGATTTTTTTTTTTTTTTTTTTTTAATTGCTTAATTATACACATGTTGGGTTTTTATACCCATGACCTTCACGCAATTTTGTGGGAGCAGGATGTGTCATTTGAGCCAGAGCATAGGCAAGACAAAATATTTCATTTGTTTTTAAGGGACTTGATTTTTTTTTTTTTTTTTTTTTTTCGATATAAGATAAAATTCTACTTTAGCTTAATTTAAGTGTATATGTGTGTGAAGCTCTCTCCTAGAAACTTGAACTCCGGCCCTTGCCCCCCACACCCCACAAACACATATACTTGTGGAGTGACAATCGCACCAGGGGTGTGCGGTGGTAAGGGACTTGATTTTCACATGTTCATGACTGTGGGTTGGTGTGTAAATGTGCATTTAACAATATATAGGTTTGATAAGGGGAGTAACTTTTTTCCTGATTATTAATAAAATAATTGATTTCTAAGTACAACACAAATCTCACATCAGGACGAATCATGATTACCATTCAATGTTTAAGTGTGATAGTCTGATTTTGGAATATTTTTGTCTGGTTTGGTATTGGAGGGATCAGTTAACATCTGTAAGAATATCGTAGTTGATACTTATGTTTGATACCTTGCATCAGTAAGGTCAATGAAAGTTCGGAATAGTTCATAGTTCAAGTAAATTGTAATATTCTGCTCTCTTGCATAGGTTTTAAAAAACAGGTACATGTATTGATCCATGTAATATATTAGTGCGCCTGATGGGTTTATCTTTTTTTTTTTTTTTTTTTTTTTTGTACAAACCGGCTTTGGAAATTGCTTTTTATACTATTGTCTTCAATTTTTCAGTTCGCATGCTTGTCAAAGGAATGTGCTGGAAGTATGAATTGCTTAGTAGAATAAAAATGTTGATAGTCCTGCAGATCGCTGACTCTACTTCTTGTTTTAAGTTCTTTTTTTTTTTTTTTTTAATAAATAACAAATTAAATGGTTCATCTACAAGTTTAAAACTCTTTGTTTTGGCTATAGTGTTGAAATGTTTGAGCAATCTTTACATCATAAGGTTTGATTCTATAGGTATGACTAAATATTTTAGTTACAACCATTTAACCTATTTCTTGCAGGTGGTGGCTGCCAGATCAATGTGGATGCAGGAGCTACAAAAACAAACAAAGGAAGAGACTGGCTGGTTTTCAAGAAGCACTTCCTATTCAAAAGACAGGGCTAATACACTGGAGGAAGATTTTGATCCTATACCAGGGAGGACTTTTGCATCTAAAGATTCTAAACATACTAGCTCCTCCATGGCAACAGATTTTGAGACTGAGAAGTACCCAGTTGAAAGTACTGAGTTACAATTTATTGATAAATCTGTTATTGCAGAGAAGACAGTTATTAAGACTGGGAATAAGGATTCACTAGTTGGTCCATCCTCTAAGCCACTAGTTCAGAATTTTGAAGATGATGAGGATGAGTGGCCTGAGGAAGGTTCGGATTTTGGTGGGTATAGTGGAACTGCTTATTGTATGGGAAATGAAGATGACATATCTTTCAGTGATCTTGAGGATGTCGATGATGGCCATGTACCCATAAAATCCAAGATAGTAGTTTCAAAGAGTTTCAAGAAAAGTCCATAATTGCATAAGCTTTTGCTGATTTGATAAAATATAGAGCTGGAAAGTCTTCCCATATGTAACACCTGGACTAAGGACTTAAAAAAGTAAACCTTCTCAGTTGTCCTACGATTGGTAATGGTGTCACTTGAGCTTTTTGTACATAATGAATGGTAATCAAAGTTTCGATAGTGCATAATCTGCTTGATTGGTTGTGTGAGAAATGTAAGTTAATGTAACGAGCAAATAGGAGTGATTGAGAAAGTTTAGAAAGATATTGGTGAACCATTTTTTTGAAAGACAAAATACGTGAGGGCAGGGGACTCCAGTCAGATAATCGTGGAAGCAATCAAAGTAAATGTCCTCGTCGTTAGACTTCTTGTTCCATATTTGTCATGATGTACAAAGAGCCTTATTTTAAGCATTAAGGCTTGCTTTTGGTGTAATTTTACCTATTTTTTTGAAACATCGTTCAAATACCAAAAAAAAAAAAAAATAAATAAATTGTATTGTTATATATATATATATATATATTTTTTTTTTTTTTGAGAAACAAAAAAGAAGAAGTGTTGATATGGCAATGGTTTGTAACCACATAAATTGAATTTTAGGGGTTCCTTGCCGCTAAAAAAAGTAAATGATTTTAAAAAAAAAATACTGTTAAGTTTTATACTGCAAAAATTGGCATGCTGTAATTTATGTAAAATATAAAATAGATTAGATGTATTTTTCATTGAATTTAAATTTGTAGGGTAAAATATAGTTAATACCAATGAAATTTGAGCTTATGTTAGCTAGATCTAAAATTTTCAAAATTGACAAACTTGGCTTCTAAATTCAACTTGGACCCTAAACTATTACTCATCCCCCCTCCCTTCTCTCTCTTATGGTGATTAAGGCCAAGTTAGTTGTAGGGGCCGGAGCCCAAATCTGGTGTAGGGGCCAGAGCCCAAATCTAGTGTTGGGCCTTGGGCCTGTCCGAGGAGCAAGGCTTCCTCGGACAGCCCAGGCACGGGGTATATCCATATCCCATGAGCCTAGATGAGTCCCAAAGAGGCTTTAGCAGCAAATACGTACACCTAAAGCACGGCAGCAAACGAAAACTAGGAAGTACATAAGGGAAAGCTACTACCTCCACATTTAATACATTGCAGCTACTTTCCTGACCGCATTTATGTGAAGAAGACACCTGAATAGTGTTGCCTTGGCTACTGCAACTCACAAGGGGTCAGGAAGGGTGGTTGATGGGACAGACACTCAAGTGGTGACTTGGACAGTCAACAAGTGAAAGCTCAGGATGATCTAAAGAAGGGGTATATAATGTAAGGGACCCCTGAGTAGAAAAGGGAGAGAGACTGAAAGGGAGATTGGTAATAAGTCTTTAAAGTCAATAGAAAAAGAATCAATCTCCTCGGATTTGGCCGATGACACTTTTCTTCATGGAACATTTATAGTTTTCCTTTTTGTTGCCATAATAGCATTGATCCATTACTCAACTTGCTATAGCCCAGCTTTTTAACCAACTTCTTTACAAATTTATTGTTTGGGCTTCTTGAACTTGAGCCTATACACCGTATTGGGCCAAGAACTCAAACCCAGTCCCCACATTAGTCAATCTTAAAAAGTTTTGGATTTGACTGGCATTAGTCCAAATTTCAGGAGTGTTAACTATATTTTACATAAAATTTTATAATATATTTAAACTATTAATAATTAGAATAAATAGTTCATACCGAGAATAGACATCTCATAATTTCTTTTCTTTAAATAGAATAAATATTTTTAGATACAAATATAATTATAATTAATTTCTATTGATAATTACCATTAACTATATTTAATGAGAAATGCTACATCCACAATATTTTTATAACAAATTATACGGGATAAGTTGTTATTAGTCTTAATTTGAAGTCACACTGAAATTATTTTTTTATTCACCAGTAACAACCAATAACAATTTGCCGCATAGGATTTGTTGTGAAAGTGTTATGGACATAATTTTTCTCATATTTAATAGTTAGATATAAAAACATAATTATGATAAATACTTATTAATAGCCCCCTAATAACATAAATAACTTCTATAACTATTAGATTTCATATTTAAATATAATCATAATAAATATTTATTAACAAATATCATAAGTATTAAATTTTGTATTTATATATAAAAAATATATATTGTATGAGATAAAAACCAAATAATCCCTACGTGTTGGTCTTTAAGTGAAACAACAAATTTATAGAGATGAGTTCAAAAACTAAATTCTTAGAAAACAAGAAAGAAACTCAAAATAAAAAAACTTGACTACCAAATGTGATGGAAAGATAATCACTACTTTCTTATAAACTTTCCCTGGTCAATCTCGAGGAAGACAAATACAAGCGGATAACAACAGTACAGATGAAGCTATTACAAGGCCTTTACAATCTTTTGTCTAAAATTAATATTTTTCAAATCCCCATACATGGAGGTTTATTTATTTATTTATTTATTTCTTCTATTTATAGGGTGATTGTAGTAATCTCAACTGTCTACTTGTAAAGTGGATGCTCCATATAGTATGATACTTGTCTCATCCTCCATTTTCCTCTTTTTGAGGCTGTGATGTGTATGTAACATACTGTCAAAACACTATTTAAGAGGATCATTTAAACATAAATGTAGCATGGTTAATTGGTGAAGTGCATTTAATGCGAAGGAGATAGTTGTTTTCTTAGGAAGCTTCCTCCACCTTTTACTTAGGATTCCAATGTTCCTCCATTAGATAGTTTCCTATGAGTAACCTACGAGTCTCCAGTTATAAGTCCATGTTACAAAGCTCGCCTTACTCCTTGGCCCAAGCTCATCGGACAAGCATTCCTCGGACGGGTCTTCTCGGAATATTAGAGGGTCGTCTGCTTTTAGGCAAGTCTTTACCGAGCCGAACACTTTAGCCTTTTAGGCTCATTTTTCTTCCATCACTATATTATTGGGTCACTTTGGGCTTTTCTAGGCCCAATCCTCTTCAAGCTTCCCCACCCCCCAAAATATATTTTTTGAAATAAATCATATATTATTAAATTTTTTCGTGCATTACTTACCAGTTTTTTTTTTTTTTTTTTGACAGAACTTACCAGTTAAAATTGTTCATTCGTTCCGGTTTCCAAAAAAAAAAAAAAAAAATTGTTCATTCATTTTATTTTTGTTTTTCAATTAAAAAAATGGTTTAACTACCAAAAATTTGGCGCGAACAAATCCGTAAGATCGCAGTCAGCAATCAGCAGTAGAGAGAGAGAGAGAGAGAGAGAGAGGGGCATTCCAAGTTTTCCGGTAAAATAAAATTCCAAGGTCCAAGGCTTTGTAGCCAAATCCAAAAAGAAAAAGAAAAAAGAAAAAAGAAGGCTTTGTAGCCAATCAGTACCTTTCCTTTAGACAATTTAATTTCTTTCTCAACGTGAAAAATATTAGAAATCAAAAAATATCTTTCTACGTTCTTGACCGACTAGCAAGGCTGACTTTTCTCTTTCTCTCTCTCCACAGGTTTGTCCTCCCTCACCATTCTCATGCTCCGCATTTAATTCTCAAAATACGAATTACTTAATTAATTAACTAATTTCCAATTTTTTTTTTTAACTTTTCTTAGATTATATTATAAACCTTGTCCATTTAATTTTTCCTTCTCAAAAAAAAAAAAAAAAAAAAATCTCTCTGCAAATCAATCGTTGACCGAAACCCTAGGGTTTCTACCCCTTAAGCTCTAGGGTTTGATTGGTCCTCATCGATGGATTTGGAATTGGTTAAGAAGGGTTTGAGTTTCTCTCAGAGGAGGAAAAAATGGCTGATTCTGCTCGCCGTATTCGGCGTCTCCGGTTACGGTGTTTACAAGGTCTACAATTCGCCCTCTGTGACCAAGAAGAGGAAAAGATTGGTGAAGCTCTTCGGAGCTTTGGTTTCTCTAGCTGAAACGGTCGCCGACTCCGCCGAGACGATTGGTGTTGTCTCTAAGGACTTGAAGGAGTTTCTCCAATCCGATTCCGACAAAATTCCCAATAGTTTGAAGCAGATTTCGAAAATTGCGAGGTCGGAGGAGTTTTCCGAGTCCTTGGTTAGGGTTACGGAGGCTTTGACGGTTGGGATTTTGCGGGGATATAAGGTTGATGCGAAGGTTGGTGGGGATTCAGATACGGCTTCGGGGAATTCGGGCTTTTCTGATAGGGTTTTGGAGAAGCTTTTCTCTACTGCTGGGACCGGTTTTGTTTCGGTTGTGGTTGGAAGCTTTGCGAAGAACTTGGTTTTGGGATTTTACTCCAATGGTGAATCTGGGAATCGTTCTAGTGTGTCGAGTTTATCGGAGGTGCCCGGATGGTTAAATGTGGTTGGTGATGATAAATGTAAAGAACTCATAGGGAATTGCATTCAAGTTTTTGTAAGCACCGCGGTTACGGTTTATTTGGATAAAACAATGGATATCAATGTGTACGATGAGATGTTTACGGGATTGACGAATCCCAAGTATGAAAATAAAGTGAGGGACATTCTGGTTACCATTTGTAATGGTGCTGTGGAAACACTTGTAAGAACATCTCACCAAGTATTGACGAGTTCGAATTCGAGTTCAAAATTGGGTTCAAATTCTTCTTCCCGAATTGTTGATCTGAGTGAAGGTTCGAGTGCCATGAAAGACGAGTTTTTTCAAAGAGAAGGGTCTTTGAAGCAGCCGAAGGAGGAGGAATTTATTGATGGAAATCAGGATAGTGGGTGGGTTGGCAAGGTTTCATCTACATTGGCTGTGCCAAGTAATAGGAAGTTTGTGCTTGATGTGACTGGCAGGGTGACATTTGAAACAGTGAGATCCGTTGTGGAGTTCATGTTGTGGAAGCTATTGGATGGTTTGAAAAGAAGTCTTAATGTTGTTCGTGAGGAGGTTGTGGACAGAGGATTGGAAGTTATCAGATATTTTAGTGCGAAGTCTTCTGTCATTGTTACCATATGTCTTGCGTTGTATCTACATGTTTGTGGTGGTGCCAAGGTTCCCTTGCCTGCTTAATTTGATGCAATTCTCCCTTCCTTACAAAGTTCTTGTCATGGAGACGCCAATGACTTTATACTGAAATGGCTTCTTCTGGATAGGTTTTTTTTATGTATATCTTTGTCTTGATTAATTAAAATGCAAAATTGGGTTCACCTATTTTTAGTCTTGATTGATAGATTTAGCACTGGGAAATTTTGTGCTTCCACTTATTTCTATGTATATATGTCTCTTTATTAAAATGCAAAGTTGGGTTCACCTACTTCATGTTGATTGGCCACGAAGTGCTTTTAAATTAACTGGAAATTGGAATTAGTTCCATGACCATGACCATGCCCCACTCCCCCCCCCCCCCCCCCCCCCCCCCTTTCTCCCTTCTCCAAAAAAGCAATTCAATAAAAAACTTTAGGAGCAGAGCCCTGGGGCTTGATTGTTGGATTTTTGGGGGGGACATTGTAAAGTGCTTCTGAGATTTGCAATTAGGTTCATTTTGATAAATCTACCACCTATATGTATGGGCCCCTTAGTGATTAACTTATTTTCTCTGCCTCCCGATATTAGTATACTTTATAATTTGAAAGCACTTAATGCATGCATAAATATATGCATATATTTATGCATATACCCTTCTATATGCATAAATATATGGGAGCTTTATGTTTTGAGGCCTGATGCTAATAATAAATTTTAAGGATTCATTGTCATTGGTAATTTATTAGGTTATGACGCATGCTAGCAGGCTGTGCCAATGTGCTCTGGCTCAAGTGGCACTTCCTCCCTTAAAAGGGGTGGAGGATAAGGTTGTGAGTTCAAAACTCCCCTGGTGTGTATGCAACTTGCCAATAAAAAAAGAAAAAAAAAAGAAAAAAGAAAAAAAAAAGAACATGTTAGTGGGCTGTGGTGCTTGTTATCCTTTAGGCCCAGGTTAGTTTTTTTTTTAATATATATATATAGCCAGTATACGCTGCATGCTAGATGTGGAGTCCTGTCTGCAAGACATTTCTTTAAGTTGATTCAGTTTTCTTGTGCTATTTTTGTTTTTTTCTTAGATGCCAACAATGTATCGCTTTCTTTGAATTGAGTTTATGGGGGAAACTATGGAATGAAATAACCATAGTTGGTCCTCATTGTGTTGTTTCTTCTAAGCATAATTACTATGAGGATATATAGGCTTTCAATCTGTAATAATTTTGAAGCATTAAAGCAGGATGAATCTTGAGAAGTCAAAGTGGTTTCTGATTGTGCAGTGTAGTGGGATTGGAGGGATTGATGACTGGTGGACATATCAATGCTAGTTTAAATTTGAATGTTGTTGTTCACAGTTTTCAAATGTGGAGTGTACTGTTGTCTATTGGGGAGACGACTTTTTGGACGAGTTCAGTAATTTGGGGTTTGCCCTCTACAATCGGTTGGTGTAATTCTTTTCAATGGATATGAAATAATAATTCTAGATGTTAAGGTGATGCATTTTAACTGTTTCAGTGTTTTAAACTTTTAAATAAAGTTTGTAATTGCATTTCATGGAATTCAGGGGCTAGATTTGATTACATGTCTTTCTGCTGCAAAAACTGAAAGTCTTCTGCTGCCTGAGAGTCGTGGGAGAGGCCCCTGATTATCAGCATTGTTGGGCTGTTGTTTTTGTTTTCCTAGTCTGTTCTCAAGGAAAATACTTGATGGGATCAGATGTATAATCTGCATCAAATGAAACTTTCTTCTCCCATAAAAATGAGGAGGATGAGGTTGTGGATTCAAAACTCGCTACGTGTTTGTGGAACATACTAATGATATATAATATCTTAATCAAATGTAGCATAATCATTTTTGAGCCCACTACCTGATACATGTATTCATGATTCTTGTTAACCTCCTATCATTTTGATATTGACAAAATGATTTTGTTGGCCAAAATGTCACCATTATTTTATCTTTTCTAGCTATCATATGTATTTAAATTATGAGGACTTTTCATTTTGGCTTTTGGTGTCAACTTACTATACAGAAATCACTAATTGAGTAATTGAACTTTGCTGTTGGTTCTAGAGATTACTAATTGTTTATGTTTTCTCAGTCTACTTTTGAACTTAACTTGTTATTAGAGGTGAAACTTAGTAGGGTAGGCACTGTGGTAATTTAAGTCGAGGACTGAAGGCTTTGTGGTCATGTCTAAATTAGTGCTTACTAGAAAACCTATATTGATCCATTGAAATATGATTTAGCATGATGACAATGAATATTTATAAAAGGTTTACCCTGGGCCTCTTCCTTTTGAGATGGATTACCTGATTTAGTTTCTCAGGAGAGGTTACTTACGAAGTTGTGATTTGAGTTGTCTTCTTCTTTTTTGTTAAAGAAGAATGGGATTATTCTAAACAAGTAATAATTTGGTATCATGAGAGCAGCTGAGACATCTTGAAACATGAAAAGTGGGCTGGATTGTGCAGTCTGAGTGGGAAGGTCCTGACTCTGAATGGGTTGAATGAACTACTTAACCTGACCTACCATTACGCCCACTAGTTTGTGCATGAACTGCCATAAAAAATAGGTTTTCTGTTAGTGATTGTTCCTGTTCCCATTACTTGAGCTGATAAGGGAGTTTAATGATCTTTTATCAGTGCATTATACTCTGCATATATTTACAATTTATATTGCTTACCATTATGCCCACTAGTTTGTGCATGAACTGCCATAAAAATTAGGTTTTCTGTTAGTGATTGTTCCTGTTCCCATTACTTGAGCTGATAAGGGAGTTTAATGATCTTTAATCAGTGCATTATACTTCGCATATATTTACAATTTATATTACTTTATACACGGTTCAGTGGTTGCACCTCTTGATCCTATCCACAAAGAAATGAGTAGCATATATATAAGCTCAGCTGAATCTGCTGGTAGAGTATTTATTGTGTGAGTTGTTGAAAGTAAATATGAACCAAACAAATTATGTGACTAGCTATCTCCCTCTCTTTTGGGTGGCTGTGCTTGAAGCCCTGAACTGTGATGGTTTGGTCCCCATTAAAAATCTGCTATGCGTTTTACCACTTGAGACAGGATTGGAGAGCATGCCATAGATTTTAAAGATTAAGTAATCTTGGTCCCTGAGGGTTTAAGTTGATTCCTCTAGAATTACAGCATCTCATGAATAAAGTCTATTCCTTATAAATTGGTAGCAGCTTAGGTCTTAAATATCTTTGTCGCAGTTACTATGGCCGAGCTGTCCTATGTCACGAAAATGGTTTTGCATTAGGAAACAGCAAACATGACAAATTGCTTTCATGGGGAAGATAATATTTATTATTGGTCTCTGGTTTGTCTGTTAACTGGTTCGTTCGCTTAGGTATAAGATATTTTTAGGTTTCTGGTTTGCCTTGGGTTTCTAGTAAGAGCAATTTTTGCTTGCCTAACTAACCCGAATGGGTGCCTGACTTACCTAGAAAAGAGACGCACACACAAAAGCTTGCTAACTTAAAGACTGCACTACTGAGCTCGTAAATTGTTGTAACATCAGGGAGGACCAAAGTGTTTATACAATTCTTTGTAATGTGTCAGGTCTTGTTTCTGAGGAGATGGTGGAGAAGAAAAGACAGAATCTAGCACAGGTTCAAAGAGCAACATAATTCGCACATCAATAATGGTCGTTAAAAATTCATATAATTGGTTGTTATTAACTCATGAAAACGACATGTTCTTTATTTCAAAATATTTTTTTTCTTGCTTACACCAAAGCTGGGGCAGTGGGATTTGAACCCAACGTTTGATCCGTGAGAGAATCTGACTATACCACTGAGCTACAAGACTCACATATTTCAAAGCTCTCGAGTAAAACTTATATGTGATGAGATATTTTCATAGACGGCTTTGACACTTCTTTTATTTTGGCGACAAGCAGACATAGAATAATAGATATTGGGAAAATATTCTTGAGGATTTGAAGAAGGTGATGACGTGCTTTGGTTGAATTGAAAGGAGGGTTGGAATTTTTGGAAGTATGAAATTCTGCGGTAATTGCACAACAACCTTTTTACACCATGATGTTGATGATTACTTTCGTAGACCTGACTTGACCCAAAGAGAAGTGTATTAGTAGTGGCCTTCATTTTCTCATTCAACTAAACTGGAATCTCATTCGCTTCTCAATGCCTAACAAACTATTCTCATACTTTATTTTCTTTTTGATAGGTCTTCTCAAATTTTATTTACGGCTCTAGTCAATTTTGACGTATATCTTGGGTTTTGCCTCTTTGCCAATACGCGTAAGTTGACTCTTGCTTGATAAACATTTGCTGGGAAAGAAATTAGGCAATGATTACGCCAAAATAGAGCTGCCCATTATTCCATGGACATAACTTTGAAGTTGTTGACTGTAGGTGGTGAAAGAGAAAGTTGTGAATTTGTATGAAAATGTTTGTGTAACACTCACAATCGACCACTTCAACAAATTGTGATCATAGAAACCTATTATCGATTGACTTAGCCATCTAAAGCATTGGAACCGCTACAAGGTAACAGAATTTTTAGTTTTGTACTTGCATCAAACAGCTCTTAGGTATAATTAGATATTTGGATTAGAATATTAGATTCATAGCTTGATATTAAACTTGGCATAAACGTCGGTTAATACAGGGATTGATCTCATTGACTCAGAAGCTCTCATCTTTAGAAGCTGGCAGCTGGGTCACGTAACTTTTTATTTAGATTAAGGGAATGGTTACGTAGCTGACTTTGGGATTGAAAATTATGTTATGAAGTCGCTCAAATTCTATGACATTCAATACAAAATCCAAAGCTTCAAATTTTCTTCTTGTTTATCAAAGGAACTATGGGAGTGAAAAGTAAAGACACCCTTATAATTAAGCACGTATTAAAAAGCAACGAGAATAATGAAATCAATGAAACGGCCATGTTCCCAATGAGAACGAATTCAGTTCCACAAATTAGTATTTAACCTTTTTCTTTTTTCTTTTTTTGTGTGTGTTCAAAACAAAAGAATGATCAAACTTATAATATTATTATCAAAAGGCAACACCGGTGTTTGTAGAAATTACAAACCCAATTTATTTATCTTGTACTGTTTGTACATGTTGGTACGAGGATATTAAACATAATAATGTTTAAAATCTAGAAGAAGCAAATATAAAACTACTAAAAGATCCAGAGGAACACCAAACCAATCAAATCACACTAAACCCAATTCAGAACATGCATATAATTCAAATCATTCCCTTTATTATACTGAAATTACCAACTTATTATTGCAATTCAATTATACTAATTTCTTGATACAGAATTTCAAGGTTTGTGCTTCTGAGTATAGATATAATCCAGATGAGCCGTGAGGGTTCTTCTCATCAGGCACTCTTCTTTCCCTTCTACTCCTTCACAATTCTCATTAACTTCAACGTTTTCTGCTTCATCAACCTATATCCCAAAAATAAAAATAAAAATAAATAAAGAAAAATTAGATTTTACAACAAAAGATTAATACAAAAGGTACACAAGAGGAAAAAATTGGACGTACCCCATTCGGTGCGGTAGTAAGAGAGTCTCCAGCCAAGGTAGGCTCGGGACGAGCGGCGTAGGTTAGCACCAAGCTAAGGAGAAGGGTAATTGTGAAGAGGGTGCTAAGCTTAGACATGTTTTTCTGCTTCACAAGTGATTTTGGGTTTGGCAGATTAGGCTTCCTGCTGAATTTATAGTGGAGTTGGCTAACCCCCAAAGATGATTACGCAAACACTGAAGTGGAACCTATTAGGTTCATGACATGTTAGCAAGGTTAATAATGCTAGGTGTACCATGCGAGTAAAGTTTCACATAGAATAATAGTGATAAGAGTGAGTGATTAATATAATATAGTTAGACCAATATTCATAAATTTAAGGTGTTTGGTTAAGTGGTGTTCTATATGTTATATTAACTATTTAAGATCCTCTTAAAAAAAATATATTCAAGAAAATTCTACCCTAATTAAGGCATCTAACAAATGTGGCCGTTTATATAAAAAATAAATAATGCTACATAAACAATAATTTTTACAATAGTTGAGTTGAAAGGTATTTTTTTTTTTTTTTTTGAGAAGGAGTTGACAAGCATTTTTGTTGTTCTTACTGGCACTGTTTTAAAAAAAGGACCGGATTGGCCAGCTCAATAGGTTAAATTGAGAATCGGACATAGAACCAATCCAGTAAAAACTAAAAAAACTGGCAAAAACAGGTCAAGAACCACGAATCGGTCTCTTTTTCAATTCTCAACCATTCTGGCTTTTAGAACCCTGACTGAGGCCCGCCATTAACATCATTATTATCTACCATTAAAGGCTTGTTGCATTAATAATTGTGAAATATTGTGTAAAGTGTTGTGTTTCTAGAATTATTGATGAAAAATTAATGAGGTTTTTTTTTTTTTTTTTTTTTTTTTTTTTTTTTTTACATTAACATTTTCAAAAAGAATGAATAATTTTTCAAAAATGCATTTTCTAAAAAACTATCTTATTTTCCTATGTTTAGTAGCAACCATAAAATGAGTTGAAAGACTATCTCTTGACTTATCTTATTTAGCATTGCGTGAGATAGAATTTTTTCCTTATTTAACTTCGCGTGAGATAAAATTATTTTCCTTATATAGTTTCACATGAAATAGAGTTATTTGCATAAAATTTTAGCATAAAACAATTTTATCTCACCCCAAGCTAAATAAGAGAAGTTAAGAAATAGTTTTCATTTGATCTATTTTTCTAATTCTACCAAATATAGGAAAATGTGGAAAGCTGTTTTCACATAAAATTTTCCATTAAAACAAATAGTGCGGCAACCAACCTAATATGTTTTGTAATGTGTTATTATTTGTTAGTATGCTATAGTTAGCTCAATTGATAAAACCTATTATCATAGAATAAGAAACCTAGGGTTCAATTCTCGTTTACACAAAAAATCAATTAGTATATTAGTATAATAATAAAGAACAATCATCATGAAGCAGATGCCATAAATTTGGAACACTATTAAAAAAAATCCTATTTTTCATCCTCAATTTCATTTATAGTACACCTCTTTTCTTTTGTACAACACCAACATTTTGAAAAGAATCATAGACTCTTTAGATAATCTTTACCAAGAGAAAACATATACACAATTTTTTCCCTTTAGATAATCTTCACCGAAAACATACACAATTAAAAAAAAAAAAATTGTTTTAAATGTGAAAACGTACACAATTATTATTATTATTATTATTATTATTATTATTATTATTTCTGAGTAAAACATAAACAATTCAACCGTTGAATAATCAGCGGTTTCCATTAAACTAACTTTATCGTATATGCATCCCGCGAAATGAGAGAAATCTAGCTCTGATTTGACACAACTTTGAGATTTTTTTTTGGGTGGTATTTATGGTTATACAAAAAAAATTGAAATAAATATATGCCTCCAACAAACGGCGAGTACATTGAATCTGTATTGAAAATTTTACACTGGGCCTAGATTCTTACCAGGACAGGTTTTCACACTATCCTGAGAGAAGATGTAGACTCTAGAATGTGCGACTAATCACTTGTCTGGACTCTGGAGGAGTGACAATATGAAAATTTGAATAATTTTGCATTTGTCGCTTTTTGTCCTTTCATTGTTTTGAATGGGAAAAGTTAAGTGGCTTTTACTAGTCATCAAAATTTGTTGACTAGATTTTTTTTATCTATGAAGCATGGACACGGACATGAGCATGAGTACATATATGATACATTGATACAAGTAATTTTTAAAAAATTATAACATGAAACAACTAGTACAACATCAATATAACACGAATACGATACTAATATAATATGGGTATAGACGTATAGCACCCTATATGAAATGTTCGTGCTTCCTTATTATTGACAAAGTTAAGTACTTATGCTTTGGTTGTTGGATTTGACAATAAATTTTATTGTAGAATGAATGATTACTAGATGAGAAGAAAGATCCTTCAATGGAACTTCATTTCTGAGATTGCTAATGTTTCTGAAACCCACAGCTGAGATTTTATTATGTTCAGTGTTGATCAATCATTTCAAGAGTTTCATGAATTGAATTGTTTCAGATTGGGCCGATGGACTCAAAATCTTGGCTTCATAAAGCTGCTTTGAGAATTTTTATGCAAGGGGCTATGAAAATGGGTTATCTTGGAAAGCACTGTGAAGCACCATGGGCCGGTCAAGTTGCATAAATTAGCATTAGGAAATATAAGTTCTTTCTTTGCACCAACTCTAGTCCATGGCGTTTCGGCTCTTTTTGGGTGTACCAGTAGTAACAGAAAAGGCCCACAAGTGGCTGTGATTGGGCCTTATATGCCAATGATTGGGTTTTGGGTTGAGGCCTTTTCTACATAGGCCCAATTTCCAAACCCCCTTGCAGAATTGAGGATTTGACATCATCACATCATGATTCCCATCAATGGAAATTGAATTATTTTGAAGGAAAAAAAGAGTAATTGGAAGAGAGAGAGGTTCTTTTTTCAACAAAATCACTCGTGGTATCACTTTGAAAATAACATCAATATATATATAAAAGCAGAGACCTCATGCGGGAGAGCATGAGGCTCTGCCATGTGGCACTCTATTAGAGTGATTTGCATTTAGCTTTTGTCTCTTTCTTCTTCTCCTTTTTTTTCCCCCAAATTTGCTTTAATCAATTACAATTAATCAATATTTCCCTCTAATATATCCAATAAACTCTACTTCCTCATTTATTACTTCAACTCTATTAATTTTGTTCAAGTGTCCCACGCATTATATACTATCAATCCACTCACAAGACTTCTCACCTCCTTATCAAAACACAAAATGGTTAACAATTCTCCCTTTATTTACTTTCCCATTAAATCACATTCATCGTTTTGGCCCTCCTTTAACTCTTATCTTTTTGGGCTTAAGAGGATTTTAAAATCCTCTTAAGCCACAATATAAGAACCAAAAAAAAAAAAAAAAAAAAAATTAGAGACTTTTTGTTTCTTTAGTTCAATGTTTCAAGACTTTTCCTATTAAAGAATAAAGATTCTTTGTATGACTCTTAGATTTCTTTGGTTCAATGTTTCAAGATAAATCTCTTGCACTTCTACTCTTTTATATATAACCCACAACCCTTTATGCATCTCATCTCAAATACGTTCCGACCAAGAATGATGTCATTTATCTTCAATCTTTCAATGACACCTACCCAACTCCAACTTCGTCGTTCGATCTAATCTTAACTAGCATGAGTTGGCTATAACCACCAAGGACGAGGGCTTGCCTTTTTTTTTTTTATTGAGTGACGTCGAATTACATATGATTTTGATGTTGAGGTCATATGTTTTGGGTTTTGTAAAAGCTATGGTTGCTTTACATCTTTGGGTATTTAGTGTGAGAAGTATTTTTTTTAGAACTAAAGAGAAATAAAAAGAAACCTTATAATTGATTATTGATGAGATTAGTTGCTTTTTATTTATAATGTGTTAGAATTCATAATTTATAAGTTCCTTTGTAGTTTTTTTACTACTATTTGGTACAATATCGATATAAGCTATGATGATAAAAGTAAAAGTCAATGATGATTTTAGAGTGTTTTGTGCTCTATTAAATTTTTATTTTATTTTTTTAAATGTGGAAGCCTCTTGCTAAAGGCAATTAAATCTTGATAAATAGAATTGCTTTAACTATTTTTTCTATATCTTATCACATTCAATAAACATATAAAAGCAGAGACCTCATGCGAGAGACCATAAGGTCCCGCCAAGTGGCGTCCTTCTTTGATAACTTAGCCATCTTTTTTTTAATAGTTACAACTTATCGTTTAACTCTACTCCTCTCTCTCTCTCTCTCTCTCCTCATCAATTTAATTAGCTATTCAGAATTTCAAACCCTTCAATTGCCTCCCTTCAATTCAATTGGCTATTCAAAATTTTAGACCCTTCAATTGCCCGCCCCTTTCAATTTCCTTCCCTTTTCTTCATTACACAACTATATCTTAGATTACTTCTAGCCTAGACTAAATCACTATTATAAATGCTCACAATTTTTGAAGTGACTCTTTATCAATATAAATGCTCTCACCAATCAAGCAGAAAATACATCAAAATATCAGCCATCTCAAAGAGGATGCAAAGCTTGCTGTATCAGATTTATAAGCATGGAAATCTGATCACGTCAAGCTCAAGGCTGCACACCGGTTAGCTAACAAGTCTGCGCTATTTCTCGGTAGTCCTTCCATTTAGTTTATAGATGTGTCTGATTGTATTGCTAACATTGCTAAAGCTTAGTCTAATGGCCATCTATTGTTCTGTCTTTTCTTTAATGCAATGAATTTCTTCTCAAATTGTTATTAAAAAAAAAAAAAGACTAAATCACAGTTACAGTATGCCCTCTACCATCACTTCTTTTTTCTTTTTAAGTTTCTCCTTTTTATGCTTATTTTTTTTCCTTTTTAAAATTTTAAATTTGTCAATATGATTTCTAGCTTTGCAAGATTAATTACAAGCAATGACAAGGGCAATGGCAAGGAATCCAAGCATATCCAATTGTTTGCTCTCATTTCCTTTGCAAAAATCACCAATGTATCAGCATAATGGAAATTTCCCTTTGAGATGCCAATTTTTCCTTTTATTTCTTTCATTTTTACGTTTTTCTTCAACTATTCCATGTCAATGTTGATGGTTTGTGACTAATATATTTTTGGTGGGTTGGTCAGGATTTGTTTTGCCCATGATGAGAAAGGGTGTTTGGCATTTATAAATCTCTACAAGTTTCAAATTTTTTAATTGCTAGGCATATTCTTCATTTGGTGGGTTGGTTAGGATTTGGTTTGCCCGTGATGAGAAAGGGTGTTTGGCATTTATCCCTTCAATTTTTTTACGTCTTACATTTTTTAGATAACCAAATGTAACCATGTAAAAAATGAAAAAGAGGAGATTTGATGTATTTATTTATTCATTGTAAACATCATGGGTAATGGGTTGAATTGTAATGAATAAATATATATTATTTCTAATTAATAAACATCATGGACGGTGGTACTTCTTTTCTTTTATGCTGATATCTATAATTTCTCAAAAATTGTAAATGTATTTGTCTCCATCCCCTTGAAGAAGAAGGTTGATTCTTTTTGCAGATTACTTCAACAAAATAATTATAATGAATATGTGTTTGCAATTTATAATTGTTACTTCTTATGATAAACTTAGTACTAACAAAGTTTTATAGCAAATATGTTATAATATATGTACAATATTCTTCATAAAAAATTGCATAAAATATTACAACATTATCCGTGCATCGCACGGGCAAATCTAATTATTTAAAAATTAAAATTGACATATTAATAAGGTTCTAATCGATCCATTAGTTTTACCGACATAAATATTTTGTCTTTTCATATCTTCTCAAAGATAATTAAACTAAATATCAGAATGAATCTTATCAAAAAAAAAAAAAAAAATCAAAATGAAATTAGATCAATTTCTCCGAAATCAAACATCCAAATGAAAGACATGGAAGACATTTTTGAGTTTGTCAAAACATCAATGAAAGACATGGAATTTGGACAAACATATTGAACTTTGGCAACAAAACCTGGCTAAATGGAGCGTTTGAGTATGACATGTTTAAAATGTAAAAATCTTAACCAAAACTGAGACTTGGACTCGTTTTCCCAGATGAACTTTCATCTTTTCCCGTTGAAACGACTCTTTGAAATTCATAAGTTATAATAGATAAAATACCAGTAGCAACAAATCTGTTTTTTTGGTAACAAGAGCGACAATTTGTTGTAGACTGAACATCTTTGATTTCTTGCTTACCTAGTTGCACGATTCACAATATTTTTACAATAATTTCATAACAGATTCTAAACGACAAATTATTATTGGTTCTAATCTAGGTTCACCCTTGAAATTACATTTTTATCTATTAGTAACAATTTGTTAGAATTTGTTGTAAAATTATAACGAAAATGTTGTTGAAATAGCTTTTTTCTTCTGCACGCTGCTTAGGTGATTAGACTCACACGTATGCTATACTCATGCATCCATGGACAACTTTCACTGTGTAATGTTGGTCCCCTAGTTGAAGAAAAATCTCTCCATCTATAGTGGATTATAGAGTAGGACTGTTGGGTAGGTAACGAGATGGGGTCACCCGGTTGGGTAGGGTTAACCTATATGATGAGACCCACTTTAATCTATGGGTCTCATCATTGTCTTCCCTCATTTATTTTTTTTATTTATATTCACAGCCTAGCTTCTCCTTCACTTCCATTCCATCACATCCATTGTCTTCACTGTATATGGGTTTATACATGACATGATTACATGCTACCGACCATCTTTTATTTCCACTTCTTTTACAATTCTGCCATTAATGCTGATTTTTTCTGAAAAATTCATGCATTTTCTCACCAACTCGTCTCATTGAGATCAGTTCTTTAATAAAGAGTATATGCTTAAGCAGTTTAAGCTCCACATAAGTGAGATCAGCAGATGACTATATTAGTATATTACTATGCATGCCTAGATGATTAGGTTGAATTGTAAATAACATTGGTTGAGTCTTTGGTTCAATTTCACCAATCTTTTTTATTTTTTGAGAGTAAAAAGTGATAGATATTGTATATCCCATGATTTTGAGGGTGATGAACTAATGATACACACGGCTGAAAACATATCCCATTAATTATATTCCCTTTTTTAATGCAGAAAGAAGAAGAAGAAGAATAGAGAAAGAAGAAGAAGAAGAAAGAGGACAATATATCATTATATCCCATTATAGCATGTCTTGGAATGAGGATTTCTACCAATTAAATATCAAATTTCCTTTACTGGAAAGATGACATTCCTTGACCAATGTAAAAGTTTTTCGCTAGCATGTCGTTTGTAGTTTTTGATTGATGGACCTAACAAATGAGTTTGGGTACAAGGGGACAAACTAAAATAAATTGCAAAACTAATAACTCTTATCAGTTCTTTAATGATTCAGGTGAATCTAGTATGACCCTTATTTTTTTCATATATGAATAAGAGGAAAAAAAAATTATTATATGTTAGATAAAGAAAAATATAACTTTGGTATGCAAGGAAAACAAGTCAATAAAGAATTAGAATTTTATAACTATAATTATTCTATAAATGGATTATATTACCTTCAAATTCATACAATGGCCTTAATCCTCATCAAATTTTGGTTATTTGAGAAGAGTGAAAAATGAAGAAAAGAGCGAAGAGAAATATAAAAATAGAATCATATAAAGAAAAATCGAAATTAATCGGATAGACTGAAACATATGCAAATAGAAGGAACATGATTTTTTTTTCTTTTTTTAAAAAATTGGGTCAACCCAACATGATTAGTCATGTTAGCAAGTTGAGTACAAGTTTACCTGTTTTTCATGGGTAATAAATCCTATTTATACCCATTTTACTCTCTGGGTTCAAGTAGGTTACCCATTTTACTTGCTGGGTTCAAGTAGGTTAATGGATTTGTGTCCAATTTTGTTATTTGTGTAATCTAATTAGATCATATTTTTATGTTTTCAATGTAGATGTCCATGATTCAAATCTCTCTGTTAGGACAAATGTGAAACATGTTTAGAACATATGTCATTTAGAATTGGCTAATCCTTTGAAAAAACGCAATTTACTTGTAACTGGGTAGATCTAGGATGTGTTTAATACATCAAGGAACAAGAGTTCAAGTCCGAGTGTTAAAACCATGCAAATCTGTTTAAGAAACAAGTAAAGAAGTGCTGTATTTTAAATCTCGATAGATTGTATCTATCGAGGTTTAAAAGGAGATTTTAGTTTGATGCTTGACAGCTGCTCGACAAATATCCTATTTATCGAGGATTACAAAAATTAGATTTTCAGATCTGTTTTTCACACATATCCAAGCTATGTGTTTAGGTTTTCTTTTCTCACAACCCTAGATATATATAAGGATTATTTTAAGGGCTGTCTCAGTGGATGAAACTTGATGCGAAGGTTTTATTCATGCATATTGTGACTAGAGACAATTTACCTTAGTTCATATTTCTCTTGAAGAAGCTGTTGCGTTTGTATGCCGTGGGGTTTTGTAACTAAGGAACTTCTTGATCTTCATCAAGTGGATGAACTAAAGAACTTTGCAGCCAATATCTTTCTCAAGTTGGTGTGTTAGTCATGTACTGGGATCCATGCATCAATTGGTTAGTCACGTACTTGGAGCCGTGCATTGAAAGGAGATATTGTCACTACAATACAAGTCTAATTGGGTATTGGGAGAAGGGTTCAACTATAGGTTGGTATAAAGTACTGGGATTCTTTTACTTGTAACCGCTTGTTTTGATAATAGTGGAGTATTGAGAGTGGTGACCTTAAATTCACTCGATGGGGTTTTGCCTCACTGGTTTTCCCCATTCGTAAACGAATCACCCGTATCAAATTTAATTTCCACTGCATTTAGTTATTTGTTGATTTGTTTGTACTATCACGCTTATTGTATGTAATTGAATCTAATTAATTTACTTGGCTAATTAATGGATTAATTTACCAAAGAAGTCAATATATTCTTGGCCTATCACTCTCGTCTCCTATTGTAACTATTGAGCTATCAAAACTCTCTCTCTCTCTCTCTCTCTCTCTCTCTCTCCCTTCCTCCCCTCTCTCTCTCTCTCTCTCTCTCTCCCTTCCTCCCCCCCCCCCCCCCCCAAGGGCGTAAAATCCATTGCAATTGCTTCAAAACTGATCTAACCACCACCTATCACCTATTTTGTAAAGGGTCTCAAACATCATCTACCAACTTCAAAATGCGACTCAATTGTTAGTGTGTTATTGTGTAAATTATAACTATAACTTAAAATTAGTAAGCTTTCAGAAATAGATGTTTTATTTTCATTTTTAAACTAACAAAACAGAGTTATTATAATTACCCATTCGTGGATTTAGGCATGGCTTTTTAGAGAAAGACACATTTGACACCTAGAGATTTTTAGTGCGATATGAGTAAAAGAACCTTGTTATATAAGCATAAAAAAAAAAAATAATAATAATAAAAAAGCACCGAATTATAAACACTTTCTTTGATATTCAGCTCACTTTAATCCACTACACATACAAAAGCAAAAGGGAGTGTGAAATTGACGACATTTTCTGTAAGCAAAACGAAGTAAATGGGAAGTAAGCATGATTGCCATTTTCATTTTGCCAACAATTGAGATAACTTGGGCCCATCTCCTTTGAGGGGAATATAGCTACTAGTGCTACATTCATATAATTCAATGAATCCTCCCAATAATTAATTTTTATGATTGATAAACAAAAACAATTAATTATTACAAAAATTATTTCTAGAAAATTTCCATTTCAAAATACATTAGAAAAAAAAATCCCTTTGATCATATATAACATCTTTATCTACAGTAGCTAACACAATTAGATTAAATAAAAACCTAACATTACAACACGAATAAATATCATATTGTATCTTATGATTTGAGACCGGTTAAGTTGGCTCCACAAAATTTCAAAAGGAACAAACAAAGGGTCAATCTAATCTATCCAAAAAAGAAAAAAAAAAAAAAGGATCGATCTACCTATACTAAAAGTGAGTCTGGATTAATTTTTTCAATTTATTTATTTATATAAACTTTTTAATGTCTCATTTTTTTCTAGACACAACTATATCCTTACTAATTTTCAATATATAAGCAAATTAGTATTTAGCAAAAGTTAATCCAAATGCATATTTAAGCTATTAGATTAAGAATCAAAAAGCTTGATACCTATATTAAAGTTTTATACAATTAATATCTTTCTGGAATCCATGAATCTCGATCTTGTAAAACCTTTGGTTGAATCAAATTACTACCAATAGTTACAAAACAAACTCTTGGCCGGCGTTCATCTCTTTCTTCTTCTTGTAATTTCTCTCAATATAATATTAAAAGAGAATATATATTCATTTTACTGTGTGATTATTTATCTCATACTAACATATTCATGGTTATTAATTTAATTATCTAATTTTTGGTTAAAATGAAATTTAGTTCCTTAATTATTAATTGTAAAATTTAGTGTATCAACTTTCAAAAGTCAAGTCAATCTTCTCCTTGAATCTCTAGTTTAAAATATTAATGGAACTAGTTGATAACTTGATATGAACGTCGATATCTACAATTGATTTATACGCAAATTTTTAGTTTGAGTTCTACGAATTGCATTTGTAGGGGTAAAAGGCCCAATTCCAGATAGTGGGTCGTGGGCATGTCCGAGGAGACCTGGCCGTCCGAGGACAGTAAATCATGAGGACTGTACCTGGTTTAACTCCTCCCTGTAGTAAAACTTGTGTGAAGGAAGAAAGGAGTAGTCCGAGGAGCACTACCTGGTTGGATGATCAGAGGGACGATTCAAGTGAATGTCCCAGCATTGATCCTGTCATTTTTGGAGAACCTCCTGGTTCATGTAGGCAAAGAGGACAGGTGGTAGCAAAGAGATATTATGTGAAAGGCTGCTGCCACTGCATTTATAACCCTGCAGCTTACCTCTTGGCCGCATTAATGGGGAAAGGACATCTGAACAGTGACCTTCACCCTTTACAGCTGTCATATGGAAACTTCAAGTGAAAGTTGATGGGACAAGTATCAAAGGAGAATCACCTAACTGGCACGTGAGGCAAATTGGCCTATAAATAGAGTTGAAAACAGAGAAAAAGATCATCGAACAATTAGGGAAAAGAGGGAAGTCATTGAAGAAGAGAACAAGAAAGAGACAGAGAAAGATACAAGTACTCAGAACAATTGCCTAAGCTCACTCCTCGGACTAAGCCGAGAAGAACCCTGTACCATTTCAATACTTCATTTATGTTAGTCTGGTCATAACCATATTTGGGCCATTAACCCACTCGCGTTCAATCAAGTCTTCTCGGCCCACTCTCTCTCTACAAATTCATTCCAAGGGTACTGTTCACATCATGGGCTTCAGTTTCTTCTGTCTGTAGGCCCATTCGGTGATTTGTGTCCTTACAATTGGTGCTGTTTGTAGGGAGTTAACTGTTGTGTCAGTGAGTTGAGACTTGAACCATGGTTGGATCAGGTCCTAACAGAGTGGAGTCAGACGGCTCTCAGCATCTTGATTACTTTGTGCACATTGAGCGTGAACGGGACCGTGAAGGGAGCGTGCATACCGTGCACACGAGAAGGAGTCGACGTCGAAATGAAAAAGGTGGGTCTTACCAAGACGCTACTAGGAAAATGCAACGTGAGATTGATCATTTGAAAGAGAAGCTGCGCTGTGCGTGAAGGAGGCGTAGTCCATCTAATAGTCCGTCCGTCACCGATAATTCTTCTGGGGATGATGAAGATGATGACTACAAACCTTGGTCACGTACGCCCTCTAGTGAATGCTACTCTTATGAGGAAGAGCACTACTGCGGCCACATGGGTAAAATCAAGTCCTCAAGATGTGTAGGGAATGATGCAATGAATAGGGCACTTAACCAGATTTCTAAGTCGCCCTTCACACGCAGAATTGAAGCAGGAAGCCTGCCTCGGCGTTTTACTCAGCCCATTTTCACTACATATAATGGACGGTCCGATCCTGTAGAACACATAATCCATTTCAATCAAAAGATGGTTGTGCAAGGTGTTCCCCTCCAGTTTGGGACTCGTAACCATGAGATGGTTTGATGGTTTGATGGTCTTGCTGCCAATTCTATCGGATCCTTTCGAGCGCTCACTAAGGCCTTTTGCTTTCGGTTCATCACGAACACTAGGGTCCCTCGGCCATTAGATTCCTTGCTGTCCATGTCTATGCGAGAAGGGGAGATGCTGAAAACGTACTCGGATAGATACTGGGAAATGTTTAACGAAATTGAAGGGAGTTTCGACGATGTGGTTGTCAGAACTTTCAAGGTCAGCTTGCCAGCCGGGCATGATCTGAGGAAGTCATTAACCAAGAAGCTCGTGAGAAGCGTGCGTCGATTGATGAACCGCATCGATGAGTATAAGCGGGTGGAGGAGGATCAATTGCTTGGAAAGGGAAAAGCCAAGGTTATCCCTCAGGAGGGGAGGGATTTCAGGTCAGACCGATACAGCAACAGCAAGCCACGGAGGGACTATAGCGCGCAGTTCGGGTCTGTTGCATCACAGGCAGTCCATGCCGTGTTCCGAGAGCCAATCTACCAAATTTCGGAGAAAATTCAGAACGAGCCATACTTCAGATGGCCGAATAAGATGGGGGGAGACCCCACGAAGCGCAATCAGAGCCTCTACTACCAATACCATTAGGAACGAGGGCATACCACAGAGGATTGCAGGACTTTGAGAAGTCACTTAGAACAACTTGTGAGAGAAGGAAAGCTACAGCAGTTTATACACTGCCCCAATGGTTAGGGAGACCTCGACAGGTCAGGGGCTTTGGGACCACCTCATTAAGGCCCCCGTTGGGCACGATCAACGTCATCTTTGCAGCACCCGGAAGAACAGGATCCTGCCCTTCTAGAGTGATGTCTGTCTCCAGGACATCTGCTGAGGACACAAATTGAGAGATAAAATGAGCCAGAGCAGAGATCCGACCAACTTTGAGCTTCTCCAAGACATCACTCTCAGAATAGGGGGGTACGCCGTGAGGAGGGTGATGGTCGATCAAAGGAGTGGGGTTGAGATCATGTACCCAGACCTATACAAAGGACTGGGTTTACGATCTGAAGATCTGATAGCGTATGACTCGCCTTTGGTCAGCTTTGATGGGAAGGCCGTCATCCCTAAAGGTCAGATCAAGCTACATGTACAAGTAGGGTCCGAGGTAGTCGAGGTGGACTTCATTGTAGTGGACGCATACTCTCCCTACACGGCCATTGTGGCCAAACCGTGGCTTCACGCTCTAGGAGCTGTTTCGTCAACCTTGCACCTAAAGGTTAAATTCCCGTCTGAGGGACGAGTGGCGGAGATTGTAGGAAGCCAATCTATGGTAAGACAATGCCTCATAGCTGCCATTACACGTCAGTCTGCTGTCGAGCTAGCAACCATCTTGGGTAGGGACTCGTAGCAATCAGAAATCCCGATTCCGCTTAACGTTGTGGAATTGGATGAGGAGAAGTGTGAGAGGTTGAAGAAAGTTGTCATCGACCGAGACCCAGAGAGGTTCTTCCAGGTCGGGGCTCAGATGCCCCATCGGGATAAGGAAGAGCTAATGGCATTCCTTAGAAGAAATATCGACGTGTTTTCTTGGAACTCTTACTAGGCCCCAGGGGTAAATCCAGAGTTTATCTTCCATCACCTGAATGTAAGCCCAGCTGCCCTACCCAAGAAGCAGCCACCTCGGCGCTCATCCAAAGAGCATTCTGCCGCCGTAAAGGAGAAGGTGAACAAGCTCAAGCAGGCAGGGGCTATTAAGGAGGTGTTATCCTGAATGGCTGGCCAATACAGTGGTGGTGAAGAAGAAGAACAGGAAATGGTGTGTATGTGTGGATTTCACAGATTTGAACAAAGCATGTCCGAAAGATCTTTTTCCCATGCCTCGGATTGATCAGTTAGTGGATGCCACTGTGGGGCATCCGCGAATGAGCTTCTTGTACGCCTTTCAAGGGTACCACCAAAATCCCTTGGCTTTAGATGATCAAGAAAAGACGGCATTCATCATTCCTGTTGGGAACTACCACTACAAGGTAATGCCCTTTGGGTTGAAGAATGTAGGCTCCACTTATTAGAGAATGATGACAAAAATGTTCGAACCGCAGCTGGGGAAATGCATTGAGATCTACGTCGATGACATGGTGGTCAAGAGCAAGCTGGAATCCGAGCATGTCAGCGACCTTTGGAGCATCTTTGAAATATTAAGGAAACACAGGTTGAAGCTCAATGCTTCAAAATGCTCTTTCGGCGTTGGATCAGGAAAGTTTCTTGGTTATATGGTCACCCATCGCGGAATTGAGGTTAACCTCGATCAGATAAAGGAGATCAACAACTTGTAGCCTCCTTGGAATCCTAAAGAGGTTCAGAGGTTGACAGGGATGACAACTGCTCTCAACCGATTCATCTCCATGTCGGCAGAGAGGTGTCGGCCTTTCTTTCAGCTGTTGAACAAGTGGAAAGGGTTTGAATGAACTGAAGAGTGTGCTCTAGCTTTCCAGCAGCTAAAAGAATACTTATCTCGACCCCCCATCATGTCCAGTCCCATGACGGATGAGATCCTGTTCACCTATATCGCTATAACCACCCATGCAGTAAGTCTGGTACTGATTCCGGTCGACAACGATGTTCAGAAACCTGTTTACTACGTGAGTAAATCTCTGCATGAGGCCGAAATTCGTTACTTGCCACTGGAGAAAGCCATCTTTGCAGTTGTCCAGCCACTCGCAAGCTTCCTCACTACTTCCAGTCACATATAGTTGTGATCCTTACCCAACTCCCACTCAGGTCACTACTTCGGAGTGCAGATTACACAGGAAAGATTGCAAAGTGGGGCACGGTCCTAGGGGCCTTCGATATAAAGTACATGTCCCGCATCTCAGTTAAGGGAAAAATACTGGCTGACCTGGTGGCCGAGTTCACTGAGCCTGTGCTAGAAGAAAGTGCTGAGAAGATGCACATGGATGAAAATTTAGTTGGCCTAGTGTCCGTGCAAGGATCCCCACCCTAGAAATTGTACGCGGACGGTGCAGCCAATCAAAGAGGCTTAAGAGTGGGGCTAGTTTTGATACCCTGAGAATGTTGTTATCGAAAAATCTCTCAGACTAAACTTCTCGGCTACTAACAATGAAGCTGAGTACAAAGCGTTGTTAGTCAGAATGGCCATGGTCAGAAGAATGGGTGGAAACACCGTGGAGGTATTCTTGGATTCAGCATTAGTCGTCGGCCAGGTCGGGGGAGAGCTAGAAGCGCGCGATGAAAGAATGCAGAAGTATCTAAGACATGTCAAGCAACTGCAATCACAGTTCAAGTCATTTAGCTTACAACATATCCCTCGGAGTGGGAATACACACGCGGACTCCTTAGCCACTCTCGCAACCTCTTCGGCTCAAGGATTACCTTAGCTTCTCTTAGTGGAAGAGGTACATGAGCATGCTGAGGAGGAGGAAGGGCCCAACATCTGCCAAGTTAGAGTGGGGCCAAGCTGGATGGACCCTATGGTGACCTACCTCAAGGATGATGTCCTACTGCTAGACAAGGCCGAAGCTGACAAGGTGCAGAGGAAAGCTCCTCGGTTCTGGCTCTCAAGAGACAATAAGCTATACAAACGCTCTTTCTCTGGGCCCTACTTATTGTGTGTGCACCCTAAGGCCACAGAGTTGCTCCTTGAAGAGCTGCATGAAGGAATTTGTGGCAGCTACACAGGAGGCAGGTCTCTAGCTCACAGGGCCCTAACATAGGGATATTGGTGGCCGAACATGCAGAGGGAATCACAGGAGTACGTGAGAAAGTGTGATCAATGCCAGAGGTTTGCACCGAACATACATCAGCCAAGGGGAGTTCTGAATCCTCTATTCAGCCCGTGGCCTTTCGCTCAGTGGGGCTTGGATATTGTAGGCCCCTTCCTTAAAGCAGCCGGGAGTAAGAAATATCTGATCATCGGCACAGACTATTTTATCAAATGGATTGAAGCTGAGGTATTGGCAAACATAAAGGATGTGGATGTCCAAAAATTTATATGGAAAAATATTGTCATCCGGTTTGGAGTACCACACATTCTTATCTCAGACAATGGTCTTCAATTTGATAGCAAGGCATTTAAGAGATTTTGCTGTGAGTTATGCATTACGAACAGGTACTTCACCCCCGCGTACCTTCAAGGAAACGGCCAGGCTGAAGCAGTTAATAAAGTCATAGTAAGCGGTTTGAAGAAGAGGTTGGATGACGCAAAAGGGAAGTGGGTGGAAGAATTACCGCATGTCCTGTGGACCTACAGAACAACTCCTCGAAGATCTACGGGAGAGACTCCCTTTGCAATGACGTACGGTGCTGAAGCTGTTATACCCATAGAAACTGGATTCCTCACACTTAGGACAAGTTCTTTTACCTCGACTGATAATGAAAGACTGTTAAAGAACAACCTGGATCTGGTTGCCAAGCAAAGGGAAACCGTTGCGGTTCAGCTAGCCTACTATCAGCATAAGCTCAAGCAGAGGTATGACGCTAATGTCAAGCTAAGACCACTTGTACTAGGGGATTTAGTTTTGCAGAAAGTCGTGGGTATGGCGAAGAACCCTGCTTGGGAAAAATTGGGGCCCAATTGGGAAGGTCCTTACCGTATCCTACCCGTAGCTGGAATAGGAGCGTTCTACTTAGAAGATTTGGACGAAAGGGCAATACCACACCCTTGGAATGTAAACAACCTCAAAAGGTATTATTATTAATAAAAGTTTCAATTCTTGCATTGAATTCTATCATATCGCTTGTTTACTAAGTGTTAAACAGAACCTTAGTCATGCCTGGTCCCTCGGACCACATACCTTGGGTAAATTACCACTCTAGTTCATTTTACTAAGTGTTAAACAGAACCTTGGTCATGCCTGGTTCCTCGGACCACATACCTTGGGTAAATTACCACTCTAATTCATTTTACTAAGTGTTAAACAGAACCTTGGTCATGCTTGGTCCCTCGGACCACATACCTTGGGTAAATTACCACTCTAGTTCATTTTTCTAAGTGTTAAACAGAACACCTTGGTCATGCCTGGTCCCTCGGACCACATACCTTGGGTAAATTACCACTCTAGTTCCTTTTTCTAAGTGTTAAATAGAACCTTGGTTATGCCTGGTCCCTCGGACTACATACCTTGGGTAAATTACCACTCTATTTCGTTTTACTAAGTGTTAAACAGAACCTTGATCATGCCTGGTCCCTCGGAGCACATACCTTGAGTAAATTACCACTCTAGTTCATTTTACTAAGTGTTAAACAGAACTTGGGTCATGCCTGGTCCCTCAGACCACATACCTTGGGTAAATTACCACTCTAGTTCTTTTTACTAAGTGTTAAACAGAACCTTGGTCATACCTGGTCCCTCAGACCACAAACCTTGGGAAAGTTACCACTCTAGTTTGTTTTACCTAGTGTTAAATAAAACTTCAATCATGCCTAACCCCTCGGATCAAACTTACCGAGCAGGCTCATTCTCTAATATGTATCACCAAGTATTTATCAGGAACTTAGTTTTACACATTCCCTCGGACCACACTTTGAGCAAATTGGCATTCTCATTCATATAAATCCACTTCATTTGTTAGGACAAAATTGAGCTAAGTAAATAATTTCAATATAATTACTAGGACTTTTATCATTGGTCTCGGGGTACTATTGCCATGTTCATGCTACCCTCGTCATTCTGTAGGAACAGAGATTTGTTTCTATTATTGTTTTAGTTCGTGGACCTAAAATTTTCACAAATTCAAGAACTACAACGCAAAGGAAGTAAACAGATGGAAGCGAGACTAAATAAAGGCGACTGCAGATATTCTCATTAATATAAAAAATTGAAGTACATTAGCCCAGCATACAAAAGGTTGTTAAAAAAAAAATCAAACATCAACAACTACAAAAAATAAAGCCCTAATCTTAAGTTTGGGTGGTCGGAGGTTCAAGGCTGTCTGGTTTGCTCGGTTCGACTTCAGAGGATCCAGCTTCTGTCTCAGAGGGGGCTATCTCCTTGGCCTTAGCAGCATCCTTGGCCTTAGAAGAAATGTCCGCATCCGTGCCTTCTTGCAGGGTTCCTTGTTCCTCCTGAATCTCCTGTTCGGTTCCGAGAGGAACAAGCGCCCGATCTGATTGTTTCGGAGCTTAGGATGACGAAGGCGTAGGGTCAGCCGAGGCCACGCTTATGTGAGGTGGAAATATATCCTCTCGAGCTGCCTGAGTTCCGAGTCGCCAGGGACTCCTGCAAGATTCAGGGCTTCTTCCCAGGTAAACTTGCAGTAGTCCCTACACACCTCAGAGACCTCTTCCACAAGCCTTATCTCCGTCTCCTCTATGCCGAGGATGTACTCGGCATTCTTCTCGGCCTCGGCTGCTTCTAGAGCCTCCCGAGCTTCCCTCTCTGCCTTCTCGACGTTCGCAAGGCTGGCCTTTAGCTCTAAGACCAGTTGCCTCTGAGTGGCCAGCTCTATCTCTGTCGTGTACAATTTCTTTCGCTAGTCCTCAGCTTGGTCTTGAGCATTTTTTAGGCCAGCCTCGGTGCTCCTCTTCTCCTTCTCTTCAATAGTTAGCTTTTTGGCTAACTCTTGCTTTTCATGCTTCACAGCCCCCAAGTTCTTTTCTACGTCCTTACGCAATTCGGTCTCAGCCCTAGCCTGGTTACGAGCGATCCTGACCCAATCTTCAGCTACGTAAACTTGTTGGGTAAGCTGCATGATAAGAACGACAAAATTATATCACAACAGACAGAAATAAAATACATATTTCTAAATAGGTTAATCCAGTTGGTAAAGAAGTGATTAGGAACCTACTATGGCCAAGTCTCTCTTCAGAGACATGAACAGGTCTGCCTGCCTCCAAGACCTCACTGCCTCCATTACCTGAGGCAAGAGCAAAAGGCGCTCCAAGGCCTCGGCAATGTAACCCGAGCTCCCCTTTTGAAATTCTCTTATGGAGGCAGTAGACGGGATTGGAGCACCGTCCAAATCCAGTTGTGGGGCCCAAGCTGGTGGTTGTTGAACGTCCCTGACATGGACGTCACCCTTGTGCTCGGATGGGGAGACCCTTCTGTCATCTCTCCCACCCTTCTGTTGCTTTGGACCCTTCTGTTGTGGAGGGGGCACTTCACCCTCTTCAGCATCCAGGTCTACGACCTTCCTCTTCTTCTTGAGGTCTGGCATGGGAAGAAGGCCGAGCTCAGTTGCAGGAAGAGGAGGAGGTGGGGGGAGTTTGGCAATGGTTTTCTCCTTGGGTGCCTCCTTGGAAGGAGCACCCTTGCTCCTCCCAGCTAGAAGGTCCCTCAACCCTGCTCTTGGCTTCAGGGGCATCTCGTCTTCTTCTTCCTTGGTACTTTCGGACTCCGGGACACTCCGAGGTTTATCTTGCACATCCTCTTCGCCCTCAAAGCGAAATTGGTCTATCTCGTCCTCCAAGGATAGCCGAGAGGAGGTAGACTCTTCTCTTTGATGAGCAGCTGGTTGAGAAGGGACTTGTTGACTCGGTCACTCGAAGGGAGGGAGATCTTTCTTAGACAAGAAACCCGGCCGAGAGACGTCGATTTTGTGGATTCTCTTGTCTCCTGCTCGGATAGCATTCCCGATGTCCTGGAAGTTGTCCGACAAAGGGACAAAGTCCAGTATTAGATGAACGGCACGCAGTTGGCCGTTTGTGTGAACGAACTCCTCGGATCGCAGTAGCTTGTTCAAGCCTGGGACGTTCACAAGATTGAGCTTGGGAGCGACAAGCTTTCTATCTGCAATCACAGCCGAGAAGCATGAAATTAATAACTAATTCAGATCAAATGACAGAACAACGAAATAAAGTAAAACCTAAAGTGCAAGTTCTATGATAACTCAATCTAGTCCTAAGGCATCCCACCTGGCTCCCCCTCCTTGGTCGGACAGTGATGACCATCGTGCCACGCCCCAGAGACGATGACGAAGACGTCCTTCATGCCCTTGTTGGACTTCGGAAGGCACGACATCATTTTGACAACGGAGGACCTGGATTTTAAGTAGTACCCTCCGTCGACTAGTGAATGACACTCGTACATATGTACGACGTCGTGCCAAGTGAGTTGCAAACCCATCATTTGGTTAAGTGCATCAACGCAGCCCAGAACCCTAAATAGGTTGGGGGTACACTAGTGTGGACATAACCTATGGTTCCTAAAGTACTCGCGGGTTATAGGCCCCATGGGAATGGTCATTCCCCCCTCTAAGAAAGCAATCACAGGAATGACTACTTCACCGATTCTCCTAGCGGTCAGAATGTCTTCCGGTGGGCAATACCAAAGACCTACTCCCTCGGGTATGTTATATTTTGCCTTAAAGAGCTTTACCGCTATAGGCGAGTCAACCAGATCCTTAAACCTACCCATTTAAGTATGAGGGGATATAGAGAAAACATCCTAGTGGAGGAATAAGACAAAAAAAAAAAAAAAAAAAAAAAAAAAAAAAAAAAAAAACAAACGAAGGGGCCGAGATACTCGGCCGAGGAGAAAAGAACTTGAAAATCAGGTACTTACAGAAGTAGTTGAGGTTCTTGTCTCAGTAACTTCTGAGATACCTAGAATTTTTAGTAAAAATGCTCTCGGAATAATTAGAATAAAGTAACGAGTAGGTGTTGGAATGCTCAAAAATTCTGGGATGCTTAAGGATATGCAAAATGAGCAAGGCAACTCTCTCTGAACCTTTTATATAAGAAAAGAAAGTAAGTGGGAGTTACCCTACTTAAAATTTCACAAAAAAATTCCAGCCATAGGATCTGCATTTCACCGCTGATGAGGGAGACAGAGTGCCACCCAAAGTAATAAATGATGCGTTACAATTTCCGAAGCGTCGGTAAAGTTTGCGAAACACACGGAAGGGCGCTTCCACGTGGATAAATTCAAAAAGTTAGAAAAGTTGACCCTTAGAGAAGTCAAAATCCCGCCTTTCTCCTCGAATAAGAGAAGAAAACCGGAATTTTGATGGGCTATTGTAGGGGTAAAAGGCCCAATTCCAGATAGTGGGTCGTGGGCCTGTCCGAGGAGACCTGGCCGTCTGAGGACAGTAAATCACGAGGATTGTACCTGGTTTAACTCTTCCTTGTAGTAAAACTTGTGTGAAGGAAGAAAGGAGTGGTCCGAGGAGCACTACCTAGTCGGATGATCAAAGGGACGATCTAGGTGAATGTCCCAGCATTGATCCTGTCATTTCTAGAGAACCTCCTGGTCCATGTAGGCAAAGAGGACAGGTGGCAACAAAGAGATATTATGTGAAAGGCTGCTGCCACCGCATTTATAACCCTGTAGCTTACCTCCTAGGTGCATTAATGGAGAAAGAACATCTGAACAGTGACCTTCACCCTTTACAGCTGCCATATGGAAACTTCAAGTGAAGGTTGATAGGACAAGTATCAAAGGAGAATCACCTAACTGGCACGTGAGGCAAATTTGCCTATAAATAGAGCTGAAAATAGAGAAAAAGATCATCGAACAATCAGGGAAAAGAGGGAAGTCATTGAATAAGAGAACAAGAAAGAGAAAGATACAAGTACTCAGAACAATTGCCTAAGCTCACTCCTCGGACTAAGCCGAGAAGAACCTTGTACCATTTCAATACTTCATTTATGTTAGTCTGGTCATAACCATACTTAGGCCATCAACTCACTCGTGTTCAATCAAGTTTTCTTGGCCCACTCTCTCTCAACAAATTCATTCCATGGGTACTGTTCACATCATGGGCTTCAGTTTCTTCTGTCTGTAGGCACATTCGGTGATTTGTGTTCTTACAGCATTTGTTATCTAGAAATACGAAAAATCATAAGAATCAAACCAACTATATGTTGGATGCACCGATTTCATGATTTGAGAGCAAAATTGTAAATATACACTCATTGACCAAACTTTTACAAAGTTTGACTAGTGGTTAAACAAACTCAAAAATTCACCCGATTGTAAAAATCCAATTTTTTACGCCGAAATATGTCTTTCATAACACTTTAACCAAGCTTGAGTAACTTGCTTTTCCATATCTTTGAAAATACTTTTTCCAAACATCCACAAATATCTCTTTGAAGTTTGAGATGTCAGTGTAATTTACTCTATATATTGTAGCTAATAAAGTTGATAATTTTAGTTGTTTTCAAGTATCGCTGGTGAGAAGTCACCATTGTTATCCATTATAACATTGCCCACGCTAATGTACGTACGTTGTGAATGGATCAATGCGTACGGCCCAATCAACCCATTAACGACAATAATGTGAATAAAATTTCCTATCACTGTCAAGAATAGCGTGGTGTTATAATTGTAGAATTGGAAAACAAATTAGAAGAAAGATCTTATTCCTTATATTATTACTGTACTTTTTTTGAAGAAACATTCTACATTGTTACATGGATGCTTTGTTTTAATTTCATATTAAAGGACTATAGTTTTTTTTTTTTGAATAAAAAATTAATGTTTTATTATTATTTGAATAAATTGCAAGTTACATTATGTTCAAAATTTAGATTTTACTCTCTGAAGTTTGAGGGCGTTTGGATTTTACATCATGATATTTTAGAATTTGAATTTTACCTTCTAAATTTTGAGAGTGTATAGATTTTACACCTTAAAATTAGGGTGTAAATAATATAAATTTCGAAAAGTCAGGGTGTAAAATCTAAATACTTCCAAAATTCAGGAGGTAAAATTTAAATTTTGAAACTATAGAGTGTAAAATTCTAACAACTTCAAATTTTATGGGTATAATTTGCAATTCAACTTTATTATTTTTACACATTTAAAAAAATTTTAAAAAATTTCAAAAAGTTTGGGGCCCAAGCCTCGAGATAATACCACCATGACCATGCCACATACATAAACAGTTAGCACGAATATTATAATACAAGTTTGTAATTCCATAACTTGTCCAAGGGCATACATTAGAATTCAGCATCAAAATCATTGAGAAACCTTAATAGATTAGAGTTCCCTTAAGTTGAGCTTGAAGCCTCACAACATTTCTCTTCCTGTGCCAACTACAACAAGGTAGCTAGTCTCTTAAAACTCATGGCCGCCACCACTACCTCTACAAGCTGTTCTACCTGTTTCAATTTTCAATCCAAAACGGTTGAGCCAAGGCCCCTGACCTCGCCGTCGAGCCACGGCTCACCCGCGTGTGGCAAGCTTGATGGGGTGGCTATGTGGTTCATCAATGGTGTCACCACAGCCTTTTTCGCTTCTTTGGAACGGTGTTCTTGCATCCGTATTGCCACAACTGAGGATGATGGTGAAGAAGGCAATGACTTGCCATTGATTCTCAATGATGGAAATTTTAGGCACGACGGTGGAAGTGGCACAACTAGCAAGAGGAGGACAGGGAAAGGCAAGAAGGGAGGAGCACTTCTTGAGTACTAAAAGAATTTTTATGATAAAAGTGAAAAAAATCAAGGTTCTCGTTTTTTTTGGGGGGGGTAAGTAATTTATGAGGAAGTTCTTGGAGTTGTGGAGTTTGTTTCATATAATATGGTTTTGGAAGGAAAAACATGAAGAAAAGGAGTTATGTTTATTGCTTTTGAACCTGTGATGAATATGATCCAATTAATAACTGCATTTAAGTTATCATCTATGTTCTATAAATCTCTATACTATGTTCATTGGGGAATATTTCTTTTTCCTTAGTTTTATGAATTTTAAAGCTTTTGAAAATAATTGCATGTTACCCATAGAGTTCTTCTATAAAAAAAATAAAAGTTGGTGTTTATATCTGACTACCCTGATCATGTTAAATTTCATTATTGATCCAGATGTTCGTCTTGCTAATAAATCATTGGTGTTCGTCTTGCTAATATCGCCAACATACAGATATTGCCCAATTCTAAATTGTCACTCAAAAAAAAAAAAAAAAAAAATTCAGATCTTGTCCAATCATAGCATGAGTTATTGAATCAATTGTGGTCTATCAATTTTATTTTTCATATTTTGAGCAATTGACTAGACAGCGACAAAATTTTAGTATATGGCACGCTCTGAAGAGATGATTTACTTTGCAAAGGAGTGAAGGAGAAACACAGCCTTCTTTTTGGGGGCAAGTATCAGCCACTCACGGACTCACCTATACCGTTGAAAATTATCACCTGAAGTCTTTGCGATAAAATACTTTAAATGCGATGTTATAATTTTTCTTTTTTGTGTGATTGATTAGACACCAATCCGGCAGGTCTGGAATTAAGAACTCATTGTTCAAATTTTTTTTTTTCTTTTTCTTTTTTGGCTAAACCCTCACTGTTCAACTTGCTCTTTTTAAAGAAAGAATGTGTTATTTGAATTAGAACTCACCTTTAAATGGATTTTGAAATTTAGAGAAATAATATTTTCATTCAATTTTACTGTTGTGTCCTTGAAAATTAGCTCTTTGTCTATGCAACAAATATCTTAATGGATATATTCTAACAACGTAAGTAAAATAGGTTGTTAAGGTATGACCATATGACCATTTGATGTTATAGCAATGATATTCTATTTTCTTGCTGCATTTATTCATTTGGGACCTTTGGATGCTCAATTGAGTGAATTAGGAGTTGACACTTGACAGTTTGCTGTAACATTTTCCATCAAAGCTTTGGAACATTATTAGTACATATTAAACTGTTCAATTTCGCTATATTTTATAAGACAATTTGTAGCAAAAGTAAAACCCCCACTCTACTAAAGGCACTTTAGTTATTCATGAAAGCTTTTTCCCCATGATTTTGAATGATGTTGTCATTTTGGTCATCATTCATTATGTTGTTTCCCTTGCCATTTGCCAAAGTTTCTTTTACTTTTGTTTATCTTTTTTCCTAACCATCAACAGCGGCGAATCCAAAGCTAGATATGCCTTTTTAAAAAAAAAAAAAAAAAAAAAAAAAATTTCCTCTACCTTCTAATGGCTAAAAAAGACAAGGAAAACACCTAGTTGCCCGTCAGAGAAGGTGAATAAAGTATACAATCTGTTCAGCCTTCTAATCGTGCTATTGAGCTCTAGATACGCATATATTAGTGCCAGTTGTTGGCAATTTGGCATTATTCCTGTTGTTTTATTCAAATTCCTTGAAACTTTTATTTCATTGGATTCAAAACTCTATAATATATATTTTAGGTTCTCATATTGGTGGTCTGAAATCTGCCCTTTATGCCGAAAAGCTAGTTGGTACATTAATACCACCATTCTCTCTTATATACCACACACGGCAGACAAATCAAATTTTTCGTTAGATTTATGATAAACACTACATCAATGCTGCACTTGGTCCAAAAAATATTAAAAAAAAAAAATCCAAAGATATCATATTAAACCACCCAAATACATTTTGAGTAGGTTCAGTTAGTTCGACTGGTATTATTTTGTCGTCAAATAATAGATTTAGGGTTCAAATTCTATCTATACCAAAACTAATTGGTGTTTTAGTCTAACTAGTTGTTAACTCGTGCAATGCACGGAATAGTTAAATAAAAATTAAAAATACTTATTTTACTTAAAGGTATATGATTTAAATTTTAAAAATATATAATTTGAAGATGAATGAAAATAACTAATTTGTTCAATATAATGATTTAGAAAAATTCTTTTTCTTTCATATCATTGGTTTTACATAACACATTCCGACGTAGGCTATTCTATGGTGATAACTTCACATAATACTCAATTGCAATTAAATCTACTATCCACTACCAATCTAATTTATGTTATCTTGATAATAGATCTACAAATTGTATTCTCATTTTCTTAGAGCTTGCCACATCATTATTATTATCTATATATAATGTAAAACCGAAAATTTTAACTTTTTGAAAGACTTACGTTAGAATTAGGATTAAAAAATTATAATTATTTTTTTTAATTAGACCTCACATTAGAATTTTTTTTTCTTAAAGAACTCACTTTAGGTTTCAAAAAAAAAAAAAAAAGACTCACGTAAAAAAAAAAAACTTTAGGATTAAGGGAAAAAAAAAAGAGACTCCTATTAGGATTCTCTCACTATTTAGTTTAAAAAATTAAATTTTTTTATAAATTAAAATAATGAGAAAAAAAGAGAGAGAGACTCCTGTTAAAACTCTCTCACTATTTAGTTTTAAAAATTAAAAAAAATTATAAATTAAAATGATGATGTGGAAATTTGTGGAAGCCTCAGAGGTTTCAGTTATATATATATATATATATATATAGATAGATAGATAGATGATAAAGAATAATCATTATGAAACGAACGTTATAGATTAAAATTCTATTATATTTATAAAAAAAAAAAAACATTTTAACATGAAAAGTAATACAGGTTCAACTTTTTCTTAAGCTGGTTGTAGAACATAGACACATTTAATTTTTTTTTTTATTATTTAAATTAAGGTATTTGAGAGAGAGCCACAGGTCATGGCCTAAATGGCCATTCCATATTTTAAGGGAGCTTCTTTGATTGGACCAATTGAATTCTTATAGATACCAATTACTACATAATTTTTTGTTAGAATATTCAAGCTTTAAACACTAATTTATATAAGCTTAAAGAATTTTAAAATTGAGGAAGATGGTCCCGCCTCAGCTATAATGTGAGTCTGTTTTTGGTATCATTATGGTCGTGGGATGTGGAGTGAAAACTAAAAACATGCCAAGTATCAATTGGGTTTTTTGTGTACATTATTTAAATAGAGGCTATAATGATGTTTCATGTAAGATAGTTTATGTTTTTTTTTTAATGCCCAAAAAATATAATAACCCAAAAATAAATCCCACACACTTGATTACTAAAACGTTTTATGGTTTGAATAGCTGGGATTTTGCACACAATGACTTCATAATATATAAAATCTTCGTTTTAATTAGTCGTAGTAGGTTTCATGGGATATATTTATTCAATAATCATATCACAAACAATACTTTTCAGGAAAAACATAGAGGTTATTAAAACAATGCACTCTAAATGATAAATAGGTATTTATTTTTCGCAAAACTAAAACTCATTTATTTATAGACAATTCTAAGCACTATGTTTATTATAGTTTTGAAAAAAAATTTATTTTAAGAATATCACATTGTACCCGTGAATTATTCATTTATTATTAAAAAAATTCAAAGAAAATCATGATATACAATAACAATAACTATGAAATTCCACAACCTATGATTTATGTTATAGGGTAAGGTTTAACTCTAGTGCTCCAACGTATTAGAGTCGGTATAATACAAAAACATGGCAAAAATCGAACACATGTCCGTATCATGTCGAATCTAGTACCCTAGAGCACTGGAGCTAAGTCATGTTCTTAACTAGTCCTATAACATATTAATGAGCAAAGCGGATATTGATATAAAATAAAATAAATAGGTAGAATCCATATATTACAATTAAATAAATAGCATTAATTATAGGATATGTACAACCAGTTCTAAAATCCATTAGGGTTTTTTTTTTTTTTTTTGGTTTGAAACTTGACACCTAAAATAAATGTTTTCTAATTAAAAGAAAAAAAAAGTATTGAGTATTGACATTATTAAAACTAGCTCGCTCGTTAACATTAGGACTTTGGATTGTTGCTTTCATGCTCCAAGTCTTCTTCTTTCTGTTTTAAAGACCATTGCGTCAACCATTCCTCCAGAAAGACATAAATGTATAAACTCGGATGATTTTCAGTTTGAGGTGTAAATACATACACAAGTGCATCATCTTCAGTTTGAGGTGTAAATACATACACAAGTGCATCATCTTTCTTCTTTTTCCTTCTACCCCCACCCCCCATACTCCCTCTTTTATTATGATCAACAATACAAAATCATTTAAAATGCCCCTAAGCAAAGAAAACTTAATTAACTCTGAACGTAACACACGATTGAGATCGATGATCAGATGATACATTACTCCTTGGCAATAAAATGGAATCTCTTAATCAAAATCTTATTGCCAAAGAGTAATGATGAATTGCAGGAGGTTTGGAAGAAATTGATGGATGTAAGTATTTCTAAAATGTTATATGTTTTTACGTTTGTTTTTTATTACATATATGTCTCTACCTGAAAATCCTCCGAGTATAGACATTAGTGTTTTTTTGGAGTTATGACTGTTGCAATGGTCTTTAAACCAGAAAGAAGAAGATTTAGAGCAGATGGAAGCAACAATTCAAAGTCTTACTGTTAAGCTGCGTGCTATTAATGATGAACTGCAAGTGGTTCAAGAGGAGTTGATCAATGTAAGTATATCTATGTGCATGAACAATTGACATTTATTTTTCTAGTTGATATTTTTGGGAACTTATATTAAATTTAGGGTCATGCTAACGAATGTCCTTAGGACATTGGTTAACAATTCATTTTAAGAAAGTTTTAACATCAGTTTTATGGGAAATGAAAAAAGTTGTCAAAATATTAATTGTTTTTTTTTCTCATAAAAACTTTCTTTAAAGAGATTATTAACCAATGCCCTAAGGGTATTCGTTAGTATTTCCCTTAAATTTAACAGAACCTGCTTATTGAAGAAGCAAAAATTTTGTGGACTTAAAAAAAAAAAAAGAAAAAAAGAAAAAAAGAAGCCCCTACTACAAACTATAGTAGTTGCTAATTACCAGTTTAATTGCTTTTGAAGTTGATTGTTGATGACTAACACACCCTTTTATCCTCTGCAAACCTCAATGCAGATTTAAAAAACCTCTCCGTTTGATCCTCTCCCATGCCCAACCTTTGTTTGGCACTGTCAAGGTTCTTTTCTAGCTCTATAATCCTAGCATGGAGATTCGTCTCTTCCCTTTGCCAAAAATAGCCAATCAAAGTTTCTTGTAGGAGATTTATGTATAGGCCAAGAATGTATTGACCCTTTGTGATGAATTAACTAATTAATTAGCCAAATTGATTAATTAATCAGATTAACATACCTTATTTGTGGCAGCACAAACAAATCATCAACTAAGTTAATATACAGCGGAAAATAAATTGACACGAAAATTTGTTTACGAATGGGGAAAATCTACACGGCAAAAACCCCACCGAGTGATTTTAAGGTCACCATTCTCGAGAATTCACTATTATCACAACAAGCGGTTACGAGTAAAGGAATCTCAGTACTTTATACTAACCTACAGTTGAACCCTTATCCCAATACCCAATTGGACTTGTTATGTAGTGACAATCTCTCCTTTTAATGCACGGCTCCCAGTACGTGACTAACCAATAGAAGCGCGGATCCTAGTACACGACTTAATCACCAACTTGAGAAGGATGTTGGCTGCAAAGTTCTTCAGTTCATCACACAATGAAGATCGCGAGGCTCCTTGGTTACAAAACCCTACGGTGTACAAACACAATAGCTTCTTCAAGAGAAAGATGAATTAGGACATATGTTTCCGATTCACAATATGCTTGTGAAAAACTTTTGCATTCAGTTGCATTAGCTGCGACGACCTTTAAAACAATCCTTGTACATGTTTAGGATTGTGAGAAAAGAAAGCTCAAATATTTATTCATGAATTTGAGTGAAATCAGATCTGGAAAACTGATTTTCATAAACCTCGACAGATACCCTATCTATCGAGCAGCTGTTGAACCTCGAGCTGAAACAGCTTTTTAAGCCTTGATAGATACTAGCTGTCGAGTTTTAAAATTTAGTACTTCTTCACTTGATTTTTGGACAGACTTGCATGGCTTTAATATTTGAACTTGAAACCTTGTTCCTTGAAGCATTAAACACATCCTAGATCTACACATTTACAAGTAAAGTGCGCTTTGTCAAAGGATTAGCCAATTTTACAATGAAATATGTTCCTAATATGATTTACATATATCCTAACATTATGGAATAGATATACATATTATATGCCATCATAATTTTAATGATTAAGTTAAGTCCGAGAGAAAATATCAAAAGAATGAATACTACACCGCTTGATCCTCTAACAATGCACTGACAGACTTCTCCATGAATGTCGCTGCAGTTAAAATAAATCTCAAGGTCAATGAATTGAATAACTTTTTTCAAATGATAAAATGCCAAAAAATAAGTAAAACAAAAGGTTCTTAGGTAAAGGGATCATTCCGGTTTCTCAAAAAAATCTCAGTAGGAAATAATAAATTAGAATTTGAATTAACATTTCAAAAAATTTAGCTTGACAACGTTTTTCAAATGATGAAATGCCAAAAATAGTAATTATTGAATACTTTGGGAGTACCACAGATGCATACTCCTCAATTCCTTTCACATAACTATGAGCCCCACTAATTAAATTCGTGGTAAGACCCAAAATTCATATGAGAGAGGGAAGTATGCATTTATGATATTCCCAGAGTATTTAATAATTTTCTACCAAAAATATTAGTAAAACAAAAGGTTGTTGGATAAATGACTCATTCTTGTTTCTCAAAAAAATATCAGTATGAAACAATAAATTAGAATTAGAATCAATATTTTGAAATTTTCGGCTTGACAAAGGTATAGTTTAAGCTTTTACAAACTGTTAGATCTATTGGGCCCCAAATTTGTTGTAAACCCAAAGGCTATGTAAGCTTGTACTTGCAAGACAAGTAACCTAATCATAGTAGGACAAGAAGTTTTGATTACGGTTAGGCAAAGTTTTTCTATGATACAGATATTTTTTTTATTCTATAATACAATTTTATGATGTGAAATATCAATTTTTTTTTTACTAATCTTAATGCAACCATATAGCTTAGTTGAGTTTCTCGTGTTATGGCCAAAAGGCAAAAGGAAAACCTAATGAGACAACAATTATATCCTTTTTGAACACTCTTTGAGTCTTTGTTATGGTAAGTTCTCAAGAAATTTCTGGCATAAAAGGAATATTGAAGATCATACAACACTGACAATTTGAGCAAACAAAAAGTCAAGAAAGAAAGAGAAATGGCAAGTCTTACCTTAAAAAGGCAGTCTATGATGAGGCGCAAACGAGGCGCAGCTGCTTCCTCAGGTAAAGCAAACGAAGACCTGAACAGGATTTATAAAGATGAACTAGATTTGGCTCTTCTTGGTCTTTTCATATGGAGAGAGAGAGAGAGAGAGAGAGAGAGAGAGAGAGAGAGAGAGAGAGAGAGTTGAAGAGGTAAGAGTATTCCCATCAAGTGTGTCAAATGCCAAATATTTGGCATTTAACACACCAAACTCTAAAAAACCACCTTCATCAAGTGTTTTAAATGCCATAATATTTGGCATTGATGAACAATGCAATTTCAAATTTGAGAGTGCCCTGTTCACCAATTGTAAAACTTATACTATTTTTTTATTCAGGTGAGGCCCACTTTCTTTTCTTCTTATTATTTTTTTCTTTCTTTCTTTTTCACCCTCTCTCTCTCTCTCTCGTGCTCTCCGTCTCATCTCTCTTTCACTCTCTCCGCCTCTCCTTTTGCTTTTTTCTCTGCATCTCAAGTTCATAGGTCTTGATTGTGGCTGGGTTGAGTCAGCGTTCTTGAGGCAGATCCTAATGTCGGCATAGTCGGTGTTCTTGGCTGGGGTTGAGATTAGAGAGGCTGGGCCGCTGGGGTGGTGGTCATTGTGGTGGGTTCAGATCGGGGTGAGTTTAATTTGATTTTGGGTCTTGATTTGGTTTTGGGATTTTGGGTCTTGATTTGGTTGGGGTGGGTCTTAATTTGATTTATAGTGCGAAGGAGGACGTCAAGCCCCGTGGAAGAAGATGACAACGGGGAGAAAGTGGTGTCCGTGTCCGTCAGATCGGGTCCAGATCGGCAGTTGACAGTGCCGTCAGATCGAGTCTTCCATGGGAGGACCAAGGAATTAGGATCTGATGGTTTATTTTCGTGTGGGTGGGTGCCTGCTACAAAGTTGAAGAAGGGATGGAGCTTTTTTTTATTTTTTATTTTGGTGGTTGGGGGTTGAGGTTGTGGTTGGTGGTGGTGGTTGTGATTGTGGTCGGTGGTGACAGTGGGTGTTGGCACTTGGCAATGGCAGTGGGTTTGTTGGTAGTGAAAGAGATGAGAATAAAAATTAATATTTGTGGCTGTTGTGGTTGTTGGTATTAGGGTGAGGCTGGGCTGCGGTGGTGGTTGGCAGTGGCTAGCCTTGGGTGTGGGTTGTGCCATGGGTTGAGAAAGATGGAGAGACAGTGGGAGAGAGAGACAAAGGGAAAGTGAGAAATAATTAAAAAAATGAATAAAAATATTAAAGAAAGAATATTTAAATGAAGTTGTAAAAAAATAAAATGTTTGATGTTTGGTATATTATAAAATAAGGTATTAAAATTATAAAAGTAGTGTTTTGAAATTATAAACTCTAAAATTTTTACAATTATTGATGAGAATGCTCTTACAAGTCTTTGTTTGTCTGTTTAGATTCTCAAGAAAGATTGTTTTATCAAAGAGTATCTCAAGTCTCAACGTAATGTTTTTAATTTTTTTTTTATAAATTTTATGAAAGTCGCAACGTATTGCCTTGTGCATCGGTCTTTGAAGCAAATTGCAAGTGAGCTTTGGTTTTGGTTAGGGGTGGCAAAATTGGACACAACTCGCGAACCCGACACGACACGACACGAAATTAGCAGGATATGGGTTGAGGCTTAATAGGTTCGTGTCATATTCGGGTTGACACGACGGACCCGTTTGATAAACATGTTGGGTTAGGGTTCAACCTATGGAACTCATTTAATCCGTCTGACCCGTTTAATTAAATGAAATTTTACCAATATACCATTCAAACCCTAGGTATATAAACTTATTAGTTGTTGTAGTTTATTTTCTTTGACATATTGTGATTGATTTTTTATGATATTGAGATATGCTTTAGTTTTGAATGATTATTTGTGATGCAGTTACTCATTAATTCTGAATTTTATATTTAAAGTATTTATTTGTTTATTTTTTCATAAATGTTTTTCTTTATTTTGATAAAATTAGATAAACAGGTCAACACGACTGGCCCGTTTAATAAATGGGTCGTGTTAGGGTTGAGGAATCTTGACCCGTTTAATAAACATGTCGAGTTAGTGTTGACCCATATAGTCGGATACGTATGAGTTGACACGACACAAACCCGACACGCGAGTACAAATTGCCACCCCTAGTTTTGGTGGGTCCGGATTTAAATGACCATTTAAAACATTCACATAATTACTATAAAAAAAAAAAACATTCACATCATTCCCCATCAGTGTTTTATTTTTAAACCTTACAATTTTCCCAACCAACCTCCAAAATCTCCAATTATTATGTAAAATCGCGTAAAATTCATCATAGCTGTTGTCTACTGTAACCCTTATTATTTATTTACATATTTGGACAATGAAAAACGAGAATTGATAAAGGTTATTGTAAAGAAATATAAACAATTAAAAAAAATAAAATATTTAATATTTAATATTTTTAAAAAATATAGCGTAAAATAAGTAATGATATAGCTATAGGACATTTTGAAAAATGCGTATATAAAATAGAAAAAATAAGTTCTTATATTAAAATAGATATGAATTTTTGCATAAACAAATGTGAATTCTAAATCTACATATCTGATAAGTTTTTTTTTTTTTTTTTTCAAACAACAATAGTGTGTCCATAACTTTTCAAACAACTCACTATATATGCGGTATGTTAAAAGAGTGATACTACATCTACATGCACAAAAAAAAAAAAAAAAAACTCAACTTGCTAGGTGGTAGGTAGAGATTTGTGTGGGCCAGGGTGAGCTAAGGAGTATTGGGCCTAGATAGAAAACTGAGAAGACCTAATTAAACGTACGTTCATATGAAGTATCTGGACTTAAATAATCCGAGGAAAGGATTAGGCTAAAGGGTAAATTAGTCCGAGGAAAGTAGTAAATTGAGGACATAGAAATGAAAAGCCATACCAAGGGTTTTGGCCGAGGAAAGTAGTAGTGGCCCATTAGAACAGAAGTTAGAGGAAGCTTCCTGATGAAGCTACCATCCCTTTCACATTAAATGCCTTGCACCAATAAAAAATGCCACATTAATGGTTGAATAATACTTGAAAAGTGCCTAAACAACCTGTTACCTGATCAACACAGCCTCAAAAGGAGGGGAGAAGAGAGATGGGACAAATATCTTGCTTGAAGGATCATCCACCCTACAAGTGGACGATAAGAATTGAAGAATTAGAGTTATAAAAAGGAGGGGAGAAGAGAGATGGGACAAGTATCTTGCCTAAAGGATCATTCGCCCTACAAGTGGACGGCAAGTAGGGGTGTCTAGCGGGTGGAAGACCTGACCAACCCAACTGGGCCGAACAGACCCAAGGCCCAGCGGGTAGACCCGATGGACTTGGTGGGTCGGCCTCGGGTCCCTCTCTCATACAACCCCACTGGTCGATTCGGGTAGCGGGTTTATGGGTTAAAAACCCGCAGAACCCGACCCAACCGACTTTATTAAGATTAAAAATATATATATGTGGGATTGTGGGTTATCTGAATCACGTGAAGTCTGGGAGTAGAGTATTGCTGATTGGACTAGTTGATAGTTGTTTAGTGTTACTGCCATACGCAAGACAGCAAGAGGATGGAATTGGGACAAAAAGGTTGAAATTTTACACTGCTACACGCATAAGAAAAGACTTTAAAGACTCAAAAATTTTATTCAAGTTCCTTTTAGTTTAGTCTTCACTCTTCAGTTCAGTCTTGATCTAAAAAATCTGTAGTCTCTCCTCTTGATCTCTTTACTCTTTAGTTCAGTCTTCACTCTCTCTCTCTCTCTCTCTCTCTCTACCCGGCCCAATAGCTAGTCGACAACCCTTCAAATCAAACTCAGATTTTCACTTTCCCATGCCTCTAGCTCTAGTCATGAATCATGGACCATACTCCCCAAAATCAAAATCAAGACTCTACTCAGCTACAACCTACAAGACTCTACCCTTCAAGACTTTACTCGGGTCTCGGCTACACTTACCAAAGATTCAAAATCAAAATCAGATTTTCCATACTCCTCCAGGTTGAAACACTCTCAACACTCATCTCTCTCTCTCTCTCTCTCTCTCTCTTATAAATTGGTCTATTCTAAGTGTTCTCCGTTCTCTCTGCTCTCTTGTCTCTTTAGTGATTTCAAAATCTTTCACTTTATTTTTCAAAATCTCAGATCAAACTCGGCTTCCTAGTCTCAGATCAGGTAAAATTTCTTCCTTTTTAATCCTTCTTTTTCTGTATTTTGTGTTTGTGATATGGGTTTATCATTTTGTTCATATGTTTTTTTTTTTTTTTTGATAAGTAATAAGAATCATATGAAAAGCAACTTAAGGGATCTTGTTCAAATGATTTAAAACTTAAAGATTAGGGACCAAAACTGACCAAGAGATTGGATTCAAAGATGGAACCCTAATGTTTTTTATTTGATTTTTTGGTCAAAGACTTGATTTATCACTTTTCAAAGATGGAACCCCTAATTTGAGTATGTTTATTTGTGTTATCATTTTTCGAAGACTTGAGTTATAACTTTTTTGAGTGTTTTGAGTATGTTTGTTTATTTTCATGTATACTCAGGCATTATAGTTAGTTTGATTCATTATTTTAGTGCTCTGAGTGTGATTTGTATCTGCCTTGTTTTATTCCTTGTTTTGTTTTGTTTTGTTTTGTTTTTTTTTTTTTTTTTTTATGATCAATATACTTGTATCTTCACTGTAAAAAAAGAATATGAACCCCTATTTTAACAAGATGAAATCCAAACACATTTTTATTTTCTTATCTGCCTGTTTTATTCCTTGTTTTGTTTTTTGTTTTTTTTTTTATGATCAATGCACTTGTATCTTCATTGTAAAAAAAAAAAAAAAAAGAAGATGAACCCTTATTTTAAAAAAATGAAATCTAAACACATTCTTATTTTCTTATCTGATTGTATTTTATTGCTCATTTGTTTGATTCATTTTGCTTTCCTAACTTAAAAATTTGAAATCCTAATTTTATACAGGAGTTGAAAGTTGTTCAAGTAGGCTTTTTGCTTCCTTTTCAAGGTTGAATCCCAAATAACTAAGAGTTCTCTGAGGTATCATTTCTTTCTCTTTTAACTTCTTGTTATTGTTTGTGTTACTTTTGTAATGTACTACACAATAACTAATACAAGATCAACGATTAATATGGATCCCTTCTCAATCAAAGTTTTTGGGGTTGATCAGTTGAGCCCTTGGACAGGCTTTTAAGTTCTTTTTTTGGTCTGAAAACTCAAGTCTGAAGTCATATTTATTCATTTAAGTTCCTTTTAAATTATAGAAAAGGTTATTCTTAATTGTAAGTTTGATACTCATATGAATCCTTTGACAATTAGATAGAGATCCAGATATGATGCACCCTTTCACTAGACTTGATAATTTGATATATTCTTGCACATTGTCTTTTAAATTTTTTGATCAATCTTGTTAGTTGATTCATGATACATCCCAATCAGTACTTGTGAAGTCAATTCTTATGCATAATGATATTTCTTATTCTACAAAGCTTCAGTGTATGTGACTTTGCCCTTTAAGAGTTCAACTACAATGATCTTTCTTAGGATTAGTTTTTTTATGGTTGTTTGCTAATGCATAAATTTGATGTCTTTAGGTTATGGAACCTTCTAGTGATGTACCCTCTTCCCAAACAACACCTACTGCCCAAGCTGAACCTGTTGCCCAAGCTGAACCTACTGCCACTCCAACTAATGCTAAGGTTCCCCCACTTCCACCTAAAGGTAAAGGCAAGGTGTGTAGTAATAGGAAAAAGCCTATTGCTTGGGGCCATTTTGAAAAAGTAGATATTGATAAGGATCATTTTAAGACTGTTTGCAATTACTGTCAAAAAACTTATCTAGCTGATAGTAAGGGGCATGGTGTTGTTAATTTATTGAATCATACGCCAGTTTGTGTTAAGAACCTTAATAGAGATACACTTAAAGGGCAACAAACCTTAGCATTTGAACCCAAAATGGATGGAGAGGAAGGGCTTCAGCTTGTACCAATAGCCTTTACTGTTGAGGCTTCTAGAAAGGCACTCGCTGAAATGGTTATAATAGATGAATTGCCTTTTAGGTTTGTTGAAAGGTATGGGTTTCAAAGATATTTGACAACCTTACAACCTAAGTAGTGAATTAGGGATATCCCATCTCGTCAAACTGTGGCTAGCGATGTGATTGACATTTATGGTGTTGAGAGAGAGAAACTAAGGGGGGCTTTGAAGGGTCGTAGGGTGTGTCTTACTATGGACACGTGGACTAGTATTCAAAATCTGAATTATATGTCCTTTACAGGTCATTTTATTGATGATAATTGGAAGTTACATAAGAGAATTTTAAATTTTTGTCAAGTTGAAGACCATAAGGGGGAGACTATAGATAGAAAGATTGAGATGTGTTTGCGTGAGTGGGGTATTAATGGCATATTCACTTTAACAGTGGACAATGCTAGCTCAAATGGTGTAACCATTAAGTTTCTGCAAACTGTAACTAAAGGTTGGGAGGGGACTGTTTTAGAACATGAGTTCCTACACATGAGGTGTTGTGCACATATCCTAAATCTGATTATGGGGGATGGTATGAGAGAAATTGATGCATCCATTGCTAAGGTGCGTGAAGCTGTGAGGTATGTGAAGTTCTCACTAAATAGGAATCAGACTTTTATGAGTTTTGTGGAGAGATTATGTATTAAGTCTAAGTCTCTTCTTTGTCTAGATGTGCCAACTAGGTGGAACTCTACCTACCTCATATTAGAAACCGCACAAAAATTTGAGAAAGTGTTCATACGAATGGACTTTGAGGATAATAGTTATTCTTCATACTTTATGAACAAGGAGAATAGTGGTGGTATGGGATCTCCTAGTGGTATTGATTTCCAAAATTGTAGGATATTTGTGGGCTTTTTGAAGGTTTTTTACAATGCAACTAAAAAGTTTTCATGTTCTTTGTATGTTACTACAAACACCTTTTTTGATGAGATGTTTGTCAATCAAGAGAATATTTCCCATTTAAGTAAATCTCAGAACCACCTCTTGAAAAACATGGCAACTAAAATGGAATCCAAGTTTGATAAGTATTGGGGGAAAGGGGATAAAATTAATCATCTTTTGTATGTGGCTATGGTTCTTGATCCAAAAAAGAAGTTGAGGTTTTTGAAGTTTTGTTTTTCTGAAATTTATGGGAATAAAGTGGCTAATGTGATGGTTGAATTGGTGAGGGGTTCCTTGGTCAAGTTGTATGATTATTACTCTTGTGTTGATTCACTAAATGTAGAAGTACCAAGTGGGAGTGAGAGGACACACATAGAAGGTGAGTTAATTGGTTGTAGTAATCCATATGTGATGGTTAATTCTAGGTTTGACCGTTTCTTGGAGGCTGAGCAGTCCATAGGGTGTAGCAATGAGATTGACAAATATTTGGCTGAAAATTGTGAAAGTAGAAGGGGGGATGTGAAATTTGAGATATTGGGGTGGTGGAAGGCCATTCAAATAGGTATCAAGTGCTGTCCAAAATGACTAGGGATGTTCTGGCTGTACTTGTTTCCATTGTTGCCTCTGAGTTAGCGTTTAGTACCGGAGGATGCATGCTTGATCTATTTCGGAGTTCACTTTCTCCACCCATGGTTCAAAATCTTGTTTGTGCACAAGTTTGGCTTCAAGCCTTGGTTCCAATTTCTTTTCGCAAATCAAAGGATGAGTTAGAGGTCTTAGAAGATGAATTTTATGATTTGGGTAATATGTTAACTTCCAAACTTTTTGTCTATTAAGTGCTATTTAATATGTCTTATGCAAATGTAATTTAATCTAATAGCCTTCGTTTCTTTCTCTTTTCTAATTATACGTCAAGTAGTAGCAAGTGGTGGAAGTTCAAGCTCAAGTAAAGGTACCTAAATCAATCTTGATGACTAATCACTAACTGGGTAAGTTTCTGCCTTACTGTTATTTCTATTGAGTTTGGTTCTGCCCTCTCTATTGTTTTTGGTTATTACTATTTTGTTTTTTTTTTGTTTTTGTCTTGTCCTTATATTTCTATTGATAAATATCATTTTGCCCATTTTCTTGTAGGAGGAAGGACACATTTTGTATAGGAGGCAGATTTTTGGATACATTTTGAAAGTTATTTTGGACAGTGCTTTTCAAACTTATTATTTATAAATCAACTCTTGCTTATAGGAAAGAAATCTTATTAAGTTTATAGGTTTTCTTTTCTACAATTCATGGACTTAGCACTTAACTAGAGAGTAGTTGCTCTTTAATACTTTAGAAAAGCTATTTTTTGGAAATACTTAGGTATTTCATGATTGTAACTAATTATAATTAGCTACTGCCTTTAGTTTACTGCCTTACACACTTGCAGTAACTATTTGCCTTCTCTGACTCTATGGAAATATTGCAAGATGCTCTTATTATCTTTTGTTGCAAGACTTGTAGTGTGGTGTGGTTGTGATTGATTTTTTTGTTAGAATTTGTTTGCTAGCTTGTGTAAGTTGTGTTACATGTATGGAATGGGTGGCACAACTTGGCAGGTTTAATAGGTTGAGATGTGCTTTTATGATTATTAGACTTTTCTTGAATTGTTTTTGGATTTTTAAGGTATTGCCCAGGTCTTAAGTTGTGTGGTTTTAACAGGTGGTTAGAAAGTGATATTAAAGTTGTGTAATGGCATACAGAGCTTGAAGGCCCAATTTGAAATAAAGGAGGTGAAAAGAGGCCCATATGATATTATATATATACATGGTTCAAAAATATATAACTCTTTGTTAAAAGTAAAGCCATTACTTTGGGTCCAAAAGGCCTGTCAAAAATGGAGTTAAAAAAAAAAAAAAAAACAAGCAAATTCACAAATTTAGCCCAATTTGAAGCCCAGCCCAATTTGAAGCCCAAACCCGCCTACCCGAAGTATTCGACCCATTCAACCAATGACCCGAACTGCCGGGTTTGACCTATATATCAGGTTGGTTGCGGGTCACATTTTTGGTAACTCAATCTAGTCGGTTCGAGTCTGAATTAGGCCCAAACTCAACCCGACCTGACCCGTGGACAGCCCTAATAGCAAGAATTGAAGAATTAGAGCTAAAATAAAGAAAGATTCCCCATATATAGGGGTTTGATCAAGAAAAGGTTAAAAAGATAGAGAGAGAAACCTTATAATAAAGAATATAGTTGAGTCTTGTATTCCCACCCTAGAACAAACACTCCTTGTATTTTTGAAGGAAAGTAATAAAATCAAGAATTGGTCTCATAGTTCATAATTTGGACTTGTGCTTTTATCTCTTCCTTTTTACTACGTTGAATTATTGTTTTAACACAATTGGTAGTCAAAGTACCCATCTCTTACAAATTAATTGATACAAGCAAAAGCCCAACCCATTAGCTAGTGTTCTCGATTTTTGAACCGTACAAGATTGATACAACATCAATTTTATATATGTTCATCGTTGATATTACTTTTAATATGCACTAGCATGTAACTCCATGCATATGCATAAATACAATTAAAAATAATCATAACTATACGGTTCAGATTATACATTTTTTTTAAAGAATAGATTCAAATTATACGTAGGATTAGTTTACATTTTTTTAAACCATACATTTTTAAATTATATATATATATATATATACATGATTTAGAATTTAATTGGTTTTAGACTTTCCGATTTTTGTGCCTAATAATTCACTTGCCACAAAAATTAAAAACATAAATGCACACGTGGCAAAAAATTGAACTTTAATTGAAATCCAATTTAGAATTTAGGCGTAAATGCACTTTTAGTCTCTACATTTGTTTTTTTTTTTTTTTTTTTTCATTTTAATCCCTACATTTTATTTTTACCACTTTTAGTCCATAAACCAATTAACGCGGGACATTTAAGTCCTTGAAGCACCATTCCGTAAGCTAACTAACGGGAAAACTGACGGATCAATAAAATAATAATAAAATTTTTAACCTTCTTATTTTTTAAAAAAGAAAAGAAAAGATTTTTAATTAATTTTGTTTCTCTTTTTTTTTTTGGAAAGAACATGAAGAATCTAGAACATGTGTTCTTCCCCGTTAATCATGATCTTCATTTTCTTCCCAGCAAACCTTGCCTAGAAATTTAAAAAATCAATATTTTTTTCTCTTTTCTTGTATTTCCTTAGCAACGAAACCATAAAATCAGTCAGATTTACAAACCAGTTGGAGGCTCAGGTTGGAGGAGAGATGGTGAGAAAGAGAGAAAGAAGATTCTAGAGAAAAAGAGGAAAAATGGCTGCGTACAACAACAACAACTGCTGGTCGGTGGGTTTGTTGGGTTGAGAAGAAAGAGATTGGGTTAAGAATTTATGGGTTTGAAGGAGATCGGGTTTGCTGGGTTGAGAAGAAAGAGATCGGGTTTGCTGGGTTTCCACCGTCTTCATCACCACCCATCACCGGTTGCACCCTATTCGGCACCACCCATCATCGGCTCCACCCTATTCGGCACCACCCATCACCGGCTTTCCCTTCACCGTTGCCACCCATCACTAGCTCCATGTCGTCGGCGCCACCACCAGTTCTCAAGTTCTCTTGGCGCCACTGTCAATCTTGTTCCTTCTTCAATATTATTTAATTGGGTTTCTAGAGGTTGGGTTGTGGTGGGACTTGCTTTTAGTGAGTCGGAGGTGGATCTGGTGATCAAGATTGTACAATTTTTGGTTGATGGATTTTGGGTCTCAGTTGTTTGATCTGGTGGCTTGATGGACGGCATGGGTGGGGTTGTTTTTCATGGGTCTTAATCTTTCTTTTTAGTGGCAGATTTCAATTGTTTCTATTCTTTTGCTTGGGTTTGATCTTCATGTTCTTTGATTTGGTGGTGGTGATTTGGGTTTTTTTTTTCTAAGTGGGTTTTTTTTTTTGTGTTTGTTTGCCAAGAAAATTTATGGGTTTGAAGGCTAAGGTTTGCTTTACTAGTGATATGGGTTTGGGGTTTAGTTAGGATTTGGGTTTAGGGTTTGTTTTTTACTGGAGATTGATTATAGGGAAGAACACTAGGGAAGAACACAAAGAACATAAACATGTTCTTCTGAAAAAAATAATGAAAAAAAAAAGACAAGAAAGACATTTAATTAATTTATCTTGTTTTGATGTGTTTGGTTTTGAAGAAAGTACAAGAAAGGAAAAGAAAATGATAAGAAAATAAGGATTGATTTGATAAGAATATGAATCATATAGGGGGAAGAATATAAAGAACATGAATATGTTCTTCTAAAAAAAAAGATTGGAATAAAAAAAAAATTCATTTTAATTAAAAGAAAGTAAAATGTAGGGATAAAGGCTCAAAATCATGTATTGGGCCTTAAGCTTTGTAGGAATAAGAACCCAAAATCATGCATTGAGCCTTAAGCTTTATCCGAGAGTGATGTAAAGTCCGAGGAGAGATAAATAAGTACGAAGAATCCCAGGCTGGAGTTTGATAAATATGAAATGAGTGGGAGTAGTCAGAGGAGTGATCCTCGCAAAAACCCTGACTATAGAGATGTATCTCATGAACATACAAGGGAAGGAAGCCTCCAAAAATATCTAAGGAAAAACTGCTACCTTCACATTAAATGTGCTGCATCTACATTTTTGGCCGCATTTATGTGGAGATGACCTCTGAATAGTGTGGCATTGGCTACCGCGACTCATATAAGGTCAAAGAGGGTGTTTGATGGGATGGACACAGAAATAAAGATTTAGATGATCAACAAGTGTCGGATTAAGATGATCCGAAAAGAACTATATAATGTGAAGAAACCCTTCAAAGAGAAAGGGAAAAAAGAGAAAAACACTGTAGACACTAAGAACCGAATGTGTAACTAAATCTAGAACAATATATATCATAGTTGACCTTCTCGGACGTTGGCCGAGAACAACTTTTTGAAATTAAATTTATCTATTTCATTCTTCTTATCATCTGAACTCATTCTATTGATTGTTTAGTTTGGGCTAGCCCAGCTTTTTTTACCTTCTCTCTACAAATTTATTGTTTTTGGGCCTTTTGGATTGATCCATTCATTGTTTGGGCTAGGTAATCAAATCTGTGTCCTTACATAAAATTTTTGTTTGAAAGAAAATAATTTTTTTTGTTTGTTTTTATATTTTTTTTAATTAAAATTGAGTAATCAATTTTTTTTTTTAATTTAGGCATTTAAAAAATATCAAATAATTTTTTTAATAATATTTTAATACCGACATCAGCCACGTCAGCTTTTCCTGTTAGTTGGCTGACGGAATAGTGCTTCAAGGACTTAAATGTCCCGCGTTAATTGGTTTAGGGACTAAAAGTGGTAAAAATAAAATGTAGGGACTAAAAGTGCATTTACGTCTAAAATATAAATTAGATTTTTTTTAGATGGAATTTAATTGGATCTGGACTTTTCGATTTTTATAATCAATAATCCACTTAGCACAAAATTAAAAATTAAATGAGACACGTGATGCAAAATTAAAAACTAATTAGGTTTTCTCTAAATTTTGGCTATATATATATATCAAGGTTGGCCCTAGACATTTTGGGGCCTTAGATGAGAACTAAAAATGAGGCCTTTTTTTATACTTATATATTTATTAAATTAATTGTTATTTAATATTTTTATATTATAATATATTTTATAAAATCTATTTTTCTTACCTTTTGAGATGCAAATTGATTAATTAAATTTTTGTATTCAAGTTTTTCTAACATCTCTTTTTCAATCGATAATATAGCTAATTCACTTAATCTATTTTTCTTGCTCATTTGTGATATTTTCATCTAAGTTTTGTGTTATATTTTGTTTATTATTAATAACAAATTTATTTATTGATCCTTTTTGAGACTCAATTAATTTTTCTTCTTTTTTCTTTTTTTAAGTTTTTCATATCTAGATATATATTTTTCAGTAGACATTTCAAATCAAACAATATATTTATAGAGATTGAAATAAAAAAATAAAAAACTTTCAAGTGTAGAGCAAATGAGAAATAGAACCTGATTTATATAAAAAGTATTGTTGTAGTTTCACCGAACAATAACAAGTTTTTAGCAACCTCAACCTGCATAAATAAAGACTTATTCAATATATTACCACTAACTAAAGAAAAAAACACAAATAAACAAAATATAAACATAACACATAGGCTTAAAAACAAATGATATAATGATGAGCCAGTCGAAAAACGCAGGCTTAAAAAAAAAAAAAAAAAAAAAAAAAAACTTGAAGGCCCAAACCAAACGTGAAACGTCCAGCCACGAGCTAGCCATAACTAAATATAAACAAAACACAAAACAGGCCCAAAATATGGATAACAAATAAAACGAAGAGAAAGCCAAGTGCCGAAGCCTTTATTCTTTATACGATACGGTGATATTGTGATACCCAAAACTCTAAACCTGCAGATGTAGAATCAATCAAAACGCATCTGCAATGGTAGCAATGCAGCACTGCAAAAAAAAAAAAAAAAAAAAATGCAGTCAGCACGGCAGTTCAGAGAATCAGAGTTTTCAGATCAGAATCATCAGATGTGATTGAATGATTTAGATTGGAGGAAGCTTCAAGCTTGAACAGTTGAGCCACTGAGCCAGGGAGCCAGCAATAGTGGAGAGAATCAGAGAAAGAATGAGAGAGGTGGGGAGCGGGGAGAAAGAAGAAGAGGGAAAGAAATTTTAGGGATTTGAGGTTTTTTATTTGTTTTGATTTGTAATTGTTTTGTGGTTAATCTACCGAATTTGTAGTTTGTATTTTTGGTTTGTCTAGAGGATAATAATGTTATTTTTGGACAATAATTTTGTTTAGAACCAATGGTTAACTGGATATATCAAAATTTTTGTTTTTTGGTTAAAGGGATGGACTGGATGTTTCTAATTCATTTGAAACTATTTTTTTTTTTTTTTTTTTTGTCCCTTGCTTCCCCTTCTTTTCTAAAATTTTGGGGCCTCCCTTTCACTTGGAGCCTTACGCAACTGCCTAATTTGCCTAGGGGGAGGGCCAGCCCTGATATATATATAACAAAATCCTCATTTTAGATGAATCAACATTTGTCTCTTAGCATTCACATCAAATATACCAAACATGCCCTAGCTTTTAGCATCTAAAAAAGGCAAAAAATTATATTTATTTATTTTAACAACTCACTTTACAATACACCTAACATCAAATACTCTATTATTTTACCAATTCTCTTAAATATTCATTAACCACTCAAGTCTCTTTCTCTCTCTCTCTCTCTCTCTCTCTCTCTCTCACATTTAAATAATGTTTTTTGTGTTTACCATCTAGCTACAGTAAATTACTAGAGATGCTATAACTAAGTGTTAAAAAATAAATTTGACACCTTTGATGTAATGAGATTTTAGCACATTATATGTGAATGCTCTGCACCTATCTAATCTCATATTCAAATGGTGAGGTTACTTTTGCACAATCATCCTTGTTTTCGTCTTAAGATCCTAGCCTTGGTGAAGCACATGTCGCCCTATTGGCCCTCAAGATGTCAAGCTTCCATATCCTCTCGTTTGTCAAGTTTGAGGAGGATTCTCAAAGTGTGATAGAAGCAATCTGATAGCTTTATTCTCACTCTCATAATTTTTTCCCTTTTTCATGCCTACTATTTTAACATCTTTGAATTCCCCTGTTTGTTAGGATTTCTGTTTTGTATCAAGGGACAACTTTTTTGGTTCACAACCTTAACCTTGCTACTTAGGTAGCTCATTGTATGTGGTATGGGCTCATAAACATCTCCTCTCTCCCTATTAGGGTCTCCACTCTCCAAAAACTTAGAGATGGTTTTGGACTCTCCTCCTTTCTTCTTGTTTAATATTGTTCATACTTATCAAAGACCGGTCTCTTTAAGATAGATAAATAGTTAAATACATTAAAAAATGTTCTTTCCTAAAATATAAAATTATATTTTTGGCCTCATGGTCATAGAATTGATTTGTGGATATAAAATCCAATTACTAGGTGCGAAAGTTGTAATACCAAAAAATCTTGTTGGTATATGTGAAACCGTATGTGGAAGTAAAATACAAGTACTTGTACCCAAAAAAAAATCTTATTATTAGCATATCTACAACTGTCCTTAAAATGATTTTTTTTTTTTTTTTTTGAAGTCCTTAAAATGATTAATAACACTGAGAAAGAGGTATCACCAAAAAAGGAGAAGAAAAAAAAAAAAAAAAAAATCAAATTGTCTTTTTTTTTTTTTTTTTGATGAAATCAAATTGTCTATTAACTGAATGAAGATCAAATCATCAAATGCCGACTTGTTATATTTTTGGGTCGTTCCGGGATTTCATGTTGAAAAATTTGTTTGGATTTGGTGCCCCAGCCCAGCTGGCTTTAGTTAGCACTTAGTAGTAACAGTTTAGCAGACTTGTCAAAAGAGAATGGATCAGTGTGGGCCGTGAATTGGGCCAGATGACCCAGTGGTTTTGCTTGGAGAATAATAGTGTAAAAAAAAAAAAAGAAAAAAAGAAAATCGCCGTTGCCGGGGATCGAACCCGGGTCACCCGCGTGACAGGCGGGAATACTCACCACTATACTACAACGACCTCATTTATATAATCTCTAACTTAAATTTTATTATTCCTTTAACCTACAAGAATATCTTCCAATTACGAAAACACCCTTGAATAGACTGATGATACACTGCCTCCGAGAGAAGCAGGTTCCAAATGTTTACTTATGAGTCACGACACATGGAACAATTTGCCAACTGCAAGTCTTGTAAACGTTGTCTACTCTTCTTCTCTCTGACTCCGAGCTCTCTCGCGCACACAGTTTTTGTTTTCCCCCATAGCTTAAGACAAATTTTTACAGCTATCACTCAATCATCATAACCACTCATTACTCGCACATGATAAACACACCGAATTCACAATCTCCCAAACTCTAAACCGCATTTAATTATTACACTTGTTAATAACAAAATCCCACTCGCTACCGCACAAATCACTCAAACAAAAAAACGAAAAATGCTCGGACACGAAGGAGAAACCCCTTCCAGGTACTACTACTAAATTTAATGCAATTTATTTTCAACTATTATGTTATAGCAATTTTGAAAAATGTTAGTTTATTTTGGTAAATAATTGATACACAGGTACGAATTGATGAACATGGTGAAGAAACACTCAAACTCGTTAGGGCAAACAGTATTATTAATGGACCAACAACAACAACAACAACAAGAAGACGGTGCTCCAGACGACGTCGAATTGGATCAGCTGTTTTGGCACGATATCTTGGATTTGTATTTTGTTCGTGGCAAAGAGTCTAGGGGTCGCCAAGACGACGATCTTTTATTTTTCATCAGGAAATTGGTAACCAAATTTATTAAATTTTGAATTCATTGGCTATAAAAAAATTTACAGTGTCGTTGTTTTTATCAAATTTTTGTTGTTGTTGTTGTTGTTGGTATAATAGGGGTCCCAAGGATATGGATTCAATGACAATTTGGAAGCTATTGCTCCTTACTTTGTTCGCAGGTGGGCACCTAAGGTATAAAAAAAAACTTTAAAATTTTCTGATTCGAGCTTTGTGTGTCTATGCATGTGTGCTAAACTGAAATCCTTTGTGCGTATTGATGATCTAGTTCATTGCATTGTCTTGCTAATAGCAATTGCGCATTATTCGAAACAAACAGTGTAGGTGCATAATAGGTTGTGATTGCTCCCGTCACACGTTGTGACAACTCAACAGGGTGTGAAATTGGGTGTGTTCGTAGCATTGTTGTCTTCGAAATTGTTTGCACAGAGTTAGTGACATTTTTTTTTTTTTTTTTTAAGAAGTATTGGGGGGAAATATTTGAAGTTGGAGTTTGGCATTTATAATATCGAGAAAATAGAAAATGTGGCCTTAACAGCTCCGTATACATCTTTTCGATGTTGTTAGTGCACGGTTTATGAGATGTGCCTATATTTGAACTTATGCATCATGTAGGAAATGGAAAAAGAGTTAAGGACAAAAGTGATCAATCTATGTGATGTGGAGAATGGATTCGTTGTCATCATATGAATTGTGTTGGAAAACAGTGATACATTTATCTTGTTGTTTACTGGTCACGTAATATAACGTTCTTTACTTTTGTCAAAACCAGTTGGATACGTTAGTCGGTGAGAGTTCTGTTGAAGTGGATTGGAGGCGATCATTTTACTTGAACTTGATTGCTCACACTACATTCACTGTGACAGTGGCTATTTGCAGGTAATCTTTCTTTTTCTTTTGTTTTACGTGATGTTTTCGTCCCTTAAGTTATGTTGACAACCTTTTGCTTTCAAGTTGCTGATGTTTGCCTGCATAGTTTTCTTGGGCAAGTAAGGTCATATGCATGTTTGGGCTCTTAGCACTCAATTATGATCATAATTTCTCATTCCACTTTTGGAATTTTACCCTGATTGAGAAGTGTGACTATGTCATATCAAATTGTTAATTAGGCATTATAAAACGGTTTCAGAGTACTTGCAAATAGAGTTTGTAGTTCCTGTGAATTTTTCATCTCAAGGGAAGTGGTTGGGTTTGGTTTGGGAGAGAGTTCTTGTTGTAACTACTCTATATGATGCACATTTCATTATTCAATTTGTACAAGGAATTTTATGTTTTTTCCATACGTACAAATGATATAAAATTCGGCCATCTATGACAGTTACTAACCGTCTTCTTGGAGGCGTCATTTCTAATTTTCTAGGATTATTCCTATTTTAATGAGTTTGTATTGCTTGTCAAAACCACATGCACATTTGTTATTAAGAGATTTTAAGTTGTGTTTATCATTGTTTTCACTCATAGAATAAAGTTGCAGCTTCCTACCATATGGATTTCAAGTTCTATATGTTAGTTGTTTTCTCACTTATCAAAAAAAAAAAAAAAAATATGTTAGTTGTTTTCTCACCAAAATTTATATGTCCATTCCTTTCAGAGCACCTGACACTTTGAAAAAAAAAAATGCTGATATTTTAGAAAGAAATGTACCAGGAATAACATATATTAGCAAGAAAGAAATGGCAATTTGTTTATAGATGTGTGTTTTAGGACCTTGCTACTAAGGATTCTTATTTCCTTCTGTCCTGCACGATAGCTTGATTATGGTAGAATCTGAAACATGTTTTTTTCCAGTCATGAGGACCTTCGGAATCATCATTCTGGGCAAGACAAACCATTGTCACCTATATATAAGGTATCCATAGCCTTAATTAGTGTAACAGATATCGCTTTAGTTAGTTGTTAGTAGGATATATTTTGTATCCTATTCTTATTATCTTCTTTTATATGTGGCCACCCTGTTCAGTCTGTTTTCAATATTGAGAATTCTTCTTAACCACTGAAGTGAATTCTCTCGTCAAGCGAAGTACCATCTACTTTGATTTGCTGCTGAGAAGATAAATAATGAATTTATATTGTTGTCATCTAAACTTGAAGTGGATAGAACTAAGATGATTATGCACTGAAATGTCTGTATGAAGTTGATGTTCATGTTCATTTTTGCATCTGTTTTTGCCTTTCATGAATTTTCTTGAGTTGGCCAATCCAGTTCCTTACTGGAAGGCGTGTGTTGTATTTTGGTTAAGATGTGCAATGTGCATATATTTACACATGATCAGCCCAGGGTTGGCTGGGGCCTTTAGTAAAGGTACAAATTGGGTCTGGCTTCCATGATCTAGGAATTTAAGATCTCTCTCATGAAAAACCCAAAAGCTACCATGCCAAGATTATTTTTTCAAATTAATTTTTTATTCTTGAGATCATGGTAGCTCAACTACTATCTCTTGCAAGCTCTTAGATATTGTACGTAGATATATATTACAATAGCAATCTAATCATGTAGCATGGCCTGGGACATCTCTGCAGGTTGTTAAAACGGTTTATGCATCCCCAAGTCGTGTCAATTTTCATTTGGATTCCAAAAAGGCAAGTTTATATATATTCAGAAAATTGATATCTTCCTCCACTTATTAAAAAAAAAAAAAAAAAAAAAAAAAAAGATATCTTCCTCAGTTGTGTTCTCAATTTCCATCTGACTCTGTTGCTAACATGCGTCTAGGAAGTGGAGACAACACCTGCCTATCCAGATATCTGTTTTGCAGTTGATGATTTTGATTCTACCTTTGATGCAGTGGTAATAAGTTTGTTTTATCCTATATATTTTTTGCATCTAATTTTATTAATTTCACTAGACATGTTATTTTGCTTAGATAATTATTTAATTAAGCAGCTGAGCTTATTGCTGGCTTTGCCAAAGGATAATAATTATTAGGATATTATTACCAAATGTGTTACTCACATTGCTTTGCCTAGCTACTTTGCTATTATTACGCTATTATGTTGGTTGAATGGAAGACAGATTGAAATGCTTAGTTTCATAGAACATAAAAACATACACCCGCTTTGCATAATAAAGATAGTGGCTTCACTTTTGCCTTATCAACTTTTAAGTCAGGCTAGAATAATGGCGTTCTTCAATGAATTTTACACACTTGATCTTCTACTATCTTCTTCACATCCCTTTGTCAAGGAACAGGAACACTGTAAAATATTTTACATTCACAGATTTTTGCATGATGATCACTATTCTTTGATATGATCTACTTTCAAGTTACTATTTTATCATGTGATTTAATTTCACTGTCTATATAGGTATTGACGGAAATAGACCATTGCTATTGTGTACTTCTTAATGCACATGGCGGGGCAGCATTTCCTAGTGATGATGCACATTGTGGGGCAGCATCTGCTAGTGAAAAGGTGTCTCAAGATTCCAGTTCCAGTGATAATTCCTCTTTGAGAGTTGATACTAATTCTGGAAAGACAAAAAATACTAAGGTTTGTGTCAATTCTCATTACACATGAGAATGACTGCTATGAGCCTATTGCCCTGCCAGAGTCTTTGATTTTGTGAGCCAATGCTTTTCATAATTATTATTTTGACTAAAGTAGACTTTTGGCCCATAAATTTTGAGATTGTTTTCATTTTGGCCCTCTACATTTTTCAAAATTTTCTTGCTCTTCATGTTTGATTCAGTTTCCATACTCGCCTTGCCATCCATTTCTATTAGTAATCTGACCATTAAATGCCCTTTATATTTTAACTTTTTCATTAAATATTAGTTCTAAAATGCTGTGGAGTGCGTGGATTTCATTGTTGTAGGTAGAATAAACACATTACGGACGGTCAAACTACTAGCGGAAATGGATTGCAGGGCCAATATGAAAACAGAATCAAGCATGAAGGGTCAAAATAAAAGTTTTGAAATGTAAATTGCCAAAATGAAAACAACCCAAAACTTTAAGGGACAAAAGTGTACTTTAGTGTATTATTTAATTGCTATGTATTTTTAGCATCACTCTAGTGTACTTCTGTTAGTAACTAGAAAAAATCAATCGGTAATATTGATGTACTTACACACAACCTGCAGGGTAAATATTTTTTTCTCAGGGAGAAAACACGGACACTGGGCTTTGTGAATTTCAGAAAAAAGAAGAGAAAAAAAAAAGAATAATAAATGCAGAAGTAATATAATAATTAATCTTATAGTTGCCATTACTTTTACCAGAGCTGACTGAGATACCTGCATGATGCCTTTTGAGGACTAATATGGTCTTATGATAGAGCATGGTATCTCTTGCTGTAAACTTCCCTTCATACATAACAAAATAATAGTAGCAAAAAACTCAAGGGAGCATGTGACTTGTGATTAACATCTTGCCAGGCTTTAGAGGATTTAGAAAATTATAGTAACAACTCAACCAAGCCTAGATTACCAACTACAGGTATGAGCTGTTTGGAATATCATGGATAATTATGAGAGGGCACTGTAAAGATTCCCATTAATTTGATGAGCAAAATAGCTTCATAGAATCAAACGTTTTACCTTTACAGAAATATTGATGATGAGGCTTCAGAAAGCAGTCAGTGCTACTTTTGACTCTGATTATTTTGCTTTTGGAAAAAAAAGGGAAGGTACTGTTTTAATTGTGTTGCCTTATTAGTAGAGATGACTCAAGTACCTATCAGAAAAAAAGAAAAAAGAAAAAGAAAAAGAAAAGAGGCATTTAATAGTTGTAATGTAGGTATATTAACTGTATGGATGCTCCACACACATTCACGTTGGTGCACACATATACACACAAAATTGGCGCTTGGATCCATTTGTAGACATCTTGACTCTCTGGCAGCTGTGATTGCAGCTTACTCTTTTCTCAGGATTTGTCAGCTATCAAATGGTTCGAGATGCATATGATGGTATGTCTTCCTATAGACTCTCTCTCTCTCTCTCTCTCTCTCTCTTTGGTATAAATTACTTGAATCAAATTAATTTCTCACCTTTTCATTTAGATTTAATATATGTTTACTTTAGTTTTCTAAAGCAGAGAGTGGTTTTTATATACCTTTGTTTGGGACAGATTGAGTGTTTATTTTTATTGTTTCTACACGTTGCACATGCAGGAATATTGATATGTGAAATATGTATGCCTGATTCTAAGTTGGTATTGACTTAAGTTCTGCTGTTACATTTGAATCTAACTCTATGCGAAGTAGTGAATATTCATTGCTTTAATTCAATGTTGAATATATTCTGTTAAGATTGAAGATCTATCTCAATAACCATTAAGTAGTTTGGAGAAGGCTGTTATTATTGGGACTCTAGCTTATTCATTTCTAGCGTGCTTTATAAATGTACCATCTTATTTTGAAGACCTCTCATGTAAGGGTGTAGACAGTGCAGTTCATTTAGTGTAACTGATGCAGGAAGCAAAAGAGACTATTTATTTTAACCTTAGTTTTATTTCTATTTGGGCATCAATTGAATTTTCATTTTAGGTCCTAGTATATACTTAGGTTAACTAGTATTTTTATTTAAAGTCTAGGGTGTTTTTGTTATTCAATAAGTAGGGTTTCCTAAGCAAATAGAATTAGGTTTTCATATTCCTATATAAGCAGATGATGTACTCCTATCAAAGGGAGATGATTTTGACGAATGAAAATTGCTTTTGGTTTTTGGTTTGGTGCCGACTCCAGCTAATCCCAGGTGCTGATAACTAGTGGGTATTTTTTTTCTTGCTTGGTGTTGACCCCAAGCAAGCCTAGGTGCTGATTCCTAGGTTCCTATCCTTTATTTTCCCGTCTTTTAATTTTATTGCTGAAAAGTTCTGGCTTGTCCTACGTCATTAACAGGACCATTTTGCACTGCACTGCAAGGGTGGTTTCTCAAAACTACAACTTAGCTGCACCTTGGTGCAGTGTGGCTTGGTTGGTTTGGGCTACATAATGCAAACAATGACGTTATCGACTTGAGGGATGATCGGAAGAGGGAGTGGAAACAATACGAAACTGTGTAGCATCAGCTTAGAGCCTTGACATCGTGTTTCTTGTTGAAGACAGGAAGAGGGAATTGGTGAGGTCAGATCTGGTTGAGTCAGATCAGTGGGAGTGAGAGAGGAGATGAAATAGGTCTGTAGGGGAAGTGGGTTTAGGGTAGATCTGGGAGGTGCCTGCCACTTTCTGTGTAAAAAGAGATTTTTGTTTGTTTGAATTTAAAAGGGCAGCTGACAGCCAAACTACCACTGTCGGTTAAAAAAAAAATCTGGTTGGGACAGTTGAATCACAAGCCATCGGAAACAGCAGAATTGGCTGGTTTGGCTTGTTACCGGCCGGTTTTGTTGGTTTTGGTCAGTTTCTGAACACCCCTAGTTTCATACGTACAACTGTTTTTTCAGTATCTTTATTTCTACTTTGGTTCTGCTTTATCCATTAAAATTCTCCCTCACATCTTTGCAAACTATGGTACACAAGGAAAAATCTTTGTGAACAGCAGTTCAAAATTTTGTCTGACTTTTGTGGCTGGACCTCTGTTCAAGCTAAAACTTTGGCAACTTACTTAGTCAACTCTGTTCTTCTGATTTTCTTTAAAAGGTACACAATGTTCCAAATAAGTTTTATTGTTGAATTTTTTTTTCTCCTCTTGTATACAGCTGGAAAATCACGATTTGGGAGCCTTTTATCGCTTGGTCATTCCCCTGGAAAAACAGACAGACTGTTCATGAAAGGTCCTGGTGGACGTGGGGAAGTTGAAGTTGCTGTTTCTGGTGTTATAGGTAAGAGACTCTTTTCAACAAAGCTAATGATGCTTTAACACACCATTTCATTTCTCTCTCTCTTTTTTGTTGATGTTCTGGATGAAATGTTTTCTTAGAACCTAAATGTGTTATGACAAATGAGAACCCTTTTATTCTTCAAGTGAATAAACCTATGCTGTTTACTTTCAAATGTACCATGAATATTTTGCTTCTTACAAGAACTTGTGATGGCAACTTTTTGACTTTACCATGTTATACTACCTCACTCTGCCCGAGTACATTAAGTTTGGCAATAATTAAAGATGTTGAACAAGTTTGGATAAAAAAAAAAACTGAAGCTTGATCTATAATGGGATTGGTTTCAATTGATACCCTCATATATCAACTTCTCATTTTGGCATTGCCCAGCTGGCAAATGCCCACATAACTCACTGTTTCTCAGACTCCTCTCTCTCATCTTGCATGCTATGTGACATCTCTCCCTCTGAGATCAGATGATGCAAACTGCAAGCAGTGATGCCTTAATTATAGCATGGGTAGAGAAACTATATCTTCTTTAGAAGCCTAGGATCAAGGAAAAGCCCAAGAATAAGTGTCAATGGTAGTTAATTAGGATTATATATATATATATATATATAGTGTAGGGTATTTTAGTAATTCTATAATTGTTGGGTATGTGCCTTGGGTATTATTTTACTAATAAGTCTTATCTGACATGTTGACCTTCATGTGTTCATGTGTTCTTTTTACCCTTTCTCCTCTCTATCCTTATCTTTCTTGTGTCCCTATTCACAGACAGTGTTCATAACTTCCCATAACACTATAAATTTCCCTTTTTTTTTTCCTTCTTCCTTAGAATCCCAAGTCAAACCCTTCCTCATATCTATCAAAACCCTAAAACCTCATGTACTTCCTCTATCAAATAATCATAAAAAATTCATCAAAGCCTAACCAATTTTGAGCTTTAACCCTTTTATTCTACTACTCTAAGCCCCAGATCCGCAAATCCCCCTAAATTTTCCTATGCCAAGTAGGTATCACAAGAATGGAAGCGAACGGAATGGAAGTCACAAATTTCTTAAATACTTTTGGAGAGTGAATTGGGATCCGTTGATTTTTGGAAAGGGTTTCTTTCTTCCTCTGGTGCTGTTTTGTTTTGTTTTATTTTTGGGTTGGGATTCCCGGGTGGAGTGGGGGGGGAGGGGGGGGGGGGTGAACTGATGGAATTGAGATTTATTTGCTTTATAGTTTTCAATGTGGAATGTTGATTTGCAGATCTCAGTGGTTATTGTGCATAAAAATAATTAGCTGCTAGAATTCATGTTTTAAAACTAATGGGGGACAATGGGTTGGGTTTTGGATTTCATCAAACGGGGTAGGTTTGGGATTCGTTTTCCAAATTGACTAGACTTCAAGCTGGGTTCTGGATGGCATATCCTAGCCTTCCCAAACCAAACCTGTTACAATTTCTATGTCGAACACATCTAATTTCTGGTCTCCAGATTGTGTTGTGACAGAGGCGTTGTGCTTATCAACTAATTGATCCTATGAAGTAGATGATATATGCAAAGATTGTGTCAAATACTGAAATCTAGAAGTGCTATATCAGATCAGAGCCAAGAGGATTCAGGACCTTTTTCGCCAGTCATGTCGAAAAGAGGATTCGGGATTGGCTCAATTTTTCGGAAAGCAGCATCTGTTGCATCTGTGGCTGCAAAACATGCCTATGCAGCTGCTGCTGCCTCCAGCACAAGTTCTGATGAAGAAATGGTGCCTCTGAAATGCTGCTTAATGTCCATTTCATTGCCCTGGGAACACATTGCTTATGACATGTTATTTAAGGTGAAGTAACCGTTTCCCAATTGCTATGGTAATCTGCATTGTTATTTTCAATTCCTCATAATTTCCTGGTAGGGGCAGTTTTTTCCTATGATTTTGTGTATTTACCAGCTGCATTTGGCTCAATGGCATTAGTTGGTCAGGTCTCAAAGTTTGCTTGGGTAGTAAAAGTGTTGGAAACCGGAAGTCCATTTGTTGATCTTGATCTCTTTTGTGGGAATATCTTAGTGGTGATCTATTTATTCTTTTATTTTGCTTGAAAGAACTGCTAATTTGATACCCTGACTGCAAACTCAGGGAAGTCCTCCAGTGAACCTGTAAGGTAAAAGGACCATATGTTTGCGCATCCAGTATGTTGCAGAATGGATACGGAGGTAAAACCTGGGGGAAAGCATAGGACTATCAGAGGCATGGAGTTGCAACCTGCGAGAACATAAAAGAAAATCATTTTGTAATCTAGCGAGAACATGAAAGAAAATCATTTTGTAATCTAAGTTGTATATGGAAATCCTCTCTCTCTCTCTCTCTCTCTCTCTCTCTCTCACGCTCTGTGCATATTTGGTCTTGGTCAAGTGTCTTATACCTTTGTTAAAATATTGTAAATCAATTTATTTTAAGTTAGTAAATGTAGTGTCACGCCAAGTTCACAGTTCAGTAGGCTTATATTTTAGAGCAAGGTTTTTATGCAACCAGGATTGCAGGAATTTTTATGCAAACCATTCATATGTATTATTTAAGTAAAGTCATAATCATATGACTTACTAAAAATGTCATGGGACTATTAAGTATACATGAATGGTTTGTTTAAACACTGCTATAAGTACAGGTGAACCATTCACATTTTCCTATATTTTATTTGCAAATGGAAACACTTTAAATTACTTTTCCCTATGCTATAAGAGCATTCTTATCGAGCATTGCAAATCCTAAAAGATGCTTTTTTTAGCATTTTTAACCCAAAAATTTGCTCCATCAAAGATCCTAAATGCTAAAAAATTTACAATACTACTACAGTGCGCTCTCATTTTTGAGACCACACTACAGCACAATGTTATAATTTTTTATTTATTTTTCTCTCTCTTACGTGCGCTCTCATTTTTTTTTTCTCTCTTTCTTTCTTTTCATTTTCCTTTTCACTCTCTCTCTCTCGTGCTCTCCGTCCCTCTCGCCTTCTGGTGCTCTTTGTCACATGTCGTTGCTGATCTCGTGCTCTCCGTCACATGCCACCATCGATCTCATGCTCTCCGTCACATGCCACCGTCGATCTCGTGCTCTCCGTCCACTCCTTCTTACTCTTTCTTTCATTTTCTCTCTGCCTCTCTGTTTCCCTTTCTCTCTACATCTCGAGTTCGTGGGTCTTGGGTGTGGTTGGGCTGCGGTGGTTTTTCGTGGATCATGGATCTCTACGTTGGTTCGTGGAGGGTCTCTGCGGTGGTTCGGTGAGTGGGCTTTGCGATTTGATATCGGTGAGTTTTAATTTTAGTGGTTTTGATTGATTTTGGTGGGTTCTTGATTTCGGTGGCTGGGTTCGTGGGTTGATCGGGGTGGCTTTGGGTGCTGGGTGTGGGTTGATTGGGGTGGTTCAGAGATGGGTGTGGGTTGATCGGGGTTGTTTTGGGTCTTTGTTGTGATTTTGTGGCTTTGGATGTGGAGGGTTTGTTTTTGCTTTTTTTTTTTTTTTTTTTCCTGCTATTGTTTGTGGTTGCGGCGATGGTGGGTAGATGTGGTGGTTGTGAAATGGGTGGGTGGATACGGTGGCCGGTGGCGTTGGGTTGTGAAAGAGAGACATAGAGGAGAGAGAGTCAGAGAAAGAGATTGGAAAAATAAAAAAGAATAAAAAATGATAAAGAAAGAATATTTAAATGAAGTGATAAAAAAAATTGGAAAGGATGTTGTAAAGTAGTGTGTTATATGTTATAAAATTAAGATTTGAGAGGGTAAATGCTAAATTTTTTGCAATTCTTGATAAGACAGCTCTAACCGTTTATAACTTGATTTTTTTCAAGTGATGCCTTTGTGTGCTTTAACCGGTTCTGTGCAAATGGTCTCTTTACTTTTACCTACCTTTGGGTTAGAATAGTTTATTCGCTTAGCACATTAATGCAACCTCTCGTTCACTTCCATGGTTTTTAACTTTTATGTTTGTCGCTTTGTGTGGTTTGTCGACATATTCGATCCCTAAATTGAGAGCTTTGATTTTGAACTTTCTCCTTTTACCAAAATTGGCGCACTAACCCAATTCAATATTCTACACCTACCAATTACAGAAATTCGATCAAATTGTTAGCCTATAAAAAAGGAGTCTTTTGGCTAAAAATTGCAAAAAGCGGAGTTTATTGGTGTTATAGACACTGTTCAAAGTTATTTGGCAAAATGAGGAAAGAGACTGAAATTTGGCAATATTGTCGCCGAAATTGTAAGAAAAAGTATGAGAGAGAAGAAAGATAAGTGATGTGATGGGGAGGGAGAAACACTTGAATTTCGGTAATGAGATTACCGAAATTCTTGTCCTACCCGAAAATGGGAGGAAAAAAAAATAAAGAGAGAAACCAATTGTGGCAACCAAGTTACCGAAATTCCAAGGGAGTGAGGAGAGAGAAAATAAGAATTGTGGCAACCAAGTTGCTGAAAATAAGAGGGGGGGAAAAAAAAGAAAAGAGAAACCAATTGTGGCAACCAAGTTGCCAAAAATAGGAGGGGAAAAAAAAAAGAGAGAGAAACCAATTGTGGCAACCAAGTTGCCAAAATTGTGGGAAAAAAATTTAATAGTAATTTAGGCAATGAAATTGCCGAAAATTAGGGAGGGGGGGGGGGGGGAAAGGATGATTTAGGCCAAAAATTGAAGGGGAAACAAACAATTGTAGCAGTGGAATTGCCAAAATGGGAGGAAAAATAAATAATAGCAATTGATTTGTGACAATGTTGTTACCGAAATGGAAGGAAAAAAAAAGTGGCAATTGATTTGTGGCAATGGAGTTGTTGAAAATTGGAGAGAGAAAAATTTTATTATAAAAAGTACCCATATTCTTATTTGTCAGTAGTTTTTTTTGATTGAAGCAGTTTGGTTTGTGTGTATGTGACGTTCTTTCATTTCGAATAGTAAAAGTATTTTTTGCATGATTTGCCCTATGAAACAAATAAAATCTAGATTCAAAGTACATTGATTCTTATTCTAAAAAAAGAATTACATAGATTCTTACAATATGAAATGGAAGAAAAAAATGATTGATGCGCACGCTTGTGAACCAAAAAAAACAAAGAAAGTACATAGATTCTTATAGAAGAAAAAAATGATTGATGTGCACACTTGTAAACCAAAAAAAACAAAGGAAGTACATAGATTCTTATAGAAGAAAAAAAAATTGATGTGCACGCTGTAAATAAAAAAAAAAAAAAACAAAGAAAGTACATTGATTCTGACAATACGAAATGGAAGAAAAAAATGATTGATGTGCACACTGTAAACAAAAAAAAAAAAAAAAAACAAAGAAATTGAGATCTTTGCAGAGATTCTTTGCAGTGAATATATGTTTATAGTTAAGTAATTTATTTGTATCAGAGTGTCCCATCTTGGTCTATGTTGTGTTGTATTTGGTCAATTGCGTATCTAATTATACAGTTTAAAATCTAAGAATTTAACTTATATGAAACTTGCATCCTATTTAAACAGCACTAATGTTACTGAAGTTTCCACGGTTCTTATTTTCTACTCTTTTTCCCCTAAAAATTCCATCAACCTTCTTCTCCACTCTTATTCCTCTCATAATTTTACCAACCATTTTCAATTCATGCATGCCATACAGTCTACAAACAACTATAAGGAACAACACTTACAAATATCTATCGGTTATTTATCTTTTACAAGGTGAGTTATATCTCTTAAGTAGTTACTTTTCTTTTTATAATATTCATGTTGATATGTTTTAGGGGCATAGCTAAGCATGAAAATCTTGTTTTTGTTAAATTATTTGTTCATGCAAATCTTGTTTTTGTATTATGTGTTTTGCAACATGAACTGATTTGTACGATATGTTTTAAATTATTTGTCCATGAATTCTTGCCTAAAATTTCATATAACAAAAATATATTTCAAGATTGAAATAAATTTTCTTTAAAGAAATACTTACTTTGTTAGCCTATAATATACACGTATGGTATAAGAAAACAACTCCAAAAAAAAAAAAAAAAAAGGTTAGTATATGCTCAGAAACCTTAAAATCTAAGTTTTAGGTATAATAATAGTAAAGAAAATTGTACGATATTAGATATATTTATCTATTATCTTATGGATGCATGAGAACATTATATAATCTGTATTGTTTTAGAAGAAGCAAAATGAAGAGCTATATAAAATAATTAACGTAACCATAGCAGATTCTTCTAAATGTTAATGCTATGCTAAGTTACTTAAGAAAAAGAAAACAAAAAATAATTTTAACTACTATGATGGACAGTAATAAATTATCAGTCAATCCTCTTTAATAGAATTCTCTCAACTCTAGCTATTTAAACATTGAATATTTTTAATGGATTACCTTCTTGTATTGCATTTTAATAGTTGTGTAGTGTTAATGTATTAATACTATTGTTATGTTTTAGTGTAGATGGCAGAAAAGTTGTTCATTTTTCTCATCCATTCCGGTGGAATAATTAAACATGGCGAAAATGAGATTTATTATGAAGGACCACCTGCTTCTATGCTTCCATTAAGCCGGGGTGTTACATTTGAAGATCTATGTGATAGAGTAGCATTCACACTTCATATAAACAGAGAAGATTCAAAACTTACTATTTGGTATAAATTTCCTTTTCAATGTCATCCACATCTTGTGATTTACCAGCAAGTTTTGGTAAAAGATGATAATGGTGTCAATGCAATATTCGATATGTTAGGCTGCCAATATGGATTTGTAGGTGCATAGTTGTACGTGGGTGTAGAGCCTATAAGAAGTCACCGAGATGTTTTTCCCATTTGATATGCCAACGAAGGACCGAGTGTATCATTTAGTTATTCATATGACGTGCACTTTGATGGTCCATATGCCACTCATACTGGTTATTATTTTGAAAATGTAGCTCATTCCGCAATCAACATTGGTGGTGCTGACTATCATGCTCCATATACCCATGTTGCAACTAATGACCAACATGTTCCTTATCGGCCAATGAACACCAATGATGCTAACTATGATAATCCAGTTGAGCATGTCGCACAAGAGACTACTTGTTTTGAGTTTGAAGCTCAGCATGACCAAACCGCTACTCAGAGAGTTGCTAATGATCCCAATGATACACACCGCATAGCTACTACTACTAAAAATGCGGTCCATACATTATCAGAAAGGATGCGGGCCATGGATAATGATGACCAACTTGATAACGACGAGGTCCTTGATGATGTTGGAGATGAACAGAAGCCTCTCAATGAACCTAATCATGAAAGTAGTCCAGCAACGACATTCCATCAATCTTCATCACTAAGCTTTTCACAGAATACATGGGATAATATGATTGATCCAACCCCACCATTTGAAAAGTCCACTCAGAGTATTTGGGACCTTACCCAAGAGTTTTATGTGGGCTTGCTTTTTGCTGATAAAGATGAACTACAAGCTGCTATTAAACACTATCACATCAAGAGGAACTAAATGTTTAGTGTAAAAGAGTCAAATCCAGTATGTTGGTCTGGAAGGTGCAAACATTTGTTCTTGGCGTCTTCGAGCATGCTTTCGGGCTACACATGAGTTGTTTGAGGTTAGGAAATACAATGGTCTACACACATGTACAGAGTCCACGCTCACACAAGATCACGAGCAATTAGACACCCATGTTATTGAGAAAGAGTTGAGGGATGTTGTAAAAAATGATTCAACTATAAAGATTTCTTCACTTCAACAGACTCTTTACAATAAGTACCAATGCCTTCTTACTTTAAGGTGTGGGAGGCGAAAGAAAAGGCAATTGGTAGAGTGTTTGGTGATTGGGACAAATCTTACCAATTATTGCCAAAATGGTTGAAAGTTTTGACTGATTCAAACCCGGGAAGCAGGGTTATTTGGAGAACAATACCCGCTACTGTGCCAGGATGTGCGATATTCGAGAGAGTGTTCTGGGCTTTTGGTCCATCAATTGAAGGTTTTCAACATTGTAGGCCAGTGATTAGTATAGATGGAACCTTTCTATATGGTAAGTACAGAGGTAAGTTACTGATTGCATCAACATGGGAAGGGGACAATAGACTTTTCCCACTTGCCTTTGCCTTTGTGGAGGAGGAAACTAACGATAGCTGGTATTGGTTTTTGCATTGTATTCAAATTAATGTCACTAATCAGGAAGGGTTATGTGTCACATCTAATCGTCACCCTGGTATAATGTCAGTGATACGGACTATATGTCAATCGACACGTTGGTATCATCATTTTTGTCTTCGCCATATGGCTAGCAATTTAAATCAACAAATTAAAAATAAAAATTTGAAGGCTATGGTGATGTGGGCAGGCATGGAAAATCAGCTACGAAAGTATCAAATAACCAGGAATAGAATTACTCAATTAAGTGCATATGGTGATAAGTATTTAAGGTACATACCGGTTCAGAAGTGGATGTTAGCACATGATGGTAGACATTGTTTTGGAGCAATGACCGCAAGTTTGTCTGAAAGTTTCAACAGTATTCTAAAGAGTGCTAGAAATTTGCCCACAATAGCGTTAGTTGAACTTACATACTACCGTTGTGTAGCCTACTTTGCCGATCGGTATACTAAAGCACGTGTAAAGGTTACAGTCGGTGAACTCATTACCATCTATGCAAAGAATAAATTCAATAAATGAAAAAAAAAGGCACCAAAGCATTCAATTACTGTGTTTAGTCATGAAGATGGTCTGTTTAAAGTTAGAACACCAATAAACCCTAACTCTGCATATAGGGGTAATCACCATCATGAGATAAATTTGAGGTAGAGCACTTGTAGTTGTCAAAAATGGCAGGTTTATAAGATTCCGTGCTCACATGTCATAATCGTGTGTAAATATCAAGGCATCTTTGCAATGCGATATATTAACCGCTGTTACTATTTGGAAGAACACGTAACTTGTTATGCACCTAGATTTCGTATGGTTCCAGATAGTGTATATTGGAATGAGCTTGATTTCCCGGTCTTGTATCCTAATGTCAAGCTGCGTCGTGAAAAAGGTCGACCAAGATCAACTTAGCTTCGAAATGAAATGGATTTAGGGACAGAGCATTAACCAAGGCCATTATGCAGTCTCTGTAGGCAAGAAGGCCATAATAGAAGAACATATCCCACTCAAACTGTGGCTGGCTCCACTAGTGGCCAAACTGAATGACCCAACATAAATATTCAATCTACTTTAGTGGATTGGTTGGACTATTTTTTTTTTTGGAGATTTAGGAGTTGGATCATATTGTTTGTTTGTATTATTTGAAAGAACAAGTTGGTACTTGTACGACCCAAGGCCCCCAGACCCATTTGGGCCTAAAGCTTTGGAATCCAGTCTTGTGGGACGGCCCATAAGCCCGACCTTTTCGTTTCAAGCTAAGCCTTGAACCGGACGAGATCGCATGTTCGAGCCTCATACCATTATGCCTGGCAAGATGTCCGTTGAACAAACCTCAACCATTCGTGCATGATTAGATTATAGCCCGGTCATTGTTCTGCAATGAACGCCTCGGGGGAGGTTTGATCACTCAGGAGCCCAAGTTGTCTGACACCGCTCTAAAGGATGTCGCTGCCGAACATCCCTCCAGAAGTGAGGAACTAGTTCCAATGCCACTCTTATCACCTCCCACTCTCAACTAAAACATCCATTTAGCAACGATGACATTGGACCTCCTTTCCCACTACTCCTAAGAGCAATCATGATTCTTCCACTTGTTTAAGACTATAAATAAGAGAAACCAAAGAGGAAGGAGGGGTAGGCTTGAGGAGCAACTGATAGCAGACGATAGTAAAGTCACAAAAGCTAGGAGGGAAAGAAAAGAGCGAAACAGTTAAAAAAAGGAAGAAATGCCGTTGGGCCTCAGTATAGCGAATGACCTAATGTAGGAAATCCTAAACCCACTTCATAAGTAAGTTGTGAGCCTAAGTGAGGTCCAGTTCAGTAGCCTCTCCTTTGGCGTGCACAGTACTAATTCCATATGCTACGATGTTTTCTATCACTGCAAGTTGGATTGGGGTGTATGTTTATTTATTTTGTGTCTCTGTGTGTGTGTATATATATTGTGTATTATAGTTTAGGGGTTTGATAACACCTTAAAATATATACTTTTTATGGAGTGCTTGGGTCATTTACCATTTTGAAAGTTTCAAATAAGAAAAGAAATCAAATGGCCACAATCTGAAGAGGAAAAATCAGATTTGAGCACTAATCAGTATTTTAGACGTATCTCTCTCCTCAAAAATCCAATTGACTTAAGGCTAGATGGGCTGGAACCATGACTTAAATATCTACAAATTTTCTGTTTTTAGTTTTTTAAAATTCACAATTTTTGAAGGCCGAAATTAACTCACAAGTTGCTGCTATAAATTTGGACGAAAATTAGATGGTGAAAGTTTTATTTTTCTTTGACACTTTTACGAGGGTTTGGGAGAGAGGCTGTGGAGAAAGAAAATAGAAATGTACACCACAGTAGTCATCATACAAAAGAAAAAATATCAACTATAAAAATAGAAGTTTGACACCTCTTTTTTTTTTTTTTTGCCTATTCTGCACCTACAGCTGTGGCTACACATATAGATTCTATGTTGGATTTGTAGGATTGGACAATTATATTAAATAGATGTATGATTAGATTAATTGGGCACCAATTTCAAATACCAAAATATGTATACACATTTCTTACGCTTAGTAGTATAATGTGATATGTATACTATCTATGCATAATATTTTTTGCTATAATGATGCATAAACAACGATAATACTTTAATATATTCTTAATAAACAGTCATTTTATATTGATTAGTGATTGATACGATGGGGTACAAGAAGTTTTTGTTGTGTTCCACAACATGGAGGATGCCTATTTACTCGTTGAGGGTATCTTCGTGCTTGCACAGGACTTTTCCCCATGCGCCTTGGCTGCATTCTAATATCAAAATCTGTTTGATAATTACCACCTTCGTCACTTTCATTATCTGATGACACCTCCATATCTTTTGCATCTTCCCCACTGTCCTCATTTAACGCATCTTCCTCAGAGTCTGTTACGGAGGCCTCTTCCTTAGAGTTCGGAGCACATACCCATGTATTTGGTGGCGTGCAGAAATCACCAACATGAGGGGATGATTGGGAAGGTTGTGGTGTGATGAACGAGTCATGTTGTTCATAGCTATACTGGCTATCTTGGCTATAATTGTATTGCCCATAATAGGATGGAGGTGGCGATGGGAGATAGGAGGGAGGTGTTGAACTAGGTTGGGGATAATGGTCATAGCTAAACAAACCTTGAAATCCTTGTCCTAGGGAAGTGGATGATCCAACCTGTTGATATAAAGATATGCAGTACTCGTTGACATTAATTAGATTATACTCACTGAAGGTGGTTGGCTCATTACGGGCAGATGTTGATGGCCTAGCTTGGGTAGAGTTGTACATATTGTGATGTGTAGGGGTGGATGGTCCGGCTTCATCATTTCTGCGTTGTCCACGTTGTGTAGAGGTGGACAAACGAGTTTCAGTAGAGGTTTGCGGGTGCTATCTTCCTTGGTGCCTCTGTCGTCACCCGAAATGAGTTACCCTCTCAGTAGGGATGGAGGAAATATTTTCTTCCATCGATAACTTTACTCGATTAAGGCCCTCTATTATTGCTAGAGGGACTTGTTGTGCAGTCAGGTTAGTCCTTTGTTGGTTTGCAATATCCAAATTTAACATATTATTTATCTCAGTTTGCTGCCACATAAAGAGAAAAAAATATCAAAGCAGTATTATTGAAAAAGCTAAAATAATAATTTGTTATCAATATTAGTGCAATATTGAAAAAGCTAAAATAATAACCTGGTACATATGGGCAGCCGCCTCTGGTGTCATGAATAAGTGACCATGTTGATGGTACCATGTTGTGTAGTCTACATCTACACTGAAATTGTCATCCCTAACTACATTTTGAGCTCGCTCATTCCAAATTCGATAGTATTGTGCATGCTGCCTATGCCAATTAACATCGAACTTTCCTGTCAACTTTACACAATGCATAGATTTATCAAAATTATCAGTAGACCACTTTAGACATCTTTGCAACAACCCAAACTATCGCATGACTCTTTCTGGATGGTAATACTCCACAATTTGGAAGCATAGAAATGACGCTGTTGTAATCCACATATGTTTTTCTGCAAGACACCATGGATGCAAATAATCTTCGTACGGTGTCCAAACAACTTGCGATTCCAATTAGACTATGTTATAATCAATCAAGACAATAATATAACTAGTAAATTAACCATTGATGCATTGTGACAACATATATTACCTGTTCATTATTATGTGTGTCATGATTAAAACGGTATGCACGTAGAACATGCGTTGATGCGTGAGTAAACATTCTTTTGGTATCCTCCCACCCATACACAATTAATGATTGCTACTGATTTTAGGGTTTGGAAGTATCAAGGATAAATGCTACAGTATACAATATTATATAGAAATAGAAAGTAAATATTATACCTGCAACCGTATGTGTCGTCACCATTTGAATTTATTGGATTTATTGGAATTGGGGTCAGATATGGAAGATGCTCCCACGCCCATAATTGTAATATGAAAACAGGACCTGCAACCTTCGTGCTTTTTTCAATAGCAGCAATACACAGCTCTTTATAAAGGAAAGCAAGTGTGGCATTATCCCAGCTATATTCCCTAGCTACACCAAAGTCTGCTAACAGCTGGAGAAAGCAGCAATGCAATCTACTTTGACTCTTATTTCTAAATAGTAAAGCCAAAACCTGGAACATGTATGCCCTAGAATATTGTTGGGTTGTTACAACATTGGCACCCTCTGGTAGGTTTGAGAATGTATTCCTTACCCATGTTATTTTAAGGCCTCCATATTCTAATGCATTTGCAGGTGGTGTCACTCCAAGTAAATCCTGACAAACTGTTCCCCATTCCAAATTAGTGGGCTCGCACACTGCATTGTTATCAATAGGCAATCCTGTAATGATTGTTATATCTTGTAGAGTGATTGACATTTCACAAGTAGGTAGGTGAAATGTATGGGTTTCAGATCGCCACCGCTCCACTAAAGAAGTGATAAGACTCTAGTCAATATCTATATGTGGCAGGCGGGTAACATAGTATAGTCTACATTAATGCAAATATGGGGTGATACGCTCGCCTAACTGTTGGTGGGGGGGGGGGGGGGAGGGGTGTTGCAAACAGTTGGGGTCGCACTCGTAAGGTGGAAACCTGAAATTTAAAAAAAAATGTACAATGTTATATTGCTAATGTTGAAATTATTTTCATGTAAATTGAATAATTGTAGATATTATTAGGACATTAATAAATTTTGATCTTGCAACGTACACTGCCTTCCATTGCATCATTAGAGATGTGATATTGTTGTTAGGCTAGTAGAGGATGATCGAATGACCCAGGCTCCATTTCAAATATATCCTACATTAAATGCTACAATGAGTTAAACCATGCAACATCTATTACCTCTATATTAGTAGGAAATTGTCTATAAATCAAACTAAATTAACCTTTTTTTTTTTTTGGACTAAGATAACCTCTATGGCATTAATGAATTGACGATAAAGTACTATTAAGATTTTGGTCAAACCTAAATTAAATAGAACATAAGAAATTAATCATAATCATACTCATACTCATAATTGGAATGGAATCAACCCTAATTATCGTATTTTTAAATTCATACATACATAATATAAAGTATAGTGTAAGTGAAGATGCGTTTTCACAGTATCTTTAATATATAAACACAGAGATTAAAAAATTACAATATTTGATGGTATATTTTTTACAAACCATCTATATAAAAAATTACAAACTAAGAAAATAATTTCCAATTAAATTAGGGGGCCGAGAAGCTTACTACAATTGTGATACGAAGTGAAGGAATGTAGGAATTATAGAGTGATACTTGCAAGAAAAGAAAGAAAGAACAAAAAAAACTTAATCAGATTATCATAAATATCTTCTAAAAACATATAATCCTAAATAAAAACAAAAGAACAATAATAAAAAATAATAAAATTAATATATAGTGACTACTATAGTTTTTTATGCTAAATATTAAATGTAACTTACAATGCCTGTCGTTCATAATAAAATTGAAAGAAACTCAAATAAAGGATTTATGAAACAATATTTTTAATAATAATAATAATAATAATAATAATAATAATAATAATAATAATAATAATAATAATAATAATAATAATAATAATAATAGTTTTAGCAAAAATAATCATACACACAATAATTAGTATTAACTATAATATAACCATATATAATATTTACAATATATTAGCGTATAATATTTATAAAACATATAATTAATTTTCATACCAACTAAACTTTAAAGAAAAAGAAACACAAATGTACGATTTATTGTACTAAATAAAAATAAAAATAATACACATACATATCTTTATTATAAACCAACAAACATGTTATGCAATATATTTTTTCCAAGTAATAGATGTAACCCTTCTCAAAAAAAAGTAATAGATGTAATAATTAATAATAACAAAGTAAAATTGATTATAAAAAGATTACAATAATACAATTTATTACAATTTTTGTGGTCATATACTAATAATAACAATAAATAATATTAAATAATTTCAAAATTAACAAATCACATATATAAATTTAATTAGAGAGTTAAGATGCTAACCACAATTGTGATACCAACTAAAAGAGTGAGAATTATAGAGTGATACTTGCAAAAAAAAAACAAAAAAACACAATTAGATAATAATAAATAAAAACAACAACAACAACAATACTAAAAATGCTTGTAGTCCTAACCATAAAAAATTCATTAATCTAAAATTTGAATAAAAACAACAACAACAACAACAATAATCATAATCATAATCATAGGCATACAAACAATATTAACCACAACAATACATAATATTTTACAATGTATTAGCTTCTAAAATTTACAAAGCATATATTTATACAATAATAATAAATCTGTTAATTTCTAGAGTTATAAGTTAATAAGCAAAGCAAAAAACCTTACATTAACCCAAAACTTACAATCCTTAGTTGTGCACATTGAAACAAAGCAGAAGAGTAACTGAACAATCGGAGGGTGGAGGATGTAACTTTGTGAGGAGATGAAATCCTCCAGTAAGGGTACTTGCCTTGTATTATGAAGAGGAGAAATAAAAAGACAAAAAGGAATCTCTTGTTACGAAGAGGAGAAATAAAAAGACAAAAAAGAATATTTGAGATAGATTTTAGGTGTGATATGGTTTTATTGGGAATGATCAATGAATATATTCCAAGTAGAAAATAAGAATCAGAGGAAGATGTGAGTTGATTGGTTGATTGACTCTTTATAGGGTACTTTTACAATATGAAATGAAAGAACATGACATACACACAAACCAGGTAAAAAAAAACTACTGAGGGATAAGGATATGTATACTATATATATATATATATTTTTTTCCGGACAACTCTCTCTCTCTCTCTCTCTCTCTCTCTCTCTCTCCTCTAATTTTTGACAAATCAATTGTAACAATTTTTTTTCCCTTCTATTTTGGCAATGCCATTGCCACAAAATATTTTTTTCCCCCTCTATTTCAGCAATATCATTGCCACAAATCAATTGGCACAATTTTTTTTCCCTTCTATTTCGGCAATGCTATTGCCGCAAATCAATTTGCCACTTTTTTTTTTTTTTTTTTTTTTTTTTTTTTTTTTACCTTCTATTTTGGTAATGCCATTGCCACAAATCAATTTGCCACATTTTCTTTTTCCTTTCACAAATTGATTGCCACAATTTTTTTTTTAATTCCTCCCCATGATTTCAACAACTTGGTTGCCACAATTCATATTTTCTCTCTCCTCCATTCCCTACAATTTTGGCAATGTTATTGCCACAATTGGTTTCCCTTTCAGGCACTCCCCCTAGCATGCATTTTGGGTACTTCACGGGCAGGCTTGGGTAGGACAAGAATTTCGGTAATCTCATTGCCGAAATTCAATTTTTTCTCCATCCCCATCACATCACTTATCTTTCTTCTTTCTCATACTTTTTCTTACAATTTCGGCAACGGTGTTGTCGAAATTCAGTTTCTTTCCTTATTTTGCCAAATAACTTTGAACAGTACCTATAACACCAATGAACTTCGTTTTTTGCAATTTTTAGCCAAAAGACTATAAAAAAGGCTGTGTTTAGCTATATTGAATTAGTGTGTTTAGCTGTATTGAATTAGAGTTTTACTAATGTATGCTTTAGGGCATATATTAGGAAACCATTTAAGGAAACTTTTTAGGAAAAAATAAAAAAGTGATTAACTCTTTTTGACAGCTTTTTCAAATTCCCATACATACATTAACTAGACTCATTAAATTATATCATTATATGAGATAGTCACCTCTTCTTTAAAAAAAAAAAAAAAAATTAAAAGAGGGATTCATGGGAAAGTACATTAACCGGACTCATTGAATTATATCATTATATGAGACAGCAGTCACCTATTTTTTTTTTTTTTTTTTTTTTTTAAAAAGGGATTCATGGAAAAGCAACAATCTGTGGCTTCTGTATAGGGGTGGAAGTGGATTTTTAAAAAGAGAGAACCACAATCCGAAGCTCTTAGTTAGACAAGGGCTTCGCTTCGGGACAAAATCAAGGTCATTGAGCTACAAAAAGGTGGCATTAAATCTTTCTTCTAAGTCTAAGATCAACTATTCAGCAAAAAAAGTCTAAGATCAACTGATGTAGTTAATGGGTGTTTAATTTGTGGAAAAATAATGGTTGTTTAGCTACAAAAAGGTGGCATTAAATCTTTCTTCTAAGTGTGCGTTTGAATATCGTTTATTTGAATTTTTTTTTGAAAATAACTACAAAAGCCAAACTATATTATTAGTTAGCCAAAGTTTGAAACTATTTAGAAAGATAACAACTCGAGTCTGTGAGACTCGATTTCACTGTAGCAAATCGAGTCTAAAATACTCGATTTCCATGAGATGCATCGTAGACGTGGACCAAGAAAATTCACGTGGAACTCGAGTCTCTAAGACTCAAGTTTCCTCCAATAACCCAGAAAACGCAAAACAGAAAGCAAAAGGAGTTGTGCGTTTTTTGAATTTACCTGGTGGAAAAAGAACAGGGGGAGTTTTTGGAGATTGAGATTGTGAAACGGAGCTTGAATTTGTGGTGGTTGGTGTTGAGATCCATGACCGGTGGCGAGGAGAACAAAGGGGGGTTTTGGAGATGGAGATTGTGAAACGGAGCTTGAATTGGTGGTGGCTGGCATTGAGATCCACGACCGGTGGCGAGGAGAGTGAGAGACCAACGATGGTGAAGCGGTGGAAATAGAGGAGGCGCGGTGGTGGGGCAACATGAAACAAGGAAGTGAGATAGGGAATGATTTTGGGTTTGGATTTTTCTCCAATTGAGATCGTGATGGAGAAATGGGTTTGGGATTTTGAGAATAGATGAAGAAGGAAGCCAAGACAGTGGGACGGTAGATGGAGAAATTGAGAAATAAATATAGATGAAGAAGGAAGCCAAGACATTGGGATGGCAGATGAAGGAAAAAAAAAAAAAAAACCGAAGGAAGAAGATGATGAGCAGTAAATCAAGTCATATAGACTAGAGTTCCACGTAGGCCATTTACTCCACCTCAACTTTGCAAGCACATAGAAATCGAGTCTCTTAAACTCGATTTGCTATAGTGAAATCGAGTGTCATGGACTCAAGTTGTTAATTTTCTAAATAGTTTTAAACCTTGGCTAACTAATAATATAGTTTGGCTTTTATAATTATTTAAAAAAAAAATCTCTTCTTATTTTGCTAAAAGCTAAAAACTGAAAATAATAAAAAAATAATTTTTGCAATACTGTTCACTCTTTTAACATTGTAGCAAAGCCTAAAAGCACTGTTCATGCCTCATGAACAGTGCAAGAGGTGCTAGTCATGAAAAAAGAAAAAGAAAAAGAAAAAGAAGGTAGATGCAGACGTGAACGTGGAACGTGCAATCCAAACGGAGCTTAAGTCTAAGATCAACTGATGTAGTTAATCGGTGTTTAATGTTTGAAAAAATAATGGTTGTTAGAAATAAAGATTGTTACCACCGCACACCCTTAGTGCAATGGTCACTCCATAAGTATAAGTGCTTGTGGGGTGTGGGGGTCAAGGGCCGGAGTTCAAGTTTCCAGGGGGGAGCTTCACACACATATATACTTAGATTAGGCTAGAGTAGAATTCTATCTTGTATATATATATAAAAAAGAATTAAAGATTTGTAAGAAGTTTAGACTCCTTAAATCCAAATAGATTAACCTAGATATTTAGCCAAGTAATTAACTTAGGTAAATTAAGCAATTCTATGTTAACACAAATATATCATATCATGCGTGTGGAAAATAAAGAACACAAGATATGATAACCTAGGAAAACCAAACTGGTAAAAAACCTGGGGAGGATTTAACCTAGCTATCCTTAAGGTAAAACAGAATTCACTATGAAAGAATTGAAGTTTACACAATAGCGACTTAGACCACTAACATCTTATTGCTACCTTGAGTAGGAAACTTACTACCACGACCACGTGACAGTTTCGAGTCCACGGACTACTTCTTTCTTGAATTCACAGCAAAGCATAGACACTTTTTGCTTGTATATCTTGAAGTTCTTGAATCTGCAACTGAACGATCACCAAGCTTTTGACATCAATCTTGAGTTTGGAAACCCTAAGTGTATGTGAAGGTAAACACCTCTAGATCTAACAATTAGATTCACAAACACAGCATTCAGAATACTAAAAACGTGGCTAGGGTTTTCCCTTTTATACTTAGGGCAAAACATAAAACCCTACACATCAAACGGACTAGGGCTGAGTTGGAAATTCTGCAGAAAAAACAATCTGCACGACTTTCGATCGGTCGAGTCTAATTCTCGATTGATCAAGCCTGGCAGATTTGCATAGTGACTTCTGCAGTAACTCGATTCCAACTTTATACAAAAAGCACTTACTTTGAGCAAGTCTAAACATGACTAAAACTGTTTTGATCATGGTTTGCCAACATTACAAAATGAAGTTCTAATACATTAGTTCCTAATTCCTTAGAACCTAACAAATTCCCCCTTTAGAAATCCGTGACAAAACACAAACTTAACAAAAATGCTCAAAGTTTACAAAATAAGCAGCCCATTACAAAACAACAGCCTAACTAAACAAATTCAACCTAACTATTATCTATCAGTTGCAAGAGTAGACAGCAGCATGACTGAATCAACCTGTATATTCCTGTAACACTTAACAAACACATAAACGCATGTGTGGAAAAAAAGACATATAAACAATAATATGAAACAGAATATAAAAACAAAAGTAAATTCTAACTCTCCCCCTAAGTTAGATACATCAAAAAGTTTTTATATTCTCCCCCTTTTAAAAACAATTTCATCTCCCCCTAAACAAAACAAATAGGATTGAGTCCCACATTTCATCTATTTCTCCCCATTTTTGTCACGTACTGGCAAAGACAACTCAAACAAAGAGTAGAGTGACAGTAAACATGAGAGAAAAAAGAGAACCAAGGGAACATAAAACAGTTTAACTCTATAGAAAATAGAGAGAACTCCTCCTATAAAGAGCAACAACTCCCCCTATAAACAACAAAGGCTAAAAAAAAAACTTTTCCCCCCCTATAAAGATAGGAAACACAAAACAAGTTTTGGGAAAAACAGTTTTAGGAAAAATTTAGGAGGTGGGGATAAATAAAAACACACAAACCTAAAAAAAATGAGTTGAGGATATACATGAAGAAAAATATTCTCTCTTTCAATAAATGCAAATTTGACACTATGTGACCCATAAACAGTTGTATGAGTAGAGAATATTTGCACATTATTGTCCATCATATCTCTTAAAAAAAATATTTTCTGCAGTTCACACATAAAAAATAGCATATACTAAAATGTACAAAGGACTCAAAAATTAATCAATTAATTTTTAAATCAAGTTGAGTACTCAATTTATCAAAGTGTATGCATGTTATGTGTGAAAACAATGAGAGATATGACTGCAAAACTGCAAGATGGATACAAAAAAACAATGCAACTCATGTGAATCCTAACCATAAATGATACATGAAAAAAATTTGGTCAAAACTGAGAAATTGAAAATTTTTCAGTTTCGATCGGTCGAGTATTAAACGAATACCAATTGAGTCAGACAGATTCAAACCAAAATTTTTATCGCAATTTTGATCGGTCGAGAGGTAGATTCGATCGATCGAAAATCTGAAAAAATTAAATTTTTGAAAAACAGAGCAATTTTATGCAGAAACTCCTCAAAGCATAGTATTTCATGAATGAAATACATGAGTATGAGATTAAAAGTTTTTCAAAAATACATGTATACAACCCAGATTTCTCAAAATCAAGTTTTTCAACCAATTTGTCCTCAAAACTCAAACATTAAACACATTTTGTATCAAAATCAAGGAACTTATAATCTTGGATGGCCAAAACAAATTCACACACAATATCATGTATTAAGTTTAGTAAAGAGTAACTTGTGTAGTGTGTGCAACTAGCAAGAACTTGAGATACATGTGAGGTAATATGTAGATAGTAATCAATCACAATTTCTACACAATTCATCACATTAATTTGAAAGAGACTATCACCTAAAGAGTTACATCATATAACTCTCACATCTCCTAGAATAAAAGCTTGCAATCATGTAAGTTTCTTGTTTTGCCTCATAATGTACGTACCAATTTTATTTAATTTGAATTCATTATAGCCTAATAATGTACACACCAATTTTAGCATTTAATCTGAGGCTACACCTTATGTTTTTTTTGTGTATGTGCTACACTTTCTCGAGCACAAAATCTTACAATATGCATTAAGGAGTTCATGATTGGCTAGTAAACAGTGGTGAGATGGTTATTTATGTCTTTCTCTAAAAGTTCAAGTCCGACAATCAAAGGCATGTGACTTCAAGATCAAGATCATGTGACCAAAAACTATAAACATCTTTCCACACAACATGCACTATAAAGCTCAAATTAGTAAAGTGCAAAAAGTAAGCTCATTCAAGCTAAACAAGATACATAAACATGTTATGTAAAGATAATATGGCCAACCTTGATTATAAATCCAAGATATATAATACAAAACACATAAAAATATTTTTGGTTTTAAAAAAATTTATGACCAAAACTAAAAGCACACATTATGGTAAATGATTAAAAATGTAAATGCAATGCATGACAGTGCTTAACCAAGATATAGAGGGTACACAAATAAGAAATATCAATTTCTTAATTAACTCTTGAGTACATGTACAAACTAATACATACTCAAACAAAATCAAAAAATAGCTAAGCACTTATAGAACACATGCTTTTTATATTTCTCCACAATATCAAACATGTTCTAAATCAAGAGAAAAATATCATATTTCATGTAATCATCAAGAAAAATTAAAACTAGACACAAAATAAAATATTTTTGTCTTTTTGAAATTTTTCAATGTTTTTGGTTTTTTTTTTTAAAACAAAAAACAACCTAAAAAACAAAACAACCAAAAACAGAAACAAAACATGTCCACAAATAATTGAAAGAATTAAATCAGGGACAAATCAACAACACTCACCTTAGAGAATCTTTTCTCACCCATATAGCACGAGTCTTCGGCTTTGTAGGTGAAAATTCATGAGAAACAGAGTATATTTGAGGGATTACACCAATCTTCTGAGAAAGACTAAAATCCTACAAATTCTTTTCACAAGCCAACAAGCTCAAAATCTTCAAAAGAATATGAAACAATTTATATGGACTTATGGCAGGAGAAACATCATCACATATCCTAGATTGAAATACAGAATTTTATATTTCAATTTATGACAATTTGGACGAATGTGATCGGAAATACCACAATAGTGACAAACAGGAACAAATTTAGGAACATTAGTATTCCTAACAACAAATCTAGTCTTAGATTTTGGTTTTTGCCTCAACAAGCAACAATTTGGTCTAATATGACCAACAACATCACAAAGGTGACAGGTAGGCACAAAAAAAGATTTCTTTTGCACAATAGTAGTAGGTTTAGACATAAGTTTAGAAACTTCAGCATCTACATCAGAACCTTTACCTTTGTCTAACCTAGCAAAACAAGCTTTTTCTTTATTATTCCTCTTGAAATGAGGGATATAAACTTTTTCAGCTTTAGGCTTAAGAGAACTAGAAACACTTCTATTAACAACAGCAAGCTTGGTATAAGTCAAATTTTCAAGTTTAGTTTTAGATTCAACTAACTCTTGTTCCAAACTTTTCATCTTCTTATCTTGAGAGGAAATTTGATTTCTCAAAAATTCATTCTTTTTATTAAATTCATCTAATCTAACAATCAATTTCTCTTTTTCAAGATTAGTTAATTTTAACTCTTCTTTGAATTTCTTAGCAATTCTCATAGATTTCAATAATTCCTTATGGAGAGTTTCACAGGCATCAATAAATCAACAGAAACAACAGTGTCCTTTTTATTCAAATCATCACAAATATGAGCAAAAAGACATTTCAATTATCCATGATAACAGGGATCAAGGATTAACTCTTAGATCAAAAGATCTAAAATAAAAGAGCCACCAACTCTGATACCACTTATAAGAAGTTTAGACCCCTTAAACCGAAAAAGATTAACCTAGATATTTAGCCAAGTGATTAACTTAGGTAAATTAAGCAATTCTAGGTAAACACAAATATATCATATCATGCAAAGTACGAAAAATAAAGAACACACGATATGATAACCCAGGAAAACCAAACTGGTAAAAAAACTGGGGAGGATTTACCCTAGCTATCCTCAAGGTAAAACAGAATTCACTATGAAAGAATTGAAGTTTACACAATAGTGACTTAGACCACTAACATCCTATTGCTACCTCGAGTAGGAAACTTACTACCACGACCACGTGACAGCTTTGAGTCCATGGACTACTTCTTTCTTGAATTCACAGCAAAGCACAAGCACTCCTGCTTGTATATCTTGAAGTTCTTGAATTTGCAACTGAACGATCACCAAAATCTTGACATCAATCTTGAGTTTGGAAACCCTAAGTGTATGTGAAGGTAAACACCTCTAGATCTAACAATTAGATTCACAAACACAGTATTTAGAACACTAAAAACGTGGTTAGGGTTTTCCCTTTTATACTTAAGGCAAAATATAAAACCCTACACATCAAACGGGCTTGGGCTGAGTTGAAAATTCTGCAGAAAAAACAATCTGCACGACTTTCGATCGGTCGAGTCTAATTCTCGATCGATCGAGCCTGGCAGATTTGCACAGTGACTTCTGCAGTAATTCGATTCCAACTTTACATAAAAAGCACTTACTTTGAGCAAGTCTAAACAAGACTAAAACTGTTTTGATCATGGTTTGCCAACATTACAAAATGAAGTTCTAATACATTAGTTCTTAATTCCTTAGAACCTAACAAGATTGTTTAACCCCTTGCGTGGATGAATTGAAGTGGTATTTATTTTTGGGTTTTGGCCTACCTCTAGTACTTTTTTAATTGAAATTTCCTTTTATTTTAATGAGAGATTGTGCCACGTCACTCACTAACTAAATAAAATGTGTAGATTAAAATACACTACTACTTGACATTGTATATTTAAAACAAAAGAATATATCCAGTTAAAAAAGTAATTGAGATAAGCCAAACTTTTTTTTTTTAAATTTTTTTTTATAAGAGTTGAAGGGATATTTATAGATAATGGATTAACTCTTTCAAGTTTCAACAAATGAAACTTGTAGCTGATTTGGTACTTCCCCATGCACATAGTGTTTGGAGGTTTTGGAGGGAAATGGTTTGAACCGCAGGGTTAGCAGCATATTGTAACTATCTTTTTTTTTAAAAAAGTTTCAACAAATGAATTGTAGTTCATTTGCTAGCCAAAATGGCCAAATACTATCTTTGGTTGAAATATTTAGCAATCTACCACTGTTTGTGAAAAATTTAGTAATTTACCACTGTTTTGAAACTCGAGTTCATAAAACTCGAGTTTATGAAAATCGAGTTCCAAAAAAATGTGACATGGTGGCAGAAGTTGATCTGGCATTTTATAATTTAAAAGTCAACATGGAGCTCGAGTTTTAAAAATTCGATTTTCCTGTAATACGAAACTCAAGTTCCTTAAAAATTTGAACAAGTGGGAGATAAGCTCAGATTTTCCTATGCCTTTGTATCTCTCCTTTCCTTTTCCCATTTCACAGTTTTTATCCAAGCCTCAGTTGAAACTAGTCAAACCACACCATCCCTCAAAAGCAAGTGTGGCCATTAGAATAGACAAGTCAAAGACTCATTTAAGCAGCTTGTCTTACAAGGTTTATTTCATGTTAGAGACGTGGCCTTCTGCATGTGGGATACGCTAAAGTGAAGAAGAAAAGAAGAAGAAAAAGAAGAAAAGAAATAGACTAAAGAAAAGAAATTTATTCAGCTACTTTGGTGAGGAGAAGTTTTATGATAAATTTACATTGTGGACCTCAGTTTTAGAGATATGGACCTCAGTTTTATGACACTCAAGTTTTTAAACTCGAGTAACACATTACAAGGAACTTGAGTTTCACAAACTCAAGTTTCACGTGGCATTTAAAATAATCTAGTTTATTGGGTGCTATCATGGCATTTTTTGGAATTCGAGTTACATGTCAAACTTGAGTTTCACAAACTCAAGTTTTAAAAATGTGGTAAATTATTAAATATTTAGCAAACAATGGTAGATTGCTAAATATTTCAATCAAAAATGATATATGGCCATCATTTGCCATTATGCCACCCTAGGTCGGTTGAAATGACTAGTGTGTGTGTAGTGCTTCTCACCATGAGGCAAAATGCGATTTCTAACAAGTAACAACCCGTGAAGCTAATGAATGCACGGATTCCTTGGCAAAGCGGGTAGCTCACCAGCAAAACCTTTTGTTTGTATATAGTACCTGTCCTAGTTTTGTATATGTGTTTTATGTAAGAGATTTGGCAAGCTTCGGGACTAATAGACTTTGTGCCCGACGGCTGAATGTTGGTGATGTATAAACTTTAATTTTATAAATAAGACCTCCTGTTTTCATCAAAAAAAAAAAAAAAAACAAGTAATATCTTTATGTCAAATAGTATTTAATGATTGTTAAGTTAGGAGAAATAAATTCGGTTGAGAGGCTGAAATGTCTCCTATCAGAAGTCAGCCGAGACCTTAATTGACATATCTTGGCAGTTTTGTGACTTCATATTTAATTGCCTGAACCCCATTATCAATACTGCGTTTAGGCCATGTCACATTGTTTTGATAGAATTTATTTTGCTGAAACTGAAAATTGAAAATACTGTAGCAAAATAATTTTTAATGAATAGTACCATGGGACCCATTTCATAAGCAATCAAAGCTCTCAAGGCTGGTGCTTAATTTATTCAGTTCCAAGTGATTTATTAATATATTTTTTTTTAATTTTGACTGCGTCCTATAACTTATGCCACTACCTAAATGTAGCAAACAACAAAACACAAGACACAGAATGACTGGGGAAAATGATAGTTTAGTCTACACCGATCGGACATTTTTGAAACCACTAAACTCATTGCTAAACGACATATATCTAAGGATAGAATTGCATGAAAATTGATGGATTAAGAGTGATGGATTGACAAAAGAAACAAAATGGGGTTGTTGCAGAGCATGTTAAACGCAGTTGCAAAATATCGCATAAGATGGTATTTATTTTTTAAAATTATTTGCAGCACATGAAGCCTACTTTGGATCAGGTGAAAGTTATATACTTGTGGAGGCATGATGCTAACTTTGATTCAGTTCATACAATAGTTAAAATACCAACAGAACCCATCCATGTTAGTGTTAGCTCGCACTTGTTTAATGTGGCATTGTGCATGCTAACATGCCAAGACAAATAGACTGAATAGTAACTGCCGAATAAGAAAACTAACCAGAATGCTAACGACGAAAACTACCTAGTAAATCAGGAATATTCCATATAATTGTACAAATTAATATAATGAGTATCAGAGTAAGCCATGTTTAGAGCTAGGAAAAGCTTTCAAATCCTTCCAACAATTAGTCTTGGATTCTCTGGGTGAAAGTAAACTGCCTGCTTTTCGGAGCAAACGCGATGAAAGGCTTTTAGCAGGAAAAAAAAAAAAAAACACGATGAAAGCCTATATATTAATATATATGGGCGATTTTGCTTTGGAGTGCAAAGAAGAGAATCTTCTAGATGTAGAATTTTATATAACAAGTATGAACTTTCTTTTTTGTGCAAACAGTTATTCTGAGTTCTAAGTTCTAGCTTTTCTTTATGTTTTCCTACTTCAATTTTAATTCCTATATATCATTCCTTAAAGTAAGTGATCCGTGGCTTTTCTATTCTCGATTGGTTGTAACAATATCTTATTAATTACATTTTTTTTCCTCATTTCCTATTAATAATAAGTTAATAACTAACAATAAACATATGTAGAGGCCTGCTTAATCCACCAAATGATGTAATATTGGTTGTGAGAATCCCCTAACTTATTGCATTATAAATTTATCTTTATCAAAATATACACTGAATTTATCACAGTCAGCAAGAGACATAAGAGTTAAAAACACCCATTTTTGCATCCTTCGATTCCTTTCCTTTCTTTTTATTATTGTTATTTTTGGCTGAGGTTTGCATCCTTTTCTCTAGAGGCAACCAACTTTTCCACCATTTTCTCAAATCTAGTAGGGCTCACGAGTACTAGGCTGCATTAATGCCACTGATATATCTTTCTTTTCGCATCCTAAATTTGTTTTTTCATGTGTTTTTCTTTGATTCTTTGTGATTAAGCTAATTAACCTAATATATATGTTCCATAAGCCCTCCAAAGTAGCATTATTAATGATCTATTTCAAATGAAGAGAATCCTTTTTCCACCAACATAATGAAGAGGATTTCACGTAATAAACCCACAATTAAAAGAAAAAGAAGAGCATAATATATGTTTTTATTAGACAACGTTCACTCACCCGAAAAGCTTTGTCTTTGAACTACAAAGAAAAGTTTCCTTTTTAATTGTCTAGCCAAGCTCTGGAGAGCTAGTTTCTAAGGAAGCTTTCAAGAAATCTTTCCTATCCTAGAATTTTTTTTTTATCACTTCCCTATGTTTCATCTCTCTTTGAATAGTTCTCGCATTTTGTGGGATATCATCAAGTTGCTTTTTATAGTGAAAATAGGCCTTGTTGGCCGCACATACACGATATGTGCAGTAAGCTGTTAACATTATCTTATTAAATTAGCTGTGCATATAGTGTATACATAGAAGGTTTCACATTTTTTGTGTCGGTTTCCATGCTTGTGTTAGGGAATGAACTTGGACAATAAGCAAATCGCATTATGCATACACTATTAAGTATTGATTAAGGACATTGTCTTTCACACAAACAGTGTAGAGCAATGATTATCAAACATACTACCTTTATGTGTCGGTTTCCATGTTTGTGTTGGGGGAAGAACTTGGATGATAAGCAAATCACACTGTGCATATACTGTTAAGTATTGATTAGGGCATTGCCTTTCACATATGTAATGGTTATCACACATATTGCCTTTAAAAATGTGTTTTTAAAAGGGAGTATGTATAAAGTGTGTTTTCAAAAGAGAGTATGTACAAAGTGTGGAATAGCAAGTGTATAACAAGATTTTTCCTATGATATATGTGCGATTGCCAAGCCCTAAGTTTGGTGTTTTGGGGCTTTAGAATTGGGTGCTTTGGGGTTTGTTGGGAAAAGGGCCAAAATGAGGTATCAAGTTATGTGCCTTTGAGCTCTGAAGAGCTTACTTCTTCTAGTAAGATAAATGAAATGTTTATAAATATTGTTCCCTTAAGTCTGTATGAAGTTCTTCTCAAAAAGAAGTCTGTATGAAGACCTTTTAGCATGTCATTATGAGTAGAAGGGGGGCTATATTTAGCCACTAGCTACTAGTTGCACATATAGTGCTAGCTTCCTAAATTGTTGGTTAGTTCATTGGAGATTTGTATTTTGGCCAAAATTTTGGTAGTTTTTGCATGACAAGTTGCCGTTACACTGTGCTAGGTAATGCATTGAATGCCAGGAATCCACACATACAGTGTATGCGTGACAATTGCTACCTTTAGCACATGTTTTGTTGGCTTCTGTAGTTGTGCTAGGGGTTGAATATGGGATTTTGGAAAACAAGCAAAGCTTATTGTGCATACACTGTAAGCTGGCCAATTTTGCTTATTTGGGCAACTTGTTGGACGGTTTAGCTGAGTTTTGGCTACTGCGTATTAACTGTTGTTATGTATATATGATAAATCTTTGACTAATTTATGAAAGTAATTCGGAATAGGTATAACCTCATGTGACATCTCCATACAACCAAAAACTTAAAATGGAAGGGGAAGAAGGAAAATTAAAACAAAATTTTCTTGGAGTACATGTTCTTTAATTTGCAACCACGAATCAAAAACTCAAGCCTAAATTATTGACGTGTTTCTTTGTTTTGTTTGCTTTTTCAAAGGTTAAGTAAAGAGATTCATGTGACAAAAAAGAATGTACGTTGGGGTATACTTGAACCAGCTTTATAAAGAATGGATTCCTAGAAACGTGGATTCTTCATTAAAAAAAATAAAATTAAGTACAATGATAACTGGTAAGTAACTGAATTAAGCAATGCCAATGGTGCTAAAATCATTTTATTATCTACGTGTGCTCTCAGGAGAGAATCCATTTAAAACTGCTTGATTTCTAGTGTGAATAAAAGTGATTCCTTTAGGGTGAGTCAACACAAAATAATATAGACTTATACAGGAAAATACATGTGTTTAGAACAGGGGCGGCGACCCACCCTTATCTGAATTTTTTTTTTTTACATATATAATAATTAACAAAATTTTATTTGTCTACCCTTCAAAAAAAATTTAAGAACATCTTCAGTTTTTTTTATACCAATAAAATTACATTTTGCTCCATAATTTGTTCTACATTTAGTGGATAAATGATTGCTTAGTTGTGTATATTGAAAGAGATGTATCTTATAGCATTGATAATGAGACTATCATACAACGATTTTAAAATATAAAAACTCATAAAAAATAATTGTAAACTTTATATATTTATATATTTTTTTATTATTATTATTGTCAATATATAAATTTCTCTTTTTATTAAATGGTATAATTTATACTGCTTAAAAAATACCTTAAAAAAAATTCCTACAACTATCAATTACAACAGTAAACCTTTATAGCTGTAAAAAAAAATTATTATGGTAGCTTTTTGACTATACTACTGTTTGCGGATATATATTACAATTTCAAAGCTGAAGCTATCTTCTGCCTTGAAAATTTGGAACTTTTTTTTTTTTTTTGGGAGAATGTGAAAATTTGGAACTTGAAGCAAAGAAACTATTCTAATGAAATTTTTAATGGGTACGTGTTATGTAGGGATAATGATTGACGAATTAAAAAGACGCACGCAAATATAAAGTGCATGTGCATGGACTAGCTAGCTATCTAGCCTAATATCTTACGGATTGGTCTTTTTTGATCCCGGTGCAAGGAATCCTTACATATAGGATCAATAGCCCCCATCAAATCATCAAAGTGTCGTTCTGGAAAGAAAAGAAAGGAAAAGAAGATTTATTATCCAATTACAAATAGACAGGAAGACGAAGACCCAGAAATGCATAGTTGACCAAATATGAGCCACAAACAAAACCCTTGTATGTTAGAGGAGTAAATCACTTCATTTTTATCCCTACAATCCGGTTTAATGGTTCTTTAACCACTCTTTTCATCATTCAGTTTAATCAATAAGAATTGCCAATGATTCTCATAAAAGAAAAAGAAAAAAGAATTGCCAAGGTGCTACAATTAATTAATCCTCCGGTTTAATAATTTCATAAAATAAATTTCTCTACCATTAATCCTACAAAAATATCTAACTTATCCAATATATTAATTTTAGAAATATGTTAATGAGTGTTCGATTGTACTAGATAAAGATGAATTAAGCAGATTCCATTGCATTGAGAATAATAAAAGCAAATAAACAAACAATCCTTTTAACTAAATGTTGTCCAGCTCCCAAAAAATAGTTGATAAATTCTAATAAAAATTTAAGCCTTAACCAATTCACTTTAATACATGTTAACCGGATCCGTAGTTTTAGAGTCAATATGAATCACACACGTACGCTTATATAAATAGAACACAATGCAATGCCTGACTACAAAGTACAATCATCTTAAGAATGACATGCTCTATGTACATTCTTTGCCACTCGTGTTAATTACTCAGGGTGGAGCTATACATACACATGTGACCCTCCAAATTTTTAAAATTTTATTTATAGTATATATAAATTACTGTATTAAACTTTTTAGTTTGATCTACAAAAATAAGAGTTGAACCTCCCAAAAAACTGAGTTGGGCCCTATAGTTACATTAAGAAATAGAATTGATCAATTATCCCTATGGTTATGGAGGAAAATATTGTTTTAAAGTTTTCTATTTTTTTTTCCCTGTAAAATTTACTCTAATATTATATTATTATGTATTTGTTGAAGTTTTGGATTATTCACGACTTTGGGGACTTCATTGATTCTACCGAAATTTTTATTCACTTAAATAGATAATTTGGAGATTTATATTGACAAATGAAAACTTTAAGGCTTTAACCATATAGATGATAATAGATGGATTTTTCTATGAAAATTTTAATACTCATCAATCATAATTTTGATAAGAATTATTAATGTATATTTTTTAAAAAATTTTGTTATATATGTTGAACAAAATGAGTAAAATGTTCATTGAAATTTGGGTCAATTTCAAACAGATTAATGCAGTGTTTGCAATTTACTGTTGTTATGCGTATTCAAATAGACTAATTTTGTTACTGTTGTTTATACAATATTATACGTATTTTCACATACTTTTTTATCCACATATATTTTTAAAAAATACAAACAACATTACTGGAATAACATTACCAAACGAGCTAGTGTTATTGACCATTGATCATAAAGGACAAAATTTACCCATTTATTTCACTTGTCCAGTTGGTCTCTCAAAATAATCATAATAACTTTAACCCTTTTCTGATGGTTGTTTTGTAGTATTCAATTATGTCAGTTCGTTTAGACTCCTTAAACCCAACAGATTAACCTAGAGAATTAGCCAAGTTATTAACTTAGGTAATTTAATTAAAACTAGGTTAACACAGTTAAGCAAAAATAACAAAGCAGCGGAAAAATAAACAACACAAAGATCTGATGACCCAGGAAACCACACCGGTAAAAACCTGGGGAGGATTTGACCTAGCTATCCTCAAGGTAAACTGAATCCACTATGAAAGAATCGAAGTTTACACAATAGACTTAGACCACTAACGTCTTATTGCTACCCGAGTGTAGGAAACTTACTACCATGACCCCATGATAGCTCCGAGATCCACGGACTCCTTCTTTCCGGAATTCTTCAACAAATCCACAAGCGCACCTGCTTGTATATCTTTGTGTTCTCTTGATTCTGCAACTGTAACGATCTACACAACTCTTGACATAAATCTCAAGTTTGTAAACCCTAAGTGTATGTGAAGGTAAACACCTCTAGATCTCAAAGAAAGATTCACAAACACAGCAAAACAGAACTCTAAAAACGTGGCTAGGGTTTTCCCTTTTACACTTAGGGCAAAACATAAAACCCTATACATTAAAACGGGCTTGGGCTGAGTTGGAATTTTCTGCAGAAAAACATTCTGCACGATTTTCGATCGATCGAGTCTAATTTTCGATCGATCGAGTCATACAGAAAGTGAACAGTACTTCTGCATAAAAACTCGATTCCAACTTTACAATTAAACCCATACTTTGAGCAAGCCTAACACACGACTCAACATTGTTTTGATCATGGTTTGCCAACATACAAATTGAAGTTCTAAATACATTAGTTCCTAATCTTTAGAACCTAACAAATTACATCCGGACTTCTTTTACTTTTACTCGCTTGCTTAGGACCTAACACCCTCACTTTTATGTTCGTCACTTTGTATGGCTGCTACATATATATATTCAATCCTTTAAAGTTGAGGGCTGTCAACTTTCATCTTTTATAAATCAATAAGGTTTTTTTTTTTTTCTTTTAATTCCTAAAAATCAATAAGATTAGAGACACAAATTGTTTTATCATATTTTGTTTTTATAGTTGTTGAAATTACATACTATATATAATTGCTACTAATAAATATCAATAATTATAGACACATAAAAACGATATTGTTTCAATCACAACTTATCATGTTAATATAGTTTAAAAAAAAAATAATTAGGTAAGATTTTGTGTCCCTCTTATCAATCTTTATAAAAATTGGTGCACTAAGGCAATTCAATATTCCACAGCTGCCAATTACGGAAATCTAATCAAGACGTTAACAATTTGGCAAAATTTACATGAGCCTATGAAGGCCTTATTTAGCTGTCTTGAATTATATGAGACACCAACCAATTTTTTTTTTTTTGTTTAAAAGAGGGATCCATGGGAAAGTAAAATCCTTTTTCTTCTATATATATGGCCAGCGCAGAAGCCACTGATTGTTCTATTAATTTCCAAGAGTGATTTATTATAAAAATAAAAAGAGTTTTGACTGCATATATATGCCTCACTCTGATAACAAATCACAAGACAAAGAACGATCAAGGGAAAATGATCGATCATAAAACGTACATCGTACATTTAGGTAATACTAAAGGACATCTAATCAACTTGAATGATTGAAATACACCTACACCATCATTATATTTCATTAAGAATGAAATTGCATGAAAATTGGTGGCCCAGAAATGGATGTGACCAAAAAAAAAAACAAAACAAAACAAAATGGGGTAGTTGCAAGGCATGTTAGAGGCAGTTGATAAATGTCGCATTTTAATTTTTTAAAATTACTTTGCATCACATGAAGCCTACCTTGGATCAGATGAAAGTAACACACTTGTGGAGGTAGAAGCTAAACTTTGCTTTAATTCATAGATTAATTTAGTTAAAATACCAACAAAATGTGTCCGTGTTAGCTCCCACTTATTGTAGCATTGGGCATGCTAACATGCCAAGACAAACAGTAACTGCCGACTAAGAAAACTAAACCAGAATACTAACGAAGAAAACTGCCCAGTAAAGCAGGAATATTTCTTTATTATTATACAAATAAATTATATGAAAAATAAAATTGTGTATGCCATGTTTAGAGTTATGAAAAGCTTTCAGATTCTCCCCAAAAATTCTTGGATACTCTGAGTGAAAGTAAACCAAACCTGCTTTTCCTGGCAACACGACCAAAAGCCCAATGGAAGGAGATTTTGCTTTGGAGAGCAAGTAAAGAACCTTTAGATGTAGATTTTTATATAACAAGTACGAACTTTCTTTTTTGTGCAACACTTCTATAACTTCTAGCTTTTCTTTCTTTCTTTCTTTTCTACTTCCTATCTCAAATTTATTTTCCTATCATTCCTTAGGGCAAGTAGTGATCCACGGCTTTTCATTTCTTGATTGGTTGTAACAATCTCCCATTAATAATTTTTTTTTTCACATGTACATTACCTTTTAATAAACCAATAATAAACATATGTAGAGGCCTGATTAACCCACCCTATGATGTATATTGGTTGTGACAGTCTCCTAACTTATTGATCAATGTCACGGTCAGTAATAAGAGGCATAAAAGTTAAAACACCCCAAATTTGGAACTTTGCATATCCGTTCCTTTTTCTTTATTTTGGATGAGGTTTGCACCCTTTTTCTCTGGAGGCAACTGACCCCCCCCACCATTTTTTTCAAACCTAGTAGGGCTCACGATTACTTAGCTGCAATGTGACCGATATTTCTTTATTCATTTGCATATATATCTGATATTTGTTTTCAATGTGCTTTTGTTGATTCTTCGTGATTAAGCTAACCTAAACTTGTCCATGACCCCACCACAATGCCACCTGATCACACAAAGGATTTTACGTTCCAATCAACATATAAACACACCCAAATCCATACTCAATTTTATAATATATTTGAGTACCAATTTGTGATAAGATTATAACATTTATGTATCGAATTAACTTATTTATTGAAAATGTGAATTTAGATACACCAATAACAAGATAACATTTAAGCATATTATGAATTTATGTGTACATTTAGAGGTGTTTCTAAAATTTTCCTTTAATTGCTTCTGGTGATAATCAAACTACTAAAAAGTAAAAAAAATAAAAAAAAAATAAAAAATAAAACATAGTATAACTTTATTAGACAAAGTTTCCTCACTCCCATAATGCTTTTGTTTTTACGTGGACCCCACATTTGCTCTTCCACTCGGTCTTTAAATACCTACCCCCTCCACTTCGTTCCTTCCCTTTTCCCCTTCCTTCTTCTCTCCGGTTCACTCTTTTAGCTTGTTCTCTGTTTTCTTCAAAAATCATGTCAATGTTTTTCTCCCAAGAACCGGTCCAATTCCAATGCCCGGTTCCCGAAGAAACCGGGTTCACGCCAGATGAACTCCAAGAAATCTTGTCACTCTTAGAGTCAGGAGGAGACTCTGTCTCCCTCAGCCCAAACTCCGGTTCAGAGGGCTCGAGCCGGGCGGTTTACAATGACAATGAGAGAAGGCTGAGGCGCATGATATCGAACCGGGAGTCGGCCAGGCGGTCCAGGTGGCGAAAGAAGAAGCACGTAGAGAACCTCTCGAGCCAAATGAACCGGTTGGAGTTGGAGAACCAGGAATTGAAGAAGCGGTTAGGCTCGGCTTTACGACAGTGCCACGTTGTATGGGGCGAAAATGAGCGCTTAAGATTCGAATCTGTAGCTCTTCAGGCTAGACTTTCGAATCTGTATCGGATTTTATTTACCATGCAAGCACAATAAAGCTAAGCTTTCAAATCGTAAAGTAACTTGTATTAAAACTCTTTATGACCTAAATAAAAAGCTCTAAATTTGCACAAACTTAGAGCTTTCTAGCTAGTTTTTCTGTCTCTATCTCTATCTCTTTCCCAAAGCATAGGAATCAAAGCTGGTTGGTACATTTGGCAGCTCACTCATGAAAACATTAGCTCTTTCTTTTGAGGAAAAAAAAAGGTGTAGTGGTTGTAAGAAATCATCACGTGGTTGGACTATGTAAAGATTTGATGTGCCTGCTTTTGTTTTTTTCTTTTTTGAATTAGGTATTTTTAAATGTTTTGCTAGTGATGAAGTCAGGGCCACCAATTATATGTTGGGCGCTCCATGCTAATCAGCAAAATATATATATATATATATATATATATAAAATTTTATGGGACAGTAAAGGTAAAGCTATGCTCAAGTGTGTATCTATGTTTTGGTCAATCTTTGCGATCTTTGTTTCTTCCTCATTAATCGCCATGGATACATCATATATAGACTGAGTCATTAGTAAAGTTGAATAATATATATATATATATATATATATATATATATATCCATCCAACCAATAGATATCAAAATGGAAGGACATCGAAGAAAATAAAAAACAAAAGTTTCTAGGAAGTCCATGTAAGTGTTTGGAATTGAGTTATTCTAAGGTCATAACTCTTTGTGCGACATGTACAATTTTTGTGACAATTTTTATGTGGCATATTGTGAGAATAAGCTACTTATCACTTTTACATAAACCTCTCATTTTTTCTTTATTACTTACAATTAACCACCACAATTAAAAATTGCAACCTAAAGATGCTCGATTATTTTATAAACTATGTTTGCCTTTAGGAGAGAAAGTATTAAAGATGGCTCAATTTCTATTTTGTGAATGACTCCTCTTTAGAGAGTTATTGGACAACTACATATATACTTACAAACACTCACAATCAACCACAACAGTTAAAAACTCAAACCTAAAGATGCTTAATTATCTTATAAAATATGTTTGCTTTCAAGAGAGGAAGCATTAAAGATTGCTTGATTTTTATTTTGTGAATGACTCTTCTCTAGAGAGTTATTGTCAACTACATAGTTATAGACACCGTTGGGGGGAGAAACACATTGGGAAGACTTCTTGAGTAGTTAATATAACATATAAAGATACAACTTAACCTAAAAAGTTTAAGCCCAATAGGTATGAACTTAACTATGTTATATTAATCACTCATTTTTCTCATTAGTATCTAATGTGAGACTTCATTCATTAACCAACCACGCTACTCACAAGTGAATATTCCAAAAAATGTCCCCCTTCACGTATAAGCCTCTACCAAGCCACTTGTGGCACTTCGATTAGTCTCGCTCTTGAAAGGAAGACCATTTCTTGACAATCCAAGTCTCCCTTTACTCAACCATGTTTAGGGCAAACATGGGAGTCTTTGTTGCACAACTATAGGACTCACTAATATCCAATCACTTTGACTCACCACTAGTGGAATCTTTACTTAACCATGGGTGGAGGCATGAGAGTGTTCCTCATTCTACTTGATAGGACCCACTAATAAACACTTGCCCTCGAACTATCGACTCTAATACCACTTGTTAGGAGAGAAACACTTAGGGGAGACTTTATGAGTAATTAATATAACACATAGAGATACCACTTAACCCAAAAGGATTAAGCCCAATAGATATGAACAAACTATGTTATATTAATCCCTCACTATTCTCATTAGTATCTAATGTGAGACTTTACTTAACCACACTACTGATCACACATGAATATTTCGACATACACTGTAGTGAAAAAAATTTGTTGACCATGGCATTGCTATAAACTAACTATTTTTATTGTTATAGGTAAAACTTAGATGCATACATGCATTAAGATACTATACCTAAATTTTACCTTATTGTTATTTTTATTATGTGTCTTTTTCAAAACTCTTGCAATAAACTACTTGCCTTGGTATTTTTATTTTTATTTTGTTTCGGTCATAAAAAACTAATGCTAAAAATCATTTCATTTAGTAAACACAACCTTGTTTTGATGGCTTATTATTATTATTATTATTATTATTATTGTTGGCGTCTAGTATCAATTTTAGGAAATTTTTTATGAGAAATTAGAAAACTGTCAAAAAAATTGGTCATTTTTCTATTTTTTCATAAAAAGTTTCATTTTTCTATAAAAAGTTTCCTAAAATGATTTACTAATAAATGCCCTTATTATTATTATTATTATTATTATTATTATTATTATTATTATTATTATTATTATTGTATGAACTAGACTATAATTGAACACACACACACACCCTCTCCATCTTTTTATTCATTAACTAGCTAAGACCCAAGATGTGTTATAATATATGCCATGCAGTGACTCTAGCTAGCAGTCTAGCTTTTAAAACTTGCCCTCTATTTCCTAACAACAATATAAGTTTTGTTTTGATTAATGTCTGTTTCATAAATTTTAGTATACCAACTACTTCTAGTTTAAATAAATAAAGATATCATTTGCACTATTTTTACTTCTTTTATAGATAGATTCAAGTTACACTTAATGTAATTTTGAAATAAGTAAACAATTTATTAAACTGTTTTTCTTTTTAGTTACACATTTTTTAAACCTTTGATTCTACTACATCTAATGGTGATTAAGATACCTCAAAATTCTCATCCTTACTCTTTTTGTCTCTCCTAATTTCTCTCTCTCTCTCCAAAGTTTTTTTCTCTTTCCTCATATCCATGTAAACCGTAAACTCCAATGGCTTCTCCAGTTTAGCTACAGCACAAGGCTAGAGATTAGTGAGGTTTAAGTGAGAACATGCAGAGATCTTACACCACAACTTGTTTTTATTTATTTATAATAAACATCAATTTTCATCTTAACTCATAAATATTTTTTAAACAAATCACTATATATCTCTGTGAACAAGGTGCCAAGAAGTCTGAGCCCCACTTGTGAAGTAGAATTTACAGTAGCAATAGAGGCCAATGCTGAAGCATGTCCATTACATTTTGATGAACAAACTCATATCTCCCAAGAGTCTTATAACTTAACTAACACATGTTGGTGTTTTTAATAAAGATAGATGTTTAAGGTTGAACCCCCCTACCCCAACTATCAAATTAAACCCCCACTCCTGTTAGGACATATGTGAGATTGTTAGAGACATATGTTATATAAATTAGTTAATCTTTTGACAAAACGCACTTTACTTATAATTAGGTAGATCTAGGATGTGTTTAGTACTTCAAGGAACAAGAGTTCAAGTTTAGTATTGAAGCCATGCAAATCTGTCCAAGAAACAACTGAAGAAGTGTTATTCATTAAAGCTTGACAAATAGTGTGACAGAATCATATCTATCGAGATTTAATGTTGAAGCTCGACAGTAGCTGTATCTATCTAGAATTACGAAATTAGATTTTTCAGATCTGATTTCACGCATATCCATGTGTCTTTGTATAAGGTTCATTTTCTTCCAACCCTAAACATATATAAGGATTATTTTAAGGGCCGTCACAAGAAATGCAACTAAATGCAAAGTGATTATAGATACATATTGTGACTGGAGACAATTTGCCCTAGTTCATCATATTCTCTCAGGAAGCTACTACGTCTTTGCGCCAAGGGTTTTGTAACCAAGGAGTTTTTTAGTCTTCATTGTTAGATGAACTGAAGAACTTTGCAACCAACATCTTCCTCAAGTTGGTGTGTTAGTCACGTACTAAGATCTGCATCATTGGTTAGTCACGTACTAGGAGCCGTGCATTGAAAGAAGAGATTGCCGCTACATCACAAGTCCAATTGGGTATTGGGATAAGAGTTCAACTGTAGGCTGGTATTAGGTACTGAGATTTTTTTTACTTGTAACTGCTAGTTTTGATAATAGTGGATTCTCGAGAGTGGTAACTTTCAATTTACCCGGTGGGATTTTGCCTTGATGGTTTTTCCCATTTGTAAACAAATCATTTGTGTCAAATTTATTTTCCGTTGTATTTAACTTAGTTGGTGATTTGTTTGTACTACCATACTTATTGCATGAAATTGAATCTAATTAATTCACTTGACTAATTAATTGATTAATTTACCAAAAGGTGGTCAATACACCCCCCTCCCCCTCCCCTCTCCCCTCTCCCCAAAGAAAAAAGCTTAATAACCAGAGAAGCAATTCCTTATGAAATAAGTCAAATAACTGAACCTGCTGCTTTTGCTTTTGATTGGATTTAGCTTCCTTTTTTCCTTTTTTATTTCCTCCCCATTAGTTTGAGTAAAGGAGACTGATATTTCACTTTCAAGAATACCAATTGTGAAGACGATCTTGCTGTTGGGGACTTTTGCTGTTTTGCTGTCCACGAACACACCCAAAAAATAAATAAATAATGTACCACTAACTCTTTTTTTCAATTTTATTATATATACATATTTATATAAAATTGAAGAAGACTATTACTTACTTTTTAAGAATGAAGATTCTTAATTCCCAGCACCTTTCTAGATTAGATATGATTTGCTCCAATCCAGCTTACATAATAAGAAAAATCAAAACAAGAATGAAGATTCTTAATTTCTAGCACCTTTTTATAGCTTAGATATGATTGGGTTGTATCCCGCATGCATGATAGGAAAAATCAATACTAATTGGCGTAGCATCCCACCAGTGCAAATAAATAAATAAAACTGGGTTGTATCCCGCATGCATGCGATAGGAAAAATCAATACTAATTGGCGTTGCATCCCACCGGTGCAAATAAATAAATAAAACTAGCTAGGACCCAAGATTGATTATAAATATATGTTAGGCAGAGACTCTAGCTTTTAAAATTTGCTTTCTAATTCCTGACTGGAATATAAGTTCTGTTTTAATTAAAAGTCTTACTCATATTCATATGTTTTAAAATCCCAAATAGCACTGGTTTAAATTAAAAAAGACGTCATTTGCACTACTTTTTACTTTCTTCTGTCTTGTAGCTTGTATACATGATTAAAATAAAAAGCACTCATAATTAGAGGCTAATTCTTTTTGATGAAAAAATTAGGGGCTAATACACAGAAGCAATTCCATATGTAAAGACTGAACCTGTTTTTGCTTTTACCCCTCTCTCTCTCTTTTAAGACTATTTTGCTGTTTTGTCGATTGGCCTGGAACACACAAAAATAAAACTACCACTAATTTATGTTTTCAATTTTATATTGTGTAAATTTTTATATAAATTTAAGAAGACAATAATCGAACTTACGATCTGCTGCTTTGATACGATATTAAATTAACAATTGTCTCAAAGCTTAAATTAAAGCATTTGAGATAATCAGTAATTTAATATATATATATATATATATATATATTATTTTCTTTTCATTGTATTTTGTATTTGTTTAGGTGTTAATATATTCTTTGAGGTATTTTATTTTGTTACTATTTTCTTGCTTAAATATATATGTAGATTGCCTTGAAGTTTAGTACAACATGAATTAGAGATGATTTTTATAATATAAAAGTATATAGAGCATTGTTTTCATAAGTTAGGATTAATCTATCAAAGAAATTAAATGTTTATCTTGAGTTAAATTAAGAGACAGAATCTTTTTCTCATTGGCTCATCCCACCTCTGATTGAAGACATTATATTTTGGTTTTCACAATTTCTTTGGTCCTTTTTCTCTTGTCCTCGAGAGGCCAACACTGCAACTTATGCACTCGTTTGCTAATTCCCCCCTCTTTATTTTGGGTTCTTGTTAAGCAGATGAGAATCGTTCCTCTTGCCTTTTGTCTCTTGTTTTTTTAATAAAATAAAAAAAAGTAAAGGAAAAATCTTCAAAGAGAAAATGAAAGTAAAGGATATATGTATGTAAACTTTTTTTTTTATATAATATATATATATATATATATGTGTGCGCTCATCTATATATATAATGAATTATGTTAATATATACATATATATATATATATTTTTTATGTAAGTATAAAAGCTAGCTCTCAAAGTTTCAATATATTTAATTTGACTTCCCGGCCCCTAAATATTTTTCCCACCATTGATGTCAAGATCTATTTAGCCTTATCACCATTCACTGTGTGTTTATCTAAACTTAAACATTAGCTTATTTATAATTTTATTTAAAGTCTTACTTATTTAAGTACAACTATAGTTTTATTTTATTTAATTAATTTTTAAACAAAATAAGTCAATAAAAATTAAATATCCCAAATTGACCCTTGAAACTACATGCATGGTCAGGTCAGTGTGTTTTTTGTCAGTTTATTTGCTGCCAACTTTTTTTACTCAAAGGCGAGACAAAAAGTAATTTTAGCAAAAAAATGAAATTTAAAGACGTTAGCTTATTTGCTAAACTAACTTTTTCTTTCACCTTTAAATAAATATGTTTTTTGAGAAGGACCTTGAAACAAATAAAGTTGACCAAACACACTACTTCATTTTAGTACACTTCATTCTGGTACGAGAAATGGCTTTGGTAACTTAGAAGTTAGAAACAAAGCAGCGGTAATTGTCTACTCTTTTATGACCATCTGATTGCTCGAAATATGCAATACTTAAATCTCTCATGAGAAAATACTTTCAATTTAAACAAATAAATAAACAAATATTTATATAACAATTTCAAAGTTTCAGATATCTTCGGCCAATAAAATTGGGTTTTTTTTTTTTTTTTTTTTTTTTGAGAAAGAATAAAATTTGGAACTTGAAGCAAAGAAACCATCCTTTAGAATTTACACGTGTTTAGTTAGTGTTTAATTTGAATAATGATTGATGACTAAGAAAGGCGCATGGAATATTAAGCTTTAAATGTCTTAATTAAGATCCTTTTTGATCCAGGTGCAAGGAATGGATTACAAATTGGATATGTAGCCCCCATCAAATCGTCAAAGTGTCATTCCGGAAACAAAAGAAAGAAAAAAGAAGATTTGATTATCCAATCATAGAAAGAACAGAAGACGAATGGAGTCTTCACCCGCAATGCATAGTTGACCAATATGGGCCACAAAACCCCAATATCTTAGGGGAGTTATCACTCATAATATTTATACCTACAATCCTGTTTAAGTATTTCTTGGCATCAGCCTGATCCCAAGAAATACTTTGTCGAATTCTTTGTTACAAAAGAAATGTAAGTATTTCTTACACATTGTGATGTAATTTCATTAACTTTTTTTTTTTAATGTATGTTTCTTCTTGAAATATTATCTTGGAAAGGCTCAATATTAATTGATTATGAATCACACATGCTCACGTAAATACAAAATAATACTTTCTAATTAATGAAATGCCTCTGGCTCCAAATAAGCTATGAATCACACATGTTCAAGTAAATACTAAATAATACTTTTTAATTGATGCAATGCCTTTGACTACAAATAAGGTTAGTTGAGTTTTATTAAGTACTGAATGTTCAAACTCGGCTTGACATCAAAAGCAAAATGTTTAAGCTCTCAACTCAAGCTTGAGCTCGAGCTCGAGCCAAGCCTACCAAGTACCAACAATGTTTGAATATAAGCTTGTCAAAAAATTCCAAAAGCTTGAGTTCGATTTGATTTATTAGTCATGCTTAGCTCGAGCTCAAAATTAAGTTCTTGATCTTGAGATCCAACAAAAGTATATTAGCAAACCCATATTAAGCATATTGTTAAGTCCATTTGGTTTGGACAAGTGTTCCTAACTCCCAATTAATTATAAACTTAGTAAGATATGAGTTTATATTTTTCAAGCTCATTGTCAAACTTAAACTAAGCCCATAAATTAGCCTAGGCTTGGTTATTGTCTATTAAAACCTATTATTTACAAGTTTGTTCAGGAATAATCTTTTTTTGCTTGAGCTTGGCATATTTTTTAAACAAGCCTAAAACTAAAGATCAAACTTAACTTATTTATATATAGAAACAAATATAAACAAACTTTTTATTAAGGCAAGTCTAATTTATAAACAGCTTGATTCATTTACGGTTCTACACTCCTAGCAATAGAGTATAATCAGCTTATTAAGAAAAACACGCTTTACTTTAATCCTATGCCTACGCCTAGGCCATATACCCGTTACTTGTTATTCTATTGTTAGCCAACTGTTTGTTGGCCAAAGTTCATATTTGTTGTCCTTTTTTTATATAATGTTTTTGTAATATTTTTTGCACCCTCACTTTCTTCATTAGTAAGTTCTTAGACGCGGCCCACGAAAATCATATGTTAACAAAGTTAGAAAAAAGCTGAGATTTTCTTTTTGACCCAGAAGCATGGATTATTGGATAATGAGGTTAATTATCACCAAATAAAGGTAACGAGGACAACAAGATTTGATGTGATTGTAGTTGTAATCCATTGATTTGTGACAGTGATAGCCTCATATACCGAGCAGATCAGAGTTGGCATGTTTGACGACAGTAGTAATAACATTGGAATATTGATTAATATTATAAGAAATAGAATAAAATAACTATTACTTTTGATTTGTTTTGGTGGTATTGCAGTGATGTAAAACGTATAGTACAGACTTTCGAGTAAAGAAACTGTTAGAAGTTAATACAAAGAAATTCAAAAAGTAGAAAAGTTTAGTAGAAATCATTAGAACAAATAACAGAATTGTGTGAAATTTGGGGATCAAAAGAGAATATTTGTGAGATCTAAAACTCATCCGTTTATGGCGATGACTTATGCCGCTTTTTGAGCAAATTCCATCTTTTATAATTTCATTTGGTCAATTTTGCTATTTATATATATATATATATATACACTAATTTATTTTGTTACAATTTTCAATTTAAAGTCAGAATAAGTCCCTTGTCTATTCTAGGACGCTTGCTAGAGTTCATAGAATTTGGTTTTGTAAATTTTTGTAAATTTGTATTTTTGGAGTGTTTTTCAGGATTTCCTTTAAGTCTCTTCTAGTTAACTCAAGAATTCTCTTCTTATTCATATTACATTTTATCCTCCGAAGCAATTAAGAATTTCATTAATTTCCGTTTGTCATGTCATATTTTCTATACATTAGTTGTCAGTAAATACATTTTTTACACATATAAAATGTTAAGGACTAAACTAAAACGTTAATAAAAAGGTAATGGATCATTTATAAACACAGGACAAAGGTTGAGAGCCAAATGCGTAACTGAACCAAAATTAAATTACCTCCTCATTAGGTTAGTGATTGTGTATTGCAAATTTGTCATTGCTTTTTGTACAGATATATGCTAAATTTGTGATATGTTGTTCACTGATGAGTACGCCTTACAAGTTTGCACATTTATACCTGTTTCATGAAATGCCATATTATATACCTCAGGTTTCAACTTTCAAGTAACATCAATCACATCAGTTTTGGATTTTGTATGTTTCTTTTCTCTTCTTGGATCACTCTCCACATCAAAAGCAATCACATATGTTCGCAGCAGACATAGTAGCCTTATGATTTAGGCCCAGACAAATTGTCCAGGTGAGACTGTTGTAGGAATCTGCACAATTGAGGATGATAACCGCCTAGAAATCATGAGCATGGTTGGCCTAGATTGTGGATTAGCATGTAAGCAAGCAGTTGCAATAGTTGCAATCTTTATCAGTTCATCCCGAACTTGACCCGTGGGAGGTTGAAGGCGTTGGTCCAATAAATCCTTCAGCAATATGTTAGCCGATGGGGACAATGCAGAGTAGATGAAATCACCAGGATGATTTCCTTTGATCACTTCAAGTGCTAATACACCAAAACTATAGACATCACATTTCTCGGTCACCTGCATTGTGTAAGCAAGCTCTGCCAAAATTTGGGAGAGGTGAGAGTTAAGAAAAAATTAAAATCATATAAAAAAGAGCTATCATATTTCGATGCTTTGCTCAATGTAAAATTGACAAAAGTGATAAATAATTTTTACCTGGTGCTACATATCCATATGTGCCTGCTAAGCTTGTCCAATTTGCTGAGCCTTGCTTCAGAAGTTTAGCAGTGCCAAAGTCAGAAACATGAGCTTCATAATCAAAATCCAGCAAAACATTCTTGCTTGATATGTCTCTATGAACAATTGGCGGCGAGCAATCATGGTGCATATATGCCAAGGCATGCGACACCCCTTTAACAATATTCAGCCTTCTACTCCAATCCAATTTTTTAGCCTCTTCTTCTTTGCTTAGGATTGAGGCCAAGCTGCCCTTCTCAAGGTACTCATACATCAACAACGAGTGTTGTGTTCTTGAACAAAAGCCATATAGTTTCACAATGTTCCGGTGTCGTGTTTCTGTTAATGCCACTATCTCATTAAGAAACTCCTTCTGATCTGTCACATTATCATCACATGATGAAGCGTGGATTTTCTTTACAGCTATAATATCACCCGAAGGCAATTGTGCTTTATAAACGCTTCCATATCCACCCCTCCCAAGGCAATAAATGGCATTAAAATTGTCAGTGGCTGCTATAATTTCTTCATACATTTTTTTCCCGTCAAAGATTGATATGGGATACAACTCATACAAGTTTTCATTGTGTTCTTTTGGGGAGTCTTTCTTTTTTCTTGTAAAACTTACCAGTCCCACAAATGCAAATAGAAGTACAAGTAGTCCCAAAAGGGGAAATATGATCATGAACACGATATTACGAATTCTTTGTTGCTTGTCTGTGGTGACCAGTTGACAAGGTTGTAGTCCTTTCACCTGGCCACACAATCCTTTGTTCCCCTCCAATTCTTCAAACGAAGCATTTTGAAATGCTATGTTGTTGGGAATGTGACCCCAGAATTTATTGTATGCTATGTTGACAACCGACAAGCCGTGCATATTCTCAAAAACCGCAAGAATTCCAGAGAGGCTGTTGTAGGATATATTCATGGTCTGCAAGCTTTGCAAGTTCATAAACTCCACTGGTATCTCTCCTGTGAGATGGTTATGACTCAAATCTAGTATGGACAGCTGGACAAACATGCCCATCTCAATTGGAATTCCTTGGCTGAATTTATTGTGGCTCAAATCCATATGGAAGAGGCGTGAGAAGTTCCCTATACTCCCTGGAATGGACTTGCTCAATTTGTTATTGGATAGGTCAACATAATCAAGGTTTGTCAAGAACCCAACCTCGGAAGGTATACCACCTGAAAGTTGATTGTCGCTTAATACAAGCTTCACTAAAGAAGTCAACCTTCCCAATTCCATAGGAATCTCCCCAACTAAATGATTTGAAGAAAGATCAAGAACATTTAGTTTAGTTATGTTTCCAATCTCAGATGGTATGGTACCAGTAATACCATTTCCCCCAAATTCTAGATTTGTTAGCATTGAGCTCTTTCCCCAGTTAGGTGAAATTTCACCATGAAGTTTATTGTTGGCAATGTTTATGTAATACAAGTTTGGATAGATGCCAAAAACTTCAGATATATTTCCAGTCAGTTGGTTTCCATCTAGACGAACTCTATATAAAGTTGTGCAGTTTCTCAAGCTTTTGGGAATTGGACCTGTTAGATTATTACCATTTGCAGTAAAGTTTCGAAGCAATCCATTTTGGCAAATATTTTGGGGCAAATAACCGGTCAATTTGTTTCGGGCCACTCGAAACACAGTCAACTTCATGAGATTTTCCACCTCTTGAGGAATGGAACCAGAGATTTGGTTGTCACGAACATAAAAAATTTCTAATTGGCTCAATTTACCAATTGAAGTTGGAAAAGAACCATTGAGTTGATTTACACTCAATTGAAGAAAAACAAGAGACTTCAAGTGTCCAATCTCCTGTGGAATGGCACCCGAAAGGCTATTCTGGGAGAGATCAATATAGGTAAGATTTCCTAGTTCACATAATGATGTCGGGATAGAACCAACAAGATTGTTTTTTTGAAGGCTCAGACATTTCAGTGATTTCAAATTCCCTATTTCTCTAGGGAGGGGACCAGCTAAACTATTGTTATTTATGTAAAGTTCAACCAGGTTGGTGAGATTTCCAAGTTCTAAAGGAATGGAACCAGATAGTGAATTTTGATCGAGACATAAGTAACCAAGATTGCTTAAATTACCCAAAGAAGGAGGAATGGGACCATCTAGATAATTGCTTTGCAAAGAAAGCACATTAAGAGACCTTAACTGACCTATTTCTTGAGGAATTGAGCCATCTAACTTATTTATACCCAAACACAAGACCTTAAGGTTTGTTAGTAGGCCAATTTCTGGTGGGATTTTTCCACAGAACTGATTAATTGACAGGTTCAAATAGATGAGATTGGAGAGGTCACTAATCTGAGGTGGAATGGTACCTGAGAGTGAGTTCTGACTAAGATCAACATATTCAAGATTAATAAATGAGGAAAATGAAAATTCATGTAGTGAACCCTTTAAGCTTGAATGACTAAGATTTATTTTTATGACACTTCCTACAGGGTTGCATGAAATACCAACCCAAGTACACGGGCTAGTGCTTGAATTTAGATTGGTAGAAAAATTGGTGGCATTATTAGGAAGCAAAGTCCATGAAGATAGCTGAGATTGGGATTCGTTTTGGAGGCTGGCTTTCCATGTGACAAGAGCATCAGCTTCCTCAAAGGACGTAGATGCATGAGCAACAATTGATAATGCAACAAACAGAGTAATGAAAGCAAAGCAAATATGAGAGCATACCTTCTCAAAGGCTGATGCTGATCCCATTCCCATAATTTTGTGTTGGTGGTGAAGTATATGATTGTTTTTTAGTTTTTTTGCTGAATAGGTGTATGATTGTTCAAGGCTTCATTTTAGGTAGATATTCATATTATCTCTCATTTGTCCTTTCGTATTCACAAAAGAATAAAGAATCTAGCTTGAGAAACTTCATTGTTCATTCTCAACTTCTTCATGTTTATAAATTAGAATTGATGTGATGGCTCTGAGATGACATTGTGGTTAGTTTGTTTTCATCGTTTTTTAGCCCAACGTTTTTAGTATAGAGATGAGTTTGACTTTTTGTAATGTTTTGTTTTCTCTTCTTTGACTCTTTGTGGAAAGAGACTTTTTAAGGTAGGACCTTGGAGCTCAACAGCTGAGGAAAACTCTGTCCGGAAGTGGTAACGAAATTTAAAGAAATCAGCTTATTTGTTAACAAACTTTTTCTCTTAAACAATGAATCTAGCTTGAGAAACTTCATTGTTCAAGCTAGATTCATTCACAAAAGAATAAAGAATCTAGCTTGAGAAACTTCATTGTTCATTCTCAACTTCTTCATGTTTATAAATTAGAATTGATGTGATGGCTCTGAGATGACATTGTGGTTAGTTTGTTTTCATCGTTTTTTAGCCCATCGTTTTATTAGGGATTGTGAATTTAAGAGGATTTACATTTTAGTGACAAAACTAACCACTTTTTTATATATATATTTATTTCAAGGGTTGTGCTAGTTATTTTTCAAGGGTTATGTTAATTATTTTGAAGGTTCTTAATAAATCTAGTAATAGTCATTCTTTAGTGTTTATTTGGACAAATTTTAGTAACCCTCGAAAAAAAAGGGTCAAAACAAGTCATGTTGTTTGTAGTGTGTGTGTGTGTGTGTTTATTGTTTGTTTGAATTGCAAGTATTTGCCCGTCTGAGATTCAAGTATTGCCATTTCTCATACCAGAATGAAGTGTATACTAAAATCAAAATGAAGCATTCTAGCGTGTTTGGTTAACTTATTTGTTTAAGAGAAAAAGTTTGTTAACAAATAAGCTGATTTCTTTAAATTTCGTTACCACTTCCGGATAGAGTTTTCCTCAGCTGTTGAGCTCCTAGGTTCCTACCTTAAAAAGTCTAGTCTTTCCACAAAGTGTCAAAGAAGAGAAAACAAAACATTACAAAAAGTCAAACTCATCTCTAAGATGAGTTTGACTTTTTGTACACACACACTATATATATATATATATATATATATATAGAGAGAGAGAGAGAGAGAGAGATGGGTTCAAGTTACACCAATAAAAGTTACACATTTTTTAAGTTGTAGATTTTTAAAAGATCAAACTGTTAAAAAAAACTCAATTATTCATTATTATATCTTTAAATACTTACCAAATTAATAGCATCCTCATTATTTCTTTCCTCATTAATTGCTAATTGTGTTTTTTTTTTTTCCATTCTCTTTAGTCTTTATTAAGTCCTTTCACTGTAATCTTTTTTTATTCTTCTTCTATATAGAATTCATCAAACATTTCTACCCTCATCTTTCTAACATTTCCTTACTTCAGTCAATTTTTTACTCCCTAAAATAAAACCTCTATCACTTTCCTCATCTTTTTAACAAAATGTTTAAGACCACGAAATCTTGAAAATAACTTCTAATTATTTTTAGTTTAGGTTCCTTGTATCTTGTGTTCCAATTTTATTTACTTGATTTTTTAAAATCTTTTTTAAATGTTTGTTGATTTACAAACAACCTTGTCACCTAAGATACAATCTGATTATTTTAAGAATAGGCTTCTATAAACTTAGGACTTGTATATGGTGTGGTTGCCCGATATATTTTATCTCAAAGGATAGATTTCTAATCCAAACTAATATACCTCTAAAATTGGCACAACCACGTTAGAGTGAGGGTTCAGTGGGTAATACTGATCCACAAGAAGCTTCCTAATCCTAATTTCCTTTCACTTAGGTGCCACAATGTACCACTTAATTACGTTGATGGCAAATCAACCATATTGTTACTACAGATCCATGAAACTCCAGTGCATCCAACTAATTTGGTAGAAGAATATCAATGAGTTTGATAAAACCATCTGATTCTCTCACACATTTTTGAAACTTTACTCCAAAGAGGTATAAACTCCATTTGTTGTTGCACAAGTTCACAAGACATGAATCACAGTTTGATTTTGCAGGAAGAAATTTTCGGAGTCTGTGGTTGGATATCGAATTAATATAGGCTTCTATTTTTATGATTTAATCATTTTTTTATGTTTTGTTGTAATTTTTGTAATTCTAGGAGTTAGGGTAGAAACGTTTGATGAATTGCAGGAGAAGCAAAAAAAAAAAAAAAGATTACAGTGAGAGGACTTAATAAAGACTAAAGAGAGAGGGAAAAAAAAACACAATTAACAATTAATAAGGAAAGAGATAATGAAGATGCTATTAATTTGGTAAGTATTTAATGATATAATGATGAATAATAATGTTTTCTTTTAACCGTTTGATCTTTTAAAAATTAATGGTTTAAAAAATGTGTAAATCTTATAGAGTTACACTAGGTGTAACTTGAACCCATCTCATATATTTATTATATATATAGAACTTGAACCCATTCTTTAGAATTTAATTAAGATCCTTTTATTTTATTTTATTTTTATCAGGGAATGCATTACATATTGGATGTGTGGCCCCATCAAATCATCAAAGTGTCATTCTGGAAACAAAAGAAAGCAAAAGAAGATTTGATTATCCAATCATAAAAAGAAAAGAAGTCTTTACCCACAATGCATAGTTTGATACCAATATGGGCCACAAAATCCAATATCTTAGGGGAGTTATCACTCATAATATTTACACATACAATCCTGTTTAATTGTTTTTACTAACTTTTCCATCATTCAATTTTATTTAATTAACAAAAAACTCTATAATCCTACAAAAATATCTTGATCGTCAATATCAATTTGAAAGACTATGAATCACACATGCTCACATAAATACAAAGGAATACCCTTTAATCAATTCAATGTCTCTAGCTACAGATAGACCGTAAACAAACGAGTATGAAATACATATACTCAAATAAATACTAAATAATCAATCAATTAGTGTGTGTGTGTGTATATATATATATATATATGTGTGTGTGTGTGTGTATATATATATGTGTGTGTGTGTGTGTGTGTGTGTGTGTTGTTGTGTCTTTGCTCCTTGTTTATCCTTCTCCAACCCTTTGGTACTCTGTTGTTGTGTCTCCTTCTTACCATCGTTGGCGCCACCCTAGGCGTAAAGTGAATTCCCAGAATCAGATCTTTGTAAGGCCCGTTTGAGCCAGTGAGGGCGTGTAGGGCAAGAGAAGAGGTATATGGTTGTTTAGGGTATGTGTTACGAAATGCAATGGTTGTGAGAAAAACATGATAATTGAGTGTTGAATCTAGGAAAGGATGGATAAGTTGTGGAGATCCAACTCCTCTATTAGCTCCAGGACTGACTATCCTCCTGATATTGTCAATGAAGATGATCATGTTGTTGAAGAGAAAGAAATTCTGGATTTTCGAAGATGGAATATCCCCAAGGTTAATGTTAAAATTATTTACAATACTACTTGGCATGAAAATAATGGTTTTTCCCAGTATAAGTAAGAATTGTTGAACAAACATTTTCTATTTCCAGAAATCATGAAAAATGTTGTTTGTTTTCTAAGAAAAATGTTGTTTGTTTTCTAAGAAAAATATTAACGAATTCCTTACTACAAAATTGAAATATTTGCATATGGGTCTTGTTCAAGTTGCTATTAAACCACTTACAAGAAGAGGTATTAATGCTTCTATTTTGATGTGTTTAAGAGATACTAGATTTAAGAAATTTAAAGACAGCATTCTTGGTATTATTACTGCTTCTCTGTATGATGGTCCTATTTACTTTGATGTTTTTCCTGATATTTGCCTTGCTCTTGATGATCCAAATATTATTAAAACTTTGACATTGAATGTGCTAACCTCTAGTTATGATATGGATGAAGGCAGTAAGCCTTTTGCCCTTATTTACCGCATTTATTACAGACTTGTGGGTTCCCAGCTGAATCCTTGAGCTGCTCATATTAAAGATCCTGCTAGTAAAACTTTGTTAATTCAATGTTCACTACTGATGCTAAGATCGAAGTGCCAAAAATGATTCAATGGGATGATGTTAATCTTCCACAAGAATGGTTGTTGGAACGCGAATCACCTCCTGCTAAACCTGCTTATCATGAAACTGATCTTGTTCATATTCAACAATACCTTGATGGAACTGTTAAAATAAGTTTTCTTGATGACAAACCCTTGAAGATCAATGAAGGAAGACATTCCTTTGTTGGATCTGAAAGTATTTCAAAAAGAGATCTTGATCTCATTGATTATTTACAAAAGAATTTTGTTAAACCTGATTTTGAATCTGATTTGAAGCTAAAAGAAGTTTCAAGTAACAACTCCCAAGTTAGCACTGCTTTTTATTCAACTAAAGCAGAGACTTCTTCTCCTTACGAGAAATCTGTTGATGAAGAAGAAGAGACCAAATCTATGTCTCCATCCACTTCTAATTTTCAAACTGTTGAACCTTCTATTTTTCAAAGCCAATTGAGAGTTTTGACTTCTCTAAATAAAAGTTTTGAAATTGTTATGGTTTCCCTTGTTAACGAATTTATTTCTGCTAAAAACAGAGATAAAAGAAAATATTACCAAAGTACTTTTTCTCAATCCGAAAAGGATCATGTTAAAAGAAAATGGAAAGAAAAAATGAATGTTTTGAAGAGACATATCCTGTTTTTTGATTTCCTTGAAAATTATTATGTTTCAAAAGATCTTGTTTCACAGAATCATTTGAATGTAATAAAGAAATCAAATTTTGTTAAATAAGATAAAACTGTTGTTAGGTCTGGCCATCCGCCTCTTGAGACAATTCTAGTAACTTGTCAAAAGACGGAAGTAAAAGCTTCTTCTTTCAAAATTGCTGATGCTGATACTCCTGTTTCTGGTATTATTGAACAAAACAATTTTACAAATGAGTCTTTGCATATTATTGGTCAACAACTTGACCGTATTGAAGAAAAAATTGTTGAACAAACTATTTCTACAAAGCCTAAGAAACCTTTGATTGATTTACTCAATCAAAGAGAAAAAATTGTGTTTAAAACTTCTCAGTCAAAAACCCTTGACATTGTTGAAAAGATGCTTTCTGATTTAAAAGTTAAAACTGAAGGCATAACTTTTACTTCTAATGCTGCTTGTGCTATTTCAAGAAATGGTAAAGAAACTGTTTTTAAAGAACATACAGATTCTGAATCATCTTCCTCTGTTGACGTTAAAAATGTTTTTGATAATGGTTTACTTGAAATCAAAAGATTTGTTGATTCTACTCCTCTTGATGTGCCTCAATTTCCTGTTGAATTATCTAATGTTGAATTCTGTCACAATAATCCTTGTTGCAATATTCCGTCAAAGGACAAAGAGCTAGAAAAAGATTATCATGATAAATTCAAGAAGCAATCTAGAAAACCTATTGTTAATGATCTTCAACATGAAATTACTGTTGTTTTTAAAGGAAATTGTTGAACTAAAAAATGAAACTGTCACACCTGCTGATGATATTGATTCCCAAATAAATCTTGTTAACAAAATGCTCCCTCCAAAATGGTTTACAAAAGTTAAAATTGTTGTTTATCATGATTACCATTTTAATGTTATTGCCATGATTAATTCTGGTGCTGATATGAATTGTATTCAGGAAAGGTTGATTCCTTCCAAATATTTTGAAAAGTCTACTGAGAGACTTGTTTCTGCTAATGGTTCTCAAATGAGGATCAAGTATGAATTGAACAATGCTCATGTTTGCCATGATAATATTTGTTTCAAGATTCCTTCTATTCTTGTAAAAAATATGCATGATAAAGTGATTCTTGGCCTACCATTTATTAATGCTTTGTATCCCTTTCTTGTTGAACATGATGGTATTACTATTGATCCTTTTGGCTAAAAAGTAAAATTCAAATTTGCTTCAAAACATGATATTGATATTGATAATGCTTTGAATCTGATTCTTGCTAAAACTAATCATCTTAATTTTCTCAAGCGAGAAGTTAGATACAAAAAAATTGCTGAACAACTTTCTGATAAATTATTGCAATTAAAGATTAGTAATTTTCAGAAAATATTGACTGATAGTGTTTGTTCTGATTTTCCTAATGCTTTTTGGCATAGGAAGAAACACATTGTTAATCTGCCTTATATTAAAGATTTTAGTGAAAAGATCATTCCTACTAAAGCTCGACCCATACAGATGAATGTTGAAATGGTAGAGTTTTGTAAGAAAGAGATCCAAGACTTAATTGATAAAAAACTGATTAGAAACAGCAAGTCCCCTTGGTTATGTGCTAGATTCTACGTTCAAAAAAATGCTGAGATTGAGAGAGATACCCCTCGTTTAGTCATCAATTACAAACCTTTGAACAAAGTCTTAGAATGGATTAGGTACTCTATTCCTAACAAGAATGAATTAGTTCATAGATTAAGAGATGCTGTGGTATTCTCTAAATTTGACATGAAGTCTGGTTTTTGGCAAATCCAGATTAGAGAAGATGATAGATACAAAACTGCTTTCACCACTCCTTTTGGTCATTATGAGTAGAATGTCATGCCTTTTGGTCTCAAAAATGCCCCCAGTGAATTCCAAAACATTATGAATGATATTTTGGAACCCTTAAGTTCTTTCACCATTGTTTACATTGATGATGTTCTTGTTTACTCTAATTCTATTGACGAACACTGGAAACATTTGTATTCGTTTCTAGATACTATCAAAAGAAATGGTCTTGTTGTTTTTGCTAAGAAAATCAAATTGTTTCAAACAATAGTTCGTTTTCTTGGTTATGATATTGCTGAAGGACAAATTCGTCCTATTGATAGAGCTATTCAATTTGCTGACAAATTCCCTAATGTCATCATTGATAAAACCCAACTCCAAAGATTTCTTGGCTCCTTGAATTATGTTGCCGATTTTTACAAAGACTTAAGGAAACAATGTAAGCCTCTTTTTGATTGGCTACAAAGTAATCCTGCACCTTGGTCTGATGTTTATACTACTCTTGTTAAACAAATTAAAACTCATGTCAAGACACTACCCTGTCTTGGTATTCCTATTGTTAATGCTTTCAAAATTGTTGAAACCGATGCCTCTGACATTGGCTATCGAGGTATTCTAAAACAAAGAGTTTCACTTTATTCATCTGAACAAATTGTTCGTTTCTACTCTAGAATCTAGAATGCTGCATAGCTAAATTATAGTACTATTAAAAAAGAGATTTTATCTATAGTATTATGTATTTCAAAATTCCAAAGTGATTTGTTAAACCAACAATTCTTGCTTCGTATTGATTGTAAAAGTGCTAAATATGTTATTGAAAAAGATGTTGAAAACATTGCCTCTAAACATATTTTTGCCAGATGGCAAGCTATTTTAAGTGTTTTTAATTTGATATTGAATACATTAAAGGTTCACAAAATGCCATCCCTGATTTCCTCACTCGTGAATTTCTGCAGAATTCACCAATGGCAAGTAGGCGGTCGAAAGACAAAGGCCCTGCCAATGAAAACCAAATTGTTAAACGTGAACCTGCCTCTTCCCTACAGACTGTTAACCGTTTTACCACTTTAGGTACCATATCTAAACCCAACTACTCTTCTGTTTTGCCCTCATCATATGATCCTTATACCATAACCCTTGTTCACCAACCCGTTAGGACATCTTTTCCTAGAAATACTTCCTAGTATATTAGGAAACAATATTTCCAAAACCCGTTTTCTATTGAACCCAATAGGTCTTCCATTGTTGATCCCCTCCAACTTGCTAAAAGTTATTTCCCTCCAAAATTCCATTGGATCCCTGAGCATGGAGATAAGAATTTACAATATTATTTTGATCTCCTACGCCATGAGAAATCCATCACTATTAACACCATTGTTGATAAATTTGATACTTCCAAACCAAAATTATTTACCATAGCGTCTACATTGTTAATGTTATTTTTGAGAAAAAATGGGGTTCTTCCCCAAACGAAACAAGAATGATGCCAAAATGCTCCATCCCTTATTCCTATCATGATTACATTACTGCTTGGTTCAAATTTATGCTCCACCAAAATGATAATATGACTCATTCTTGGTTTGTTAACTTTGATAAGCATTACACTGGTTATTTGTCTTTTTGATTCGCTTGTTGGTGGTCCTAATTTGGTCTTATTCCTGATTTGCTGCCTGCACCATTAATGGATGCCTTTCGGCTATTTTCAAGAGGATACAGAGTTGATCCCCAAAATGCCAAGGCCAAGTTCCCTGCTCTGCTCCATTTTGTTAAACGACACAAGGTTCCTTGGATTCTCAAATGGCAATATGAGATTAATCATGATGATAATGCTCTTTCTCGACATTGGTATGTTAAGTGGTGGGATAAATTCTCTCATACTCAAAGCATTATTGCCACCATTACCAAGGAATTCTCAAGCTTTGCTACTCATCCTATTGACAAGAATTATTCACCAATTCAAACCCCTACTCAGGCTGATTTACCTTTCCCCTCATCCATTAAGAATATTAAACCCAAACCACCTGCTAAGAAGAAAGGCTCTCTTCTTGATGATTTACGAAGAGATCCTGATGCTTTATTTGCCCTTCTTAAGTGCGCAGAAGACCTTGTTGCCAACTGAACCTCTGAGGAAGAAAAGTCAAAAGCTTCTTCTGAAGAATCTATTGCTAATAACCCCTATTTCCCTTATGACCAGAAACTGTTTGGTCATGATGAAGATTCTCTTGACCAAGTAGATATTTGAGGACAACCTGCTACAATGTTTACCCTTGGTTAAAGCTCCGGCTATTGCTCTGCCTGTCCTCCATGGGAATCTATTGATTGCTTTGTTGACTATTTTCGGCACAAGACGCCAAATTGTTATCTCTCGGCTTTTGATAAAGCCCCTGCTATCCCTCACGGGTCCTGACATGAATAGCAAAAAAGTCACTGTTAATTTTACTATTCATTGTTAAACTTTTGCTTTATTCACCTATATAAGGGGGGATGTCCCTTATTGTTAAACTCAGAACTTCCTTTAGTAAGTTTTCAAGAGAACTCCCTTGAGCTAGTTTAGAGATATTAGATAGTTTCTCTCCCCCTTCTAAACTTACCTCAGGTTTTCTCACTGCTACTTGTTTACTAAGCTTGTAATTCGGTAACCACTACTACTGTAAGTGCTTACCACTTCTATATATGTTCAACTATTTTCAATATTAATCTAGTATTTTCATATTCACTTATTGCTTTAATGATATATTGCTTGGCTGGTTATACCGCCTTAATACTTGTTTAAATTATTTTGATTATCAATTGTGCTACCGCCTCATTGGCTAGTTTTACTCTGTTTTCAAAAGGGCAGAAGCACCGGAAGCACAGAGACAGTATATTGAAAACAGAGTAAAACCAGCCAAGGAGGCGGTAGCACAATTAATAATCAAAATAATTTAAACAAGTATTAAGGCGGTATAACCAGCCAAACAATATATCATTAAAGCAATAAGTGAATATAAAAATACTAGATTAATATTGAAAATAGTTGAACATATACAGCAGTGGTAAGCACTTACAGTAGTGGTTACCTGATTACAAGCTTAGTAAACAGTGAGAAGACCTGAGGTAAGTTTAGGAGAGGGAGAGAAAACTCTCTAATATCTCTAAACTAGCTCTAAGGGGTTCTCTTGAAAACTTACTAAAGGAAGTTCTGAGTTTAACAATAAGGGACATCCCCCCTTATATAGGTGAATAAAGCAAAAGTTAACAGTGAATAGTAAAATGAACAGTGACTTTTTTACTATTCATGTCAGGACCCGTGAGGGACAGCAGGAGCTTTATCAAAAGCCGGGAGATAACAATTTGGCGTCTTATGCCGAAAGTAGTCAACAAAGCAATCAATAGATTCTCATGGGGGACAGGCAGAGCAATAGCCAGAGCTTTAAGCAAGGGTAAACATTCTAGCAGGTTGTCCTCAAATATCTCCTTGGTCATGAGAATCTTTATCATGACCAAACAGTTTCTGGTCATAATGGAAATAGGGGTTATTAGCAACAGATTCTTCAGAAGAAGCTTTTGACTTTTCTTCCTTAGAGGTTCGATTGGCAACAAGGTCTTTTGAACACTTGAGAAGGGCAAATAAAGCATCAGGATCTCTTCGTAAATCATCAAGAGGAGAGCCTTTCTTCTTAGCAGGTGGTTTGGGTTTAATATTCTTAATGGATGAGGGGGAAGGTAAATCAGCCTGAGTAAGGGTTTGAATTGGTGAATAATTCTTGTCAATAGGATGAGTAGCAAAGCTTGAGAATTCCTTGGTGATGGTGGCAATAATGCTTTGAGTATGAGGGAATTTATCCCACCACTTAACATACCAATGTCGAGCAAGAGTATTATCATCATGATTAATCTCATATTGCCATTTGAGAATCCAAGGAACCTTATGTCGTTTAACAAAATGAAGCAAAGCTGGGAACTTGGCCTTGGCATTTTGGGGATTAACTTTGTATCCTCTTGAAAATAGCCGGAAGGCATCCATTAGTGGTGCAGGTAGTAAATCAGGAATAAGACCAAATTGGGACCACCAACAGGTGAACCAAAAAGGCAAATAACCAGTGTAATGCTTATCAAAGTTAACAAACCAAGAATGAGTCATAGTATCATTTTGGTGGAGCATAAATCTGAACTAAGCAGTGATGTAATCATGATAGGAATAGGGGATGGGGCATTTTGGCATCATTCTGGTTTCATTTGGGGAAGAACCCCATTTTTTTCTCAAAAATAACATTAACAATGTAGACACTGTGGTAAATAATTTTGGAGGTATTAAATTTATCAGTAATGGTGTTAACAGTGATGGATTTCTCATGGCGAAGAAGATCAGAATAATATTGTAAATTCTTTTCTCCATGCTCAGGGATCCAATGGAATTTTGGAGGGAAATAACTTTTAGCAAGTTGGAGGGGGTCAACAATGGAAGACCTATTAGGTTTAATAGAAAAAAGATTTTGGAAATATTGTTTCCTAACATAGTGGGAAGTATTTCTAGGAAAAGTTGTCCTTACAGGTTGGTGAACAGGGGTTACTTATAAGGATCATATGATGATGCTAAAACAGAAGAGTAGTTGGGTTTAGGTATGGTACCTAAGGTGGTGAAACGGTTAATAGTCTGTAAAGAGGAGGCAGGTTCTCGTTTAACAATCTGGTTCTCATTGGCAGGGCCTTTGTCTTTCGACCGCCTACTTGCCATTGGTGAATTCTGCAGAAATTCACGAGTGAGGAAATGAGGGATGGCATTTTGTGAACCTTTAATGTATTCAATTTTAAAATCAAAAACACTTAAAATAGCTTGCCATCTGGCAAAAATATGTTTAGGGGTAATGTTTTCAACATCTTTTTGAATAACATATTTAGCACTTTTACAGTCAATACGAAGTAAGAATTTTTGGTTTAACAAATCACTTTGAAACTTTGAAATGCATAGTACTATAGATAAAGTTTCTTTTTTAATAGTACTATAATTTAGCTATGCAGCATTCCAGATTCCAGAGTAGAAATGAACAATTTGTTCAAATAAATCTAGGGAAACTCTTTGTTTCAGAATACCTCCATAACCAATGTCAGAGGCATCAGTTTCAACAATTTTGAAGGCATTAACAGTACCTAGACAAGGCAGTGTTTTGACATGGGACTTGATTTGTTTAACAAGAGATGTATGAATGTTCGACCAAGCAGGAGGATTACTTTGTAGCCGATCAAAAAGAGGCTTACATTGTTTCCTCAAATCTTTGTAAAAATCAGCGACATAATTCAGAGAACCAAGAAATCTTTGAAGCTGAGTTTTATCAATGATGATATCAGGAAATTTATCTGCAAATTAAATAGCTCTATCAATAGGACGAATTTGTCCTTCAATAATGTCATAGCCAAGAAAACGAACCTTTGTTTGAAACAATTTGATTTTCTTAGCAGAAACAACAAGATCATTTCTTTTGACAGTATCTAGAAACGAATATAAATGTTTCTAGTGTTCATCAATAGAATTAGAGTAAACAAGAACATCATCAATATAAACAATGGTGAAGGAACTGAAGGGTTTCAGAATATCATTCATAATGTTTTGCAATTCACTGGGGGCACTTTTGAGACCAAAAGGCATCACATTCCACTCATAATGACCAAAAGGAGTGGTGAAAGAAATTTTGTATCTATCATCTTCACTAATCTGGATTTGCCAAAAACCAAACTTCATATCAAATTTGGAGAATACCACAGCATCACTCAATCTATGAACTAAGTCATTCTTGTTTGAAATAGGGTACCTAATCCATTCTAAGACCTTGTTCAAAGGCATGTAATAGATGACTAAACGAGGGGTACCTCTCTCAATCTCAGCATTTTTTTGAACATAGAAAGCAACACATGACCAAGGGGATTTGCTATTTCTAATCAGTTTTTTATCAATTAAATCTTGGATTTCTTTTTTACAAAACTCCACCATTTCAACATTCATTTGTATGGGACGAGCTTTAGTGGGAATGTTTTTCTCATTGAAATCCTTAATGTATTGCAAATTAACAACGTGTTTCTTCCTATGCCAAAAGGCATTAGGAAAATCAGAACAAACACTATCAATTAATATTTTTTGAAAATTACTAATTTTTTATTGTAATAATTTATCAGAAAGTTGTTCAGCAATTTTCTTGTATCTAACTTCTTGCTTAAGGAAATTGAGATGATTAGTTTTAGCAAGAATCAGATTCAAAGCATTATTAACATCAATATCATATTTTGAAGCAAATTTGAATTTTACTTTCTGTCCAAAAGGATCGGTAGTAATACCATCATGTTCAACAAAAAAGGGATACAAAGCATTGATAAATGGTAGTCCAAGAATCACTTTATCATGCATATTTTTAACAAGAACAGAAGGAATCTTGAAACAAACATTATCATGGCAAACATGAGCATTGTTCAATTCATACTTGATTCTCATTTGAGAACCATTAGCAGAAACAAGTCTTTCAGTAGACTTTTTAAAATATTTGGAAGGAATCAGCCCTTCCTGAATACAATTCATATCAGCACCAGAATCAATCATGGCAATAACATCAAAATGGTAATCATGAGAAACAACAATTTTAACTTTTGTAAACCATTTTGGAGGGAGTATTTTGTTAACAAGGTTAATTTGAGAATCAACAATATCATCAGTAGGTGTAATGGTTTTATTTTTTAGTTTAACAATTTCTTGTTTAACAATAGTGATTTCATGTTGAAGATCATTAACAGTTGGTTTTTTGGATTGTTTCTTGAATTTATCAGAATAATCTTTTTCTAGCTCTTTGTCCTTTGAAAAAACATTTTAACAAGGATTATTGTGACAGAATCCAACATTAGATAAATCAACAGGAAATTGAGGCATATCAGGAGGAGTAGGATCAACAAACCTTTTGATTTCTGGTAAACCATTATAAAAAACATTTGTAACATCAACAAAAGAAGATGATTCAGAATCTGTATTTTCTTCAAAAATAGTTCTTTGCCATTTCTTAAAATAACACAAGCAACATTAGAAGTAGAAGTAGTACCTTCAGTTTTAACTTTTAAATCAGAAAGCATCTTTTCAACAATGTCAAGGGTTTTTGACTGAGAAGTTTTAAACAAAATTTTTTCTCTTCGACTGGGCAAATCAATCAAAGGTTTCTCAGGCTTTGTAGAAACAGTTTGTTCAACAATTTTTTCTTCAATACGGTCAAGTTGTTGACCAATAATATGCAAAGACTCATTTGTAAAATTGTTTTGTTCAATAATACCAGAAACAGGAGTATCAGCATCAGCAATTTTGAAAGGAGAAGCTTTTACTTCCGTCTTTTGACAAGTTACAAGAACTGTCTCAAGAGGCAGATGGCTAGATCTAACAACAGTTTTATCTTGTTTAACAAAATTTGATTTCTTTATTACGTTCAAATGATTCTGTGAAACAGTTTCTTTTGAAACATAATAATTTTCAAGGAAATCAAAAAACAGGATATGTCTCTTCAAAACAATCATTTTTTCTTTCCATTTTCTTTTAACACGATCCTTTTTTGATTGAGAAAAAGTACTTTGGTAATATTTTTTTTATCTCTGTTTTTAACAGAAATAAATTCGTTAACAAGGGAAACCATATCAATTTCAAAACTTTTATTTAGAGAAGTCAAAACTCTCAATTGGCTTTGAAAATAGGATGTTCAACAGTTTGAAGATCAGAAGTAGATGGAGACACAGATTTGGTCTCTTCTTCTTCATCAGCAGTTTTGTCGTAGGGAGAAGAAGTCTCTTCTTTAGTTGAATAAAAAGCAGTGTTAACTTGAGAGTTGTTACTTGAAACTCCTTTTAGCTTCAAATCAGATTTAAAATCAGGTTCAACAAAATTCTTTTGTAAATAATCAGTGAGATCAAGATCTCTTTTTGAAATACTTTCAGATCCAGCAAAGGAATGTCTTCCTTCATTGATCTTCAAGGGTTTGTCATCAAGAAAACTTATTTTAACAGTTCCATTAAGGTATTATTGAATATGAGCAAGATCAGTTTCATGATAAACAGGTTTAGCAGGAGGTGATTCGCGTTCCAACAACCATTCTTTAGGAAGATTAACATCTTCCCATTGAATCATTTTTGGCACTTCGATCTTAGCATTAGTAGTTGAACATTGAATTAACAAAGTTTTACCAGCAAGATCTTTAATATGAGTAGCTCGAGGATTCAACTGGGAACCCACAAGTCTGTAATAAATGCGGTAAATAAGGGCAAAAGGCTTACTGCGTTCATCCATATCACAACCAGAGGTTAGCACATTCAATGTCAAAGCTTTAATAATATTTGGATCATCAAGGGCAAGGCAAATATCACGATAAACATCAAAGTAAATAGGATCATCATACAAAGAGGCAGTAATCATACCAAGACTGCTGTCTTTAAATTTCTTAAATCTAGCATCTCTTAAACACATTAAAACAGAAGCATTAATACCTCTTCTTGTAAGTGGTTTAACAGCAACTTGAACAAGATCAATATGCAAATATTTCAATTTTGTAGCAAGGAATTTGTTAATATTTTTCTTAGAAAACAAACAACGTTTTTCATGATTTCTGAAAATAGAAAATGTTTGTTCAACAGTTCTTACTCTGTACTGCGAAAAACCAGTATTTTCATGCCAAGTAGTATTGTAAATAGTTTTACCATTAACCTTGGGGATATTCCATCTTCGGAAATCCGAAATTTCTTTCTCTTCAACAACATGATCATCTTTATTAACAATATCAGGAGGACAGTCAATCCTGGAACTAATAGAGGAGTTGGATAACCACAACTTATCCATTCTTTCCTAGATTCAACACTCAATTATCATGTTTTTCTCACAACCATTGCATTTCGTAACACATACCCTAAACAACCCTATACCTCTTCTCTTGCCCTACATGCCCTCACTGGCTCAAACGGGCCTTACAGAGATCTGATTCTCGGAATTCACTTTACGCCTAGGGTGGCGCCAATGATGGTAAGAAGGAGACACAACAACAGAGTACCAAAGGGTCGGAGAAGGATAAACAAGGAGCAAAGACACAACAACACTATTGGTGGCCAAGGAAGGAATGGCTCTGATACTAAAAAAAAAAAAATATATATATATATATATATATAAAACTAGAGACCTCATATGGGAGTGCATGAGATCTTTCCAAATGACGCTCTAATTTTGCATTTAACATTTTTTTACCTCTTTCATTAAGGTTTTTTTTTTTTTTAACTGTTACCCAAAAGTTCACATTACTTTATTTTACTATTATCTCATTAATATTTCATTAATTGCCTAAGCTTATGCTACACATTTCTCTATTCTTCATGTCTTTTAGCATACCCACTGTTTTAGTTTTTTTTTTTTTAAATAAAATAAAATAAGTAAGGGCTAATAGTAATAACTACTCAGATAAGGCCCTAGAAAGAGATAGAGAGACACAAAAATGTTGTGGATTGTTAAATAAAACACACTATTTAACTATATATTACCAAAATAAAAGACCTAAGACTAACAAAACATTTGAAAGAGAGAGAAAGAGGAATTTGAAGGGTTACCACCTTCATTATACTGGCCTCCCACTACCATCAAGACGTCGAAACCCTTACGGGTATTTTTTTTTTCTTTTTTCTTTTTTCTTTTTTCTTTTTTCTTTTTTCTTTTTTAATTAGGGACTTAAATATGATTTAGGTTTAGGTAATTTGGTTGGATAGTTTTTGTTTTGGGTATATAAGTAGAGAGTATATTTGGTGCGCAATGTAAAGTCATATTCTACCATGGTTTAATTTTAAATCATCTATACGGCACATGCATACACACTTGGCCACACCATGTCTTAATGTCGCACTATCAATGAGTGGAAAACGGTTAGAGAGTTGGGCATACTTTCATTTCATGGTATGAAATATGTGAACACAACATAAATTAATTAACTTTCATAGTCCCGTTACTTTTTTGCATTTATTTTTGGTTTCATAATTTTTTTTTTTTTTTTAATCTTGCCTTAAGAAGGCTACAAATATGCAATGAAACTATTAAACTAATTTTTAATGTTTCAAGATGTATATGTTTCTTTACTCTAATTTAGTTTACTTTTTCTTTATAATATATGCACAACATTATTCAAAACTGTCTTACATAAAATATCACAAAATTATCCATACATTGCACGGGCAACTTACTAGTACTCTTTAATCAATGTAATGCCTCCAGCAACAAATAAGGTTGTAAACGAGCTGAGAGTTATCGAGTATTGAATGTTCGAGATTGCCCACACCATGTCTTAATGTCGCACTATCGATGAGTGGAAAACAGTTAGAGAGTTGGGCATACTTTCATTTCACGGTATGAAATATGTGAACACAACACAAATTAATTGACTTTCATAGTCCCGTTACTCTTTTGCATTTATTTTTGGTTTCAAGATTTTTTTTTTTAAATCTTACCTTAAGAAGGCTACAAATATGCAGGTTAGCTATTAAACTAATTATTAATATCTCAAAATGTATATGTTTTTTTACTCTAATTTAGTTTACTTTTTCTTTATAATATATGCAGAACATTATTCAAAACTGTCTTACATAAAATATCACAAAATTATCCATATATTGTATGGGCAACTTACTAGTACTCTTTAATTGATGTAATGCCTCCAGCAACAAATAAGGTTGTAAACGAGTTGAGTGTTATCGAGTATTGAATGTTCGAGATTGGCTTGACAACAAAAGTAAAACGGTCAAGCTCGACTTGAGTTTGAACCATGCCTGCAAATAATGTTTCAGCATAAGCTCGTCAAAAATTCCAAAAAACTTGAGATTGACTTGATTCTTTAGTCCAGTAGAGCTCGAGTTCAATATCAAGCTTTTGAGCTTGAGATCCAATATAAGTACATTATTAAGCCCATATTTAACATATTGCTAAGTCCATTTGGTTTGGCTAATAGTTCTTAACTCGCAATTATTAATAGGCTTAGTAAAATATGGGTTTATATTGTTCAAAGCTCATATCAAGCTTATTACTATGCCCATAAATTAGCCTAGGCTTGGTTTGTTGTCTATCAAACCCTATTGTTTTCAAGCCTGTTCATGAAGAAATTTATTTTTGCTTGGCCCCAACTCGTTTATTAAACAAGCCTAAAACTAAGGATCAAGCTTGATTTATTTATAAACAAATAAACATAAATAGACATTTTATCGAGCAAAGCCCAAACTATATATGAATGGTTTGGTTTATTTATAGTTCTAGCTACAAAGTACGATCACCTTAAGAAAAATATCTGAAAGGATTTGGACTACTTTAAAACAAAAGATAAAAGGTTGAAGAACAAATGTGTAATCAACAAAAAATTAAATTATCACCTAAGCAAGTCAGTGTTTGTGCATTGCTAATTGTACATTGATTTTTGTGGAGATATGTGGCTTCACCGCTGAGCACGCCTTACAAATTTGCACATTACACCTCAGATTCCTACAACAATCATATCAATTTTGGATTGTGTATGTTTCTTTTTCTTCATGGATTACTCTCCACATCAAAAGCAAATGGAGAGGATTTTGTCTGTACACGGAGAATCATTATGAGATATCAAGGTATTTGATGATGTCCGCAGGTGCATATGTTTGCAGCAGACATAGTAGCCTTATGATTTAGACCCTGACTAGTTCTCCAGATGTGACTGTTGTAGGAATCTGCACAATTGAGGATGATAACCGCCTAGAAATCATGAGCATGGTTGGCCTAGATTGTGGATTAGCATGTAAGCAAGCAGTTGCAATAGTTACAATCTTTATCAGTTCATCCCGAACCTCACCCGTGGGAGGTTGTAAGCGTTGGTCCAATACATCCTTCAGCAATATGCTAGTTGATGGGGACAATGCAGAATAGATGAAATCACCAGGATGATTTCCTTTGATCGCTTCAAGTGCTAAAACTCCAAAACTATAGACGTCGCATTTCTCGGTCACCTGCATTGTGTAAGCAAGCTCTGCCAAAATTTGGGAGAGTTGAGAGTCAAGGAAAAATTAAAATCATATAAAAAAGAGTTGTCATCATTACTGATTTATTGATGCTTTCTTTACTCAATGTAAAATTGACAAAAGTGTAAAATAATTTTTACCTGGTGCAACATATCCATATGTGCCTGCAAAGCTTGTCCAATTTGATGAGTCTTGCTTCAGAAGTTTAGCAGTGCCAAAATCAGAAACATGAGCTTCATAATCAGAATCCAGCAAAACATTCTTGCTTGATATGTCTCTATGAACAATTGGAGGTGAGCAATCATGGTGCATGTATGCCAAGGCATGTGAAACCCCTTTAACAATATTCACCCTTCTACTCCAATCCAATTCTTTAGCTTCTTCTTCTTTGCTTAGGATTGCGGCCAAGCTGCCCTTCTCAAGGTATTCATACATCAACAACGAGTGTTGTGTGCTTGAACAAAAACCATAGAGTTTCACAATGTTTCGGTGCCGAATTTCTGTTAGTGCCACTATCTCATTATGAAACTCCTTCTGATCTGTCAAATCACCATCACATGATGAAGCGTGGATTTTCTTTACAGCTATAATATCACCTGAAGGCAATTGTGCTTTATAAACGCTTCCATATCCACCACTCCCAAGGCAATATATAGCATCAAAATTCTCAGTGGCTGCTAGAATTTCTTTATACATTTCTTTCCCATCAAAGGTTGATATGGGATACAAGTTTTCATTTTGTATTTTTCGTGGCTTTCTCCCTTTTCTTATAAAACTTCTCAGTCCCGTAAATGCAAATAGTAGTACAAATACTCCCAAAAGGGGAAATATGATCATGAACACGAGATCATGAATTCTCTGTTTTTTGTCTGTGGTGACCAGTTGACAAGGTTGTAGTCCTTTCACCTCCCCACACAATCCCTTGTTCCCCTCCAATGCTTCAATTGGAGCATCTTCAAATGCTTTGATGTTGGGAATCTGACCCTGGAATTGATTGTATGCTATGTTGACATCCAACAAGCCGTACAGTTTCTCAAAAGCTGTTATACCAGAGAAATTGTTATGGGATATATTCATGGTCTGCAAGCTTTGCAAGTTCATAAACTCCATTGGTATCTCTCCTGTGAGATGGTTATGACTCAAATCTAGCACGGACAACTGAACTAACTTTCCCACCTGAATTGGAACTCCTTGGCTGAACTCATTGTAGCTCAAATTCATATAAAATAGGCTTGAGAAGCTACCTACACTTCCTGGAATGGACTTGCTCAATTTGTTATTGGACAAGTCAACATAATCAAGGTTTGTCAAGGATCCAACCTCTGCAGGTATACCACCTGAAAGTTGATTGTTGCTCAATATAAGCTTCACCAAAGAAGTCAACCTTCCCAATTCCTTAGGAATCTCCCCAACTAAATGATTTGAAGATAGATCAAGAACGCCTAGTTTAGTTATGTTTCCTATCTCAGATGGTATGGTACCACTAATATTATTTCCCCCAAGTTCTAGATCTGTTAGTATTGAGCTCCTTCCCCAGTTAGGTGAAAGTTCACCATAAAGTTTATTGTTGGCAATGTTCATGTAATACAAGTTTGGATAGATGCCAAAAACTTCAGACATATTTCCAGTCAGATGATTTCCATCTAGACGAACTCTATATAAAGTTGTGCAGTTTCTCAAGCTTTTGGGAATTGGACCTGTTAGATTATTATCATTCGCAGTAAAGTTTTGAAGCAATCCATTTTGGCAAATATTTTGGGGCAAATAACCTGTCAATTTGTTCCGGGCCACTCGAAACACAGTCAACTTCATGAGATTTTCCACCTCTTGAGGAATGGAACCAGAGATTTGGTTGTCACGAACAAAAAAAATTTCTAATTGGCTCAAATTACCAATCGAAGTTGGAAAAGAACCATTGAGTTGATTTACACTCAATTGAAGAACAACAAGAGACTTTAAGTGTCCAATTTCTTGTGGAATGGCACCCGAAAGGCTATTCTGGGAGAGATCAACATAGGTAAGATTTCCTAGTTCACATAATGATGTTGGGATAGAACCAACAAGATTGTTTTTTTGAAGGCTCAGACATTTCAGTGATTTCAAATTCCCTATTTCTCTAGGGAGGGGACCAGCTAAACTATTGTTATTTATGTACAGTTCAACCAGGTTGGTGAGATTTCCAAGTTCTAAGGGAATGGAACCAGATAGTGAATTTTGATCGAGACATAAGTAACCAAGAGTGCTTAAATTACCTAAAGGAGGAGGTATGGGGTCATCTAGATAATTGCTTTGCAAATCAAGCACATTAAGAGACCTTAACTGACCTATTTCTTGAGGAATTGAGCCATCTAACTTATTCATACCCAAACGCAAGACCTTAAGGTTTGTTAGTAGGCCAATTTCTGGTGGGATTTTCCCAGAGAACTGATTCATGGACAGGTTCAAATAGATGAGATTGGAGAGGTTACTAATCTGAGGTGGAATGGTACCAAAGAGTGAGTTCTTACTAAGATCAACATATTCAAGATTAATGAATGAGGGAAATGAAAACTCGTGCAGTGAACCCTTTAAGCTTGAATGAGTAAGATTTATTTTGATGACACTTCCAACAGGGTTGCAAGAAATACCAAACCAAGTACATGGTCTAGTGCTTGAATTAAGATTGGTAGAAGAATTGGTGGCATTATTAGGTAGCAAAGTCCATGAAGATAGCTGAGACTGGTCTTCATTTTGGAGGCTGGCTTTCCATGTGACAAGAGCATTAGCTTCTTCATTGGACTCAGATGCAGAAGCAACAGTTGATGATGAAACAAAAAGAACAATCAAAACAAAGGAAATGTGAGAGCATACCTTCTCAAAGGTTGATGATAATCCTATTCCCATAGTTTTGTGTTGGTGTAATTACTATAATGGATAATAATGATAGAGAGCTTCATTTGAGGTAGATAGTATTTCTCGTTCTTCCTTTCATATTCAAAAAAGAATAAAGATTCTAGCTTGAGAAACTTCATTGTCCATTCCCATCTTCTTGATTTTTATAAATTAAAGTAATTGATTGATGAAGTGGCTTTGAGATTACATTGTGGTTGTTAGACCATCACTCTAGTAAGGCGATGACTTTTGACATTTTGTATTGTTTTGACTCGTTGTTCAAAGACTTGACATTTTAAGGTAGGAACCTAACAGGCACAGCCGAGGAAAACTTCATCCGGGAGTGATCAAGAGAGAATTTTCACTCTAGGTGTTCATATTTCAAACGCAAGAATCCCAAGGGATTTGAATTCTTGAAGTTGAAAATACTAATACTTAACCTTTAAGCGCGTTTGGATAGCAGGATTGAGTTTGTAGATTTGGATTTAAGTGATTAAAATCCAAATTTTTTATTTGGATAGTTTTTTTTTTTTTTTTTTTTTTTTTTATATTTGGATAGTTTTAAAAGATCAAATATTTGGATTTGACAAAATCCACCAAAGATGTTAAACCTATAAAAACCTTGAATTTGAAATGATATCTAAAATCAGTACATTTAAAATTCAAATTCAAGTTTTCAAATGCAATCTTAAATTAGAAAGCTCATGGTGTCATAGTATATATTTCAATTTGAAAAAGATACTAAGAAATTTAACAACGTTTGGTGCGGGAGATTTTGCCAACTTTACTTAGTGCAGAGTGCAGACAAGTATTCTTTTTATTTTTCTCCCCTTTGTTGAATTAAAAACAAACAAACAAAAAAAAAAAAACAATATGTTCACATAGAAGCCTACAAATTAGAACAAAGAAAATTAGACAGCATGCTGCATTCAAGTCAAACTATCCAGCCAGGTTCACAGTTTAGGTAGACATCATTACACATATGAATATTCCAAATGAGAAATTTCTTCGTTCTCAGCTTCTCCATTATTCAGTTGTTGACACACAAGAATCAAATCGAGAAATTTTATTCATTATCTTCTTCTCCGTGATTTTTTTTTTGACTTGTTTCATAGAGTTGTCAATTGTCATATACTCTATTTTAATTTGGAAGCAATTACTAGAAATTGAATATCAATAATGTTTCACATCAAAGTCTCTACCACTCAATTATTCTTTTATTTTCTATTCTTTCTACACTCTGTCTCTTTCTGTTAAATACTAGTAAGCTTCAGCCTTGCAATCTGAGCTGTGCCACCACCACTGTTCATGGTCATTTCCTCATTAATGCGGCCAGAGGAGTAGTTGTCTTGCATTTAATGCAAGAATAGCTTCTACACCCTTCTCTTTTCATCCTCCTCGTAATTTGTGTCAAGTCTACTTTCTTTCTTCTGTGATTTCTAATTTTATGTGCTTATCATGGTTATTACTCGTCCACAAGGTCAGCTAGTGCTCATCCTGTGGTTATCCAGTGCTCTTCCTTGAGGTCCGAGGTGCATCCTCAGAAATCATCTTGATAGTTTATTTAAATGGGATTAGAGATCCTCGCCCACACAAATTCTATTTTCTATTGACCTTATAAATGTACTATTTTATGTTAACCTTAGAATATCATGAAAATTTATTTGAAAGTTTATTTTGATTTTTAAAGATATTTTAGTCAATTTTGATAATATTTAAAAATTTAATATCTTTATTTTATTTTAATTAACTACTAAATTAATTATGATATCAATATAATTCACCTTGGTCAAACTGCGGTCCAACCTTGAAAACATTAAACTTAAATATCTATTTTTATCAGTTCTTTGAAGAGTCTGAGTTTGAAAACTATGAATTTCACACGTATATCGCACAGATATGCCAAACAATAACCACTCCAATAATGCTTGAATCCAATGCAACAAACAATGTTAGCTATGGCTTGACTCAGTTGGGAATCTTCTAATCTAAAGCCTATAGGCTATAGGGTGGTTGTTCCTTGAAAGTGTGTGGTGGGACAATTTTTTCATGAATTGCGTCGGTTCATGGTTTTACTTTTATACTAACTAGTCGCTAACCCGTGCGATGCACGGGAAAACTATTGTGTACGAAGATTTAAACAATTCTTTGTTTCTTCGTCTTTGATTTCACATTAGAATTCCTATCCTTGATATGAAACATTAAATTATGAAATAAAAAATATAAATCAAACTTAAATAAAAATAAAAATTAGGATTTCAATCCTTTACATCCTCAAATATCCAATAAATGCTAAAATATCAATTTCCAATAAGTTGAAAGGCAACTTTAAAGAACTTTTTGTATCTTCTTCCTTTGTTGTTCTTATATTCATTTGAAGTACCATTAATATAAGCTTGTTAATAAAATGCGATGAGAAATGTATTACGACATGTAGAGGTTAGATATCAAATTTGTAATTTTGCTATATTAAAAAAATATGCACTTCTCTCGCTAAATTTTTTTGTTAGTTTCTATAACATAGTCAAAAAATTTCTTAACTATGTAGAATTCCCATCCAAACTTGATATTATATTCATTTAATTTTATTTGGAAAACAAATGTTTTCCCATTCAAATTTCCTACTTGCAAAGGTAGGTTGATTTTAGATTGTTGTCATGATACCCATTGACAAAGCATATATCAGAGCAAAAATAAAAACTCCCTTTCACAATCATCAATCAATAATATTTTAAACTATTATAAATAATAATTCATAAAACATTCATTAAAAAAGACATTTTATATTATTTACCATCCATATAAAATAATAGAATTTGTTAATGCAACTGGAATTGAATCTAATTCTTTTTTTTTTAGATCAAAGATAGAAAGAATCAATTTCTCAATGTGCAGCTCTTGATCTTTTTTTTTTTTTTTTTTTTTAACTTGATAAGTGCAACTCTTGATCTAACTTATTGTTTAATGGACTAATACAAAGCAAATAGTTAAAAAAAAAATACTTTCAGAAATATCTTAGAAATGTGAATCCTTCTACAATCCATGCAAAGTCAATCACTATGCAGTGTTTTATTATTCAACTATCCTGCAAAAGACCAGAACATAAAAATATCAAAAATGACACTCAGCTATCCATCAAACCCCATTTGTTCTATAGATCGACATGCACAATTCAAATTCCCTTCTCACTAATTTAAAGTAGCAGCACATCAAGAATAAATATGCATATGAGCAATCAAATTTAATGTGACATTTTTAATTTGGTACGTGCAAATATGTAAATATGACATTTCAAGTTCAATTTGCATTCAGCAACATGTTATTGCAGAATCCTTGAAAGTGATGTGCACAACTTTTTTTTTATAAGATTGCAGCATGTGATTGCATTCATTTAGATCCAGCATGTTAATACTCCAACTTTCTTCATCTTTTTCAAATCATGCGGCCTCTTATAAGGAGGTCTTTGACTATGGGGTAGCCCTAACTTTACCCACCAATCTTCATTTCCAGTTTCCCACCAAGGAGGCGGAGCTCCCTTTTCTAGCAAGTACTTCCTTTGAAAGGGGTCACACTGTTGCATTTAAGAAGACAAAAGTGACCCAAGAGTAGGATCTTGCAAGTCTTGGAGAATGCTTTCAGAGTTCCCATTCTGATTATTTTCTGCCTCACCCATAGCAAGGCATTTCGCTTCATACTTGGCTATGGCTGCTGGCTCATTCTTATCAAACTTCACCTTTTCTTTCCACCAAGCTCTAATGTTGTTAGAAGCACCACTCACTGGCTTACCCTTCTCAGGAATGATACCAAAGACAAAGCCGCAAGCTTTGCAAACTTCCATCAGCTTCAGCATATACTTGAGAATCTCATCCTGTGCTCTACTTCCTCTGAGCCTGATCTCAGTGGTCTGCTTGGGCTTCTGCTTCTTTGCAGCTTGTTGGGCTGCAATCTTCTGTCTTTCCTTAAGCTTCTTGAGTTTGATACGATCCTTCCACATTCGCCTTTCCAATTCTTCTGCTTCAATCTCTTCATCACTCACATCTTTATCCGCTATGTTGTCACACTTTAATTAAGTCATCAACTTCTAAATCCAAATTGTCGCCCAATGTGTCATCAACCAGCATAAGGTGGTCCATTGAATCAAATTACAACAACCCTCTGGTTGATGAGAAAAACGCTTGGAAAAAAATGAACAAATCCAAGATGGGAAAAGGAGAAAAGAATATGATTCTTCTTGCTTAACTTAATCAAGGCAACTAGGATAGGGAAAAGTTCATTTTCTTTATAATAACAGAATCCTTGCCCTGCAGAATTATAAGTAGATTTTGGTGTTCTTTTATTATGCATACTTTATACCAAGAATATCTTATTGCATTAGGAATTTGTAAAAAAAGATTTTTTGTAGTCTAAGAAACTTAGAATGTATGAGGTGTTTATGAGTGTTTAAGTTTGGGCAAATGAAAATTTTACAGATCTGAAAAATTATGCATATGTTTCCTAAAATTTCCTATGGATCTAAGTAGACCCTTAATATTGGCCAAGATTGTTTCACATAAATTCTCCCAATAATTTAAGCTAGAAAAATATATCATTGTATCCGTCTTGCATTGTGTTATGCACAGAAAGAAAATAATGACTTGGGCAGAAGGAGAAATTTAAATACCTGAACTTGTTTGCTGGTAAAAAAATTTCTTACCTCTCCCCAACTGGATAATCATCAAATAACCCTATAGGCACATTCAAAATTTGGGAATTACACTTGGAAATAAAACAGAGAAAAAAAAAGAAATCTATAAAAGAAAAGACAGAGTAGAAGATGGACTAACCACATTGTTTTTGTATAACCATTGCGCAAACAAATCTGGAGCTTCTCTTATTTGTTTTGTCATCACATGCAGCTCTTGAATTTCAATCATTTGCAACTGAAGAGAACTGAACATTCCATTTTATTATTACTTTAAAGTATAACTGGAAATTTAAGAGAGAAAAAAAAAAAAAAAAAGAAACTGAAAGGGAATTTGGAAATCTTTGATAATTGTTTGGTTGATTCAATATGAGAAAACTTACGGCTAGGATCTGTCTTGGACCAATCTGCGCAGCTAGGGACGAATTTTAATAGCATCATTACCAAAACATCGAATATGGGAAATTTTGGACCACTCTGATTCACTTTTTATTAATTTGGGGCAACCCCTCATATCATATGGGAAATAAGTCTACATGAACTGTTCAGCCTCTCTCATTAAACAATATCTACATAAACCCATATATGACCCACAACACAAAAGAGATAAAACTCCAATTAAAAAACCCAGTAGGCGTATCCCTAGCAAGAACTTCCCCACATGTTAACCAAACCAAATTGTTGAGGTATCCACACAATAGCACTACACAAAGAAATTAGGATCACACTAACCCATATACAACCCACAATACAAAAGAGGTAGAGCTCCACTTAAAAAACCCAACAATCAAAAATTTAACATCCTAAAAAAAATCAAATACAAAGAAAATTCAACATAACAATCAGCCATATCACAACACGAAAGAGGCAGTAACAAATTTTTAAAAGAAGAAAATCCAATCAAAATAATCTAATCCTTACAATGAATTATTATGCAGGGCAGTCACAAGAATAGAGCACAGATACCTGAACTGAATCATCCACCTCTTGTCAGTATTAATATATCGTGAGAAGAGGAAGGGACAAAGGAGGAAAGACAGAGAGATTGCTGTAACAGGTTAGCATTAGCAAAAGCTGAAGGGTTGTCGTTAAGGAATTGAAACCGCTGAGAAATTAACGCTGATGAAGGGTTGCCGTTTCAAAGGTGGGGAGACAAAAATCGTGAAACACAGTATAGCAAAAGGTGAGGAGACAGAATGAGAATTTGAAACCATGAGACACAAGCTTGGGCTTGGGTTTGAACTTTATCGTGGAATTAAAGCTATTAAGATTGGACTTTATGGTGGAGATAAAGCTAAAAATTATTTTCATTTTTTTAGTATTTTAAAATTTAGGAAAACTTTTTTAAAATTATAGTAGAAATTTAAGAAAAAAAATATAAAAATGACATGGTTCAATGTAAGCCTAGCAACATTAATTACTACGCTTCAACTTTTAGTATTATATAGATGTTGGCTGCACGTGCAAGGCACGTACTGTCCCAATAGTGAGAAAATTAATATAGATTTTGTGTGTGAAACCATAAATTTTGGCTCACTCAATTTGACTATATTAAAAAAAAAGTTTAAGAATACAACAAAATATCACAATATTGTAATAACAATAAGTGTTGTAATATTTTTTCAAAACATTTATTTTTAGTTGTAATTGACTACGGTCTCATATTTTATTATTTTATTTCGACACGTCAATAATTATGAAAACATTGTGAAATTTGTTGTGTCAGTATAACAATATAAATGTCAGCTTACATCAATATTTAAAAGAAAAAAAACATAGACCGATTATTGAAAAAAAAAAGTGACTAACTAAACCATAATTGTAAAAATATTGTAAAATTTGTTGGGTCAGTATAATAATATAAATGTCAGCTTATATCAATATTTAAAAAAAAAACACAAATCAATTACTGGAAAAAAAAAAGTGACTCACCAAAATGGCACTGTAGATTAACAGTGTCAAAACATTGGATGTACAGTGCGAAAGTACTGTAACAGCATTGTCAAAACATTTTTTTTCAGTTGTGTTTGGCTACAGTCTCATATTTTATTATTTTATTTCAACTAGTAAGAAATTGACACGTCAATAATTGTGAAAATATTGTAAAATTTATTGTGTCAGTATAACAATATAAATGTCAACTTACATTAATATTTAAAAGAAAAAAAACACAAATCGATTACTGGAAAAAAAAAAAAAAAAAAAAAGAGCTCACCAAAACCGCACTGTAGATGAACAGTGCAAAAGCACTAAATGAACAGTGCCAAATCACTATATCGGCATATGTAAATGTTGTGAAATTTGTTGTGTTAGTATAACAATATAAATGTCAACTTACATTAATATTTAAAAGAAAAAAAAAACAAACCGATTACTGAAAAAAAAAAAAAAAAAAGTGACTAACTAAACCATAATTGTGAAAATATTGTAAAATTTGTTGCGTCAGTATAACAATATAAATGTCAGCTTACATCAATATTTAAAAGAAAAAAAAAAACACAAACTGATTACTGAAGAAAAAAAAAAACAAAGTGCCTCACCAAAACGGCACTGAATGAACAGTGCCAAAGAACTGTAGCGGCATAGCCGCTTTTTATATAGTTAATAGATGTACTTTCTTTAAAAACGTGATGCTCACATAGAGTTGTCATCTATATCTATATATTATATCTAAAAGCTGAAGCGTAACATTTATTATTGCTACGCTCCAGTTGAGCCACATCATCGCCACGTCACAAAGTTTTTATTTTCCTTTTTTTTTTTTTGGTTTCCATTTCATATATTCTATTTAATCAATCTCATTCTCTCTCTCAACTCATCATCTTCCCATCAAACAAACGGCTAATATTTATATTATTAATGACTTTTCCATTAAATCCAAATTCCCTTAAATTTAGCAATCAATCATTCTCTCTCTTGGACTTATCATCTCTTTATTAAAAAAACGGCTTCTTTTCCCCCATCAAAACATTCAATTGCCTCCTTTTGGATTTAAAGCCCACTGATTTAATTTTTTTATATATAGGTTTTGAATTGCTTTCTTTTCACCCCATCAGTCATCAAATTACAACTAGAATTGGAAGGTTCATTTGAGGTCAGCTTTTTTTTCTTTCCTTGAACTTCTTTGCTTTTTTGCCACATTTTTTTTATGATTTGTACTGGATTTTCTTTTCTAGGGTTGTAAATACCATGTTTTTTTTTTCTTTTTTCCAATTTTCAGTTGATAGTCTATCTCTTTGTATTCATGTTTATAATTTTTCTTTATATTATTATGTTTTACCCATTAAAATTGTTAGTGTCTAAAGAATTGGAATGCATTTTATTGATTTAGTACATGATAATTTGCCTCCCATTTGTTTATTTTATTTTCTGAATGGCTTTGTAATTTTTAAACTAAATACTACATAAATTTTTGCTACTTTTCTTTTAATTTCATCTAAATCTATGCTAATTTTTAACTTCTCAGGATAACTTGGAATAGTAAACAAAATATTATAATTGATAGTTATGGACCATATATTATTCCTCTTTTTCTTTGTATTTGAGATTATAACTTAGTTTAATATGGTTATTTTCATTAATTTTTTGACAAATTACGATGTAATGGTTTGTATTGAATTTTCTTTTCCAGGGTTGTAAATACCATGTTTTTTTTTCTTTTTTCTTTTTTTTTTTTCAATTGATATTCTATTTTTTTGTATTTATATTTACAATTTTTTTTTTTACATAATTGCTTTGTACCCATTAAAATTGTTTGTGTTTAAAGAATTGGAATACGTTTTATTGATTTAGTACATGATCATTTGCCTCTCATTTGTTTATTTTATTTTCTGAAGAGCTTTGCAATTTTTAAAATTAAATATTGCATAAATCCTTGTTAATTTTCTTTTAATCTCATCTAAATCGATGCTAATTTATAACTTCTTAAGACACCTTGAAAGGGAAAACAAAATATTATGATTGATAGGTATTGACCGTAAGGTGTTCCTCTTTTTCTTTGTATTTGAGTACCATTTATCTTCTCAAAAAAAAAAAAAAAAAATTCTTACGATTTATAACTATTGTATCCATTTTATGATTGTGGACATGCATATAATATTTTTTTATGTTTCCATGGTAATGCTAATGTCCATTACTTTTAAATTAAAAAATTATCTCAATTAAAGCATATACCTTGACGTGATCTTATTCTTAGGAAATCCTGCAACTTAATTCAAATCATGCTAACAAAAAAAAAAAATATATATATATATATATATAGCTTAATTAAGCTTATCTAATTCTTAAGAGAGAGAGAGAGAGAGAGAAAACCTTAAACTTATATCTTATATCTTATTGTTCAATTTGACTATGATATGTTGCACTTCAATCCATCATACTCCTTAAATATTCAAAAATATAATATAAATAACATAAGAAATATAATAGATAAATACAACAAGAAATCAACTAGGCATTTCTTTTGAACTACAAATTTCACTATTATAATACTTAAATAATATGTACTTAAATATTCACTATTAACTCTTTTAGAAATACACTCAATCTTTTTTTCTTTTCTTTTTTGCCTTCGTATATATTTCTTCTATCTAATTGAAAAAAAATATCCATAAAATTCTCATTTATGAAGAAAATTATTTTCTTTGATAAAAATTTTTGGGAAAAAAATAATGAATATAGAAAGTCTTAAATTTTTAATAAACCTAAATGATAGTTCAAAAGTCCTTTATTCAGGCTTACTATTATGTTACTACATTGGATTTGATGAGTTTTTTTTTTTTTTTTTCTAAAAAGAATATATGTGTGTGTGTGTGTGTGTGTGTGTGTGTGTGTGTGTGTATAACATTAACCATGCAAAGTATATAAAGTCTCTTTCTCTTCCCCAACCTTTTCCCTTCCTCAACACTTTTGTATTGTATATACATTTTTCCCTTCCCCCCCCCCCCCCCCAACACACACACACATATATATCTGTGAAATCTTTTAATCTCTCTGTTAACTATCACTAAAATTTAGAAATTGTGTCTGGCTTCATTTTGTTAGGTTCTTTTTCATGATTATTGGTTTATATGCTGCGAGTTGGGTTAAAGTTGCAGCACTAGGAGAGATCAAACAAGATACAGTTGCTCCATGAATATTTTAGAAAGCAAGAGTATTATCATACTAAAACAAATATGGACATATATAAACAATTATACTGTGAATACGTTTGCTTTCCCCTACCCTTTTTATGCTATTTATTGATTGACTAAGATCAACTACACATTTTTATTTTTTGGAGAAACAATCAATTACACATTTAGCTTCCTTAGTTTTTCACATTTTTTAAATTGTATGGAAAGTAATAATAGAAATCAATATATGTTTTGGGGAGAAAAGTTTTTGTAATAGTTGATTCTCATACATGAGTTTAGTGATTATCAAAACAGAAACTATTATAATTTTGTTTAATAGTTCTTATGTGATAAAATGGAAACAAATTTTGGATAAATTGCTCAATGACTTCTCCAAAAATGCAAAATAATGTTAGCTTTCATATGAAACCAACAAGATTCATTTTCATGTTATAATAAAAATTATACATTTTCCATTTTTTAATTGTGTTGTGTTTTGATACATATCTCACACTATTATAACGTATTACAAAATATCATATATAATAATTGAAAGAAAAATGCAACATGTTTCCTCACCAACACACACACACACACACACACACACACACACAAAATCAAGATAAAGACTTCTTTACTTACATAGAATTTATTATATATATTACAATATAATCACATTATTGTGAGATGAGTTTGGGACTATTATTAATCAATCTCAATTATTATTCTCATTCTTTATTTAACAAAAAATAATATGACATCAAAATTATCTCACGCATTGCGTGAGTCTGCGACTAGTATATTTTAATTTGGAAAACGATTACTGGAAATTGAGAAGAATGTTTCACATCAAATTCTCTACCACTCAATTATTCTTTTATTTTTTATTCTTTCCACTCTTTTCTTGTTAGAGCATCACCAGTAGGTTGGCTAAATCTATTTTTTGGAGAGAAAAGTCACTGTTCACCCTAAAAACTCCCTCCAACAGCCTCTCCATCTCCAAATTTTTTTTTAGATTTGCAACAGTAGCTCTGCAGGCATGGAGAGCACTGTAGCAATTTCTGTAGCTCCTCTAAACAATATCCTCCCTTAAAATACTACCTGGTTGAATAAAAAATTATTTTTTTCTCTTTCCTCCCATTCTCTTTCTTCCTCACTCTCTTTCTCTCTTCTTTATCTCAACGGCTACAAAATGCAAAATACAATCCAAACATTAAAATAATTTTTCTCATAAACCAAATGAAATCAGGAAAAAAAAAAAAAAAAGAGAAAAGAGAACAGAGAGAGATTTGTTCATGAGCAAAAGAATTAATTCAGTCTCAATTATCACAACCGATTAAAATATTTAATTTTCACTCAATAATCACAACGGTAACAACAGAACTATTCTTGATCTTTTCTCTCAAACATCTCTAAACTCAGTCTCAATCAAACATTCACAATGGCTACAAACACAACAATCATTTCTTTTAAACATCTCTAAACTCAAGCATAATCAAAATACAAACTCAAAAACACAATCTTAAAATTAATCAAATCATAACAATAAAAGCAAAAAAACAAAAAAAGAGACAGAAGCCATTTGACCCACGGTGGAGCAAGCAAGCAAACCACAATGGAGCAAAAAAGAGACAACGCCTGCCTGTGTCCTTCGATCAACGGTGGAGCAAGCAATCGCTTGTTCTTAATTTTTCTGTTTCTTATCATTGTAGAGAGTGTTCTAGAATTAAGAAAAAGAGAGAGCTAGAGAAAGAATGAGAGAGCTGGAGAAGGTGAAGTGAGATCCGAAATGAACTAGAAAAAGAAAAAGAAGGGTAGATAGAGATGGAAGTGAGATAGGTGTGTGGTGGAGAAAAAACCAAGAGAAAAAAAAGAAAAAAAAGAAGAAGAAACGTATGAATGTAATTAAGTTTGGAAAAATAATATAAAAAATAAGAAATGACAATTAAAATGCTACCACAATATTTTTACAATAAATTTTAAGTAATAGATTGTTATTAGCTAATATTGGTGAGTAAAAAAATAATTTCAATAGTGGGTTCAAATTAGAACTAGTAACAACTTTCCACATAAGATTTTGATGTGATTCTTGTGAAAGTATTGTGAAAAATATTGTGGATATAACATTTTTCATTGAAAAATATAATTGTTGGGAATGAATATAGGAAGAATAAATGATGATAAAAAAAGAATAAAGAATGAATGAAGAAATAATATCTAAATGAGATGGAGAAAATGATAGAGAGTCTATTGGAAAGTGTATTTGAAAAAGTAAGTAGGCAAAAAGGTAAAATGAACTATTCACTCTCTAAACAGAGAAAAATTTGAAGAGGCCGCTGGTGATGCTCTTAAACATGTAATCTATATATATATATATAACTGAAGCCTCTGAAGCTGTCACAATTTTCTACGTCAGCACAATTTTTAAATAAAATTATCATTTTATTTAAATAAAATTATTTTGTTTAATCCAAACTTAACAAAGAATGAAACTCTATCTCTCTAACAAGTCCAACTTAAACTCAAACTCATTATTATCATTTTTTTTAAACAAAATTATTTTTGTTTAATCAAAACTTAATAAGGAGTGAAATTCTATCTCTCTAATAAATCCAACTTAAACTCAAACGTTGATAATTTATATAAAAACAAAAATTTTGATAAGACTTAAAAAAAAACAAAAATTTTGATAAGACTTAAAAAAAAAAAACCAAAGAAAAAAAAAAAAGACTCACGTAACAATTAAAAACCTGCTCCTCTCATGCTACTATTTTTCTCTCTTCTCCGTTTGTAGTCTCTACCGCAAGTATTGATTGTCTCTACTTTCTCATGCTTGGTACTTAAAAAAAAAAAAAAAAAAAAAAAAAAAAAAAAAAAAAGCTTTTGCATTGCTGCAATTGTTGTAGAGGATCCTAAAGAAGTACATGTGAAGCCCTAGAAAGCCTTAGACATCTAATTATGTGTATTATGCAATTATGATTACGATGCAATTCAGATCTTAGTGCTAAAGACCAGCAACAGAGCTTACTGATTGTCTATGCATGGTTTGTATCAATTTTATATAATTATTGGCGTAAATGCACTTTTAGTCCCTACATTTTGACGTTTTTCCGTTTTAGTCCCTACATTTTAATTCTTTGCACTTTTAGTCCCTAAACCAATTAACGCCTAACGTTTTAGTCCTTTCCATCACCCAACTAACAGCAATTGCTGACGTGGCTAACGGTGGAATAAAAAAATATTATAATTACATATTAATTAATTAAATTAAAAAAAAAGAGAAGAACATGAAGAACACTGGAACCAGATCAAAGAAATTTCCAAACTCAAACCCAGAAATTTTCTTTCTACACAAACAGAGAAATCCAGCCACCACCTCCACTGATCAAACCCAGCCAACAAACATAGACACAAACCCAACCAACAAACTTAAACACAAACCCAGAAATTTTCTTTCCCAAAACCCAAACCCAGAAATTTTCTTTTTGCCCAAACAGAAAAATCCAGCCACCACCTCCACCAATCAAACAACCACTACCCACCATCACAGCCGCCACAACCCACCCCACCCCAGACCAACCTCAACCCACCCCACCCCGATCTCAACCCACCCACCCCAACCGGCGAACAACCCACCCACCCCACCCCGATCTCAACCCACCCACCCCAGCCGGCGAACAACCCACCCCGATCTCACCCCAATCTCAACCCACCCACCCCAACTAGCGAACAACCCACCCAGATGTCAACCCACCCACCCCAGCCAGCGAACAACCCACCCACCCCACCCCGATCTCAACCCACCCACCCCAGCCGGTGAACAACCCACCCACCCCGAACTCAACTCCAGCCACCCCGACTAAAGCCACCCCAGTCGGTCTTAACCCACCCGCCCCAGACCAACCTCAACCCACCCCACCCCGATCTCAACCCATCCCCCCCAACCACCACCCAACACAACCACCACAAGCCACTGCACCGTAAGAAAAAGAGAGAGAAGAGAATGAAAAAAATCCAAAGAAAATGAGAAACACAGATGAGAGAGGGAGAGAATAAAAATTAATCTAATAAAGTGAAAAGGAAAAGAAAAAAATATGAACCAAAGAAACTTTTTAAATTTTAATTTTAATGATTTTTAGTTTTAATTCTGTTTTTTTATTTAGTTAGAATTAATAAATTAATTTTTTAAATTTATAGGCTGACGTGGCATTAAATTTTGTGTAATTATAATATTTTTTTATTCCACCTCAGCAATTGCTGTTAGTTGGGTGACGGAAAGGACTAAAACGTTAGGCGTTAATTGGTTTAGGGACTAAAAGTGCAAAAAATTAAAATGTAGGGACTAAAACGAAAAAACGTCAAAATGTAGGGACTAAAAGTTCATTTACGCCATAATTATTTGCAATTGTGATATAGGAATTTGAGTTAGAGAACATGTAAACCTTTAATTTGAAGTTAGGAATCAAGTGTGCTTTTCATAAATCACCTTTGTTTTTTTCTTTCATCTTCTTCTTTTTTATTTATTTATTTATATATGTTTTTTGTTTTTAAGTTAAGGCAATTTTTCTATTAATTTGTGATTGAGATATTCTTCGAAGAATTCTTCCGTACTCCACCATTAAATATTGAAATTGTCCATTTAATTTGATGGAAGCTCTGAGCTGGCACGGTTCAGTTTAAAACTTTAAAGCTGAGATGTCAAAGTTGATTTCTTTATTATGTTTTGCTTTTTCTATAATTTTTTCTTTTTTTGAATTTTTTTTTCAAGTCCATTTGCAAGCAATTTTCCTAAATTAAATTATAAATTTCCAATAAATCTCTACAAATTCTGAAGCACAATTATTTCTTATGATAATCCCCCTTTGGTTCTTAATTTTTTTTGGTATGTGGTTATATATTTTCCACGAATTAAATTCATATACATACTAAAGCACATTTATTTCATATAATAATCCCCTTTTGGTTCTTAAAATTTTTGGTATGTGGTTATATATCCTGACAAGTTCTAAAATTATCTTGAGCTTCTTCTATTTATGAATCTTTTCCCTCCTCAAAACCTTAGCAATTACCACCTTAAAATCCTAAACTTAACTTCACTTTAGGATTAAAAAAATAAAAATACAAGCAATCTGATTCAACTTTCTTCTTTGATTAATGAATTTTATGTCGAATTTGTTTATATTGTTATTATTCATAAAATTTCAATTCAACATATTTGGATGTTTTTTTATATTGTTATTAATGAATTTTATCTTTTATGTCGAATTTTTTATTTGCTTTCATATGTGCTTGAGAGTTTCTTTCTATCTTATTCTTTTGTTATGTTTAGAATTGATTTTCTTTTGAGTATTTGGGTTAATCTCCATATTTATATTGACATTGTTTTCGTGGGTTTGGTTTTTGGGTAGAAATTTCTACTAATTATTATTTTTTATTTAAAGCATTTCTATTTTTTTGAAGAAAAATCAAAGTTGCAGCCTATGTCTTCCTACCTAGGGAACGATTAATTTTTATTTGGTATGTTATATATAAAATTTGGTTTGGTTTTGAAGTAGAATTTGAGGATTCTATAAATTTTGAAGTTTTAAGTCTTGGGGTTTTTGGTATTTGTGTCTTAGTAAGTTGATCTTAATTCTTCATTTTAAATGCTTTTTATTTAGGTTCATGTGATTTTTTTTCTTATTAAAAGCTATGATTTTTGGTTTATTAATTATTTGTTTAAATTAATTTCAAATAATTATTATTTTGGATTCAACATAAAATATAATGGAATTAGGTATTAAAATTTTGATATTGTTCCATGTTTTGAATTTTCTATATTGTTATTACTACGAGAAAGTCATATTGCTACTCAAATTTGAAACTTAGCATGTCTTCCTCATATCATGGTCTTTGTTTATACATTTGCAGTATTTATTAATTTTGAGTGTGTGCGTATATATAATTATTGGGAGTTTTGCTTTATTAATTTGAGAATTGTAAATTACTTTGTAGGTTTCGATAATTATGCACTTGCAACTCAATAACGTTCAATGTTAGACAACACTTCTAAACTATGAAAAAGTATAGAAGTTAAATATTTCTTCATTTTTTTCAGAGTCAATAGCTTTTCCGTGCATCGCACGGGTTAGTGACTAGTTTCTTAAAAAAAAACGTGATGCTCACATACGTGTCACTTGTTAGAACTTTTAATATTGCACCTTTTTTTTTTCTTGAGAATACTAATATTTTAACACACACATACAAGCGGAGAGGGGAGAAGGTTTTAAAGAAACTAATAGTGGTGTATATCCAAAAGAGCCTAAATCTTGGATACATAGCACAGACTTTAAACCTCTATAACTCACACTCATTTTTCAATGTGGGATTAATCCACTATTTTTTCTTTTGAGAATACTAATTATTTTAACACACACACAAGGGGAAAGGGGAGAAGGTTTTAAAGAAACTAACAATGGTGTATATCCAAAAGGGCCTAACACCACTGTTAGTTTCTTTAAAACCTTCTCCCTTCTCACCTTGTGTGTGTGTTAAAATAATTAGTATTCTCAAAAGAAAAAATAGTAGATTAATCATATATTGGAAAATGAGTGTGAGTTATAGAGGTTTAAAACCTGTGTTGTGTATTAATATTGCACCAGAGATTTCCCTAAGAAAAAAAATTTGATATTGAGAAAATTTCATGCAAAGTCGTATAATATGGACGCTTCAACTACCAATTTAAGTCAATGAATAAACTAGTGGGTAACCTATACAATACACAAAAAAGTTGAACATTATTTAATTATTATTATTATTTTTTGGTCTAAATATGATTATTACTATTTTTTAAAAGAAACAAACACACAAAAGAAAATATTTTTGAGCATAAGAAGAAAATTTAACGTACTAGTACACAAAAGAAAACCAAGAAATAGACGTTGAACCAATTGATTTAGGGACTAAGGTGTATCTAATTTCCAAAAAATATATATTTATGAGTTGAGACTGATTTTTTTTTTCAACATAGCTCTTTTTCTTGATTTCGATTATTTATGAGTTGAGACTGATTATTGAGATTTTTAAGATGTGATTGATCACCTATGTGTAATTGATTTAAAATAAGACCAAAGATCTAAGAGTTATAAGATCCTTTAACTGAGCTAGGTCAAATTGTATCTTGAACCCAAAACATAGATCTAAGAGTTCGGTTATATGTGGAGAAAGCATCCTATGACATCTATCAAATGACGATACTGAAATTTGCTTATCCCTTCTAATGTTATGCAATGCAAGTTAAATAAAACACTTGACTCTATTTTAGGGGGGCACATGTCCCATAATATCATACATGCATCAAGATTGCAGCATGAGGGATAATATCAATGATTTTGATTTTATGAAATTAGGCAAATACATAAAGCAAATTTTGATTTTGAAAAAATGGGTTAGCAAAAAGTTAACGTTAGATGTATTCAAAATCATAGTGTAACTTAATGCAACCGCACTTAATTGGGGGAGGATGGGAGTTGAGGTTTCAAACTCCACATTACCTATTCAATTTTTTATTTTATTTTATTTTAAACTAGCATGTAGTCCGTGTTTACGCACGGAAAAATTAACAATTGTGATGATAAGATGTTCATCTTGATAGATTCAGTTTCCACATTGAGCTTGGAATCTTCTTGGAGGCGCCAATGAAGCGGTAATGTACGAGAGTGTGAAACAAAGAAGACTGGGATTAAACATTGTGTTTGAACCCGTCCTTACTTTTAGAAATCCGAAAGGAGGAGGAGAGGGTAGTGTGTGGATCTAGTTGGTAGAGGTTGAGAGAGAAGGAGGAGACATGGGATGACGATATGACATTAGGAGGAGATGATGTTTTACTTTTATAGTCTTTTTCGTTGGACTCCTTGATTCTGATAGTGGGCAGGTAAGATATTCAGCCATAAAGGTGTGCCGGTGAGATGTTCTTGCTTAGGCCAATGAACATTATCATTGTGGTTTTCTTAGCTTCCGTGTTAAATGTTAATGCATCATTTATTTGGGCACAAAAATTAGAAAATTTAGATAAGATACATGACACAAAATTAGAGTCTAATTTATAATCTAATTAGATTTTTTTTTTTTTTTTGAGTTTTGGTTAGGACAAGTGGCGCAAAATTGAGAATCCAAATTTAGACACATGGCACAAAATTGAAACTCTAATTTGAAATTCTATTGAGTTTCTCTCTGCTTCACCTATTATTATATATATAGAAATGTCCCTCCCTTGAAATTGTCAAATCATGAATGGTTGGTTGTTGTGGTTTAGGACACACAATTTTTGAAGTAAAAAAATAGCTTGACCATTGCTTCACGACCTAACCTGATTGGACAGAGCAATCCGATCTTGACTTAAAAATCATTTTATTTTTAGACTAAATTGCAAACTACATTTTGAAATTTTAGAATTTGGAGTTTACCACCTTCAATTTTTATTTTGTTTACATCAATAACCTCTCCATTTATATTTTTCATTAAGTGCCATACAAGCTAGCTACACATGTTTAGTTTATCCAATAAAATGATGCAATGTCATTTTTAATTATTTAGTTTTTTAAGGCTACAAAAACCATTTTATTTTTAACTTATAAGCCTCATATATTTAAAAGTCATTTAGTAATAAGCCTCATCTATATTCTATATATTACTAAAAGCTAAAGCATAATGTTTAATGCTGCTGCGCTCACGTTGAGCCACTTCAGCATCCACGTCATTATCTTTACTTTCCATTTTCTTATAATTATTTTTAATATTTTTTATTTCATATTTACAGTTCTCCAACCTTTCTCCATTCCTTACCTTTTCATCTCCCCATTACTTCTCCAACCTTTCTCCATTCCCTCACCTTCTCATCTCCCCACTACCTTCTACATTAATATCATTCTTCATCTTTCTCTTCATCTTCCTCTATTTTTGTCTCTTCTTATTCATACTCTTTTACTATAAATTTGCCACTATCTCTTTCATTCTATGCATAATTTTCTCTCACAAAAAACAAAAAAGGTTCTCTCTCTCTCTCACTCTCTCTATCTCTCTCTCTCACACACACACGCACACACAATTTTTGGGTGGATTTTTATTTTTTATTTTTCTTGCATCTTCACTTTAGGTTGATAATTTTTTGTATTCTTTAATCTGCTTTAGGTTAATGCGATTCAATTTTGTTTTTTTTTTTTAATTGTTATGTTTTTTTTTTTTTCACTCTCTTTGATTGTTAAATGTTATCCTATATTGCGTTATAAAGGATTAAATATAAAAATATAATATTGTGGTTAATGCTGCTATGTTCACATTGAGCTACATCAGCGTTCACGTTATTATCTTCTTTCTTTCAATTTTCTTATAATTATTTTCAATATTTTTTATTTCATATTTCACTTCTCCAACCCTTATCTTTCCTTTACCTTTTCATCTCCCCACCACTTCTGCAACCTTTCTCCTTCCCTCACCTTCTCATCTTCCTACTACCCTCTACATTAATATTATTCTTCATCTTTCCCTTCATTTTTCTCTATTTTTGTCTCTTCTTATTCACACTATTTTACTATAAATTTGTCACTGTCTCATTCTATGCATAGTTTTCCCTTACAGAAAAAAGGTTCTCTCTCTCTCTCTCTCTCTCTCTCTCTCTCTCACACACACACAAAATTTTTGGGTAGATTTTTATTTTTTATTTTTCATGCATCTTTGCTTTAGGTTGATAATTTTTTATATTCTTTAATCTACTTTAGGTTAATGCGATTCAGTTTTATTTTTTTTAATTGTTTTTTTTTCTCTCTCTTTGATTGTTAAATGTTATCTTATATTACGTTATAAAGGATTAAATATAAAAATATAATATTATTCTATTACATAGCATGATTTGGATAATTTAATTTGGTAGTTATTGTAATTTGATAGCATAATTTAAATAGTGCTCAATTTAGATGTTAAACTATGAGACTTTAATAATTTTTGTTTATTTTTTAATCCTTTGTGGTGGACCAAGTGCTCTTAATAATTATATTAGAAGTACTCTATAATGCCATTTATTTAGAGAAAAGCAAAGGTTAGTTAAACAAAAATTATTGGATGAGAGACAAATTTTTCTTTCGCAATTTTACTTTAATTATTATTATTATTATTATTATTATTATTATTATTATTATTATTATATATAAAAATTTAATTCTTAGATTTTGCTAATAATTGTTTATTTGATAATATGTTTTGGGTAGGCGAAATTAGAATTTTTGCAAAGAAAATAACCTTAGTAGATTATAAACAACAATTTTTTTCCTAATTGGTCCAATTAATCATAGTTAAGTTTTATTAATTTTTGGGTAAACGACATAATTGGTCCCTGTCCTTCACAACAAATTTCGATTTGGTCCTTAATCTTTCAATTGTGTCACTTTGGTCCCTAACCTTTCAACGTTGTGTTAATTTAGTCCTTGTTGTTATGTTTTGGATGAAAATTGATGACATGTCAAACAACCAAAATAAAATTTCAGTGTATTATCATATTAACGAAAACTAATTTTTTATTTTGGCCATAAGACGTGTCATCAATTTCCATCAAAAAAATAATAGTAAGGACTAAATTGACACGATACTAAAAGGTTAAGGACTAAATTAACACAATTAAAAGGTTAGGGACCAAATTAAAATATGGTGTATAGTATAGGGACCAAATACGTAATTTACCCTTAATTTTTTTAGTTACTTTTTTCAGTGTTTTGGATTGTAGGCAGAAAAAATAAGTTTGAGAAAGTTTGTTTAAAACTAAAAGAATAATTTCCAAATTATATATTTTTTTTAATAATTTACAAAATGTTATAAATAACTTTTATTAAAAAATAAATATTTTTGTTAATTTGCCTTTTGAATTTTTGAGAAAAATTATATATTTTTCATTTTAGTATGACAAAAATTATTAGTTTTATGATGATTCCTATATTATATTTATGATTATTCTTATAATAAATATACATTACTCTTTATTAAATTAGTTTGAATTGTATAAAAAAATTAATAAAATCACTATAAAAATAATTATCATGCGCAACGCGCAGGTTCGCGACTAGTATATTTAAAAGTCATTTAATAACTAATAAGCCTCATATATTTTTCCATTTATACAAATTTATACTGGCCCAATATAAAAGTTCATAACTATCTTCTAGTTGGGTGTCATACATCTTCTGCTTTTCAAGTAGACCACAAATATTGGGCTAACTAGTTTTAAGCACCTAACCGGATTTGTTAGGCAAGGCCCATGACCCACCCATCTATTTGCTTTAAATCAGACTCAAATGTCAATAAACGTTTGCCTCAAGGGCATTTCCGTAAACGACACATCAAATTCAAATCGAAAACGCATTAAAGAAAAAACAGCCCGCCTCTGAAGTGTGCAAAAAATTGAGCATCTCACCAAACCCAGAAAAATCAGATCAGAGAATTTCAGAATTAGAGAAACACAGTGAGAGTGAGAGTGAGAGAGAGAGAGAGAGAGAGTTGGTGAGGCATGGAGAAGATCTGCGTTGCAGTTCGAGTGAGACCTTCGGTATCCTCAGAATCCTTCAATGGAGCCTACTGGAATGTCGAAGAGAATCGCATTTCTCTTCACAGGCTTCACGGCACCCCAATCTCTGGCCTCTCTTACACTTTTGGTGCTCACACGAACACCTTTCTCTCTCTAACATATATGCATTTTCCTTTTAGTTTTTCTTTGTCTCTTTGAGATCTTCTTGTATGTTTGTTTGTTTCACATGATTTTGATTTTTTGATTTATTTTGATTTTTATTTTTATGCAGATCATGTATTTGACGAAAGTTCCACAAACGCTAGGGTTTACGAGCTTCTTACGAAGGATATAATTCACGCAGCAGTTGATGGATTTAATGGTAAATTCCTTTTTCTTTTTCTCAATTACTTTCTTCGAGTTTAGCTCCATTTTGGTTCTAATTTATAAGTGAATGGATTAATTGTTGTTGAATAACTGAATTCGGATTTGTTATAAATTTTGTTTACCAAGTCGAAAACGTATTAGCTATTAAATTTGAAGATTGAGTTTGTCAAAGTTTTGTCAAATTACAAAATCACATTTTGATGGTGGAATGCTATTATGTAATAGTTACATTTTTAGGATTTGTTAGAAATTAGCACGTGCGAGAATTAAAAAAAAAAAATTGAATGCAGCTCATTGGAGTATATATAATTTATGCAGGGAGATTTTTATTTTGGGTGTACTTCATGAAAGTAATTAGTGTGTTACATGGGATTTGTCATTTAGTTTGAGGTCTCTAAACTAACTCGGGTTTTTTCATGTTATATTGCTATATGATGTGTGTTTTGGGCTGTAATGCACAACAAGTAGAACGTATCGATTCCTCATTTCATTTGGATAATAGCTTTGAATCTGATCAATGGAATATTTATAGGAACTGCTTTTGCATATGGACAAACCAGCAGTGGCAAGACTTTCACCATGAATGGCTCAGAAATGGATGCGGGGATTATTAACAGGGCAGTTAAGGATGTATTTGCAAAAATTCAGATGGTAAGAAGTAGGAACCTTTGTGGATGTTATAGCTTTTGGTAATGAGAATGGCCTTTTGATTCTTGCTTTTGTTTTTTGGGGGGGTAATGTTTTCAGATATCTGATCGTGAGTTTCTGATTCGGGTTTCCTACATGGAAATTTATAATGAAGAAATCAATGACCTTTTCTCTGTAGAGAACCAGAAATTGCAAATACATGAGAGTTTGGAGGTTGGTTGGCTATGGACATTTTTGACAGTTTTCAGTAGTTTCTTTAGATAGAATAACTAATTTTCTTGGCTTTTAGCGTGGGATATTCGTCTCTGGTCTGAGGGAGGAAATTGTTAACAATGCTGAACAAGTGTTAAAGCTCATCGAATTGGGAGAAGGTATGCCAGTGACACAAATCCTTGGCCATAGGCTTTTTAAATGTTCTTTTAGTTGGAATATTGTTTCTTTTATATCTCTTGAAAATCGTTTCTTACAGTTAATAGGCACTTTGGTGAGACAAATATGAATGTTCGTAGTAGTAGATCCCACACAATATTCAGAATGGTATGTCCTTGACCTGTTGGTTCATCAGCTCCAGTTATAAATCATTGGATTTCATGCAACTTTATCTTATGTGTGCAGGTGATTGAAAGCAAAGGGAAGGATACCAATTCTTCAGGGGATTCTTCAAGTGTTGATGCTATCCGTGTTTCAGTCTTGGTTTATACTCTGCTATTCCTTTTAAAAAATTGCACATGATCATTATTTTGTATTTTGGATGACATGATGTCTTTTTTTTCCCTCCCCTTTAAAATTTTATTACTTTGTTTCACGAAAAAAAAAAAAAAAAAAAAGAATTTGGTAGATTTAGCTGGGTCTGAAAGGATTGCTAAAACTGGAGCTGATGGAGTACGTCTTAAGGAAGGAAAGCACATTAATAAGAGTTTAATGGTTCTGGGTAACGTGATCAACAAACTAAGTGAGGGTGCAAAACAGAGGTATATGCTTCTTTCACCAAATCGTTTTGATTTGATAAAACAAGAATGTCATGGTGAAACAATTTCCAATGTAGGGGTCATATTCCTTATCGTGATAGTAAGCTAACACGAATACTTCAACCTGCTCTTGGTGGCAATGCCAAAACTTCAATTATATGCACCATAGCACCTGAGGAGGTATTCTATTATCTATTTCCAAAAAAATTCATCTTATGTTCAATTTCTATATAATTATGGCATCTTATGTTAAGTTTAGCATTTTCAGTTCTTGATATATTATGGTACCTATACATTTAGGTACACATTGAAGAAACAAAGGGAACTCTTCAATTTGCTAGCAGAGCAAAGCGCATCACTAATTGTGCTCAAGTGAATGAAGTATGTTCTTTGTTTTGTACATTTACTATTTTGTCACATGCATTAAACTATGATCTTGCTAGTATATGCTTTCTTTTTATGTTCATTACAATAGTAGACTTTGGTTTGTGTAATGGTAATACAACAACACTGATAAAGACTTTGATCACTTCCCCATATTTTCTAACAATAGGTAAATGGAATATTATTTCAGTTTTTTTTCTTAACCTGGTCATGTTATTTATTTCTTTTAGCATTAACTATTCAGTTTTTCATGTTTGCTTAATCTTTGAGCCTTTGTCACGGTTGAATGTTGTTATGGGTATGGGTGAAAAAGCTAGAGTGATATTGCCGCCCTATCCAGTAAACAAAATTGGTTCTTATTGTTGGATTGACAGCAATAATAAATCAAAGTGATATAAATTCCCAATATATTATGAGTGAAGTTTTGAGTTTATGATTGATTACATGTATTAAATTTCATACAATTCAGTTATCGTAAAATTTTGTGGGGTGCGCACTAAATCTGTAGGGATTAAAGCCTCTTGTACCTTTTTGCCAATCAAGTCAAATAACTAAAGATCATATTATTGATATGCGCAAACAAACATATGTGATATGTGATATGTGATTCATTCATCAAGTAGATTATATAGATTTATGAATTTTAATTTTTCTGTACAACCTAGTCAACCACTTGACATACTTGCACTTTGCAGATGTTGTGTACCCAATATATGATATTTTTCTCTGCAGCCATTAATACTTATTTGGGTATCATTGAACTTACTTCTTGATCCTTCGCATTAAATTTGATGATGCAACTAAGGCTAATAATGGTATATACATCTTCATAGATTTTGACAGATGCAGCCTTATTGAAGCGGCAAAAACTAGAGATTGAGGATCTTCGTAAGAAGCTTCAGGTGATGATCAACTTATGTTTATTTTACAGTGATGAGGTTAGACACAAACTAAACAGTTAAGTCTTGTTCAGGGATCTCATGCCGAGGTGCTGGAGCAAGAGATCTTAAAATTGCGGAATGATATGCTCAAGGTAGGGTGTTGTTTTTTTTTTTTTTTTGTTCTGTGAGATTTGGACCTTAATATCGAGCATCAAACATAAACTATATACCTTTGATTGGATGCATTTTTTTTTTTATTGTCCTGTTTTCCATTTTTCAGTATGAACTAGAGCGGGAGAAGCTTGCGACAGAATTGGAAGAGGAGAGGAAATCACATAAGGAACGTGATCAATGCATTCGTGAGCAACAGATGAAAATTGACAATCTAAGTAATCTTGTTTCTTTTTCAGACCTTGACAGAAACTCTAATCAGGTATTGCTTAGTAGTCTTATCAAAAATATTTCTATTCATGTAAATGCTATCTAACATCACTCTTGTTCCTATTCTGATTGTTTTTAGATTCTCTAGGCAGAATACTACCTTTCTTTCACTTCAGAAAGCATCTTGCATACATTAATTAAAACTCATCCAAGCCTTTGACCACTTGATTTTGTTAATAAGAATTGTTTTCTGCCATTCTGCTTCATCTACTAGTTCTGTAGCTTCTTTGAATTGCATAGATGCCTGACTGCAAGCCATTGAACACACCCAGGACTACTATAGCTATTTTATGATCTTACTGAAGATTCCTCTTCATAAAAATAGTGATATGCACACTCAATTTTAATGTTATTAGTGCCTGCTTTTGTTTTTTTAACATTTCTAATGGGTTATTGACGATCTCATTATTTGTATCTACTGGCAGGGACAGGGCTCTGCAAGACAAAGCCTAAAGGAAGAATGCAGTGAAAGTAGTGTACATCAAGGAGATGCTTTTAGCACCCCTTGTTTCAAGGCAGATCCCAAAGCCTTTGTTGTCAAGCGATCAAATTACTCAACACTGCCTGATTATAGCCCTCTTCCTGATACATTTAGCAATGTGGCTGATGAAGACACATGGCAGAAAATGAACAAAGGTTACATGGCGGACCTTGATTCACTTCAAATGACTCCTGCAAGAAAAGTTCAATCATTTCCTTCCAATGACATAACTCCTGTGAGTTTATATTGCTTTGATTTTTGTTTTTCCTGAACTTGATGGACTCATGTTATTTCTAATTGGTATATTGATATTATGTTTCAGGTAGCAAAAACAAAAATTTTATATTTCAATTTGTTTATGTTTATACTAAGAAGCCAAAGTTAATGATCATTAATTTGTTTCCCTCTTTAGTTGGCTTGTTTACTTCTAGATACTTCATATACAAATAGTCTCATTAATGGTGAAGTGAACAATGGTAAATTAGAAGCTGATTGTCTTACATTTTTCTTTTCAGACATTATAAACAAACATTCCTATTTTGTCATGGTGGTTGAAGTTGGCTTGATGAAATAGAAACATATTTTAAACATATAATAAACTTAGATCAATTATTCTGTAATATCTGACTAAGGTGGTAATGTACTTTTCATTTTGTATGATTTGTTACTTCTATTAGAGCCTAATGTTTTATGGTTGTTTTGTTTGGATTTTTTACGTTCTCTTAGGCTTGTTCAAATGATAATTTTAAACAAGAGGTTCAACAACTCAAGAGACAATTAGAGATTGCCACTGAAGACAAATATGAACTGGAGGTTAGTATATATTTTAACTTTAACTTGTTCTTCTTGGTTACTACAAAACTGTCAAATGCATTTTTTTTTTGGCTTAGAAAATGCATGTATATTGTAAATTGCTGATGCTGCTTGTCAAATTATTATCTTTTGCTTGCTTCATCTAACAGCCAATAGTAAGCCTTCTAAGCTCTAGTCCCCACTTTATGAAATTTTCAATGAAGTCTTTAATTTCCAAACTTGTTCATCTATATAGTTTCTTCCTGTCTTTGTTAGTTATATACTTTTTAATTAGTAAATTTCTGCTATATGTAAAAACTATAAGTGCACACTCTAGCTTTGACCTTGTTTCTGGTATTGATGCCATTCATTTTCTTGATGATTTATACTTCTCCATGCACATGTTTACAGAGAAAGCATGCAGAACAGATTATGCTGAACCATCAACTAATGGATGAAATATCCGAACTTCAACAAGAAGCAAAACTTATCCAAGAAATCCCTCAAAGGCTTAGTGAATCTGTGGGAAATTGCAAAGATGTCTATGAGGATATTTTGTCAATAGTACAGGTCAAATCTATTTCTATGTTTCAATTTGGGGGAATGGGGTTGATGGAGGGATAGGAGGGGGTCACTGGATTATGTACTTGTAAAAAAAAGGTGGTTGGAGCATACATATTCTGACCACTCTTCCCCTCTTCCTCCATTCTAAATACACTTGTCCTATTTGCATCTTTCGACCTTTATATGATGATAACCAATCAAATAACAATTATTTTTTTCTTTTGTGATCTCAACAGAGTTTTGTATCTGATGGGGAATCTTCAACTGCAAAATTGCTATCAAGCACAAGTGAAATTGGCAAAAGCCTTTTTACAACTTTGGAAACTCATTTCTCAATGGCAATGGATGACCGAAGTTCTTCCACTGGGAACAATTTTCTAATTCAAGAACAATGCAAAGTGCTTTATGAGAAGTTGAACAGTACAATTACATCGTTGGTATTATCAGAAACGCCATCCTCTGAGAATGAAGAAGTGAGGGCTCAACTATGTAGCTGTGGAAATAAGGTAGCTGCCAGGTCACAATTATCAAGTTATTGTTCATTAATTATGATTTTATTCTCCACAGTTCTGTTAGGATACTTTTTTTCGTTTTTCAAGATTTTGATACTTTAATCATCTATACTATATATTTCGACTGAAATTTTTACCTCAATTGGCCAGTTTTTTTCTTGTATAGTATGAGACTATGAACCAATAAATAGCTTTTAAGTTTTAAATGTTCTTCACATTTTTGTGCATTTCTAGGACAAAATAGTGGGAAGTATGAGCTTTTCTTGGTTCTCCTTTATGATGATAATATCTGTATCTGAAAACTCAAATCTCTTCTTTCTCCCACCCCCCTCTTTTATGATTCTGTATGACTTTACATTTACTTCTTATGGTCCTTACTAGAAACAACCCAAAGTATGGTTCTAGGAAATAGTTGTGCACACTTGAATGTAAGAATGATCTCCCTGGTCTTTTTCTGATGTCAGGACTCAGGACATGCTTGTTAGACAGTTACAAACCGTAGGAAGTATCCTGTTTGGTGTTAGATTCTGTAGTATGTAAAAGTTACATATATGTTTTTGGCTCGTTCTGATGATCGAAGAAGATTATTGAATTAGTATAAAGCGTTTGAATAGAGTAGCTTCCCTACTTAAAAATTTGAAAGTGAATAAATTGTTGTTGAAGTAGCTTTTAGGAATGCTTAAGTTATCCACCCTCCTAAACTTAATTTGTGAGGTTGGGTATGGTTGGTAAGTGTTAAGGATCATCATCAGAAGGTGATGTATTACCACATTATAGAAGAAGAGCAATTTTGTTAAACCAAATGCTAGAAGATTAGTCTCTAGTAAGAGAACAATGTCAGGAGCATCAACACCCTGCATAAAATGCTTTACAACCACAGATGCCTGACATTTGGGTATAAACCCATGAATCTTCTCCCATAGAACATATGAAAAAGAACTAAATTATGGCTAAAGTTATAGAAAGTGTTGTAGGTTGCTTTCCATCTTTGTTAAAGGTTTAGTTTCTCTGTTTAAGGGCTGCACTCAGGGAGGAGAAACTGCTTGTTGGAAGGAAGAACTGAGCAAAGAGCTGAACACCATCAAGGAAAGATATTATGGCTTGGAGAAAGAGTTAGATCACAATAACCAACTCCTGGTGGTTTCTAAAGAAAGGTATGATAGCTTGGAAAGAGAGTTTCGGCTATTGAAAGAAGATAGAGATCTTTTGCACCAAATGGTCTCTGACTCATCTCAAAAACTATCCCTGGTTACTGACCAAAAGGAAAATGTTTTGAAGGATTTGAACACTGAAGTACAGAGAAGGAAAAATCTTGAAGAAGAGATCAAACAGTTTAGTGTTGCTTTTGCCTCTCGTCAGAGATCACTTATGTCTTTCCATAGTGATATTAAGTCTAATTGTGAAAAACTGAGAACTCAATGTTTAGTTTCTTTACCCAAATCTCGTGGGTGTTGAAGGTCGTTAGTGCTAGTTTAATGTTATGGCAGGCTTACAATTTGATTGTTTCCTTTGTATTTGAGACGAACATTATGACCCTTGTTATGTATTTAAATGGATCATGCTTTAAGCTTATTTATTCAGTTATTTAGAGATGTATTAATGCTTAACCATGAGGACTAGTTTAGGAATTGGAAGTTTTGAGTTAGTTGAAAATTACCATGTTTTGGTGAGATGTAGAAAGAATTTTCTTTAACAAAAACGATTTGTTTTATGTGTTTGGTTGTGACTTTGAAAATGATTCCTCCCAAAAGCATTTTGTCATTTGGTTTTCAAGGAAAATCATTAATATTTCAAAAAAATAGTGGTAGCAGGACAGACAACGGTGGTGGTGGCGGTGGTGGTGGTGTGATGGCACATGGGAATAGAGGGGATGAGGAAATAAGGGAATGACAAAAAAAAGTTTTCCCTCTCTTTTGGTTTTTTTTTGTTTTTTTTTTTTTGTTTTCCATTGACTATAGACTTTGTTTTTGTTTATATCAAAGCACTAATGCCGTTTAGTAATGTTGTTCTAATGACGTTGTTTAAGTGTTGAAAAAATACGTGTAAATAAAAAAAATGTTGTGTTGTTTAAATAACAAAAATGATTGTTTAAACAATACAACTAAACAGTCTTATAACATACAAAAATCATTGGTCAAGAATATTGTGTCAAAATAAAGAGAGCTTAACCATTCAGACTAACTTTGGTCTTTATTGGGAAACGGTACGTGGTAATTAGACCATACATATTACCTCTTTGCAGCTGTAGTAATGATTTTAAGTGGGGTTCGGTCAAAGAGTAGAAACTGTGAGGACAAAAATATCCCATATAGTGAGACTTGCTCGATTATAGTTTTTACTGCTTTTTAATACAGTGAGATTCGCTCAATTACTCCATAAGTGTGCAATAGAATACCAGTTCACATTTCCTCAAGATTTGCTCAATTCCTGCTCTGTATGATTTTTTTAGAGGTATTTTAATGTGGGTTGTCCGACAAATTTGGTATCTTGTCACTTTCATTTCCCCAAAAGGAGGGGATGCTTTTTGAATGGTTTTTAACGAAAATGTGAACACTAATACTCTGTGGGGTTGATTAGAACTACCAACTTTTTTATCAAAAGAAGATTAGAACTACCGACTTGTTTATCAAAAAAAAAAAAAAAAAAAAAAGATTAGAGCTACCGACTTGACTGATTATGATGGAAATTGAGGTCCATTTCAAATCCCATCAACTTGAATGCATCAAAATTTTATAACACGTTGTGGAGCCCTACATGATTGGATAATACATTATACATCAAAGCATCTATCACAACTATGTTGATATTAAAAGTGTAATCCATTAGGTGCTACAAATTTTCAAACTACAAATATTACGTGATTTTGCATATTCACTAGACAATGATCAAACCAGATTCCGATAAATCAGGAATTGTTGTTCAATAATACGAATTGGCATGGCTGTTGCAGGAAGTATCAAAACTGGTAGCTTTATCATCTGACTCTTCGGTTATAGTTTTTTATATTTCTATTCGGATTATAATAGCCATTATCACTTCGATTAATAGGTAGGGTCCATTAATCATTAAGCATACTTTTAATTCTTGGTAAAGCTTGCTTTTCTTTTTTTAATCTTAATTCGTATCCACGAAATTAAAAAGAAACCCAAAATAAAAAAAGTTTTAGAGGCACGAGCTAGTTCTTTTTTTTTTTTGGTCAACAAGCATCATCCATTTCTCTCCTAACTAAATTGTGAACACAAAGTTTGGATGCAGAAATGCTTTGCTTTCACTCGCATTCTCATGAAGTAGCATGAAATAGATTTGCCACACATTTTTCGAATTCAACAACTATGCTTTCAAATTGATTCTCAATTCTGTGACTCTTTGAGGTTTGCCGAATTACTAATTCGCTTGCCCTGTATTGCCTTTGATTAGTTCTATTCTACTACATTTTATGAGTTTAGCTTCCATGCCAAATCATTGACTATTAGTCTTTGTGTAAATTACTTGACCCTCATACCAACTTATTATGCGCCTACAAACTGAAAGAAGGTGGCACTCTTTTAAAGCATGAAAAAGTATGACAAATCAAGGTATGGATATAATTGTAATTTTCAGCCAAAAAAAAAAAAAAAAGAAAAGAAAAGAAAAAGAATATAATTATCATTTTCACGTCCATAAATTAGGGGCATAAGAGAGAATTTTGGCTCATACGCAACCACAAAATTTATTTAGTCAACTATATTTAACTATGAATGTTTGCGTGTGTATCTATGAAAGGATTATTGATAGGGCTGTAATCAAACAATTTCAAGAATCCAGATATAGCAGCAGCATTCAATTTGCCTCTGTTTCCATCAGCTTTGTTGTTATGGGCACCCTTCACACATAAGACAATTTTTAGTGACCATCATAATAATTTTGTTATGGGCACACTTCACACATAAGACAATTTTTAGGGACCATCATAATAATTTACATATCCAGAAGAGAGAGAGAGAGAGGGTTAAAGAGGGTTGATGACAACAAATAGGCATTGATGACCAGAACACTGAAATGGAATACTAGATTAAAAACACACCTTAACCATTATGTCCTGGCAATCTTCGCAACTCATACGATAAAGATTCTAATTTAATGAATTTTATGTACCTCCCATTTTGTTCTTTATATATTTGTCCATTTATATTTATATATCATAATTTCCTCACTTTTTTTAACCCTCCCTTCTCTCTGTTCTAATTTTCAAAACATTCAAACAAGAGGAAGAGGCATGCAATCTCATGTTTTTTTTTTTTTAATCTCCCTCTTACCATTAACTTTCCCCCCCAACTTCCAAACGTAATGTTAGTTTGTCGAACTTTTCTGTCCAGCTGATGGGTATGCTTTGTCTATCCCAATTATAAGTCACCTGCACTACTTCATCATCCAAGTCTTCCCACTGCTAAAACAGCAAAACTAGCAAACAGACAATCTTTCAGCCCCTCCAAAACCCTTCAACACAGACCTATTGAAATGGCTTCCTCACCAGCCAAACCATTAAAACAGCTTGGAGAACTTCTACAAGAGCACCAAGAACCTTTCGTCCTAGAGGATCACCTTAGAGAAAGAGGGTATCAGAAGAACAGCTTAAATTCTAAAGGTACTTTTGGCTGCTGCAGCCACAGCAACTCAACCAAGTTTCTAAAGAGGTCAGCCAGCTGTGGCCTAATCAAGAGCAGAAAGGGTATTCCACACTGTACCAAAATCCTCAGAACTGTATGTAAGAAGTTTGTTTCCACTAAAGAGGACCAGAGCATGAAGAGTTGTGACAGTAGAAATGAAGAAAATGGTGTCACTGAAATGGGCAGTGATGTCCAAGAAATTGCAGAATCAGATAGATTTTCCTCCGCTAGCAGCAATACAGTGTTCAATTCATGCTGTGAGAGTGATAGGGAAGAAACATCAATTTCATTGCCTAAAGATCGCATCACCTTTGATGAAGAAACTTCCCAAGCTTTGAAAATCTACAATACAAGAGAGAAAGAGGTGGAAACACTATTTTTCCAATTACCCTCTTCTTAAGTTTTTTACTGTCCTTTTGAAAACCCCTTTCAAAATTGTTGATTTCAGCATGGTTGCTCACAAAAAGTTAACAGGCTGCAACAGGTTACAGATAGAACGCTTCGGTGGAGAATCATGGAAGACAGTCAGCAACTCAGCCCTGTATCAGTACTAGAAGAAGTACCCTCCCATGAAGGTTATAGTCTACTACACCTTCACTTTAAGCTTATATTATTTTATTTTTTTTTGTTTCTCTACGTTTGTTAACTGGCTCTTTCAAACAAAACAGTGCAACAAAATGCTAGGATTAGACAAGAAGAGAATCTAACAGCTTGTTCCAAGAAGGTTTTAGAAGACTCACTATCTTCAGCTCCATCAAGGGAATTACTTTTTCGCTCAGCAATAGAGAAATCAAGTTGTACAGGATTGCAGGGGCTCAATGAGTCTAACCCTCCCTTGCAGTTCTTGAAATTGAAAAGAGTATTGCAGCAAACAAAGAAACTTTTATTTGATTGTGTGAGGGATGTGGTAGAGACCCATGTGAGGAATGAGAGAGGGCAGCAACACTACAAAGAGTTCTTGGGGCCTGAAGAGCTTGGGATGCTCATCTGTGAAAGAATAAAGTCAAGGGGGAAACAGGTTGGAGACAAAAAAAAGAAGAATTATTTGTTGGACTTGGATTTCATGGATTCAGTGGAAGAATGGAGTGATTTTGAAAAGCAGAGGAGGGAAGTTGAGATGGAGATTGGAGATGCCATTTTGGAAGAGATCAAGAATGAACTTGTCACAGAAATGATTGATTTTCTGGAGCCAACTACATGTAGAACTTATTTTCTGATTTAATTACTACCTCTTCTATGTCATCTCATCTCTAAATTGATTCCAAACACCAACTAGCTGATCTATGCGGATTCCCCATATGCAAAAGAGAACAGATGTATATACCAATTTGAGCCAGAAGAGAAACCATACACACATTCTTTGTGGTATTTGGTGAGTTACTCCATTTTTGAGCGCATATTGTCTTCATATAGTTCAATATTATTCACATTCAACGCACTGTAACTCAGTGGCATTGTCTAGTTCACTTAATTTGATATTGTCTGTTAATATCCAGCATATTTACACTGAACATGCAAATGTGTGCACACTCGGGACCAAGTATGCTTGTGACTAAGTATTCTAAAAATCCATGGGTGTTTAATCAGTGGTGGTTGATTTATAAACCACCAACAGTGACAAATCACAAGGCATTAAGATATTTGCTTTCAACTTTATTAAGTACCAAGGTTGCTTTGTCCTACAAGCATGTGTTCCTGGGCTGCCTGGAAAATGAACCAGGCTGGACTCCAAATATATATATATATATATATATATATATCTTTTTGGTGCAGGGTTATCCTATTAACCTTCAGTGAATATATATTGCATTTTAACAGATCATATTAATTAAAAAAAGAAGAAAAAGAAAAGAAACAAGTTTGTTGGAATGGGGTTTCCTATTTTGATATCTAGCTTACAAAAATGTAAGAGTAACCCTCGTTGAAAAGAAAGAATACTGAAAACCAAGTCTGGGTGAACCTTTCTCCAATATAAACATTCCTTCAAGTGACTGTATATTGAATAACTTCATACGTATTCAATCTTTCAAATCTGTTAGTCCAATAAATACCAACCTTTCTGTGACCTGTCTCTCTCCTCTTTCACATTTTTTTGAAAAGTGTAGACCAAACAATTTCATCAATTTTTTTACATTTGGTGGTTTTGACTTTTAACTACGGTCCATGTTTTCTTATGTGCATGATTTCTTTAATTCCATTAAAATTTGAGACGTGTGTAATTTGGTATGCTTTGGTTCATTCGTTCCAGTTCGATCCATTTTGGTTCATTTCGGTCTGTTCGGTCTATTTTGGACTGATTGGGTGTTAAATTGATTCTTTTTGTTGGTTTCTTTTTCAATTTTGAGCTCAAAATTTCATTTTTTTTCCCATTAATTTTGGGTTGAAAATTATAAAATTTTATTCTATTTGGGCCAAATTCTTAGATTTAGACCAAAATATACATACAAAATAGACATTAGAAATTGTAGATAAGGACCCTAAAAAGGCAATAAAATTATAATTATTCAAAAGATTACCTTAAAAATTCAATTTTCAATAACATATGCATTATACTTATATTTGGAAAGATACAAATGCTATAATTCTAATATAAATAATAATTTAAACTTAATGTAACATGTTATATGTGTTCCATGAAATGAGGGTGTATGTTTTTTATTTGTTTTTAAAAAAATTCTTGAATATGTTCAAATTAGTCAACTGATTATGGTATTTTTTTAAAAAAAATCATTTTAATAACATCTGCTTCATTTATACAAAAAAATATTTAAGAAAAGAAAATACTTTTCATTACATTACATACAAATTATAAAGAAAAAAAAATATATATATATATATTTTTTTTAAATGACACATGCACTATTTATCCTACAAATTTTACATTATATTCTCATACAATAATTATATGGTATATTTTTTTTAAAATCATTTTAATAACATCTTCTTCATTTATACAAAAAAAAAAAATTTTAAAAGAAAATTAATACTTTACATTACATTACATACAAATTAAAAAAAAAAAAACTTTTAAATGACACATGCACCATTTATCCTACAAATTTTACATTATGTTCTTATACAATAATTATATTACATTTTCTCATGTATTGTGTGAGTTTGCAAATAGTTCCATTATAATTTGAAAGCAATGTGTTGGTTTGTTCGTGGTGCCTACTTACTGTGCACTACTATATAAAACGAAAAAAAATAATTAAGTACTTTCGGAAACATACTTACTGTACACTACTATATAAAACGAAAAAAATAATAATAATTAAACTTCCGGAACATAACCGATATGACAATCCACACCAATAAAAACATTGTCATCTAATACAAAAAGTTAATTTTTTCACAGCTTCTGTTATTTTTGAACTAGGAAGCTTGTTTTTATTGGTGTAGAAATCCACATTAGCTATACTCTTCGAATATCTAATAATTAAACTCCAACAATTATTGCAATAACCGATCAATCTGATTCATCATTAGTTAGTGGTGGATTGAGATCAGGTGTAATAAATCGTGCAATACTTTTTCAATGGTTATAACCAAAAATTAAGAAAATTACTTGTAATACTCGCCAACGGATCAAAGAAGTTACAAAAGTACAAATATTTAAAAGTTAGTAGAGGTAAAAAGAAGAAAAAATTTGAAACTTTTTATAAGTAAATTAGGGGGTATTGCATGGTGCTATATTCCCTAACCAGATCCAAATCCATCAATGGCAAGAGCATTTGCAGTCTACAGTTTACGCCAGAGGTTAATTTGTCAAATTCAAATAAACAAATATACAATTTAAATAAATGCACACAACTTATCATATATAGTGAATACAGTGCGGGTATTTGCAATTGGCAAATAAATCATATACGGTGAATATAGTGAGGCTATTCGCAATTGGCAAATAATTGTATACAATGAAGTACTTAACATTCACAATGAGGCTTTTAGCAAATACTTGTTAATGACGCAATAAATTAATTTTTTAGAGTTTGTAGTTAATTCGGCCGTTAAGGTCCAGATTCTTTTTTTTTCACCTATATAAATTTGGATATTATTCTAGATTCTCATTCTATTAGTTAAGTTCCCGCATAATGTGTGATTCATTTTGTTAGTTTTCTCTAATATTTTAATAATTGTACTTCTAAAAAATTGTAATATTTAGTGTTCTATTTTATAAACAAATCAAAAAGACAATAGAAGTAGTGTAATAATTTGATCATACTATATGTATTTATAAATTTGAAAGCTTGTTTCATGCCTACTAAAAAAATGCAAAATATTTGTAAATTTGTTTGTGTTTCTAGCGATACTCTTCTTTTAAATATGGCAAAGAGGAAGTCACGGATTGAGAAAACATAAGAGAGATTTTTTTTATTTTTTTACGGTGATTTAGAAAGAGGGAGAAAATACTAAAGTAGAATAGAATTTTGTAATTTGTTGTAATAAGAGAGAGAACACTAAACATGCTATACTAATTAAGATAGTATTTTTTTTTTTTTTTTTTGAATTGTTAGATTGCTTGAGATCTACGGGAGAGAAAATGTGTAACTTTTATAAAGTTACACCAGGTGTAACTTCACTAACTCTCTCTCTCTCTCTCTCTCTCTCTCTCTCTCTATATATATATATATATATATATATGTAAGTTTGCAATTTGTTTCCCTAGCCCAAGGGATGGATGAGTTTAGGCCCAAAAAGCCCAATACAATGAGTTTGTAGAGAGTGGGTTCGAAAACTGGGCTTTAATGAGTTAGACAATAAGTAAAGTGGATCCAGATAACAGAAAAATGAAGATAGGCTGTTTTAATCTAAAGAAAATCGTCCTCGGCACAATTCGAGGAGATCAATTCTTATATATTTCTTCTCAAGTTTGGTTACAAATTCCACTCTTGACTGCTACAGTGTTTCTCTTTTTATTTTTTGATCTCTTTCTTTCAAGGATTTCTTTCTATTTTATATTATCCCTTTCTTCCATCTTCACCATCCACATGTAGATTAGATTGTTGGAGTTGATCCTTGTCCCATCAGTCCTTTCCTAAAGTCTTTGGGAGTAGCTGTAAGGCAGAAAATTACTGTTCAAGTATCACTTCCTCGTTAATGTGGCCAGAGAGTTAGCTATAGAGCATTCAATGCGGTGGTAGCAGCTTTCTCTTAGATATTTTATAGCTTTTCTCCTGTTTTGTGCTTCCATGAAGTATATCCTTATCAATAGAATCTCCTGGAAGGTTGCTCTGGGCAACCAGACACACTATTTGATCTCTACTTCGCTTATCCAAGGAGACACTCCTCCTCAGCCTACCTTCCCTAGCCTTCTCAGTTGTAACTTACTCATGGAGCTTTGGATCTTACGTCTTCATTACTGTTTATCTGTCCTCGGACTAATAAGTGTCCTCAGACAAGGCCCAAGGCCTAATATGCATTCTTGGGCCTCTTTTCCCTACAATAGCCCCTCAAAACTTTGGTTTTCCCTTCGTATCCAGGCAGAAAAATAGGGTTTTAACTTCTGAAGAATTAATTTCATACGTTTCCTTAACTTCCACACATGAGAATGTTGCTTCGCGTGTCCCATAACTGATCCTGACGCTTCAGAGCTCGAAGCGTTTCATTAAATGCTCTAGGCGGCACTCTGTTCCCCACATCCTACAATGAGATGAAGATCTTACGGCTAGCGTTTCCCCTTAAATTTTGCTCGGGATAACTTCCACCCAGTTCCGCTTCTTATATAAGGTGCTGGGGGGGAGTCATTTTTTCCCACTTCACAAATCTTCGAGTTCTCAAGAAGTCCCAAACTCTCAAACCTTCAAGGCCTCCCAAGTTCCTAAATCTTCCAAGTCTTAAAAATTTTAAACCTTTAAGAAGTTCAAGAAACAACACACGTGCTCATTCTCGTAAGTTTCTTTCTTTTTGGGTTCTTTTCTCCTCGGCTGATCTCCTCAGCCTTCTAACCTTAATTTCTTTTTCAGAAACGTTCCCCTCGCTTCTCACTCATTAGCTTAGATGGGTAGATTCAAACACCTTGTAGATTCTCCCGTTGATATGGAGGGTTTTAGGGCTAAGTACCACATCCCTCAGGGAGTATCCTTGCAGTTCTGCGCCCCGGACCAAGTGCTCGAGGGGGAGGTGGTCATTCCCATGATCGCCTTCATAGAAAGGGGGATGACACTTCCCATGGGTAGGGTAACTAGAGATTACCTACGCACCCATAGGCTGTGCCCCCATCAGTGCACGCCTAACCTCTTTAGGATCCCGGGTAGTGTAGATGCTCTCAATGAGCAAATGAGGTCAAATCTCACCTGGCATGATGTCGTATGGATGTACGAGTGCCACCTTCTCGGAGACGCATGATACTATCTTAAGTTTAGATCCTTGGTGGTCAGGCTCGTCTCATGCCTCCCTAAATCCAATAAGGGCATGAAAGATGACTACCTGATAGTCTTGAGGGCCTAGCACGACGGTCTTCACTGCCCGGTCTCAAAGGGGGAGCTTGGTGGGGTGTCTTAAGCTTAGGCTTGCTTCCCTTTTTTTTTTACATGAGCATTTAGTTTAGTGACTTTACTGCTATCGTTTTTCCTTTGGCATTTTGTTCGTTTTTGATTGATGGCTTTGTTATCCTAATCGTGTTTTCACTTCTTGGATGTTTTTGTAGATAAAAGATACGTAGCTCCTAACCGCAATCTCGTCAACTTTGCGGGCTTAAACAAGGTGCTAAGGTCTGAGTTGTTCATGAGTGAAGATGAACAATTGCGAGCCATCCACCTCATCCTCGATTTCGTGCCCTTCTCAGATAAGTTTCAAGACATGGACTATGAGATAAGGGCAGGTGATCCAAGGCTAGCCCGAATAGACATCTCAATTTTCGGCTTCCTTGCTTGAGACGATCTTCCACCAGTTGAGCTGCCTCTCCACCATTCTTCCCGTGAGGTAGCAGCTCCAAGGGAAGAAACAGACTCCTCCTGCCTGTCATTTGAGGACGAGATAGACCAATTTCATCTCGAGGAAGAAGAGAAGGCGCAAGAAGAGCCTTTGGAAATCTCGGACTCTAAAGGTGATCTTGACAGGTCTTCTGCAGTTAGCTCACCCAAACTTATAATTTCCCGGGTGGACGATAGCTCCAAGGAGGAAGAAGAGATGGCTCTGAACTAAAGGACAGGCCTGAGGGACCTCATCACGGGGAGGAATAAAGGGTCATCATCAAAAGAGGCCCCAAAATCTCAGCTCTCTCCTACTTTTCCCCCTCCCTTTCCTCTTTCCATAACCGGCCTGCTCTCAATCCCAAACTTGAAGAAGAAAAGAAAGGAGCAGGAATTGGAAGAGGGTGAGGTGGCCCGCCAGAAGCAGGCCAAACAGCAAAAGACGGCTAAGGGCTAGGTGAGGGTCTCCTCAGTTAAAAGCATTGAGGACCCTAATGCGGCAGAGGTGCGCCCTCCATTCCCAGTGTAGGCCCTTCTACTGGAATTGGAGGGCACAACCATTCCAGGGGGTTCCTTTATTCGAGAATTTCAGAAAGGGCATGCCCATTACCTAGCCGAGGCCTTAGAGCAGCCCCTGTTGCTGCCTAAGGACATGGCTACCCCTAAGGCAGCTGACACCAAGTCAAAGACAGCTGATCCCGTGGAGGACCCTCCTCGAGCCAAGGCGTAGCTCTATGATCTTTTTGCTCTCTTTTTCCTTTTTTGTATTATATTTTTTTTTTGTTTTTGTCTAGTTTTTTTTTTTTTTTTTTTTTTTTGGGTGGTAGTTTGCTACTGTCTATAATGTACCCTCATTCCCTTTGTTTAATGAAAAGATATCAATTTTTGCTTTATGAATCTTCATTTATTTTGCAATATTTACCTATGGTTGGTGTGGTTATCATTTTGCTTTTTAATAAGACTTGAGATTGATGATGTCCTTAAGGGTGAATACCCACACTTTAACAAAAGCTAGTAGTAATAATTTGCCATTAACTTAAACAAATTATACTTGTGTACATGGTGAGAAAAAATGGCTAAGTCCTTAGAAATAAACGAAATACATAGTAGGAAAGGAGGATGTCTGAGATATCTCATTTTAAGAGTTTCTTATTAATTTACCCTTGGAATCCTTTAATTAAGACTGATGATGCAAAGAAAATCAGTAGACTGAATGCTTTAGGCTTCACAAGGGTTGGAAGATCTGAAAAAAGAAAACACACGATCAAAAGGTGACTGGGACGGACCGGCCAAGAAGCCTCCAACACTCAAGTTAGTTTTTCTCTCAAATTCTGGAATACCAACTTTGTGGGAATTGTCTCTTACGTACCTTTGCTTATCGTAAATGAGTTTTTATATAGTTCAAATTATAAGTGGTTACTTGTTTAGTAACTTCTCCCATATTTGAGGAGGTTAGGAGCTTTACACTCCATTCTTATAACCGTTATAGAAGTTATGACATTGATTCTTATCTTCTATAACTGCCATTGGAAGTTAAGTGCTTGGTAGGAAGTTACAATGGTGCGTCAGGATCTCACCACTTATTTTGATTCATAAGCCCGTGTGGACAAATCTTGTATTGGGGGTTGTCCATGTCTGGACAACCATCCTAGGTTTGGAATTGGACGAGGCCGTCCATGTCTTGGACGGCCATTCTTCTTTGGACGAGCTCCTCTCAAAGAGCATGACTAATACGGTGGGTGGATAGCAGGCCTAATTATCATGGTGTTTTATATTCTAAGGACAACTACTCAAGGACGAGTCATACTTGGTGGTGAGCTTTCCGAGTGTTAATGTCCCCTAGGTGTGATCTGAGGAATTCAACATGTCCAAAGTTCTGTTAAACACTTAGAAAAACGACTTAAAATGTCAATTTACATAATGTATGCGGTTCGAGGAACCAGGCGTGACCAATGTTCTGTTTGATACTTAGGAAAATGTCATGAAGTATTAATTTACTCACAGTCGGTGGTCCGAGGAACCAGACATAACTAAGGTTCTGTTTAACACTTAGTAGAACAAGCTGAAGTGTTAATTTACCCAAAACATGTGGTCCGAAAGACTAGGCATAACTAAAGTTCTATTTAACACTTAGTAAAACAAGGTGAAGTGTTAATTTACCCAAAACATGTGGTCCGAGAGACCAAGCATAATTAAGGTTCTGTTTAATACTTAGTAAAACAAGCTAAAATGTTAATTTACCCAAAGCATGTGGTCCGAGAGACCAGGCACTAAGGTTCTGTTTAACACTTAGTAAAACAAGCTAAAGTGTTAATTTACCCAAAGCATGTGGTCTAAAAGACCAGGCATAACTAAGGTTCTGTTTAACACTTAGCAAAATAAGCTGTAGTGTTAATTTACCCAAAACATGTGGTCAGAGACACCAGACATAACTAAGGTTCTGTTTAACATTTAGTAAAATAAGCTAAAGTATTAATTTACCTAAAACATGTGGTCCGAGAAACCAAGTATAACTAAGGTTCTGTTTAACACTTAGTAGAACAAGCTAAAGTGTTAGTTTGCTCAAAACATGTGGTTCGAGAGACTAGACATAATTAAGGTTCGGTTTAACATTTAGCAAAATAATAAGCAACGCATAATATTATTGACAAAAATATGGTAGAAAAGACTTTTACTAATAATAATACATTCGCAGGTTATTTACATTCCATGGGCCTAGTACATCGTTTTCATCTAGATCTTCTAAGTAATATGCATCTATTCCAGCCACCGAGATGATACGATACGGCTCTTCCCAGTTGGACCCTAACTTTTCTTATGCTGGGTTCTTTGCAATACCCAATACCTTTCTTAATACCAGGTCTCTAGGTGCTAATGGCCTTAGCTTTATGTTGGCATCATACCCTTACTTGAGTTTATGCTGATAATACGCCAATTGGACCATGACATTTTCTCTTCGTTCTTCAATTAAGTCCAAGTTCTTTCCTAACTGCCCATCATTGTTGCTCTGAGTGAAAGAACTCATTCTCAGTGTTGGGAATTCAGTCTTCAGATGAATAATAGCCTTGGCTCCATAAGTCATTGAAAATGGTGTCTCTCCTGTTGATCTATGAGGTGTGGTTCGATATGTCCAAAGGACGTGTGACAACTCTTTCATCCATTTTCCCTTCGCATCATCCAACCTCTTCTTGAGTTCACTTACTATGACCTTATTAACAGCCTTGGCTTGCCCATTCCTTTAAGGATAAGCCAGAGTGGAATACCTATTCGTAATTCCCAGGTCGCAACAGTACTTCTTGAAGGCTTTACTATCAAACTGAAGACCATTATCAGAGATGAGGGTGTGGGGGATCCCAAACTGAGTGACAAGATTTTTCCAAACAAATCTCTTGGCATCCATGTCCTTGATATTTGCCAATGGTTCAACTTCAACCCATTTGGTGAAGTAATCCGTGCCGACCGACAACCATCTCTTATTCCTTGCTGCCTTAGGGAAAGGTCCAACAATATCCAAACCCCATTGAGCAAATGGCCAAGGGCTGGACAGAGGATTAAGGATTCCTCCTGGTTAATGAATGTTTGGGGCAAATCTTTGGCATTGGTCCCACTTCTTCACATATTCTTGCGCTTTCTTTTGCATGTTCGGCCACCAATATCTCTACGTAAGGGCTTTGTGAGACAAGGATCTGCCTCCTGTGTGGCTTTCACAAATTCCTTCATGTAACTCCTCTAGAAGCAGCTCTAATGCCTCAGGGTGTATGCACTAATAAAATTATGGCCCCCGAGAAAGAGCGTTTGTATAACTTTTGGTCATCGGACAGCCAAAACCGAGGAGTCTTTCTTCGTACCTTGTTAGCCTCGAACTTCCCTTGGGGCAAGATATCCTCCTTAAGGTATTGTATGATAGAGTCCATCTAGCTAGGTCCCACTCCAATTTGATGAATATGAACCACGTTTCTCCTTATTAAAGTGGGTTTACATAAGTTTTCCACAAGGATCACTCGAAATAAACTTTGTGCCGAGGAGGTTGCGAGCATGGCAAGAGAGTCAGCATGTGTATTTCTGCCTCTAGGGATTTGTAATAAAATGAAAGACTCAAATCCCGACTGCAAGTGTCTAACCTGATTCAAATATTCCTGCATTCTGAGATCTCTAGCTTCCAACTCTCTCCCTACCTGGCCTACAACCAATCTCGAGTCTGAAAACATCTCTACTGCATTTCATCCTATTTTTTGAACCATAGTCATCCCTACCAATAGAGCCTCATACTCGGCCTCATTATTGGTGGCCGAGAAGCCCAACCTCAATAATGATCTTTTCAGGAGAAATTATAACTAGCCCCACTCCAGATCCTCTTTGATTCGCTGCACCATCAACGTGTACTCTCTAGGGTAAAGGCTCTTGCAGGGAGACCATGCCAACTGATTTTCCATCCACGTTTTGCTTCTTAACTTTTTCTTCAAATGGGGTTTCAGAAAACTTAGCCACCAAATCAGCGAGGACTTAACTCTTGACAAAGGTGTGAGGCATGTACTTGATATCAAAAGCCCCTAGGATTGTACCCTACTTAGCAATCCTCCTTGTGTAATCAGCACTCCAGAGTAGAGATCTAAGCGGAAGTTGGGTTAGGACAACAAGTGTGTGTGATTAGAAATAGTGGGAGAGCTGACGCGTGGCATGCACCACTGCTAAAATGGCCTTCTCTAGTGGTAGGTAACGGACCTCAGCCTCATGTAGTGATTTGCTCACATAATAAACTAGCATTTGCACACCACTATCAACACGTACCAGCACCAAGCTCATCGCATGGAAGGCCATTGCAATATAAGCAAACAAAATCTCATCTACCTCGGGCTTGAATATAATGGGTGATCGAGAAAGGTATTCTTTTAGCTGCTGGAAGGCCAGGACGCACTCTTCGGTCCATTCAAATCCATTCCACTTGTGTAACAACTAAAATAAAGGCCTATACATGTCTGCTGACCGAGAGATGAATCGGTTTAGGGCAGCAATCATTCCTGTCAACTTCTGGACCTCTTTAGGATTCCGAGGTGGCTGTAAATTGTTAATTGCCCTAATTTGGTCAGGATTGACTTCAATTCTGCGGTGAATAACCATGTACCCCAAGAACTTTCTTGATCTGACACCAAAAAAGCACTTAGAAGCATTAAGTCGCAGCTTATGTCTCCTCAAGATCTCAAAGATATTCCCGAAGTCGTTAACATGCTCGGATTCCAACTTACTCTTGACCACCATGTCCTCTATATAAATCCAATGTTTTTTCCTAGATGTGGCTCAAACATCCTAGTTATCATCCTCTGATAAGTAGACACTGCATTCTTTAGACCAAATGGCATCACCTTGTAGTGGTAATTCCTAGTAGAAGTGACAAATTTATATTCTTCTGATCATCTAAAGCTAGAGGTATCTGATGATACCCTTGAAAGGTATCCAAAAAGCTTATCCGAGGATGGCTTACCATTGCGTCCACTAACTGATTAATCTGAGGCATGGAGAAGGGGTCCTTTGGACATGCCTTGTTCAAGTCTATGAAGTCTACACATACCCGTCACTTCCCATTCTTCTTCTTTACTACCACTGTATTAGCCAATCATTCAGGGTAGAATACTTCCTTAATAGCCCTAACATGTTTAAGCTTATTCACCTTCTCCTTGACAGCATCAGAATGCTCTTTAGATGAGCGCTGAGGTGGTTGCTTCCTAAGGAGGACAGCTAGGTTGATATTCAGATAATGGCAAATGAAGTCTGGATCCACCCCAAGAGCTTCATAAGCATTCCATGCAAACACATCAATATTCCTTCTTAGAAATGCTAACAGTTCTCCCTTCTCCCGAGGAGGCAGTTGATTTCTGACTCGAAAAAACATTTTCGGATCACCGTTTATATCAATTTCCTCTAACCTCTCACACTTTGCCTCCTCCGACACCGCATCCGTAGATAGGGCCAGAATCCTTGATTGCTATGAGCCCCCCTCAGTAGAGGCCGAGGACTCAGCTTCAAGCTGATGTATAATTACAGCCATCAGGCATTGCCTAGCCATGGATTGACTCCCAACAAGCTCTTCAATCTGGTCCTCAGCGGATATTTCACCTTCAAATGCAGAGTTGAAGAAAATGGCCCCTAGGGCATGGAGCCAGGACCTCGCCACAATGGCTGTGTAGGGAGAAAAAGCATCTACCACGATGAAGTGTACCTCCTCTACCTCTGAACCTACTTGCATAGGCAATTTAATTTGATCCCTTGGAATGACAACCTTCCTATCAAAACTTACCAAAGGTGAATCATCGGTTATCAAATCCTAGGGCTTCAAGTGCAGCCCTTTGTATAAGTCAAGGTACATAATCTCTGCACCACTGCCTTGGTCTACCAATATCCTCTTTACATCATACCCTCCTATCCTGTGCGTGACCACTAAAGCATCATCGTGTGGCTATATGGTTCCAATCTTGTCCTTATTTGAAAAACTTAATGCCGATCGGATCTCCATTCTAGCCCTCTTCTGCTCAAAATTAGAACCTCGGCTAGTGGCCGAGCTACAGACATCACCCTGGAGGGATGAGAACTAGTTCTCCCAAAAGCAGCAAAGATGACATTAATTATACCCAAATGGGGCCTTGAAGAAGCATTCCCTTGAGCCCTTGACCCTAAATGGTCTCCCTACCCATTGGGCCTATACAAAAACTATTTTAACCTTCCATCTCTGACCAGTTACTCTAGATGACTCCACAGAGTTCTGCAGTCCTTGGTGGTATGTCCTCGTTCCTGGTGATAATGACGGTGAAGACTTTGGTTGCGCCTCATGGGTCTCCTTCCATCTTATTTGGCCATTTGAAGTATGGTTCATTCTTGATCTTCTCCAAGACTTGATGTACTGGCTCTCGGAACACCATGTTGACCACTTGAGGAGTCGTAGACCTACATTGCCCAGCAAAATCCCTTCGGGGTTTATTATTATTGTATCCATTTAACCTAAAATCCCTCCTATCCTGAGGGTTAACCTTAGCCTTTCCTTTCCCTTGCTGCTGGTCTTCCTCAACCCGCTTGTATTTGTCAATATGGTACATAAGCCGACACACACTCCTCACCGGCTTCTTGGTCAAAGATTTTCTCAAATCATGCTCGGCAAGCAGGCAGACCTTGAAAGTCCTTATAGCCACGTCGTCAAAGTCCACATCAATCTCATTGAACATCTCCCAGTATCTGTCCCAGTACATTTTCAAGGTCTCCCCTTCTCGCATGGACATGTACAACAAGGAATCTAAAGGCTGAGGAACCATACTGCACGTAATAAAACAAGACCCAATCGCCCGGGTGAGCTCCTTAAATGAATCAATAGAACCTGCACCCAGGCCATCGAACCACCTCATCGCCATAAGCCCTAAGCTGGATGGAAATATCTTACACATCAAGGCTTCATTCTTGGAGTGCACTGCCATCCTCTGGTTGAAGTGGCTTACATGTTTCACAGGGTCTGTACGACCATTATACATGGTAAACTTTGGCTGAGTGAAGTGCCGAGGAAGTCTTCCTCTTTCAATCCTGCGTGTGAAAGGTGATATGGAAATTTGGTTGAGTGCTCTGCTTATTGCATCATTTCCCAAGCCTTTGGAAGATGAGCCCCTGTTCCTGCGTTCATGGTGGTAGTCCTCATCATACAAGAAAAACTCACTGGGGGGAGTCTTTGATCTGGGCCTATAACTACCATCCTCCTCATCGCCAGAAAAGAAGTCAGAATCGGAGGGAGTTCGCCTTTGCCGTTCATTTCACTGTTCGTGGCGCAACTTCCTTCTCAGATGATCAATCTTTAGCTGCATGGCTCTGGTATTTTTCTCATGAGAAAGGTGGCTCTCACTTCGAGTCTGGCTCTTGTTAGTATGGGTGGTATGTACACTAACCTCCCTACCCCTTCTTCGCTCCAGATTAACAAAATGATCTTAACGTTGGGACCTCATAGATTCCTCTTGATTCGGACCTGAACCTACTACCATAGTTGGACATTAAACTCACTACAGCACTAGAATTCTCCATAGACGGCGCCAATTGTAAGGTCACAATTTGTTTCCCTAACCCAAGGGATGGATGGGTTTAGGCCCAAAAAGCCCAATACAATGAATTTGGAGAGAGTAGGTTGGAAAATTGGGCTTTAATGAGTTAGACAACAAGTAAAGTGAATCCAAATAACAGGAAAATGAAGATAGACTATTTTAATCTAAAGAAAATCGTTCTCGGCACAATCCGAGGAAATCAATTCTTATATATTTCTTCTCAAGTTTGGTTACAAATTCCACTCTTAACTGCTACAATATTTTTCTATTTATTTTTTGATCCCTTTCTTTCAAGGACTTCTTTCTATTTTATACTATCCCTTTCTTCCATTTTCACCCTCCACGTGTAGATTAGATTGTTGGGGTTGATTCTTGTCCCATTAACTCCTTTCTAAAGTCTTTGAGGGCAGCTGTAAGGCTGAAAATTGTCGTTCAGGTATCACTTTCTCATTAATACGGCTAGAGACATAGCTACAGAGTATCCAATGTGGTGGTAGCAGTTTTCTCTTAGATATTTCATAACTTTTCCCCTGTCCTACTTCCATAAAGTATATCCTTATCAACAGAATCTCTTGGAAGGTCGCTCTAGGCAACCGGACACACTATCTAACCTCTGCTTCCCTTATTCGAGGAGACACTCCTCCTCGGCCTACCTTCCCCAACTTTCTCAGTCATAATTTACTCGTGAAGCTTTGGATCTTACGTCTTCATTACTGTTTATCTGTCCTCGGATCAGTAAGCATTTTCAGACAAAGCCCAAGGCCCAATATACATTCTTGAGCCTCTTTTCCCTATAATATATATAATTGTTTTTACATTCTTGATTGTATTTTTTTTTCTTTGGACCTTATTTTCACTATTGCTAAAGTAACTAATTTTGCGCAAGAATACCATATATCAGATTAATTTTTTCTCATATTAATCTTAGAAAATTAACATCAAAATTTCATTATACTTAAATAACTAATGAACCACTTAAAATAATTAATATAAAAAATATATTTATGTATCATATTTGTAATCTTTTTAATTATATAAAATAAATACTACAATGTTGGTTATATATATAATATCACTAAAAGAAGTTAAGAAATTTAAATGGTTATAACTAATTTTAGTGATTTCACAAATATTTAATTTTGTATGGCTTTTGTGCCAATTGTTGTCCAAATGAAAACATTCTAAATCAATTATTATTATTATTATTTTATAAATATAAATATTTTCTCATAATGGAGGAACATTATATTTAAATCAATTATTATAATCATAAATAAAAACATTTTCTTATATAATATAATATATATAATTATTTAAATTCCTCTAAAATAAATAATTAATGTATAATTATATATAATTAATATATGCATTTACTTCATTAGTTAATTCAATAAAGTAATACTATGATGTAAAACTTTATTGAGGTATAAGTCGAAGTAAAACAAATTCTCAAGAAATACGACATGTGATAAAATTTCATACTCTCGAATGAAGACTTTGCTTTTATATATATATATACATATATATATTGATGATTTTTTTGTTCTCCCAAATTAGAACCCGATTTCACTTTTTTTTTTTCTTTCCTACAGTCTCTCTAAAAATAAAACAATAAAAATGATAAGTAAAGGCCGATTTGCTTAACACAACTTAAAAAAAAGGAATCTTGATGTTCAATCTCATGATTCACTTGGGAGAAAAATAAAAAATAAAAAATGAAAGGGTAAAGAAAAAGTGAAAACATCTGGATTCACATTAGAAAGATAGAAAGAGAAATATTATTTAATTTGAATCCGGACGTTCGATTACATCCGGAATTCTACTTGGCACCACTTTTACATGTCCGCACAGAATCCAGATTTCATGCAATTCGACACTTCAACATCCAGATTCCTCATATTCATAATCTGTCACTTCCAAAACCCAATAATCAACATGCTTGAAAATATACTATAACATTTGCATACGATCAAAATCCTATAATCAAATCAATGAACACTATTCCATAGAAACAGAACCAGCAACATTTTAAGAATATAAGACGCATCTAATATCCAATCTAATATACAAACCGTATCCTGTTTCTTTTTTCTTTGAACAGCTGATCAGTGAACCAATTCTTAGTCCTACTTTGTCAAAAGTACTTAGCTAGCATTTATGATGAACTAAGCGAATGTTAGCAATCTCTAAGAATGGAATATATGGCTACTGGATTTCCCCATCCTCACCAAGCTCACCATCTTCAAGTTCCTCATATCCGCTTCTTCGACCATCCCGGTGCTCTCTCCTGTGTCTTTTATGCCGGTTTTCACTATCTGATTCAGAGTATGCATGCTGCAAAGAAACATCGGGAAAAGTTCAAAAAATAAATAAAATTGCAATCATTGTACATAGGAGGAAAAAGTTACCAAAAAATATCAAAAAGAAATATGACTTGCCTTTCTTGACTTTTTGCGGTCACTGCCATGTCTACGTGATTTTTTAGACTCTTCCTTCTCATCCTTATCAGAACTTATATGGTCACTGCCATGTCTGCGTGATTTCTTAGACTCTTCCTTCTCATCCTTATCAGAACTTACATCATCTGTGGCACTTTGGTGCCTCTTCCGGTGTTTCCTATCTTTGTCTTTTTCCCTTTTCTTGTCCTCTTTATAGCTATGGTTGTCAATCACGTCTACGGCTTCACCATCTGTTTCATCCTTCTTAAATCGTTCCTTCCCCTTTTCTCTTTCACGATCCCTCTCCTTCTCCTTTCTTTCTTTCTCCTTCCGCTTTTCTTTCTCCTCTCTCTCTCTCTCTTTTTTGGCCTGCAAAGAAATTACAATCTTCAATATAAGTGCTTCAAATGACAGAACTGCTGGAGATATATATATATATATATACACACACACACACACATATATGAATGTATATTTAATGAGTATCATTTACAACACAAGGAAAGGTTCACGGAAAAAGCCTCAACAAGCTGCACATATACTCAGATCAACAGACATTCTCGAGTAAGAGGTACACAGGATGCTCAATCTTAATTGTCAGGGGCATAATAAACCAATGTTTGCAATTGGTTTCAAATTAAACCTTGATGTTTCAATTGCATCAGTCTCTACCCTATAATTTTAAAATCATTGCAGTCTTCACACTTAGGGAATCTCTATACTAAAGTAACGGAAACCTATGGCTGCACCTGAGACCTTTTAGGCACTGAGAAAAGCCATTCATGTGGATGTCAAGCAGTATTTTAGGGCAAGAAAACCCACAACCAGAGGTTGTCTTTATTGGACTGGTGACAAGCTAGGGGTATTCTATTCAACCCTAATACAACCCAATTAATAATCATGAGAAAACCCATCAACCCTAATTCAACCTGTTTATTAAGCAAATTGACATAACACGACTTAATAAACAATTTGTGTTGGGTTGAACATGACCCATTTTAACTGGTCGTTTAATACACATGTTGTATTAGATGTGACCCATTTCAACCCGTCATTTAATACACATGTTGTATTGGGTTCACATAGATACAACCCATTTTAACCCACTTATAAGTTTTAAAATATCAGCCAAAGTGATTATTTCATATTTTGTAAGCACAAATTATAATAATTACAAACAAATAAATTTTACACAAATTCTATCTCATACTAAAATCGATTTAAAGTACTAATAACATACAATCTAAAAGTTCTTAATTTAACCCAAAAAAATTCCACCCAAAATTAGAAAGACAATTAAATAAATAAAAAAAAACACTTCCCCCCCTTTTCAATAGTTAAGGTAGGACAATGATCAATTTCATACTTTAGGGGAGAAATTGTAAACTACCCCCATAGAGAAAGGGGGGAAAGTGTTTTTTTCCCTAAAAAGAAAAGAGATTTTTTTTTTCTTTATTTTGGGTAAAAGGGCTAAGGACTATAAAATTCCAATGAAGAGAAGAATTATCAATGTAACCATTAAATTTCTTTTAATTATTGACTTTGTATTTAAAATTCAAATTTATGTAGAATAAACAACAACAACAACAACAACAACAACAAAGCCTTAGTCACAATCTTTTTGAGGTCAGCTATGGATTTTCAACATTTTAATTAGGATTTGTCACATCTAGTCTTTTCCTCCATTCTATTTTATCCAAAGTCATAATCTTTGATACTTCCTTAATTGACATGTCCCTTTTAACTACTACTAATGTTATTTGATCTTCCTCTACCTTTTTTTTGTTCCCTCAACTAGAATCACTTCGCTCTTATTTATTGGTGCATCAATCACTCTCCTATGAATATGACCAAACTATCTCAAGCAACTTTCCCACGTCTTTTCCTCCTTAGCGTATACTTAATTGACATGTTCTTTTTAACTACTTCTACTAATGTCATTTTTTATCTTCCTCCACCTTTTTTCGTTCCCTTAACTTGAATCAGCTCACTCTTACTTATTGGTGCATCAATCATTCTCCTGTGAATATGACCAAACTATCTTAAGCGATTTTCCCTCATCCTTTCATCAATAAGGGTCAACCCTATATTTCAGCTGATTTCCTAATTTTGAATCCTATCTTTTCATGTATCTCAAGCAACTTTCAATCGTCTTTTCATCAATAGGGGTCACCCCAATATTTAAGCAGATTTTCTCATTACGAATTCTATCCTATCTTTCAATGTATTTTCACTTATCCATCTTAATATTATCATTTCAGCTATAGTCATTTTATGAATGTTGCTACTTAACAACCACAACATTTAGTACCATAAAGCATAGTTAGTCTTATAACAATATTATAAAATTCCCTTTGACTTAATAGGTATTCTACAATGACACAATGAAGAGGTTCAACCACCTCGACATGAATAATGAAGCGGTTCGTTTTGGGTTGATTGCAGATTCAGCAAGTCAAAATGAATTTGACCAATTTATTCATCCTTTCAAAATGGGTCCTATCTAAACACTAACCCCCAAAAAGGTGTGTCATGTTCACGGGTTGTATCAGCAGATATTGTTACCCCTTCAAATTGAAGGATTTTCAATACTAAGAAGTACAGTTTACGTGAGTATATGTTTTGTAACAATAGACTCACAATGGATTCAAATTGTAACGTTTTCTGAAAGTATTAAGTAGACATTGATATAATTGCAACTTTAGAATACGAATCTGATGTCAAACTTTAGGCTTTATTATGTAATTACCCTAATATTACAATATATCATTTATTAATGTATAAAAGCATTTTTGGCAAAACAAACACGAAAGCTCTGCAATTTTATTGAAAAAGAAAAAACCCAACAAGGACGTCAATCAACTGGTCACTGTTTCAGTAGTTTGTTTTCATCACCGTGATAAGGTGAGGCAAAAAATGAAAATAATATTAGGCTCCTAACTTAGTACATGAACACCTTGAAAGGTATAACAATAAAGAAGAGATTCAATTTCATTAGATGGATTACACAATTCACATCTATATCTGCTTCAAAAATATATAGCAAGGGTGAACAGTAACTCTTGGAAGTGCTTTGAAAATGAAACTAGCAGACCAAGTTACATATAGCAGATATACTACATAGCAGGCAGTTCCAGTCAACTACTTCAATATTTGAAATAGTAATAACATACGTATCGTGCTAGACAATTTAATTATCTTGTTTCCAACTATCTAGGCATGTTTGACAAGACTTGCATACCTTTTCCTCCTCACGCTTGCGCTCCTTCTCTTTAGCCTTTTCCTGCAAGTTTGCAATGTATTCCTCAAAAATCTCTCTTCTAAAGCTCTCCTCACCAATTGATCTGAACAAGGGGAAAATTTGCTTGGATAAGTAAAAGTAAGGAATGCTCAAATGCGAATACCCTTAAAGAATTACGGACGAGCACTCATTAGGTCTTTAAAATCAATAATAGAACTGCAAGGCACCCTCCCAGTCGAAGTAAAATATTCAAACAAAAATCTCAAAAACCTATTCTAAATTTCTTGCATAGATTGGTCTTTGTTCTCAAAAGTCTTGTGATTCCTCTCTTTCCATATGGATCATATAATGCAATGCGGTGTAGCCATAAGTGCAAAAGATCACAATTGTCTAGCTATAGTGCAATGCAACAAGAAGTGCTCTACTGTTTTACTATTGCCATTACACATCTATCAACCAATAGCTTCTGTTTAACAAGGTTATCTACTCTCAGCATATAATTCAAAGCTGCTGTCCATACCAAAACAGCTACCTTATGTGGAACCTTACTACTTCAAACACCTACCAAGGGAACACAGAGTTAGGTGCACACCTCAAACATGTGTAATAGGACCAAACACTAAGTGTGGTGAATTTCCTTATATGCCCCATTTTTTATTTTTTAAGTGTAGTGATAATATAATATATTAGGGGTATTTTAATTAATAGAAGTAGAGATATATATATTAAATGAGGAGGGGGAAAAAAAAACAAACGAGAGAGAGAGGGGGAGAAAGAAAAAGATTATATTAGAGAGTTTAACAAAAAAAAAAAAAACTTGAGATTATATTAGTGTTTTTTTTTTTTTAGCAAAAGATATATTAGAAGTTAGAACTAAAATTTAGGAACAAATCGATGGTAAAAGATTTTTATTTTAAATTTAGCTAAAATTTATGATTTTTTAAATTAATAATTTTACACATATAACCCTATCATTTAAGCTTTACAAATTGGTAAATTTGAGATTATTTCAGGTATCAAAATTGAGATCCCAAACAAGGGAAGCCATAATAAATACTAAAACAAACTTCTCTTCTTTCTCTACCTCGTCACCAAACCCCAATTGAAGAATTGAAAATCCTCTCTCTCTTTCTCAATAGAGAGACCAGAAAGTTGCTTGCTAGGTTGTGTGAGTTCATTTGGGGATTGGCTTTATTGGTGAATTAGCGACAAGGTGGGTTGATGCAATCATCATTTGATGGATGAATTGCAATTATTAGAGGTGATGGGTTACAAAATTGAAACTTTGTTTTGGTCCAAAGTAGCTTAAATAGAATAGAATATAAGTATAGAGTTCTTTTTGGAAATATATATCTTTTAGTCTTTCCCTCTTCACATAAAACCCAAATCTGCAATTGCTCCTTTGAGTTCGGTAATGAAAAAACAAATGTTGTTGTCCTAGCAGTGTCTCCCCAACGACATTTTATACGACATCCTAAGTCAGATGCTAGTGAAATCCTTTTACTCCACAATCACCAACCCCAAATTCATTGCCACACATCTCAACCAAGCTATATCACTATCCAATAACAACACTCACACTCACAATGGTTATCTTCTCTATACACCACATCCTTCATCACCTTATATTGAAAAAGAATTGCATACCATTGTTTACAACACTGACCACTCTTTGACTGAGGTTTCTAGCTTTGAAATCCCCTATGTTCTTGGTGGTACCAAAATTGTTGCCTTCTGTAATGGCTTGTTTTGTCTCACTAATAATTTTGAGAAGAGCTTACCTGGTTGAAGTCTATATTTGTGAAACACAAGCATTAGAATGTTGAAGATAATTCCTACTCGTGACTACCTTATGGTTTCTAGTGTCACTCTTGGATTTGCTCATCAAAACAATGATTTGCTCTTAAAATTTCAATTAAGATTCTCAAGGATTTCATTGGCATCCGACTCAGGATGTCGTACACAATGTCGTTTGGGAGACACTGCTGGGACAACAACATTGGTTTTTTCATTACCGAACTCAAAGGAACGCTTTCTGTGTTAAGGGTTCTGTGCAGAGGGAAAGACTAAAAGATATATATTTCTGAAAAGAACTCTATATTCTATAGTCTATACTATTTAAGCTACTTTGGACCAAAACAAAGCTTCAATTTTGTAACCCATCACCTCTAATCGCAACCCATCCATCAACAATGATTGCATCAACTCACCTTGTCGCTAATTCACTAATAAAGCCAATCCCCAAATGAACTCACACAACCTAGCAAGCCATTTTCACGTTGCTCTATCGAGAGAGTGAGGATTTTCAATTCTTCAACTGGGGTTTGGTGATGAGTTAGAGAAAGAAGAGAAGATTTTTTTTTTTTTTTAGTATTTATTATGGCTTCCTTTGTTTGGGATCTCAATTTTGATGCCTAAAATACTCTCAAATTTACCAATTTGTAAAGCTTAAATAATAGGTTATATAGGTAAAATTATTATTTAAAAAAAAAAATCCTAAATTTTAGCTTTTTTTTTTTTTTTTTTTTTTTTTTAAAAGCTGTTTTACCAACAATTTGTTACTAAATTTAGTTCCAACTCCAGTATATCTTTTGCTAATAAATAAATAAATAAAAACTCACTAATATAACTCAAGTTGTTTTTTTGTTTTTGTTAAACTCTATATCAAGTTACCAAACAATTGGCTCATCAATTATCATCCAAATTAAAAACTCCTCAATTTTAGCTACAACGTTTTCTTTTTCCCCCTCTCACGTTTTATTTATTTTTTTTTTTTTCACTCTCCACGTTTAATATATTTATATATATATATATATATATATATATCTACTTCTATTAACTAAAATACCCCTAATATATTATATTATCACTACACTTAGAAATAAAAAATGGGGCATTTAAGGAAATTCAATAACTAAATTCGAAAAAAAAAAAAAAATCAAATCCAACATTCACCCCATTTTCCTAAAAGTTAGCATACCTCTTCAAAAGTTAAAATTTAAAATACTCACAACTATTGAAATCTTTTCTTTTTACAATTTGTTTGGCAGAGGATTCTAATAGCCCAACCACAACTTCTCCTAAACTCTAGATAGAGTTTTTATTTTTTCTTTTAAAAAAACACACGACTAACTGGGTTTCAAAAAGAAATAATAGCCCACTAAACCACAACTTCTCCTAAACTCACTATCTCTAATTTATATATATCTCACACAATCTCTAAAAGGAAAAATATATCTCATACACGTTTGGAACATCATTTTCCTAATTTTAAAACATTACAAAATTTTAAATATCAACAAGCAAAGCCAAAGGATTCACATATGATGGTACAATTTGCAATTTAGTATTCCTTCAATATTGGAGATATTGGTAATGCTGATACAAATTAGGGTGCCTACATGCATTCATATTAATTCAATTAGCTTTACATCCATGGCAATTCTCCCTATAGTAATCATGAAACTAGTAACCATCAAGTTATGACCAATAAAATAAAGCTGTTAGTTAAACACGTATATTACCTTGACATGCCATGTTCTAGAATATGCACAACATTTCTCACACCTTTTTTTTTTTAATAATCAAATAAAAGCCGTAGTACTCAAAGGGATCCTTTAGTGTTTGCTAAAATTTAGTTTTAAGCATCAAAACAAATACTTTCAAGTTTATAGCCAACGGAAAGAAATACAAAATAATAATGGATTTATTTACACAGGAAAATTAAAATTAACAGAATTGACTCATTAAGCGGAGTTATTTATGGGTTAACATTGGAGCGTCAAAAAGATGCACTCCTAAGAAATATTTCCTTTCCAATTAACAATAACCAATGGAAAAGATCTATAGCACATTCCCTTGGGGATCATATGCCATAAGAATTGGGAATTACAACCAAAGGGGCAAGAAGTAACTTAACTAAGTCCATTATTAAGAAAGGAAGCTCACAAAAATCAACTAACAAAAATATGTTCTACAGAGGAGAATAAAAGGGGGGAGTGGGGAGGGGGTTAACGTAGTACCTATATTCTTGGCTCTCTTCAAAAAGCGGTCTGCAATCTTCCCAAACAGAAGATGCAGTAATTTCCTATAAAGTGGAATAGAAATCAGAAGTTAAATGGGATGGTCAACACAATCAACTTACCCTAGCAGTTCAAAATGGATATATCTATGTCCAATTTAACAACAGTCGCACTATACCTTGAATGTGTATAATAGCTTTGTGAAGTCATCAGCAAGACGTTGACGCTTTCTAGCTTCCTTCTCCTCCTTCTCCTTGGCTCTCTCTAAGGACTCCTCAAACACAAGCTTCAAAGAAAGTACAATTAAAATTTTAATTTAACACATAGTACAGACAAACTTCATGCACATGGATCAGGTATAGTCTATAATCAGTGTCATTTCATCTTGATATGATAAGAGAAGCAAGGTTGTTCAGGCTTATTTAACAGAACAATCAAATTGTCTCTCCACCTCAGTCACTCCAACAAGGGATGGACAAATTATTGCCATGAGCAACAATAAGTAGCAAACACGGTAGCAATTAAGGCTCCATGTAAAGCATTTATGACCAAATGTAACACAGATAAACAGACATCCAATCAGAGAAAATAATGATCACTCACAGCAGCCAACCAATCATACATAGAATGCAAACGTGGTGTTAGTTGTATACGGGATTTCTTAAAAGAGATCTCATATAAGACAGCCACACACACGTCTTTATAAAAACAGAGGATAAAACGCAAAACAATGATGATAATAATAGATTAAATAAATCAGAAGAAAAATAGCAGTAAAATTAAGGTGAAGGGATTATCCCAATGAGTATTAAAAATTTAACACCTAAATGAAACACTGCCTAATACTAGTCAGTCTAGTCTTGAGAATGTTTCTTTTTAAGAATTTTGGTGTAATTGAGAAAAGAAAATGAAGTCAGGATAACGACATGAAAAGAATAAAAAAATGCTAAAAATAGTAAGAGAGGCAAAGGAAGGCAGCATGAATTGAGTAATGTTTAGCATGATGCTTAATTTTTCAAAATACGTGTAGTGCATATAAAATTATAATATTCAGTTTATTTTTCTAGGTGTAAGTCTATTTAAAAATTGACTCAAGATTTAACAGTTGTGGTATCTAAACATATCCAATACAGATACAGGTACACAGATACATATCTGTTGACAAAGATACATTTGAGATATGGGATCAAAGAAAATGCATTGTAAAAAGAAAATGAAGAGTTTAAATGCTAGATTTGGGATCCAATGTGTTAGAAATTTTGAAACCTAAATTTTCTATGAATCTCCAACATGGATCATTGATTATGTGCTCTTTTGTTAATATTTAGATTCAAAATAGATTATTTATTTATGAGTAGCTTCAAAATTAGATTTATAATGCCTTGGTCTAAGTTTATGCCATTGGTGTTTGTTATTTATCTTTTAAACAAAATATTGTGTGGTTGAGTGCACACAGACAATTACAATTTAATTCATCAACGCATCCCAGCACTACTGCATACTAGATTCCCAAGAAGAAACAAATACTGCCAAGTTGGGGGCGTATCGTATTCCTATCAGTGCTTCATAGGGTCAAACTACATCAGAAAAAAAGGGGGGGGGGGGGGGGGGGACCTTAAAAAAGAAACTTAAATTTATAATCTGTGGTGTGAAAATTGAGCAGCTCAAGAAAACCCTGTATTATGAATGATTTAACATTAATGTAACTGGAAAAATTGGACAACAAAAAGTCCTACATGAGGTCCTAAAAAATAAAGAAGCATCTTCAGCACATCTTATCAAGGGTCAGCACTTATGTCATCACAGTCAGGCCATGTCTCATGAAACAAAGAAGTTAAGAGGTTTGCTGAAGACGTCACACAAAGAGCACCAGATAATTTTTACAGTGTAGATGAAAGTGTGAGGCGCATGCACTTAATTGAAGTAATCAGATAGTATTTAATTGAAGTAAATCAGACATTGTTTTCTTAAAAAAAACTTAGTAATTGAAAGCAATTATTCATAGACAATATAATGACTGAGTGATAATCACATAATATTTAAACATAACATTTTAAATTAATTCTCTTGTGCTTTACAAAATATACAAAACTATGATATTTAATAGCCACAATCAAAAGTACACAGTTTAATCAAAATATAACCAAAAGGCAAATACTATGCCTAACATAAGCAATGCAATACAATCCAAAAATATAAAATCATCATGCTCATTAAACCGAAGACCATCATCATTACATCACACGATATTTAACCCTCATAATCTCACTCGTCTAAACTAATAGCCTCTCCCTCATTAGGAGTATGCTGTGAACTAGAACTTGAACCTGTTGCCCTCCCAAGTAACCTCACTCTTGATCTCATGTTGAATCTTTCTTCAACTCCAGCAGCTCTAGGTTTCTCATCCAAAAATAAATAAATCCAGCAGCTCTAGCAACATTACCCCATGTCATGTTTAGTATACACAGAAATGGGGTGATTTGGAACATGATCATCATTGCCTAATGTAACCCTCATCATCTTACTCATCTAAACTAATAGCCTCTCCCTCGTTAGGAGTATTTTGTGAAGTAGAACTTGAACCTGTTGCCCTCCCTAGTAACCTCACTCTTGATCTCATGTTGAATCTTTCTTCAACTCCAGCAGCTCTAGGTTACTTATCAACTAGGAAGAACGGGTGCGGATTCAGGTTCGGGTGCGGGTGCGATGCAGCGACATAGCATTTTTTGAAAACATAGGATACGGGTGCGTCTGGATACATTTATTAATCAATTATTAAATATATTTTTATTTATATTTTCTGTATATTGCTAAGCATTTTTTTTTCATATAATGGTAAACATATATCAATTTAAGAGTAATAGTAGATAATAAAGAGAATTGAGATGATTTTAGGGTTTTTCCTTTATAGATTGCTGACAAAACGGTGTGTTGTGATCTAATATTTTATGTTTTTTTTTTTATTATAAAAGAATTTCAGCCCATATCAGACTGATTCAGGTCCGTTTCCAACCACATCGGACTGTATCAGTCCAAATCAAAAAAATTAATAAAAAAAAAAAATCATCCACGGATGTGCATGCAGCTGTGTCCATGGCCACAGTAAATCCATGCGAATTGGACTTGGGTGCGCTGGCCAAATCGGCGCACCTGTGCTTCCTACTTATCAAAAACAAAATCCAGCAGTTCTAGCAACATCACCCCATGTCAAGTTTAGCGTGTACACAGAAATGGGGTAATATGGAACATGATCCCTCATTGCCTAATGTATAGTATTTGGCAGGAGAGGAATGCTTGGATGTTTTAAGGAACCAAAAGATCGATTCATGACCTAAAGCTTCCTTTTTTCCAAAATTTGCTTGGATGGATAAATGCATTGGATCATAGTCCTTTTGTTTTCATGTTTTCCTCAGTACACTTCCTGTGTGCTTTGGCTCATTGTATTTGATCTTTTTTTTTTCAATGAACTTTTATTATTTATTAAGAAAAAACTACCCCATGTCAAGTAATCATCATGAAACACAAGATCATTTTAGCAGTCATTGTTTTTCTTCTCTTCTCCCAGTCAATCACTCATCACCATCATCTACATCTTTCAAAGAAATTAAACCATATGGTCACTTAAATTTTCTTTTAATTTTTTTTTTCTCTCTTCAGAAATTTTTAATGAAAGGTGAGCTTTGGTGTAGTATATCACACCACAATATTGGTATTTGTGTAACAATGAAGTACCTGTATCAATAATATTAAGAAAGAACAAAAGAGCACGCTTTGCACTTACAAAAAAAAAAAAAAAAACACACACACACTTAGGCATACTTTTTCAAATGAGCTTCACTTTGTGAGTAAAAAGCACTTCACCTTTAGTGCTTGGCTTTGAATGCTTAAATGCACCTTTACCAACAATTGTACCACAAAAGTTTTGCTCCTTTTTTTTTTTTTGAGTATTACCTTAAGCCAGAAAGATGGAAAGACGTCATCCATCCTTTAAATTATGATTAGAGACTATTACTAATAAAAAAATAAAATAAAAAAGGTAGAATGACTACTACTTAAACAAAAGTGTTACTTCTCCATTTAGATGCAGGCATTGCTCGCTTCTGGTTAGATGAGTAGAAAGAGAACTCACAGGAAAAATGTCCATTAGGGAAAAAATCCAACTCAAATGATTTTTAGGGAACTTGAATACCTCATCTGGGTGAACAAAATTTTAATGCACTTGACATCAACCCATCAAATGACAAAGACCTCAAGTTCTATGGAACGATAGATCTAAATTGACCATACGACTACATATTCTGATTTCTCAGATGCAATAAACTCAGAAAGAGGGGGTAAAATAAAACACACATAATTTTATAGAGGTACCTTTAAGTTGATATCTGAAATCGGTGGGGAACCAACATCTTCAATAATGGCCTCCTTAAAGTCTTCAAACGTCCATGTTGCCAAAAAGGTAAGCTGCAAAAGACATAGTTGAAATTAAAAATATGCCAATAGAAGACACAACAAGAAGTTCATAATATCCTACCTTCCCCATTACATCCTTGATACGTGTTTTGTCATCACGATACTGTCAACACACAAAAGAACCATGTTAGAGATTTATATATTAGCATTGCAGCTTTCAATTACTTCAAAAAAACATTAAACGCATGTCAAATATAATGCAGGACAATGAACTCTCAAGGGGAGCATGTGTTTGGAAAATAAAATGAGAAGGAAAAGGGTATACAACCCAAGAATCGGCAACTAGGGTCCCATTACTTGTTAAAAAGATATATCAACTAGGGTTTGCTTGTAAGCACCAAACTATAAGAACGGAAGATAGAACCTAAAAAACTTCCAACCCAAATGTCAGGGGGGTGTTTGGTTTGTATTTTCAAACAACAATTTTCAGTTTTTAAACAACATTACACGTATTTCCACACACTTTTTCACCCACACGTATTTCCACAGATGTTTTTAAACAACAATTTTCAGTTTTTAAACACATTCACCAAACGGGCCCTAGGAATCTAGGAATCTAAGAATTAGCACCTGGATTGCTTGGAATTAGCACCAAGCACCAAAAAAAACTTCCAACCCAAATGTTATTAATCCATTATCAACATTCCATTATGGAGCCTTTAAATAAGAAATCCAAATTACTTATCATAAAAAAAAAAAATAACAAATAAATAAAAAAACAACTCCATGACTAAGAAAAGGAAATAATGCATAATCAATTATATTAAATACGAAAATATAATCGAATAAAATTAAAATCCTAAGAAAGCAAAGAAGAAAGCATCTTGTTCAGGCAGACCAAAAATAAAAAAATACAGAAACAAAAGCATGTGCAAAATCAAACACTTGATCCATTGATTAGGTCTTGGCCCAAAAGGCTTGTGGTCGTAAGTAAAATACGTTAATGAAAAATTGACAAAAAAAAAAAAAATAGTGAATAAATTGCAAATCAAGATGGTAACTTTCTTTTTGTTTTATATGGGCTTATCCCATTTGCAAACTACCTGTGTGGTTGTGCCCCTTTTGACACTTTCTTACAATATCTTTTTGTTCATCAAAAATTAAAACAAAGATAAAATAGGATTACCCACATCTGAGAGAAATTCTAACGAGTTCTTTTTTTTTAATAAGTGAGAGAAATTCTAACAAGTTATCGAGCTAAAGTTCACGTTTTAACTTTGGAATGCCCTAGAATTTTCAATTTAAGCCAGAACAAGTCTACAATTGAGGGACACTATAACCTCATTTTGTTCCCATCAAGAATTTAAAATAAAATATTTAAGTTATAATCATACATTTCAAAGCTACTTGAAGCTTCTTAACAAAAAACTCACCTCTGAAAAAAAATTCACACTGAACAAGAGTGAAGAGATGGGAAAAAGACTTAAGATGTTTTTATTGTCTTTTTTTTTTTTTTTTTAATAAGTAAGAAAGATGTATATTAAAAAAAGCTACTTTATGCAAAATGAGCACAAAGCAGTCAAAGTGTTCAAGGAAGAAAGAGAAAATAACAAAGAAGAAATTTGATTACAAAAGAGAAGAGAACTAAGGAACAAAAAGAGAAGAGAACTAAGGAACAAAGGAAGAGTCACTAGATGTTAGTCCCCAAGCCTGAGGCTAGTCAAAAAGAGAACCATTAAAAGAAGCAGGCAGCTAGTCTCCCAAACTATCTAAAAGCACATATCAAATTATTTTAAAGTATCTTCTCTTATAAATAATTATTTTTACTGTGTGGTGGTGGGTGGGGGGGGGAGGGGGGGGGGTGTTTGCACATATCAATTGCAAACAAAAAATCTTCCATATATACAATTATTATATATATTTCTATTGTAAATCTTTATAAAAGCAATAACTTTAAAGGTCCATTTGGCTTGAGAGGGAAGGAGGGGAGTAAAGTAGAATTTGCCAAAAATTAGGCTAATTTCCTGCCAAAAATTAGGCTAATTTGCCAACTCTACTCCTCCTCCATCCCCCCAATCCAAACGGGCCCTAAACAAATATTTTGGCTCTACACTTTTCTTTTCCGACAAACAGAAGTGATTAATCAATAAGACATTCAATAATTAAAAAAAGAGAACTTACCTGTTTCTCTAATTCTTCAGCAACGTCCTCAAATAGCTCCTTTGGTGTGGAACCAGAGATGTTTGATGCAATGGCTTGATATTGAGGCAAATCCTTTACCTAAATACAAAGAAAAAACACTAAACACAAAAGCAATTTCTAATCCAGAAGCACTTCCTATTCAACCAAATTTTTGTATTTAGGTGACTCTTCTTCAAATTTGTTTCACAATAAATGGAACCAGATAGGTACCTTTAAGCAATAATCATGCCAGTGAGTTTTAGCTGTAAGAATGCCAGTGGCAACGTGTCCTTCCATCAGCAAGCGAAACTCATCACGGTTTTTCCGCTCAGCCCGCCTCAATTGTTCCTTATATTTGGACACAAATGAAAATTAGAAAATAGAGTAGAAGAAAATTAATAATCCTTTTTTATAAGTAAATTACACATGCCCAGTAGGTTTTGAAACCATGACATCACCCTCCAACTAACACTTGCAAGGGGAGAAGGTGCAGTTAAGCTAAAGGTCATTGGCAAGAAAATTAATAATCATACAGATGGATTATACCTTTTGTATCTTCTTTTGCTCCTCTTCATCCTTCTCCAGGTCACGCATATAGTCCTGCCACAACCTATGTCAACATATAGTTCCAGTAAATATGATCAAGCATAAATAAGGCAAAATACCTGGAAAATGAGCAAACGGTCCAATTTTTCAAGACGGGAGCATCTTTCATCATCTTCTAAGCGATCTTGAACTTTTCGCCAGTGTGAGTTTACCTAAAATAAAGAAGGAAAAAAGAGAAAAAGAAAGGCTCAAGATTTATATATAAACAAAACATATAGTAACTTGTCTCTATGACTCTATGTACTGCATTTTTCAGGATATACCTTAATAAAGTCACAGGATTCCAAAAATTTCCTGTATTCAGCTACATTCTGCCTATGATCCTCCACAGCCTTTTCCTTTTCCTGCATTCATATATAAAGGCATAAAAAGAGAGAAGCATGTGCTTATCAACATACAGATGGCCTCTCCTGAAAAATATAATCTCAAATTCTATTGAAATATATAAAAGTGTGTGTGTGTGTGTGTGTGTGTGTCGCTAAAGCATCTTTCTCAATCTATATGCAACACAGCAATTGTGTGTATACATTTTTAATCTATGTAACTGCATGACCCATAGCTTTTTAAAATATTAATTCATATTTTTGAACCAGAACATATGATGCTAGCTAATATATAAAAGATCTTTCTTTTTCTATTTTTCTGTAAAAGACGTAAAAGGAACGGTTATGCTAATTTAACTGCCTCCTGACTCAAATTTTACTTCATTATCAGTCCCTAAGCACAAAAGACTGAACCAACAAACAATATCACAACCTAGAAAAACATGTACATCAATAAAATGCTTCACTGATGCATTTGTGGTATATCCATTACCTATGAATGGGAAAAAAAATTAACATATTTAACCAATATGCATACAATATTTGCTTCTCATCCAAATTTCACGATTCCTATGACATAAAAAGAGTTCTGGACATCCAAACAGAGTTCTTGTCTGGTACAGACACGGAACAATTTAAGATATGACCGGCAAGCTGAAAAAGGCATTTACAGTAGGCATTGGAACATAAGCTTTGAAAAAGCAATAAATTAATGGCATTTCATGCTAGCAGAGGGCTGGCAAGGCTGTATTCAGTTGTCCCAGAGCAGGTTGGAAGATGATCTAATAGTTTGAAAGCAGAAGCAAATTGGGTGTTGCATGTGAGTTCTTTCTTTAAATCATTAAGGAACTAAAGGAAAGATTGTCCCGGAAAATGTTAAAATTTGGTAGCAAATAATAAGATTTCCTTTAGCAAGATACACAGTTTAAGATTAAGTCTTAAATATTCATCACATATCAATGCAATCTGACATATCAATATTTCTACAAAAAGGTGATAGGTAGTGAATAGCTTCCTTGTGTATTATTATTTTAAGCAAAGTGAGTCTATGTTCAACAGTCCAAGAGTTGGATCACACTTAATCTGATCAGGGACTCTGTCAAATCCCCATAAGTTTACACTTTGAAATTCAGCCATTTACCCACTATGTTGTAGCATAGAGGAGACACTAGGAGTTCCCTTGGGTTACCTGAAACAAGGTTCTGACTTCTGACAGGTGAGGCCATGCGTCCATGGTTTACTCCCCACTGGGCCTAGCTTTGATTTTTTTTTTTTTTAAATAAATAAATAAAAGAGAAGAGGTGCGAAACCAAGGATTAAAAATTTTAAAAACCTCAAATGGAAGGAACACCTTTATTCACTTGGAAAAACCCACGCTTGTAATTGCCAATGCAAAAGAAGAGAATATGATTTTTCTAACAAAATAAAGGAGTTTAAATGTGCTTAAATAAAAGTTCAATAGATAAATAAGCATTCCAATAACAAGAACCTTTACATTGACAGCTAACATTATGCCCATCCTTTTGCTCTGATTATATATGGAATACTATGGACAAAGATCTGAAATGAAAACTGGGTGCATCTTTCACAATTGTAACATGAGCAAATGAAGTAGCAATTTCTTACCTTCCTCTCGAGTTCCACCATGTAGCTTTCGAAAAGATCCTCCCGGTCTCTAGTTCGTTCAACAGCCTTGAATCGTTCATCATTTTCAAACATACTAACAGCTTTGCTGATCAGGGAAAAATCTTCAGTTAGAAAATCTATAACATTTTGCATCCAACCTAAGATTATTATTTCCAAAAAAAAAAAAAAAAAAAGGTACAGTGAGAGGCATGAACCTCCATCTGGTGGATGATGTTAGTTCTTTGGACTCCTGAAAAGACATCACACCAAAAATATATATAAATATTTAGGGAGTTAAAAAGCAGCATATAGATCAGCTTTATAGAGGAATGCCAAAGAATAAACTTCAATCAACATACTTCCAACATCTTTGTGAATTCTTCCCGAGCTTTTTTCTGCCTCATGCGCCTCTCCTCTGCTTCCAGTTTCTTCCTTTGACCTAAGTACTGGTAATAACATATATAGCCAATTTTGTGTTAAAAAAAAAGATGGAATTTTTTTTTATGCATATATAGAAAATTAATAACCAAGAAAATTTTGAATCATTAAGGACTAGTTGAATTCTAAAACAATTCCATTTATGCAAAACTGGGAAAAAAAAAAATCAAAGTAAAATCATTCACATAAGTTGCACAAAAGGCTTACCTCATTAAATGCTTGCTTCCGCTCACCAAGTGTTTTCAGAGCACCATATCTTTTGTCATTAATTATCTCTCTCATTGCCTGATGTTAAAATTCATTCAGAAGCATTTAGAAAGTGATGAGTGATGGTCAAAACAGGAAAGGATTAACCAAGCTACCTGCTCCCAAGTCCAATCAGACTGCACATTAACAGATTCCAGCAGAGCTTTGAATGCATTTTTTGCCTCCTAAATACAAAAGATGAAGTGGAGTTGAAAGACATGAGAATGACAATAACTGCGCAGCTTCACAGTTCTGAACAAGAAACTCAATAAGAAATAAAACTACAGGTCAATACCAGCTTACTGGCATACACCAAAGGTTCATCATCAAGCATTTTCTCCTCCAAAGGGGTCACATTAATTTTTCCAGCAACTGCCATTCCTTTTTTTGCTTCCTGCCAGGGACACCACAGGAAAATGTCAAGGAAATCAAATCGAGAATTTGGTTTTGGTAATTGTATGCCTATTTTTGACAAGGTGGTTAATATGTTTTGCAAATGGGCTGACCAAGAGCAACCTTGTTATAAAGGGTAACCTGAGCTAGATAGATATTGTAATGAACTTATTTTACACGACATGCACTTTATGAAAAATAAAAATCATGTGCTTATCTCCAAAATATGCAACCAGCATCCAGGAGGACCACGACAATTGTTGCCAGATTGAAAATAATAGTCCAATTGAAGACTTGCAGAAGCATCTGCTGAAGAAACTGGCCTTACCTCGATATCTTGTACAGAAGCTCCATCAACAGAACCTTGAGAGTCCTTAGATATTAGGTTTTCAAAATGACTCCTGTAACAATTGAAGGATACAGAAGGAACATTCAAACTGAAACCCTAAGTCAATAAAAAATAAATAACATAAATTCAAAATAAAAGTGATATAATAAGTCTATACGTTGATGCTGGGTTGGCATTGATTGAAGCAGCAGGAACTCCAGTACTTCCTGAAACAGCACTAACTGGAGAAGCAGCCTGTACAGGAGGTTGGTTACCAACTGCACTGGCTGGTACAGCAGGCTGTGCACTAGAAACGGCTGATGATCCAGAAAGCACAGGGGAAGGATTAGAAACTGCAACGACAGGTGTCACTAGAACTGGGCTCAAAGCCACCCCAGCTAGTGTTGAAGTAGTGCTGGAGCTAACTGAGATAGTTGCCACAGATGTTTCAGCCGAGGAGACAGCGACATCTGGGGCATGAGAAGTCACACTTGGCTCTGATTGTGTTCCCTGGCTAGCTGCTTTTTGAGCCTGTTCACGAGCCAACTGAAAGCAAGCATCCCTAAGTTAAATTCCCCACCAAAAAATTAAAAATTAAAAATTTTAAAAAAAATAAACAAAAAGCCAAACTTAATGACAAACCTTCAATTCCTCTGGAATTGTCCATTTAGATTCCTTAGTAACCTTGTTGAAATAATACCTGCAAAAGCCACTCCTATTATAGCTTAAAAAAATTGTATACATCAAGCATTAAAAAAGAAAATGATAAACAGAATGCCAAAAAGAGATACAGGTAAATGAAAATTAGACAGAAAAAGAAGAAAGAACACACTTTCTTCCTTCTGGAGAGGTATACTCCTTCCACACAGTTGATGCATCAGCCTTCTGTTGCAATGACAATAATAATTAAGTGAGCATGTGAAATTGAGAAGAGTAAATTGTTCAAGAGAGAATACTAAAGTGTTTTAAAAATAATAAGAAAAAGGGAAAAATTAACAGGGTCAATTGAATACATTTTCACACACTAAGGAAAATAAAAAGAACATGTTCAACAATTAAAAGCAAAGAAGAACAATGGAAAACTTACCTGCATACTAAGTTACTTTGTAATCTTTACACTTACACACAAAATATAAAACAAATAATTAAAAATCAAAAACCAGATCAACCTAAAATGCTTATGTTTATATATAAAGGACATGCATGCCCCAGTTACGACAAAATGCAATTAAATACAGGAAACAAAAACCATGCAAATTAAACAATATCCACAGTACAAGCAAAAAGTGAAAATTGACCAAAAATAGAATATTTAATGGTTAATTCGATAAGTGACACAAATGTGGCCCTAATTTCAGAAACAATTGCCACATGTTTTTGTCCATCCAATATTGTCTCCAAAACAACCCAATAAACACAAAATATTCTTGGTCGTCCTAATATGACCAAAAAGAATAGTAGAATCCCTAAAGGAGCTCTTGCAAGAAACACTTACCTCATCCTTGCAGTCAGATGAGTCCTCTAAACACAAACAATAACACAACCTCGACAATTGAAGCTATAATGTAACGTAAACTAAGAATGATATGTGAGCCCTTATGCACATCAAATTTGGAAACATTTTCAAGTTTCTCACTACACGTAAATGTTTAGTTACAATAGATGATCCATGATGAAACCATAATAAAAAGGTATATTTGACAGCGTGTCTACCATTCTTCCAATATTCCATGATCTCTAACAACCTGTAATACAAGATGAACACCATCCAATTAAATCATTCCAACAAAATCATTTGTCCATGATAAAGTTGTTACAGTATAACCGCTAATTTTTCTGACAGACAATGAACTCCATAATTCATATTAGACAAGCAGAGAATACTGTAGAGTCTCTGCATACTGCACAATAGAAACTCGTAATATATAACAATCTGAGGAGAAATTCCAGATTCCAAGCAACAGCTTCAAGTATGTGGAATGAATTCCTATTCCATTCATGCATCTATCCATTCCATTAGTATCCCAAGCACATTATCCTGGAAGTCCTAATATACCTCCTATCACCTTTGAGCTGATCATCATCAGATTTGATGAAACCATCAGCTCAAAACACCCCCTCTTAAAGCCTAATGGTACACATTATAGACCAGAGTTGACATAAATAAGACTACTCAGTGCCAATTTTGAAGAAAAGTCTTTACCTGCATTGACATATGGCAAGTGGGGATAGTGAGCAGCACGTATAAAAATATTAAAAACTAAAAACAGAGTGACAAAGAATGTAATTTGCATAATCATAGTATGGTGAAGGGTAGACACTTAACTTCTCAATTATAGTGAGGCTTATATCATTACATTATATACATAAAACATTGCTAAATGTTAACAGAGTCACCATATGACAGCAGCACATTAAAAGAGGGCAGCCTTAAGGCAGAAAATTTAATAAATGTTATTGTCACACAATATGTTGTCAAACAGGACATGCTATAAATTTGAACAACTTTGAGAACTATCAAACACAAATGAACTGTATGGCTATAAAGATGGAGCCCAATCAAAGGTTGAATGAATGAGCTCAAAAAACTAATTTGCTACAAATCCAACCAAGATCATTTACAATGACTTCCAGGTCTCACAAGAGAAAAATTAAAAAAATTAATATTGATCAATAATAATATGATCTGGAACAAAATATTCCCCAAAAGACTGAAGATATATATATTTTTTTTTTCATTTTGCTTTTTTTTTTTAAAAGGATTCATCTCCTACTTCTATATGTAGGACCATATCAGGAAGGGACTCCTTCGCCTTAAAAAATGCATAACCTAAGAGAAGAGAAAATACAAAGTTTCCATAGCAGCATCTGCTGCACAATCCAAAGTGTATTTTAGATAAAACAGCAACATCTTCATGTAAGCTACAACAAATTGGCAAATACTATTGCAAAATTCAATCCAGAAATCATGTTTCCTATTATTGCGAGGGAAACCAAGAGATAGCATCCAACAGGTAGAGGTAGTATGTTGGATATTAAGAAGAAATTATGTATTTCAGTCTATGCTTGTGTCTCCAATAAGTAATAACACACCAATGTATTAATAAGTATTTGATATGTACTAGACATGCATCAATCTTTTAAAACATGCAATCTTAAAGAGCATGACAAGGCATGGGACAAATATAGAACTATAGTAATTCATATATTTGACCACCAAATCAGAACATTTAAGCAATCTAATCTAATTAGAAAGAAAGGGAATCAGCCAGTTCATGTCTATCTCATGCCTAGCACAATCTAAAAGATGAGTACATGATAAATATGAACAAGAGAAAGATGAGTACACTGACCAAGAGAGGCCAAAGTTTTTTTTAACACTAAATTTTAAAGACATTGTGAACACACATAATTCTCTCATTACTAAAATTTTAGATTCCATATGCTATTATGTCATCTCGACTACAAATCCGCTATTTCTTCACCTAAGAAAAATTATTTTTTGCCAATTTGTAGCTTAACTAAAGATGTTGCCAGATTTGACAAGAAACCCACTTCTTTAGGTGAGTTAAAATACCCGGTTGCCCTTTAATGTCAAGGAGGAGCTGACCTATGTTCTCTAGAAACCATTAGGTTCTGAACTTTTTCAGCACCCTCATCCCCCCAGGAAAAACACAACAGAATTGAGCATGGATTTGTATGTGCAGAACATAAATCACCATGAACTCCATTACAAGTCAACCTAGAGAGCCTAAGAAAAAAGATTCAGAAATATGAAATATAATACAATCCAACAACAATTTAAACTTGGGTACAGCAATTAACATTGACCCAGCATTTCATACCTCCAAAATAAGTAAGCACCTAATTGTACCTGCAGAAACACCCTTTGAAAACCATAGATACCAAACAAGTCATAAAAAACAAACAAAAGCATGCAACTGTTACATTTTTTTTGTTTGATCATCCAACTGTTACAAAGGAAAGAAAAAAAAAACCAATTATAATAAAAGGCACAGTACATATGAACATGAAAGATGGATAAATAAAAGTTACAATCTCACAGAACACATATCATGGAGAGTAATATTGCTGTTTTGTGGAGCACACAGGCAAGATTGCAATCCACATTCATCTAAAAAGGAATTGCACAATTAGGGAGAAAATGGTACATGAAAAAATAAAGAGGAAGAAGAAACAAAAAATAAAAGCAGACGATAGTAGCAGACTATTGCCATAATAAATATGAAGTTGATTCCTTATCCTATGACACCAATATTTGACATTGGTCAAATACATCCAACCACCAATTCTGGATTAAAATTGACCCTACATGATAAATAATATGTAAATAACAAATTGTTGCCTGCCTTGAGAAAGTGAAACGCCGCCTTCATAGTGAGCATATAGAGCAGTCGTTAAATTTCTCCAAACTTGCCATGACATCTACAAACCAGTGAAGCACATGCAAATAAAAGGAGAATTCGCATAAAACAATTATGATCAATCTGGCTCCAATTATCAGCACCCATAAAGAGAATGAAATTTGTGGCCATACTTAAACATTTCAATGGCATGTTCAACAGGTAACAGAAGATGACAATTAAATACGGTAAAAGCAACCAATCGGTAATCTAACTCACCTCAATTGGCGTCATCAATTCTGGTGGCTTCTCCCAACTAGACTGTTTTGTCCTCTTGTTGTAATAATATCTGGAAGAAAGCAAGATTTAGTCAGAGTGAGCTACTGAGAAAAGAGAATGCCATCAACCATTTCAAAGATAAACTAAAATTCAAATCAGAATGCTGAACTATTACAATGAAGCATGAGGTCAATAACATTGCAGGAGACAAGCATAAATAATAAGACCTGCAGCCATAGCAATAAATTACCTTCTCCCATCAGCAGATGAATGCTCTTGCCAATCAGATGAGGACTGTGGATTAAGGCTAGGGACATTTACTGCCTGGATCCAAATTAGAAATTCCAAAACCATAACTAGTCAGTTTTCACAAAACAACAAAAATAAATAAATCAACACACAAGGACTAAAGCCAGATACAAAATCTATTAGTATTACATTGAGCAATTATCAGAAGCATATTTCAAAGTTTCTCATGTTACTGCTGAATTCCCATAAGGTGACTGCAAAATATCACTACCCTCCTCTCTCAAGTTATCTACCCTTCAATTCATACATCTGAATTTCCCTTATGGTTATTGATAATATGAATATCCACACCTCTCAGGTTATCTGCCTTTCACTTGGATTACAATTTTGTTAAAATTACTTAACATACATTGCTAGGCTTACATTGAAAAAAGGCAGGCGAAATGATTACTGACATCATTACATCACGGGATAATACTAAGGTTAAAAATGTCACAAGTTATATGGTGCAATAATCAGTAACCCACTCAAGTTAGCAGGTAAACCTAGTCTAAAGAAAAATTAGCAACCTGGTCAACAATTTTTAGTAATGCGATAAACCAAGATTTGGATCAAATTGAGAGTTTGCTTTGCCATGAGGATGTCAAGACAAGATTTGAAAGCAACAAAGTAAATGAAAAAGGGTGGGGGGGGGGGGGGGGAATATATATATTTATGTATGTATGTATGTAACAATGAAATAAGACTACAATACAAAGAAAAATCACCTTCTCCAAATTAATATGATATTAAAATGAATTAAATATTATTAAGAAATGTCATATTACACTTTATGGGCAAGAATAATTTTTTTCAAGAAAGTTAAAAAGCACATCATAAATAGTGAAACACAAAGGAAAGCAAGGAGAAAATGAAGAACACTTACAGAATCCGTAGAAGGAATGACTGGAGGTTGTTGACCAGTCTGCTGTACTGGTGTCGCAAATGCTGCACTCTGACTTCCAGAGGACATCCAAGGTTGCCCTGCAACAGGTACAACAGGTGCAGGCATTTGAGACATTGGCTGGAACTGGGACGATGCACTAATATTATTTTGGTGCTGACCAAAAGAAGATGGTGCAAACTGAAGAATGCAGAAAAATGTAAATAAGTGCCAAATCTAGGCCACAAAATCAAGCAAAGCACATATAACAGGAAAACCTTTGTGAGATCTCACAGTATATGATGAAGAGATAGGTATTCCCGAGCCAGGCATATGATTCACTAAAGCAGGGGCACTTTGTTGAGGCTGCAGTGGCATGGATGCAAGCGGCCTATTTGTCTGACCATACGGCAGTTGTATACCCTGTGATGATGGCATAGCATGACCAGGCAGAGTTGGCCTTGAAGGTAACTGCTGAATTGGTTGAGAAAACTGTAGTGGCTGACTTGGACCAGCAGGCATTGCAACATTGGAGGGAAACCCCTGTCCCATAGGCCGAAACTGCTGAGATGCCGGTGGAACAAATGGCTGACCTTGCTGCGTTGGAACTGGCCGAAACTGCAGCCAAAGAAATTTCCCATGACACAGTAACTCAAAACTCTTATAAAAGAACAGATGATAAAACTCACTAAACAAGGAAGGGAGAGGAAATTACTTGCATAGATAAAGATGAACCAAAACTTTGAGGACCCAAGGATCCAACTGAAGGAGGCCGAAGTGGCTAATCCAGAGAAAGAGAGACCAGGAACAAAGAATTAAAAAATAAAATAAATGCCATATGCCTTCATATAAAATCTAAATAATGTGTAAGCATTTATATGAGATTAAAAATGATTTTCTATAAGCAAAGGTTCATTCAAAAATGATTTTCTTTAAGCAAATATTCATTCAAAAATGATTAATTGAGCAGACCAAAAATAAAAGAATAGGTTTAGAAACAATTCAGCTGACCACAATGTCAAGACAGAGTGAAAGCACCATGTTCACATAATCACATTCAAGTTAATTTTATTTGAAGAAGAACAAATTTTCAATCTAAAAAGGTAGGAAATATGTTTTCATAATCAGAGGGATGCGAACAAAAATGACTGAGATACACAGATACTCAGAAAAAATTATCACACTTCAACCTACTTTTATGAAACCTTTGCCAGAGTCAACTTGTTTGAGATGAAAATAAACTCATACAGCTGAGTAAACAAAGCAAATTCAAAGAGTTGTAACCACGCCATAAAAATATTACAACAATAAATACATAAATTTGGTTGTATAAGGTTCAGATTCTGAGTTATAAAGCCAAAAGTTAAGTTTGCTACCTGTGAACCAGAGGACTGAGAGTTGTTGGCCATTTCACCACATAAGCAAGCCCCCTCAAACGGCTGAAAAATTAACAAGTCAGAAGTTTTTTTTTTATTTTTATTTTATAAATATAATTCAATAGCTGGGAGAGGGGAGATTTGAACCCTGGATGTCTTTGCTAGAAACATCAAGAGGTACAAGGCTCTTAGCATCAACAAGTAATAACATCTTATCAAAATCAATAAGATAACATAGTGCTACAGCCCACAAACAGGAGAGCAATGTGCATCCATCTGCTTCTAAGAACTCAAATAATCTGGGCAAATGATATCGAGCTAATGAAAGAAAAAAATTCTAAGCCAACTTACACAGCCCATCATTGCAATATTTCTCTTAATGTTCCATTCAGGTCTTCAGTTTTATTAATAGGTTTCTGATCACAGCCATATGAACTATGAATAGTATTGTTATAATTAGAACTCAAAACCCCAAGATCTAAGCTCAAAACTCATTTAAAGAAGAGCACCTCAGGTACACTTTTTTGTTGCTTTTTGAAGAAGCACAAAGAACACCTAGGTGTGCTTTTTTAATTTTTGCTAAAAAAATATATGAAACATTAAAATTACCTACTCGATCTTAAAGGAAAAGACAAGGACCAGTGATTCATTATACAAACACTATTCTTAAGGTTGTTATATTACACAAACAACTTTTTTGTTAACAAATCAAAAAAAACAAAAAAAAGGATAATTTATTATTCTTGTGCTTGTCTTTGTCTTTGAACGTTCACAGTTATGTTTTTATAAAACACGAGAACTATATAAAATGTTACATATAAAATTTCTTTCTTTTTTTTTTTTTTTTTTTGATAGGTAAAAAATGCCAAAGAAAAGGGAATTACATATAAAATTTCTAGGACTAGATTATTATCATATTGTCCATTGATAACTGTTTTCAAATTTACTACATAAAAATTTAAGAAATTAAAATAACTTACGTAAAATTTGAACAAACGAAACTTTGTGCAATTGCACCATTTTAGCTAATTAGCAAAATATATTAATATTTTGAGTTTAGTAACGTTTTCTATCACATGTTATTTATCTTTGTATCAGAGGTTATTATATATTATTTTTGAAATATGTGCAGTTCACTGCAATCAAGGGTGCACTTGTACTTTGCTCCTAGGCTCCAAGAGGCCTATGAGCTTAAGTGCAATCAACGCTTTTACCAACATTGATTATGAAGTGAAAAAAATAAAAATAAAAATAAAAATTCTAATGGCTAATGTAACATTAGCTCTCTTTGTTTAATCTTATTATTTAGTCCACTGATCATAGTCAAATAAGTTCATTGGCATCTCTATCAATAGAGATATTAGTTATGCTTATTTCAAAGTTCAAACACACCCTTTTGATAAGTGATAAAATCCATTGAAAAAAAAAAAAAAACTAAAGGTGTGCAACCCTAGCAAATGGCAGGTATACAAGTTGAAAGCCCAGTTAAAAAAATAATTAAAAATTTAAATGAAAGATGTTAATGAAAATTCAAGGTCCAAGAACTATAGAAAGTCAACAGTGGAATAAGCCTAAGAACTCGAAGTCCAGTCATAAAAAGTCTACCAGACTAAATACTTCAATTTCAAGGCATGCTTCTCTTTCCCTTCAAAGCAACAAACATTTCTTTCTCTCGAAAGACATTAGATTATACATGGGGAAACAGCGTTCCAAATCTCTCCATTGCTTCTCTTACCAAAACGTCATTTCCAATAAGATAACGGCTTCCAGACTAAATACTTCAACTTCAAGGTATGCTTCTCTTTCCCTTCAAAGCAGCAAACATTTCTTTCTCTCGAAATACATTAGATTATACACAGGGAAACAGCGTTCCAAATCTCCCCATTGCTTCTCTTACCAAAACATCCTTTCCAACAAGATAAAAATTCCAACACAAAACAAGACATTACCCAAGCTTCCCAGGACACGCTCTCTCCCTAGCTTTTGCACATAAAGCACCAATCCAATATGATTAACCCTCACTTCCTAAGGTTACATGTAGTAAAGGTCTCACCTAATGACACACAATTGATGGAACATAAGATTACCAACCTCCACTCAGAGCCTTATATAATAACTCTTCACTTCGAAGCCTTGTGTCCTCAAAGGGATCCATTATAAATTGTCTCCCTCCCCGCAATGTAACTTTATAGTATATAGGACAGCCATTAACTAATACATATCTTCAAATTCCCAATCCTGCACCTTTCTAATGAATAACGGGTTCCAGTAAAAGATAAATCCACATTTCAAAAAAAAGAAAAGAAAAGGAAAATATATAAATCCTACCTGATATCAATCTAACACACCCTCCCCCCCCCCCCCCTCTTTTTTCTAGAAATTCACTTTCACCAGATCATCCCTCCTAAGGGTTGTCCCAACATTCTCGATTTTGCCATAATGCGCACATACATCACTTACCATTACCTATTTACATCAAAAGGCACACGCAACTCAATTGCTAGCTTCCTTCATTAGTTCTCTTTATGAGTGGTCTTTTGCTTCGGGTTTCATAGATGGAAATTCTGTTCAATCTTTCACAGAGTCAACTCATACGTAAATATTTTTCAAGTTGTAATTGTTTAGGCCGCTTCGTGTTTTTTTTTTTTTTTTCATGAAGTAGTCTCTATTCAATAAACCTATTCTTACTTACTAAAAAACAAAAAATAGGCCTGCTCCCACACACACACCACTCACCATTCCACTTTTCCCAACTTAAATGACTCAAGAAATAATCATCAGAACTAAACACAAATAATTCAGACAACAATAAGCAGCTACATTCAGTATCTATATCTTCAGACAACCAAATTTAATAATGTTAATACCATTTTTTAAAAAAATCTACAAGGTCGGGCTTCCTAAAGGAAATCAGACAAAAATTCTGACCACCAAAACCCTAATTTCAATATTTCGTTTTTCTCTTTTGTCCTCTATTTTCCCAGCAACCAAACAAAGAATAAAAATTTCCTAACACAACCAAATTCGAAATAAGAAAATTGGAATAGCAAAAAAAAAAAAAAAAAAAAAGAAGTTGAATGAACTTACAGGCAGAGCAGAGGAGGGAGAAGCAGTGGGCAACAAGTACTGAACGAGTGCTTGTCGGTGGAGAAGAAGTGAAATACTTCTGATCTCTCAGTATCGGAATCTCGGGTGCTAGGGTTTAAGAGAGTAGAAGGGGAGAGAGAGAGAGAGAGGCAGAAAGATTGGCAAAAATTAAACCGTAGGATATATAGAATGCTGGGATGGGAAATAAGTAAAAAAAAAAAAAAACAAGAGAGAGATTAATTGTATTCCGAAAATAGCCCTAGAGAGAGATATGCGAAAATTCACACGCAACGCGCCCCGTGACTCCAATCCATCACTCACGAGTCATGACTCCTCGTGTGTAAGTAACATCCATCACACCTCATTATAACCCTACGTTTTATCTCCTCCCTCTCTCTTCCGTACAGGTCCACGACCTTCTTCTCTCCATCAGTCCAGCCCAAAAACGTCGAAAGCAATCCCTTCCGACCCGAACCGATTGCACCCCTTGGGACTCTTCTTCTTCTTCTTCTTCTTCAGATCCAATCCTACTATTGTCTACTGGTTCGCTGATTCCTCTCTCTCTCTCTCTCTCTCTCTTCAAATTTCATTGTTTTTGTTTTGGTTTATATGGGTTTGTAAACCATATCAAAGCTTTTGTCTATCTTAATTTCAAAAAGTATTCAACATAGACAGAAACAGAAATCATTTGTTTAGTTTATTACTACTCCTAGTGCGGACAAGCAAGCTGACAATGTTTATTACTAAGCATCTCTTATTTCATTCACAATTCAAGTACATTCCCAGAGTCCCATTTTCCTCTAGACTATTTTGCTCTGAAAACCCATCTATAAACCACGATGTTGAGACGGTTTTTCGTATAATTAATAGCTCTCCTTCTTCAAAGAACTTGAAGGAATCGTTGAAATCTAGTGGGGTTTTCCTCTCAAATGATTTGATTGATAAGGTTCTGAAAAGGGTCAGGTTCAGCCATGGAAATCCATTACATGCATTAGAGTTTTTTAACTACAGTGGGAATAGAAGGGGGTTTTACCACACTGCTTTTTCATTGGATACAATGCTTTATATACTTGGTAGAAGCCGAATGTTTGATAAAATTTGGGAGGTTTTGATTGAAACGAGGCGAAAAGATTGGTCATTGATTTCACCACGTACTGTTATGGTTGTTTTAGCTAGAGTTGCCAAGGTTTGTTCAGTTAGACAGACTGTGGAGTCTTTTAGAAGGTTCAAGAAGCTAGTACCGGGGTTTGATACAGATTGTTTTAATGCTTTGTTGAGGACTTTGTGTCAAGAGAAGAGTATGGGAGATGCGAGGAATGTTTATCATAGTTTGAAGCATGAGTTTAGGCCAAATTTGCAGACTTTTAATATATTGTTGTCGGGGTGGAAGTCCACGGAGGAGGCCGAGGGGTTCTTTGAGGAGATGAGGGAAATGGGTGTGAAGCCGGATGTTGTTTCGTACAATTGTTTGGTTGATGTTTATTGTAAGGGGAGAGAATTGGACAAGGCCTATAAGGCGGTTGAGAAGATGCGGAACGAGGATATAATGCCGGATGTGATTACATATACTAGTCTTATTGGAGGGTTGGGGTTGGTTGGTCAGCCGGATAAGGCTAGAGATGTTTTGAAGGAAATGAAGGAGTATGGGTGTTACCCAGATGTTGCTTCATATAATGCTGCTATAAGGAATTATTGTATCGCAAAGAGGCTTGGCGAAGCTTATAGTTTGATGGATGAGATGGCGAATAAGGGTTTAAATCCAAATGCAACTACTTATAATTTGTTCTTTAGGGTTTTCTTTTGGTGGAATGATTTGCCAAGTTCATGGAATTTGTACCGGAGGATGATGGAGACTGGATGCTTGCCAAATACACAGTCTTGTATGTTCCTAATTAGGTTGTTTAAGAAGCAGGAAAAGGTGGAGATGGCTGTACAGTTTTGGGATGACATGGTGGAGAAGGGTTTTGGGTCTTATACCTTGGTATCTGATGTGTTGTTCGATTTGCTGTGTGATATGGGAAAGTTGGTGGAAGCAGAAAAGTGTTTCTTGCAGATGGTAGAGAAGGGGCATAAGCCAAGCCAAGTTTCTTTTAGAAGGATCAAGGTGCTCATGGAACTTACAAACAAGCATGAGGCGCTACAGAACTTGTTAGAGAAAATGGCCATTTTTGGGATGCATATTCCTAACTGTGTAGATAGCCCAACGGAGACATTAGATTTGGATTCACTTCCAGTAAATCATACTTTTGTGACCAATCTTAGCCCTAGAAGGTGCTAAGAACTGATGAAGCAGAAGTTGTCGGATTGAGTCCTTTAAACCATTTCAAAAACGCAAAACTCAATGTTTAGAGATTCAGCAATTTTGTTGATACTCGCCACTTGGTTCTCTTTGTATTATACACAAAACTCATGCAGAGGCAATTGTTTTCTTGATCATTTAACTTGCCTTTTTGCTGAATTGATCATGTAACAATGTAACTTAACTGATTTGTTTATCTTTCATCTACTCGGTTCTTGTTTCCATTGACAGTAGAAAGAATGCTTAGAAATTGAACAAGAAAGAGTGATGAGGAGATTGGACAGCAACTGATTATGCCTAACACCATTGCTGCTAAATCAATCGGTTGGCATTGTAAGGATACTTAGTTTTGAGTTTACAAAAATAGGGTGGGGCAACTTCCAAATACAGCATAAAGCCTTATTTTGGAATGAGCTTCTCATCTGACTTGGCTTTGCTTGCTAATCTTCCCCTTACATCAAACATGACAGTTTTCAAGATCTACTAATCAGTTCTCACTCTTCCATTCTGAATTCTCATTTCAAAGCCACCAAATATGGTAAATCATAGTTCCACAGGGTTGGTTTTTACAGGGAAAAGAAAAGGCATCAGTTGTCAAGAGCTCACACTGAAACCTTGACTGCCTTTTTTCATCCCATCTCCATTTCTATGGTGGTGTGGCTTTTACTGCTTGAGCAAGGAGGGAACAAACCATGCTCATTGGTTTGTCCACGAGACTCACTACTGGCTCCCCCAATGCCATCTTCCTGAATGGCTGATGTCATAGTCTGAGCTTCCATAAGAACTGTATAGAGTTGTGTCCTAAAAAGGTCTGATTCCTTCATTAAAAGATCAGATAGAGAGACTTCTTCCATAGCACAAACAATCTTCGTAGTTATCGTATAGAGTTGAATTCCTTTATCATAAATCCAATTGAATATAAGTGCAGTTATCCAAATCAATCATGTCAGAAGAAGGAAAGAAGCTAGGCCTTACTGATTCTCTTGTGGCCTCTGAAGAGTTGCTAAAAGTATCACGGCAATGGGCTTTAGACATAGCAAATATGCACAAACCATGGGTCCGTTCCCTTCACATGACAGACAAGATTGGTTCCCTTTCTTAAACACGCAATCTAATAAATATTGCAAGGCAGCAAGCCAGAAAAACTGCCCCAAATATGCCTCAGCATCAGGTCTGCCTTGATACGATCAAGGTGGGCATTGTTCAAGGAGGATATAGTGGAGTTCTACAGGTATTTTTCGTTTTGGAAGATATTGTTATACATGTGTAAATTAAGTCTTCCTTCAAAGTAAAAAGTTTGTGTTCTTTTTTTTATTACTAAAAATTTATGGTTGTCTCTTGTTTTATATATATATATATATATATATATATATATATATAGTTGGTGGTCTCTCTTTTGGAATCAGATGGTTATTATTGTTTGCTTGAGTAGGCATGCTTGATGACCTGGGCTTCACATGTTAATTTTTATGAAACAGCTGGCTTGTTTCCTTTTTTATGTACTAATAGACGAAAATCTCATTGCAGGAGAAAAAAGTTTTTAACGATGTAGTCTCATCAGGCACTTCAAAAGGACTTGTTCATGCCTTTTTTTCCCAATGTGCAACATCCAAGGTACTAGAAGTGATGCTAGTAACCCCTCCCAGCTCTTTTCTTGTTTCTTCAATATAGGAGTGAATTATATATGCAGGATCCTTGCTTGGATGGTGATGGTTTTGTATTCTCTTATATTGTAAATGCTGTACTTTCATTCTATCACATTTCCTTATTAATACATCATTATATCACATTGAAAATTGACTTTATGCAATTTCATTAAAATTTGACTGAAAATGATAGAGTTTCCTGAGCTTTTGACTCTTGAATTTGCGGAAAGCTAGGGGCTGTAGTATCTGGTGGTTTGTGGTTTTGTCTTAGAGTGGCGATTCTTTTACTCGACGAACTTTGTCAAACTTAATTTTGCCCGGGTTTGCTAACAAATTCTTATTTAAAATCAGTTTTCATGATTCTTGTAAAGGATATTGTTCTAAAACTATATAACTTAACATGAGATGCGACTTTATGTAGTTCTTATGAACATATAAAACTTATAATTGTATATAATGTGTCTGTGATATATACTGACTTCAATCGTAGTTTGTCTGCATCTGTCTATTTCAAGCCTCATTCTGTCCTAGTCATGTGTTGCAATACCTGCTCATTACATGATTGTACCCATACTCTGCAAAGCACCTGTGTTCCATTCTAGAGTTAATTCAAAAGAAAATATTAGAAGGCTACTTAAGGTGTATTAAGTTCCTTTAGATGTGGTGAATTGTTATTTTTCTTATGTGATTCCAATTAATGCTCTTTTGTTGAAAAGGAAAAAGAACTCAGAATCTACTCCCCCCCCCCCCCCCCCCCCCCCCCGCAACCCCCCCACCCTTCCCCTGGTTTAACATGTACATTTGTTGTCTTTGCAACCTTCTATTATATATACAATTTCCTTTTAAATTAATAATAACTCTTAATTCTTTATGTTGGACTTGTTAATAATCAGCAATATGAAGCCCTTCCCAATTTCACACTAAATGTTAAATTGTAAGATTAGTGGCCATTCATTGAAGAATGAAAATTCAAGCTTGGTATGTGTAATTTTTCAAGAGATAAATTTGAAAAAGAAAATGCAGCAAGAGAGCCACCTCAAGATAAAGAGGAAAATAAAAGGGGAAGATTTTTTATTTAGAAGTTTTAGTGATGTAAGGTCCTCATAGATATCTTGGTCATTGGGGTCATTAAGGACCTTGTAAATTTATTTAGCTTCTGGAGGTATACAATGAGGTTAAGCTTGATGTACTAAGTCTAAGTGTCTTTGAATGAGTTTTAGTAAGTTGTCTTGATTTGTATGAACAGATTGAATTCATTTGATTCATTTTTCTCCTTTTAAACATGTCTTTTAACTATTACAGGTGCCTAATGTCACTGATGTCGGGCTTAAACCAAGGCATGTAAAGAAAGTTGCTGTTATTGGGGGAGGTCTAATGGATTATGGGCCTTCTGGCATAGCTACAGCTCTTTTTTTGAGCAACATTTCTGTAGTTCTCAAGGAAGTCAACTCCAAATATCTTCTGAAGGGATTAAAATCAGTAGAAGGGTTTTTTTTTTTTTTTCTCCCACAGAAGTTGTTGAGATTCACAATGTTATATTCTTGTATAGTATGCTTTTAAATAGGAAGGACATAGTTCAGACAATCTTAATTAAATTGTTACCTGGTATGATTGATGAGAAGTAATTAGGTGTTGTCTAAACGTTGTGACGCTAAAAATTATACCTGCCTATAGTTTGGAATTTTATTATCCAGAGACAAGTGCATGATTATTTTCATTTTGTGCAACTTAAACATTACAGGAAATTTGACTCTTAGATAAATGAAGTAATATTGTAACATTGGCCATTCATAGATAATTGTGGAGTTAATTGCAATATTTCTAACTTAATATACTGAGATATTTAGATTATAGGGGCAATACATGCAATCTATATGCCAACATTCCAGTTTATAGCAGCTAATTTTTTGAATGATCGATATTTCAACAAGGAAAAGAAATGACCCCCACTAAGATTTATGGTGTCTCTTAGAATTAAGGATGAAGTATCCATTAACAAGGTAGATAGGATGAGTCTTTCAAATTCTTTATTTACGGGGATTTTTTTGCAGTCTTTTCATGAATAATACCATTGAAATGTTTTATGTGATAGAAACTTTTTGAATTTTCTGTTACAGCAAATGTTCGAGGCTTAGTAACAAGAGGAAAGTTGACACAAGATAAAGTGCAAAAAACCTTATCAATTGTTAAAGGTGTATAAGTGTATTGGACCACTCAGAATTTAAAGATGTGGATATGGTCATAGGGGTGGGTTGTCTCAAATCTCTTATGATGGTCAAATATGGAACTTTACATCTACAAACTGCTGGCATCACTAGTTTTTTCTTGTTAAATGGGATGTGGAGTTGTGGACAGTAGAATGCGTGTTATTCTGATATTTTTACTAAATTTTTTATATTTTAAATTTGTGATGTTTACTCAATGCTTTCTATTTATCCACTCTCTATCCTGTGTTTTTATGATAGTGAAATATCTTATGATTAAATGATCCAGATAATATGTATTGCTCACTTTTTCCTCTTTTGCAGGCTGTCATTAAGAGTGTTCCTTTAAAACAAAAAATATTTAGTGAGATTGAGAAGGCTTGCCCTGCCCATTGCATTTTAGCAACAAACACATCTACTATTGACCTCAACATAGTTGGGGAAAAGACAAGCTCTCAAGATCGCATTGTGGGGGCACATTTTTTCAGGTGACCTATTTCTTTTCTCTTTGCTAGTAAATGCTTTCTATCATATGCTGTATTAATGTAAAAGGTTGATAATATGCTTCTTCTTTTTTTCTTTTTACTTATCTTTTTTTTTTTTTTTTTTTTTGTTGCAAGTAAAAGGTTGACACATTTGGTTCTTTTTTTTTTTTTTTGGTAAGTAAAAGGTTGATACATATGCTTCATAATGGTATTGTGATGCAGGAAAGTTAAGAAGTTCAGCACTATACTAGGTTTCTTGATGAATTCTTGAATAAGGTTATTGTTGAAGAGTTTAGGTTAGAAAAAGTATGAATGTTGACGGCTGTTTGGGGCTGAAACAGGGGATAAACAGAAAATAACGTAAATAAAACACTAGGCAATCACACCTAGGTCTTCCGCATCACACCTAGGTTCCTTGGCATCACATCTCGGAGAAGTTTGCATCACACAAACAAAGTTTAAAATAAGCTGCTGAATTTTAAACATAAAATAAGACTCATGGGCCTTTGATACGGCCAAGGACAGCCCATTCTAGATTTCTGGAAATTACCAAATCGCCCTTATTCTAATAGACCTTAATTGAAACTGATCCAGCAGCTTCTCAACCTAAAAGACTCAATACTTATAACTAAAATGACCTATGAAAGGTGCAAAGAAGGTCCGACATCAAAACTAGACCACAATTCTTGAATCTTTGTATATTTAATCTTCTTTTTCCTTGAACTCTTCCTTGTCCTCGTCATATTAAATAATACCTGTGAGTACTACACTGGACCAAGCAGATCCTTATTGAGTTTTTTGATGGAAGATATCAAATATGTGGCCTTATCACAGATCTTGCATTTAGCATTGAAAAATAATGGTCCCCTTCAAAAAGAAAAAAGGCTTCATAGTCTTTTTCGTTACATATCATTAAAAAAAAGGCTTATTAGTTGCGCTCAGCCAAGGAAGGGAACTATCAAAGTATTGAACTCTGAGAGCCTTGTATCACATAGATATAATCTGAAGTATAAACTCACTTCTCTGCATGGCAGAAATGTCCTCCTCATGAAGAGATACTTTAGTATTAAAACCACTAGCCAATATCCACTGCAATGCCCAGTGCATTTTGAAATATTTTGTAAGAAATTATCTTATGTTACATGTATATTTAGGAAATCAACTTCAATTATATTGCATTACATATCATATCATTAGAAAGAGGAAACACATTATTAACATTGAAATAATTAAAATTTTGAACCTGTTGCTTGAGCGAATAATTAAGTATTCTCCTCTAACTTAAGCATAGAGTTATTTTTATTTTTTATATGCTTGATTTCATGTTATTAAATTTGCTTTTTTCTTTTTCATAAAAAAATTGCTTTTATCTTTTGCTGGAATTTTTTTTCAATTATTTCCAGTACTACTAAATTTGAGTAAGAACATCATATTTCAAATAAGTTGTTTCTTATATAAATCTAAGGAAAATTAAAAATAGAAATTCATTTTATGTAAGTAATTAGTGCACTATGTATAAATAATTAATATATGAAAATAAATGTATTTACCCTATTAATACTCTTTGTAATTATATAGCATAAATTGAGGCTGCTACAGTGTTTGTTTTATATATGCATATAACAATTTTTAAAATTAATGCAATCGAAAATACAAACATATGACTATTAATAATTCATAAATATTTAATTATTTATTCAGTAAAAAGATATTTAATTATTCAAGTGAACAATTATTTTTTATATTATTTATTGCATGTTCTTAAATTTGCTTCTGTCTCGTAATGGGTTTTGATTCAATTGTTGGCAAAGCCTATATATGAGAAAGAATGTCATACTCCAAATCAATTAAATTTTTTTATTATAAATATTCCAAATTAATTATTTTTATATAAATTTTTAACAAAAATAACCATATAAATTCCTTATACATAAATTATGTGCGCTATGTGTATGTGTGTGTTCAGAGACTCTTTTTTTCTTTTTTTAATTAAAATATAATATTTTTAAGTCGTGAATGTAAGTATTAATTTAAGTATAAAATGTGTGTCCAAATTTTATGAAATTTGAGCATGAATTTTAAATTTATAAATTAAACTTTATATCCTTAACTTGCCCTATTGTCCTAATTTTATGTAATTGAATTTTAATTTTTAATTTTTTTATTTACCTTTTAAATCCTTAATTTGTCTTATTATTAAATTCTCAGTTATCTAATTATCTAATAGAGTTAATTTTAGAAGTATGGAAAAGTGGACACTAAGGAAAATTACTCCAATTATATATATATATATATATAAGGTTGGGTTCAAGTTACACTGAGTGTAACTCTAAGCAATGTTCAAGTTCCAAGTTCTATATGTTCTCAATATGCATGTCAATTAGATGTTATTTACCATTTGATATATAAACTTATTTTTATGCATCATTTTAAACTACAAAAACTTGAGTTTAAACAATTGATAGATGACATAATTATTGATTTTTTATTATCTTGAAAATTTGCAATCATGGAAAATATATGAAGATAATGTAATCCAACGGTGAATTTGTCAAAATTTATATCCAATTAAAAAATATTAAGGGTCTATTTGGATAGAACTTATTTTACTGAAACTGAAAACTGAAAACACTGTAGTAAAATAATTTTTAAATGTGTAAATAGTGTCGTAAGACCCATTTTTAATGGAAAAAAATTGTTAAAAAGTGAAATTTGTGGGTTCGTGAACAGTGGCACATGCACTGTTCACAGAAGAAAAGTCAAAACATGCGGCTTGAAAAAAAGAAAAAGAAAAAAAAGAAACGCAACGTCACATATACAAAGTGGTGGAATATTGCTTAAAGTTATACCGTGTAACTTGAACTTAACTTATATATATGTTTGTATATTTGAATAATACTTTGATATAAATGCAAAATTTGGTGAGGTGGAAGGTTAAATGAAGAGAATTCAAAGGAACGCTCTACATGGCAAATACCTCATGCTCTCTCACATAAGGTATTTGCTTTTATATATATATATATATATATATATTATATATATATATATATATATATTTCTAGGTTTTAATGCTATATTGTTTTAATGCTCTCTCAAAATGTAATTATGTTGATAAGATTTGATTTGTTTAACAAGAGTAGTGTGAAGACTAGTCCTAGCAAACTTATCAAGATATTCTTTTTGTAGTTCAGGGCTCTGAATCTGACTTATCAATTGAATTAACAAGGTTTCATTTTCTTCATTTTTTGTGAGAATGTTAATAGTTTTAATAACATTACAGTAAGAATCTCTACAATCAAGTTTAATATTAGGTGAACCAGAAGATTCATCAGTAGAGTGATAACAAGAATCAGATGAGGAAGATAAATCGTCTTCCAATGAATCAGCCAAATTGTTTGATTCAAGGATTCGGAATAGGTCTTCTTGATCTTCATCATTAATGTTTAACATATTAAGTTTATTTTTTAGCTTACCAGGTTTGTCTTTACAGTCTTTACTGTAATGACCAGGTTTTCCACAATTAAAACATTTCCTTTATGAGGATTTTGTTTAACATATTTTTTAGAAATATTTTTCTTTTTATCATAAAAATTATATGGTTTAACAAAGTCGGTTTTGTATCTTTTATGTTTAACATTTTTGTGAGCCTTATCATGTTTTTCTCTTTTTTGCCCAGAAAGGGCAATAGGAGGTAAACCGTATTGTTCACAAAAATTACCCATTTTATATTTAGCTTTTTTCTTATTTTTTAATTGATATTTTAACAATTTTTCATCATTACACATATTAATTCCAAATCTTTTAATAGTGCTTAAAATGTCACCATAAGTTAAATTATCATAATCAATAGAATCATTTTTACCAATTAATTCTTGTTTTACCTTATGAGCAAAGATAGGAGGCAGACCATCAATAAACCTTTCTTTCCAATAAGGCTTGAAACAGTCTTTCCGGAGCATCACTCTAGAAAAAAAAAACATCTTGGTACCACATGTAATCAGACATGGTAGGACATCTCAAATTATTCAGATAATCAGAAACTCGAGATGAAACATTAGTAAGGGTACCAACAAAATGTTTGAAAATAGTATAAACCAAGGTGTTGACACCATCAAGGATGCCAGAACCACGATTTTCATCAAAAATAGGTAAACCATCATCATTCTTTTTGACAACATGTTTAATAGTTTCTCTAGATTCTTCTATGACATATGAATCCCACCATCTGCGAAGAGTGCCAGAAAAGCCAGTAACAAGGAGTTCAACAATTTCGAGGTGATTGAGACTATGATTGTTCATAGTCTTGTTGAAACAGAGAAGAGTCCTATTTATGAACTCTTGCTATATTGTGGTTTTTGCAATCAGTATGCCATCTATCATGATCATGGATGCAATTGTGACCCCCCGTGGGAGCAACTGATAATTGCCCATTCGAATATTATGATACTGATTAAAAAGCCTGATTAAAGTTCCACCTATTGCTTTGACTGTCCCCCATGGGAATCTATTGATCGCGTTATTAACTACTTTCGGCACAAGACGCCAAAACCTTATCTCTCTGCTTTTGATAAAGCCCCTGTTGCCCTCACGGGTCCTGATATGAATAGTAAAAAAGTCACTGTTCATTTTACTATTCACTGTTAAACTTTTGCTTTATTTACCTATATAAGGGGGGATATCCCTTATTGTTAACTCAAAACTTCATTTAGTAAGTTTTCTTCCTAGAGCTAGTTTAAGGATATTAGAGAGTTTCTCTTATATAAGGGACATCCCCCGATGGGTGTGTGTGGCTCAGTTGATGGTTTATGTTTGTGTTTGTGTGTATGTGACTCTGCTGATGGGTTTGGTGGTTTGTGTTTGTGTGTGTGTGTGTGTGTGTGTGTGTGTGTGTGTGTGTGTGTGTTGGGGGGGGGGGGGGGGGGGGGGCTCTGTGTGTTGAAACGGTGGGTTGAAGGAGAAAGAGAGAAAAAGGAATGGAAAAAGAGAAATAATAATTTTGGGATATATTATTTTATTACGTAGATATATTATTTTAATGAGTAGAATAGGAAAATAAAAGTTTAGGATGCTAGATGTATGGTAAAATGGTATGGTATAATGATAAAGTGGCTTTTTGAAATAGTAAAATAGAGTAGAATTGGAATTGTGGGATGAGGATGCTCTAAACGCTGTTCTTTGTGCAAGACTTTCGACATGTGGACCATTCTTCCTAGGCAGCCAACGAAGATAATATGAAATTTTTAAGGACCACATGGAGTGCCATAGCTTTGGCAGGCTCAAACATATCTATCCCATGGTAACCCCCCTCACCAAATTGGCTCACCACTGACACACCCTTTTCTCTCATCAGTTTTACCAACTCAATTTGATGTTCAAACAGTATGTCCCCATCACAGCCCACCACCAAGACCTTCCATCCTAGTAGGGATACAAGTAGATGAAAATGTAAAAACTGAAATTCAAAAATGAAGATAAAGAGGAGAAGTGGGGATACGAGCGCGGAGGAGAAAAAACAAGAGAAAAAAGAGAAGAAAAAGAACAAACATATGGATGGAAAAAAATGAAGAGAGAAGAAAAAATAAAATTGAGAAATATTATCACAATATTTTTGCAATTCTTTCACAATAAATTTTAAGTTGCGGGTTATTATTGGCTATTACAGTTGAGAAAAAAATAATTTTTAGTGGTGGGTTCAAATTAGAACCCGTAATAACTTACCACATAGGAACATAACACTTCTCATTAAAAATAGATGATCCTAGACTCACTATATCATTACTACAAGTGCTACACAAGATTTATTAAAAAATATCACCAAAAAATTAAATATTAAAGAAAGAATGAAAAAATAATATTTATATAGAATAGAGAAAATATAAAGAATTTGTTGGAAAGTGTATATAAAAAAGTGAATAGATAAAATGAAAATATAACTGTTCATTGTCCAAACAGTAAAAAAGTTTAAAGAAAATGCTGGAGATACTCTTAGTGGTTGAAAGAACAGAGATTTTATATTGAATGTTAAGTGAGCCCAAGCAAAACTCTATTTTTCAACAAACAATGTTAGAAGTTAGAACGTAACTTTCTTCGCAACTTATTAAGATTGCAAATTGTAGTTGAAATATCATTTTATATGTACCTAGCCACCATTGACATTTATCAATCTCAACATTTTAAGGCAGTTGTGACAATTTTTAATGCCACATGTGTTCCTTTACTAAACCTATATATTCATGAATGGCTATTTCTTAATGGAAACTTCTCATCCGTTTCCCAATACAATAAGATTCCTTGGTGTTTTGTTTTCTTGTTTGGAGTGTGGGCTCTGTCTACATAGGAACAAAGTGTTCTTCCAATTAGAAGAAGTAATCAACTTAGAGCTTACTAAATAGTGCACTATGAAGGCCGTTGAATTTCATTTTCTCTCTTCCTCTAAACCTGTTGGGTGGACCCACTAGACATGACATCCTTCTCAAATGGATCAATCACCTGAAAGTTGGTTCAAGCTTAACACTGATGGGTCTTTGAGCACTTTAATTCCTGAGACTAATGGCATAGTGGAGTCATGGAGACCTCATTTATAAGAGGGTGTTTGGATTCAAGGTTTTTCTAAGGTTATTGGTATTGCTACTAGCCTTGTCACAAAATTTTGTGTTCGGTATACACATGTGAATAAAGTCCAACATTAAATAATGATGAGAAGAATAAGTACTTAATATAACATAATTGAATACATACCCATGGAGTTTAGGCCTTTTGGGTTAAAGTGTCTCTCTCTATGTTATATTAATTATTCAAAGAAGCTCTCCAATGTGTTTATCTTCCCAACAAGTGGTATTAGAGCCCATGGTGATGTGAGGCAAAGATGGCAAGGTTATCGAGGTTCCTTTCACAGTTGGAGCGGGAACATAGTATGTACTTGAAACCTTTTTGCAAATGAAGCAGGGCGAGTCCCTTTCACAGATAGAGCGGGGGCAATATATTGCCCAAGCAAGCCCATAAAGCTTACATAAACGATCTTAGATAAGGCCCAACAAAGGAGTATTATTGCCAATAATGCGAAACAACGATGAGGTGCGAGATTCCCTTGGAGGATAAAAGATATGCGGGGTTGACACGTAGAGGCCTATGGATATAATGCACTAGTGAAGGGAAAGACCTATTAAGCAAGGGGGAGTGAGTAGGACTTGTTCATGGCCTATAGAGAGGTTTTGAAAGCCCATAGAGAGGCAAAGACTCACACATGAAGGGGAGATTATTGGATGTATACGTGTAAATGAAGTTTTACATTGAATAATGTTGAGAATAATGAGTACTTAATATAACATAATTGAGCACATACCCATGAGGCTTAGGCCTTTGGGTTAAAGTGTGTCTTTATATGTTAGATTAATTGCTTAAGGAAACTCTCCAAGGTGTTAATCTCTCAACACTTTGGGCTTTGTGGGATGGCTTAATAATGATTAGAGCTAAGCTAGCTAGGGATTGCTAATTAAATTGTTGGTCGACTTAGATGCTATGGATGTTGTTTCTCGTGCTACTAATAGTGCTTCTATTTCCAAACTTTCAAAATGTCTAGCTAGACTGCTGCGCACCCTTGGTGCGGTGGTCACTCTACAAGTGTAAGTGCTTGTGAAGTGTGGGGGGTAAGAGCCGAGGTTCAAGTGTTCAGGAAGGAGTTTCATGCACATATACACTTAAATTATGTTAGAGTATAAATTTTATCTTGTATAAAAAAAAAAAAAAAAAAAGTCCAGCTAGAGTATAACTTGAGGGAATTAACTAATGAAGCAATGGACTTTGTTGTAATCAAGTAGAAACTTTTGTAACTTGAAGCTACTTTGGAACTTGATACTTACAAATTATGATGTGATGACTTCCTCGCTAATAGGACTACTGGTGGAAATATAAAAATGAATAAAAATTTTGATACAACAAACAATATTCCAAATAATTAACAAAAAAGTAAATAAGCAATAATAATAAATATAAGTAAATTTAGGAACAATTTTATAGTGCTATAAATTCACACAAAGAGCGTTGTCCTTAAAAGTTGATTCGTGTCATTCAAAGTAGAATTTGGTGTGATTGGTTCTCTTGGTCAAACAAACCCCGAAGATCAGATTATAGCGTCAACCTTTGTGATATACACACTTCCACTAACAAAAAGTTTAAGAACAATCTTCTATTTCCTTTCCTTAAAAACAAATATTCTTGTAGAAAACATAAGTGGGAGAGAAAGACGATAGAATTGTGTATATCTAAATATAGAGCAGTAAAAAAACTTTTTAGAAAATGTGTTATGATAAGTATTATGTAGGCTACTTATGAAAATAATAATTTATAGTTATTAGTTATTAATAACCTATAAAAGTTCAATGGCTATATCATTAATTATTGCCTAACGGCTATTTTTCTCATAATTGTCTAATTATTATTTTACTCATAAATTCTCAATGGCTAGAAATCTCATAATTGTCTAACTGCTATTTTACTTGTAAATTCTTAACGATTAGAAAATAAATAATAATAAAAGTATTTGAAACACACACTAACACTAACAAGGACTACTAGATAACTAGAGAATTCTTACATTCAAAACAAAAAAAACAAAATAAAATAACAGAGTAAGAGGGAACGCAATACCAAATATGAGTAATAATGGAGAGCTGGATAGAAAATGATAAGCCAAAGAACCACTCACTAAGTTTTTATAATTTTTTTTTTTTTTTTTTGAGTACACATTCATTTGAATCTTGAACATATAATAACACTTCATTCTCCATCATACTCTTCTCACTCTTCTCTTCTTTTCTTTTCTTTTTATTTTTTTATTCAAGAAAGACTCTATTGAAAATTTTTTTTTTCTCCATCATACTCTTACAAAGAAAGGAAGGACCATTTTTAATCTAGAACTCCACCATTACGCAACGCAGTTAAATCAATAATGACCATGACTCATGGCTTAGAAGAAAAAACATAACCATTTGTGTAATCAAATTAATATAAAATTCTTAACTTGCTCCAAGAATGCCTTGCCCCTAGAGGAGTCACGAAAGTCCACCCCATGACAACCTCCAACACTGAAATGACCCACAACGTGTACACCTTGTTCCTCCAACAGCTTCACCAGCTTAACTTGACGATCAAACAAATGGTCCCCATCACAACCAGTCACCAAAACCTTCCATCCCAGCAACCTTATTTTCTCCAACAGCTTAGACCCACCTCCCACCGTTGGATTGCAATACTCATGATCACGGTCAACCCCAATTGGCAATGACAACTCCCACATCAGATCAGTAACTAACAGTGGCAACGTTGGATCGTCGACAAACCTCAACTCTGACTCACTCCTTTGGGTCCCACCAAAGAATGGCTGTTGCAATATCAGCCCTCTGATATTCAAAGGGCCAAGATGGTCAGCTTCCGCAGCTACACGTAGTCCTGCTTGGTAGGCTATGTTTCCCCCAGCACTCATGCCCATAATGAAACAGTTTGAAAAATCAGCGTACTTTGTCAACCAATCATCTTGGGTGGTTTTGATCCGGTACAACGCTTCCACAGCATCATCATAAGCAGCCGGGAGCCGATGCTCCGGGGTGAGGCGGTACTCGACTGATGCGATGATGACACGTAGTTCATTGGCCAAGCGGACACAATGATCGTGTACAGTAGATGAGGCTGCACTGTATAAGATGAATCCTCCCCCGTGGCAATAAACTATAAGAGGTAGTTTCAGGTGTGAGGAGCTATCAAGTGCTTCACGAGGTAGATATATTCTGACCCAGGTGTTGTTTGATTGGTTAATTGGGATGTCTTTGGAGAGAACTGAAATGGGAAGGCTGGGATCAGATATGGGTGGGGTTTCTGGAATTTCGAGAGCTCGGGTTATCGTGCCATCCGGGTTTCGGACTATCTGGAGGAGCTGGTACGGATCCCCGGTAGGATTGATTGGTGCATCTTGACTTGACATTTTACTCTCTTTTGATGGCTGTTAGAAATTTTGGTTGCCTCTTGTTTCTTTATAGATCCAAAAATATACGGCCATAATTCCATGCCGATAATGGTCTGAAGATGGAAAACAATAATTATGAAAATCATGTTTTTTTAATCTATGATTTAACAGCATCAAAGCCGAAACAACGACTTTTCAGTACATATAACAACATAGCGTTAATCACATCAACAACATTACAACGTTATTCTTTGTACGTGCAAGACTTTTGACATGTGGACTATTCTTCCTAGGCAACCAATGAAGACAATATGAAATTTTTAAGGACCACATGGAGTGCCTTGGCTTTGGCAGGCTCAGACATATCTACCCCATGATAACCCCCCTCACCAAATTGGCTCACCACTGACACACCCTTTTCTCTCATCAGTTTTGCCAACTCAATTTGATGTTCAAACAGTATGTCCCCATCATAGCCCGCCACCAAGACCTTCCATCCTAGCAGCTTGATCTTTTCCAAAAGCTGAGGCCCATCTCCAACCTTTGGATTGCAATACTCATGGTCACGGTCAGCAATTGGTAATGACAATTCCCACATTAGATCACAAACACTTAGTGGCAAAATTGGATCATTGTCCCTCAATTCTGATTGAGTCCTTTGGGACCCACCAAAGTATGGTTGATGCAATATCAACCCTCTGATCACCAAAGGCTCAAGTTTATTAGTTTCCACGGATGCACGCAACCCTGCATGGTAGGCTATGTTACCACCAGCACTACTACCCATAATAAACGTGTTAGATAAATCAGCATAATCTCTTAGCCAATCATCTGGGGTGGTTTTGATCCAGTGTAACGCTTCCATAGCATCATCATAAGCCGCCGGCAACCGGTGCTCTGGGGCGAGGCGGTACTCGACGGATACAATGATGACGTGGAGGTTAATTGCCATGTTGGCACAAAAATCATGGGAAATTGATGAGGCTGCACTGAAAAGGATGAACCCTCCTCCATGGAAGTAAACTATGAGAGGCAGTTTAGTGGAGGAGTTATGATCAAGTGCTTCTCTGGGTAGGAATATTCTGACCCAGGTGTTGTTTGATTGGTTTAGAGGGATGTCTTTGGAGAGAACTGGAGTGGGGTGGTTAGGATCAGGTGTGGGTGGAGTGTTCGGGATTTCTCGGAGGCGTGTGATCGTGCCGTCGGCATTGAGGGTGATTTGGAGGAGTTGGTAGGGATCAACGGTGGGATTTGAGGGAGCAGTTTGACTTGACATGGCGAACTCTCTTGCTTTGTGATGAGCTTTCTGCTCAAATTGTTGAGTAACTGTAATATATAGTTGTGTAAGGAACTAAGGATGGAGTTTGTTATGTGTTTGACTTTCACTTGGGAAGATATATATAAGTTAAAGGCTGGGATCAGATGTCGGTGGGGTTTCTACTCTCTTTTGATGGTTGTTAGAAATTTTGGCTGCCTCTTGTTTCTTTATTGTATATTGCTTATAGATCCAAAAATATGTTAGATGTTGTATTAATGCTATCAGGTATAAGCTTCCGAAACAAAAAATGATTCAAAAATACTGTAAGGTTCAAAGATGACCAATGGATTCGGTAGGTAATGCATCACGCATGACGAAGATAACGAAATATGATTGAAGTTACTTTAAAAAAAAATTATGATTGAAGTCACTTTCACTAGCTTTGCAATTGAGTCCTTAAAACAATCGGTTGTATATAATATTATAAATTGATCTAACATAAGAACAATCACGTAGGGATGATAGATCCAGTAGTGTATATTAGGCCGTGAGTTCTGTCCGAGGACATCTAAATAGTCCAAAGACAGGTAGACGTCATCGCGAAAGTCTATATTAGTAAATGAAAACAGGGGTCTGGTCATGAAGGTTCATGAAAGAGGTTAGGACAAATGACATAACAACTTGTCAGAACAAATGTCAGAAGGGCGGGTCTGCCATTAAGAGCAGCGTTCTAGGCAGTTCTACTGGTAAGGATAATCATCAGGAAGGGATAGGGCAATGAAAAGGTAAAAAATATCTAAGGGAAAGCTACTGCTACCATATTTAATACTCTTTAGCTAATTCTCTGGCCGCATTAATGTGGAGGTGATACTTGAATAGTAATATTCAGCCTTACAACTATCTCTAAAAGCTTCAAGAGGGTGCTGATGGGAGAAGGATAAGGGTTAACCATTTGATCAACACGTGGGTGGCTGAGATGGAGCAAAGAATGGGCAATATAAAGAAGGATAATCCCATTGTTATGGGGGGATCAGAGGAGTTGAGGGAGAAACACAATAGTAACAAAAACTTGATTTGTAATCAAATTCAAAAGAAATATATATAAGAACCAATCTCCTTGGATTGTGCCGAGAACGAGTTTCTTTGGATAAATTCAGTTTATCTTTATTTTCTTGTCATCTAGACCCACTATAATTGTTATCCAACTCATAAAAGCCTAGTTTTCTAACTCAATTTCTACAAATTCATTGTATTGGACTCTTTGGACCTAGATCCTTTTACCTTTTAGGCTTAGGAACCAAATCTTGACCCAAATGATATGACCAATATGTTAGATTTTTATTCTTAAGATATATAAAATAGAATTTCAACTTATGCCTCTTCATAATGATTACTCTTTATTATTTCCAATTACTTTTTATCATGAAAAGACTTTATCAATTGAAATTGTTCTTTTCACACATTTCCACTATAGATTTTATTTATTGAGCTAACTATATATACCATCATTATTTCTTAAATATTAAGATCGATAACTCAATTGTTCTCTTCACACACATATATCCTAATAAGCATTCTTATTAATTTATTTATTTATAGTATTATGAAATATTTTGATGTAATTTTTTTTTTTTTTTTTTTTGCTGAAAGATATTTGATGTGTAGATAAACTATAAAGCACAAAAATTTAATTTTCATTAAAGTTTTTGTGTTTCTTAAGTTTCATTACTTATTTTCAAAGATTATATATATGGTAGCTAGAGCCATATATATAAAAAGATGGTAATTTATATTATTATTGATATAATAAAATGCAGTTCTAACTTTTAATTCAATTATTCCACTTTTTACACAATTTTCAGACGGTCATAACACAATGCCAATAATGGTCTTTTTAATAGAGACGATGGAAAACAATAATTATGAAAATGATGTTTTATTCATGATTTAACAGCATCAAAGCCAAAACAACGACTTTTCAATACATATAAAAACATAGCATTAATCACATCAACAACATTACAACGGTATTCTTTGTGCAAGACTTTTGACATGTGGACTATTCTATTAAAATATATGCACAAGATAACATCGCAAACCAACCCAGTGACACACACACACACACACCACCAATTATTCCTAGGCAACCAATGAAGATAATATGAAATTTTTAAGGACCACATGGAGTGCCTTAATTTTGTCAGGCTCAAACGCTTCTATCCCATGATAACCCCCCTCACCAAATTGGCTCACCACTGACACACCCTTTTCTCTCATCAGTTTTACCAGCTCAATTTGATGTTCAAACAGTATGTCCCCATCATGGCCCACCACCAAGACCTTCCATCCTAGCATCTTGATCTTTTCCAAAACCTGAGGCCCATCTCCAACCTTTGGATTGCAATACTCATGGTCGCGGTCAGCAATTGGTAATGACAATTCCCACATTAGATCAAAAACACGTAGTGGCAACATTGGATCATTGTCCCTCAATTCTGACTGAGTCCTTTGGGACCCACCAAAGTATGGTTGATGCAATATCAACCCTCTGATCACCAAAGGCTCAAGTTTATCAGTTTCCACAGATGCACGTAACCCTGCATGGTAGGCTATGTTACCACCAGCACTAACACCCATAATAAAGGTGTTAGATAAATCAGCATAATCTCTTAGCCAATCATCTGGGGTGGTCTTGATCCAGCGTAACGCTTCCATAGCATCATCATAAGCCGCCGGCAGCCGGTGCTCTGGGGCGAGGCGATACTCGACTGATACGATGATGACGTGGAGGTCAATTGCCATGTTGGCACAAAAATCATGGAAAATTGATGAGGCTGCACTGAAAAGGATGAACCCTCCTCCATGGAAGTAAACTATGAGAGGCAGTTTAGTGGAGGAGTTATGATCAAGTGCTTCTCTGGGTAGGAATATTCTGACCCAGGTGTTGTTTGATTGGTTTAAAGGGATGTCTTTGGAGAGAACTGGAGTGGGGTGGCTAGGATCAGGTGTGGGTGGAGTGTTCGGGACTTCTCGGAGCCGTGTGATCGTGCCGTCGGCATTAAGGGTGATTTGGAGGAGTTGGTAGGGATCAACGGTGGGATTTGAGGGAGCAGTTTGACTTGACATGGCGGACTCTCTACTCTCTAGCTTTGTGATGAGCTATCTGCTCAAACTGTTGATTAATATAGTCTTGTGAAGATGGAATTTACTATGTGTTTGACTTTCACTCGGGAAGACAGGTTATAGTTGTTGGATTGGTGGATGTGAATTCAGGCAAGTTTGGAACACATAAAAGGCAATTGGCCGGCTGCTAGTGTTAGTAATATTTATTGTCCATTTAAGATGATTCTAGATACCATTTGACTGTTGGTTGAGGGTCGGCAAATGGTTACAAAATTTGCCGTGGATGTCAATGCACGTGACAATCAATTATATCACTGATTTAAAAACTAGACCGGATCTTTCGGTTCAGTTGAGAATCAGACACTAATCCGGGTCGATTGTCTTATTAGGAGCCCAACAATTATAGGAAAAAAAAAAAACAAACTGAAAATCGGAGCGGTTAAACAGGTTCTTGTAATTGAAGAAGAAGAAACTTCGGCCAAAAAAAAAAAAAAAAAACTAAAGAAGAAGAAACAAAAAATCTTAGAATTGTAGGGAAATGAACTGAGATTTGAGGAAAACCTTATGTATTTGGGTGAAGTGAGATTGGAAAAATCTCAGATATGTGGGTGTGAGACAATGAAATGAATTTGAATTACTTTGTTGGATGAAATGAGGAGAAATCCATGTGCTTCAAGCCTTGACTGCTATTTAGAATCTGCTGAAGAACTCTGCTACTGCGCGAGAGAAAAAGAGAGGTTTATAACTCTGTGAATAGAAGTTGAAAAATAAAAAAAATAAAAAGATGTTGTAAATGCTTGAAAATTACAATAATGGTAATGTGTGGTAACTGGTAAGCGGTATTTGTATTTTTTGTTTTTATTTAGAGGTAAATAACTTGTGGCCGTGTGTGGGTGCTGTGAGAGAAGTGGGAATGGGAGACTGTGGTCTTAGTTTGACTAGTTTGGGTTTTAGTGTTTTTTTTTTTTTATAGTTACTATTTAAAGACAAAAAGGTGAAGTAATGTCTAATTGCCTATTATATTATGAGTAACATTATAAATATAAATTATTTTATAATATTTTTATAAATTGTTAATGTGACTTTAACTTTTTTAAATAATTATTGTAAGTAAAAATATGATATTAGTGATGGGTCTATATTAGAACTAGTAAAAATTCATCACATCAATAATTTGTAAAAATATTGTAAAATAATTTTTATCTATTGCATTACTCTTATATTATTCGTTCTTCGTAGAAGTAGGTAAAAAACTATTATGATATATATTGTCAATGATTACTAATAAGATTTTTTAAAAAAAAGGAGTGTATAAAAGTTCTTTCTATTTAATAATTATTTTAAAATAAGATATAAAAATTTAAATAAAATTAATTTTAAAATATTAATTATTTTATTTATATTAATTATATGATTTCATCGGTTTGAACATCAGTGGAACTTTGATTAGACTATAAAACTTAGAATTACTCTCCTTTTTGGTTATTTGATTGGTCTAATTTTTAAAACCATTTATATTTGTCTATATATGACGTCTTTGTCTGAATACAATGTCTTGAGATCTTGTGCAATATTGCAATTCCCTCATAAATTTTCTCTTTTCAACAAGTCTACGATGTCACCTCATTTCACACTCATTCTCTCACACCCGTCCACATGTCATGCCATTTTTACCTTTGGCCCCATTAACACAAATTCCACAACCACAATTACGTGGCTCTCTCTCTCTCTCTCTCTCTCAATCACGTGGCTCTCTCTTCCTCTCTTCATTTTAGGGTCCATTTGAATTGAAAAATGAGAGAAGGGAATTGGAAGAGAATAAAGTAAAATTAGTTGAAAATAAGTTAATTTTAGGTCAATTTTATTCTACTTTTCATTCTTCCTCCTTAATCCAAATAGACCATTAATTTTTTTTCCTCTATCTCACCTTGTTCTCTTTCTCATATTTTCTTTTCCTCTTGCTTAGCTGAATCTCACCCTTGGTGTAAGAGTCATAAAATAGCCTATGGTCCATAGCCCGACCCAGAAACTCGATGGTCAACTGGGCCAATGGGCGGTCCAGCCCATTGTTATTGAGGCCTATGAGTAGTTCACTAGCCCAGTGGGTCAGGCCGTGGGCTAGTTTTTATGTCCATAGATACCCGGTGGGCTAGCCTAGTAGCCCAGCCCGTTGCCCAACCCGTTGGCTTAACCCGTTGGCCCAGCCTAATAACTCATAATTCATAACAAAAATATATAGGAAGTATATGAAAGATTGATCTTGAGATATTATAGAAGAATTTCTTAAGAGAACTCTCTCAACTACTAAGATACTCAAAGTAATTGTGCTAAACTTAGTTTATTAAATATATATTTTTCTAGTAGTCTAGCAAATTTGAATTAACCACTTGACATTTTTTTTATTAAAGATAAAAATAAAAAACTATTTAAAGCCTTAATAAAAAAAATTAAATAGGTTTCTATCAATAAAACAAAAAATTAAATAGATTTGACTGTAAAAAAATTTGTAATTAAGTATTAAATTCTTTAATTCTTTCATTTAAAAAAACAGATAGATTATTCCCTTATAAAAAATTGATTCTTTCTTTATAAAAATAATAAAATAATATGTTAATACAAGCCCATGGGTAGCCCATTAGACCCAACCTGATAGCCCAGCTCGCTAAAGGCAAAATAGGCATTGCCCATGGGCAGGGTCATAGGCTGAGGTTTTCTCTTTCGGCTCAGACCCAGCCTGACCTGGCCTATTAATTAGTTAATAACCCATTATGCCAAGCCCATTGTGCCCATGGGCCAAGTAAAAATGGGCCAGGCCGGCCCAACCCGGCCCATTGACAACCCTTACCCTGATGGATCTTCTTTCTCTCTTATCTCTTCCTCTCTCATCTCTCTATTTTTTTTGCATTCTACTTTTTTGCTATTTTTGATTTTTTTTTTTTTTCCATTCAAGGGCTTAGATTAAAAATTACAAAAATAACTTTCAATTTGCACTTTTCAAAAGTATTGCACCATGCAATACCTATGTGATATTGCACGAGATCTAGATCTGAATATAATTAAGGAGATGGTAAGTACCTAGACACATACACAATGGTTTTATAAAATATCATATTTATTTTAGTACTCATTTATGTGAATTGAGGAAATCAATTACTCCTTAATGTCATTCTCAAAAAAAATTACTCTTTAATGTCAGATATGTTGATTGCTAAATTTTAAAATTCAAATATAATTCAAAATTTGAATAGCTATTGTCAATGGTTTTAGTTAGGAAAATTTCTGAAAATTAATGTGATTTTTAATACCATATATTGCCAGCTTTTAGTATACTTTCATTTATAAACTTTTGCTTTAAAACGTTTCTTTTAATATATTTAATAGTAACGTTATAGATGGAAAGTATCAGAAAATTATATAACTATATATTTATATAATTTACCGTTGATGGTTTATAGCATTACAACTTGCTTTCCATTCTTGGTTGTAACTATAGTATTGTGTATAGTCAAAGTTTCAAAGAAAAATATTAATTGATATCTAAAGATCAGCCACTTTATGAGCTGTTGTTTTGTTTTCAATAGCATTATGACACACTAAAAGACAATTTTATTTGGCTATTAACTTGTTTCAATGTATATACATTGGCAAAGACTTTTGATGACTGGTTTACATATAATACACACACACACATATATATATATATATATATATAAAGAAACCTTTTGATCGTATATTGATTTTAACAATTTTATGACCATTTAATTGATTTCAAACCCTTTTGATTCTTTAGCTAAGGACAAGTTACATGTCCGGCTCTAAATATATGGAAAGAAATAAAAATTTCAAGATACACGTTATTTTTGAATTACAAAAGCTACCGACTTTCAAAAACAATTGTTGTTATTGTTCTAAACACTTACCAACTATTGCTTCTTACTATTCACAGAAATATATTATCTTTTACTAAATTTTTTGGGAAAAGAAAATACTATAGAGAGCTTATATCCTACAAGCAGTGTAAGCTCGCAAGGATAATCAGCAAAGGTGGCTGGGCTGTTGTATCCTGGGAATAACGTGCAGAAATATATTGTCTAACTACGTCGGATATACCGTAGAAGGCACGATTTGTCTCAAGATAGTGACTTGGTCCACGCCTCATCTCCGCCACATCTTTTGGTAAAAACAAATTGTCTAATTTCCAAGAAAAAGTCATAAATTATCTCTCCTTTATTTCCAATAGTAGTTACAAAACATTGTGCTATTAATGGTTTTAAAGTTATCACACTATATCTAATATGTTCCCATATATGTTGGATCTATTTTAACAATATATAGAAAGTGTAGTCCAATGGGGTTTTATGTTGTGGACATAATGCGTTAAATTGAACCAGTTTCCTGTTTTTCTCGATAATTTGCTCTCAATTTCAACAACAATTCTAATATGGTATTTATTTATTTTATTTGGCAACTTGTTGATTTTTCATACTTTTGTGTAAGAATAGTGGATATATAATGAGTTCAAATGTATTTATTTATTTTTAAATAATTAAATAATGCAACAAGGAGGGATTTGAATCATGGTTCTCCTAATAAAAAAGAATAGACTATGCCACTAAATTACAAGGCTCTTGATAAATTCATGTGTATTAAAAAGTAATTATCTTAAGTTTTTTCTATTATTTATCTTTGGTTAATATTGAATAGAAATTTAGTTTTATTTTTCATGAATTAATTTAGCTTCTCTTTTTCTGATAATCAAGTGAATTATGCTAAGCAACAAATTGGAAAACCAGCCACGACAGCCCAAGGCAGCAACATGGCCAACAACTAGAAGACAACAGTAGCTAAACTACACAATTGAGACTGACTACCCAAAGGCGGGGAACAAGGACAAAATCCCATCAACCAACAAACCAAAATAACAAGAAGAAGAATCTATCAATCTACAACAATTGGAGTGTGCTGTACCGCCACACAAATCAAACTTTAGGCTTAAATACAACATCTGAGATGCCCCATATGTTGAAGAAAAATATGTTAGAGCTGGGATATACACCTTTACTTTCAATCCTGTTCTTCTTCAAATTCTCTATGACCCCAAAATATGTTCCTCTGTTCTCACAACTTTCAATCCAGTTTTTCACCTAATCCTTTATGACCCCTAAAATTTGTTCCTCTATTCCCACAAATTTTTGGTGCTTAACATGGTATATACCTGCACTAAAGCCTAGCCTACAACAATCAGCCCTTGCACTTTTTCCTTTGCAGTTCCATATTGCCCAATTGATAAGAGTATCCCATTCATCATCAAGGCCTTCTTGGTAACACAATCTTTAATTAAACTATCCTCTAAATTCTTTGAGCAAGATCACCATCTTTAATTCAATTATCCTCTAAATTCTTTGAGCAAATGGGCATGTGAAGAAGAGATTAATTTAGCTTTTAATCTTACTGTATATCTCTTTCATGGTAAAGATTTTTGTATTCATATTTTTGTCCCAAAAATGAAATCTTGGTTTGGCCAAGTCCTCTTGGCCGTAGCCATTGAACTTAGCAATAGCCTATAAAACTCTATATTTATGACTAATTAAATTGAGTCAAATGTAAAGGGTAGTTGTTATTCGAAATAAAATATAGTGTTCTGCTTCTTTTATACTTTGTTGCTGATTAGCAATCTTCTGTGCTTTGCTACTTCTTAGCTTGGTGGTTAGTTGCTCGATCAATGGGTATATGAAAAGAAATGAGCTGAACGAATGATAGTTACATTAAGAAATAATATATATATATATATATATATATATATTTATATATATGAGATATGAATTAACAATAACAAATTAGGCCAGCACTCCATTTCAATATATTGAAAATTGATACCAAAAATCACAAAAAACAAGTAAATATAGTAATTTACTTTTTGATTTTTCTAAGATAAAGCAGACCATTATTTTTTCTAGATAGCCAATTAGGAAGGTAGCATGAAATTCTTTAAGACCATATTCAATGCCTTAGCCCTGGACAGGTCATGAAGATTGGTGAGGACTCTTTTTTCGGCCTACATGGCATTACTTCATTGGCAACTTATGCCACATCAACATATTATTGATTCTTTTGGGAAAATCTATTTAAAACAAAAAAATAAGCTCATATTTTATTCAACTACATGAATTTGGCTCACATGACCCGTGAGATCCTTACTTCAAGAGGCGGATTCATGGTCTACATTTCCTTTTCATCAATTGGGATCATAACCCATGATATCATCAACATCAACATAAGGATCGGGCTTAAGTAATAAATCAAAGCCCACGGGCCATATTACCTCTTTTACACTCATGGCAAGCGGCTTTTTCAACAAAAGCTCATATTTACACAAAATGACAACAAAGCCCGAGGTATGTCATTTCATCTTCGGCTTATGATCCAAGCTCATAATGGGGAAACTTTGGGAGTCGTGGTTTGGAGGGCTAAGAGATATGTTCAGTAAAGCTCCAGCGGTTCAAAGTTGATAAAAAAAAAAACATGTTGCTTGGCATGTCTTTTTCAACTCTCTGAACTCTGACAAGTCCATGTGTATCGGGTAACATATGGTAAGCATCTCTTATCACATAGCACTTAAAATTATATAATTCCGTATTGCTCTTTTCGTAAAACTTGATATGTATCATGTGACAAATGCTCAATATTCCCAACCATCTAACTGCTGGAAAAATAACTGTTCATTTAATCCCCAGCTGTTGCTATACAAATTTAGAAATTTCATTATATTATTCTACGTAAATCTCATTACTACTTTCAGCTAAAATTCAACTCAAACACATGGTCTAATTTGATTGACTATCTTTTATCTCTCCTTCTATATACAAAATATTCAAGATATCTTTGATACCCAGCTGCTGTCTGCCACAATCTGAACATATATTTCTCTGCCAGCTGCTAGAGAAGAGCATCAAATACTCTTTTTGCTCACCAAGATTATGTCACAACACAATGAGACCTTGACAAAATCTCTAAAGCTTCATTAACTATCAACCAATCCTTCTATTACTTACTAGAAATGTGTTGTAATGGAACCTTGCACCAAAAATACAAACACCCAAGAAAGGAAACATTTCCAGCTAAATCCCAGCAGTGTATTCAGCACTTGATACTTGGTTGGAAGTGATATCATCAACCATTTAATCCTGAAATCCCAGCAGCCAGCTGTTATACCCAAAATAGCAAGATACCCTTCAAAGTGATCTTACCATTTTTCAGCCAAATCCAAGAAATAAATGCTGAATGACCTCTCCAGCAGTCAAAAATCACCCAGCTGACCTCATTTGCTTCTGCCCAAAGCAAGCAGCTTTCTTATGATACCTATCACAGCTTTTCCTGACAGCTGGGACAGCCTTTTCAGAATAGCTGTGACAACTGACCCAGCAGCTTAAGCATTACCTTTTTTTCCTCATTTGGCTAAAACTAAAACCAACTAATGAAACTACCTTTCTCTTGCTAAAATACTTTCCTTTTCAGTTTCTATTTCCCCAACAGCTCTTACCCGAAATAGCAAGAATACTTTAAAGCTAAACATACCATTTTTGGGGCAAATCTTAAGATAGATTCTTTGAAAATTTATTACTATTTGGGATAGATTTTGGCTGAGATTCTTTGCTAAAATACCCCCTTAAACTCAGCTCTAAAAGGAACCTTTCATCAACACACAAGGGGGACACAACCAATGGGAGAAGAACTCTTTCATGAACTTATCTATTCTCTCTCCCTCTAAGATCTTAATGAAGTTCGAAGCTCCTGAGTTTTTTGTTTCCAAATCAAGAACTAAATTCTTCAGCCCTTAGCTCACAAATGCTCTTTATAAGCCTTCACACATCCTCCAGCAGAAAATCCCAGCAGTAAATCCCAGCAACACTGCTAAACATACTACAACACTATTACCTCTTTTATACTCATTCTCTCACTCTTCATATTCAGAAAATACACATATCTTACTGCTTCTATCTCCAAATACCTAAACACATCTCCGTACTCTTCTCTTACAAAATCCATCCTCTTGAAAAGCAATCTATACAACTTCTCCAGCAGTTATAATCTCATGTTTTTACTATTTTTAACCTCCATATCTCATTCACATATCATACATATTACAAATGCTACATCTCGCAAACATCTATATCTTTTACCATCTCCATACTTCTCAAGAGATACCAACACTTATACTAAAAGCCTTTCTCATGGAAGTCACAAACTTCTAATGCTAAACCCCTTCTCCTAAAAGGCACCAAAATCTCATATCAAAGCCTTTCTCTTAGAAGGCACAATTACTTCTTACAAAAGCCCTTTTCTTAGAAGGCACGATTACTTCTTGCATAAAGCTCTTCTTTTAGAAGGCACAAATACTCCATACAAAAGCCCTTCTCATAGAAGGCAACACTATTCATAACTTTACAACAACTAAAAGAGCATTGGTAAGGGGAAAACTCATTTAAGTGCATAATAAGAGGGGCAAGCTTAACCAGCCCCTACATACAGCTGGGCTTACTCTCTTTCTCTCTAGTTGCACTCATTTTTTCCCCTCAATCTTGGAGTTATCATGGCAAACTGCCCTTCTACCGCTGGAGTCACTCTACTGGGACATTATTAACTCACAGAAGCTGTATCGCTGAGACTGCAACCCATCAAAGATAAGTGACTCTGCTTCTATATCTTTAAATTTACTTCATTGAATACATGATTACTTCACATTTAAATACATATTACTTTATTTCAACTATTATTACAACTATCAACCAAGATTTAAACTCATTTAAATGCATGATAAGAGGGGCAAGCGTAACTAGCCTCTACCGCTGGCATTCTACTGAAATCCTATCAGCTCACTAATGCTACACAGCTGGAGCTATAAACCATACAAAGATAAGTGACTTTGCTTCCATATCTTTAAATTTACATCATTAAGTACATGACTAATTACCTCTAAATATACTACTTTATTTCAACTGTCATTACAACTACTAATCAAAGTTATCATATCAAACTCATATTACATATTTATTCGACCATTATCGTGATTCTTAAACTTTGGTTTTAATGGCTTTGTAGGCTTAAAAGTACACTGGTAGCCGTTGGACCACGTGGTCCAATGTTGAGTTCCGGAGGCAACTCCCCAAAAAGAACCCGGGCCTAGCAAGGTTACCTCTCCAAAGGACAACACATGGTTGGGCAACCGAAAAAGGCCCTCGAACAAAGATCTACACCACGGTGACCACCCTCATCAAATTGACTCACCACGACTACACCCTTCTCTTCCATCATCTTAACCACCTCAATCTGATGGTCAATCAGTTGATCTCCTTTGCAATCAGTCACTAAGACCCTCCATCCCAGCAATTTAATCTTCTCCAACCTCTGAGATCCACCACCAACCGTTGGATTGCAATACTCATGATCACGATCAATGCCAACTGGCAACGATAACTCCCACATAAGGTCATTCACAAACAGTGGCAGTGGCAACACAGGGTCATTGGCCAATCTTAGCTCTGACTCAGCCCTCTGGGTCCCACCAAAATATAGTTGGTGCATTATCAACCCTTTGATTATCAAAGGCTCAAGATTTTCAATTTGATTAGCTTCACGTAGTGCTACATGGTAGGCCACGTTACCACCTGCACTAGAACCCATAATAAAAGTGTTTGAAAAATCAGCATATTTTGTAACCATTCATCTTGGTTGGTTTTGATAAAGTGCAGTGTTTCCACAGCATCATCGTAAGATGCAGGTAAACGATGCTCAGGAGCAAGACGATAGTCAACTAATACGATGATAGCATTGACATCAATGGCAATGTTTGAGCAAAAGTCATGGAACACTGTTGAGGATGCACTGTAAAGGATGAACCCTCCACCATGGAAGTAAACTATAAGAGGCAGTTTGGAAGAAAAGGGATTATTGAGTGCTTGTTTGGGTAGGAATATTCTGACCCAGGTTTTGTTTGATTGGTTTAGAGCGATGTCTTTGGAGAGAACTGGAGTAGGGTGGTCAGGATCTAGTGTGGCTGGGGTGTTTGGGATTTTGCGGTGGCGTGTGATGGTGTTGTTGACTATTTGGAGGTATTGGTAGGGATCAGTGGTGGTGGGGTTTGATGGAGGTATTGGTACGGATCAGTATTCCTCTCTCTTAAAATTTGAGGGAATGATACTTCACCCTAAGCCTGAAGGGAAAAAACACTTTTCTTCTGTGAGATTTGAAAAAATTAACACTCCTTTTCCCTTTTGTTTATATTAGTAATAAAATATTATAAATTTTTATAATTAAGAATCTCTTTACAAAAATTTAACAGTAATTAGTTAAAAAAAACTAATAAATTTAGAATTAAAATGCGCAATTTATCAAATACCAAAACACTTGCAATGAAAAATCTCCTCATAACCCATTGAAAAAAGAAAAAAAATACCAAGCAAAATTCACACACAACATCTTAAATATTAATTAAACTAAGTTTGGTCAATCAGACGTTAATTGGGAGAAAATATTTTTTTCTCTTCAAGTTTGTGGTGAAGTGTCATTTTCTCAAATCTCAAAAGAAGAAAGTGTAATTACCCCTATAATTTATTACACCTTCTTTTCTTCTAATATATAAACTATAGCCATACATTTATATTTTTATTTATTTATTAGAAGTTAGGAGGCCATACATCTATGCACTCTTCACAACACATCAGAGAGAGAGAGAGAGAGAGAGAGAGAGAGAGAGAGAGAGAGAGAGAGAGGTGGAAATGCCAATGGATTGTTGTGTACAACGGTTGGTGGCATTGATTGATGTCATTGGAGTGGAGTGGTGAACAAAAGAATGAAAGTTAGGGAGTGTTTGGTAACGTTGTTCTCTAATGCTTATATTTTTTGGAAATACGTGTAGGTGAAAAAATATGTAGAAATATGTGTAATGTTGTTTAAACACTGAAAACTGTGGTTTTTGTTACACTACCAAACAGCCCCTTATATTTTCTCCTAGTTTTGACTGAGTGAGAGAATTGGTGGTTTAAGATTTTTTTTATTGGTATTTGTGTTGTTTAGAACGGATTTTGATTTGTTAAATGATGGAATTTTTTGTTTGTCTAAAGGGTATTTTTATTATCCAGATTTATGATTTGTTTAGTTGGGTATTTTTATTTGTTTGAAGTTTTTTTTTTTTTTTTTTTGGTTATTCTTGAGACAATTGGCTAAGAGCATTTGTGCGGGCCAAATACGAGCTTAGAGTGCCAAGCTCTTTATTCTTCTTTGGGCTCACAATTAATTTATGAAGTGGGTCGAGTATTTTCTACAATGGCGAGCTCATCGTACTGAGGCCCAACAACCAATTTCTCACCCTTTGACACCATCTTTTTGTTCTCAGCAATCTCTTTGTTCTCAGCAATCTCTCTGTTGGGAACCATCCCCCCCTTCTGTGTATTCTTCTTCTCCTATTTATAGTCTTCATTTAGTGGAGGGATTATAATTGCTCAGGCAGATAATGGAAAAGAGGGTCCAATGTTGTGGTTGATAAGTGGGAGTTTGGTTGTTGAGTGGTGAAAGTGGCATCGGAACTCGCTCACCGTTGCTAGTAATATGTCCGGCAACAACTTCATGGATACCTTGCCGGCCAAATTCCATTGCAATGCTCTCCCGCGAGCTAATATTCTCGACAACATTTGCTACCGAGTTATGACAGTCCAAATAATCAATCATGCGAAAATGAAAGAATTGCGAGCAACAACATTCCGGGTGGCTACGTTAAAGCCCAATCTTACGGGAACTTAATACTGTCCGGCCCACCTATATTTGAGTAAATTGACAAGGATTACGGACGGCATGGCGAGATGCTACGCCCGAGGCCCATCAAAGGGTGAACCTGGACCGTACAATAGCCCCCCCTTGATGAATATTTGCTTGTCAGCAATGAATCAAGGAAGCCCGTGCGTATTAACCGTTTCTGCAGGTCAAGGGGTTAGGTACTGAAAGGTCGGCTGCTAAAATCTTAATGCTCCTTGGAAAGACGTGTCGTGCCATCCCACTGTGTCTTCCGTCATTATTGCCTGATGGTTCGCGAACCGATGCGTTACAAGCGTGTCAGTCGAAGTGAAAGGTTGCTGTTTTTTCCCGCTCCTTCCTTCTTCATTAAATAATGCTCATTATTGCTCTTCTTGCACCTATAAATAGTCCACTCTAAATCATTCCAATACTTTTATTTCCCTCAATTCCCGACTTCCCTCTCTACCGAGCATTCATCTGAGTGGTCACTTCCCAGCCCAGAACACCCTTTTCCTAGAGTCCCAAGTAAGTTCTCTGCCTCTCCTTCCTACTTTTATTTCTTCATTTAGCTTCCTTTCTTAGTTTCCATACTTTAGGATGGGTTTTGCTCATTTGTTAAACACCGAAGCATCTTTAGCCTCCTTTAGGCGGACATTCAACATCCCAGCGGATGTGAACGTCGCATATTGTCATGAGAGCGAAATCGCTCTACATAGAGGATCCAACGTAACCTTTTTTCCTTTAATGGCCATTCTGGAAGACGGGGTTAGGTTTCTCGTGAACCTCCTTTTACTTAGTACTCTTAGGTTTTACGGGTTGTCTCCCGATTAACTTCCTCCCAACTTTTACCGGGTAGTTAGTTGTGTCAACAGACTCAACCGTATATATGGTCTGCAACTTGACCATAATGACATAAACCATATGTATAGCCTGTGCGGGAATAAAAGAACCAACTACTATTTGAAGGTCAGGGATATGAGGGTGCGGTTAATCTCTTGCCTCCCTGATTCTAATAGAAATTCTGCCGGGGAATTCGTCCGGGTGAGCGACAACTGGTTTGCCGGTGATGCTCCCTGCCCCTTATCTAGGCGCGAAGTTGGTTCGTACCAAATACTTACTTTGTTTCTTTTGTTATTGGTTGTGCATTATGGTGACCAATCTAATTCTTCTTTCCTTTGTAGACGGCAGAGTGTTTACCCCGGACATAAGGTCAGTTCATTTGAGGGACCTTAATTTTGTGTTGAGGTCCGAGATTTTCGTGCATACAGACGGGCAGCTTCGGGCGTCGCATTTGATCTTGGGTTGTACACCTGTTTACCGAACCTGGCAACCATTCTCTCAAGCCCTTCTGGTAGACAGTCCGCTGCTCTCTTACATTGATGTTCGGCACGCCAACTTCTTGCCCCCCTCCTTAACCGTAGGCGAAACCCGAGACCTCGGCCCATGCTACACAACAGCCGACGACATACCCCCCATTCGGGACGAATCTGCTGAGAGAGCTTCTCAGTTACTGAGAGAACGAGCACACATTCCAGTTGAACAAGGCAACGCTGAGTCCCAAACCCACATTACAGAAGGTATCCAAGCCACTACACCAGCTGACGAGATGGTTACAAGGAAGACGCTTACCGTTGATCGTTTTATACCCGGCTCGCGGCAACAAGGCCAACAGCAGCAAGCCCGGAACCGAGACCGTTCCCATCCTCCCCCACCGGCCAGACAGAAGAAGAAACAGCGCATCGAGGACCCCCCTCCCGGGAGACAAGGTGATGCACCCTCCAAAACACCTCCCCGTCCATTAGGCGGGATAGTAATCCGTGAGCCCGCAGGGGGTTCCCAGCAGGCAGCCCGTGGAGTTACTGGAAGGGCCTCTTCTTCCAGGCAAGCACCCAGTTGGCAGCCATCGTTCACGCTGGGGAACTTGCCTTTGCCGGCCACAGCCAGCCTAAGACTATGGGCACAGGGGGAAGGTGGCCGGGTGGCCCACAGTTTGGCCAGTGGCCTGATGCTGCCCGAGGATGTCCAGTTCTTCCGGGATGGTACCGAGGAATCCATAGCCAAGCGACTCCAATGGCATACCATAGCGGTGAATCTTCTTATCCATGCTCTTTGTTGACTTGATTGATGTATATATATTTTTATTTTATTTATTATTATTATTATTATTTTCTCTCTCTTTTTTTATTTTTTTTTTATTACTTCCTCCTGAATTTGTCGGTGTTGTGCCACAGGCCGCCCAGATTACCCATGTGCTCGGGGAGAGGTTGAATGAACTCGCTGAGGATGTTGAACGAGAAAAAGCGCTCAGAGAAGTTGCTGCAGAGACGGCTCGGGAGAAATCCACCGCTGCCGAGAATGCTGAGAGAAGAGCGCAATCTGAGGAGGAAGCTAAACAGCTGGCGGAGAGGAGAGTGGCCGAGCTGGTGGAGAAGCTGAATGAGGCAGAGCTGAAACTGGCACAAGCTGAGAGCCTGGCAATGGCCCATGCCGACGAAGCAGCCGATCTAAAGGCGACTTTGGAAGCATGTGAAGAAAAATGGTACAACGAGGGCTTCGCGGACGCTGAGAACTCCGTGGAACCGGTCGTGTTGCAGGCTAGGGCTCACGGCTTTGAAGAAGGTTGGCTGGCCGCCCTTCGAGAAGCTGGTGTGCCCGGGGACTCTCCGCTCTGGATCTCGGAGAATATCCCTCGACCAACTCCTCTTAACCCGGTCCAGAGCCAAGCGGTTCCCGCTGATGAGGAAGATACCCCGAGTATGAGGGAGCTGGTCCAAGCTATAGATACTCATGTTGAAGATCTTGATCTAGAAGTATCCAGCACCCTCAATGCCCCTGGTAACGAAGGGTCTCAGCAATTACCCAGCGAAGGGAATCAAGGACAGGAAGCTGTTGGCTCGTCTCCGCCCTCTCCAATCTGCCCTACTACTTAATTTTGTTAGAGTGCTTTTACTTTTCCTTTGGATGCTCTATGTGTTTAACATTTAACCGTTTAATCTGCCTAGGGACCGGGCTGTGGTACCAGAACAATTTAAGATCTTGTTTACTATTATTACTTTGTTTTATTTTATCTTATTTTAACGCTGGGATGTGGCGTCCGAACAATATTTACTTACTGGCTTTATGTCATGGCTTCTTTTGGTTTATTTAATTATGTCATGCCCAACTCAATTATTGTATGCTTGTACTTATTAAATTTTCCCGAACCTTTTGACTGTAACTTAATTACTTCGTGAAGTGAGTCGGGATTGCTCGACCGACCATTTGGGTGATGGTTACGTTGTAGATGTAGATTACCCGGTAACGGGGATCAAACCGGGGATAGGCCCTTATTAGACTTCACTTTCTAGGTTGCCGCCTGTCCGATGAGTAGGATAGAACCGGGGACAGTCTTCTGTCCTTATAAGATTTACTTTTAGGTTTCCGCCTGTCCGTTGAATATGATCGAGCCGGAGACAGGCTTCTGTCCATAGGAAATTTACTTTAGGTTTCCACCTGTCCGGTGAATATGATCGAACCGGGGACAGGCTTCTGTCCTTAGTAAATTTACTTTAGGTTTCCACCTATCCGGTGAATATGATCGAACCGGGGACAGGCTTCTGTCCTTAGGAAATTTACTTTTAGGTTTCCACCTGTCCGGTGAATATGATCGAACCGGGGACAGGCTTCTGTCCTTAGGAAATTTACTTTTAGGTTTCCACCTGTTCGGTGAATATGATCGAACCGGGGACAGGCTTCTGTCCTTAGGAAATTTACTTTTAGGTTTCCACCTGTCCGGTGAATATGATCGAACCGGGGATAGGCTTCTGTCCTTAGAAATAGATGCAATACTAGTAACTCACACTGCACCGATTATGCATAAATTTGATCGTAAGAGGGAAAACAAGCACAGGACAGCAAACGGATTCATACTTTTGTACAGAAATTTTTAGTAATAAAATTTCTTCAAGTTATGAATGTTCCATGGCCGAGGAAGAGGTTTTTCATCTAGGCTTTCCAAATAGTAAGCTCCCTCTCCTGCGATCGCGGTGACTCTGTACGGCCCTTCCCAGGCTGCAGCTAGCTTCCCGGCGTTGGTATCACGCATGTTTCCCACGGCTCTTCGCAGAACTAGATCCCCTGCGCCGAACTCCCTCGTTCTTATTTTCTAATTGTAGCGACGAGCCATCTTCTGTTGATACCCGGCAAGCTGTATTAGTGCGGTGTCTCTGAACTCTTCGAGTAGGTCTAGGTGCTGTGCCAATATTTTTTCGTTCTGGCCGGGGTCAAATCCCCTCACGCGCGCACTGCACAAGTGTACCTCGGCTGGGATTACAGCTTCTGCCCCGTAGGCCAGGGAAAAAGGGGTTTCCCCCGTAGATCTCCGGGGCGTCGTCCGATATGCCCATAACACATTGGGTAGCTCCTCCGCCCACCGACCTTTAGCTCCGTCTAACCTCTTCTTCAATCCACTCACAATCGTCTTGTTAATGGCTTCGGCTTGACCGTTGCTCTGAGGGTAAGCCGGTGTTGAGTATCTGTTCTTGATGCCCAGGTTGCTGCAAAATTCGCAAAATGCCCGGCTATCGAATTGTAACTCATTGTCAGATACTAGACAGTACGGTACCCCGAACCTTGTCACTATGTTTTTTCACACGAACTTCTTTACGTCTAGGTCTCGAATGTTTGCCAATGCCTCAGCCTCCGTCCATTTGGTAAAGTTCTACAACTACCAGGACGAACCTCCGATTTCCCGTAGCCCGGGGAAACGGACCGATAATATCTAGCCCCCATTGGGCGAAAGGCCAGGGACTGCTGATAGGGCTGAGGGGTCCTGCCGGCTGGTGGATCGAAGGGGCGTGCTTTTGGCATTTCTCACACCTCCGTACATACTCGGCGGCATCCTTTTGCATCTGCGGCCACCAAAATCCTTGGGTAATTGCCCGGTGTGCCAGTGAATGCCCTCCCACATGACTACCGCATACCCCATCATGCAACTCAGTCAATAGCTCGTTCACCTGCCCGGGGTGTATGCATAACAGGTACGGTCCTCCATAGGATCTCCGGTACAGTCTCCGATCTGCTGACAGCCAATACCCGGCTGCGATTTGGCGAATCTTAATTGCTTCCTTTTCATTGCCCGGGACCTGATTATCAGCCAGGAACCCAATGATAGGGTCCATCCAGCATGATCCGGCATGGGAAATGCTGGCAATGCCAACCGTGGGGCAGGTAGCATCCCCCATTTCTAGGATGCTGGGTTCCTGTACGAGTTCTACCTTGATCATCCGAGGTATGTCTTCGACCAGCGCCGATGCCAGCGTGGCCAGTGAGTCTGCATGTCTGTTTTGTCCTTGGGGGATGTGAGCTATTTTTATTGTTCGAAACTCGGCCATGACCTTTCTTGCCAGTTGCAAGTACTTTCTCATTCTGGGATCTTTGGCTTCAAAGCTTCCCTGCATCTGGTTGACAACCAGCCATGAATCCGAGTATACTTCAACGTCCTGTGCCCCTAACCTTGCCGCTGTTCTCATGCCGGCAAGCAACGCTTCATATTCTGCCTCGTTATTAGAGGCCTTAAATCCGAGTTTAAAGGAATGTTCCAACCAAATCCCCTCTAGGGTGATCAAAACGATCCCGGCCCCAGCACCCATTGAGCTTGAAGCACCGTCCACGTAGACCTTCCACGGTGGAGAGGCTACCTGACAAACCATTTCGCTTCCCTTCTTGGGAGAAAACTCGGCCACAAAATCTGCCAACACCTGACCCTTGATTAAATTCTTTGGCCTATACCTTATGTTGAAGGCCCCAAGCCGGGTCCCCCATTTAGCTATCCGGCCCATGAAGTCTGATCTCGTCAATAAGGACTGCAAAGGGTACTCGGTCAACACATACATGATATGGGCTTGAAAGTAGTGCGGCAACTTTCTGGTAGCATGTACCAGGGCCAACACCAACTTTTCCAAGGGCAAATATCTGACTTCAGCGTCGACCAAGGTCTTGCTGATGTAATACACGGGGCGTTGTACATCCCGGTCTGTTAAGAGCACGGCACTGGCCGCGTGTTCTGATACTGAGAGGTACATATATAAGTCTTCTCCGGGCAGTGGCGCGGTCAGTATAGGGGCCCGTGTCAGATACACCTTCAAATCCTGGAATGCCTCGTCACACTTCTTATCCCATTCAAACCCTCTCAACTTCTTCAGTAGTTGGTAAAAAGGATGGCACCGGTCGGCAAACTTAGAGATGAACCGGTTAAGGGCGGCCAGCATCCCGGTTAGTATCTGTACCTCCTTTGGGTTCCTCGGAGGCTTTAAATTCATCACGGCCCCGATCTGGTCTAGGTTCACCTTTATTCCCCGCGTATTGACCAGATATCCCAAAAACTTTCTTGCTCCCACCCCGAATACACACTTTTCAGCATTAAGGCGCAACCGATGCCTCCGGAGGATTTCAAACACTTCCCGGAGATCCTCATTGTGCCCAGACTCGTGTTTGCTTTTGACGACCATGTCATCTATGTATACCTCCACCGTGTGTCCTATCTTATCGCGGAACATCCTCGTCATCATTCGCTGATAGGTGGCCCCGGCATTCTTTAGACCGAAGGGCATCACTGTGTAATAATAGTTGGCCTCTGGTGAGATAAAGGCCGTCTTCTCCTGATCTTCAACTGCTAGGGCTATTTGATGATAACCTTGAAAAGCGTCTAGGAAGCTCATTCTGGGGTGTCCGCATGTGGCGTCTACCAATTGGTCGAATTTCGGCATTGGGAATGGATCTCTCGGGCATGCTCGGTTTAAATCTGTGAAATCTACACAAACCCTCCACTTACCGCTCTTTTTCTTCACAACCACCGTGTTCGCTAGCCAGTCCGGATAGAAGATCTCCCTTATTGCCCCTGCTTTTTTCAGTTTTCTTACTTCCATTTTCACTGCCTCGGCGTGCTCTTTGGCTGATCTTCTTGGTCTTTGCCTTTTGGGGGTTACGGTCGGGTCCGCATTGAGATGGTGGACAATGAAGACGGGGTCTACCCCGGGCACTTCATACGGGTTCCAGGCAAATACATCCACATTCCGGATGAGGAGAAGTAAAGTTTCCACCTTATCCTCGGCTGTCATACTTGCCCCTATCTGGAAATACTTGGATTTGTCCGGTAACAAGTTTACTTTGATCAGTTTCTCCGCGTGATTGTCTCCAGTTTCACCCGAGGGCTACCGTAATTGCTATAAAGGGACCTCTTCAGGCTGACTTCTCCTTTCCGTGCCCTGTTCCTCCCGGTTCATTGCTGCTATAAGGCACTGTCTGGCCGTTCGTTGGCTGCCCTTCACTACTGCGACTCCTTGCTCGGTACGGAACTTAATCTTGACGTGTAGAGTGGACGGTACTGCCCCCATTGCATGGATCCACGGCCTCCCAAGAATTGCGGTGTAAGGGGAGAATGAGGCAACCACTATGAACAATACGGTGACTTCTTTTCCCTCCAAAACCACGGGAAGGGAGATTTGCCCCTCAGGAACCACTACCTGGCCATCAAGACCGATCAGGGGAGTGTCGTACTTCGTGAGGTCCTCAGCCTTCAACCCAAGCCCCCTGTACAGGTCAGGGTATATGACCTCGGCACCGCTTCCTTGATCCACCAATAACCTTTTTACCAGGAAGCCGCCTATTTGAGCCGTCACCACCAACGCGTCATCATGCGGCTGGACCGTCCCTACTAGGTCTTCGTCGCCGAAAGCAATAGGCTCCAGAGTGGGTTTTACCCTTTTTGAAGGCGAATTCTCCCCCGTATAAACTCGAACTGGGGATGCCATTAGGACTTCACTTCTACCGATCCCCACTATATCTCTTGGTGCAGCGTGAATTACCTCAATTACTCCGATGGGGGGCGGGCGGGGGTTCCTGCCCGGCATTGTGCCCCGTTCACCTTTAGTGTTTTCCGTGTTAACCACGAACTCTTTCAAGTGCCCAGCTCTCAACAACTGTGCCAAGTGATCCTTCAATACCCGGCAATGCTCAGTGGTGTGTCCCTTATCCTTATGGTATGTACAGTACAGATTTTGATTTCTCCGAGACGGGTCACCCGCCATCTTAGTCGGCCACCTGAAGTACGGCTCGTTCTTTATTTGGTCGACGATTCTGTGCACTGGTTCTTTAAACATCACGTTGACCTCCCCATGTTGCAATCTTTGTTCTTGAACTGTCGTACCCTTTCGTGGTCTTTGCTGAAATTCGTTCTGCCGTGGCCGAGCTGCTAGTAGGGCTTTACCTTTATTCTGTATCCGGTCGTCTTCCAGGCGTTTGTACTCTTCAATGCGCCTCATTAACTGCCTCATGCCCTCGGGAGGTTTTCTCGTCAACGACTCTCGTAGCTCGGAATCTTCGGGTAGCCCCATTCTGAAAGTACTAGCTGCTATCTTCTCGTTGCCCCATCCGATTTCGTTGTAGAGTTCCCAATAGCGGTTTGCATAACTGCGTAGTGTCTCCCCAACCCTCATCTTTATAGATAGCAACGCGTCCACCGGCTGCGGAACCCGGCTGCAGGTTACAAACCGGGCACCGAACTCCTGAATCAATTCCGTAAAGCTGCGAATAGAACCCTTTGGTAATCCGTTAAACCATCTCAACGCGGTAGATCCAAGACTGGAGGGGAAGATCTTGCACATCAGCGCATCGTCATGCTTGTGCAAAGACATCATGTGAATATAATGACTGACATGTTCCACCGGGTCCGTTTTTCCGTCATAAGAGTTGAACGGTGGCCGATTAAATCTGTTCGGCATAGGGGCCCGCTCAATCTCATCCGAGAATGGGGATCGTGCAGCTTTACGAAGTGCCCGACTCATTGCGTCCATGGCGGCATTTCGCGGGCGTTGCTCTTTCGGGGAGTCCGAGCCACGGTCAGTATAGCTGCGGGAACGTGAACGATCCCGGTGTTGCCGTGTCTCCCGCGATTGTGATCGATCATGAGGCCGATAATGTCCGGACTGCTCGGACCCCTCCCTTCGGCGATTCCTCGCTCCTCCCCGCCTCCTACCCCGTCGCTCCGAATTCTCCCGTCGACATCCTTCCGCCTCCAATTCCAAATCTCTTACCAGCCTTCGTAGCCGCTCAAGCTCTTCATCCCTCGGGTCAGGCCGCCTGTTTTCCGTGGTGCTTGACACTGTTGGCTGGGTTCTGTGCGATCCTTCGCTCCGACCGGACTGCTCTTCGTCTTGCCCCCGATACCTGCCTTCGTCCCTCTTTTGCCTTCGCTCTCGCCAAGTGGATCCCCGGGAGGACCCTACTGAATCACTTTCGGCACGACTACCCGAATGTCTCTCGGACATCTTACCGGGTACGGACCACAGCCAAGCTACAGCTTAGTAGGATTTCCCACAGACGGCGCCAATTGTGCGGGCCAAATACGAGCTTAGAGTGCCAAGCTCTTTATTCTTCTTTGGGCTCACAATTAATTTATGAAGTGGGTCGAGTATTTCCTACAATGGTGAACTTATCGTACTGAGGCCCAACAACCAATTTCTCACCCTTTGACACCATCTTTTTGTTCTCAGCAATCTCTTTGTTCTCAGCAATCTCTCTGTTGGGAACCATCCCCCCCTTCTGTGTATTCTTCTTCTCCTATTTATAGTCTTCATTTAGTGGAGGGATTATAATTGCTCAGGCAGATAATGGAAAAGAGGGTCCAATGTTGTGGTTGATAAGTGGGAGTTTGGTTGTTGAGTGGTGAAAGTGGCATCGGAACTCGCTCACCGCTGCTGGTAATATGTCCGGCAACAACTTCATGGATACCTTGCCGGCCAAATTCCATTGCAATGCTCTCCCGCGAGCTAATATTTTCGGCAACATTTGCTACCGAGTTATGACAGTCCAAATAATCAATCATGCGAAAATAAAAGAATTGCGAGCAACAACATTCCGGGTGGCTACGTTAAAGCCCAATCTTACGGGAACTTAATACTGTCCGGCCCAGCCCATATTTGAGTAAATTGACAAGGATTACGGACCGCATGGCGAGATGCTACGCCCGAGGCTCATCAAATGGTGAACCCGGACCGTACAGCATTCACAATGGGAATGGTAAATGCCATATGTTTCCTTTATCTAGCATTTGTTTCTTAAAAACTTTCACCATTCGAAATTGTAAAAACTGAGAATTGTAAAAAAATTTACAATTCTGCTACAGTACCATCCCACTTTCATGATGGCACTGTAGACTATTGTATTTATTTTTTAATCCCTTTTATTCTTTCTCTCTCCTCTATGTCAGACTTATTTCCTTTCTCAACTTTTTCTCTTTCCTCATCTCAGTATTTCATCTCCTTCTCTCTCTGTGAATTGCTCTCAACTCTCACTCTCTCTCTTTGTGCTGGTGGTTAAGCCTCCACAACGATAAGAAGCAAAGGCCGTGGGTTAGTGGATTGGTGGGTCGGTGGGTTTGGAGTTTTGGGTTCTGTGGGTTTTTTTTTTGCTATGACTAGTGCTTAAAGGAAGAGGTGCGTATGGCTGAAGTGGGTCATGGGTTGTTGCTCTCTCAAGTCCGATGTGGGTCGTGGGTTTGATGAGTTTGTGGGTCTCTTAAGTCCATCATGGCTCTCTCAAGTCCGGTGGCGTTAGTTGGGTTTTGAATCGGCGTGGATCGTTGCGGGTCGTGGTGGGTTGTGGTGGCTTTGAAGCTTAGTTTTAGAAAAAGTGAAGCAATAAGAGAGAGAGAGAGAGAGAGAGAGAGAGAGAGAGAGAGAGATTTTAATGGTAGAGTTCCTTCTTACTCTACAACAAAAATGAAGGTCTCTATTGCTTTTGTTGTTAACTATTGCCGCTGCACAAACGAGGTTGGTAAGGCTTCGGTGGTGCGTTTGTGAATTTTTTTGGGTGGGTCGAGTTTGTGCCTTTCTGGGGGCTGTGTGGTGTGTTTGTCTGCAATGGTTTTTGGACCGGGTCTGTGGTGTGGAAGATAGATGGTGTTTGTCTATAAGGCTGCTTGTGCTATTAAATTTTTCCGTGGGTACAGCAATGGTGGGGTGGTTGGGTTTGGATGGTGGTTGTGTGAGGTATTGGGTTTGTTCATGGCAGTGAGAGAGAGGGGAGGAAGAGAGACAGAAATTAAAGAAAGGAGATATATTATTTTGGGAAATATATTTTATTGCGTAGATATATTAATTTAATCAGTAGAATAGGAAAATAAAAGTTGGGATGCTAGGTTTGTTGTAAAATGGTATGGTATAATTGATAAAGTAATTTTTTGAGATGGTAAAATAGAATAGGATGACATTTCTGGTTGTGAATGTTCTAATTGCACAAAAGGGTAGATCATTTGTCTATTTTTCCTTTTGGAGTTTAAGGGTCAATTTGTAATTTTCTATGGGAAAGGGGCCAAGAATATAAATTTTGGGGTGTAATGTTTAAACTTTTTGTGTACATGTATATAGAAGTAAAATTTTTTAAAAAGTTGAGGGGCCATGGCCCACTAGCCCCAATGTGGTTCTGTCCTTTTTTTTTTTTTAGAGAGTTTCAACTTATGGCGTTCGCTCATGATAATATTTCTTTATCATTAGACCAAAACACCAATCAGTTTTTGGTATAAGCTGACTACAACAATCAGCCTTAAACTTTTTCCTTTCCAGTTCTGTATTGCCCAATTGATAAAATTCATAAGAGTATCCTATTCATCTTCAAGGCTTTCTTGACAACACCATCTTTAAATTATCCTCTAAATTCTTTGAGCAAATGGGCATGTGAAGAAGAGATTAATTTAGCTTTTAATCTTACTATATATCTCTGTCATGATAAAGATTTTTGTATTCATATTTTTTTGTACCAAAAATGAAATCTCGATCGGTTTGGCAAGTCCTTTTGGCCGTTGCCAATGAACTTATCAATAGCCTATAAAACTCTATCTTTATGACTATATTGAGCCAAATGTAAATGGTTGTTATTCGAAATAAAATATAGCGTCTGCTTAGCAATCTTCCGTGCTTTGCTACTTCTTAGCTTGGTGGTTAGTTGGTCGATCATTTTTTTTAACTTTAAGAACAGAAGATAGTGTATGATATATCGAGTCTGTAATGAGAGAGAGAATTAAAGGAAACATGAAATCTTGTTCATAGAAAAGAAAAATGCTAGATGAAATGATACTTCCACTACAAAAATAAAAAAGGGTCTATACATTTGTTTTAAACATTTGGGCATAGGTCCTAAAAACGAAAATATAGGTCTATTTAAGCTATATTTACTTTTTCTATAGCGACATTAATATATATAAGATTTAAGATATGAATTAACAATAAAAAATTAAGGCAGTGCTCCATTTCTATATACTGAAATCTGAAACCAAAACTAACGCAAAACAAGAAAATTAAGTAATTTTACTATATGATTTTTCTTAAATAAAGCAGACCCATTATTTTTCCTAGACAACCAAGGAAGGTAGCATGAAATTCTTTAAGACCATTTGCAGTGCCTTAGCCCTGGACAGGTCTTGAAGATCTACACCATGGTGACCACCCTCGTCAAATTGACTCACCACCACTACACCCTTCTCTTCCATCATCTTAACCAGCTCAATTTGACGGTCGATCAGTGGGTCCCCTTTGCAATCAATCACCAAGACCCTACATCCCAACAATCTAATCTTCTCCAACCCCTGAGATCCACCACCCACCGTTGGATTGCAATACTTATGATCACGGTTAACGCCAATTGGCAACGACAACTCCCACATAAGGTCATTCACAAACAGTGGCAACACAGGGTCACTGACCAGTCTTAGCTCTGATTCAGTCCTCTGGGTCCCACCAAAAAATGGTTGGTGCAATATTAGCCCTTTGATTACTATCAAAGGCTGAAGATTTTCAACTTCAGAAGCTACACGTAGTCCTGCATGGTAGGCCACGTTGCCGCCTGCACTAGTACCCATAATAAAAGTGTTAGAAAAATCAGCATATTTTGTAAGCTGGTTTTGATCAAGTGCAGTGTTTCCACAGCATCATCGTAAGCTGCAGGCAAACGATGCTCAGGAGCAAGACGATAGTCAACTGATACGATAATAGCATTGACATCGATGGCTATGTTTGCGCAAAAGTCATGGAACACTGTTGAGGATGCACTGTAAAGAATGAACCCTCCACCATGGAAGTACACTATGAGAGGTATTTTGGAAGAAGAGGGATTATCGAGTGCTTGTCTGGGTAGGAATATTCTAACCGAGGTTTTGTTTGATTGGTTTAGAGGGATGTCTTTGGAGAGAACTGGAGTGGGTTCGTCAGGATCTGGTCTGGCTGGGGTGTTTGGGATTTTGCGGTGGCGTGTGATGGTGCCATCGGAGTTGTTGACAATTTGGAGGTATTGGTAGGGATCAGTGGTGGGATTTGATGGAGGTGTTTCACCTGACATTTTTTGATGAGCTGAGATTGGATTTTTTTTTTTTTTTTTTTTTGAGAAGAAGCTGAGATTGGATCTGAGAGGGAGTGTTAGGAATAAATTTGCTAATAATATAGTTGTTGAGGATGGTATTCCTAACTCACATGTGGTAGGAATATGTGATGATTACATTTGATTTGCCTGAGCATGGACCTGGGCCAAACACCCGGATCCATTTTAGAACTCAGGTCTAACCCGACCCGCAAAACAATTTTATAAGGGAATAATCCAAAGTCCAAAACAAGCTACCACAAAAATGAAAAAAGAAAAAAAAAAAGGACCCAACCCTAGACCTGAATATTCGGGTTGGGTTAGGTTCCTCCTGGCAAACCTTATTTTTATTGGTTCAGGTTGCAGTGGCTATGAACTTGACAAAATATCATCCATGCATGGAAAAGAGAAATAGTTAGAAATTACGGAAGAGAAAAGGGAAAGAATAGTAAGTAATTAAGAAGGTTGGCAATAAATTGATAACCAAAACAAAATCGGCAACCTCAGCTTACATCCACTCTTCTTATTGAACTAGATTATTTCATCAATTTTTAAACTGTATTCGAGATAAAGCTAGACTCATAACAACAAAATAGCTTGAAAAAGACCTAAAAGGCATCTACCTGAGTGAATTTTTTTTTTTTTTTTTTTTTTTTTTTTTTTTTTTTTTATGACATGTGATTTGCATACTCATTAACAATAAATATTTGACAACCGATTTCTCAAATGAGGAATTTTAGGCTTCCCTCTTGCTGCTCTAGGGCCATCTATCTTCTAAAGCATTTGACTTTAGTTTAGATACAACCAGAGGACGGCTCTTTCAGTTTGCTTAAAGTATAAATGTATAACACATGTCAGAGCAAAAAAAAAAAAGTATAATACAAGTTGCAATTCTTTTTTTCTTTTTGCCGCGGTTTAGGACAAATCAACAGCAAAGGGCGGCTAGAACCTACAACCTTGTTGCCTTGACTTTATTTTTTGAGAGGAAAATAAGCACTATGTCTGATTTGAAGATAAAATAGCAGATTAGGATAAGATAAACCTCTTGATAGCCTTTGTTTATAAGTCAAAATTCAATGTCTCCATAAAGATTAGAGCTAGTACGACTGTAGGAGTATTATAAAGTATAACCAAAGCCCAACCGACTCATAATTGTTGTGGATTATCAAAAAAAAAAAAAAAAAAAAGACTCATAATTGTTGTGGATTATGAAAAAAAAGACTCATAATTGTTGTGGACTTGAGGCTGAATTTATCTATTCCAGCTTACTTGTAAACCTTTACAGTACACAGAATTAGAGAACACTCATAAGAAACTTAATTTTAGTTTGCTTATTAAATAAAAAATTTATTCATAGAAAATAAAAGAAAACAACATATGTTTCCAAGTGGAATCGAGAACCGGGAAACCATCCTAGCAGCATTTTTCTAGGAAATGCCTTAGGAACACAGACAGTGCATTAGCTTTCGTGGCATCCATTAGTTCCACCCCATGATAATCTCCTTCATTAAATTGTGCCTCTACCTTAACACCCTTATTCTTCAACATTTCTACCAGCTCCATCTGACGGTCTATCAATGGGTCTCCATCACAACCTGTCACCACAACCCACCAACCCATCTCTCTAATTTGATCAAATTGATCAAATCCATCACCCACCGTTGGATTGCAATACTCATGATCACGGTCAACCCCAATTGGCAAAGCCAATTTCCACATCAGATCAGTACTGCATAGTGGCAAAACTAGAGTGTTGAGCAACCTTAGCTCGGATTCAGTCCTTTTTGACCCACCAAAGAACGGGTGGTGCAAAATCAGCCCTTTGATCTTCAATGGTTCAAAATCACCAACAGCTGTAGATGCACGTAGCCCCACGTGATAGGCTATATTGCCACCCGCACTAGTACCCATTAGAAAACACTTGGAATAATCAGCGAAGTCACGTAACAATTTTTCTTGTGTACATTTGATCCAATGTAACGCTTCCACTGCATCGTCGTACGCCGCAGGAAGGCGGTGCTCGGGAGCAAGACGGTATTCGACGGAGACGACCACGGCGGAGAGTTGAAGTGCCATGTTGAAGCAAAAGTCATGATTCATGGTGGAATCAACACTTAAAAGAATAAAGCCACCACCATGGTAGTACACAATGAGAGGAAGTTTTGTATTACCGACACTGTTGTTGGTGGAGGTGTTATCTAGTGCTTGGCGAGGTAGGAATATGCGGACCCAAGTGTTGTGATTTGGGTTGAGAGTGACATCTTTGGTGATCACAGGGGTGGAACCGTTGTGATCAGGCGCGGCAGGGGTGCTAGGAGTTTCGTAGAGACGTTTGATGGTACCGTCGCTGTTTTGGATGATTTGGAGGTACTCATAGGGATCAATGGTGGAAACCGGTGGTGCAGTTTGGTCTCCGGACATGGCACTGAACTTGTTGATGAAAGGATAAAGAAAGCTTTCTTTTGTTTTGTTTTGTTTTTTGAGAATCAGAGAAAGATTGTTTAGCAGTGTAATGCTCAGATAGTGTTGTGGTTCCTACTTTATATGTGATTCAGCTCGTTGGTCTATTTTGTATTTAACACTTTAGCGGGTTGCTAGATGGACTCTTATTGCGTGATCTGTAGTTTATTACATTGCTAACATCACAAGTTAGGCGTGCTCATTTATAGTATTCGTTCAGTAATTTAAGTAGTCTTTGCTATAAAATAAAGGAAATAGTTGAATAATAAGGAAAATATATAAACTCTTTTATTGTTCAAGTGGTAATCATGATCGTTACTCTATAATAATAAGTGTTTGTGAGGGGTAAGAACTAAAGGGTGGAATTCAAGTCTCTAAAAAGAAGTTTCACACATATATACATCTAAATTATTCTAAAATAAAATTTTTATCTAGTATAAAAAATAATAATAATAAAATGGTCATATATATATATATATATATATATATTTTTTTTTTTAAGGTAGCATGTCAAACTTCGTATATTTGATATATTTTAGCTATGCCTCTTTTACAGCAATGCTATTCCATATATACCTAGAGAGAGATATTCTTATAACTTATGAGCATAATAAGATAAGGAGTGAATTTTGGATATACATCACCTAAATTAAGTTAAAGTAGAATTTCTATTTTATATATATATATATATATATATATATATAAAAGTGGTTGTCCATGTATTTTTTTTTTAAGCTAGCATGTGAAACTTTATATATTTGATATATTTTAGCTATGCCTCTTTTACAGCAATGCTATTCCATGTATATGCAGAGAGAGGGTATCCTTATGAGCATAATAAAATAAGGAGTGAATTTTAGATATACATCACTTAAGTAAATTATAAATTGGCAAATTGCCAAGTAGACTTTATTTCTGACAGGGGATTATTCAAATCCCCCATACAGTTGTATCAAAAAAAAAAAAAAATTAGACCACATCATGCAGTCTAATTATTCATCTAGACTAGCACATGTGGTCCACATGTGCCACCACATGTGCTAGTCTAGATGAATGTATAATTGGCATTGGCATTGACCTAAATAACATTTAGTTGGTCAAATTTTCACGTACTTTCTACCTTTTTTTTTTTTTTTTTGGTATTACTATTTTAAAAGCAATGCTATACCTACAAACAATTTTATAACATTTTTTACAAACTATTGATACAGTAAATTTTTATTGGTTTTCATTTGAACGCGCCACTAACATCACATTTTTATTTATCAATAACTACTCATTATATCAGCATTTTGTAAAATAGTCTATCTTTAGCATTTCTCTATTTTAATAATTTTTTTTTTCTCTTCAATTTTCTTTTGGGACTCTTTATTTTCTTCACCAACCACTTATAAAAAGATATTAAATTCAATAAAGATTTGGTGTCAATAGCCCTTTTTACACCCTTCAATAATAACATGCCACATCATATTTTTACAAATAAAAGCTTAAGGACTACCACACTCAATCACACTCTCATTATTATTACCTAATAAAATAATTAGAAAATTAAAACACAACTAAATCTCAAACCAAACTTCTTCCAATACATAGAGACAATGCCATTACTGCCAATGTTGGAGTCTGAAAAATGTACCAGATCGAGTAGCTGTGGACATGAATTTATTTATTAATACTAACAATTTTGTGAGAGTAGAGAATAAAAATCTTGAAGTACTGAATAATTACTTTGAAGTAAAAAAGTTGGCTCAACAAATCAAAACCATGATTTTAGGGGTTTGCAATAATATGGTTTTTCTAAAACAATTTTTTTGGGCACATTTTTAAGAACTTGCAACACGATAGCATAAGATATTACCAATTGTGCTAATTGAAACCTACGTGCAAATGAAGTTATTTTCAAAGTTCAAAAGTATATATTGTAAATTTGTAATATAAATTACAATTTTGTCGAGGATAAAAAAAATTGGTAGACACTATTTATGATCGTTTATTGGATTATAAATATAATGTTTGAAAAATAGTATAGAGTAAATAAGAAATTGATATTTTCTCTTGAAGATGTTATTAACAGTGATAAAGATCCTGAGTCTCATATAGGAAAGGAAATAGATAATATATAAATTTATATGCTCATGAGTTGGACATTAGGTTGAGCTTTTGGCATATGTGGATTGGGCTTACTTGTCCAAATAATAATATTTTATTATTTTAATTTTTGAGTCAGTTAGTCTGTGCACAGCAGTTATTACTGAAATAGAGTGCCGTTCAATAACGTATAATAATTCATAGTCCCTCATTCATGAAAATAACTTTTCAGAAAAAACTCTCCTAGTGAGAATATTTTGTGCATTCATTTTGTGTCAAAGAGAGAAAGAGACATTGAGTAGTTTGCAAAGCACGACCTTGTGTGTTTCGTTTTCGTGCTGTAAATCATTTTATCCTGGGAGGCAGACGTCCAAGAGTCTCAAAGCATCACAGTGATTGTGTGAGGAGCGAAACCTGCTTTAAGGAGATTGTGTCAAACACAAGACTTGATCTGATTCATTCATTTTTCATGCATTTGCATTTGGTCTGTGAGTTTTTAATTATATTGCAGATTTCTTTCATATATGCAGTATATATTTATTGTTTTGCCTATTACTTTTTTTGTATTAATATTGTTTATAATTAGATCTATAAGTTATTTCCTTTTACTTAACCATAAAAGTAAATTGTTGAAATATATCCAATAGTCTTAAAACAGATTTTCTTTATATTTTAATTTACTCTTGTGATTACGGTGAAAGGAATTTCGGGTTTGTTGAAAAAACGTTAATCGGCAATTGTGTATATACTGAACGAAACTTGGCAAAACTAGGTTTGTGTCCATCGGCGTGAAGATCTACTTGTTTATTTTATATATTAATTTGTGATCTTCAAAACTTGATTACGTGTTTGACTGTGCTGGTGATTTTGATTTTTCAAGGCTATTTATCTTCTTTAATTTTATTATATAATATTAGGATATTTGTCTTACTTGAATCTCATGTTTGACTGCAATATTTGTTTTATATATACTGTTTTGTAATTGATCTCTTTCTTCTTGATTATTAAATTAGTTTAGAACCTTTTTGTCTTATTTGCTTGTCTAGGCATCGTTCAGACTCTGTTGTTTAGTTTATTTGTACTGTGCGTGCTCATTTTCTGTAATTCAGTGTGACAGTTGGCTTTACTTTCTTTTTGCACAGTAATGTTTGGAAGTTATTTTCTCAAACGTGACTGTGGGTTCCGGTTTCTTCGTGATTCAATCCGATTTCTTTTTTTTTTGATAACGAACTTCAAAACTTTCATTAAACATAAGGAAACATTACATCATGATAGAGAGCTTGTTCCAAAAAACAAGGATTCTCTTCCATCCATACAACAAAGTCAATAATACCAATAGCATGTTTTGCTAACAGATGGACAGGTTTATTCCCATTTCTACATACATGAGAAAATACCACTTTTCTAACATCATGAGTAGAACTTTGAATCCCGTAAATTATAGGTAACACCAAAACTGACGGAAGTGATAAACCTTGAAGGGTGCGAACCACATTGAGAGAATCACCTTCCAAAATGAATTCTTGTAATTTGATCTCTTTGGCAAACAGCAAACCAGTTTCAAATGCTTTGACTTCCACCTCTAAAGGACCTAAAGGAGCATAGAGTTTTTTGCTTAAGGCAGCCATAACCAAACCATTAGCATCTCTAATTATCACACCTACCCATGATTCTTTCCTTGCTTTGAAAACAGCCCCATCCACATTCACTTTATACAACTGATTAGAGGGAGGAATCCAACACTGTTGGAACACAGGTGCAGACAGCCACGGTAATCTAGTATCAGTTGCTTCCTGAAATTCTAGCAGCCACATTGAAGCATCACGACACAACTCCATTTCACCAAGACGTTTTCCACCATTGCGTATTTCATTCCGGTTGCCTTACATCCTCCAAGCAATTGTTCCCATCAATGCAACAGCATTTACATCACAATGGTTTTTCATAATCATCGTCCATGCCATCTCCATAAAGCTGCTGAACTGAAGTGCAGATACCGAATCAAAAATTCTTGAACAGCTCCATACCCATTTAGCTCTCAGACATGACCAAAATAAATGGCCTGAAGTTTCTGGCTCTAACAAACATTCATCACAAAGATCTTCAGTAAGCACCTTTCGTCGCTTTAGATTCGATTTGGTTGGAAGAATATCCTTGCAAGCACGCCATAAAAAATTCTTGACTTTATGAGGAGTTGGTAATCGCCATAGTTTCTTCCAAAAACATCGCAAGTGATTGTCATCCGAAGAAGAAGCACCACCAGAATCACCAAAATGTTCCAAAGCAAGTTTATAGGCACTTCGAACAATGAACAACCCATTAGAGGTACCTGTCCAGATTAGCATATCAGGGGGAAGAGAAGAACTCAATGGAATACTTCTAATTTCCTCCACCTCAAACATCAAGAACATTTGTTGCAATAAATGGAGATTCCAGCACTTATTTTCCGAATCAATAAGTTCAGAAACTTGAAGATCCACTGGGGAATTCAGCTGAGGGGAAACAACTCTAAAAGTAGAGGAGCTTGGTAGCCATTTGTCCTTCCACACCTGCAGATTGAGACCATTACCAATCTGCCATGTTGTACAAGCTTTTGGGCTACCATAAGACTACGCCAAACATATGATGGGTTATTACCAAGTGAAGCTTCAACAAAATCACAGTTTGGGAAATATCTTGCTTTGAAGACATGATAAACAAGAGAATTTTGTCCCATTTGCAATCTCCAACCTTGCTTAGCTAATAAAGCCAAATTGAAAGTGCAAACACAAATTTTCTCAATTGAAGAAAATCAAACAAATTGAAAAATGTGTTTCACAAATATAATTTTGTATTAATTAAGTAATGAGTACAATCTCTATTTCAATTCTTTTACAAAAGAATGCCCTCTGATTCTATCTTCTTTGAACTTGACTCAAACAAGAAATCTTCTCGACTTTAATTGGAAGATAGATTGATCGGTCTTCACAATAAATCTTTAGCTAGCTTTGAGTTTATTAGAGATTTATTGTCATTCAAGTTCTTCAAGCCCTTTGAATATTCTTCGAGTTCTTCAAAGATTCTTCAAATTCTTCAAAGATTCTTGAGACAGAATTTCTCCAGAGCTTGGACCTCTTGAAAAACTTTTTTTTTTTTGAAAATGAGAGGGGATGTCCTCTATTTATAGTGTTTTTAGAGGATAAACTCCACTTCGAATTGATATACTTGAAAGTGTGTAGTAGACCTTTGATTAGCCCAAATTCTTTTTAGAGATAGTTATCTCTATTTATCTATTTTGATAAAGATCATATTTTGATAAAGATAATAATCAACAAAGATAAATAATTATCTCTATTCAATTTATTTTAATAAAGATAATTATCTATCAATTTTGAATAGAAAATTTATCTTTATTTTATTTATTTATTTTAATAAAGATAATTATCTCTGAATTTTAAATGAGAAATTTATCTTTATCTTGTGGGCCAAATGACACGTAGCAAATTTTGATATGCCAATGTGATGTCAATTTGGATGACACATGTCATCATCTAATTTAATTAATTTAATGGCATTAATTTAGAATTTGCCACTAAATTTTGATGTGGCATTTTATAATTGGCTTAAAAATTTTGCCTCCTACAAAAAGGTTTCAGCTTTTTAAAACCCATACCCCCATCTACCTTAGGCTTGCAAAGATTATCCCAACTCACCCAATTTAGTTTTCTTTCATCTTGTTTTTGACCGCACCAAAAATTTCGAATCATACTCGTCAATTCTTCGCAGAGAGTTTCAGGAAGTTTGAAACAACTAATAGTATAAGTTGGAATTGCTTATGCCATCGCCTTGATCAAAATTTTCTTACCTGCTTTGGAAAGCAACTTTTCCTTCCATCCAGCTAACTTCTTTGCTAGTTTTTCCTTTATTTCATTAAAAGTATTTCGCTTCTTTCTTCCAACCAGCGAAGGGAGACCAAGATATTTCTCATGTTGCCTAATGACTTGAGCACCAAATCTACGTTTAATTTCCTCTTGAACAGATTAATCAGTATTAGAGCTAAAGAAAAGAGAAGTCTTTGCTCTATTTAATTGTTGGCCAGAAGCTCTCTCATAAACCTGAAGAACCCTTTGTAATGAGTCACATTCTTCCAAGGATGCCTTACAAAAAATGAGGCTGTCATCTGCGAAAAATAAATAGTTATTTCACTATTTGTAATATTCATTTGTGAACTTGTGCTATTAACTGCTTAGTAAACTGACATTTTGATCATCTTTCAACGCCGTGTACGTAAAAGGTATCATTTGGAATTTAGTTTTGAGGATTGGCATTTAATTGGTTATTATTAAACTGTGTTTTAGTTGATTTTAAGTTAGTCTTATCTATAATGTTTGCAAGCCACCTGTTGGCATTGGTTTCAGAGTATATATCATTTGTCGGTTTTTATTAATGATACAAACATTTGATACATTTACTAATTACATGGGTGGTATATCTGTATTGTTGAATATGTATTAATAGTTTAATATATGTGATTTGGATTGCACTTATATACTTTTGTGATTCTACTCTGTGCTGTCTTCTTGTGTGTCGGTGTATAAACTTTGATAGTCATGCAAACCAAGTTAACATTTGACCATTGATTTCTGTGCAAGATTGTAATGTCTCAATGAATGCAATAATTTCTTGATTACCATAGAACTTGTGGAGGGAAGCTATTATTTCCACTAATTATTTGTTCATTGAGATGCTTTTAAAGAAGGGTCTGGTTAATGTGTGCCCTTAGGGCACACATTAAGCCATCTACTTTTAGAAACATTTTTTCAAAAATTGAAAAAGCTGTCAATACTTTTTCAATTCCCAATAAAAATCTTTCCAAAAATGGTTAATTATTGTGTGCCCTTAGGGCACACATTAGCAAAATTCTCTAAAGAAACCACTAAGAAACCTATGAATTATGGAAAGAGTGATTGCCTTTCTATAAATATAAATTCTTTAAATGTGGGGGTGTTTGATGAAGGTGGTGGATCCTATTCCTAAATGATAATGAACCATTGATTATGTTTTCATTGGTTATGGTTATAACAGTAGTGCATAGTGCTTTCTAATTTATGAATTTATTATTTTTATATGCATGGCAATTAATTAGAATATTTTTCAAGTGTTAAACTTTCTTAAAGAAAGTTTGAGTCTACGTTTAGTATCTCTCGTGATTAAGAGTTGATGGAAGAGAGGTTGAGTCTAAGCATAGTAAAAGGACAAACGTCATGGTTGTTTGATTTGAATTTTTTAATTTATATATTAGAAGATGAACTTAAAGCTTCAAAGAAGCAAAACCCTAAAGTGCTTTCTTAGAAAAGAGATTGTCAATAGTGCAATAAATCCATCTTTGATATCTATGCATAGTAACTGGTGGATCTACCACCTAAGAGTTTGAGAGTTGATGGAATTATTGATTATTACAATGCGAGACTTGTTTTAAAAGGCAACAAATAAAAGGAAGGTGTGAGTTTTCTCGATACACGATAAACCAAAGGGGTTTATGATTCTTGTACAAGGAAATAAATTGTACAAGGAAACAAAGTGTGTAGATTTGTTAAATCTTTGTATAGATTGAAGCAAGTTTCAATGCAATGACATGAGTAATTTGACAATGAGATGATGTCAAATGAGTATAGATTTAATGCTACTAGTGTGTGATGTGAAATATATCACAAGAGGCTATGTTGTTATGGGATATGCTCATGTAAGTGTTGTAGATGTGATACAAGAAATGAAAATTTCTAATACATCTAATCTTGTCTCAATTACATGAAAAATGTGACGACAGTCTAGTGAGAACACCTTATGCAAAGAGCATATGTATTTTTTGGGAAGTCAATAAATCTAAACAGACATGCATTGTTGGATACATGTGCCTCCTATTTGTATATATTGGTAGGACAAAGAGTCATAGTAGGTCTCAACATATTTGTTGGAGACAATACCATAAGACAGTTGCTCTCAAATAGAAGTATTTTCATATTATAAAACAGACCCGTAATCAATTTTTGAGTGGAGAGCAAATAAACTGCGTGTTCATCAAGGGGAATGGGGTAAAAGCCTATGACCTAAAATTTCCATGGCAGTAACCTCATCTAGTTGACTAGAGATCTCAAGATCTAGGTTTTCAAAGGGACAACAAAATTGTAGAGATTAGTCTTTATCACTATGGATATTACATCTCCCATTCATTCCTATGATGAAATAGTGATGCCTGTAAGCGATGTTCAGGGTAAGATTTGCTTTTAATGATTTTTATATTTTGGAATTCCGAGTGGGGTATAGCAGGATACTTGTAATAAGAATCACTTATATGAGTGTGAAGTTGGCCGCTTCCATGAGAGTTTCTAAGGCTGAATTCTCTAAAGCACTTCATGAATTTATCAGGATATGTTCAGGGCTGAAATGAACACAATTATAAGAATCGAAAAATGTTCAAAAAGGAGTTGTGTGAATTCTATTGTCTTGGTATACACAAACGGCTGACAGTTCAAAAATATCGTGTTCACTGATTAGTTAATATATCCGATAGTCTTTCACAAAGGAAAGTTCAAAGTCACAAGCTACTTCTCCCGATACAATAACTTTTCTTTTACTCTCTCTGTGTCTGCTTCATCATTTGTATTGTGTTTATCAATTTTTATTCATGTGGGGGATTGTTGAAAAAATAGCATGGAGTGAATAAGAAATTGATGTTTTCTACATTCACTTGAAGATGTTATTAAAAGTGGTAAAAATTCTGAGTCCCACATAAGAAATGAAATAGATAATATATGAGTTTATATGCTTATGAGTTGGACATTAGGTTGGGCTTTTGGCATATGTGGACTGAGCCTACTTGTCCAAATAATAATATTTTATTATTTTAATTTTTGAGTTAGTTAGTCTGTGCATAGCAGTTATTACTGAAACAGAGTGCCTGTTCAGTAACGTATAATAATTCATAGTCCCTCATTCATGAAAATAACTTTTCAGAAAAAACTCTCCCAATGAGAATATTTTGTGCATTCATTTTATGTCAAAGAGAGAGAAAGAGATATTGAGTAGTTCGCAGAGCACAACCTTGTATGCTTCATTTTCGTGCTGTAGATCATATTATCTTGGGAGGCAGACGTCCATGAGTCTCAAAGCACTACAGTGATTGTGTTCAGGGCGAAATCTGCTTTAAGGAGATTGTGTCAAACATAAGACTTAATCTGATTCATTCATTCTTTATGCATTTGGTCTGTGAGTTTTTAATTATATTACAGATTTCTTTTATATATGCAGTATATATATATATATTGTTTTGCCTATTACTTTTTTTTGTGCTAATATTGTTTATAATTAGATCTGTGTTATTTCCTTTTACTTAATCACAAAAGTAAATTGTTGAAGTATATCTAACATATAAAACATACGTACACAAGATTTTACCAATCTACTGAATCATCTAATGGGACTCCACACTTCTACAAGTCTCTTCACTATCCGTTATAGGTCACATTAAAGATGAATTACAGTAACACGACTGCATATTCGGCAAGGCCAAAAAAAGTAGGAGTAATACAATTGAAATTGTTCAATTATGTGATTTCAAAAAAAAAAAAAAAAAACAAAATGTTCAATTTTGTTAATTTAGTTTTTTTAATCAAAAGCTTTGTTCTTATATATATAAATATATATATATATATATATATATATCATGGTTTAGATACAAGTATACAACAAGAGAATGGCTCTGTTTTTTGACGTCTTTCTTAAAGTATAAATTATAATACACAAAATTGGATCACTGATAAGAAACTTGATATTAGTTTACACAACTTTATTCAGAAATAGTACTATGGGGGAGGAACGAATCCAAGCCCGCAAGCAGTTTGTCCGCAAGCAGTTTGTCCGCTTTGGGCCGAAGGACCCGCACAACTTTGTTCTTTGCAATCGATGTGAGCAGTTTCTGAGACTCGCTCCCACATCGAAGAAAGATGCGCCCCACTCATGCCTTATAAGCTTTTGACTTTTACTCTAACTAAAAGTCTATTATCAACATTTTAAGAATAACTAATTAGTAAATTAATTTATATTATTTTTTATGATATATTTCCTCAAATTAAAGGATAATATTTAACAGATATTTAATTTAAATAAAACTAAAAGTCTATCATCCAATATTTAATTCAAAGGCGAGGTTGATAGGCCAGTCCTTACTTGGGCTCACAATCTATTTGTAATATGGGCTTTGGATTTCCTACTTTGGGTGATTCTAACTTAGAGACTCAACTACAGATCTCAAGCCTCTGAATTCTCTTCTTCTTACTCTTGTAACTCTGCTGCTCTCAACTATAAGTTGCTTCCCAAGCTTTTCAACCGTCTCCTTCCCTCTTTGGTTTCTCTTACTTATAGCCTCAAATTAGTGGAAGAATCATGATTACTCTTGCGGTGAATGGGAGAGGAGGTCTAATGTTGTTATCCTTAAGTGGGTGATTAGGTGGGAGTGGGGTATGGTGAGAATGGCTTTGGAACTGGTTCTCACTTCAGTAGGTATGCTTGACAGGGATATTTCCCAAGGCATTGCCAGGCATTCAAGAGATGGTGTCCCCAAGAACCTTTCTTCTTGCTTGGGAAGTAGTTCGCTGAGCAAGGCCCAGGTGGTAGAACAGGGTGCGTGCTAATTGAGATTGTCTACTCCTCCGGCTTTTGGGCAATGTAAGGTCTGGAATTGTGGTCGTTGTGGGCTCGGGCTCGGGCCTTAGGTAGAAAGAGGTTGGTTTCACGGGCCACATTGTCGAGTTAGAATCCAAGGTCCAAATGGGCCTAGGTATCACATTGCCATACAATAACAACAACAACAACAAAAATAATAATAATAATAATAATAATAATAATAATAAAAGTTGAACTTAGAAACCATGGTTGTACCAAGTGACTACTCTCGCTAATTAGTATATTAATTTTATATTATTTATTAGGACAGGTTTCCTCAAATTAAGGGATAATATTTAAAAATATTTAATTTAGATAAAATTTTTATCATTTAAATTTCAACAAATTTAAATTCTATTTAAACTAAAAGACTATTATAAAAAATATATATATATATATATATAAACTTTAATCCCAAACAACTACCCACATTTTCTTTCTAAAACAAAAAAACCCATGTTTTGACTTCTACTCTAACTAAAACTCTATTATCAATATTTTAAGAACAACTAATTAATAAATTTATTTTATATTATTTGTTATGATATAATTCCTCAAATTAAGGGATAATATTTAGCAATTTTTTAATTAAGATAAAACTAATCATTAAACTTCAACAAATTTAAATTATATTCAAACTAAAAGTCTATTATCAAATATTTTAAACTTGAATCCCAAGCAACAACCTACAATTTCTTTCTAAAAAACAAACATCATTTTGACATCTATTCCAACTAAAAGTCTATTATCAACGTTTTAAGAATAATTAATTAGTAAATTAATTTGTATTATTTGTTATGATATACTTCCTCAAATTAAGGGATAACATTTAATAACTATTTAATTTAAATAAAACTAAAAGCCTATCATCAAAATTTTCTAAACTTAAAACCACACAATTCAGAGTTTTATTTTTGTTTTATTTTTCCCCTCAATTTGCATCTTATTGAATTAATATTTTATTAGGATATAAGCTAAAAGACTCTTGACCAAAGGATAAGATTTAACAATAATTTAATTTAGATAAAACTTTATCATCAAAGTTTTTGAAATTTAAATTCTACTCCGACTAATAGTCTATTATCAACATTTTTTGAATGTGTGTATATATATATATATATATATATATATATATATATATTAAGTCATGACTTTTCAATATAATCACTCTTAACCAATAAAGTTATCCATATAATTAAATCCTACATAATGCACCCCATGTGTTTTTTTTTTTTTTTGTCACTTTTTTTTCCCAAGATGCAACTTACACTTATTATTCATAATGCTTATTTTTTTTAATTTAATAAATGCATCTTACTTATTGTTCTTTACTTCTAAATTTGCGTGAAGAATATAATGCCAAAAAAAGTTTACTATAAAGAAGCAAAATAATGGGCACCATTTAAGTTATTGATTCTCTTATATAAGTTTTTAATTTTTTTTATATTCTCAATTTTTGAATTCTTTTGTGTATGTTTTGATTTTAGGTTTTAATTATTATATTTAATTTGTGAGTGTGTTTATTTTTTTTAATTAGACTAACACTAGGGAAAAAAATCTGTATTGAGGAATTATTTTGTTTATTGTTATTTGTGTTTGCTATGGCATAACCCAAATAGAAATAATCAAACTCATTACATATCTCATATTAAGAAATTAACACAAAGTACAAAGAGAATTTTAAATTAGAAAAATAGATAACCATTGATAATGTTCGAACTCTAAACAATTGGAACTTAAAGTAATTTTAATAATTAAAATTACTTACTTATTTTGGAATTTATTATAAAATTTTTTTTAATTAATTTTTTTTTTAAAATTGGCTTACATATGAATTTTCATTAAACCATACATTGCATAGGAATAATATTAGTATACTATAAAACTGAAGTCTTTGACTTTTTGTTGACATTTTAAAATTTTGACACATATTTTTGAAAGCCTCATTGTAAGGACACAGATTTCGATTTTCCAACCCAAAAGTGGATGAACCAGCCCAAAAAGATCTTAATTTCAGGAAACTGTCCTCGGCAAGAGTCTGAGGAAGTCAAATTTAATATTTACTATTCTTAATTTTATACGAGTTTCAGTTCTTAATGTCTACAGTCTTTTTGTTTTTCTCCTTTTTTCTTCTCCCCTTGCTATGAAGGATATCTTCACATTATATAGTTCCTTCCAGATCATCTTGATCCTACACTTGTTGATCATCTAAGCTTTCCTTTTAGTGCCCATCCCATCGTGCACCTTCTTGGGTCTTCTGTGGGTTGCGGTGGCTAGGGTCCCACTGTTCAGGGGTCTTCTCCACATAAATGCAGACAGAAGAGTATGTGCAGCACATTTAATACTGTGATAGCAGCTTTTCCTCAAATATTTATGGATTTCTTTCCTTCTTATATACTCGTGGGACACATTCTTATAACCAGGACTTACATAAAGATCATTCTCAATATTAGAACGCACTCCCGAACTATACTTATTATATCCAAGAAGGACTACCTCCTCGGATCACCTGCCACTTATTCTAAGCCCATCACATTCCAGACTGGGATCTTCTCCCACTATTTATCTTTTCTCGGACTTTTTCTCGTCTATAGATGAGGCCCAGGCCCAACATTTGATTTTGGGCCCTTGTTCCTACACTCACAAATTTACAACTCATTATAATTTATTTTATTTGTTAATTTCTTTAATTAGACTGCAATATTAGAGAGAGTCACATTAGGATTAGGATTTAAAACTCTACAACCTAAAAAACCAACATGGAACCAAAAACTCAAAAAACATACAACCCAGCAAAAATTAACACACAAATATATTTTACAATGTTATTTGGACTCTCAAACCTTTGTGACTCTCTTCCGCTATTTCAAGGGGGTCTCATGGTTGCCAACAATACCACTCCATTACCTTTGGAAAAAGAACAGGTTTGATTGGTTCGTACCTTTTGTTTGCAATAATTTCAATGATTAGATTTTTTTTTTCTTTTTCTTTTGGGAGTTAGGGGTTGGATAGTGTTTCTAATCCTAAAATTACAATTTTTCCTCTGAATTGAGTGCTTCAAACATTTATGTGTATGTATTTAAAAAAAAAAAAATATTTGGACATGCCAATTAGGTCCCAAAATTCACAATGGTCAACCTGTCGGACTTGATTATATAAACTCTCAATTTTGTTTTGTACTTGGGTTTAGGACTTAGAGTGTTCATCTTTGTCTATGACATGCAAAACAGTAACTAAGGTATAATTAATATATGTTGATGAATTGAAATTCAATTATGATTATGTTGCATGCTTTTTTTTAATGGGAATTATGTTGCATGACTTGGTTAAGAACTATGCGTGAATTGTATATAGATAATTCCAATGAGTTGCCTAAAAAACAAGTCAGAAAACCTTTAGGTAAAAGATTTAGGGGTTAAGACAGTTACGTCCTTACAATTCTAACTTGCCTCTTATAAAATTTGGACCATTAATGCTTTCATGGAAATGATTGATGGGTGTTGTGAATATTTTCTTGATGAACTTTGATATCAAATTCAACAACTTGCATGCTTTGAAAGAAGTGTTCTACTTCTACATCACCATGAGGTTCTAAGTGGTCTTGACTATTTATGATTAATGGCTAATTTTGATATGATTATTCGATGTTGGATTATTTTCTTTAAATAATAGATGCAATTTATACAACTAGATATTTCATAAGATTTTTCTTTGCTGTTTTGTTCTTTTTCAACAATGAAATTGTTTCAATTTAAATTTATTAAAATTGTACAATTTCTATTCGTTCTATATTTGAAAAATTTTAGGGCTTATATATATTTTTTTTTTCTTCACAGTTTAAGATGATAAAAGCGACAAACGAAAAGAAACTTTTTATGCAAGTAACAGATGAAAATGAAGAACTTAATCAAAAACCCAAAAACCTAGAAAAACAGATGTAAAAATAATTAACTTTTAGTACATGAAAGAAACACTTTTTTTTTTTGGTGTTGTTTCTATAATTTGTAGGTTTTGAATGTTTTGATTCTATAATTTTTTTTTCCTTTTGAAAGTTTTAACATCTATATTTTTGGGTTTATTTCTTTGCAATATTTGAAACTATTTGGCAAATTTCAACAGTTATAGTTATGATTATTTTTTTGAAAATAACACATTTTTCTCTTATGTTTCTCTATTGTGTAGTCACACACGCACACAGATATACATATTTGTTTCAATCATTTCTAGTCTGTGAGTAAATCTTCTGATTCTTTAATATTTTTTAGCCTTTTGAAAGTTATAATATCTAAATTTTTAAGATATTTTTTTTGGTAGATTTTTTGCCAGCCCATTGCACATTCAAACAATGGTTTCTTTATCAAATAGTAACATAATAAATTGGAATAATTTATGCAATAGTATAGTTTCATAATCAATTTAAGATTTTATAATTTTTTTTATACAAGATAGAATTTCTACTTTAGCCTAATCTAAGTGTATATGTGTGTGAAGCTCCTTCTTAGAGACTTGAATCCCGACCCTTACCCCTCACACCTTACAAGCACTTATATTTGTAGAGTGACCACCGCACTAATGGTGCACGGTAGTTATAAAATTTATTTTGGTTTGCTACACAAACGGTAAGTTTTTGTGTGTACCAAGTCTTCTTTATAAATTGTAATCCATATATACAAGTGGCATAGATTGCTATCGAGTAACAAGTATTTTATTTTTATTTTTTAATTTTTTTAAGTACTATCATTTGTAACATAAATCTTTCATGTTTAGCCATTTCTCTAACCACTATAATGAATTTAACATTCTCAGTCTCATTCAAGCATTTACAAACAACTGAAAACTTAACAACAAATACAATAAAGGGCTTAGTTCCTAATAAAAAAAACAATATACAATTCCATATATTATATGCCTATAAATCAAACTTATTATTCACAAGTCAAAACAAATACAAGAAGCCACCGAAGTCCTGAAGACACAAATGATTTAAAGTCTTGGGAGTTTAGCTTGGAACTCAACGTTGGCCCAAGAGAAAGAGAACAATGGCTACTATCTACTGGTATATTTTCTTGCCGAAAACAAAGAACTAGCCTTTGGTCTAATTAATTTTAATATGGTCAACATAATCACCTGCAATAATGAGTTAACACAAAAGAATTCCAACCACAAATTAATATATATTACTTATCCAGCGATTAATTAGTATAAAAAAAGGTCCAACGGTAAATAACTCAAAGAAGTCCTAATAGCCACTGCATTTCATTATCTAATAGTAAATCCACGCAATAGACACATTCAATCATGACAAATACACTTCAAGTAAGCTTTCTTCTCATCAAGACATGTTTAAGAAATTGTTTATAGTGAGTCATTCTAAGATTCTAAGAAAGCTGGGTTTTAGGGGGTTTGGAGAGAGAATTTTATGGAAGAGTTGAAGAGCAAAGTGTTTAGAGATGAATTCCACCTATTGTTATAGCTATATGGTTTTCTCGCTTTTTCTATTTGTTGTACTAGTGCTAATACCCTCATTTGGTTAACATGGAAGGACTCTAAACCAATTAGCAATGAGGATTGACTATTCTTGCTAGTCTTTTGCTAAAGATATAATAAGTTTGTTTTCTTCAAGCTATTTGGTCTCCATTCCTAATTAGTGAAGGTATATGCAAACTGTCAAACAAAGTGCATTGTTTAGCATTTAAGTCTTTGTCCTATGGTGTGATTGGTGTCACTAGTCCAATTGTTAGCCAGTCTAATCTATATATATAATAATAGGTAAAACAGAGAGAAAATCCAATTAAATTTCAAATTGGAATTCAATTAGTGTCTAATTTTACGCCATATGTCTCATCTAATCTAAATTTTAGAATTTTGTGTCAAGTGAGTTAATTTAGGTAAAAATTGAATTTCAATTAGAGTTTAATTTTGCACCACGTGTCCCATTTAATTTAAAATTTAAAATTTTTGTGACAAATTAGTTAATTTAATGTAGAAAACGAGGAGTCCAATATAATAAACCATAAAAAACATAATCATATAACTAAAAAAATTCAAATTTATAAGTTATATATATATATATATATATATATTAATAGCTAAAGCAGAGAGAAAATTTAATTAAATTCTAAATTGGAGTCTAATTTTGTGTCATGTGTCATTTAATTTTTAATTTTTTTTGTGTCAAGTGAATTATTAGGTGCAAAAATCAAAAGGCCTAAACTCAATTAGATTTTAGATTGAATTTTAATTGAAATTCAATTTTGCGTCATGTGTCCCATTTAATTTGTTAATTTTTGTAGCAAGTAAATTATTGGGGGCAAAACTGAAGAATTTAGATCCAATTAGATTTCAATATATATATATTATATGTAATTGTGATTATTTTTAAATGTACCCGTGCATATGTACGGGGATACACACTAGTTTGATTTAAAGAGGAACAAAACCAACATTTGCTAGTTCTTTCAAGACTTCAAGTGGGCCATCGTAGTGGGCTGAGCTTCTTTGTTTCTTTCTGTAGATTGAAGTTTTGGGAATGGGCCGGTCTTTTCTGGCCGAGTGCATTTTTCCAAGTGAGTTGTGTGCCTTACTTCATTTTCTTTGGGCTTATATGCCTATTTTGTGATGTGACGTGAAGGAGTCCATGGAAATTTTTTAGTAGCTCATGTCGTATGGTTTAATGAGAAGGAACGTATATAGGCTGGTGCTTTTGAACTTGGTTTAGCTAAACTGAGAGATTTTGGGCTTTTAGCTTCGTAATGGGTTTTTAGCCCATTTTGTGTGCTGGGGTTTAAACCACTATAGACCCAAATTTGTTTTTAGTGAGGGAGGTGTTGGGTAAAGTCCAACCCATGTAGTATGAAAATAATTTTCATGAGCCTATTTGAAAAAAAAAAAAAAAAATTTATTTCAGTGTATTCCAATAAGGTTCGGCCATGTGACATGTATCCAATTTGTTTTAGAGGTCAACTCTCGTTGAAGGAAGATAATAATTCCTTTGAATAGTGATACATAAATTCTACAAAATATTTTAAAAATAGTCATTAATAAAAATTGAAAATATCTTCGGCAGTATGGCCTCCACAAAGCAAACCTTGGTTTTATGAAGTGGCTTAGGAACTCAAACAATGGACTAGCTTTTGTGGCATCCATTAGTTCCACCCCATGACAATCTCCTTTATTAAACTGCGCCTTTACAAGAACACCCTTCTTATTTAATATCTCCACCAGTTCCATCTGACGGTCTATCAGTGGGTCTCCATCACAGCCTATCACCAAAACCCACCAGCCCAACTTTCTAATTTGATCAAAGTGATCAGGTCCACCACCCACCGTCGGCTTGCAATACTCATGATCGCGGTCAACCCCAATTGGCAAAGCCAATTTCCACGTAAGATCACTAACACAACACTTTGTGGCAAAACCGAATTGTTGACCAACCTTAACTCTGACTCAGTTCTCTGTGTGCCACCAAAGAATGAGTGGTGCAAAACCAACCCTCCGATCTTCAATGGTTTAAAATCATCAACGGCTATAGATGCACATAGCCCTACCTGATAGGCTATATTGCCACCCGCGCTAGTACCCATAATAAAACACTTGGAATAATCAACAAAGTCACGTAACAAATGTAACGCTTCCGTTGCATCATCGTACGCTGCAGGAAGAAGGTGCTCGGAAGCGAGGCGGTATTCGACGGAGACGACCACGACGGTGAGTTGAAGTACCGTGTTGGAGCAAAAGTCATTGTTCATAGTGGAAGCAGCACTTGAAGTAGTAAAGCCTCCACCATGGTAGTACACAATGAGAGGAAACTTTGTGATCTTGTTGGAGGTACTAGCTAGTGCCTGACTTGGTAGGAATATGCGGAGCCAGGTGTTGTGATTTGGGTTGAGAGTGACATCAATTTGGTGAAGATAGGGAAGGTACCAGCAGCAATATGGTGATGATCAGTACTGTCATGATTTGGGACAATTTGGAGGTACTCATAGGGATCAATGGTGGAACTTGGGGGTGCAGTTTGGTTTTTGGACATGGTAGTACTGTTTTGTTGATGAGGGGGTTGAAGAAAGATAGTTTGATAGTGTAGATTATTGATGGTTCATGACTTCATGTGGTTTTTAATTTATTTGTGATACAGTTCTTCATGTCAATTTTGTTTTTAATACTTTAGTGGTCTGGTGGATTCTTAGATATATTAGACTATTATTACTTGATCCATAAGTTTATTTGATTGCTAACATCACAAGTAAGGCCAGAGTGATATTATAAAGTGGGAGGCCAAGGCCTGCAATATTATTTGTTCAGAAAGTAGTTTAAAATTTAGTGTGGATGTGTTTGTCTAGATGATTACTCGAAGGATTATCATTGACCTCCATACAATTTTAGTTAAATTATAGATTAAAGAAATTTTTTTCCCCTTGTTTTAGTTAGCCCATTTGTTATAACATGTATCCCACTCTTTTTTTTATTTTTTTAAATATTTTTTTTCTCCACTCTCTCCGCTTCTTTTACAACCTCCCACATAAATTTCGGCTTCTACCACCCAAAGTTATTGCCTCATCAACTGTGTATTACTTATAGTTTTGAAATTTGGTATTGTTCAAAAAGTTAAAAAAAAAAAAATAGTGAGAGATTCAAGGATTTTGAAATTGGACTGGAGTTCGACTGTAATGATATTATAAATAACTTTAAATAAATCTAGTCTTAATTGTATATAATTAAATATATTAATTATCCACTTGGCCGATAGAATTTTTTATTTTTTTGTGAATGATTTTACTGACAATAACTATCCAAACGCGATGAATACTTTCACAATTCTCACAGAAGATTGACAATACAAACAATGCAAGTCAGGTTGATGCCAGACTTGTTTAGAGACCAATGGCAGTTTCGAAGGAGATATGCATAGAAGACACTGACGCTCATTTAAATTGTAGCGGCGCAAAGACGAAAGCTGCGGCTCTAAATTTGGAAATAAGAGAAGAGGTCAGTGAAACATTGCTAGGACCACATGATAAGGATGAAGGTACAAAAGAAATTGGATTATGGACAAGAATGACCATATATAATCTCTTGCACTACGTTGTGTAATCATGTCAATCCAATGGCAAACTCATAAGTTCCAAAACAACCCAATGATGCATGGTTAGCTTTACTTTTTTTTCTTTTTTTCCCTCTCTCTCTCTCTCTCTTCTTCTTCTTTTTTTTTTTTTTTTTTTTTTTTTTGGCTGTATAAAAAAATGGGTTTTCAGTATGGATTCATTGACCCCATGATAATGAGTAATATTATGTGTACGACCGAGACTTTGATACCACAATTATTATAGATACAACACATTCATTAAAGTTACCTTTACTTTTTTTTTTCTTTTTTTTTTTTAAGAATACTAAATGTTTTAATACACACTCACAAAATGAGAAAATGTCTTAAAAAAACTAATCTCTTGCCTATAGGACTCATAGCAGATGGGCCTAAGATTGGGCTATATGCCCTTTTGCCCTTTTTTATAATTAGATTGTCCAAGCTAGGGCACTAAGCTCATTAAAAAAATAAAAGAGAAAGCTACAAAGTCAGCCCTAATGACCAATATAGACTTCGGCCCAACTACGTTGTCCTCGCTACAATAATTTTACAGCTCTCCACGCACTTGTAGGCTTGCAGGAATTGGGTGCACTTGGCTAACTATCCAACATTCTAGTGACTAGTGCAATGAAAAGCTGTGTCCAATTTATTGATAGTTAGATATGAGGAAGGAGAGGTGGACATAGGACACTATAAAGGACGCTCTTAGTATTATCGTTGTGCTCTCATTTGAAACTCGTTAACTTTTTTAATTTGTTAGTTTTTAGATTCTTGTAAATTCGATTATTTAACCTAATTAATTAATTAAGTGAATACTTAGGTTTATTATTCAAATCTAGGTTAAAACAATAAAGTCATATCATATAAGACAGTTGAAAAGTGAATAATACAACAATATGATGACTTAAGAAAACCAAACCGATAAAAAACCTAGGGAGGATTCAACCTAATTATCCTCAAGGTAAAAAGTAAATTCACTATGAAAGAATTGAAGTTTGTACAATAGAACTTAGACCACTAATATTCTATTGCTATTTCGAGCAAAAAACTTACTACTACGGCTCCATGATAGCTCCGAGTTTACGGATTACTTTTTTCCTTGACCTTTGCAACACAAGCACCCACTTTTATGAAAAAAAAAAAAAAAAAAACGCACACACACACACACACACACACACACACAAATTCTCTTGTTTGTGACTTCAAGACTACCGTTGACAGTTTAGATCATCAGCACCTTTAATGACTAGAAAAGGCAGCAACTTCTACAATACCGAATTTTGAGAATTTTCAAGAAATAACACCGGTAGAAGATATGAAAGAGTTTTTTGGATACAAAACCCTAGATACAAAAGAAGCACACTCTTCTCTCTCTAAAAAGCCTTATAAAAATGTGCTTAGGATTTCCTTTATATACTAGTAGTGTTTTACTTGAAACCCAATACATTTAAGTAAAGTTTGGGCTGAAATAGAATTCTGCAGATATCTGTTTCGATCAATCGAGCTTATCTTTCGATCGATTGAACCAGGCAGTTTCTGAACTCTTCTTTCCGCAGCTTACTTATTCTTGAATCTTGACTTGAATCACCTTGAGCATTGTCTAATAATACCTATAGACTCTAAGATCTATATTTAAACAAGTTTGTATTCACGATTTGCCAATTGTTCTAAACTTTTAGAACCTAACATAATTTATTTAAACATATACTAGTAATCCATGAGATTCACCAGAAAGTTAATGAAAAATATTAATTAATAAGTCTCAATAAAAAAAATAGAATTTATATATATATATAAAGATTTTAATTTAAATAGAATTTGTTTAAAAATTATTCACAAATTATTTTAGTCTTATGTTATTTTTGTCTAATTCAATGGTGAGTTCTAATCGGTATGCAAAAATTTAACACTCTTTATAAATTAAAAAAAAAAATTAATGTAGTGTTGATGTAGATCATATGTCGGTTTTTAAAATCTTAAGTGACAATATAGAGAAAATTTTTATAAAAAATTATATTAAATGCTTTCATTCTACTAATGATAGTTAATCTGTGCAATGCAAAGTAAACTTCAGTGAAAAATGTTTATGTATAATAGATGATACGTATTTAACTAATAATTATTGATAAATACAAAATAAAATTATATAATTAACGTGTACAAGAGATGAGACCTAATTTAATTTGAATTTGTTAAAAGAAGAGAAAATAAAAAGCAGTTTGTTAGTTCCATATATAAAACGGTGACTTATAATTGGGTTTAATTAACATATAATAATAATTATGTTTAAGAATTTTAAAAACTTATATAAATATATAATGATCTATACTGTAAATCTTGGAATCCTCAATAAGTACAATAAGGTTTGTATCTCAAAAAAACAAAAGTTACCATAAGGTTTCGATTATCAACAACAACCCAAAAAAAAAAAAAAAAAAAGAGTACTTTCATTACTAAAAAAAAAAAAAAAAAAAAAAAAAGCAACATCACAAGAAGCACCATAAGTTTATGGTTCAAACTTCAGAGTACCACAAAAAAATATTTATTTTATTTTGGCCCTGACAAAGTAACATAAAACTCATAAGCTCATCGACTTGATTTCTGAATATTAAGCTATTGATATTAAAAAAAATTTAAAACCATGTTACTAATTTGTGATAGATTAATCTTTCATAAATCTAACTCAAAATAATGTTCTATTTTAAAAGAGACTATTTGAAGATTAATTTTTTTAAAAATAATCTCCAAAAATGTATCTTAATTTTCTTGTTGTTTTGTGTTTTATATGCTCCAAGAAGGAAAAATTATTTTGGTAGGACAGAGGCCAACAACGAAGAAAGTTAAATTATGCATCCAAAAGGGAATCCTCAATGTCAGCTGTCATATGTTGAACTTTTAACATGCTCGATCTGACATAGCCAGCCATATTTTGGCCGCATACCAATTCAGAAGCTATGTATTATTGAATGGACTACGTGATTTATTAGCTGATAAAAGTTGCAAAGAAATCACGAACTTCACATATAAATCCAAACCATGATGGCAAATTTTAAAGGCCTGAAAATGGTTGGGGATTTTTTGGGCAGTGAAACCATTATGGAAACACGTTGGCCCCAACATGCAGGGCTACGGGGTATTGGTTAGCATATACCACACGATCTACTAATGTACCACTAGTGAAACACTGAAATATTTGCACTCGATCATGATTTATCATTCATACTAGTTAGAATCTAACAATACTTGATTCTCAGGAAAAAAAAAAAAAAAAGACTTCAAATCACATTTTATTTAACAATTTGGTAGAAAAAGATCTTTGGCAAGTCTATGAACTCTGAAGATTCAATCTTAGAAATTGGTGGGAAATTTTTACTCTTGGGATGTGTTTTTGAAGTTGGCAGGTAATCATTGTTGTACTAATTTTTTTTTTTTTTTTTTTTCTCGTTAAAGAGGGTATCTGAACTTTTTGAGTGCTCAACTATTCTTTTGAGTCTGTAGTCCCCCATCCCGCACATAAGGCCTTAGAGCACTTCTAAACAACTCCCTTTGAAAGTTGAAACCCTACGATAATGCTTGGGGCATTTTTGAGACATGATTTCCATTAATGTCACTCTTACCATGATTGCTTGCATGGTTTTGGACTTTGGGGTCATATTACCGGTTAGTCTTCTAACTCTGACGAACCTTTTCTCTTATAACAATAAACAATTCTTAAAGTTCTGTTCGAGTGAATTATTCACTTGTTATAGTCTACATAATATCATATAGGGTTTTACTAACGTATAGCCTTAATTAAGACATATATTAATAAATCATTCGTTTCAGTAAGTTTTTTACTTGTCCTTGTAAAATATTTTTAAAAATGAATGATTAATATATGTCCTAAAGGTATACATTAACCAAACCCTATTATATATGATATATACTCGCTCAACAGTGCAGGAGGAGAATAAATTTTGACCTTAGATTACCTAAAACAAACGGATCAGGGTCCTATTATTAACTGGGCACTTGAGAGGCTCGCGGGCTATATATCATTTTTACCAAAATAAAACAGCAATGAAATAACCATAACAAAATATGTCTCAGCTCTCAAGAAAGCAAACATCTATTTGACTATGACATTTGAGTGATATGACAAAGAAGCATTCTCGTTTTTGAGTTTTTCTATCTCAAACAACTTTTGTTGGTTTAATTAGTTTCTATATAACAAAGGTCGCGACTTCAATAATTATATGGTTGACTCTGTTGTAGGGTTTATTGTTGCCGAAATTGATAGTTCGTATTACAGAAGAGAAGAAACAAAAACATTCCCAGCATTCGCAGCATTAATAAATTCTACACGAGATCTGGAGCCAAAAAAAAAAAAAAAATTCTAAATTTGAGAATTTTAAAGGCAGCAATAATTTCTTTTGATGCATATATGTGACCAAGTTTTTGTTAAAAAAACTGATAAATGATTAAAATAAATCATAAAATTTATTTTGAATTTCTGGAAAATTTTAATAATTGTATTTTAATTTAAGTAGTATTTTATATTTCTTAAACCAGAAAATTACCTGGACTAAATTATCTTAATAATTTTTTTATGTCAAATTATCTTAATAATTATAGAACCACATAGCGTTAATCCACTTGATGCAACTGTAGAAAGTAAACTTTATTGTATAGTACATGATCATGCTCTAGCATTGAAGTTGAGGGATTCACACAATACACACTTTATTTCTTCTTGTTTATAAATTCATGGCTTTCATTCAAATGGCTTCCTAACAATTTGAAAAATGCATTCATGTCGTTATCCATAAAGAAAATAACTTACAAATCTGATCATGCATATTAATTCAACTCACAACCCTCACAAAGCTTTGAATTAGTCTGTTATCTACGTCATGTTAAAGCAGAACTTTTAGACCAATTTTTGCATCATTGTGAGAATATGATATTGAGATACTGATTCATATTTTAGAATGTGATTTTACGAAGTAAACTGACTTTTATTTATATACATGATAATTTAGTTTAATAGGTTAAACACCAAAGTTACTAGTGTTGCAAGTAAAGTTCAATCACAATTATAACTAATTAGGTATTTAAATTAGGAAATTCTTGTGGTTGAAGTTCAATCACACAAGCACCAGTTGGTCATTGATAATTCATTAAAACTAGCAAGAAAACCCTAGAAGTCATTAAGCCTTTAATAATAATTATGCAGCAGTTGATGAAGATCTAATTTGATGTAAGTTCTTCAAAATCCAATCGATCTCTTCATATCATTCCTTATCTGCAATTGTTCTAATTCAAGCAAATCCAATATAGAAAAAACACAAACAATTAGAGTTTCAAGAGTGTGCCCACAATTACAAAATCTCTATTAAGCATCTCAACTTAAGATGTAAATGACTTTAGGGTTTTAGAATAGCATTGAGAAAGAAAATAAAATCAAAGAGAAAAAACCCATAGCAATTTCAAATGTGTACATGAGAGAGAGAGAGAGAGCCTCCATGCATGGCATTGTGTTATGAAGGCAATAAATTGGTAAAAAAGGCTTAGAGCTTGTGAAACCAAGAATAGTAGTCTCAAAACTCATGAAAAGATTTATTAATTTGTATAAGTACCTTAAATTAAGGGGTTATTTCCTCTCACAAAACTTCATGAAATACATAAATTAATATGTGTGTGTGTTGGGGGGGGGGGGGGGGGTGTGTGGTGGAGGGAGGACCTCTAAAAAGTTGTCTATTAACATTTCACCTATAATAATAAATTACAAATAAAGTATTTTCTAATTACCTTTCAATTTTATAATCCTAGCTTTGACTCCATAGTTGTCTATGCAGTCACTACAACGCATGCGAAAAATATTTAATATGCAACAATCTTGTAATAAAATGTGAATTTTATTAACCGATATCTTAAGAATATTAGTTCAAGAAAATAAATTAATAACTTTTTATGTAAAAGAAAAAGAACGACTTATTTTTAGACACTTTTTTATTTTTTTTTTCATAAAAATTGGTATAAAAAACTTAGTAACTATTTATGTAAAAGGAAAAAAAAAAAATTTAGATAGTTTTTTTTATATTTCATGAAAAATGGTATAAATTTTTTTTCTAAAATGGTTAATTATCAAATGCGCTAAAAACACCCATTAATCAAACCAATAGAATATATGTTAGAATAAAAATCTCATCCCAATTTTTTGTCCACTTTATGCAAAAAGTCTAATGTCTTAACAAACAACTTTTACCACAATTAGCACAAGTTAAGTGGTGAAGTTATGGACTCACAATACTATTTCTCAATCACTCATGACTTGTCCCCCACTAAACTTTTTGCCCTTATGTCCCACTCCAACTAATCATAATTTGCCACATTTTTTTAACAAAAAATAACTAAATTAAAATAAAAAGGTAAATACATTATCCTCTATTGAAGTTTGAGGAAATGATACTCTGCCCCAAACTTAAAGGGAAAAAAAACTTTCCACTCATTGACATCTGTTCGACCAAACTTTGTTAAATTAACATTAAAAATGTTTTATTTATACTAGAATAATGCTGGTGCTACAACTTGTGCCGCAACCCACCTATGTGGCAAGCTGTAGTTGGTGAAAGGGTGATGGTAAGTCCATGTGGAGAATTGTAGCACAAATTGTGCCACCAAAATTATCCTTTATACTACCTTATATTTGGATTTGTTGTTGCAAATAGTTTGGTGTTTGATAAACTTTGAATTTTAATTATAAATTTATAAGTTATGTTTTTACAAATCATGGATAAACTTTGTCAAAGAGAAATTTTATAAGAATTTAGAATATTCTATTATTAATATAAATATAAACGAAAGAAGGTGAGTGCTATTTTCTTTATATTTCAAGAGATATGAATGTTTTTTCTCTTCAAGTTTAGAATAAATGTCATTTTCTCAAATCTCAAGTGAGAATGTAAGGATAAAGTTTAGTTACAAAATTAGTTGTAATCTTAGGTTACAAACTTACTTAATATCTTTTTATTAAACGTGAATCTTGACAAATTCACAATTGAATTACGTCTTCTTCTTATATCCTCCATTCTTGCAAAATTTCAAGAAAATTAAAGATGAAAAATTACGTTATCAATAAATTTTTTAAATTGAATGTTTTTGTAATTTAAAATTATGCACAAAATATAAACTTATAAATTATATAGTAAATAATATCCGATTGACACAAAATTTAACATATGTATTAAGAGCTTAAAGAATATATAATTTAACGGTTAGATTTTCAAAATATGCTGTAATATTTATTTTATTGAGTGAGTTTGTAGCCTTAAACATAGTTGTCAAATCGTGAATCGCATCGTGAATCGATTTTTGATTTTTTTGTATAGTGTATCGTATCAAATTGTGTATCATAAAATACACAAACACCTAATAAAATTATAAAATAATTATAGATATACCTATATAAAAGGCATATTCATTATAAATTCAAAATATAGTCATCTAATGACCAATTTAATTGTTAGGTTTTAAGAATTATGAACTAATGTATTAGAACTTCAATTTGTAATGTTGGCAAACCACGATCAAAACATTCTTTAAGTCTTGTGTTAGACTTGCTCAAAGTATGACTTTTTATGTAAAGTTGGAATCGAGTTGAATGCAGAATTACTGTGCACTTTCTGCCTGACTCGATTGATCGAAAATTAGACTCAATCGATCGAAAATCGTGCAGAACGTTTTTCTGCAGAAAATTCCCAACTCAGCCCAAGCCCATTTAATGTATAGGGTTTTATGTTTTGCCCTAAGTATATAAGGGAAAACCCTAGCCACGTTTTTTAGAGTTTTGAATGCTGTGTTTGTGAATCTATTTGTTAGATCTAAAGGTGTTTACCTTCACATACACTTAGGGTTTCCAAACTTAAGATTCATGTCAAGAGATTGGTAAATCATACAGTTGCAGAATCAAAAGAACTTCAAGATATACAAGCTGGTGTTGCTTGTGCTTTGCTGAAGAATTCAAGGAAAGAAGGAGTCCGTAGATCTCGGAGCTGTCACGTGGTCGTGGTAGTAAGTTTCCTACAGGCAGGTAGCAATAGGATGTTAGTAGTCTAAGTCTTATTGTGTAAACTTCGATTCTTTCATAGTGAATTCGTTTTACCTTGAGGATAGCTAGGTTAAATCTTCCCCAAGTTTTTTACTGGTTTGGTTTTCCTGGGTCATCAGATCTTTGTGTTCTTTATTTTCCGCTGCTTTATTTTTTTTGATATATTTGTGTTAACCTAGATTTGTTTAAATTACCTAAATTAATCACTTGGCTAATTCTCTAGGTTAATCTGTTGGATTTAAGGGGTCTAAACGAACTTACATTAATCATTACTTATGTAATAAAATTTAACAAAACTAACTAAATAAATTAAATTAACTTGTGTTTATAACATGCACATTCAAATTGATTAAACTCAGAAGTAATACATGATATAAGAACCAAAATAATAATATCTTTTCATCATCTTGACTAATCAACTCCATCTAAGTCAATGTTATCATCATGTTTAGTATTTTACAAAATTATTTTTTCATAGACATTTTCTTTGTTATTATCAACATTTACTTTTTTTTTTTGTTTTTTTTATTCTAATAATTTTTTTTTATATTTTTTCTAGGCATTCTAGCTTTTTTAGACTCAAAATAATAATAACAAAATAAAAAATAATTATATTTTTATTTTATACATTATTAATAGCATAGAAAATAAATTTACACATATGAAAGTAAGTGTTGAGTATAGTCTAAATTTTGTAGGAGAAAGAGAAGGGAGGAAAAACACTCATGGACTTGCTATTTCATTAAACTCAATTAAATTTTACAATAATTTTGTGTTAACAAAGTCTAACAACTTGTTTAAATCAAATAAAAACACAAATTTTAACAAAAAAAACCCATTTTAAACTCATATGTCTATGTATCGTACGATACGTATGATTCACCGATACGATACGATTCATACGATACACATCTATGTATCGGACGATTCATGAGCACTTACGATACGAAACTTTTTGTACACGATATAGTACGTATCGTGTATCATATGATACTGACAACTATGGCCTTAAAGTATAACTAATTTTATAGTTAAACACTGTTCAGAATGTAGTTACATGATCATACAGTTGCAGAATCAAAAGAACTTCAAGATATACAAGCTGGTGTTGCTTGTGCTTTGTTGAAGAATTCAAGGAAAGAAGGAGTCCGTAGATCTCGAAGCTGTCACATGGTCGTGGTAGTAAGTTTCCTACAGGCAGGTAGCAATAGGATGTTAGTAGTCTAAGTCTTATTATGTAAACTTCGATTCTTTCATAGTGAATTCGTTTTACCTTGAGGATAGCTAGGTTAAATCTTCCCCAAGTTTTTTACCGGTTTGGTTTTCCTGGGTCATCAGATCTTCGTGTTCTTTATTTTCCGCTGCTTTATTTTTTTTGATATATTTGTATTAACCTAGATTTGTTTAAATTACCTAAGTTAATCACTTGGCTAATTCTCTAGGTTAATCTGTTGGATTTAAGGGGTCTAAACGAACTTACATTAATCATTACGTATGTAATAAAATTTAACAAAACTAACTAAATAAATTAAATTAACTTGTGTTTATAACATGCACATTCAAATTGATTAAACTCAGAAGTAATACATGATATAAGAACCAAAATAATAATATCTTTTCATCATCTTGACTAATCAACTCCATCTAAGTCAATGTTATCATCATGTTTAGTATTTTACAAAATTATTTTTTCATAGACATTTTCTTTGTTATTATCAACATTTACTTTTTTTTTTTTTTTGGTTTTTTTATTCTAATAATTTTTTTTTATTTTTTCTAGGCATTCTAGCTTTTTTAGACTCAAAATAATAATAACAAAATAAAAAATAATTATATTTTTATTTTATACATTATTAATAGCATAGAAAATAAATTTACATATATGAAAGTAAGTGTTGAGTATAGTCTAAATTTTGTAGGAGAAAGAGAAGGGAGGAAAAACACTCATGGACTTGCTATTTCATTAGACTCAATTAAGTTTTCCAATAATTTTGTGTTAACAAAGTCTAACAACTTGTTTAAATCAAATAAAAACACAAATTTTAACAAAAAAAACTCATTTTAAACCCATATGTCTATGTATCGTACGATACGTATGATTCACCGATAGGATACGATTCATACGATACACATCTATGTATCGGACGATTCATGAGCACTTACGATACGAAACTTTTTGTACACGATACAGTACGTATCGTGTATCATACGATACTAACAACTATGGCCTTAAAGTATAACTAATTTTGTAGTTAAACATTGTTCAGAATGTAGTTACATTTAAAAAAAAAATTCAAACATAAAATACTATAGAATATAGGTAAACATGCAATCAACAATCAAAGAGGCCAAGGGGCCATTTGGGAGAAGGTTGAGTAGTGTTATTTGTAATTTTTTAAAATTTATACAAAAAAAAGTGTATAAAAATATGTGTGGTGTTTAAAAATTAAAATAAATATTTAAAATGTCCTTTCAAACTGCCCAGTACTCAAGAAAAAAGAAAAAGAAAAAAGAAAAAAGAAAAAAAAAGAAAAAGAAAAAAAAAAAAGAGGGTGTAATGATCAAATGCCTTAAATTATCCCAACGAGATTGTATTCATTAATTAATCGAAACCCCAAATAACACCATTACAGTTGCGCATCAGTGTATTAATTGCTGATTTGGCTTGATGGAACAAACCCTACAAATCTAACAAATCTAGAACCCACTTTACCCGGCATCAGCCGCCATTTCTCCACCAAAATCCCAGACACCAACACCCCCCTTTAAAGCCAGTACCTTTCCTCCATTTTTAAGGTATCAAAACTAAAAACAACCAAATATATTAACGCCCTCCAAAGCCACAAAAACAACGACAATTACAACAAACAAAAAGTAAAAATATATATTAAAAAACCTACCCCCCATTAATTAAATTAAATACTTTTTTTTTTTTTAATCTATCTACCTATCAATCATATCAGTAGTAGTAGTAGTATTATTCAGAGATTTATCAGTACCCTCCTACAGAAGAAGCTGACAGAGATGACTGCAGCTGAAGCAGGTGGTGGTAACAGTCGGCTGCAGTTGGCCTCTGCTCTGGGTTCTGATCCAAGCACCGATTCTGAAGCTCTCTCAGCATCTTTGGGACCCCACCCACAACTCCATTACCGCCTAACCCACTTGTTTTTACCAAATACCCTACCCCCCACACGTCCACTTTCACTCCATGCAGCCCCCTTCCCATCTCCGGCGCGTGTCTCCCACGCGCCGCCGCGTCTGCTATTCCTCCGGACGCCGCCGCCGCCGCCCCGTGTGGGTATATTTGTGGTGCGCCCACTGCTTCCTCGAACCCGCAGACGAACCACTCGTTCTCTCTGTCACTTCGCCGCATCACTTTATCCCAACCCAAGTCTCTGTGCATGAAAGATAGGTCGTGTAGTGCTACTAAGGCTTTTGTCACGTACTTGAGTGCCTCCACGAGTTGGTCACAGTTTGTTGGCTTGAATTTGCACCCTCTTGGCTTGAAAACCAGTGCCAAATCTTTCTCCGATGATCGGAAAATGAATTCCGCATGTGGGATTCGTTGGTCAAGAAAATCGTAGATTTCCTTCACTGCAGTCCATTTTCTTTTGCTTGAGAAAATTCTGGTCACGGTATTTGGAGTCATTTCGATGAAATTTCCATTACCCAAATCAAGTCTCTCAAAATCACTATAGGCAAACAGCTGCTTGTAATTCCCACCACTGTTGTTGATGTTATTGAAGCACCGATCAGCTAGCAATGGCAAAAGCCCAGCAATTCTGTAACATGGGACTAGGGCTTTGAGTCGCTCCACCGGTGAAGATAGGTCTAGTGAGCATAAATCTGTTCTGATAATGCGGTCTTGTGCACGCGTTAGTGCACAAAATGTTACCAAATAACCAACAGCATAGTAGCCCAAAATGTATGGAAGATCCATATACGTCCATAAAAGCTTTTCGGCAATTGAAGATGAGGGGTCCAATGCTTCATCCCTTGATTTATCGGCTTCCTCACCTCTCCATAAGCAAAAATTTCTAACAAAACCCGTCACGTTAGGCCATTGATCCTGCAACATCTCGATCGACGCTGAAGAGGGTTTTCTTATAACAACCATTTCAACTGAACAGAATTTAGACACAATCCTATTGATGCAATCATCCCAAAGGCCAATCAAAGAGTCTCTACTTGTAAAAGTGGCACTGCTAATGCTAGGGTTAGTTCGGATAATTGGGCTCAGAATATCGTATATGAAGGTTCTACAGTCTAATAACTCGGTAGAGATTGTAAAGAAATGCTCTTTCCCTAGAGGTAAGTCCCGGTAAACATCTCTTCGCAGTGGAAAACGCAATTCTTCAGGTGGTGGTTCTTGTAAGTGTGATGAGAGCTCAAACAAGCTTGGTAGTGTTGGTGGTGGAACTCGCAGACACCCTACGTAATACTCAGTTGGATCTTGATATTCCCATGGAGGAATAGCTGCACCAACACGGACCATAGAACATATTGCATAGTGTCAAGAATAAAAATAAAGAGAATAGATAAAAACATAATAAATTGCCCGCATGTGTGAATACATTCAGTATAATTTCTGTATATGTTTTCTACAGAGAATGAAAAATCTAATAATATATAGCCCAGTCTAGTTTTACTCTAAGGGCACAGAAAAATTATTGATGGAGACTAAAATCAAGGATGTTTACAATAAATGCCGAGATACTTCCATACTACCACATAGTATTTGATAAATTGGACCCCCCAATGAATGCGAGCTACTAGACTTATAAAAGAGTCTCACCAATTCCTCAAAGAAAGTGCTAATGTTTACAGTTTTGATGGGACAACAGATGGGATTGAGATCCTTCAATATAACATATTGAATAAATGTTTAAATTATTTCTTATATTAAACAAAACATGAATTTGTATGGTTGATGTAATCACATTTGAATAATCCCTAGTATTGCTCTTTTTTTTAGCCATATTTAATAACATGATACCAACGCTTAAGACTAAAATATTGGGAAATTGAACGTATAGCAAGTAAAGAAATTAAATTCCACTTACATCTGATAGAGGGTTCAGTTAAAGGAAGCTGGACTCTCTCAGTGAAGCCTGGTATGAGTGAGAGATTAGTTAGATTCCTAGATGATGTAAAACAGTAAAAGAGGAATAATATTTGACTAATAACCAATTTTATTTGTACCAGAAGAAGCTGTAGAGGAAGCTTTCCTCCTGCCAAAAACTTTGACTTGTTGTCCAGAAACGAATCTATCTACAGAGAAGCCTTTAAGAGGCCCATCTTCAAAGGTTTCCATTTTGCAAGGGACCGTGGAATCGTCAAAGAAAGTAAGCTCATCTGCATTTAAAAAGCTTGAACCTTGGAGCCTCACCCTTCCTCTATGGTGCTCACCTTCTTCAGCCCATAAGCTCACTGATTCTTCCCATGTCATTCGTATCTTTCCAATTCGACGGAGCTCTTTAGATAATGAAGAAGATGAAGCGCCTACAATGTCTAGAGGAGACTCAAACCCTAGTAAGGTCCCCCTGGTACCATGGAATAAAGGTTCATTCCCACCGGTCATAACCAATTGTTTTGCCCGAGCTGCACAGATAACAAAACAGCTTTATTTTGAAGTACAGAACTGTAGAACCTATGTCTTCATTGAGAAAACGCATAATAATCCTGGAAACACGCACACGCACAATGGAAATTTATACTTGATTTTTCTATCGTAAATGCAAACCTGAGAAAGGGAGTTCATCTTCTTTGAATGGAGGAGGTGGAGGCAAAGCTCTTGTCCCAGTGAGAACTGTTCGACTATCATCCCCAGCTACAATTCCTAAGTTTCCTCTACTTTGAGATGATCTCATTCTAGAACCCATGAACTGTGAAAGCTCTTCAAAAACTTCTTCATCAAACGAAGCTGGCAATCGATGGAGCTTCCTTTCATAAGGAGAGAGCCTAAAGTAACTCTTTCCAACTTGCTCTCTCTCACCCCCTCTTTCCCACTCGTACACCTTCCTGAACTCCCCCAACATATTGTCCCACTTAGTCCCAGCAGTTTTAGCATCCCTATTGACCCCATGTCTTTGAAGAAAATCAGCTACTTCTTTATCTTTATCTGCTCTAGTTTTACCTCTACTTTGACCACTCTCTAATTGCTCTGCTCTTGAAGATGAGCCAGACCCTATATCAGATCCACCTTGGTATTGAATCCTCCAAGCTCTAGCCAACCACAACATCTCGTTCGGTTTCCAAACTGGGCTCACATATTTTCCTTTTCTGATTTGATGATGAGCTTGCTCTCCCTCTAGCTTGTCTGTGTCTTGGCCAGAGGCAGCAGACATAGAAGGCATAGGAGAGTGAGATGGCGATGAGGCTGTGTCTGAAGAGGAAGCGGCTGTTGTGTGGTGTTGCTGGGTTTGTGGGTTGGTTGCGTGTGTGGTCGGTGATGGGCTTGATTCGGAGCTTAGCATAGCCAACTGGGTCTGTTTTTGTTGTGAAGTTGGAGAAGGTAGAAGCTTCCATTGCCCCGTATACCTAGGTCTCTTTGGATTCACAGCCTCAAATTGTTGCTCAAATGGTGATGATGTAGCACCACTTGGAACATAAAGAGGGGCAGAGATGAAGGGAGAAGCTCCTTTAGCAACGACGACCGGAGGGGACTGTTGGTGATGGTGTGACCTTGACTCTGTCGATTCCTCAAGTGGGTCTTTGGGAGAAGTTGAAATTTGCTTTTGTTGTGGTTGCTTCTTGGTTGTATCTCCCTTATCACCCATAATTAACAAATGGGCCCAAAAATTCTTTCTCGCTAGAGAGAAAACTTAGATAAGAACCAGATTGAACTAGTTTGGTTATTGGTATTTATGTTTGTTTTTCTTGCTAAAACTCACAAGGTTTATTAATGCTTTTGGACTTAGATTGTTGCCATATATCCAAAAGAGAAAGTCGCAAATGAAAGTATAGGGATCATAGCCAGTTTAAAGCAACTACAGAAGAAAGAAAAGAAGTAGCAGAAAAAGTCGTGGGTTGTGGAACTGCAATGATTAAGACCATTCAAGTTATTAACCAGTTAATTAATTGAACCTCACAGAAATCTTGATGTGTCATTTTTGACAAGAGAGAGAAAAATTGCATGATTAGGGAGCGTCATGATTGTACCTGGACTGAGAAACGCGGCTCTGAGAATTAACATTGTATTTGTTCAGGGGTATTCAATGTTGTTGATGGCTTTGTTGTTTTGGAAGGAGAGAAATAAATAAAAAATATATATATAGAAAAAGTGAGAGAAAATTCCACGAGTTCCCGCGCAGAGTGAGGAAGTAAGTCTGCAAGTGGAAACTGCGAGTGTGAAGGAGAGTGTATTTTGGTTTCAGAGGACGATGTGGACTGTTCGAATCCATGCCTCTGCTCCAATTACTCACTTCATGACCAATGAGTCATCACTTAAAGCCGTGCTTATTTTGGTTTGATCCCACTCTCTCTATCCATCTTGTAAATTTTTTTTTTTCACTTAATACTCTCTATAGATCACAATTTGTTTGAATTTACTTAATTATGTAACAATCATGTCGCTTTGTATGAATTTACTTAATTACGTAACAATCATGTCGCTTAGTAGAACATAACGTGAAATATAAGATTTGTATTTTTCTCTCTTTTTTCTTAAATTTGGTATTAGTACAATATTAAGAGCATTGGCATTAGAAGTTTTAAAATTCCCAAATTGTTATTTTATACCATCAAACCACAAAAAGTGAGTATTATTTGGAGGGCTGTTCTTAAGACAATTTATAATTCAGCAGTAGTGAACTCTAATTTATAGACTTTGCTATAGCATGGTTGTAACTTATTTTATTAGTTTTTTACTCTCTCTTTCTATCACTTTTCCTCTCTCTCTCTCTCTCTCTCTCTCTCTCTCTCTCTCTCTCTCATAGATTGTGTGGTAGTAGCGTGGTGAAGGCATAGGTCAAGTGATTGTGGCGGCATGGGTTAGGTGGTTGCGGCAGCGTGGGTTAGGTGGTTGCAGTGGATGTGGGTTGTGGGTCATGTAAGTTGTGGGTTGCTGCTAGGTTTTGGGGTGGTGCAATGGTGGTGTAGTCGTAAGTCGTGATGGCATGGGAGTTGTGGGTCACGTGGGTTATGAGTTTTGTGGTATGGATAGTTGTTGGGTTGCAGGGTGGTCTGGTGATGGTGGCGCAGTGGTGGCGTGGTCGATGTGGGTTTGGTGTTTGGTGTCTAGTGTGGGTTATGGGTTTTGGTGGGTATGTGGTGTGGTGGTAGCAATGGTGGTGGTGTAGAAGAGAGAAATATATGGTAGTTTGGGTTTGAGTTTTGGTTTGGGTATTGTGTTTTGTTTGGGTTTGAATTCAAGGTTGTGGTGGTGGGCACTGGTGCATTTGGGCTGCTCAGCGATGGTGGTGGATGGTTGAGAGACAAAGATAGAGAGAAAGAGAAATAGAGAGGAAGAGAGAGAAGTGAGATATATATTTTTATATTATTTTACTGTGTAGGTTATATTATTTTAATTTGTTGTATGTAAAAAATAAAATCTGGGATGTTGGGTGTATTGTAAAGTGGAATAGTATAACAGATAAAGTAGTTTTTTAGATGGTAAAATAAAATATTTTTTGCAATCTCGGATGCTAATGCTCTAAAATTACAAATGTCTTCCACCAAAATCAATAGGTCAAGAATTTCTTGCAACTTCTTAATACAGTTTTACGTTTTGTTTGCTTTGTTGTAAAACGTTTTCAAATGTAAAATGCTATCAACTTATTCAACAATTTTCAAGTGTTTTATGTTACCTACAATTTTTCAAACACAAACCACCAAATCCAACCCCAAACTACCATATCGGCCTAAAATTGACACCTCCCAACAACCAGATTGATGCATCCCAATCACCATCAGAGAAGGAAGGGAAGGAGAGTGTGGTTGTATGCTTTGTAAAATGTTTTACCTACTTTTTCTAGTAAAACATTTTACAAATTTTTACAAAGATTTTTCAGTCAATATAAAATATTTTGAAGTGTGATCAAATCTTACAAACAGAGCATTAGTTTTCATTTTGGATAAACTATTTCATTGATTTATTTATTTTAATAGTGAAAAGTAAAAGATATTATTTAGAGAATTTTACACTCGAGGTGAAAATACCCTCATCCTAATATCTAACTTGTAGGTTTTTGTTATTTTTGTGGGGGGAGGGGTTGGTTTGTAATGCTACTTTTTTGTCTCTTTAATAATAGCTTATACCTAATATGCCAAAAGCCTTCTACCTTACCTGAGACTTTCTAATATTTTCAACAGAAAAGTTTAAGGTTGAAGCATGGGCCTAAAACATTTGGTCACATGTTAAAGAAGGCTTGCTTGTGGAACTCACTAAATCAATTGCTCATGATAGGTTCGGCCACCTCATGTGCCACATCATCCTGAATGTTTAGCCACGTCAACACAATTTCATCAACGGCGTATCATCATGCTTGGATCGTGGTTAGCCAACCTATCATGGCAATGCAACACCCCCTTATATTTGCATTAATACATTATTCGTAACCAAATAAAAAACATTGTATATGAATAACAGAAAACTTACCATAAATGTGTTTCATATAGCATATTAGATCCTCAAAATTTTAAAATAATTAAGTTTTCTTTTTATTGTGAATTGTATTAGCTATATTGTATTAATTTGGATTCAAATATGGGCAATCTAAATGGAGACATTTAGAATGTAGACTAAAAACCTTGTAGTTTAATTGGTAGGCACATATATGATGTTTCCAATAAAAACATTCAAAGTTCAAATATCTTATCTACCAAGTTTCCAATTATCGAATTAAAAAAAAAAGTATATATATAAAAGATTTGCATTACTTACCAGTTACCAAGTTGTTGAGAATGTTCTCTTTGCCTATTAACAAGAGGGGATAAAGTTTCTCTGTGTTTAGAAGTGAGGTTTTCTCTCCCCACTTGCCTCTACACAGTAGAATTAGAGTGTCCCTTCTTAGAAGGTGCCTTCGTATCCTGGGAGTAATACTATTATTCCTAGGTTTTGTTGGGTTATTTTTTCGGGGTTTTGGGAAATAGATTTGAGTGTGAGTGAGGATGGATGAGTTAGCTCAATCTTGGAATAGGCTTACTCTCTCTGATAGAGAGGGGCCAGGCTGCTGTTTACTGGATGACGAAAAAGTTGAGAGTTTCTCCATTGCTACAAAATTCTTAACTAGCCGAGCCATCAATATGGGGATTATAGCTAAGACTTTCACCCCACTATGGAGGGCTAAAAATGGTTTCAAGATTCAGAGTTTTGGTGACAATAAAATTCTTTTCTCTTTTGACAATAAGGAGGAGGTGGACAGAATTTTAAAGGGCGAACCATGGAGTTTTGACAAACATCTGGTGGTGATGAGTCGATATGAAAATGAAGCACCACTTGAAGATATTCAATTTGTGAAAACTAAGCTTTGGGTACAGGTGCACGGGATTCCATTCAAGTATATGACAATTGAGGCAGCCAAGAAAATTTGTAGCGTGCTGGGAGAGGTTTCAGCACCAAAGGATCCAAAACTATACGATGGGGGTCATTTTATTCGCTTGCAGGTTTCCATCGATTTATCTTTACCATTGTGCCCTGGGAGATTAATATCCATTGGTGGAGGAAAGCAGGTGTGGGTTTCATTCAAGTATGAAAGGTTGCCGAACTTATGTTACTGGTATGGGCGACTTACTCATGATGATAGAGATTGTGAACTGTGGATTGATAGCAAGGGAACACTTAAAGTAGAGCAGCGTGAGTTTGGACCACAATTGAGGGCACCCCCCTTCTTCGTAACAAGGAAAAATGCAATTCTAGTCCCCAGTTACTATGCAGCGAAGAAGAAGGTTTTTTCGAGTTCGACGGCTGAACGTGATCCTGGACAATTTTCAGGTTCAGGTCGAGAGAGGATGCCGGAGCAGTCACAAGGGGTAACGGTAGACAGGGATGATAGCATTGATGCTGAATTTACATCCTCTTTAAGTCGAAATAAAGAAAATGCAAATAGAAAGGATGATACGGCTGCAACAGTCAGAATGAATGAGGGGATTGATGAAGAAATTATTTCCTCATTAACTTGCAATAATGAGGACGTAAATAGAGGGGCTGATATGGCTGTAAAAGTTAGAATGAATGAGGGAATTAGGAGGGATTTGAAGACTCCTAACGTAACTGAATATGACGTGGAAGTAAAAATTGAGGAATTAAGTTTGGCAAAGGAATTTGGGGCGGCTACTTTTCAGGGGTTGGGAAAGAAATCAGCCAAAAGCCCTAGCTCACCTGCCACGTTAAGTTTTTCCCCAAAACTTAAAAAACCACGTGACACTCAAGTAGCTAGGGCTCCCCACACGGCTTCAACATATGCAGCCCCTACCTGGAAACGTAGAGAAAGAAATAATACAGGTGATAGAGTTGAAACCTCCAAGTCCCTTGGAAAAAAAAAAAAGAATAGCAAGTACAGAGGCAGAGCAACCCAATTCGAAAGCAAAAAGATTTCAAACGTCCTTCAAGGATGAGATTACACCTTCAAGAATGGCGGGAGCTGATGTTCAGCCCCGCCAAGAGCAATGAGTTGTTTAGCTTGGAACTGTCGCGGGCTTGGGAACTTGCGTACAAGGAAGGAGCTCGTTGAAATCATACGAGCAAAAGATCCTGCTGTAATGTTTTTAGCCGAGACACTTACAGACGACGCAAGGCTAGAATTTGTCCAAAGTAGTATTGGTTTTGATCATAAATGGGTGGTACCAAGGGTGGGAAGGAGCGGAAGTTTGGTTCTTTTTTGGAAAGATTCGGTAAATTTAAAGGTGGAGGGTTTTGATAGATACTATATTGATGCTGTGATTGATAAAAATTCAGAGAATGAATGGAGACTAACCGGGTTTTATGGTGAACCCGATACAGCCAGAAGACATGAAGCTTGGAGTAAGCTAAGGAATTTAAACTCACATTCGGAAAAGCCTTGGCTTTGCTCTGGGGACTTTAACGAAATTGTGAGACAAGATGAGAAATTGGGGGGTGCAAGAAGACCCCATGGTCAAATGCAACAATTTAGGGAGGTGATCGATGAGTGTGGTTTCATGGACTTGGGGTTTGAGGGCTCGAAGTTTACTTGGAGCAAGCACTTTGAGGATGGAAGATCAATTTGGGAAAGGTTAGATAGGTGTTTGGTCACAAATAGCTGGTTCATGAGGTTTGCAGGTTCAAGAGTTTTCCACTTAACTTGTACGTCATCTGATCATGTACCAATTCTCATCTCACTCTCGGGTTTGATTCCACTGGTTCGGAAAAAAATTATTTCGTTTCGAACAAATGTGGCTTTCAAATTCAAGTTGTGAGGAAGTGGTGTTCTTGGCTTGGGGTAATGGGAATGGGCTCGGTGAGGGAGGTGATATATTGAGGAAAGTGGAGAGGTGTGGGGATGAGTTGGGGCATTAGGAGAAAAATGTTTTCGGTAATGTTAGAAGGGAGTTGAATCGGTTAAAGAAGGTTTTAGCCAAAGAGGAAAGGGCTGCAATGATTAGTGGTAACAATGTCCAGGTTAGACAAATCAAGAAAGATATCGAGGTTTTACAAGAGAGAGAAGCAACTATGTGGGCTCAACGTTCTAGAGTACTTTGGGCTAACCAAGGGGATAAAAATTCAAAGTATTTCCATTGTTGTGCAACGAAGAGATTCTGAAAAAATACTTTGGGAAGAATTAGAGATGCGGAAGGGGTATGGAAAACTACTCAAGAAGATGTTGGTGAAGTCATGGTAAATTACTACAAGTCTTTATTTACTTCAACAGGAGGTAGTGTTTCCGATAGCATGCTTGAATGTGTGCCTACAGTGATTGATGAAGAGATGAATGCAGCCCTATGTAAGGAATTTGAGGCGTGTGAAGTTATTAGTGCCCCCCAACAAATGGCTCCCCTTAAAGCTCTTGAACCTAATGGCATGCCGCCGCTTTTTTATCAACATTTTTGGAGCATGGTTAATCATGATGTAACTTCATCTGTTTTGTCTTGGCTGAATTCAGGTACCATACCATCTCCCTTAAATCACATGTATATTACTCTTTTGCCGAAAATAAATTCTCCTGAATTTGCTCATCAATTTCGCCCCATCAGCCTTTGTAATGTACTTTACAAAATTTACTCCAAAGTCCTTGCAAACCGCCTAAAAAAAATACTTCCATCCATTATCACTGAACACCAATCAGCCTTCACTAAAGAAAGATTAATTTCGGATAATATTTTGGTGGCTTTTGAAACCTTACATAGTATGAAGAGGTATAAGGGGGGCTTATATAGGTATATGGCACTAAAACTAGATATGAGTAAGGTTTATGACCGGGTGGAGTGGTATTATTTAAAGGGTATAATGAGGAAGATGGGCTTTAGGGCAAGGTGGATAAATCTTATGATGGGTTGTGTGACAACAGCTACATTTCTATCTTGGTGAATGGAGAACCATGTGGGATGATCTCTCCTACTAGGGGGATTAGGCAAGGAGACCCACTTTCCCCTTTCCTTTTCCTTCTTTGTATGGAGGGGCTGCATGGGTTGATTAACAAGGCGGAATTGCAAGGAGATATCCATGGTTACTCCCTTTGCAGGAGGGGCCCGAAACTAACACATCTGCTCTTCGCAAATGATAGTCTTATTTTTTGCAGGTCTACTATGGAGGAGTGTGACAAGGTGTTGGACCTACTAAACAAGTATGAGGAAGCCTCGGGGCAAAAAGTAAATAGAAGTAAGACTTCATTGTTCTTCAGCAACTTTGTACCAGAAGAAGTCAAGCACAGTATAAAGGTGAAATTGGGGGTGCCGGAAATTATGCACTATGAGAAATATCTTGGGCTGCCCTCTCTAGTCGGTAAAAGGAAAAAGGAGAGTTTTAACTTTATTAAGGAGAAGGGGTGGAGAAAACTTCAAGGGTGGGAAGCAAAACTACTCTCCCAAGCTGGTAGGGAAGTGCTCCTAAAGTCAGTTATCCAAGCTATCCCTACTTACACAATGGGATGCTTCAAATTGCCGGTAAGTCTGTGCAATGAGATTGAGTCCCTTGTTAAGAAGTTTTGGTGGGGACAACGGGGTGACCGAAGGAAGATTCATTGGGTTAAGTGGGAGGAGATGACAAAATCAAAAACTATTGGTGGTATGGGGTTTCGTGATCTTGCCATGTTCAACGACTCTCTTTTGGGCAAAGCAAGCTTGGCGGCTCTTGCATAATAAGTCCTCACTCTTCTACAAGGTATTTAAAGCTCGTTTCTTCCCAAATTCTTTAATTATGGAGGTTGCTGATTCAAGGTTGGGTTCCTATGCTTGGAAGAGCATCCTTAGGGGGAGAGATATAATTAAAAGGGGGGCAATTTGGAGGATTGGAAGCGGGGAAAAAGTTAATATTTGGCAGCAGCATTGGCTGCCCAGAAAACACCCTCCAAGGCTGCCAACTTGTCCTTTGGAGAGTCTTGAAAATCATATGGTGGACTCGCTTATAGACCCAAACTCAAGAACATGGAATGAGGAGCTGATTGATGGTTTATTTGTGGAAGAGGACGCTGAATTGATCAAGAAGATTCCTCTTAGCCGAGTTGCAACAGAGGACACCTTATATTGGCCTTACTCCCCTACGGGTCACTACATATGCAAGTCTGGTTATATGTTCCTTAAACAAGAATTTGAGATGGTAACAAGCCAACTAGCCCCACAAATTCATGATAAACTGGTCTGGAAAAAAAATATGGCAGATGCAAGTTCCTCCAAAAATAAAAAATTTCCTTTGGCGAGCGTGTCGCAATGTTCTACCGACAAAACAAGCGCTGATGAAGAGGAAAATTACAGCTGACCCGATCTATGAGAGGTGTCTTTTTGCTGTGGAGGAGTTCGTACATGCTGTCTGGTCTTGTCCGAAGTTGGATGAGGTTTGGGGCGCCGGCGAAGTATGGTGTTTCAGGTCTGAGGTGAAGTTTACAGATGTGAAGGAGCTTCTGTCATGGCTGATTGCTGAAGGAAAGTCACTTGAGTTATTTGCCTATACGGCTTGGATGGTGTGGAATCAAAGAAACAAAGTTCGTGTGAACCAACAAGCTGTTCCGCTCCACCAAGTGGCTGAACAAGCAAAGCAAAAACTGGTACAATTTAGAGCTGACTGGCAGAATCCTGAAGTGCAGATTACGGATAGCAATATTGGAGGCTCAAGATGGACAAGTCCGCAAGTTAGTTTGGTGAAAGTAAACTTTGACGGAGCTGTTTTCAGTGAATCAAATCAGTCCGGAATTGGAGTGGTAATTCGAGATAATAATGGAGCTGTGTTGGCTTCTTGTTCAGAAAAAATTCCTCAAGCCTACAAACCTGACGAGTTAGAGGCGTTGGCTGCTCTAAAGGCAGTGTCCTTTGCACGCGAATTGGGTTTTCAAAGAGCTATACTTGAAGGAGATTCTCTTGGTTTGATTAAAGCTTTGAAGTCATCAGACTGCAGCCTTTCTCCAATAGGTCTGCTGGTAGACGATGTGAAAAGGGTTGCTAATAGTTTTGAACAATTGTTGTATTCTCATGTTAAGAGAAACGGCAATAGGGTTGCTCATAGTCTGGCGAAAAATGCATTACGTATACCAGATTTTCAAGTATGGATGGAAGATGTCCCATCACATATTGTTTCGATTTTAGATTTGGATGTCATTGTTTCAAATTAATAAACACATCAGCTTCTTTCTCAAAAAATAAAAAAATAAAAAAAGTTGTTGAGATATTAACCAAATCTTTGGGATGTTATCAATTTCTACATTTTACGTGGCAATTGGCAAGTTTTTTTTTTTTTTTTTTTATAGAGATAATTACAATATGCTGCTAACTCCGTAACTCAAATCTTTTCTCCCCTAAACCCCTAAGTACTTTGTGCGTGAGGAAGTAGCAACTAGCAAGTTCGCTAGTAGATCATGATATTCACTCTCAAACTTAGGGTCCGGAAGTGTTAAATATATTTTATAAAATTTGAATTTGAATACAAGCAAGCTATAATTACAAGATCAAATCCAAATGTATATATGCATTATGTCTTAAGTTAGTCACATATTGTTTTTAATTTTCAAATTTGTAACCTCGTAATAGATTACCATTTTTGATAAGTAGATGACTAGCTAAGAGGAGGAAGTGAAGTTCGAACCTCTAACACCCCAAAGTATAAAATTACAATTTAACTCCAATCTCAAAGTAGTTTATCTCTATGACATACATGTGTCCATCATATCATTATGAAAGAATAATTAAGGTTTCCCAAATTTATAATTTTACTTTTGAAGATTTGAGATTTCCTTGCTTAGTGTACAGTACGCAAGCTGGTGAAAGAAAACACAAGAATGCATCAACTGAAGATAACATCTTGACCCTCCACATGGATGTCATTGAGTTACAAAAGAAAAGACTTTAGTAAGGGAATCCAAGCCTTTGGCTCGTCCCAATAACGTGGGTATCATTGGAGGATAAAGGGTACACAGTGTTGGTATGGACATCGAACACTACCATGAGAGAGAACCTAGCTCCCTTTGGTTAGGTGATGTAGAATGCCCCTCATTGGCTCGTGTAGGCTTGGACCACTACTCAAGACACGTGTAACCTTCTCCATCTTCGCAACTTCTCTCTCTTCCTCTCTAGTTATCCTTTGATGAGGTACAGAGTCGCCTTTCAGCCGACTAGCTTGGCAAACATGGTTTTCTCTCTCATCTAGCTGAAGGGTAGTACAACAATAGTTGTCCTAGGGTTTGTTATGAGCAATGAGGTCAGGACATCTATCCTTGTACAACTAGCAACATTCCTCGTACTATAACAGAAGAATGTTGCTGAGCATAGGAGAGACCCAAAAATCTGGGTAGGGAAAGGAAAGAAGAAAAATGTAGCAATAGAGAAGGAGAGACAATGTAGGAACACTGTGTAACACTTTGTTTTTCCTCAGTAATATTACATAGTTTCTCAATGATAAGGACACAAAATCCTTCATCCCGCTGTGGTTTTTCATCCCTATTCATAGGGTTTTCCACGTAAATACCTTTGCTCTGGGGCAGAATTGTTACTTGAAGTTAAGGGAAAATAGTTTTAAAATCTTAAGAAGTTCAAAATTTTTCTTGTCTTTTTTATATATATTTCAATTCAATTTCTATTTATGTATCTTGTGGCTTTTGATTTTCATTTTTTTTGGCTTATGATTTTCATTTTTTTTCTTTTTAATTTATAAAGGCCATTGATTACTGTTGATGAATACATTTTCTTGTTATATTGGTGTAAGGACACGATTTAAGTCCCTGGCCCAAAGGATAGATGGGTTTAGGCCCAAAAAGCCCAATACAATGAATTTGTAGAGAGTGAGTTGGAAAATTGGGCTTTAATGAGTTAGAGAACAAGTATAATAGATTCAGACCACCAGAAAGTAAAGACAGACTGATTTAATTTAAAGAAAATCTTTCTAATCCGAGGAGTTCAGTTCATATATATATTTCTCTTGAGTTTGATTACAAGTACAGCTCTTGCTGTTACAGTATTTTTATCATAAATCTTTGATCCTTTTCCTTCAAGGTCTTCTTTTTGTTTTATACTATCTTCCTTCCTTCATCTCTACCCTCCACGTGTAGAGTAGAATGCTGGTGTTAATCCTTGTCCCATCAGCACCATCTTGAAGTCTCTGATAGTAGTTGTAAGGTTGAAAATTACTGCTCAGGTATCACTTCCTCATTAATGTGGCTAAAGAATTAGCTACAGAGCATTCAATGCGGTGGTAACAACTTTCTCTTAAATATTTTAGGACTTCTCACTGTCCTGCGCTTTTGTGATGCTTATCCTTATCAATAGAATCTCCCGGAATGTTGCTCTGGATGGCAAATCACACTTTCGGACCTCAACTTTGCTCAGCTAAGGAGGCATTCATCCTCGAACCAACCTATCGAACTCTTATGACCAAGACTCAGCTCCTCACTCACTATCAAGGACCCTCATGACAGTGTTTATCCATCCTCGGACTACTTCATGTTCTCGGATTGGGCCCTAGGCCCAATATATATATATATATATATAGATATATACCAATAGGCCTATCAACCCTACAATAGCCTCTCGAAATTCTCCTCTTTGGCTCATCAGGAAGAAAGAAGGATTTCGATATTACCACAATTACCCTGCACTTATCATACCTTACCTATGTCTGCGCAGATGCTTTTTTAACTGCCCAATGCACTCTCCTGACGCTTTGGAATCCGAGACGCGACTTACTAAATTTCTGCGACTCCATGTTCCCTACGTTATACGGCATGATGCAGATCCAACAGCAGAGGATTTTGTTAGAACTCGGGCAGGAATTTTCCCGCCTGTCATTCTCTCTTTGATATAAATATTACCCAAACACTTCATTCACTTCACTTTAGCACTCATACACTGAACTTGCGCACTTATTCAATTTACTCGTGCCCTCACACATCCAAGAGCCAGTTTGAGGAGAGTTTTCTTCTTCGCATAAGTCTTTATAAATTCTTCCATTTATTTTCTCATCTACTTTTCTTTTTTCTGTGTCCTTTTCTCCTCCTCGGCCCTTTGGTTCTTTCTTTTCACTATCTTAGATTCCTAAACCCTTCTTCAAATATGGGTAGATTTGCTTACCTGGTAGACTCCACGAAGAGTATAGAGAGCTTTAAAGCTCAATATAGGATTCTGCCAGGAGTCTCCATTAGGTATTGTAAGGAAGGGAAATGGCATGAGAAGAGGTAAGAGGGAGAAGTGGTAATCCCAATGATTGTCTTTATAGAGGGTGGGATGAGAATTCCTATGGGCACCGTTACTAGAGATTACCTTAAGGATCACAGATTAGCTCCCACCTAATGTGCCTCAAACATGTTTAGGATCTTAAGAAGCGTAGACGCCCTTAATGAAAAAATGAGCTTAGGGCTTACCCACCATAATGTCAACTGGGTATACAACATCCACCACCTAAAAGGGCAAGGCTACTACCTAAAAACTAGGTACCCCGAGGTTAGGCTCATTTCATGCCTCCTTGACTCCAACAAAGGCATGAACAAAGATTTCCTAATCATTTCAGGGGAATGGCATGATGGCCTCCCCTGCCCAACGAGAGAGGGGAAACCATGTGGGGTTTTAGGTCTAGGATTATTACGTGAAAATCTCCTCTTTCTCACTAGACATGTTCTCTACCCAGTTGTCTATGTTTATGCTTGTAATTGAATTATTTCCTTCGATTTGTGCCATTTTTGCTAACGATTTTTTTTTTGCTTTCCAAATGGTCTTATAGATAATAACGCCATCATCTCAAACTTCAATCTTACCAACTAGCAAAGCCTCGAAAAGATTCTTAAAGCTGAGGTGTTTGTTCACAGCGACGGTTAGCTCAAAGTGGCACACATAATCCTCGGATACACCCCACTCTCCTCAAGCTTCCAATCGCTAAAGTGCGTAATCAAGGCAAAGGATTTGCACCTGCACTAGATAAATGTTGTTGTCTTAGGTTTCCTCACCACTGACCCTATTCTAAAAGGTATACCTAAAGTAATCCTGCCACTTCAGTATACAACTGGAGAGGCCACCTCTTCCCATCCTACTGTCAAGGAAGAGGAAGAAGAGAAAGAGGAAGAAGTAGTTGAAGTGTCTGACTCTGAGGATGAGTTTGCCATTTTCAATCAGCTCCCATCTCCAGAGCCTCAGGTCAGCGATTCTAGCCATCTTCCTTTGGCCCAAGTAAGTAGCTGATGGAAAAACGGGTTTTGTATCGCATAAAAAACATACGCAGCGGAAAATTAACAGATCTACTTCATTCGCAATTGATAACATGCATTATGTAAGTTTTAGAATATAGAATCAAAAGAGTGTACCTTGGTATGGTGAATTTCAAAACCAAAGATGAAAAGCACTTACGAAAACTTTTAATCTTCACTCCAATTCCACTTAATACCCAAGATGTGTGGTCTCCCAATCAGTTATATGTGTTTGTTCTAGGGAGAATGAGAAAGTGTCCAACACTCAATACACATTTTTTTCATTAAGAAGTCTCTCTAATTAAATTCTGTATGTTTCTCTCTAAATAACTGATTATCTAATTGGGTTAGCCTTTTAGGTTTTTCCAATTGGGCTTTAGTATGTGGCTTGGAGTGAGACCAAAAAGAAACAAATAAGACACTAGCTTCAATGGGCCTTGGGCTTTTCTGTCAACTGTTGACAAGTTCAAAGTTACCATTAATTATATTTAATACCACTATATAAATATAATTGCACTCTAGGCCTTATCAATAAATTATTTCACAAGACTTTATTGCACATGCAACCCCTTCATAAAATATTTGTAGTAATACAAAGTCATGAATGCAGACTGCCACTTTGTAAATTACTACATCTTAATCCTTGAGTATCTGGTTTAATCATTTTAAAGTTATTCATCATATATTTATGAAATCTAATTTCATAAATATATACTTTAGTTTTACTAAAGTGGTTAGGCCTAATTCTCTAAATAACTGAACCCATTAAACTTATTTCAAGGGAATATTTTATATTTCCGTTAAGAGACTATAAATTCCATCTTGAGAATATATGTTTCATCAACACTAAATGTGGCTGCTCAACATACTGAGGTTTTGACCGATACTTTAGATCTCAATCCTGATATATCAAAGCAACCTACACTTCATGATTAGGTCCATTATTCTCTCAGGATTAAGAGTTCATGTAAATATAAGTCGTGAGATTTATTATTCATTTGACGGCGGTCCAGTTCAATATGTATTAACTCTTAAAACATATCAACATATCAACTAGAAATCTCCACTTCCATGATCAAGACAAATCATCTTAGTTAATATGTTATAGTCTTTGCAGATGAAATGCCCAATTTCATCACCGACTACGAACTAAAATTCTAAGTTTACAAAGAACTTGTGATCTATATCTTCTGTGACTAAATCACATAAATCACATACTATGCATCTCATGGACTATATGATAATGTCCAAATATTCATGTTTCCATTATTTTAGATAAAAAATAAAGCAATTTTATTAATCACAATATTAAGTTAAACATCATGTCATACATAATATCATACATGGCATCTTACAATAAGATTTAAAGGCACTAATCCTAACAATCTCCCACTTGCCCTAAAGACTATTGTGCACTAATCTAACTTTCATTCCCTCCAAATGTGACTCGAAGGTCCTTTGAGGCAAGGCTTTGGTAAAAGAATCTGCTAGATTATTTGCACTTTCAATCTTTGCTACCACCGCATCTCCACGAGCAACAATGTCTCGAATGATGTGGTATTTCCTCTCAATGTGTTTTCCTTTCTTGTGATTCCTTGGATCTTTTGATTGTGCAACCGCTTCACTATTGTCACAAAATAATGTGATAGGAACTTGCTCTGTTCTCATAACACCAAGATCAGAAAGGAATTTCTTGAGCCATACAGCTTCTTTTGCCGCCTCACAAGTAACAACATATTTAACTTCCATAGTGGAGTCCGCAATACAAGATTGCTTAACACTCCTCCAACTTATGGCTCCACCTCCCAAGGTGAACACACAACCTAAAGTGGACTTTCTGAAATCTAGATCCGATTGAAAGTCTGAATCTGTATAGCCAATGGGAATCAAATCCTCACAATTGTAAACAAGCATATAATCTCTCGTTCTCTGTAGATTCTTGAGAATATGCTTTACAGCTTACCAATGTTGTGGTCCTAGATTTGATTAATACTGGCTGACCATGCCAACTGAATAACAGATATCTAGTCTAGTACAAAGCATGGTATACATGAGACTTCCTACTGCAGAAGCATAAGGAACTTGTCTCATCAAATCTTCTTCCTTTTGAGTCTTAGGCCTTTGGTCATTAGATAGAGGAACTCCATGTCTGAAAAGAAGTAATCCTTTCTTGGAGTTTTGCATGCTAAACCGTTCTAGAACCTTATTTATATATCCAGCTTGTGATAAACCTAACATTTTATTCTTGCGATCTTGCCAAAGCTTGATCCCTAGAATAAAGTTAGCCTCACCCAAGTCCTTCATATCAAATTGGCTTAACAACCAAATCTTTACTGATGACATGACCCTTACGTCATTGCCAATGAGTAGAATATCATCAACATAAAGCACTAGGAACATTACTACTTTGTCTTGATGTCTTTTGTACACACATGGTTCATCAAGATTTTGTTCAAAACCAAATGACTTGATTGCTTGATCGAATCTAATGTTCCAAGACTTAGATGCTTGCTTAAGTCCATAAATGGACCTTTTCAACTTGCATACCATATGCTCTTAGTTCTTTGCTATGAAGTCTTCTGGTTGCATCATATAGATTTCCTCCTCAAGATTGCCATTGAGAAATGCAGTTTTGACATCCATTTGCCAAATCTCATAATTATAATGAGCAGCAATGGATAAGAGAATTCTGATAGATTTAAGCATTGCTACTAGTGAAAAAGTTTCTTCATAATCAATACCTTCTTTTTGAGTATACCCTTTTGCCACTAGCCTTGCTTTAAAGGTTTCAATCTTTCCATCTATCTCTCTCTTCCTCTTGTAAACCCATTTGCAACCAACAGGTTTAATGCCATTAAGCGCCTTTACAAGATCCCAAACTTGATTGGAATACATAGAATCTAATTTGATTTCATAGCTTGGACCCAATGATGTGCATCTATATCATTCATTGTCTCTTCATAAGTGTAGGGATCCGATTCAGCCTTTTCTGAGATAGCTTCATAAGTTTCTCCCAAACCTATGAATTTTATAGAGAGCCGAACAATTCTCTCACTACGACGAGGCACCTGTGTACTAGACATCTCATGAGTAGTATTTTGTGGTGTATCCAATACAACCACATCATCCCTAGTTACATCCATTGGTTGTCTATTTACAGATTCATTCATTTCAGCCAAAACAACTCCACTTCTAGGAGTAAAATTATTCATATAGTCATTTTCTAAGAATTTAGCATTTGTACTAACAAAAACTTTGTTATCTTTACGACTATAGAATAAATAACCCCTAGTTTCTTTTGAATAACCCACAAGCAAACACACTTCCGATCTTGGTTCCAACTTATTAGGTTTCCCTTTTAACACATGTGCTGGACAACCCCATATGTGGAGATATTTCATGCTAGGCTTACGCCCACTCCACAATTTCATAGGTGTTTTGGGAACAGATTTTGATGGAACTAAATTCAAAAGATGTATTGATGTATTTAAGGCATAACCCCAAAAAGAAATAGGTAAAGTTGAGTAACTCATCATGGACCTAACCATTTCTAAAAGAGTCCTATTCCTTCTTTCTACTACACCATTTTATTGGGGATTTCCAGGTGCAGTTCATTAGGATACAGTCCCATTTTCGGTCAGGTAATCCTTGAAATCTCCAAGAAGGTATTCGCCACCACGATCAGATTGAATGACCTTTATGTGTTTACCCAATTAATTCTCAACTTCAGCCTTAAACTCTTTGAACTTTTCAAAGGCTTGACTTTCGTCTCATTAGGTACACATAACCATATCTTGAGTAATCATCGGTGAAAGTGATGAAGTACTCAAAACCTTCTTTTGCTTGGGTTGACATAGGACCACAAACATTCGTATGAACTAATTCAAGCAACTCTTTGGCTCTTCTACCTTTTGCATTAAAAGGTCGCTTGGTCATTTTGCCTTTCAAACAAAATTCACAAACTGAAAATTCATCAAAATCCAATAGCTTTAAGAGACCATCTTTGATCAGTCTTTGAATTCTATTTGGATTAATATGACCTAAACGCAAGTGCCAAAGATATGCATCATTAGTAGAAGGAAACTTTCTCTTTAATGATTTTACATGAGAGTTATTATCTAATTCAGAATTGTATAATTCATGCTTATCAGGAGTTAAAATATAAAGACCATCCACAGTATTGCCAGAACAGATAAACATTTTATCCTTCTTTATTACAACATTGTCTTTAAGGATAACACAATATCTATTTTTACCCAAATAAGTTGTAGAAATTAAATTCTTACGAACATTAGGTACATACAAACAGTCTTCCAATATTAAAACCTTAGACTCAAAGCATAAATTAAACACTCCAATAGCTACAACCGGAATCCTACTCCCATCGGCCAAGGTTAGAAGCAATTCTCCTTCATTAAGTCTTCTGGTCTCCTGGAACCCTTGCAAAGAATTGCAGATATGATTAGTACAATCTGAATCCACATACCAGGAATCCGTGGGATTTTGTTCCAAACATATTTCAAGGAGGAATGAGCTATTCATACCCTTATCAATGGCAGCCTTGAACGTTGGACAATTCCTCTTCCAATGTCCTTTCTCACCATAATGGAAACATTTTCCTTTCAGCTTCTTTCCTTTGTCGACAACCCCTAAGACAATTTGTTTACCCTTTTACTTGGTGAAGTCTTTCTTCTTCTTCTTTTTCTTACCCTTGCCTTTCGACTTAGGTTAAGAAGTAGAAGTTTCACCCACATTGGCTTCAAGACTAACATTAGAACTACCAAGGATACCTTCCGCCGCTACCAACTCATTCATTAATTTAGACAATGAATAAATATTTTGTTCATATTATAATTAAGTCTAAATTCCTTGAATGATTCCGACAGTGATTGGAGTATCATATCCACTTGGGATTCTCCATCAATGTCGGCACCCAAAACTTCCAGTGTATTCAGATTAGAGATCATTGTGAGACAATGCTCTCTCACTGAACTACCTTCAACCATTTTGGTATTATAAATTTGTCTAATGGTTTCTTGCCTTGCAAAACGGCCTTGCTCACCAAACATCTCCTTCAGACTTAGTATAATGTCCGAAGCGAGTTCTACATCCTGCATTTGATGCTGTAAAACATTTGAGATAGATGCTAAGGCAAGGCTGAGTAAGCACATATTTGGGTTCTTCAGCTGTAAGAACTATGTCCAAATTTCTTTTACAGTCAACATAATTGGATCCAGTCAGTTTGTTTTGATTAAGAATGGTAACAAGTGGGTTAAATGATACCATGTTCAAATTTAAAAATAATAAACATGAATATAATAAGTAAACTGGACATTATCAATTTAGCATATACACATATAGTATGGAACCTTAATAAAACCATAATATAATATATGCAACGACAACTCAATCCCGCAATCAATATTTCTTGGAAACGAGGTCATACCAATCACTATGATCAAGCGAGAATTATTCTCATTATTAATGCTATCATGGTAACTCTTACCAAACAAAAATAATTTGTCGTTTTTCCTTTAGCCTCTAAGTAATAATGACATAGCTTCAAAGGGAGGTTAACATCATACTTAGTCTAGTGTATACCATTACCCAGAATCAATGTGAGTCACTAAGTAACTCCACGGAAGCGTGGTCGTTCTCGGTGTAAAAACACACTTTATCTATCTTTAAGAAGTTTAACCTGTAGTACCATGAATTAAACACCCTCCGAAGGGAGCAAGGCATATATGCCAAGGCGAGGTGCTTAATCATACTACTATAAACTGACAATGGAGGCCGTGAGATCCAACCCTTGTATCTCTCTCCCACTAGATGTTATAAAATAAAGGTTTTTAAATTATAAAACATGCATAATCTGATTACACATAGCCTTACTCTTTTAAGTTTGAAAACACTTAGAAAAAATCCAAATTTTCCTTCTTTCGATCGATCGAATGTGCCCCTTGATCGGTCAAAAAAATTAAAAAATTCGAACTTGACCATCTGCCTGGTTCGATTGATGCTCAATCGCCTCTCGGTCGATCGAAAAGAAAATTCGATTGATTAACTAGCAATCGAATATCAATCAATTCAAAAGGATTGATCACTGTTTTACTCGATCGATCGAAAGTAAATTTCGATTGATCGAAACTCGTAGAACTCGAATTTCCAGAAATTTTCTAAGGCAGTTTTCAACGGTTTTGTATGGATAAACAACCATCATATGAACATGATAGACAGAGATTGATATCAAAACTGAATTCCATTGATGCTATAGCCTTAAAGATCAATTTAACATACTTAAATTCAAATTTAAACAACATCATAACTTCAATATCAGTTTTTATCAAAAACATAGTTTCTACAACCATGCAGAAAATTAAATGTATAATCTTCTAACAACATGAAACTATTATCTCTAATTCCAAAACGCACAAAACATATTATACAAATTCGAAATTAAAGACCGCTCTGATACCATTTGATGGAAAACGGGTTTTGTATTGCATACAAAACATACATAGCGGAAAATTAACAGATCTACTTCATTCGCAATTGATAACATGCACTATGTAAGTTTTAGAATATAGAATCAAGAGAGTGTACTTTGGTATGGTGAATTTCAAAACCGAAGATGAAAAGCACTTGGTAAAACTTTTAATCTTCACTCTAGTTCCACTTAATGCCCAAGATGTGTGGTCTCCCAATCAGTTATATGTGTTTGTTCTAGGGAGAATGAGAAATTGTCCAACACTCATATACACAATTTTTTTCATTAAGAAGTCTCTCTAATTAAATTCTGTATGTTTCTTCCTAAATAACTAATTATCTAATTGGGCTAGCCTTTTGGGCTTTTCCAATTGAGCTTTAATATGTGGCTTGGAGTGGGACCAAAAGGGAACAAATAAGGCACTAGCTCTAATGGGCCTTGGGCTTTTCTGTCAACTGTTGACAAGTTCGAAGTCACCATTAATTATATTTAATACTACTATATAAATATAATTGCACTCTAGGCCTTATCAATAAATTATTTCCCAAGACTTTATTGCACATGTAACCCCTTCATAAAATATTCGTAGTAATACAAAGTCATGAATGTAGACTGCCACTTTGTAAATTACTACATCTTAATCCTTGAGTACCCGGTTTAATCATTTTAAAGTTATTCATCATATATTTATGAAATCTAATTTCATAAATATATACTTTAGTTTTACTAAAGTGGTTAGGCCTAACTCTCTGAATAACTGAACCCATTAAACTTATCTCAATTTCCCAAGACTTTATTGCACATGCAACTCCTTCATAAAATATTCGTAGTAATACAAAGTCATGAATGTAGACTGCCACTTTGTAAATTACTACATCTTAATCCTTGAGTACCCGGTTTAATCATTTTAAAGTTATTCATCATATATTTATGAAATCTAATTTCATAAATATATACTTTAGTTTTACTAAAGTGGTTAGGCCTAACTCTCTGAATAACTGAACCCATTAAACTTATCTCAATTTCCCAAGACTTTATTGCACATGCAACTCCTTCATAAAATATTCGTAGTAATACAAAGTCATGAATGTAGACTGCCATTTTGTAAATTACTACATCTTAATCCTTGAGTACCCGGTTTAATCATTTTAAAGTTATTTATCATATATTTATGAAATCTAATTTCATAAATATATACTTTAGTTTTACTAAAGTAGTTAGGCCTAACTCTCTAAATAATTGAACCCATTAAACTTATCTCAAGAGAATATTTTATATCTCCGTTAAGAGACTATGAATTCTATCTTGAGAATATATGTTCCATCAACACTAAATGTGGCTGCCCAACATACTAAGATTTTAACCGATACTTTAGATCTCACTCCTAATATATCAAAGCAACCTACACTTCATGATCAAGTCCATTATTCTCTCAGGATTGAGAGTTCATGTAAATATAATTCGTGAGATTTATTATTCATTTGACAGTCGTTAGGAGAATAATAAATCTCACGGCGGTCCAGTTCAATATGTCTTAACTCTTAAAACATATCAACATATCAACTAGAAGTCTCCACTTCCATGATCAAGACAAATCATCTTAGTTAATATATTATAGTCTTTGCAGATGACATGCCCAATTTCATCACCGACTACGAACCAAAATTCGGAGTTTACAAAGAACTTGTAATCTATATCTTTTGTGACTAAATCACATAAATCACATACTATGCATCTCATAGACTATATGATAATGTCCAAATATTCATGTTTCCATTATTTTAGATAATAATAAAGCAACTTTATTATTCACAATATTAAGTCAAACATCATGTTATACATAATGTCATACATAATATCATACATGTCATCTTACAATAGGATTTAAGAGCACTAATCCTAACAGTAGCATCCAAGAAGATACCATCGTTCCTGAAGCAATGAGGATTCAGCGCAAGCCTAGGGCTAATCTTCTGGATGTTATAGAGTCCCAAGCTGGGGGGCAAAGCACAAGAGAAGACTTCTCAAGCCAAGCTTCCTCCCTCTCCACCCACTTAACCCCTCTGACCTGACCCTGCCGATCACAAAAGGAAAATGGATGAAAGAAGCCAGGAAGTGGTGGAAAGAGGGAAGGGCCCCTTTCCTAAAGAGGCCGAGCTTTAGAAAGGAGCCAAGCAGGCCAGGGTAACATAGACCCTGGGGGATAGGAGGGATGATTCCCAAGTCAGGGCCTCTGCCTGGGCTCTCGCCCTAGTACTGGATGGAGCATCCTTGCCTGCTGATGCTTCAATCAGAAATTTTCAGCAAGGGAGGGCAGGGTACATAGCCGATGCTGTGGAGCAGGCTCTGCTATTGCTCGAAGACATGGCTGACCTTAGGTCGATGAGGAAGCACGAGGTGTTCCTCAGTTACAGAGGTACCTCACCCTGGTTAGTTTCCTAACTGCTTTTTTTATTATTTTTTTTTATATAATTGTACTTATCCATGTTTTCTCTAACCCTCATACTTATATATTTTTCTTTGTTTTCTTTTGAAAGGCTATCTAATTTGCTCACAGAGCTAAGGAGATAGTCATTAGCTCCCATAAATCCGAGGAGGAGGCCAAGCGTATTGCTACCGTGAAGGCTTATAAGTTAGCAGAAAAGAAATCACAAGAGCTTACTGCTAAACTAACTGAAGCTAAACGAGGCAAGAAGAGCGTCGAAGCCGCGCTAGATAGAGCAAAGAGGCAGGCGAAGGTTCAACGTAAGCAACTCCATCAGGCCGAGGATGAGCTTTCCATGGCCATAAGTCAAATAAAAATGTTGATAAAGAAGTTGGAGGAGGCCAAGAAGGCTAAGGAGCAAGCCGAGCAAGATGGGCACAAGGTAGGAGTGGCAGAGACCGAAGAGGCCCTTAGAGTTGAGGTCTCGGAGGTATGTAGATTATACTGCCTCCAAGTATGGAACGAGGCCCTTGACTAAGTTGGGGTTGAGGCCTCCTCTGCCCTTAGGAGAGCAGAGAATGTATATTACCCTCCAGCTATCCGTGCCTCAGGCTCCTCGGGCTCCAAGGCTGATACTGCCTCCAAAGAGGTAGATGAAGGCAAGGAGAGTCCAACCAAGGTTCTTCCTATAGACCACATCCCCCCCCCTAAAGGAGGTAGAGCAGTCTGAGGTCGCTGAAAAGGTAGCAGACTCAGCAAAGGAAGTAGCCGATAATGCTAACCTGCCTCCAACTGCCCTCAAAGACCATTCCAAGGAAAAAGAGGCTTTCCATAACATGGAGATTGTGTTGGCAACTCTCCCTATACCTTCCAAGGAAAACCTCAAGGGTAAAGCTCAAGTATACTCCAAGGTAGCCTTTACCTAGCCTACCTAGACTCCAAAAAATAAACTTGTAATAAAAATGAAGCTATAGGTTGTTTTGTTTTGTTTATTTATTTATTTATTTTTTATTTTTTATTTTTTATTTCCAAGACTTGTAATCAGTTCCCCTTTTGTAATCAGTTTAATGACAGCTATAAATTTTTCTTTAATACTTGCGTTATCTATATGGATCCTATAACATAGCTTCTATTTCATTTAACACCTAACTAACATGGAAATGAGATATAGCTCCATTTATTTATCTGCATAAGTGGTAGCATAGTTATCACACCTCATATGATTGGCAGCAGGATAGGTTAAACCTACTAAGTCCACAATTTCGGCAAACTATAATCTTATCCTCAAAAACATACATAATGGTAGAATATCCACACATGTCTAACTCCACTTAATTCTCCACCTATTAGTAAGTCTAAAGGAATCGGAGATGACAATCAACTCTTGAATAGATTATGGATATACTTTCAAATGATTTAAGTGATGCTCATGAGTATCCATTTGATCATGTCACTTCAATGAAAATCTATGTCATTTAGCATGGTTGATTCTATTAGACACTTAAATAAACAATAGAAAGTATTAATTTACCCAAAGCATGTGGTTTGAGGATCCACGCATAATTAAGGTTCTGTTTAACACTTATAGGAATAATTTAAAATATCAATTTACCCAAGGTATGTGGTTCGAAGAGCCAGGCATGACCAATGTTCTGTTTGATTTCTAGAAATAATATGAAGCATTAATTTACCTAAAGTATATGATCCGATGAACCAGACATAACAAAGATTCTGTTTAACACTTAGTTAGATAATAGGAAATATTAATTTACCCAAGGTATGTGGTCCGAGGATCCAGGCGTAACCAATGTTCTATTTAATACTTAGAAAAAATATATGAAGTATTAATTTACCCAACGTATGTGGTCTGAGGAATCAGGCATAACTAAGGTTCTGTTTAACACTTAGTCAGATAATAGGAAATATCAATTTACCTAAAGTATGTGGTCCGAGGATCCAGGCATGACTAAGGTTCTATTTGATACTTAGAAAAATGATATGAATTATTAATTTACTCAAAGTATGTGGTCCGAGGAACCAGGCATAACTAATGTTATGTTTAATACTTAGAAAAATGTCATGAAGTATTAATTTACCTAAAGTATATGGTCTGAGGAACTAAGAATAACTAAGTTTCTGTTTAACACTTAAAAAAATGATTGAAAATATCAATTTACCCAAGGTGTGTAGTCCAGGGAGCCAGACATGACCAATGTTCTGTTTGATATCTGAATGAATAAGAGGTGCAACGCATAATATAATAAGTAAAAATATGGCAGAAAAGACTTTCATTAATAATAATACATCCGTAGGTTATTTACATTCTAGAGACGTGGTATAACATTTTCATCTAGATCTTCAAGATAATAAGCACCTACTCCAGCCATCGAGGTGGAAGAACTCGTCCTTATTGTTAGGAATTCGGTCTCTAAAGGAATCACAGCTTTAACTCCACAAGTCATTGAAAAAGGCATCTTCCTGGTGGATTTATGAGGCGTAGTCCTATATGTCCAAAGAACGTGTAGTAGTTCCTCTACCCATTTTCCCTTTACATCATCCAACTTCTTCTTGAGTCCTTTCATTATGACCTTATTGATAGCCTCAGCCTGTCCATTCCCCTACAGGTAAGCCAGGGTGGAATATCTATTTGTAATGCCCAGGTTATAACAATACCTCTTGAAGGCCTTAGTATCAAACTGAAGATCGTTGTTCGAGATGAGTGTACGAGGGATTCCAAACCGATTGACAATATTTTTCCAGACAAATCTCTTAGCATCCATATCCCTGATATTTGCCAGTGGTTCAGTTTCAACCCACTTGATGATGTAATCTATGCCGACCAGCAGACATCTCTTATTCCCTGCTGCCTTAGGGAAATGCCCTATAATATCTAAGCCCCATTGAGCAAAAGGCCAAGGGCTAGATAGAAGATTAAGGACACCCCCTGGTTAATGAATGTTTGGAGCAAATTTTTGGCATTGGTCGCACTTCTTCACATACTCTTGTGCTTCCCTTTGCATATTTGGCCACCAATATCCTTGAGTGAGAGCCCTATGAGACAATGATCTGCCTCTTGTGTGGCTTCCACAAATCCCTTCATGTAACTCTTCTAGGAGTAGGTCTACTGTCTTAGGGTGTATGCGTAGCAAATATGGTCTAGAAAAAGAGCACTTGTATAATTTTTAGTCCTTAGACAGTCAAAACTGAAGAGCCTTTTTCTGCACTTTATCAACCTCAGACTTTTCCTCAGGCAAGATATTCTCTTTAAGGAATAGCACAATAGAGTCTATCCAACTAGGTCCTACCCTAATCTGATGAATTGAACCACGTTTCTCCTTATTTCAATAGGTTTACATAAGTCTTCCACAAGGATTACCCAAGGTAAATTTTATTCCGAGGAGGTTGTGAGCATGGCAAGAGAGTCAGCATGAGCATTCCTACTTCTAGGAATTTACAATAAAATGAAAGACTCAAACTCTAACTGCAAGTGTCTACCCTGATTCAAATATTCTTGCATTCTGAGATCTCTAGCTTCCAACTCTCCTCACATCTGGCCTACAACTAATCTCAAATCTGAAAACATCTCCACTGCCTTTCATCCCATTTTCTGAACCATAGTGATCCCTACCAATAGAGCCTCATACTCGACTTCATTCTTAGTGGCTGAGAAACCCAACCTTAAGGATTTTTCAATAATGATCCTCTTAGGAGAAATTATAACTAGCCACACCCCAGATCTTCTTTGATTTGCTACACCATCAATGTATACCCTCTAGGGTAAAGGCTCTTGCAAGGAGACCATGCCAACTGATTTTCCATCCATGTTTTACTTTCCAACTTCTTCTTCCAATGGGGATTTAGCAAACTCGGCCACCAGATTAGCGAAGACTTGACCCTTGATAGAGGTGCGAGGTATGTATTTGATATCAAAAGCCCTCAGGATTGTACCCCACTTGGCAATCCTTCCATGTAATCAGCACTTCAAAGTAAGAATCTAAGCGGAAGTTAGGTTAAGACAACAACTTTGTGGGATTAGAAGTAGTGGGGGAGCTTTCGTGTAGCATGTACTACCTCCAAAATGACCTTTTCTAGTGGTAGGTAACGAATCTCGGCTTTATGCAATGACTTGCTTACGTAATAAACTAGCCTCTACACCCCATCTTTAACCAGTATGAGCACCAAGCTCACCACATGGGAAGCCACCCCATTGTAAGCAAACAAAATCTTATCTACCTCGAGCCTGGACATAATGGGTGGCCGAGAAAGGGATTCCTTCAATTGTTGGAAAGCCAGGACACATTCCTCAGTCCATTCAAATCCCTTCCACTTGTTCAACAACTGGAAGAAAGGCCTACACCTTTCTGCTGACCGAGATATGAATCGATTTAGAGCAGCAGTCATCCCTATCAACTTCTGGACCTCTTTGGGGTTCTAAGGTGGCTGCAAACAGTTAATTGCTTTAATCTGGTCAGAATTGACTTCAATTCCACGGTAAGTGACCATGTACCCCAAGAACTTTCCTGAACCAACACCAAAAGAGTACTTAGAAGCATTAAGGCGCAGTTTGTGTTTCCTTAATATCTCAAAGATATTCCTGACGTCGTTAACATACTCGGATTTTAACTTACTCTTTACCACCATATTGTCTATATAAACCTCAATGTTTTTCCCCATCCTGGTCATCATCCTCTGATAGGTAGACCCTGCATTCTTTAAACCAAAGGGCATCGCCTTGTAGTAGTAATTTCTGGTAGGAGTAACAAAAGCTGTCTTCTCCTGATCACCCAGAGCCAGTGTTATCTAATGGTATCCTTGAAAGGCATCTAAGAAACTCATCTGAGGATGGCCTACAGTTGCATCTACTAATTGGTCTATCTAAGACATGGGGAAAGGGTCCTTTAGACAGGCCTTGTTCAAGTCTGTGAAGTCTACACATACTCGCCACTTACCATTCTTCTTCTTCACCACCACCGTATTAGCCAACCATTCAGGGTAGAACACTTCGTTAATAGCTCCAGCCTACTTAAGCTTGCTCACCTCCTCCTTGACAATATCAGAATGTTCTTTAGATGAGAGCCAAGGTAGTTGCTTTTTGGGGATGGTGGCTAGGTTGACATTTAGATGATGGCAAATGAAACTTGGGGGTCTACCCCCGGAGCTTCATAAGCATTCCATGCGAACACATCAATATTTCTTTTGAAGAATAGTATCAGTTCTTCCTTCTCCTGAGGGGGTAGTTGAGCTCCGATCTGAAAAAACTTCCCCGGATAATCATTTGTAACAATTTCCTCTAATTTCTCACATTTTACCCATTCTGACTCTGCATCTATAGATAACACCGAAATCCTTGACTGCTATAAGCCGCCTTCAACAGAGGCCGAGGACTCAACTCCAGGCTGATGCATAATTGCAGCTACCATGCACTGCCTAGTCACGGATTGGCTCCCAACTAGCTCCTCAATCCGATCCCAGGACGAATATTTTACCTTCAAATGCAGGGTGGAAGAAACAACCCCCAGGGCATAAAGCCAAGGCCTTGCCAAAATGGCAGTGTTGGGGGAGTAAGCATCCCCTACAATGAAGTCTACCTCCACCACTTCTGACCCTACTTGTACTAATAATTTGACTTGACCTATTGGAATGATAACCTTCCCATCAAAGCCTATTAAAGGGGAATCATAATGCATTAAATCTTCAAGTCTCAATCTCAGCCCCTTGTATAGATCAGGGTACATGATTTCTGCACTATTGCCCTGGTCTACCAACACCCTCCACACATTATACCCTCCTATCCTGAGGGTGACCACTAAAGCATCATCATATGACTATATGGTTCCAACCTTGTCCTCATCAGAAAAAATCAACGCCGGTCGGATCTCCACCCTAGCTTTGTTCAACTTAAGATTAGAGTCCTAGGCAGGTAGCCAAGCCACAGACATCACCCTGGAAGGACGAGAACCAGTTCTTCCAAGAGTAGCAAAGATGACATTAATTGTGCCTAAAGGGGGGCCTTGAAGAAGCATTCCTCTGAGCTTCTGACCTTGCTTGGTCCCCTTGCCCGTTGGGCCGATACAAAAATAGTTTTAACCTTCCATCCCTGACCAGCTGCTCCAGATGATTTCACAAAGTTCTATAGTCCTCGGTGGTATGTCCTCGTTCTTAGTGGTATTGGCAATGAAGACTTTGGTTGCGCCTCATGGTATCTCCTCCTATCTTGTTTGGCCATTTGAAGTATGGCTCATTCTTAATCTTTTCTAAGACTTGGTGCATGGGTTCTCGTAACACGGTGTTGAACACTTGAGTAGCAGTAGACCCAGATTACCCAACAAAATCCCTTCGGGGTCTGTTATTATTGTATCTTTCCAACCTGAAATCCCTTCTATCCTGAGGGATAACCTTAGTTTTCCCTTTTCCTCGCTACTGGTCTTCCTCGACCCGTTTATATTCGTCAATACAATCCATGAGTTGACGCATGCTCCTTATAGGCTTCTTGGTCAAGGACTTTCTTAAATCATGTTCGGCAGGTAGGCTGACCTTGAAAGTCCTTATAGCCACGTCATCAAAGTCCCCATCGATCTCATCGAACATCTCCCAGTATCTGTCCGAGTACATTTACAGGGTCTCCCCCTCTCACATAGTCATAAACAACAGGGAATTTAAGGGCCAAGGAATTCTACTGCATGTAATAAAGAGAGATTCAAACTGGATGGGAATACCTTACACATCAAGGCCACTTTCTACTGCATGTATTCTCATAGAACTTGCTCCTAGACCATCAAACCACCTTATCGCCAAAGGCCCTAAACTGGATGGGAATACCTTACACATCAAGGCCACTTTCTTGGAGTGCACGGCCATCCTTTGGTTGAAATGGCTTACATGTTCCACAAGGTCTATATGACCATTGTACATGGTAAAGGTTGGCTGAATGAAGCGCTGAGGAAATTTTCCTCTTTCAATCCTACGTGTGAAAGGTGATTTGGAAATTTGGTACAACGCCCTACTTATAGCGTCGTTTCCCAGACCTTTGCAGGATGGATGTTTACCCCTGCGCCTACGGTGGTAATCCTCATCGTACGAGAAAGACTTACTGGGCAAAGTCCTCGATCTGGGCCTGTAACTGCCATCTCCTTCCTCACTAGAAGAAGAAGCAAAACCTAAGGGAGTTCTCTTCCGTCGTTCGTGGCGCAACCTCCTCTGTAAATGATCAATCTCCAGCTGCATGTTCTTAGCATTTTCCTTATGAGAGTGTGGCTCCCACTTCGGGATTGACTCATACAGTATGGGTGGTATGCACACTTCCCTCCCGATCCCTTCTTTGTTCAAGATGGAGGAAATGATCTTGACGTTGGGACCCCATAGATTCCGCCTGGTTTGGACCTGAACCTACCATAACTGAACGTTAGTCGTTAGACTCACTACCACACCAGAATTTCCCCACAGACGGCGCCAATTGTAAGGACACGATTTGAGTCCCTAACCCAAGGGATGGATGGGTTTAGGCCCAAAAAGCCCAAGACAATGAATTTGTAGAGAGTGAGTTGGAAAACTGTGCTCTAATGAGTTAGAGAACAAGTATAAAGGATCCATATCACTAGAAAGTAAAGACAGATTGATTTAATTTAAAGAAAATTGTCCTCGGCACAATCTGAGGAGATTAGTTCATATATATATATATATATATATATTTCTCTTGAGTTTGATTACAAGTATAACTTTTGTTGCTACAGTATTTTTATCTCAAATCTCCGATCCTTTTCCTTCAGGGTCTTCTTTCGGTTTTATACTATCTTCCCTCTTTCATCTCTACCCTCCACATGTAGAGTAGATTGCTGGTGTTGATCCTTGTCCCATCAACACCTTCTTGAAGTCTTTGGTAGTAGCTGAAAGGTTGAAAATTCCTGCTCAGGCATCACTTCCTCATTAATGCAGCTAGAGAGTTAGCTACAGAGCATTCAATGCGGTGGTAATAGCTTTCTCTTAGATATTTTAGGACTTCCCACTGTCCTGCTTCTGTGATGCTTATCTTTATCAATAGAATCTCCCGAAACATTGCCCTAGATGGCAGATCACACCTTCGAACCTTGGCTTTGCTCAGCCGAGGAGGCATTCATCCTCGGACCACCCTATCGAACTCTTATGACTAAGACTTACCTCCTCACTCACTATCAAGGACCCCTATGATAGTGTTTATTTGCCCTCGGACTACTTCATGTTCTCAGATTAGGCCCTATGCCCAATATATACATATAGATATATACCACTAGGCCTATCAACCCTAAAATTGTTATGTTTAGTCATTTGATTATTTAAAGAGGAGCTAAATTTGATGCCAAATGTTTTACTCTTGTAGCATAATGCCACATTGCCACTTTAAGGACAAGATGCTGAGTCCTTTTTAAATATATATATATATATATATATGTATATATATTTTATACATGTGTATTGTAAACTAGAAAATTTTTGTATACTCAAAAGGATTTAGAAAGATATGATGCTCTCATAGTACTTTGATTTTTACTTTGAATGGTGATTCAAACTAATAGTTTAGTCTCCCCCCCCCCCCCCCTCTCTTGAAAACAAAAATGTTTGGTTCCACCCCTGCCTTTGCCTCTCTTTGCTTACTTCATTTTTGCCTCTCATCACAAGAGTGACATCCAAATGAACTGTTAAGGATTAGAACATACAAACACTCACATTCTTCCTCGACCTAACTTGCACGTACACTAAGCTTTTATTTTAACCCTCCTTAGAGCAATTACATCAGTAGATGCAAAAAATTTTGCATTTTACACAACTAAAACCTACTTTTTCTATTTTACACGCTCATTTTTACAAAACACCCACATCAATTTATCTATTCTACACATTTATTTAATAAAATATTCATTTTTTTACCCTTTTTTTTTATTACTCTCCCTCACTGGCCCTCTCTCTCACAGACCAACACTCCCTCGCAGACCTAGACCCAGACCCAGACCCAGACCCAACCCTCTCTCACAGACCCAGACCCAACACGCAAAGAAAAGCAGCAGTTGTTTACGTCGGCGTGCGAGCTCCGTTGTTGTCTTCGGCGTCCGGTTCTGGCGGTCCGGTGATCGAAATGGCTTGCTTCTTGGATCGGTATTCTTGTTTGGTTCGTCGACTCAGACCCAGCCTTTTTTGCGAGCTCCGTTGTTGTCTTCAGCGTCCGGTTCTGGCGGTCTGGTGATCGAAATGGCTTGCTTCTTGGATCGGTCTTCTTGTTTGGTTCGTCGACTCAGGCCTAGAGATACAGAGAGATCGGTCTTCTTGATCGACGACAGTGAGGTGAGAGTGAGAGCAAGAGCAACAAGAGATACAGAGAGAAGGAGAGAGAAAAAACTAATAAAATAATAAATGGGAGCGCTACAGTAACCGTGCATATATGCACGGTTACTGTAGCAATTGTGCATTTTTGCACAATTTTGCACGATCTGATGCAAGAGTGTTTTGTGCCAAAATGTGTAAAAATACCACATTTTTCTATTTTGCAAGACTTTATACGGTCTGATGTAATTGCTCTTAGACCCAGTTAATCACGTACTTTGTTTTTTGTACTCATAACTATCTTGGCCCAGTATTTAACTCAGTACATTCCTTAAAAAAAACCTTATCTGAGGGAAAAGGGAAAAAGATAAAATAAAAAAATAAAAACAAGAGAGAGGGCCTCACATAATTAATATGGATTGCATAACAATTATTAAGCATTCTTTAATTGATTTATTACGTTGACTTCAAAAGTGAAATTTGATACCTCTTGTTTGACAAATCGGTGGATTATATCTTTCACGAAACTTTTGATTCGGGTGGGACCAACCTGGCTTGAATATATATATATATATATATATATATATATAAATTTAAAATTTTATATTTATTTACTTTTTGGGACCACCTTAAATTTTTTTATGCTAATAAAATTAAATTTTGGTCTGTAATTTGAGCAACTTAACAATATATTGGGGTCTTTCAAGCAAAAAGGAAAAACTCAAAAAAAAAATTGAACTAAAATCTGAAAAAAAAAAAATTATAATAAAACTACTACAGGTTGGGCAGTGACTTGATTCCTTCAACTAAGCACACTGCCTAATACAACACAATTTTTAACTTTTTATTATTTTTTATTACAATATTATTTTTCCTTACCAGACATATATTACTTACTCCTCATTTTTAATTATTTTTTCTTGTTTATTCTTAACCATACACGTTTTCTGTCACCTCGATTTTTACATTTTATATTTTTAAATTTATCACATCTTTAGCTACACTTTTACATCTATGTTTTGCCTTCCTCCTTGTTTGTAACTTTTGTGTCTTCTACCAGTACCAGTGCGGCAGTGCCTCTTCTCAAGTTTTGAGTCTCAAATTTCTCAATACAATTTTTTTTTAGCTGTACTGGTACCTTTGCTCATTTTATTTCTTTTCATTTTTTTTCCTTTTGAGGTTTTTTAAATTACAGAATGTAAATTTGTTTTGGTTTTAAGAACATTTTTTTTTAGCACAAATTTCATGCTGGCTGAATCTTGAATTTCGGCCGGTATTTACCGAAACATCTGAAATAGACCGGAATGACTTGAAATTTTTTTCGAAGTAGAATAGGGTGGGTTATTGTTCTGGTTTGTTTACCAGCATGATATTTTCCAGACGTTACAACTGGAATGAAATGAAATTAATAACATTGAATCAAACCAAATTACATAAAGGCTAAAAAGAAATAAGATTGTGTAATTTATACCCTCTAAGAAACATTCTGAACAAAATTCCTGGAGCCGCCGTTTGGGTGGTGATAAATGTTTACTTTTGTTTTATAAAAATTCTGTTTCTCAACCGAACCATGTTTTCTTGGTAGACAGTGACATGTTGCATACGTGGACTTTTGTGCCCACGAAAATGCTCTGTCAAAAAAAATAAGACACGCAATTACAATTAATGCTCCGATTTATAAATAGGTTAATTTTTTTTAATCTCTAGCAAAACTCATTTATATTTCATTATTTGAGAGTTTTAATAGAATGAATAAAAATACCATTTCTTTATTTAAGGGTTTAAGTGAAAGGGGATAACATAAAAAGAAACTATATAAGAGGAAATGTTCATTCTTCTATTTTTCTTCAAAATCTCAAATTTTCATTCCCAATACATATTTCTTTTCATTTCCTTTTCCTTTGCAAGCCAAATAAATTAAGGAAATAGAAGTATATTATTCACTTTTCTTTCCCTCCCTCTCTGTTACTAAACATATATAAGGGAAGTGTTTATTTTTCCTTTCCTTTTTCATTCCTTTTCCCTTACCCACATGTTTTCTTTTCTTTTCCCTCATTGCAACCAGGCACAAAGTAAATTATAGGTGAAGTTCAATCCCCCATTAAAGAATAGAATCGAGAAATATTGTTCTTGATTGTCAAGCAAATCGTCATCTTCCTAATTTTTGTTAAATTCAAACATTTTAACGGAACTTTCTTAATGTTGAAAATTTGTATCATATATACGGAAATATAATGTAAAATCTTTTTATAAAATTTTAGTTTAATTTGTTTGATAAGTTAATAAAAGAATTAAAATAGAATTATGCACAAAAACTAAAGTGATTCTATGAAATATAGAATGATGTTACTAATGTAAGATCTTACACATGGACCAATAAAAAAAAAGTTCAAATTAGCAATGGTTCCAACTTCCAACTAATTATTTGTTCTATTTTATCTTCAAGAGTACAATTATTTCGCTTCTTCTATAATATCTTTCCATATCAAATATAATGTGAATAGTTTTAACTATCTGAAAAAGTGCCTACCAAACCAATTCCTCCCCTTGAACAAAAGGTCAGCCACTCTACTTCGTAAACATCCATTGGACCCCAAAAGTTCTAAATGCCAGGCTCCACAAGTCATAGGCAATCTCATAATGAATGAACAAGTGGTCAATTGTCTATCAACTCACCGACACACGCAACACCATCCAATTAAGGTAAATCCTTGCTTTATAAGATTATCATAAGTAAGAATCTTCTCCTAAGATGCTCTCCAACAAAGAATGAGACCCCCCTTATGGACCTTATATAACACACCACACTATTCAAGGGGATAGAGCCAACCAATGCACCTCAAATAGCCTCGTAATAGGCTCAAACATTAAAACCATCAATACCTTAAGCTCTTGTTTGGAAGGAGAGAATGGAATGTAATGGAAAGCATTGAAAAAAAAATTTAGAATATTATTCCCTTCCTTTGTTTGGAAATTTTAATGGAGGGAATGGAAAGTCTATTATCTTATTTGGGAGTTTAAGTTGGAGGGAATGGAATGGGTAGGAGGGACCACTTACTCCTTTCTATTCCCTAAAAACCTTAAATTTTCATTTCCTCCGAAATTGGGAGGAATGGGAAGAAATGAAATTAGATTTAATGAATTTTTTACTAAAGCTCCCAAAATACCCCTATATATTCAACCATTTATTTTAAAATAGGAGACTAATAGTAATATTGTCATAAAATGAATCCATTTCATTCCCATTATGCTACTCGTAAACAAGATTACTTACATTCCATTCATTTTCATTCCTTTCCATTCATTTATTTTAAAAACATCCAATCAAGGTTACTTTATTCCACTTCATTCCATCCTTTTCCATTCCTTTCCCTTGCTTAAATACGTTCCATTCCATTCTATTCCATTCCCTTATGATCATATATTCTATTCCATTCCCTTATGAACTCTCAAACGAAGCCCTAAGGGTAAATTACAACTTATCTTCCTGTGATTTGGTCAAAATTTAAGTTGCCTACTTGTAGTTTGAAATTTGACAATCTACCCACCTGAGGTTTACTCAGTTAGAGTTCTGTAACTCACTTCTATTAAAAACATAGCTAAATATGTAATTTTGCTTCACTTTTATGTTTCTCTTTTCTAAAAACACAAAAAACATAAAAATACAAAATCAAATAAAATAAAAAAAGAATCCAGTGGAACACTTGTATCATGAGATTTCAAACTACAGGTAAGTAACTTAAATTTCAGTAAAATTTCAAGTGGGTAAAGTGTCAAATTTCAACCACAAATAGATAATTTAAATTTCGGCCAAATCACAGACATGCAAATTGTAATTTGCCCATACCTTAATTTCACTTTCCATATCAGCTTGTTGCACTCTTCTCTCCTACGAGCATTAGAATAGAGAAGATAATTTAAATAATTGACCAACTTCAACTCCCAATCATAAAAACTTTAACGGCGAATGTAAATTAACGAAGCATAATGAAAAGGGGACATAGGTTTTGAAAGCCAATGAACTGATTTATAGGCAACCCCAAACTTAAAGGTTCAAAAATGTATCTTAACAAATTTTTTTTAATGTATAATTTGAATAAATAATTTTGATGTTTTAGTTATTTTTCATTTTATAGTTTTATTAATATCATGCATGGACACACTATTATTAGTTATTCAACAAGTCTATATGGCACAATAAATTTAATGATATCTTTCACAACTTTTTGAGGTGTTAAGTTGTTATTGATATACAATAAAAATGATGTTAGCGGCATGGTTTTAAAAACCAAACCGGTCAAAGAACCAGAAAAGAGGCCAGTTCTCGATTTAACCTGGTTCTTAACCGGGGTTTTTTGGTTTTTTGTCAGTTTTGACCGAACCAGTTCTAGGTTCGGTCTTGAGTTCAATCGGTTGAATCAGTTGGTCCAGTTAAATTTTTAAAACAGTTAGTGTAAGGACACAGATTTGGTTCTCCATAAATAATTGAGGGACAAGTCCAAAAGGCCTAAAAACAATAAATTTATAGAGAGTATGTAAAGAAAACTGGGCTAGCTCAAATTAGACAATCAATAAGATGGGTTTGGATGACAAAAAGAATGAAATAAAAGAGTTTAACTTTAGGAAGTTGTCCTCGACATATGTCTAAAGAGGTCAGTTTTGATATATATTGTTTTAAATTTGGATACACGTTTGGTTCTTAGTGTCTACAGTGTTTCTTTCTCGATTTTTGCGATCCCCCATTCTTTAGATCTCTCATTCTTTTTATACTCCCTCCTCTCCTTCTCCTAGCCTTCTACATGCAAATTGGATGATTTTTGTAGATACTTGTCCCATCCCACCTTTTCCAGAACACCGGTCAGATACTTGTGTAGTAGCTGTAAGGCTGGAGAACACTGTTCAGATATCATTTCCACATAAATGCGGCAAGAGGGTTAGCTGCAGAGCATTCAATACGGTGGTGGCAGCCTTCTTCCTTGATATTTTTGGATCTTTTCTTGGCACATGTTTTGGTAATACTTATCCAGTTCGCTAGAATTCTTTGGGGTGTTCTCCTGAACGGCAGAACCCCAAGACTCACCCCGGCTTTGGTTATTCGAGGTGACATTCAACTTCCTGAATCATTAAGTTCATATTTAACCTCTTCATCTTTCAACACAGACTTTCTAGGCTAAGCTGGGCCATCCTCAAACTAGTCTTAATCCTCGGCTTGGGCTCTAAGCCCAAAGTGTACAGGGGTAAAGGAATTTTGGCCCATTGCCCCTACAATTAGTGTTAGTCCTTTGTCAAAAAAAAGATGTTGCCCTAATTATCACAATCTACTACCTCAACAAGTCGTGAAAAATTTATAAAATTATGTTAAGTTATTATAATCCTATATATACTGTACAAAAATTTCTAATAGCAATCCCGAACTTATGACTGTTTAATTATATAATTTTTGTGACTTTAGAGCATCAACATTGGTGGTGGTAAAATAGTTTTTTTAGCTATTTTACCACCTAAAACTCCAATTTAGTGCCTAACATGGCAACATTGGTAGAGCCAAAGGCAAATTTTTGTCTTTTTTCTACAGTGAACTGCCTAGACGAGCAGTTTACCGTAGCAAAAAGGCATTAAAAAAAATTTCATCTTCTTTGTTGGGTTTGGTGGCAAAGAGAAAGAAAAAGAGAAAGGAAGTGAGAAAAAAATTAATAAAAAAATGAATAGTATTTGACTAATGGTAAAAATAAGGTCATTGATGTATGGTATATTATGAAATTGTGTATTAAAATAGATAAAATAATTTTTTGAGACTTTAAGGGTCTGTTTAGAATCCATTTATTTTGCTGAAACTGAAAACTTTTTGGTAAAAATATTGTAGATAAAAGAAAATGTTAGCTGAAATAGTGTAATGAGACTCATGAATAGTATCTAAAAGTACAGTGAATTCCATAAATAATAACAAAAATAAACTGAATAGTAAAATAAGCTGAGTTTTTAATTTTTACCAAATACACGTTAAATCGGTGGATGCATCATCTTTGTTTTATGTTGCACTCCATTGTCCAAAAAGAAAAACATAAAAAGAAGTTCCTCTCTGTTTCTTTTTTAGAGAAGAGTGGCGCTGACTGAGAGCATCTCCAACAGATGCGGCAACTCTATTTTTTCTCCAAAAATGGTTACTGTTCACGCTTTAGCAGATTCGCTACTCATGAAACTTTTCTAAATTTTTTTTGAAGTTGCTACAGTACTTCTCTTAATTTAGAGAATACTGTAGCAACTCTACTCTATTATTTTCTCTTAAAATATTAAGCACTAGTATTAATTTACAATTCTTTCTCTCCCGTCTAGAGACTCCAAACCATCAGCTTCTTCCTTAAAATTGCCCAGCTTCTTCCTCAACGCCACGGCCACACCATCAGCTTCTTCCTCAAAATCTTCAGAAAACCACTTCCGGGCAAGCTCTACTGGCCTTTTCAAACCCAAAACCCATCAGCACTTTCTTCCTCTCTCAGATCGGCAAGGAGACAACTCCATCAGATTGGCGTGGTTGTTGCGGCGTGGTCTTTGTAGAGAAGTGCTTGCTGCGACGGCGAGATCGGCGCGGTCGTGGGTGGTGATGGGTTTCTAATCGGTTTTTGATGATGGGTTTTGGTCATATTTTTGGTTGAATTAATTTGGGTATGGGTGGTGTTTGTGTTGTTGATGGTGGAGATTGCATGGTAGTGGCTGATGGGTTGTGGCTTGTGGTAGTTGAGTTGTGGCGGTGTAGTGGCTTTTTTTTTTTTTTCTGGTGGTGGTGGGTTAGATGATTGTGGGTGTGGGAGTGGTTGGGTTTTGTGGCTGATGTGGTGGTAGTTGTGGGGCGTAGGGTGATTGATGGTGGTGGTGGTTGATGTGGGTTTGCGGTGCAGTAGTGGCATGGTGGTGACAGCGGTAGTAGCATTGTTGTGATTGTAGTGGTGTGGTGGTGGAATGAATAAAAAAAGATTAAAATAGTTTAAAGAAAGAATAAAAAAAGAATGAAGAAATAATATTTAAACGAGATAGAAAATGAGATAGAGAATTTGTTGGAAAGTGGATTTGAAAAAGTGGGTAGTTAAAATGTAAAAGTCACTGTTTATTCTCCAAACAGTACAAAAAATTAGAGAAGCTGCTGGTGATGCCCTGAATGGAGGATCTTCATTTCATTTATACAATTATCCTTACGTTCTTATAAAGTATGATATATACACACATAAAGCCTTTTGTGCTCTCTTACTTAAATGAAAGGTAATAAAGCAAGCTGGCGATCGAGCATCGAGGCAGCATGCTGTACGCTCCCCAATAGCAGAGAGCTAGCATTCAGTCAGTGGAACTATAGAACATTTTTTCCAAAAGGCTTTTTCCATTTCCTTTATGGATTTTGCTAATGTGTGCCTAAAGGCGCACAATAATATATCATTTTTAAAATTTTTTTTTGAAGATTAAAAAAAATTTTGACAATTTTTTTAATTTTCAAAAAGTTTTTTTCAAAAATGGATGGGTTAACGTGTACCCTTAGGGCACACATTAACCAAACCCTTCCTTTATAGCTTCATATATATATATATATATATATATATATATATATATATATATAAATAATTGGATTGAAGTTACACTTACTGTAATTTAAATCAATTTTACACTACTTAATATTTTTTTTAGTGAGTTTTAACCTATAGCGTCTACTCCTAATGAACGGTCTTTATCATCAGACCAAGACACCAATCAGTTTTTGGTGTAGGCAGGAATTGAACCCCAGATCTCTTATTCAACCATCAAAGACTTTACCAATTGAGCTAACTGGAACCCACCACTTAATATTTCTTTTAATTTGTTGTGAATATTGACAAATCCACCATTAGATTATATTATCTTTATATATCCTCTATACTTTTAAAATTTCAAGGTGGTAAAAAATTAATAGTCATGTCATTAATTAATTGTTAAAATTTAAGTTTTTGTAGTTTAAAATATTGCATAAAAGATGAGTTTTTGGATAAAATAGTAAATAACATCTGACTGATATGAAAATTGGCATGCATGTTAAGAACATATAGAACATGTAATTCAATGGTTAGATTTTCAAAAAATTAATTCAATAATAAGTTATTGGGTGTATAAAGTTTCACCAAATGTAAGTTGAACCTAACTTATATATATATATATATATATATATATCTATATCTATATCCTCCATGCTGTACTCTCCCAATGTCTTACTTTATTACCATTAAAGCCATGTCATGTTTCTATCTAGCTTTGTTCCATCTTGCAAACAAAAGTTCTAATTTTCATCTCTTTTACTATTAATTCCCACCATAAAAAAAGGACTTTTGAAAGAAATATCTATGATTTGTTTTAAATGAAAGAATTTGGAAAATAAGGTATTAATTTTTTTGAAATATTCTATTTAAAACCCCATTACCAAAAGTTGTAACAAATACATGAAGTATTAGCTATTAATTCTTCTTACCTAAAGTATTAGCTATTTTTATTATTATTTATAAAAGTGATATAATTTCAACTTTTAGCATTCGTTCTATGATGATTGCTTATTATGATTAGGCCAAAAAATCAATTAGTTTTTGGTGTAGATAGGGTTCAAACTTCAAAATTTTTTATTCGACTACAAAAGACTCTACTAGTTGAACTAACAAAAACCTACAAAGTATTAGTTAAATTAATATGAAAGCATATTTAGAAATTTTTTTTAACACAATGTATTTGTTGTAAATTCATTTATATTAATTAGTCTATGCATTGCAATGGTATAATACTAGTGATATAATTATGTTAAGTTCTAAGATTTTAGGTTAAATGTATTAGAACTTCAATTTATAATGTTGGCAAACCATAATCAAAACGTTTAGTCTTGTTTTAGACTTGCTCAAGTGTGCTTAAGTGTAAAGTTGGAATCGAGTGTATTGCAGGATTTACTGTGTAAATCTACCTGACTCGATCGATCAAAAATCGTGCAGATTGTTTTTCTGCAGAATTTTCCAACTCAGTCCAAGCCCGTTTGACGTGTAGGGTTTTATGTTTTGTCCAAGTATAAAAAAGAAAACCTTAGCCACGTTTTGAGGTTGCTCTTTATGCTATGTGTGTGAATTTTTTGTGAGATCTAGAGGTGTTTGCCTTCACATATACTTAGGGTTTCCAATCTCAAGATTGATGTCGAGAGCTAGGTAATCAATTCAGTTGCAGTTTCAAGAGCTTAAAGATATACAAGCGGGAGTGCTTGTGCTTGTTGGGAATTCAAGAAAGAAATAGTCCGTGGACTCGGAGCTGTCAAGTGGTTGTGTTAGTAAGTTTCCTATTCGAGGTAGTAATAGGATGTTAATGGTCTAAGTCGCTATTGTGTAAATTTCAATTCTTTCATAGTTGATTTGTTTTACCTTGAGGATAGCTAAGTTAAATCCTCTCCAGGTTTTTTATCGGTTTGGTTTTCTTGGGTTATCATATCGTTGTGTTATTTATTTTTCGCATTTTACAATGATATGATATATTTGTGTTAACCTAGATCTGCATAATTTGATTAAGTAATCACTTGGCTAATTAACTAGGTTAATCTAGTTGTGTTTTAAAGGGTCTAAAAACGTACAAGTGGTATCAGAGCAGGTAGCTCTTTTATTCTAGATCTTTTGATCTAAGAGTTGATCCTTGACCCCTGTTGTCATGGAACATGGTCACTCTCTTGTGATTCCACCTCACTTTGATGGGAACAACTATGCCTACTAGAAGGTAAGGATGAAAGCATTCTTGAAATCTATTGATGAGAAAGTCTAGAACTCTGGTGAATACGGATGGGAGAAGCCCACCTGTTATTGAGTGACAAAATTCTCAGAAAGAAGCAGCCGCCTTTAATAGCAAAGTTTTAAATGCTATATTTAATGCTGTTTCTATAGAGAAATTTAAGAGAATCTCTAATGTTGAGGTTGGAATATCTTCCAAACTATGCATGAAGGCATAAAGGCAGTTAAAATCAATAAGTTACAACAATTAACTACTAGATTTGAAAGCATTAGGATGTCTGATAATGAATTTTTTGATGAATTCTATGCTAAGCTTAATGATATTGTTAATACTGCGTATAATTTGGGTGAAATCTATGATCAACCTAAAATTGTTAGAAAGATTCTTAGATCTTTGACTGAGAATTTTAGACACAAAGTGACTGTTATCATTGAAAGCAAGAATGTGGACTCCATCCCTGTTGATGAACTTGTAGGATCTCTTCAGTTCTATGAGTTGAACCTACCTAAGACTAGCAAATCAAAATCAATGGCTCTTAAGTCTGTTGATAATGTTGATGTGAGTGGATTTGATGGTGAGCGGATTTTATGATGAGCTCTCTACTACAGAGATTGCATATCTTGCCAAGAACTTTATAAACTTTCTTAGGAACAATAACAAAAGGGCAAGAAGTAAGAACAATGCTGATCCTAGAAATTTTAAGAGGAATGATCCAAATAAAGTGAATAACACTGAAAAACCTAAAGAGAAAGTAGGTTAACCTTCTAATAATTCTATGGGTCAATAATGTTTTGGTTGTCAAGAGTATAGTCATGTGAAAATAGAATGTCCTACATTCTTGAGGTCTAAGGGTAAGGCTATGGCTGTAACTCTTAGTGATGATAAAGTTTCTGACAATAAGTTTAGAAGTGATGAGGATGGAAACTGCATTGCTTTCACTACTACTGCTGTAATGGATGAAAGTGTTGCTGTTGAAGAGAACCTTCTGATAGGGAACTCTCTGAGGATGCAGATTTGCAAGAAGCCTACAATAAACTTTGCAAAGTTGCTGCAAAGGATGCTATGAGTATTGATCTAGACTTAAAGAAAATTGCATCTCTTGAACTTGATACGAAAAATTTGCTTATGAAATTGTTTGATGCTAATGAACTATTGAATAATGTGAAGACTAAGAACATGCTTTTGCTTGATACAGTTAAAAATTTAGAACTTGAATTATCTATTGCTAGAGAACAAACTAATAGATCTGCAAGCTCTAAACTTGATCACATGCTGAGTGTTCAAAATTCTCCCTCTGACAAAACTGGTTTAGGTTTTGTAGAAAGCATCTTTGTGCTTGAACCTCATTCTACAAACTTTGTTCCTTCTTCTGAACCCTCTGTGAGTGAGGTTGCTAAACTTGTAGAAGTCACACCTCTTAGGAAGATTATGGTTGATCTTCAAGAGTCTAAACCCAAGGCTCCTAATCCTCTAAAGGGTAAGTTGCATGATAAGCCTGCATGGGTTTGTCATTTTTGTGGAAAGTCTAGGCACATTCGTCCAAACTGTTTCAAGTTGTAAGTTGTTAAGCAAGTAAATAAGCCAAAAGTACCTGTGTCTCAAGCTCAAGATCCTATGGTACTTATTAGTAAGTTGGTAAAGGCTTTAAACATTTATTCCAATCCTGGAGTTGCTCAGAATTCTAATGTGAATAATAACTCCAATGCAAGAGCTGCATCTAAAAAGTTTTGGATGCTAAAGGCTCGATCTAATTGAGTCTGTTTGACATGGTCCTCGTGCTTCATCGCTCTATTCTTTGTGACCATTCTTCTTTGTGTTTTTGTTTTCTTTGCTTTTCTAGGATTTGCATTGCATAATATTCATGCATTTCATTCTAGGATTTTTTTAATAAAAAAAAAAGGGAAGAAAAGGGAAGCAAAATGTATTTTGCATTATTTTTCCTGGATTTGATATCAAGGTTGGCCATTTTATCTTTACATAACATGTTTATGTACCTTGTTTAGCTTGGATGAGCTTACTTATTGCACTTTACTAGTTTGAGCTTTGTAGTGCATATTGTGTAGGAAGATGTTTATAGTTTTTGATCACTTTATCTTGATCTTGAAATCACATCCCTTTGATTGTCGGACTTGACCTTATTGAGAAAGGCATAAATAACCATCTCACCACTGTTTACTAGCCAATCATGAACACCTTAGTGCGTATCGTATGATTTTTTGTGCACAAGAAAGTATAGCACATGCACAAAAAGAACATAAGGTGTAGCCTCAGTTTAACTACTAAAATTGGTGTATACATTATTGGACTATAATAACTTTATATCAAATAAAATTGGTGTGTTCACTATCCCGGCTATTATTAATAAGTTTCTGATCAAATAAATTGGTGTATACATTATGAGGCAACTCAAGAACCTTATATGATTGCAAGTTTTTATTCTAGGAGATGTGAGAGTTATATGATGTCACTCTTTAGGTAATAGTCTCTCTCAATTGTATGTGATAAATTGTGTAGAAATTGTGATTGCTTACTATTCACATCTCACCTCACATGTTTCTCAAGCTTTTGCTAGTTGCACACACTACACAAGTTACTCTTTGCAAAACTTTGTACTGGTTATTGTGTGTGATCTTGTTGTGGCCATCAAAGATTGAGAATTTCTTGGTTTTTAATGCAAAATGTGTTTGAAGTTTGAGAATTTAAGGAAAATTGATTGAAAATCTTAATTTTGGGAAATTTGGGTTCAAAACAAGTGTTTTTGAAAAGCATTTTATCTCATACTCATGCATTTTATTCATAAAATACTATGCTTTGAGGAGTTTCTGCATAAAATCTTTATTTTTCAAAAAAAATTTTTTTCCAGAATTTCGAACGATCGAACCTGTTTCTTGATCGATCGAAATTGCAGTTAAAAATTTGGTTTAGTTCTGCTTGTTTCGATCGAGATCAATCGAAGACATTTTCGATCGATCGAATCTAAATTTCAATCAATCGAAGATCGCATAGAGAGTTTTTTAAAAACCTTTTAGTTTTTACATGTTCATCACTTTTTCAAAACTTTTCAAACTCAATTCCCTCTCCATTCGATCGGTCAAGGTTACCAGATCCATTTTTTTTCGATTTTCGCCAAATTTCTTCAAGGGTTTTTGTCGTCTAAGGCTGGTAAGACCATTTTGTCCCTCATTTTTCAATTATTTTCATGTTTCATGCATTTTTCATGCATTTTTAAGGAGAATTTCGAACTTATGAGAAATTGGGGATTTTGTTGATTTAAGCCTTTTCTTTAGAAATTGATCATTGGGTTTTTGTTATAAGATAGTATTAAACTGTTCTTGGGTGTTTAATTTGATCAATTTGTTGAATTGGAAAAAAATCAAAATTTCTAGGGCTTGAAACTGCTCGATTTGGGGGTTTTGTTCAATTGAGCTTAATTTGATGAAATTGGCTTGTTAAATTAATTGATTTTATCATTATTTTATTTTATCTATTTTGTGTAATGCTCAATTTGGTCAATTTGTTGGTTTTCTGAAAGTGAGTTTTATAACATTGAGGTTTTTGTTAGGTTCTCAGAATTAGAAACTAATGTATTAGAACTTCATTTTGTAATGTTGGCAAACCATGATCAAAACAGTTTTAGTCTTTTTTAGACTTGCTCAAAGTATGGGGTTTTCATGTAAAGTTGGAATCGAGTTAATGCAAAATTTACTGTGCATTTCTGCCTGGCTCGATCGATCGAGAATTAGACTCGACCGATCGAAAGTCGTGCAAAATGTTTTTTTTGCAAAATTTTCAACTCAGCCCTAATTCATTTAATGTGTAGGGTTTTATGTTTTGCCCTAAGTATAAAAGGGAAAACCCTAGCCACGTTTTTAGTGTTTTGAATATTGTGTTTGTGAATCTTTTTTGTGAGATCTAGAGGTGTTTACCTTTACATACACTTAGGGTTTCCAATCTTAAGATTGATGTCAAGAGCTTAGTAATCTATTAGTTGCAGAATCAAGAGCTTCAAGATATACAAGCAGGTGTGCTTGTGCTTTGCTGAGAATTCAAGGAAAGAAGTAGTCCGTGGACTCAGAGCTGTCACGTGGTCGTGGTAGTAAGTTTATTACTCAATGTAGCAATAGGATGTTAGTGGTCTAAGTCGCTATTGTGTAAACTTCAATTATTTCATAGTGAATTCCTTTTTACCTTGAGGATAGCTAGGTTAAATCCTCCCCTTTTTACCAGTTTGGTTTTCCTGGGTCATCATATCATTGTATTCTTTATATTTTCGCTGCTTTGTATGATATGATTGTTATTGTGTTAACCTAGAATTGCTTGATTTACCTAAGTTAATCACTTGGCTAAATATTTAGGTTAATCTATTTGGGTTTAAGGGGTCTAAATTTCTAACAAGTGGTATCAGAGCGGGTAGCTTTTGTGTTTTAGATCTTTTGATCTTTAAAGCTGATCCTTGACCCCGGTTGTCATGGAACACGGACACTATCTTGTTATTGCACCTCATTTTGATAGGAATAATTATGCTTATTGGAAAGTAAGGATAAAAGCATTCTTGAAATCTATTGATGAGAGAGTCTGGAACTCTGTTGAATATGGTTGGAAGAAGCCCACTACTCCTGTGAGTGAGTGGCAAACTTCTCAAAAAGAGGCAGCTACTTTCAATAGCAAAGCAATGAATGCTATTTTCAATGCTGTCACTATGGAGGAATTTAAGAGAATCTCTAATGTTGAGGTTGCTCATACTGCTTGAAATATCCTCCAGACTGTGCATGAAGGCACAAAGGCAGTTAAAATAAATAAATTGCAGCAATTGACTATTAGATTTGAAAGCATTAGATGAATGATAATGAATCTTTTGATGAATTCTATGCTAAATTGAATGATATAGTTAATTCTGCATATAATCTGGGTGAAATCTATGATCAACCTAAAATTGTTAGAAAGATTCTTAGATCTTTGACTGAGAATTTTAGACCCAAAGTGACTGTCATCACTAAAAGCAAGGATGTGGACTCCATTCCTGTTGATGAACTTGTAGGATCTCTTCAATCCTATGAGTTGGACCTACCCAAGAACTTTAGAAACTTTCTTAGGAACAATAACAGAAGGGCAAGAGGCAAGAACATTGCTGACCCTAGAAATTTTAGGAGGAATGAACCAACTAAGGTTAATAACATAGAAAAACCTAAAGAGAAAATAGGTCTGTTAGGTTCTAAAGACTAGGATCTAATGTATTTAGAACTTCATTTTGTATGTTGGCAAACCATGATCAAAACAATGTTGAGTCGTGTGTTAGACTTGCTCAAAGTATGGGGTTTATTGTAAAGTTGGAATCGAGTTTTTATGCAGAAGTACTGTTCACTTTCTGTGAGACTCGATCGATCGAAAATTAGACTCGATCGATCGAAAATCGCACAGAACTTTTTTCTGCAGAATTTTCCAACTCAGCCCAAGCCCGTTTTAATGTATAGGGTTTTATGTTTGCCCTAAGTATAAAAGGGAAAACCCTAGCCACGTTTTCAGAGTTCTGTAGAGTTCTGTTTTGCTGTGTTTTGTGAATCTCATTGTGAGATCTAGAGGTGTTTACCTTCACATACACTTAGGGTTTACAAACTTGAGATTTATGTCAAGAGTTGTGTAGATCATTACAGTTGCAGAATCATAGAGCACAAAGATATACAAGCAGGTGCGCTTGTGGATTTGCTGAAGAATTCTGGAAAGAAGGAGTCCGTGGATCTCGGAGCTATCATGGGGTCATGGTAGTAAGTTTCCTACAGGCAGGTAGCAATATGACGTTAGTGGTCTAAGTCTATTGTGTAAACTTCAATTCTTTCATAGTGGATTCAGTTTACCTTGAGGATAGCTAGGTCAAATCCTCCCCAGGTTTTTACCGGTGTGGTTTCCTAGGTCATCATATCTTTGTGTTGTTTATTTTCCGCTGCTTTATTGTTTTTTTATATTTATTTGTGTTAACCTAGTTTAATTAAATTACCTAAGTTAATAACTTGGCTAATTCTCTAGGTTAATCTGTTGGGTTAAGGGGTCTAAACGAACTGACAAGTGGTATCAGAGCGGGTAGCTTTTGTGTTTGATCTTTTGATCTTTGAGCTGATCCTTGACCCCTGTTGTCATGGAACACGGACACTCTCTAGTTGTTCCTCCTCACTTTGATGGAAACAACTATGCCTATTGGAAAGTAAGGATGAAAGCATTCCTAAAATCCATTGATGAGAGGGTGTGGAATTCCGTTGAATACGGATGGGAGAAGCCCACTACTCCTGTGAGTGAGTGGCAAACTTCTCAGAAGGAGGCAGCCGCTTTTAATAGCAAAGCAATGAATGCTATTTTTAATGCTGTTTCCATGGAGGAATTTAAGAGAATCTCTAATGTTGAGGTTGCTCATACTGCTTGGAATATCCTCCAGACTGTGCATGAAGGCACAAAGGCAGTTAAAATTAATAAGTTGCAGCAATTAACTTCTAGATTTGAAAGCATAAGAATGAATGATGATGAATCTTTTGATGAGTTCTATGCTAAGTTGAATGATATTGTTAATTCTGCTTATAATTTGGGTGAAATCTATGATCAACCTAAAATTTTTAGGAAGATTCTTAGATCTTTGACTGAAGATTTTAGACCCAAAGTGACTGCCATTACTGAGAGTAAGGATGTGGACTCCATCCCTGTGGATGAGCTTGTAGGATCTCTTCAGTCCTATGAGTTAGACCTCCCCAAGACTAACAAATCCAAATCAATGGCTCTAAAGTCTGTTGATGATGTTGAGGATGGTGGATTTGATGATGATCTCTCTGCTACAGAGATTGCCTATCTTGCCAAGAACTTTAGAAACTTTCTGAGAAATAGTAATAGAAGGGCAAGAGGCAAGAACACTGTTGAACCTAAAAATTTTAGGAATAATGAACCCACTAAGGTTAATAACTTTGAAAAACCTAAAGAAAAAGTAGGTCAATCTTCTAATAATTCTTTGGGACAACAATGTTATGGTTGTCAAGGGTATGGTCATTTAAAGTCTGAATGTCCTACTTATTTGAGGTCTAAGGGTAAAGCTATGGCTGTAACCCTTAGTGATGACGAAGTTTCCGACAATGAATCTGCAAGTGATGAGGATGGAAACTTTATTGCTTTCACTGCTACCACGGTAGTCAATGAAAGCTTGTCTGTTGAAGAGAACCCTTCTGATGGGGAACTCTCTGAGGATGCAGATCTACAGGAAGCCTACAATAAACTTTGCAAAGTTGCTGCAAAGGATGCTATGAATGTTGAGTTAGGCTTGAAGAAAATTGCATCTCTTGATCTTGAAAAGAAAAATTTACTTGTTAAATTATTTGATGCAAATGAGCTTTTGAATAATGTGAAGACTGAGAACATGCTCTTGCTTGAGAAAGTTAAATGTTTGGAACATGATTTGTCTGTTGCTAGAGAACAAACTAATAGGTCTGCAAGCTCCAAACTTGATCACATGCTGAGTATTCAAAAGTCTCCTTCTGATAAATCTGGTTTAGGTTATGAGGAAAGTATGTCTGTACTTGAACCTTCTTCCACTAAATTTGTTCCTTCTTCTGAACCTTCCAAGAGTGAGATTGTCAAACCCGTGGTGAGTGAACCTGTCAAGCCTTTGAATGTTACTCCACCTAGAAAAATTAGGGTTGATCCTCATGCTTCTCATTCTAGAGCTTCTACTTCGACTAAGGGCAAATTGCATGATAAGCCTGCATGGGTTTGTCATTTTTGTGGAAAACCTGGACACATTCGTCCAAATTGTTTTAAGTTGCAAGCTGCGAAGCGAGCAAATAAAACTACAGTACCTGTGCCTCAAGCACGTGATCCTATGGTACTGATTGGTGAATTGGTAAAGGCGTTAAACCTTTTTTCCAATCCTGGAGTTGCTCAGAATTCGAATATGAATCATAACTCCAATGCAAGAGTTGCATCTAAGAAGTCTTGGATGCAAAAAGGCTCAACCTAATTGAGTCTGTCTGACATGGTCCTTGTGCTTTATTGCTATATCTTTTGTGACCTCTGTTTCTAGGATTTGCATTGCATTGCATTCATGCATTTCATTCTAGGTTGTTTTTTTTAAAAAAAAAATAAAAAAAAATTTTTTGTTGCAAATTGTGTTTTGATATTTTTCCTTGAATTTGAAGACAAGGTTGGTCTATCAATTATTGCATAACATGTTTATGTACCTTGTTTAGCTTTGATGCACTTATTTATTGCACTTTACTAGCTAAAGTCTTGTTGTGCATGTTGTGTGGGAAGATGCTATATTTGTTGATCACATGATCTTGATTTTGAAGTTGTATGTCTTTGATTGTTGGACTTGAACTTAATGAGAAAGGCATAAATAACTATCTCACCACTGTGTATTAGCCAATCATGAACACCTTAGTGCATATCATAAGATTTTGTGCTCGAGAAAGTGTAGCACATGCACAAAAAGAACATAAGGTGTAGCCTCTATTAAAATTGGTGTGTACATTATTGGGCTATAATAACTTCACAAATTCATAAAATTGGTGTGTACATTATCCCGGCTATTATTAAGTTTCTAATCAATTAATTTGAATAATGAGGCAAATCAAGAAACTTACATGATTGCAAGCTTTTACTCTAGGAGATGTGGGAGTTATATGATGTAACTCTTTAAGGGATAGTCTCTTTCAAATTCATGTGGTGGATTTTGTAGAAATTGTGATTGATCTCTATGTGTATATCACCTTACATGTTTCTCAAGCTTATGTTAGTTGCACACACTACACAAGTTAATCTTTGCTAAAATTGTGTACATGTTATTGTGTGTGTTTTTGGTTTGACCAACCAAGTTTGAGAATTCTTTGAAAATTGATGCCGAACATGTTTGCTTGTTTATTTTTTTTGGGTATATTGAGAGAAAATTTTGGTTGAGGAATCTGGGTTGAATACTTGTGTTTTTTGAAAATCATATCATCTCATACTCATGCATTTGATTTTAAAAATCTGCTGCTTTGAGGAGTTTTTGGTTTAAAATGTTTGGTTTTTCAAAACACTGATTTTTTCCAGAATTTCGATCGATCGAAACTGATTTTCGACCGATCGAAAATGTTTAAATTTGTTCAGAAAAATCTCTGGTTGGTTCGATCGATCCAGGCTGTTTTTGGATCAATCGAATAAGTTTTCGACCGATCGAATGTAATTTTCGATCGATCGAAAATCGTGCCGGCTGTTTTTTAAAAGAAAGTTTCTCAAGTGTCTTTTCACTTTTTCAAACTTTTCAAAACTCTTTTTGGTTTCCTACCAACCGGTCAGCACTATTCTTGGGATTTTTGTCGTTTTCCTCCACTTTATTTGCATAATCTCTCTCTCCCTCAGCTGGTAAGTCCCTTATACCCTTCCTTTTGCATTTATTTTCTATTTTCATGCATTTTTTTCATGCATATTTGGGTAATTTCGGAATTTTGGGGTTTTCTATTTTTGGAATTGTTTTGGAGTGATTCTTTCTCAAATTCTTTATGGGTTTTTGTGGGGACACCTTTTCTAAGCACCTCATGTGGTTTAATTTGGTTTATTTGGTGATTTGAAGAAAATTTGAAATTCTAGGGCTTATATTTGAATAAATTGGGGATTTTGTTCAATTGGGTTGAAATTGATAAAATTGGCTTGTTAGATTGTTTAATTTGATCATTATATTGAGTTAATTGACTATTGTGTTGATCAATTTATCAATTTGTTGTGTTTTGAAAACTAGGGTTTTTCAAATTGGGTATTTTTGATACACTTTGCTTGCTCAAGCCAATTTTGTTAATTTGAATCAAAATTGAACATGTCACTGCATTAGTACATGCATCATTTTCTGTTCATGCTCATGCATCATATAGATTTGATATTTTCTATATTTTTTTTGCTGTGCTAACTTGCAGTCTGCTCTTGGTTTTGGTTTTTGCTCTTTTCTTTCTGTGTCTGTCTCTTTTCCTTAGCACTATGCCTAGGAAAACTCGAGCCCATAGGACTGTTGATCCTTCTCCATCTTTTGACACCGAGAGATTTCCTAGTGAGTCTAACCAGATTACCTATGAGACCCTTAATCTTAGGCGTCAGATTTGGGCTGAGCGTAGGGTTATCTTGGATGAGTTAGATCCTGAGGTTCGTAGGAACTTTGAGCGTCGGGGTTGGTTACCTCTTCTAGACTTTGAGCATCCTCCTCCTGCTTCTTTGATTAGAGAGTTCTATTCGAACCTCTCTATTCATGTCTACGATAACGACACCTTAGTCAAGGTGTGGTTACGTGGTGTCGAGTACCGCATTACCCCTTCGGTGGTGTCGGATGCTCTTGGGGTGCCCATTGTAGACCATCCCGTCTTTCCTTACGAGGAGTCTCCTCCACTTGATGACGTCTTGTCATACATCACTGGTACTTCTATCCAGTGGGGTTCTGATCCTCGGATCTCGTCTGCTGAGCTGTCTGAGTTGCACTATCTTTTCTTTCGGATAGCATGTCATTCTTTGTGGCCGATTACTCATGTTCACACCGTCCCTCTTGAGCGATGTGTGTTTCTGTATGCTTTGGTCACTGATGCTCCTATCAGTTTTCCGCATATGTTCCTTCGTTCTTTGAACGAGGTGCATAGGTCTAGTTCTCAGGCTCATGCTTTGTTTTTTCCTGTTTTTATTCATAGGATTCTTCTCTTTCTTGGTTTTGGTGAGTATCCTGCTTCCGAGCCTGTTCATGTTATTGCTCCTATAGGTGCTACCTTTTTAAGGCAAAGGGCTGCTCAACTTCGAGCTAGCTCTAAGCGTGCTAGGGTAGAGCCTACCGGTGTCACTCCACCCCCTTCTTCTTCTTCTGCAGATCCTTTTGCAGCTGGGACTTCTTCGGTTCCTGCTGGTGCTGCTGGTGCTGCTGATGTTCCTCCACCGTTTGATGAGGTTTCTGACCTTCGTCGGACGCTTGACACTGTCGTGACCGTTCAGGCGGCTCATGGTCAGCTTTTGGTGGACATCCTCGATGAGCTTCGTGCATTGCGAGCGGATTTGGCGAGCTCTCGTCGCTCTTCTCCACCTCCTTTTGATGATGAGTGAGTGCCCTTTGGCAATTCGTCACAAAAAGGGGGAGTGCATAGTTCATGAGTAGCTTGTTTTTGTGTTGAGGGGATTTACATTTTAGGGGGAGTGTTTGTTTTCTTAGTAGTGATACTGCGGAGCTTGTGGAGTTATTAGATTGTATCTAGGTGCTTCACTGTGTATTTACATTTTTAGCTCTTGATTAGGAGATATTTTTGTTGAGATACATTGTTATGTATATGTTTTCTTATTTCACTATGTTACTGTGCTTATTGACTTATATTGATGATGTTATTCATGATATATGTTTTTTTATTTTGTGTCATGTGAAATTAAGAAATTTTTATTTATGTATTTCCTGTTTTTGTTCCACACATGCGTTTATGTGTTTGTTAAGTGTTACAGGAATATACAGGTTGTTTTCAGTCGAGCTGCTGTCTACCTTGCAACTGTTGGATAGTAGTTTAGGTTGAATTGTTGAGTGGCTATTTTATTGTAATGGGCTATTTCAATTTGTAACTTTGAGCTTTTTGTTAAGTCTGTGTTTTGTCACGGATTGCCAAAGGGGGAGTTTGTTAGGTTCTAAAGACTAGGATCTAATGTATTTAGAACTTCATTTTGTATGTTGGCAAACCATGATCAAAACAATGTTGAGTCGTGTGTTAGACTTGCTCAAAGTATGGGGTTTATTGTAAAGTTGGAATCGAGTTTTTATGCAGAAGTACTGTTCACTTTCTGTGAGACTCGATCGATCGAAAATTAGACTCGATCGATCGAAAATCGCACAGAACGTTTTTCTGCAGAATTTTCCAACTCAGCCCAAGCCCGTTTTAATGTATAGGGTTTTATGTTTGCCCTAAGTATAAAAGGGAAAACCCTAGCCACGTTTTCAGAGTTCTGTAGAGTTCTGTTTTGCTGTGTTTTGTGAATCTCATTGTGAGATCTAGAGGTGTTTACCTTCACATACACTTAGGGTTTACAAACTTGAGATTTATGTCAAGAGTTGTGTAGATCATTACAGTTGCAGAATCATAGAGCACAAAGATATACAAGCAGGTGCGCTTGTGGATTTGTTGAAGAATTCCGGAAAGAAGGAGTCCGTGGATCTCAGAGCTATCATGGGGTCATGGTAGTAAGTTTCCTACAGGCAGGTAGCAATATGACGTTAGTGGTCTAAGTCTATTGTGTAAACTTCAATTCTTTCATAGTGGATTCAGTTTACCTTGAGGATAGCTAGGTCAAATCCTCCCCAGGTTTTTACCGGTGTGGTTTCCTGGGTCATCATATCTTTGTGTTGTTTATTTTCCGCTGCTTTATTGTTTTTTTATATTTATTTGTGTTAACCTAGTTTAATTAAATTACCTAAGTTAATAACTTGGCTAATTCTCTAGGTTAATCTGTTGGGTTAAGGGGTCTAAACGAACTGACAAGGTCAATCCTCTAATAATTCTATGGGACAACAATGTTTTGGATGTCAGGGGTATGGTCATGTGAAATCTGAATGTCCTACATACATGAAGTCTAAGAGTAAGGCTATGGCTGTAACCCTTAGTGATGATGAAGTTTCTGACAATGAATCAGTCAGTGATGAGGATGGAAACTTCATTGCTTTCACTGCTACTGCTGTAGTCAATGAAAGCGTGTCTGTTGAAGAGAACCCTTCTGATGGGGAACTCTCTGAAGATGCAGATTTGCAGGAAGCCTACAATAAACTTTGCAAAGTTGCTACAAAGGATGCCATGAATGTTGATTTAGGTTTAAAGAAAATTGCATCTCTTGAACTTGATAAGAAAAATTTGCTTGTGAAATTGTTTGATGCTAATGAGCTTTTGAATAATGTGAAAACTGAGAACATGCTTTTGCTTGATTAAGTTAAAAATTTGGAACTTGAATTATCTGTTGCTAGAGAACAAACTAATAGATCTGCAAGCTCCAAACTTGATCACATATTAAGTATTCAAAAGTCTCCCTCTGACAAAACTGGCTTAGGTTTTGTGGAAAGCATCTCTGTGCTTGAACCTCATTTCACAAACTTTGTTCCTTCTACTCAACTTTCTAAGAGTGAGATTGTTAAACCTTCTGTGAGTGAAGCTGTTAAATCTGTAGAAGTAACACATCCTAGAAAGATTAGAGTTGATCTTCAAGAGTCTAATTCTAGACCTTCTAATTCTTCTAAGGGCAAGTTGCATGATAAGCCTGCTTGGGTTTGTCATTTTTGTGGAAAGTCTGGGCACATTCGTCCAAACTGTTTCAAGTTGCAAGCTGCTAAGAGAGCAAATAAACCTAAAGTACATGTGCCTCAAGCACAAGATCCTATGGTACTTATTGGTGAATTGGTAAAGGCGTTAAATCTTTATTTCAATCCTAGAGTTGCTCAGAATACTAATGTGAATAATAACTCTAATGCTACAGTTGCATCTAAAAGGTTTTGGATACAAAAGGCTCGACCTAATTGAGTCTATCTGACATGGTCCTTATTCTTCATTGATCTACCTTTTGTGACCATTTTTTTTTAGGATCTGCATTGCATAACATTCATGCATCTCATTCTAGGTTGATCTTTTATTTATTTTTAAAAAAAAGGGTAACAAGAATGGGTTTGGCAACATATGTTTTGCTATATTTTTTTTTTTAATTTGAAGACAAGGTTGGTCAATCTATTTTTACATAACATGTTTATATACTTTGTTTAGCTTTGATGAACTTTTTTTTATTGCACTTTACTAGCTAAAGTTTTGTAGTGCATGTTGTGTGAGAAGATGTTTATGGTTTTTGATCACATGATCTTGATCTTGAAGTCATATGCTTTTGATTGTTGGACTTGAACTTTCTGAGAAAGGCATAAATAACCATCTCACCACTGTTTATTAGCCAATCATGAACACCTTAGTGTATGTCGTAAGATTTAATGCTAGAAAAAGTGTAGCACATGCACAAGAAAAACATAAGGTGTAGCCTCAATTAAAATGTTAAAATTGGTGTGTACATTATTGGGCTATAATAATCTCACAATTCATATAAAATTGGTGTGTACATTATCCTGGCTATTTCAATAAGTTTCTAATTAATTAAATTTGGTATAAATTATGAGGCAAAATCAAGAAACTTACATGATTGCAAGCTTTTATTCTAGGAGATGTGAGAGTTATATGATGTAACTCTTTAAGTAATAGTCTCTTTCAAATTCATGTGATGAATTTTGTAGAAACTGTGATTGATTACTATTTGCATATCCCCTCACATGTTTCTCAAGTTTTTCCTAGTTACACACACTACACAAGTTATTCTCTGCTAAACTGTGTATATGTTATTGTGTGTATTTTTGGTCTGACCAACCAAGTTTGAAAATTTCTTGAAATTGATGCAGAATATGTTTGTTGTTTGAGTTCTTGAGGGAAATTATAAGGAAATCTTGTTTTGGGGGATCTGGGATAAATATGTGTGTTTTTGAAAAACATTTCATCTCATACTCATGCATTTCATTCATATTATTTGATGCTTTGTTGAGTCTTGCACTGAAATTGGTTCGTTTCTCAAAAATTAGCTTTTTCCAGAATTTTGATCGATCGAATCTGTTTTTCGACTGATCAAAATTGTTTTAAAAAACCCTAGAAAGTTTCTGGTTGTTACAATCAATTTTCGATTGGTTCTGGATCAATCGAAGTATTTTCGACCGATCGAATCTGTTTTTCGATCGATCGAAAATCAGGCTGATGGTTTTTAAAAGGATTTTTTTTTCTCGTGTTCTTCACGTGTTCAAAGCTTTTCAACTCCTTTTTCCTCTCTCACCAACCGGTCAAGCATCCTTTTGCTATTCTTGTCGTTTTCCTCCAATTTTTTTGCAAAAAATCTCTCTCCCAAGGCCGGTAAGTCTATTTTACCCTTCTTTTTGTTTTTATTTTCAGCTTTTCATGCATAAATTCATGCATTTCATTGGGTATTTTCGGACTTATTTTATTGAATTTGTTGATGTTTTGGTTGTTTTCTTTCACAATGATTTGTTGGGTTTTTGTGGGGACACCATCTACAAATGATACAAATGGTTTAATTTGATTAATTTGGTGTTTTATGTTGGATTGAAAATTCTAGGGCTTGAAAAATACCGAATTTGGGGCTTTTGTTCAAATTGAAACAATTTGATGAAATTGGCTTGTTAGATTGATTACTTTGATCATTATATTGTGTTTTATATCTGTTGTGATGATCAATTTCTCAATTTGTTGGGTTTTGTGAAATTGGGTTTTTCTAATTTGAGAATTTTTGATATAAATTTCATGCTCAAGCCAATTTTGTGATATTGGATCATATTTGAATTGTGTACCATTGCATTAGATCATGCATCATTTGGTTATTCTGCTCATGCATCATATAGTATTGTTATTTCTTTATTTTTGTTGTGCTAACTTGCAGTCTGCCCTTAGTTTTCGTTTTGTCTGTTCTTTTCTTTCTGTGTCTCTCTATTTAGTCCTTAGCATCATGCCTAGGAAAACTAGAGCCCATAGGACTTCTATCCCTTCACCTTCCTTTGATAGTGATAGGTTTCCTAGTGAGAAGAATCAGGAGACATACGAGACTCTTAACCTTAGGCGTCACATTTGGGGTGAGCGTAGCGTTATTTTAGATGAGGTTGATGATGAGATGAGGCATAATTTTGAGCGTAGGGGCTGGTTACCGTTGTTAGACATAGATCATCCACCTCCAGCTACCCTAATTAGAGAATTCTACTCGAACCTCTCTATCCACGTCTATGATTCCAACACTCTAGTTAAGAGTTGGATACGAGGTGTGGAGTATCGCATTACCCCTTCGGTAGTGTCTGATGCTCTTGGGGTGCCAGTGGTTGATCATCCAGTTTTTCCCTATGATGAGTCTCCTCCTCTCGATGACGTGATGTCATACATCACTGGGTCTTTTATCCAGTGGGGTTCTGATCTTCGGATCACCTCTGCTGAGCTTTCTGAGCTTCATTACCTTTTCTTTAGGATTGCTTGTCATTCCTTGTGGCCCATTTCTCATTTTCACACTATCCCTATTGAGCGATGTGTGTTTTTGTATGCTCTTGTTACTGATGCTCCTATCAGTTTTCCCCATTTGTTTCTTCGTTCCTTCAATGAAGTCCATAGGCGTAGCTCTACGGCTCATGCCTTATTCTTTCCTGTCTTTATTCATAGGATTCTTCTTCATCTAATTTAGGTGATTTCCCTACTTTTGAGCCTGTTCACATTATTGCTCCTATAAGTGTTACTTTTCTGAGGCAAAGGGCTGCTCAACTTCGAGCTAGCTCTAAGCATCCTAGGGTAGAGCCTTCTGGTGTCACTCCACCTCCTTCTTCTTCTACAGATGCTCCTTTGGCTGAAACGTCTACTGATCCTGCTGCTGCTGCTGATGTTCCTCCACCATCTCCTTCGGATGTTTCTGATATTCGTCGGACTTTGGACACTGTCATGACCGTTCAGGCGACTTATGGTCAGCGTTTGGCGGATGTACTTGACGAGCTTCGTGCTTTGAGAGCAGATTTGATGAGTTTTCGACGTTCTCCTCCGCCGCCTCATTTTGATGATGAGTGAGTGCCTTTTGGCAATTCGTCACAAAAAGTGGGAGTACATTCTATTGTGGAGTACATATCTTGTAGGGGGTTTTTGTCTTAGGAGGAGTTTTTGTTTCTTTTTATGATACTGTGGAGCTTGTGGAGCTTTTAGATTGTATTTAGGTGTTTCATTATGTATTTACATTTTTTTGGCTCATGATAGGGGGAGTTTTTTTTTTAGATACATCTTTTGTATATGTTTCTTGTTTCACTATGCTACATTACTTATTGATTTATATTTATGATGTTATTCATGATATAATTATTTATTTTGTGTTATGTGAAACCAAGAATTTCTTTTCTATATTACTTGTATTTTCCACACATGCGTTTATGTGTTTGTTAAGTGTTACAGGAATATACAGGTTGATTCAGTCGTGCTGCTGTCTACTTTTGCAACTGATAAATAGTAGTTAGGTTGAATTTGTTTAGTGGCTATTGTTTTGTATTGAGCTGTTTATTTTGTAAACTTTGAGCTTTGTGTTAAGTTTGTATTTTGTCACGGATTGCCAAAGGGGGAGTTTGTTAGGTTCTAAGAATTAAGAACTAATGTATTAGAACTTCATTTTGTAATGTTGGCAAACCATGATCAAAACGGTTTTAGTCTTGTTTAGACTTGCTCAAAGTATGGGGTTTTCATGTAAAGTTGGAATCGAGTTAATGCAGAATTTATTGTGCATTTCTGCCTGGCTCGATCGATCGAGAATTAGACTCGACCGATCGAAAGTCGTGCAGAATGTTTTTTCTGTAGAATTTCCAACTCAGCCCTAGTTCATTTAATGTGTAGGGTTTTATGTTTTGCCCTAAGTATAAAAGGGAAAACCCTAGCCACGTTTTTGGTGTTTTGAATATTGTGTTTGTGAATCTTATTTGTGAGATCTAGTGGTATTTACCTTTACATACACTTAGGGTTTCCAATCTTAAGATTGATGTCAAGAGCTTGGTAATCTATCAGTTGCAGAATCAAGAGCTTCAAGATATACAAGCAGGTGTGCTTGTGCTTTGCTGAGAATTCAAGGAAAGAAGTAGTCCGTGGACTCGGAGCTGTCACGTGGTCGTGGTAGTAAGTTTCCTACTCGAGGTAGCAATAGAATGTTAGTGGTCTAAGTCACTATTGTGTAAACTTCAATTCTTTTATAGTGAATTCCTTTTTACCTTGAGGATAGCTAGGTTAAATCCTCTCCAGATTTTTTACCGGTTTGGTTTTCTTGGGTCATCATATTATTGTGTTCTTTATATTTCCGCTGCTTTGCATGATATGATTGTTATTGTGTTAACCTAGAATTGCTTAATTTACCTAAGTTAATCACCTGGCTAAATATCTAGGTTAATCTATTTGGGTTTAAGGAGTCTAAATTTCTAACAGTTTTTTATGTAAATTCTATGCTCAAGCCAATTTTGTGAATTTAAAGTCAAATTGAACTCATTTTTACTGCATTAGAGCATGCATCATCTGTAAAAAATGTTCATGCATCATATAGATTGTTATTATTTTTTATATATTTTTGTGCTAACTTGCAGTCTGCCCTTGGTTTTTGTTCTTTTTTTCTTTCTTTTTCCTTTATGTCTATCCTTTTAATCTGTACCATCATGGTTAGGAAAACTAGAGCTCATAAGGTGTCCTCCTCTTCTTCTTCTCCCACTTTGATAGCATTAGGTTTCCGAGTGAGAAAAACTAGGAAACTTATGAGAAATTGAACATTCGTAGGAATGTCTGGGCTGAGAGAAAAGTTTTGTTAGATGAGTTAATGGTGAGATTAGGAGAAATTTTGATCGTCGGGGCTAGTTATCGCTGTTAAATGTGGATCATCCTCCTCCGGCTACCTTGATAAAAGAGTTCTACTCGAACCTCTTTGTCCACACTTATGATTCCGACACTTAAGTGAAGAGTTGGATACGGGGTGAAAAGTTCACCATTACTCCTTCAATAGTAGCTGAAGCTCTTGGGGTGCCACTGGTTCAACATCCTGTTTATCCGTACAATAAGTCTCCTCCTCTGAATGACATTATGTCATTTATTACTGGTACTACTATCCAGTAGAGTTTTGATCCTCAGATCACCTCTAACGAGTTGACCGAGACTCATTATCTCTTTTTTCAGATTTCTTGCCATTCCATCTGGCTTATCTCTCACCTGCACACTATTCCTTTGGAGAGATGTGCATTTTTGTATGCCCTTGTTACAGACGCTCCTATGGGTTTTCCTCATCTTTTCATTCGTTTTTTGATTGAGGTTCATAGGAGTGGTTCTATTGCTCATGCTCTTTTCTTTCTGGTTTTTATTCATTGGCTTCTTTTGCATTTAGGATTAGAGCAGTTTCCTGCGTCTGAACCCGTTCATATCATAGCTTCCATAGGTGCCACATTTCTTAGGCAAAGGACTGCTCAGATGAGAGCAAGCTCTAAACGCCCTAGGATTGAGTCTTCTGATGGTGCACCTCCTCCTCCACCTCTTCCTTCTACTACAGGTGATACTTCAGCTGAGGCATCTGTTGATCCTGCTGCTGTTCCTCCACCTTCTGCTATGGATGATTCCGACATCCGTCGTATGTTGGAGACTGTCATGACCGTTTAGGTGGCTCATGGTCAGCTTTTGGTGGACATGCTTGATGAGCTTCGTGCTTTGTGAGCAGATTTGGAGAGTATTAAACGTTCACATCCGTCACCTCCTTTTGATGATGAGTGAGTGCCCTTTGGCAATTCGTCATAAAAAGGAGGAGTACATTTGTAGAGGCAATTTTGTAGTGTAGAGGAGATTTTGTTGTTAGGGGGAGATTTTTTTTTTTGTTTTGGAGCTATGGAGCTTTAGATTGTATCTAGGTGCTTCATTGTGTATCTACATTTTTGGCTCATGATGTAATTTGGTTTTTGTTTTGGGTTGGGTTGTTCATGATAGGGGGAGATACTATGATGTATTTGTATATGTTTCTTGTTTCACATTGCTTATTGATTTATTTTTGAGGTTATTCATGATTATATGTTTTTATTTTGTGTTATGTGAAATCAAGAAGTTATTTTGTGTTACTTGTATTTTCCACACATGCGTTTATGTATTTATTAAGTGTTATAGGAATATACAAGTTGATTCAGTCGTGCTGCTGTCTACACTTGCAACTGATAGATAGTAGTTAGGTTGAATTTGTTGTGTTGGGCAATGATATTGTATTGGGCTGTTTTTTTGTAAACTTTGAGCATTATGTTTTAGTTTGTGTTTTGTCACGGATTTCCAAAGGGGGAGTTTGTTAGGTTCTAAGACTTTAGGTTGAATGTATTAGAACTTCAATTTGTAATATCGGCAAACCATGATCAAAACGTTTAGTCTTGTTTTAGACTTGCTCAAAGTGTGCTTAAGTGTAAAGTTGGAATCGAGTGTACTGCAGAATTTACTATGTAAATTTGTCTGACTCGATCGATCGAAAATTAGATTCGATCGATCGAAAATTGTGCATATTGTTTTTTTTTTTTTGCAGAATTTTCCAACTCAGCCCAAGCCCGTTTGATGTGTAGGGTTTTATGTTTTGTCCTAAGTATAAAAGGGAGAATCCTAGCCACGTTTTGAGGTTGCTCTTTATACTGTGTGTGTGAATCTTTTGTGAGATCTAGAGGTGTTTGCCTTCACATACACTTAGAGTTTCCAATCTCAAGGTTGATGTCGACAGCTTGGTGATCAATTCAGTTGCAGTTTCAAGAGCTTAAAGATATACAAGCGGGAGTGCTTGTGCTTGCTGGGAATCTAAGAAAGAAGTAGTCCGTGGACTCGGAGCTGTCACTTGGTCGTGGTAATAAGTTTCTTACTCGAGATAGCAATAGGATGTTAGTAATCTAAGTCGCTATTGTGTAAACTTCAATTCTTTCATAGTTGATTCGTTTTACCTTGAGGATAGCTAGGTTAAATCCTCCCCAGGTTTTTTACTGGTTTGATTTTCCTGGGTTATCATATTGTTGTGTTATTTATTTCTCGCACTTTACAATGATATGATATATTTGTGTTAACCTAGATCTGCATAATTTGACTAAGTAATCACTTGGCTAATTAACTAGGTTAATCTAGTTCTGTTTTAAGGGGTCTAAAAACATACAAATTATATATATATATATATATATATATGAGTTAGGTTTAAGTTATACCTAGTCTCTAAACATTATTACACCACTCAATATTTTTGAATTGGATGCAAATTTTGACAAATTTACCGTTGGATTACATTATCTTCGTTTATTCTTCATGCTTGCAAAATTTCAAAGTTATCAAAGATTAATAGTATTTTCATCAATTAATATTTTAAATTCAAGTTTTTTTAATTTAAAATAATGCATAAAAGATGAGTTTAAGGATCAAATGGTAAATAACATCCAGTTGACATCAAAATTGGCATGATTATTAAGAACATAGAGAACATGGAATTTAATGGTGGGATCAAAATATGAATTTTATAACAAGTTATTGGGTGGTGTAACATTGCTTAGAGTTACACAGAGTTACACCAGGTATAACTCGAACCCAACCTTATATATATATATATATATATATATAGTAGCTAGTTAAAAACTAAAACCTTGCAAAGCTTGTTTGTAAGAAACGTTTTTCCTTTTATTTTTACTTATTTATTGAGTGAAAAGGGGGAAGTTATATTTTACTACCCTAATCTATACTTCATATTATACTTTGCACTTTAAACTTTTCAAATGCATGTTTTACACCCTAAGCTATGATCGTTGTTACACTTTGCACCTGAAACCCCAAACTATGATCATTGTTACACATTGCACCTGAACGTTAAGTTTGCTATTAATTTGGACGAAAATTCAAAATTTGGTGCAAAGTGTAATCAGGACTTAGGAGTATAATTTAGGATGGTAAAGTGTAATTTCACTTTTGATTTTAAATGATGAGAAGATGTGCAATTATTTATTTTTATACTTTTCCATCCAAATTAACTGTAAACTTGAGGTTAAGATGTAAAGTGTAATTGGGGGCATAATTTAGAGTGCTAACGTGTAATTTTTCCAAAATAAAAGAGTAAGAGTAGCACCATAAGCACCTCACCTGGCTGAATACCAAAAGAAAAAAAAAAGAAGGGTTTATGGGCAGGGCACAAGGTTGAAAAAAAAAATGTTTTGAGATATTTGTGGAGGCGGTAGAACAACTTTAAAAAAAGATAGCGTTTTTGCAAAGTTTTCCTTCTTTGGCCAAAAATAAATGTCCATGCCCATTGCACAGTGCTTCTTTTTTGTTTTTTGTTTTTTTTTTTTCCGCTGCAAATGAATGCTCAACTTGAAAAGTCTCCCAACTCCTACAATCTCGCTTTTCCTATAACAAAACCAAACAAAACTTTTAGGAGCCACCATTGCTACGATCATTGTCATTGACGTTTACGTTTAGGGGCATTGCCATGGCTTCGATTATGAGTTTTACATGCTATGAACCTTTTGGAAATTGGTCTGACAAAAATTTTTGTTTAGTCCCCCCTCGAGTCTTTTGGTTGAATATTGCTGTTTTTAGAGTTTATTTGCGTTATGGGCACTGTTCCAAGTTATTTGGGAATTTGAGGAGAGAGAGTGAATTTCGGCAACACAGTTTCCGAAATTCAATCAAAAAGGTGGAGAGAGAAATGTTGGGCTGAATTTCGGCAATTACATTGCCGAAATTCTGCTGGCCAATTTCCCTCTACCCGTGGACGTGTGAGGGGTGCCCAAAAAAAAATTTTGCCCCCCTATTTCGGCAATGGCATTGCCCAAATAGGAGGAATAAAAAAAAAAAAAAAAATTGCCCCCCTATTTCGGCAATGTCATTGCAGAAATAGGAGGGGAAATAATAATAATAATAATAATAATAATAATAATAATAATAATACATATCTTAATTATAAACCAACAAACGTATTATGCAATATATTTTTTCCAAGTAATAGATGTAATAATTAATAATCACGAAGTAAAATTGATTATAAAAAGATCACAATAATACAATTTATTAAAATTTTTGTGGTCATATACTAATAATAACAACAATAAATAATATTAAATAATTTCAAAATTAACAAAACACATACATAAATTTAATTAGAAAGTTGAGATGCTTACCACAATCGTGAGAATTATAGAGTGATACTTGCAAAAAAAAAAAAAAAAAACACACAATTAGATAATAATAAATAAACACAAAATAACAACAATAATGTGTTTATTGTGATCTTTTTATAATCAATTTTACTTTGTTGTTATTAATTATTACATCTATTACTTAGAAAAAATATATTGTATAATATGTTTGTTGGTTTATAATAAAAATTATTATTATTATTATTATTATTATTATTATTATTTTCCCTCCTATTTCGGCGATGGCATTGCCGAAATAGGAGAAATAAAAAAAAAATTGCCCCCCTATTTCGGCAATGTCATTGCCGAAATAGGAGGGAAAATAATAATAATAATAATAATAATAATAATAATAATAATAATAATAATAATACGTATCTTTATTATAAACCAATAAACATATTATGAAATATATTTTTTCTAAGTAATAGATGTAATAATTAATAATAATAAAGTAAAATTGATTATAAAAAGATCACAATAGGGGGGCAAAAATTTTTTTTTGGGCACCCCTCACACGTCCACGAGTAGAGGGAAATTGGGCAGCAGAATTCCGGCAATGTAATTGCCGAAATTGAACCCAACATTTCTCTCTCCACCTTTTTGATTGAATTTCGGCAACTGTGTTGCTGAAATTCACTCTCTCTCCTCAAATTCTCAAATAACTTGGAACAGTGCCCATAACGCAAATAAACTCTAAAAACAGCAATATTCAGCCAAAAAACTCGTCAACCCTCTATCCCATGTGGATTTTTCTTGTCTCAAAAAGGTGACAAGAAATAACTTGTATATAGTATACTTAACTTGTATACTATATATTATATATTATATATAGTATACTTAATATACTATATATTATATATAGTATACTTAATATATATATATATATTATATATATATACTTAATATATACTTGAACCCAAATAACTTGTATACTATATATTATATATAGTATACTTAATATATATATATATATATATATCCTACTTATTCTATTATCATTTTTCACAATATTTGATTTTTCTTTCTCATTCATCTCTATTTTATTAATGTCAAAACCATCTTATTAGGAAGTAATTTTTAAGTATTCTTGGAGCACAGAGAATAATTCTCCCTCTTCTTACATTTATAGTTTGGTCTACTAATTAAATTCATAGCAAGGTTCACTATGAATATGAGAGGAGAGAGCATAATTTTTCTGTGCTCTGAGAGTACTTGAGAATTTTCACTTTTTAGGAATGATAAATACTTTCAACCTGCATTGCTTTGAGCTGCCTTGCTATGTTAAAATATAACCCACTTATTTCAAAATTAATAGAGAAAGAACTCTATAGTGCAATCACCCTAAGAACTCTAGGATCTTAATCTAGATACAACACTAACAAACTATACCTAGATTTTGCAATTGAAGTAGATGTATTAAGGTTTTATAAAATCGGCCAAGAGTCTTATAATTCAACTTACATTTCTTGGTGTTTCCTATGGAAACATCTAAGTTTCAAGTCTCTCATTTCTCAACTATCGAATAATAAAATAGAGAAGATTTTACAAGATTAAAGTAGATATTGAATACTCTATGGGTATATTTAATACGTGTGAATAGATCCTATAATAAAATAATTATTCATGTGGAATATCATTAGAGATATTTTTGTTGCATTTTCATTACTAACGCTCATGATTTGAATAGTTATACCTTTCTAAAAAGGCTAAAATAATTAACATTTTTTTTGAGATAGTTTCAATTTATGATGTTTGCTCCTATTGATAAATTTTATCATTAGACCAAAACACCAATCGATTTTTAGTGTAGGCGGGAATTGAACTTCAGAGACTTTACCAGTTGAGCTAGAACCCACTAATTAATGCTTAAAGCACCTGTTAACTTTAAAAATCAATATCAATAAACAAAAATTTTTCTATACACATAATATTTATAAAAATGAAAAATCTTTGAAGGAAATAGAATTTGAGATAGACGGATCCGTTCAAAAAAGCCTACCGAAAGCAACAGTGCTAAGAAGAAGGACGGTCTAAATGTACTAACAGATAACGGGCGGAATAAAGATCACGCCCTAGACGGATAGGAAGAGAAGATGGATGGACTCTCCATGGTGGACGGATTCCAAGTAGACAGATACAAGGTAAACGGGTGGCAAAGCCACGTGGCCTAAGTGGTCTCCAAAAAATCTCAAATGGAAATGTCTTGTACCCTACAGTTAACCCTAATCAACAAAATCTCTATATGGAAAGGATCTCATGAAATACGTGTATTTATGAGAATCATCTCTACAAGGAAACACCTTCTTCACCAAGAAATAAATGTCGATTTTACACTAATATAAAAACTCAAAACCCTCAGAAATCAAGGTACGCATAATTTACCCAAGCTTTAGCACTCTAGAGTGGTGAACATTCTCTAATTTAGCATTCGAAGGGGATTTGGCCAGTACCACACTGGTACTCTCTGTAAGGTCTTTTTCTTCTTTGTTGCGCAGGCTTGGTCAAGAGCATGTAAAGACTGTGCAGCTCATTGATGATTTTTTGACATCATCAGTTGGCGCTCTCTGTTGGAAATTAGACCAGAGGCCATACTACCGCTTCCCAGACAAAGAGTTGTATGACACTTACTTGCTCGATGGCAACCAACAATAACAGAGAGGAACCATGCATTACTATCTTTAAAAGACATGAACAAAACCTAGCTGCAGCGGTGGAACGCCTTATTAAGCAAAACCACGACCTGGAGGAACAACTGCTCCAAAGGGATGCTGAGCCCAACAGTCACGGAGAAGAGCAAGAGGGCATTAGCGCTGAAAGAAGGAACCGACAAGGACCAGAAGGCAGCAATGCTCCGAGCAGACAAGAGCGACAAGATACCATCTGTTGCAAAAACAGCACCGCCACACATAGTCATGGAGATGCAGATAATGAAGGAGCAGATGGACTTCATGGTAAATGCCCTCAGAGGATGGGTGTCATGCGACCTCAATGAGTTAGTCCACCGGACGGACTCACCTTTTACTGCACCCGTCACTTCGTTCCCCTTTCCACTGAAGTTCTGCATGCCACAAGTAGAAGCTTACAACTGGTCAAAGGATCTTTTAGATCACCTAGAATCATTCAAAACCCTCATGCACTTACAAGGCGTGGCGGACGAAATCATGTGTCGAGCCGTCCCGACTATGTTGAAGGGTCCTGCAAGGGTATGGTTCAGCAAGTTGATGCCCAACTCTATCAGTACCTTCAAGGAGTTGAGCGCCTAGTTTGCCTCGCACTTTATAGGGGGCACAGGTATAAGAAGTCCACTGCGTGCCTGATGAGCATCAAGCAATGGGAGGATGAGACTCTGAGATCCTACATAACCTGCTTCAATAAGGAAGCCTTCTTGATAGATGAAGCTGACGACAAAATACTCGTTGCTGCGTTCACCAATGGGTTATGGAAGGGGAAGTTTCTATTTTCCTTATACAAAAACGACCAAAAAACCATGTTGGATGTACTTTACCGAGCTACTAAGTACATGAATGCGGAAGACGCATTACTTACCTGAGAAGAGAAGCCTAAAAAGTGGGAAAGGCAAGAAGATGTACAGTAGGACAGGGGACGGAAGACAACAAGGACAGTTACCGATAGGACGGTAGGTGTTATAAGCCCCCGATTGGGAGGTTAGCAAGCTTCACCCTATTAACGGCCCCTATTAATCAAGTCCTGATGCAAATCAAGGACGAGGCAGCCTTGACATGGCCTGGCAAGTTGAAGGGAGACCTTAGTAAGAGGTCCAGAGACAAGTACTGTCGTTTCCTTTGTGATCATGGCCACGACACGTCTAAATGCTATGACTTGAAGCAGCAGATAGAATCCTTTATTAGACAAGGAAAGTTGCAAAGGTTCGTCAGCAAGGAAATGACGGACCCACCATAAGAGCAAGCTGCACGGAGGGAAAACGAGTGTCCTAAGCCACTCTTTGGAGACATAAGGATGATAGTAGGGGGCACCACAGCTTCCGATTCATCTAGGAACGCACGTAAAACCTACCTTAGGATGGTCTAGAATGTCCAACTAATAGGTTTAGTCCAAAAAATGGGATAGATCGACAACCCTATGATTGGGTTCACAGAGGAAGATGCTCGACGTCTCCACAACCCACACGATGACGCGCTTGTAGTGAACGTATGGATGGGGGACTATAACACTCACCGGGTCCTTGTAGACAATGGGAGCTTCGCTAATATCCTCTACTACCCGGCATTCCAACAAATGAGGATTGAAAGAGAATGGCTAGTTCCAACCAACGCACCACTTGTTAAATTTGGAGGAATAAGAGTATACCCCCTCGACGTAGTTACTTTGCCCATGACGGTCGGTGATTACCCTCAAAAAATTACCAAGAATGTCACATTCCTGGTTGTTGATTGCTCGTCCGCTTACAATGCTATTATGGGCCATCCTACCCTTAACTTGTGGAAGGCCGTAATTTTAACCTACCACCTGATGATCAAGTTCCCTACTGAGTACGGAGTAAGGGAGGTGTGAGGAGACCAAGGAGTGGCACGCGAATGTTACATAGCCATGTTGGAGATGGATGATCATTTACAAACTATGAGTATAGAAGAACAGCGGACAATGGCAGGGCCCGTGGAAAGGTTAGAGGAGGTACTCTTGGATGACTCTAGGCCTATGCAAACAACCAGGATCGGCACTCTCGATAGCCCACCCATCCGTCAGGCGCTTACAGCATTTCTAAGGGAGAACCAGGATGTCTCTTCTTGGAGCCACGAGGACATGCCCAAAATTTATCCTTCAGTCATAGTCCACAGGTTAAATGTATCACCCTCTTTTGCTCTTATCCGTCAGAAGAAACGGGTGTTTGCACAGGAACGAGACAATGCCATAGCAAAAGAGGTTCGTAAGCTACAAGAAGTAAAATTCATACAAGAGGTGCACTACCCCGATTGGCTGGCTAACGTAATGATGGTCAAGAAGGCTTACGGAAAGTGGAGGATGTGTATGGACTTCAAGGACTTGAATAAAGCATGCCCCAAGGACAGTTACTCACACCCACAGATCGTTGTCCTTGTAGACTCGATGGCAAGACGCTGGTTATTGAGCTTCATGGATGCGTTTTTTGGGTACAACCAAATCAAGTTGGACGAAGCCGATCAGGAAAAGACTTCGTTCGTTACCAGTCAAGGCCTCTTCTGCTACACGGTGATGCCATTCGGACTCAAGAACGTGGGCGCCACTTATCAAAGGCTAATGAACAATATGTTCGCACATTAGATTGGGAGGAATGTGCAAGTCTACGTGGACGACATGCTAGTAAAAAGCCAACAAGAAGACGACCATTTAGACAACCTCAAGGAAACCTTTGATACCCTTCGCTTTTATAACATGAAGCTAAATCTGAAAAAATGCGCATTTGGGGTGACAAACGAAAAATTCCTAGGATTCATGGGATCCCAGAGAGGTATTGAGGTCAACCCGGACAAGATACGAGCAATAATGGAGATGACGCTGCCAATAAGCATTAAGGAAGTACAAAGCCTTAACGGTAAAGTAGCCGTACTAAACAGGTTCATCTCAAGAGCAACGAAAAAATGCCGGTCATTCTTCCGCACATTGAAGAAGTCCTTCGAGTGGACAGCTAAATGTCAGCAGGCATTTGAAGACCTGAAATCATACCTGTCCTCCCCATCGTTGCTGAGTCCCTCCAAACCAGGGGAAGAATTGTTTCTCTACTTGGACGTCTCCCCGGCAGCTAACAGTGCAACCTTAGTTAGAGAAGAAGACAGGGTATAGAAGCCTGTATACTACACTAGCCGTGCGCTTCGAGTCACAGAAGAGAGGTACCACACGGTGGAGAAGCTCTCCTTCACATTAGTAACTGCAGCTTGTAAGCTCAAGCCATACTTCTAGGCCCACACTATGGTCGGCCTAACAGACAAGCTTTTACAAAGAGCAATGAGCAACCTTGAAGTCGCTGGACAAATGGCACTATGGGCAATTAAGTTAAGTGAATTCGACGTATAGTATCGCCCACGTACGGCCATGAAGGGGCAGGTGATTACTGACTTCATTGTGGAATTTACCAACATGGAAGGCCAGGGGGCAGGAGCCTGTCCCCAATGGAGTATCCACACGGACGGGTCGTCCAACAGAGAGGCAGGAGGAGCTGGTATAGTACTCCATTCCCTAAAAGGGGACGAGATCGAATGCATAGTCTGACTTGATTTCCCGACAACCAATAATGAAGGGGAGTACAAAACTTTAGTAGCAGGGTTAGATTTCGCCAAAGCAGTAGGAGCCACAAATGTGGTCGTATACTGCGACTTTCAGGTAGTAAAAACAAGTCAAGTAAACGGCAACTACGAGTGTAAGGGTGACGGATGAAGGAGTACCTAGAGCAAGTGAAGAAACGAACAAATGACCTTCAAGCGAAGTTTTTCAAATCCTAAGGGAGGAAAATGAGCAAGTCGATCGTCTTGCCAAGACTGCATCAGTAGAGCATATGCTTATCTCTAGTCAGGTACTATCTTTTGTTTAGATCTCACCATTAATAGATGCCGTCAGTGTGCAGGAGATAGGTTCTGAGAACAATTGGATCACACCATTAATCTCCTACCTAAAAAACGGCATGCTACTTGACCAATAAGGAAGCTGTAAGGAAATTAAAGGTTTAGGTAGCACGGTTCGTGCTAATTAAAGATGTCTTGTATAAAAGAGGCTTTTCCCATTGTACCTAAGGTGTCTTAGTTCCGAGGAGGTAGATTATGTCATGAGAGAAATCCACGAAGGAATCTGTAGGAACCATTTCGGATCACGATCTCTAGTGCACAAGCTGGTACGGTTAGGATATTAATAGCCTACCATGTAGAAGGATGCCCATGCATATGTCAAAACTTGCGACAAGTGTCAGAGGTATGGTAACCTCACCAGAAAACCAATAGTAGAGCTCACTCCAATGACGGCCCCATGGCCTTTCACTCAATGGAGGTTGGATATCATGGGCCCATTTCCAACAGCAATCAGACAGTTGAAATTCCTAATAGTCGGTATAGATTACTTCACTAAATGGGTAGAAGTCGAAGCCCTGGCCACCATCACGGAGAAGAACGTATGAAGCTTTGTATGGAGGAACATTATCTACAGGTAGACCTCAAAAAAAGTGTCCCTCAAAAAAAAAAAAAAAGATTTGGGTACTTTTTAGGTCACCTCTCTTTTTAGGTAAGTGGTGTGAAGTCGCCACTTATTTTTTTATTAAAAAAAAAGAAAAAAAAATTACATGATTGAATTATTCTTCTTCATTGATTGAATAAAAAATTACATAATTGAAAAAAAATTAAAAAATTACATGGCTTTGGGTCCTAGTTACAATCTACCAAAAAATAAAATAAAGACAAGGCTAGATCTACTTTACCAATAACCCAAATCCGGAGGTTAGTTTACGGAATGGAAAGGTGTTAGGCACCCATTCCACCCAGACAGAGTCTGGTCTTCTAGACTCTTGTGACCAATGTACCTTTTTATGCATGTCATGAATGATATGTTGAACATGTGACACCAAAATTGAATCACACAAATTTATTTATGAATGAAGTCTCTTCTTTTGAAAACAATCAGATCTGTTTTGATTGGTAAAAAAAATTTGATTTTGATTTATCAAAATACTAGATCTGTTTTGTAGTATGTAAAAAAAATGATTTTTGGAGATAAAAATTCAGATATGTGTTTGTCACATGAAATAAAGTCTTTTGATTTGGAAAATATCAGATCTGTTTTTTAAGAACTAAAAAAATGATTTTGCCGGTTTGTGAAAGGTCAAATCTATTTTTTGATAATAAGAAAAAAAATGGTTTTAATAACAGAAAAATCAGATCTGTTTTTATGTTAAAAAAAGAAAAATGAAAAAGATTTTTTAAGAAGAGAGTTTCACTCATAATTTAAATTTATGCAACATGAATTAAATAAAACAAACACAAACACAATCATGTTTAATCTTCTTCTTTATTTCAAAAATATGAATGCATTAAAAAAATCATATTTGTATCTAAGGAAGATACAAATCAATTTTTTTTGAATAAAAAAATGTTCGGATTTGCATCTAATGAAGACACAAAACAGTTTTAATTAAGAAATATCCAGATCTACGTGTAAGGAAGATGTAGATCCATTTTATTTTGAAGAAAAATTCAGTTCTACATCTAAGGAAGATGTAAATCTATTTTTATTTGGAGAAAAAAATTCAAATCTACATCTAAGGAAGATGTAGATCTGTTTTTATTTTGAGGAAAAAAGTAGTTCACATGCAGATTATTGATATTCAAGAAAGAGATTATAACAATTGCATAAAAAAAAAAATCATGCTTTAAACAAAACAATGATTAATAATTCATGTTATAAATAAAAACATTCATCAACATAAAAAAAAAGAAGCATAAAGAAAAGATAGGGTGGAGGAAACAACCTCTTGCATGAGCACTCTTGGTTCTTGAGAGGATTTTTTAGGGTTTAAAGAAAATTATTTAGATATCTTTGAAATCTAAAAACCCTAATTTAAGCAGTAAAACCTAGAGAAGGGATCAGAAAATATGAGCAATTTGAAAGCCTAAAACGTATGCCTCTTCCAGTGTAAAAAAAATGTGCTGAATTATGAGATTTAGTCTTTATTTATAGAGGCCAAAATACTCTAAAAAATAGGCACGGCCGATTAGGATGTGAAGATTCCTCATCGACAGAAGCTTGATTTGTCAAGATTCATTAAAGCTCGACACAAGTCTCGATCTATTGAGATTACGAGATTCAAATTATAGCCAGCAACGTTTTTATTCGAAAAGACTATTTGTTTATGGGTTTGTATAATCCTTATTGGACTAGGAAAGTCCAAGGTTTGTGTAAACCTATTTAGAATAGGAGAGCCCATTAAGCTCCTATTTAAAGGAGGTGGAAAAAGAAAAACCCAAACCCTAGAGAGTTTCATAAGATATTATTTTTAAAACCTTAGCCTCCTCCTACAGAAGAAAGAGTTCTTGCTGCGTTTCTTGCACGCCTTTGGGTTCTGTAACCAAGCAAAGTCTCTTGTATCAACATTGAAGATCTTATTGGTGCTTCTATGTGAAGCTACTGCAAATCAACTACAACAATCAAAGGGTTACTGTGGAGTTAGTCACGTACTTGGATTCGTGCAAAGGAGTAAGCCGCATATTGGGATCCGTGCATCGATTGGTTAGTTACGTACTGGGATCCGTGCATTGAAAAGGAGCAAAGTCTCTTGTATCAACATTGAAGATCTTATTGGTGCTTCTATGTGAAGCTACTGCAAATCAACTACAACAATCAAAGGGTTACTGTGGAGTTAGTCACGTACTTGGATTCGTGCAAAGGAGTAAGCCGCGTATTGGAATCCGTGCATCGATTGGTTAGTTACGTACTGGGATCCGTGCATTGAAAAGGAGAGATTGTCACTACAAAACAAGTCCAATTGGGCATTGGGATAAGGGTTCAACTGTTGGTTGGTATAAAATATTGAGATTCCTTTACTTGTAACCGCTTGTTTTGATAATAGTAGATTCTCGGGAGTGGTGACCTTAAAATCACCCGGTAGGGTTTTGCTTCGGTGGTTTTCCTCATTCATAAACAAATCACTGTGTCAATTTCTTTTCCGTTGCATATTAACTTAGTCGGTGATTTGTTTGTGCTGCCACATATATTGTATGTTAATCTGATTAATTAATCAACTTGACTAATTAATCAATTAATCTATCACTAGGGGTCAATAGACTTTTGGCCTGTCAACTCCAAAAGTGTTGAATTGGCCTTTGGACACTGAACACTCTTTCATGTTCGGGTGCCGTTTGGAATCCCTTCTAGGGTTTTTTGCTCGGTCCTTGTACCTAGACGCGTTTTCATCCTCTGTCTATGATTTTTCATCTCTTTTTTTTGGACAATTTAGGCTATTTAAGAACATTTATTTTGTAGATAAATACCCTAAAATAATTCTTGATAAAGTTCAGATTATCCAAAATTTTACTGTTATCCAATCATCCCTTTTATTCCTATGCATGCAATCCTATTTTAAATGTTAATTATCAACCAATCACGGAATTATTTAATTAATTTTAATTGCGTAACCAAGCAGAATTAATTTAAACTAATCATGTGTGGTCGACCTTACTTAGACGCAATGCATGCTGACCGTGCAAACTTGATCACGCGATATCTTTCGATTTGATAGTCCGATTTGAAAACTGGAAACACCGTTACGATTATTAGAATCTCAAGATCATTTTTATGATATGTAATGAATGACATGATGCATGTGATGCAATTATGATTTTTGGGGTACATAGATGGTCATTCTCCTTAATTAAATCATGGATGCAAAATTGAGTGTCTACAGTAGGTACGGTATACCTAGAGTACTGATCTCAAACAACGAGAAGCAGTTTGACAATGACTCGTTCAGAGATTTTTGCTCACAGTTAGGGATCAAGAAACACTACTCCTCATTCGCCCACCCTCAGGCCAATGGACAAGTTGAGGTCACAAACTGATCCTTGCTTAAAATCATTAAGACTTGGCTCGAGGAGGTAAAGGGTATATGGCTGAAAGAATTGCCAAGCGTTTTATGGGCATACAGGATGATGACAAGGACCCCTACATGAGAGACACCGTTTCAACTAGCATACAAAAGCGAGACCGTCATCCAAGCTAAGGTTGGACTCACAAGCTACAGAGTGAGAAGCCATGACGAGAGTAGGAACGATGAAGCTATGCGCTTACATCTTGACTTGGTGGATGAGGTCAGAGCAACGACTGAATAAAGATTAGTGCGGTACCAGAACCTCATAGCCAAGCACTACAACTCAAGAGTCAAACACAGAGACTTCCAGGTTTGGGATCTCGTCTTGAGAAATGTGACAGGCGCCACAAGAGATCCCTCCCAGGGAAAGCTAGGATCTAATTGGGAAGGACCCTACATGATCGCTTCATGGCAGAGAAAAGGAACCTACCACTTAGAGACGCTACACGGGCAAAAGTTGCACCATCCATGGAACACGGAGTACCTGAAGAAATATTACCAGTAGACAATGGCACGGACAACGACACTCCTCATTTCTAATTTATTTCCTTTTAGTTAATTTTTACTATCTACAGTACTTTGTAAGCCCAAAGGGCAGTTTTTCATTTTTCGAGAACAATTTCTGCATGCATATTTATCACAATAAGAAGAGTTATTTAGATATGTCATGTGTGTGTCTACAAAACTACATCTATAATTATTGAGTCCATAAGTGGACGGGTTCATCCCAAGGGATGATTTGAATTTATTAAGTCCACAGGTGGATGGGTCCATCCCAAGGGATAATTTGAATTTATTAAGTCCACAAGTGGACGGGTTCATCCCAAGGGATGATTCGAATTTATTAAGTCCACAAGTGGACAAATTCATCCCAAGGGATGATTGGAAATTATCAAGTCCACAAGTGGACGGGTTCATCCCAAGGGATGATTCAAATTTATTAAGTCCACAAGTGGACGGCTCCATCCCAAGGGACGATTTAAATATATTAAGTCCATAAGTGGACGGGTCCATCTCAAGGGATGATTTGAATTTATTAAGTCTATAAGTGGACGGGTTCATTCCAAGAGATGATTTGTAAGTGTTGTCCATAATTAGACGGGTTCATCCCAAAGGATGATTCGAATTTATTAAGTCCACAAGTGGACGGGCCTATCCCAAAGGATGATTTGAAATTATTTACATAAGTGGACAAGTTCATCCCAAGGAATGATATGAGATTATCTAGTCCTTAAGCGGACGGACCTATTATTAAACCCACGAGTAAACAGGTTCATCCCAAGGGATTCCCTAAAAATACCAAGTCCCTGAAAGGATGAATTCATTATTAAGTGCCTAGAAAGGATAAATTAGTTACAAAGGATACCATCAAAATGCTAAGTCTAAAGTGGATGGGAACATCAAAGTGAACAGGTGGATTTGCAAACATATATTTTCAAACATACAATCAAAATGCAAGCGACGGATATCAAAACATTATATAAGAAGGGCCCATAAAGGAAAGTAGTCTACATGTAAGGCCTAAACAACAATAGGCAATGACAGAAATAGCAAGAACATTATCCTCCCAAAAGTTCTTTAAAAAAAAAAATCTATTGCTGGTCAGCCAGGGTCTTTCCGTCTTTCTCTTCAGTCGACTGGTTCCCCCCAAGTCGACGGGCCTCATCCTCAATGGATTTGACTTAATCTTCAGGAAGAGGGCTCTCTCTGTCATCTTGAGGGTCAGGAGTGGTGTCATCCGCAAATAGTTCGTCAGTATCTCCTTGATCAATAGGATGGGCTAGGGTCTAGCCTTGGGCGTCGATGGAGATGTGGGACAAGTCCAGATTCGAGAAGGAGGCCTTGACTTGATGGAGGCAGTTGTCGAAGCTGTCAGCGAAGGAGCCCCCTAATTCGTATTAAAGGGCATCGGAGTTACGATACTCCTTTATTGCGTCCTCCTTAGCCCGACAGAGTTGCTACTTTGACTTGGAAACCTCATCCTCCTTATCATTGAGCACTTTTTTCAACAACTCCGTTTGCTTCTTCAACTCGTCCATGAGCTTTTTCGTCAGGCCAAGCTTATTCTCCTAGACCACCTTCCAAGCCTTCAGCTCGCTCAACTCCGCTTCCGTTGTCTCCACCTTCGCCCTCAGACAATCCACCACCGTCTCCTAAGACAAGCAACAGCTGATTGACCCTTCATCATAAGCACCCCCTGCAAGAATCAAGAAGTTAGACAAATAAAGAGACAGCATGATGGAAAGGAGAGAAGGATGGATATACATACCTGTGCAAGGCTGAAAAGACCTGTCTCCTCATGGCCTCGGTTGCATGGTTGCCTAAGTCCTCGTAGTCATCATCTTTGGTGATGGACGAAAGTTGCTTGAGTGTATACCGCGAGTCCTCATAGAGGAGGACGGGGCGCTTTTCAGTGACAGGACCCTAACCCGTCATGAGGCCTTTGCCATTCCCTAGACCAGACGGAAGAGGCAGCTTGTTTGTGTTAGGAATCTCCCCGACGGCTGACCCCGCTGCCACCTTGGGTTTCTTGGGGAGACGGTCGATCTTGTCTGACGGTTTCCTCTTTGTGGACGAGTTGGCCGGACCCGTTCCCTTGGAAGGCAAGCTTCCTTCCTGCTTCTTCCGTGCATCAGCCTGTTGCTTGATGAAAGTCCTCCTCTTCTCATCTTCCATTTTTGCATCAAAATGGACGGAAAGAAAGAGTTAGGTAAACTACTATAAATAAAAGAAAAAGTAATGAGCAACGGACTTACGTCTACGTATTTGACTATCATAGTGACGGGCAGCTGCGGTAGGTTTAGGACCATCACAATACCAATGGTTTGTGTCCAAGGTAACAAGGTTTGCCCGCGTCCTTTCTGCCAACTTGTTCCTAAAGATCTTTTCCAAAAAACTCCACTGCTCAAGAGTCACCTCTGTACGATCTCGAGCTGCAAAAAGGGGATGGTTAGGCCAACATATGACACAAATAATAAGAAACAAAATTTAGACCAGACGGATACCTACCAGACAGGGGCATTATACCCCAAGTTTTGTCCACAAGCATGTACTCTTGATCATCAGGGTGAAACATCCAGTCGTCCCTTTGAATGAAGAAGTACCGGTCTTCCAATTTCTATTTAAATCAGGGGTCTTGCACCCTAAGTACTAACTTCCTCGGTAGGAAATTGTATATACCCCTATACTGGGTGATCTCTGATGGACAGTAGCAGTGGAAGAACTCCTTCACCGTCATCTTACGCTCCCCCTTAGTCAAGACTCCATATAACACTTCTGCGCTAAGGAAGACTCTTCAGGCATTTAGAGAGATCTGGGTGATGGCCAGCCCTAGGTATTGAAGTAGACGGCGGTGAAAAGCACTTAAAGGGAATCCAAGTCCCGCCTTATTTGCTCATACACCCCAACGTCTTCAGCATCCTGCTAGTAGCACTTTCGGATTTGAAAGGCAAACGGATTGGGATGCCAACGGGAATCTAGTATCTTTCTCTAAGGGTCTCGAATTTTTTTTCTTGATGCTAAAGTTGAAGTCATTTACCATCCATAACAGGAGAATTAGAAACTCCCTAAGGCCATCAGGACCTATAACAAACTGGATGGGAGGTTTAGCATTGTCTACATCTTCACTATTTGAATCCCCACTTGAATCACCTTCTGATCCGATCACGTCCAAGTCCTCATCCTCCTCCATGGAAGGTGAGTTGGCAGACGGAACCCTTTCATCATAAGAGGTGTCGGGGTCATCTTGACCTAACGAATACACCTCATCGTAGCTCGCTCCTTCGCGGACACATGATTGTTTACTCGACGCCTCATTAGACATCTATCACCTACACATGACGGATAAACCCCTAAGACTCTACAGGTCTACATAGGCGATGGGCATGCAATATTTAAAGTGAATAGCAAAAAGAGAATTCAGTATAAGCCAACAGATACTTACTAGTTAAACGATGCAAAGAGGCAACAGAAACGGCGTGGCGAATGGTCACACTAAGTCGACGGTATGACGGTTTCTAGTAGGAGATGGTAGCGCTCTGACACTGGAAATTTGTTGTGGAAAGAAAAAAAGAAAGGGATGAGCAACATATATATAGAGGAAACGACATGGGAGACGAAAGGACGCTTCAGTCCGAGTGATCAGCCACTAAGAATGTGCCACGTGCCTCTCCTACATTAATGACCCAAGGCTAGCTTGTCAATCAAAGCGCAACTCCCTAGAAAATAGTTAAACCGACACTCCACAGGTCCACTTATGAAAATAGGCGACGGACCCATAGAGTGAAGGGGCAGCTGAAGGGGACAGAATTTGAGATAGACGGATCTGTTCAAAAAAGCCTACCGAAAGCAACGGTGCTAAGGAGAAGGATGGTCTAAACATACTAACAGATAACGAGCGGAATAAAGATCGCACCCTAGACGGATAGGAAGAGATGATGGATGGACTCTTCATGGTGGACGGATTCCAAGTAGACGGATACAAAGTAGACAGTTGGCAAAGCCACGTGGCCTAAGTGGTCTCCAAGAAACTTCAAATGGAAATGTCTTGTGCTCTATGGTTAACCATAATCAACAAAATCTCTATATGGAAAGGATCCCGTGAAATACGTGTATTTATGAGAATCTTCCATACAAAGAAACATCTTCTTCACCAAGAAACAAAGGTCGGTTCTACATTACTATAAAAACCCAAAACCTTTAGAAATCAAGGTACGCATAATTTATCCCAACTCTGGCACTCTAGAGTGGTGACCATTCTCTAACTTAGCATTCAGAGGGGATTTGGCCGGCACCACATTAGTACTCTCTGTAAGGTCTTCTTCTTCTTTGTTGCGCGGGTTTTGTCAAGAACACATGAGGATTGTGTAGCTCATTGACGATTTTTTGACACCATCAATCTTTAAAAAATAATTTCTCTTACACTAAAAAAAAGTCATAAAAAATTGATACCTAAATATTTATTTTAACCACTCTCACCAAAAGAGTTAATCAAATTCATCCTTCGTAAAGTCGAACTGTCCTTCTCCTCCATAATTTCTTTTTACCGAATGACCTCTACTTTTCCATTTGTCATGTTGCCATCTCTAGACCTCAATGCCATCAACCCCAACCTAAAAAGTAATCTAAAAAATCAATCTCTTCATTATCTTTGTGAATCTCTAAGTTTAGTTTCCAAATACATATATATATATATATATATATATGTTTTTTTTTTTTTTTTGTTGATGAGATGTGTTTGTTATTATGTAATTGAAATGTGAAAAAGCTTTCTTCCTTCTTCTTTTTTATTTGTAAATAAAATTCATATTGATTTGAAAAATGGGCAATGATATTAACTTTAAAGATGTCCATTCTTTTTTTATGAACGAAAAAATGTCCAATTTTAGGATAATTGACTCCCATAGAAATATAGATGTAATTGAATAAGATATTTAAAAAAATACAATTTTATTTATTTGAGATAAAAATACTCATGTAAAACTCAACTAGGAAAACTTGAACTTCAATCTTTGTCCCTCTGCCTGCCAGAAACTTACACCTGTAAAGTGATTATGCACAAAGTTTGTTTTTTCTTTTTATTTGGTATAAGAGATCAGTGCTTTACTGGTCCTTAATTTTCTGAAACCGTTAGCAATGGCCTATGGAAAGTTAGAAACACAGAATGACAAGTAAATGGTATGTAGTGAGGGAAACCTCTGTGAGGCCCTACTTCAAAAACTTGAAAGTTCAAAGACCCTAGCTCTCTCTAGGCCGGCTAGTTCCTTCTCACCTACTCTCTCCAGCTCACTTATACGCTATTATCCGCTGTGTTTTATGTTCCTTCCAGCGAGTACAAACCGAAAAAATGCATTTCTTTCAAAGCTATTCCTATTCACAAATCCAGCGCTTTTTTGCTTCAATGAAGTCCGCATCGGAGATGGGTAGTCCTATATTTATGACCCGTAAGTTTCTTACAACCAGAGCATAGGCACCATAGGTATCGAGTAGGTTTGGTCTCTTTTAACTATAAAACATGCATGTTGGGATTCGCAAAAATTAAAAGGCTGTCGCCAGAACCTATTCTTTTGGCCACTTTCGAAACCATTTTCTACATTATTTGTCCCAAACTTTTGGTTCTACTACAACCTTTAGCTCTGCACTAGCCATTCTTTATTGTTCTTAAAACCCTATTTTACTCGGTTTTTCTTTTCCTCTTATTACTGATCTCATAAATCGAAAATATATTGTTCAGCCATGGCTAATGGCTATTAGTGAGTTTATACTTTATGCTTTTTCACTGGTCTACCATCTACTATTTGATGTTAAAAGCTCATCCATCGCTAACATGTGAATTTCGACTTTATGCATGTTTTTCTTTTTAGAAGCCTTTCTTTTTTGGTATCAGAATCTGCACGGTTACTGTTATCTTTTTTGGTTAAAAGGATAAGCTATATCTTAAATTCTACTCCTACTTAAAATTTACATGTGATATTAGTGCCTTTACAGTTAATTAAAGGGACCACACGGAGAGTGCTCCACATTTTACTTTATGCATTAGTGCACGAAGCTCCCCATACTGTCAAGGCAATGAAAATAATATTTTCAACACACATAAATAAAACAATATTGATATTTGCAAATTTGTTAAAAAACTACATTTGAATTTAATTGAGTAGTTTCATTATAAAGAATTTTTTTTATCAAATCAGTTTATGTATTGGTTTAGAGCATTGAGGTGTAATTTCTTTTTTCACAGAATTATATTTCTGAGTCATTTTTCATTGAATGTAGTGTAGTCTCTAGGTGTGGTTTGGAAGTCGCGTTTCTGTGGCACGTTTGCTCGCGTTCGCGTTTTTTTTTTTTTTTTTTTTTTTTTTTTTTTTTTTTTTAAGCTGCAGTTGCTGACTTTTTCAGCAAAAATTACTGTTTATAAACAGTATTTATACTGTGTATATACTGTATATATACTGTTTATATATTTAAAAAATATTAAAAATAAATCTCACGATACTATTAACACATTTTAAAAATTATTTTGCTATAGTATTTTTAGTTTTCAACTATATCTAAACAGACCCAGCTATTTTTACGAATACACTATAAAAAATACAGACTTATACCGGCGTTTTCTCCCCGGCATTTTTTTTAAACCGCTATTATATGTCACCTATTACGCGGTTTTAGTGACTGCCGCTGGGCATTACTATATCAAACCCAGGGATTGGGCATTACTATAAAATACTCATTTCTATCTGTTGTTGATGTTGCCTGCGCTCAAACCCAGGGTTTGTGGAACATTAAAGATTAATCACTGACCAGCAAGAGCGGCTAATCCACTGGCCCAAAAAGGAAGAGAGGTTATTGTAAATTTGTAATAGCAGTTGCTTTTGTGGAAAATCTATTACTCCAAATTAGTTTAATCTCTTAGCCTATTTCTTTCACATGGTTAGTGGTCTGACACTTAAACCCAAGCTTAGATTTCACTAATTAATAAAGCCCAAGACTGCCACAATTTGGTTGGGCTTCGTCGTGCATAATTTCTCAGCGCTCATCAACATCAAAGTGCCGTAACTGATTGACCTCTATTAAATTTATTAGTACTTAATAGGCAGTTCTCTATTATTATTATTAGAATATTAAAATAACTTAAAATATTTTAAATTACTTGTAAGTGATGTAACATAACACATGTGGCCGATCTTAGCTAATTTGTTGAGGCTTTATAACTGACCCTATAATTTTAAGACTAAAGTTTTGTTGTTAATGTATAGTAGCTTTTATTTAAATAAAAATTATAATAGAGTATTAAAATAATAAAATAAAAAATATAATTTTTTTGGTAATTCAGTTTTAGACTTTTAGTTGAATTAATATTATGAATTTGTTTTGTTTTTTTGGTAAAATAATATGTATTTGTTAAAACTTTGGTTATATGGCTTTACTTGAAGCAAATTAATAATAATATCAACATTCTTATAATACACCAAATAGAAAAAGTACTTTACACACAAACACCCTCAATGATTAAGAAGTAAAACATGCCCTAATGAATGGTAAAACAAACTTTGATTTCATAATTCTTTTTGGATTGGATTGGTTTGGTTTGAAATTTGTTCTATAGTGTGGGTTTCATATTGTTGGAACTTTACTGGAGAGGACCACCATCACTCTTGGCATTGGAGCTGGGGATGGTGAGGGTGATGCCAAACGTTGAATTTGGGACAGTGGTGGGGGAGCCATTGACGTCGGGTGAAGGTGAATATATATATATATATATATATATTTTTTTTTTTATGACTAGGCTATTGACTAAGATTTAACTCAATAAATTGTCACACATGATATAATTATATTATTCATGAGTGAGAGAATCATATACATTGTTGATTTGATCCTCCCAGTGGATTGAACAATTTCTCCTAATTTTCATGAAATAGTGTTCGATTTGAAGATTAATTATCATTCATTTTATGGTGGAATGATATTTTAAATAACAAGTCACCACATACACTAATATTTCATAAGAACACAATCTATGCCATAAAATAGACATTTTTCATTACAAAGAAAATGGAGATTAGCAATTTTGATTTTTACCTTAATCACTATCTCAGCATGAAAGTTTGAGGTGAATGGTGATCTCATGTTTTCAAAAGTGCCATAGTTAGAGACTTAAGAGTAGTTTCACAAACATAATATTTTTAATAGTTGTTTCTTAAATCTGAAATTTAAGCCAAATGCTTCTCATTGGATCTTAAGAATCAACTTCGAATATCTTTCAGGATGAAGTTTCCTACCAATTTTGTACAAGTGGACCAAGAAGTCATTGGTGATTAATAGTAATATGCTAATATGATTCTTTTTAATAACCAGAAATCCTATATATTATGCAGCCTAGCAGCAAATACATAAGAAATTTATAGAAATATACTTGTTCCTTCACAAAGGTAGTTGCAATGTCTTCTAATAGACAATGTTTCCACGCAAATCATAAGATATAAATCAAATGGTGGAACATAAAAGGAACCAAAATAGAAACGACGGTATGTACCGTACCTCTTGACCTCCAATCTGCGTCTTGGAAAACCAAGTCATTTTAGGCCAAGAAAACACATTCCAATTCGACAAACTAAAATCAACTTTATCATCTCATTTTTGATTTGGCCCATGTCGTTCTCACATCAGATTTTTCCATTGCAATTTTCAAACCCTTCAAATCCGTATCAATTTTGTTCCTCGTCTTCTTCTTCAGCCGTGTCTTCCACATAAGATACCTCTTTTTTCCTCCTCCCAACATCACCCTCAAGCCACTCCGCCACTTCTATCATGCTCGGCCGGTTCTTGGGGTTACCATCAGTGCATCTCATTGCAATCATGACCGCCGATTTCAGTTGATCTCGACCAAAGTTGCCCTTCAACATTGGTTCAGCAATGTGATTAAATGCACCCTTTTGTACGTAGGGTGTGACCCATTGCACAATGTCACGCTTCACTCCACCAGGGAGTTTCTCTATTGCCTTTTTTGCACTGATTATCTCTAGAAGTGAAATACCAAAGCTATAAACATCACAGCTCTCAGAAACCTTGCCCCACATGGCATATTCAGGAGCCAAATATCCTAGGGTTCCCTTCACTCTAGTAGTCAGATGAGTAACACCTTCTGGTATTAGCTTTGCAAAACCAAAGTCAGCAACTTTTGCTTCAAATTCAGTGTCTAGGAGGACATTATTTGCCTTTACATCTCGGTGAATTATATGAGGATTGGCCTCATGGTGCAAGTACCTTAACAATAAGCAACATATATAAAAAAACAAGTGGGAGTTATGCTACGTACTAGGGCTGTAAATAAATCAAACCGTTCATAAACAATTTGAGCTCAACTCGATAAAAAGTTCGTTCATGTTTGTTTGTTTATAAAAAAGCTAAGGTTGAGCCTAAGTTTTAGGCTTGTTTAGTAAACAAGCCAAGCCTAAGCAAAACTATTTTTTTCATGAATAAGCTTGTCAGCTATAAGGCTCGATACAAAACAAGTAAAGTATAGACTCATTTATAAGTTTGATATGTACTTTCTAAATAAACTCATTACACATATTTTAATAATAAAATGTCTTATATTAGACCACTACCCTTTAACTTAATTTTTTACTTCTCTCTAAACTGATCAAGCACCACTTTAGACTTTAGTTACCTTTTAAAAAAAATTTATAAGTGGGCCACATATGGTCCTTCCTTATCCATTATCTAATGTAAAGTTATAAAACATATTAATTCTTTCTCATTCACAATAGTTACAAACAAGTCTTTTTCTAGTTCTTTATCATCTAATGTGGATATAAAAATTATATTTTAAACAATTGATGAAGCTATATAGATAACAAAGGATGAATGGATGAATTTAATTTTGTAAAGTTGCAATATGAACAATGGCTAATCATAGGTCGGACTAGAAGCATGATAAAATGAGTATGTTATTTTCTTATTTTTATTTACTTGATTTTGGGAGATTTAAGCATTTGATAAGATATTTTTGTTGGATCTCAAGCTCAAAAGCTTGATCTGAGTTCAAGTTTGAGCTTGATATTAAGTTTAAACTTGGCTTGACTAATGAATCAAGTCAATCTAAGCTGTTAGGACATATGTGATTTGATGGTAGGAACAAATGTCAATATTTTGTGTAGTTGGTTAATCTTTTGACAAAACACACTTTATTTATATTTGGATAGATCTAAGATGTGTTTAATACTTTAAAGAACATGTTGTTCAAGTCTAGTATTAAAGCCATGAAGATTGGACCAAGAAACAAGTGAAGAAAAGCTGTTCATTAAAATAGGACAGATAACTCGACACCTGCGGACAGATAGCTCAACAGATAGCTATCTATCGAGATTTAATGAATGAAACTCGACAGATTCTAGACAGATCAAGAATCTATCGAGGTTACGGAAATCATAATTTTCATATCTAATTTTCAGCTTATGCTTATGTATTTGTGTAGGGTTTCTTTTCTCACAACCCTAGACATATTTAAGGCTTAGTTTAGAGGCCGTCACATAAGAAAATACAAGGAGAACATATGCAAAAGTGACCGATGTCTTATTCTCTCTAAAAGAAGCTACTGCATTTTTTGCGTTTTAGGGTTTTGTAACCAAGTGCTTCTTGATCTTTATTGTTAATGAAGTGAAGAACTTTGCAGCCAACATTCTTTTTTCTCAAGTTGGTGAGTGAGTCACGTACTGGAATTTGTGCAAAGGAATTAGTCACATACTAGGATCTGTGCATCAAAAAGGTGGTGTTCATATATTAAAGAATTCAGAGGTTTTGAAGCGGTAGAAAATTTCTGCTGTAAGTTCATCTATAGGGATTGTAGAGTCTAAGGACAAATGTTTTGTACTAGATCTGAAACTTCTCTTTACTATAGTGGATTGCCTTTTGGAAAGGATTCGCCCCAGATTTTTAACTGTAAAACTAGTTTGTTTCATTGGTTTTCCTGGGTTATCATATTTTGTCTTATTTACTTTTCCGCTATATTTATTTTTGACATGATATTGATGTTTATTTGTTTTAACAAGTTTTATTTATAATAAATCTAATTAACAACTTGGATTTAAAATTTATTAATTCTATCAACCGAGGTCTAAATTTCCTAACACAAGCCAAGCTCAAACCTTTTAACTTTCCCACAAGCTTAAGCCCAAGTCCAAACCCAAACCCAAACAATATTTTAGGCTTGTCTCAAGCTCAAGCCAAGCTTGAGCACTTTAATTTTTCCAACGAACCAAGTTTAAACATGCACTACTCGGCAAAACTCGGCTCGTTTACAGCCCTACTAGGTACCTAATAAAAATTCATAAAATTTCCCAATTAGTATAAAAAAAAAATTTTGAAATTGCACATTGTGGTGGAGCTATATGTAAGATGGTAGGCTAATTTAAAAATGCTGTGAAATTATTATGAATTTTTATTGTGTTAATAGCTTTGTTGGATAAGTATTGCAAAAGTCAAGTACAATTTGGGAAACATCTAATTTTTAAGAACAGAATTCAAATTAATGTATTAATTTTCATGATACTGTGGGAAACAAGCATGCTACATAAAATTTCCAAAAGAATCTCTGAACAGTTTCATTTTTGACCGGTCTGTATAGTTCAAAATTAGTGGGTTTTAGTAGAATTCTTCATAAGTAGCTTGATCATTTTTTTTTTTTTTTGTTCCTCCCAAAAAAAGAGGTAATAGTTACTTACGCTAAACCTTCTGCTGATCCAATGGCTATTCTCATTCTCCGAGGCCAATCTAGTAGACAATCTTCAGCAAGTTGGCCACGCAAATGGGTGATCAAGCTGTGATTAGGCATGTAATCATAGACAATTAGCCTCTCATCCCCACCAGCGTAAAATCCCCTCAAACCCAAGAGATTCTTATGCCTCACCCTACCAAGAATTTCAACTTCCACAGCAAACTCCATCTCTGCCTTTGCGCTCATTGCCTTTAGTCGTTTAACGGCGATCTAGCTGTAAGAACAACTTGGGCAATTCAATATTTAAAAAAAAAAAAAAGAAAAAAAAAAAAAGTACATGCTTGTCTTGCATGGCAGACCATACAAAATCTTGCTTATTTAAGAATAATGTTTAAAGTTTTTGAGACAAGTAATAATTTTTACTAATTACCTCAGTGCCTTTACTTGTTCGACCCCAATAAACACTTCCAAAACCGCCTTCGCCAATTTTGTCATCCTGATGGAAGTTGTTTGTTGCAAGAAGTAGCTCCTTAAGAGAGTATATATATATATATATATATATATATATATATATATATATATATATATATCCCATGGATATTCCCTACTCTTGCTTTCACTTAAAATTAAAAAAAAAAAAATTATTGAAGTATTTTGGTTATAACTATAACATGGATTTATTAACATAGCAATTGCATAAGAATATAACAAATTAACCATACCTGATCTCCCGATGTTCTTCTGGATAGATGCAACAAAAGCATCTCCAGAAGATCATCTTTCCTTATGGGAGGAAAGCGGAAACACAATAAAGACAAATTGAAATGGTGTATATGCAGTGGGAGAGAGTGAAGAATGAAGAAAAAATTGGCTGTTCAAGCAAGAAGAAAGCAAAAATTTCGGAGACTTCAATGCAGAAAGGAAGGAGTCTTATGGTGCAGACAAAAGGCAGCCTTGGAAGTCAAGGAATTTGTTGTTTAATGTTAAGAATAGGCTTAGGCTGTTCACAAGAGGCTCTCAAGTTTCTGAATTCTAGTGTTTGTTTGCTTTTGAAGCTACGTTTTTCCTTCGGAAATGTCACATTTTATATTTTCATATCAGGCATTCTTAAGGATTATTAAATAGTATATAGTTTATTATGAATATAATTTGCCTATCATCACTTCTCTTGGACATATAAAATTGGGATGCACTAGGTAGGACCTTTACTATATTCAATAGATAACTAACTAGGAAAGTATGTTAATATTATATGCACATTTGTAATTAAAAAAAAAAAAATGAAAATTGACACCATTGTCACCTTTGAATATGGCACTAACACGTTGATCCAACCTTCCAATCGGTAAGCGGCATCGACGGTGGAGTGCAGCTCCAAATTGACCAGAGAATTAGCTGTGCCCAATTGATTAAAAAACAAGAAAAACCCACCCAATCTATTTGTATCCTCTAGGCTCTAGCGGTCCTATAGTTTAAGGTGTAGTTCCCATAAAGTAACTGTATTTTTTTTTTTCACCCTAAGAAATAAATTAAGCAATTATTTGATATGATATGTATCCATTACTTGAGGGTAAAATATTAAATGAAAAAGATTTTTTTTTTTTGAGAAACAAATGAAAAAGATAATGATAAGGGTTTATTTATATATTTATTTTATCTTTAATATATATCTACACTAGAGATTGATAGTTTTATTATGTTTTGTTTGTTTCAACAACAATGTTTTTTAGAAAATGAGTCATTTTCAAATAAGCGTTTTCTATAAAACTATCTCATTTTTCAATGTTTGGTGGCAACTTTAAATGAGTTGAAAAACAACCTCTTAACTTCTTTTATTTAGCTTGCTGTAAGATAGAGTTGCTTTCCAAAAAAATTTAATGAAAAACAATTTCTAAAAATAAGTCATACTTTTTATATTGACCAAAAATAGTTTTCCTTTTACTTATATTTTTTTATGCTACCAAACACTGAAAAACAAGAAAAATTATCTTTACACAAGATTTTTTAAATAAATAAACAGAGCGTTAATATGGTTAAGGAAAAGTATTAATTTATACTAATGGTGTACACCTCCTTACACATCATGTTCACGTTTCACACATGGCGTGTATGGAGTGGAAATTGTTTATATGAAACAATCATGGTCCAATAAAGAAAACCTTACTTTGAACTCTCTCTCTCTCTCTCTCTCTCTCTCTCTCTCTCTCTCTCTCTTTATTGTTATTATTATCTTTTAACATACATAATATTTATTGGTGGCAATATCCACTATCAAAATACAATTAGTTAAAAATGTAATATTTTGTTAGGAAAGTCATAATTTAAGAGGGTATGAACTTATCTATTGTATTTATACAAACTTTAAGATGTGAAGTATCATTTATCTAAATGTCATTTCTTGAAACATTGAGAGGGGACAAGGGGGAAAGGAAAGAGTGTTATTTCATTAAGCCTCAAATAAGGTCGATGTAATTTAATTCATTAATTTTCTCTTTAGTCCAAGTGCTTACCTAGCTTATTAGCAAAACTTCAAGCTTTAACTAGGAGAACTCAAATCTGCGCGTTATTTATTTCTCTAACTGGGCCTCCATTATAGGCCTTTTTGTTCCCAGTCTTATACAATTGCTTGGTCTTACATTTTGGTTCAAATTTTTATTGGGTCAAAAGGCTTAGTTAACCTTCTCTAGGACCAACCAAAAACTCAGGCCCATCTCAGTGAAAGACCCATGGAAGTCTTTGACAACACCATTGAAGTAGGCCCATTTTGCTACAAGAGTAAGACATTGGGTTGACTGCGAGTTTTTGACATTTTGTTCCACACCTCCCAATTTAATCTATAAAAACCGAACCATTTGAATTACTTCAACAAGGAGAGTTGAAGTACAAATACACGTATTAATTTTGTAAAATTAACAAAATCCACTAAAAATAATATCTCTAGAAATTTAAACCTACTTTCAGATGTATTTTCACAATTTTCCTAAGGAAAATTAAAAAAAAAAAAAGCATAAATAAATAATTTTTTTATTTGATCTCTCAATTACAAATCATTTTATCCTAATTGAAACAATATCATTTTTTAAAAATAAATATAGGTTAAATTCCACAAACCGCCCCTAAGGTTTGTGATAATACCAACTAAGTCCATAATATTTTTAAACCTACCAATTTCATCTTAAAAAGACAATTTTGTCCCTAAACTTAAAAAAAAAAATAAACGCCGTTACTTTTTTTTTTTTTTTTTTTTTAATTTCCTCTCCCTTTCTCTTCTTTGAGTTTCTCTATCTCAGAACCCTCTCTCTCCACAACGCCGAGGCCGTGAAGGACCTCTATTCCTGCATGATGCCGACGTGTCCCTCGCCCTCAAGAAGACAAGTTGATCAAAGTTAAGCTCGAGGCGCTGTGGACCCGATTTGTCTTCGGACCGGACCAGGACCTCCGTGGTGAATGGGCTGAGGAAGAAATTGAAGAATTCGATGGAGAGTTTCAATAATCTCTTGCAACAGATCTCATTGGAGTATCGGGAAACTGTACAACGCTGGTACTTCACCGTCACCGGCAAAAATCAGGCGACAAAACCGTTGACCTTCTTATTTCCACAAGTCAGCTTTTATTTTAGACACTTTTCGAATTTTCTGTTGAGATTTTTAGGAGATTTTATTGGGAATTTTCAAAAGGATTTATGTGTGTTGTTTGGGTTGGATTTTTGCTGTTTTTTTTGGGTTTTTTGGGTGGGTTTTGTTGGGATTTTTAGGAAATTTCATTATGAATTTACAAAAGGATTTATATGTTATTTGGCTGAGATTTTTGCTGGTTTTGGGTGGGTTTTATTGGAATTTTTGGAAATTTTATTGTAAATTTACAAAGGGATTTATGTGCTGTTTGGCTTGGATTTTTGCTTGTTTTTCTGGGATTTTTGTTGGGATTTTTAAGAGATTTCATTGGGAATTTTCAAAGGGATTTATGTGTGTTGTTTGGCTTGGATTTTTGCTTTTTTTTTTTTTTTTTTGGTTTTCTATTGGTTTTGAAAGAGATTTTTATTGGTAGTGTTGTTGATGCCGGTGACCAACTCATGGGCTTCACCGTGGCTAAGGTTCCATTATAGAGAGAGTTCTGAGATGGAAAACTCAGAGAAGAGAGGGGTAGAGGAAATAAAAAAAGTAAAGGCGTTTATTTTTTTTAACTTCAGTGACAAAATTGTCTTTTTAGGATGAAATTTGTAAGTTTTAAAATGTTTTGGACTTAGTTAGATATTATCACAAACCTCAGGGGTGGTTTGTGAAATTTACCCATAAATATATTAGTTGGAATGTAGACACGTATCATGAGAAGCAAGATTAGGTTAAATGCCCTATAAGATGGTGGCTCACTTGGCATAATGATTCATATCTTTGTTAGAATAATTGTTAAATAATTCATCATATTTTTTTATAATTTAAACTTTTAGGACAATAATAGTTCATCATAGTTTTAAAATTGGTGATCTTAAGTTCAAATTCAATCTCCACTTCATCTCTCATATAAAAAGTTCAAAATCCTACTGAGTTTTAATGTTGTTTCTGCTCTAACTTCATGTTGAGTGTTGGATTTTACTTATTACTTGGGATTTTAAATCAACAAGTGCCGGAAAGTATTATTATAACGGTTAAATAATTAAAATTAAAAATTTTAATTGTTTAAGCTTTTGCAACAGGTACCAACTAGTGGTTAGTAATTGTCTTTTTGTGTGTGTTTTTGGTAAAACTACAGCCCACAAAGGCCAAGAAGGTTTCAACTTTCAAGTAAAAGCACAAGTACAAGTACAACTAATTAAAGAACAGAACAAAATTGCAAGTTGAGTGTAAACCAACCCATGCACCTAAAATTCCTGTGAGATTGCTCGAGTTTTTGAGTTAAAGAAGCGACCTTTTATCTTTAAAAAGCTAGCTAGGTTTAAGAGCTCTTAAGGTTTTTCTCTTGTAACTCTGAATGCTGAAGCAATATTATATAACTGTTACAAACCCAGAACTAAACCTTCAAAGAGTGAAAAGAATATGCAGTAGGTTAACAAATTCTCCATTAGCTTTTGAAACGGAGGAAATGATGGAACTGCGTCTAAATAACACACCTTAGTGTCAAAAATTGCTATGGTCTAGAATGAATATTGTTACATTTCAAGGGCAATAAACTGCCACAAAAATGAACTCACAGATATTCTAAGTCTCTAACGTCAAAATATAAATGGGAAGAGAAGCATAAAGTTTAAGCTTAAAGGGTTTATTTTGAACAAATACTAGAAGCTGAAGCTACTATATAATTCCTGCATTTTTATTACCTATTCTCATTGTTCAAATTATCATATTATTTATAAAAAAAAAAAGAAACAAAACAATATCCAACAAAAAATAAAACTTCTAGACATTTGACAATTGGAATTATGTACTTTATAATTAGCAGAAAAATGATCAAGGGTAAGAAACTTTATTTTTTATTCTTAAAAAGAGAAGACCATTATGAAACTTGAATATAAGTCGTACCGGATTAACCAATGCTGTCCCCGCCCCTAACAAAAGGATAAATTTAATTACTTTGCATTAGAACATAAATTTCATATTTGATGCCTTTTAGGTTTAAGATAATTATTTCATTGTTTTTAATACTTTTTAGGTCAAATTAGGCTCCTATTATGGTTAGATATTAATTATGATTTATTTTAGAATATATTACTTTCTTGTTTGTCAAGTTTTTCTGAGTCTTTAAATAAATCTTCAAGTCTATAAAAAATTTTGAAGAATTGAGATTCAGTTTAATAAAATTATTGAGTTTTCATTATTGTTTCTCTAATAGATTCCAGATTCATTTTCCTTATGAATTCGAGAGTATCTTTTAGAAACAAATGTGTTTTGATTTTTATTTTCTAGAAATATAGACATGTTCTATTTTTTATTTCTTATTAATAAATGTTGAGGCTCATTTTTTTTAAGCCCAGCAAGGGGAGTAAGCCTATAATATCAGAAAAAAATAATCAAAGAATAAAGCCCAATTAAACCTAAGCGGCAGGAATAGGCCCGTAAAACAAACAAACGGGTCTCGAAGAGCTAAATGGGCCTGAAAAAGCCCGGAAAGATAGAAATAGCAAACCATGGGCCACGGATGTAGAAAAGTGAGTATGGGCCATACTCATTGTGGCAAGCCCAAAGTAAAGAAAGTATATGGAGCCATAGTCTATGAGCTCTAAAGGAAATGAAAGATAGTTGGGCCGCGGAAGCTCAACAAGGTAATGAAGGCCCATGGAAAGCACGAAATTGTAAGGGGCCAAGGACGCCCCAAAGAAGGATGAGTGGGATACGGGAGCCCACGGACATACATGACAATGAAGGCCCAATCCTGCTGCATAACTGTCTCATCAAAATGGCGCGGCAGGAAACAAACGGAAAGGTCACATATGCAAAGGCCCACAACCAAGGGCGAGCCCAAATCACAAATAGAGGACCAATAAAGAGATAACCCATGCCACAAAGAAGGTAGATGCCCAAGCCGCAACAAATGCCTGACCGGCAGACGAAGTTTGGACGGACGTGGGCACGCGCAAGGCTCAGGGCTCACCGGCCTGTACCCAGCCAATACAGGTGAAGGTGGGCCACGGGTCAGAGGTAAAGAGGGTGTGGTTTGGCGGAGGGGAGAGGGAGGAACCCATTTCGGGGCTTCCACTTAGGCCACTTTCGGGTGAGTGTCCTGCTATGTCATCCTAGCAAGACACTCACCCGGAAATGGCAAAGCTGAGTTGGAGCCTTTTGGTGCATGCCAAGAGAGAGAAAGAGTGCTCTGCCATGACAGGAGAGAATGCCACGGCAAGCTAACAAACAAAACATCCTTGTCTTTGTTCGGAAACGTAGCACGCCGCGGCCAGCGCAGGAACGTGGCGCTGGCTAGGTGCCTGACCAACCATTAATGGTCAGGCGAGTATACGCATCAGACAAAGACGGTTACAGGGGTAAAAGGGTAAAGACAATACACCGGAAAATATTATATAAAAGTGCTCTCTGTGCACGAAAGGGGAGGAGGCCAACTAAGAAAGGAATCGAAGGGAAAGAAAGAAAAACAGAGTGAGAAAGAAAGAAAACAGAGTAAGAAAGAAAACAGAGTAAAAAAAAAAAAAGGAAGAAGAAAACGGGCATGCACCAAAGTGGGTTGTTGACTCCTCTCTTCCTCTCGAAAAATCACATCCTTCATTTGCTTACATTTGGAACAAAGGTCATCTAGGGCTATTTCTTCAAAGCCATTAATTTCCCCTTTGAGAAATTAGTCGCATTGAGGAAGTGTTGTCTTCTTTTTGGCTTAAATTCCCCTAACACGCTACGGCAGACTGGGAGTCTCACCAGCTTGCCGATACCCTTTATCCTTTTCTTTCTTCGTAGGCATTCATTTTAAGTTTATTTTATTGTTATCTTTATGTATTCATCCCGATATCCCTTCATTCAGAGCGTGGTAAACATGTTTTATTCCTTATACTCATAATATACTTGCCTGCGGCAACTGTTTAGAAAGGATTCGCTTGCCACAGTTATACGACATAAGTTATGTCAGGGTAAGGCATGGCTTGCGCACAAGCCGGGCCAGGGTGAGTTGCAACTGGGTCGGTTCCGACTTTCCAATCCAGAACATATTGGGCTTATTGCGGCAGGATGAGATGATCCAGTCCATTACCAATAGAATCAGCCCAAAATACCCCTTACAATAAAATACCTCGAAATAGGAATATTCACTACAAAAAACGGGGCCTTTAGGCCCCGTTTTTTTGGGCCGCGTTTGCAAAAACTCGGCCCAAAAAGGCCTGAAGCCGCGTTTTTTAAAAACGCGGCTTCAGTCCTTACAATGGGCCGCGTTTTTGTAAACGCGACCCAACAGAAAGCCTGAGGCCGCGTTTTGGACGCGGCTTGAAGCTGTTTTTTTGAAGCCGCGTTTCCAAAACGCGGCTTCAGTTTGAATGGGGCCGCGTTTTTCAAAACGCGGCCCGTGTTTTGCCTAAAGCCGCGTGTCTAACACGCGGCTTTAGGCTTTGGGTTTGTGTATATCATTTTGTGTATATCATTAGGCCCGTGTTTTCCCTCATAATTTTTTGCTCCAGAACAAAGTTTGTGTTCATCGGATCGGAGATGGAGGACTTTATCTCCGATCCGATCGGAGATGGAGGAGATCGGAGATCGAATCCTCCATCTCCGATCGGATAGGAGATGGAGGAGATCGGATCGAAGGAGATCGAAGGAGATGGAGATCGAAGGAGATCGAAGGAGATGGAGATCGAAGGAGATCGGAGATCGGATCGAAGGAGATCGGAGATCGAAGGAGATCGAAGGAGATGGAGATCGAAGGAGATCGAAGGAGATGGAGATCGGAGATCGGCTTCCATCTCCGATCGAGGAGATCGGAGATGGAGGATTCCATCTCCGATCCGCGATCGGAGATGGAAGCGCCTTGGTGTTCGGAGATGGCTGGGTTTGTGTTCTTGGTGCTGGGTTCTTGTTCTTGGTGCTGGGTTCGTGTTCGGAGATGGATGGGTTTGTGTTCTTTGTTCCGTTTATGTTCTTGTTAAATTTTAGTGTATGTATGTTCAAATATTTTACTGTGTTTATGTTTTTGTTCAAATATAGCATGTTCATGTTTATGTTCTTGTTCAAGTATAATGTGTTCATGTTTAAATTTGCTAGGTTTTAATTTTTTGCTGGGTTTGTGTTCATGGCATGAATTTTAATTTTGGGTTTGCTTTTTGATGTGTTTGTTTGTTTCAAATTTATTTCTTTTTCATTTATTAGTTTTTTTTTTTTCAGACAAATATTGCGTTGAAAATTAAAGCAATATTATATTTATTGCTTTAATTTTCAGAATTATTTTTTTTAAATATTTTTGGCAGTAGCCGCGTTTAAAACGTGGCCTAAGGTAGAATGGTCTTAGGCCACGTTTAAAACGTGGCCATTGACCTTGGTCTTAGGCCGCGTTTGAAACGCGGCCATAGACCTTGGTTTTAGGCCGCGTTTTTAAAAGTGCGGTCATAGACCCATGAGGCCTATAGTCGCGGGGTTTAGGCCACATTTAAAAGCGCGGCCTAAAAAAGCGCGGCCATAGCCTATGGCCGCGTTTTTCAGACCTTAGGCCGCGTTTTTCAAACGCAGCCTAAAGTCTTTTTTTTTTGTAATGATTAATGAAAATTGGTAATGTGTTAACTAATTCTTTTGTAAAGTAACATGGTGGAAAACTGTCGAAATGTTAGCATCACAACTTTATCGTTAGTCATAATAGTTGTTTTATTATCATTTTGATTCTTTTAATCTTTGCATTCAGTGTGTGTGTATATATATATATATATACTTACTCGTAATAGAAGAATTTTATAATCTTCCTAGATTGAAATCTAATATCTTGATTCTGACTTGTTATTGAATTTACCATTATCATTTGACCTCATACTTTTACTTATATCCCTATTCTTTGTGACAAAAACTTGTTCTTTGTGTCATCAATGCCCACATCTTTTCCCCTAATTTTGTATTGAATATGTTGTCTTTCACATCACTCGACAACAACACCATTAAAATCAGAGTTATAAATGATACCACCAAAGTTTCTTAACTGTTAGGAAGAGGGCTCAATGGTTGCAAACTTTCAATGCCTGTAACTCCTCATCTAATGTTATCTTCATTGAATAAACTGATTCATCAAAGTCTACAATTCACTCAAATACTCAACAACAACTATTCTCCCTTTAAATTCATAAATTCACAAGCTTCCTAATTAACAATTCTTAATTTTGAGAAGTCATTCGCTCGTACAAGCTCTCCTACTTTTTCAAAGTGTATAAACACTAGTATCACTTGCAATGTGATGAAACGTGCAATCATCTACTCATGACAAATAAACCTGATAGTTTTCCTATTCATCTCTTTCCATCCTTTTTTACATTTCTCCTTTGGATTGGTCATATCACCTTCAATAGGCTCAGACAAATCCTAATAATAAAACAAATCCTCCATCTTAGGCTTCCAAACAGGATAGTTTGGAAGTTGGAACCCATTAATTTATCATGGTCTCAATTGTCTCTTCCGTCTTATTTCACATAATAAAACACACACTAGCTAGATCAGCTAAGCTTTGATACCACTTATTGGGCCACAATCTAGCCTTGGTATATTAAGAAATTCAACAAATGATTAATTTCAATTCCAGATATTCTAACTAAAATTACCAAACCAAGATTTCAAACTACTCCTAAGTAAATAAGTTTTCTATGTGAAGGGAAAAACCATAGGATTAAATTTGAATAAATCAACTATAGCAAAATCAATTACATTAGACTCTAAAGTTTATGTCTAAAACTTGAGTTTAGAACAAATTCATTAATATCACCTTTGTAGAAATTAATATAAAATCAATTAAAATCTTCACTTACTCTTAGTACTTTTTATTAAGATAAAGTATCAGAATTTTTTGCTAAATAATAATTACAAGAAAAATCAAAAGAAAAATACAGTAGATAAGGTTGGGAGAGACCATGCACCTAGAGAAAGATTACAACCAAAAGCAATCCAAAATTCGTGGAGAAAAACCAATACTATCTAGCAAACATTTCTATATTTTCCAAGAAAATCAATACAATTTGGTAGATATTCTTATGCTCTCAAAAAAGAACATTACAATCTGATCTACCTCACAGAAACCAAAACCAGATTTAGAAGAGAAATCCCACTTCATTGTGAAGATAACAGGGCTTGGTGCCAAGAGTAGGAAACCAACAGCACTAGAGAATCCATGTAAAGATCCAACAATCAGGTGCTAAGGAGCTCAAATCCAAATAGGTGTGAGTCAAACTTGGTCCACAGACTCCCTTTAAGGGTTTATAGGGTGGCTCAGCTGCCACCAGTGGACAAGACACAGCAGATCTAGGCTGGCACGTATCCACAACAAAGATGGAGAAAAACACCATTGAGGGCGGCGAGAGAGACACAAGGGTTGAGGAGGGCTCATGTAGAAGCTAGCACTTGCAGTAGAGCTATGGAGGACTCAAACACATGTTAGCACCTTGTGCTCATCGGGAAACTTTCTCTCTCTTGTGAAAGAAAGAAGAGTTCCAAAAATTCCTTTCTTGATTTTGCAATTACTTTAAAGACTACAACTCTATGTAATTGTGGCTCTCAAAAATCTCTCCTTAGAGAAACCCTTAATTTTTTTTTCCTTGGGTGTGTGACAAGTAACAACTAAAAAAACTCTTCTTATTTTCTTTGTCCTCTCAAATGCACATCACACTATATCTATTTTTTTTTCTTCTCGCTAGCTCTGTCTGGCTCTCACTGTTTGCCTTTTTTCTTTCTTTCCTGATGGCACTCTAAAACCACAAATAAATTCTGTTAATATAAGAAACCTCAGTGACCTTTTGTTTTCTCCTAAGCAAATAAGCAATCGTTTGTCAAATGCAAAAAGCATTAGGCCTACTTTTGCCGGTGATGTGGGCCACTGACTTATAAACTTGTCTTGTGTGGGCTGGACTTTGTGTCCGTACACCCAATAGAAAGATCGTTAACAATAATATCGACTTACCATCAAATGAAGTACCTCTGCAAGTTATGATTTGAGTTTCCAACATAGTCTATTCGCTATAAGTTTTTATACCAATTACATAATAAAACATGGCCATTTTAGCGAACATAAACTGAGACAAAATAATTAACATGCATGCAATAGTGAGTGAGCTCTTGAAATGATAGCCAATTAGCTAATTAATTATCATGCCAATAGCATATTTTCTAGATGAGGCTGAACTATTCCTCCAGAAACAGTTTCTAAAAGGTTTTACAAGATATCTCCAACTTTAAAGATTCCATTGAATTTCTTCACAAAACAAAAACCCTTAAAAAAATGTGAAAATTCAAATACTTTCAATGAGTTAACCAAGTTTAGGGCTCATATCAAGGGAGTGGTTCTCAGCCAGTGGATACAATGTCACTTTCAAATGTATCTCGATGATAAGATGAGATCATTCAATTTCTGCTGCAACCCAGACAGATCAAGGCATCCCAAATCATTGCCCTGTAAATCAAATTGGACAAACTCAGGCAAAAGTTTCTGGCCGTTTGGTATTTCCTAATTTCATGGAAACCCTAAATCTAGAAATAAATGAATCATTATCAAACGTACGTACCTTGGATTGAATAGAGTAAATTAACCTTTCATTTTCTCTACTCCAAAAACAGTGAACTACATCAAGTCCTTCTCTGAGCAAGATTTCAAGCACTTCCGATAGAAGCAAACCTTCATTGACATTGGTTGTTACTAAAATTTGCACCCCATCACAACAAGGTTGGACTACAACACTCAAATTAGATAAATTTTTAAGCTCATTCCTCCTCACACTCAATTCTTGGATCTTATTCTTCAGGTATGTAATATAGTTCATGGCCTCGTTTGTGTGATCAGATACCGAGCGCTTCCCCTAAAAACCCACCAAAACAACAATTATGCAAAGCAAGAAAAAAACGATACATAGCCATGTCTTGACAGAACATTGAAATTCTATTAAAGTTATGTAACATATGAAGGAAGAAAATGAAGGTTCATGAATCCTAACCTGAATCATTTCCATAGGGAGCAGTGACCGAAGTGATGCATTAAGAATGGCCATTTTCTTTCTTCTTTGTCTTTCAGTGTCCCTACGCATGATCTTCTTATTAATAATAGTATTTGCTTCATCATTGTATAATATTTGATGTGTGAGGCATTGATCCGGTACTTGATATTGTGGCATTCTATCTTCTTGGTTGGGAATGGATGAGAATTCCGACACCACCTCATCGCTTTGGTGGTAGGGAAACATTATTGGATGAAGACTACTGTTGCTTCAAACTTTTCCTCTTTGTTGTTATATATTATATATGGAAGCTAAAAGAATTAGACACCCCTATTGTTATATATAGAGGTTCTCAATGGTTTTTTTTTATGGGCCTATCATCAACTTGCTAAGATTCTCTTTACTCTCTTCGAAGGCCAAGGCACAAGCAAGGTAAAATATAGCATGGGAATGATGTTAAAGTTCGTTGTGGGGCTATCTATTTTACTTTTGTAGCGAACAAATTCCTGCCCATTTTCTTTCACATTTGGTTGACCAACACTTGTCGTTAATCGACGCAGTGAGGATCGGACATTATTGGGCTCGGCAAATTGACACGAACCTGTAATATAAACCACATGGTTCAAGCAAATAGAACATTAAATTATTGCAAGGATTTTTTTAACGCACTAAGAACTATAGAATTAAACTAATAAAATGGTAACATGTCAATTTTTTAATTGCTTTTCCCAACCTTAAAGACACTTTCAGGTAGCGTTTCTCATTCGTCTCCTAGTTTTTATACTATTTTTTTAACTGTGTTCCTCGTTTTTGGTCCATTGCTTTAAGTTGGGGATATGTGGATATATATCATTGGTGATCGTTCATCAAAAAAAAAAAAAAAAAAATCATTGGTGATTGGTTTCAAGAATGCAATGAACATGTAATAGACTGGAAAAGCATGAGAAATAATTAATTATTTGGAAAAGCCAAACTAAGCACCTAACCCCCAGCTTGGGGTTGATTATCTTTGATGTGTTTGTGTAATTAAACACATTAAAGTACTAATTCTTTTTGATAATTGAACACATTAACTAATTCTGCAGATTTTAAATAAAGCCCAAAAGCCTGCGAAATATTTAGGATTTAAATCTAACACTGCTAGGTATAAAGGCAAGACCCTAATACACATTTTTCAAGACTTGTGAGTTATTTTCTGTAAGATCTGAGTGGTCCTGTAACCTTCTAACTCAACAAGCATCCACCGTAGATTAGATTGATATTGTGTGAACCGGTGGAGATAAGTTGCTACATATAAGATCAACTACTACTGATGATCTAAACTTTTGAGTGAGATCTCAAAATCACAAACCGGAGTATTTGTGTGTAACAAATTCAAATAGAAAAATCCATGGATTCGGAGCTGTGTGGTCTCGTGAGTAAATACTACAAGAGGTAGAATTAGATTTAGGGAAAAATCTATTGTAAACACTTCAATTCTATTTAGTGAATTTGTTGCCTTATGGATTGTTTAGGTTATATCCTCCGTAAGTTTTTTACCTTGAAACTGGACGGTTTCATTGGTTTTTTTTGGGTCATCATAACGCTTGTCTTCTTTACTTTTTCGTTTTATGCGATATAATTGTTTTTGTTTAACCTAAATCTGCATAATAAACCTAAGTAACTACTTAACTATTATATTAGGTTAAGCAATCTAAGTATACAAGAGTCTAAGGGGCTGTTTGGTTTTTTTTTTTCATCGCTCATCACTCCTTACTTAATTTTCGTCACTCATCATTCATCATTTAAAATACTCCAATTTTCTATACCTGCCTGTTTGGCACACTTTACTCAGTTTCTCATCACTCAATTTTTCTACTTTTTGTGGGACGCACGGATTGACTTAGTGCAGCTTTTACTTCTTCTTCTTTTTTTTTTTCCCCCTTCCACCCCTAATACCCAAACCCACCAAGCCCAATGAAAAAAAAAAAAAAAAAAAAAAAACCAAACCCAGAAACACAATGTGAAAAGGAAAGAAAAGAAGAAAAAAAAAAAAAAAAAGACGAAGAAAACCAGACCAGACCAGACCCAGCGTGAAAGGGAAAAGAAAAGAAAAAGAAGAAGACCAGTGTGAAAGGAAAAAGAAAAAAAAAAAGAATGAAGAAGACCATCCAAACTCACCGAACCCAGTAAAAAAAAAAAAAAAAAAAAAGGATGAAGAAGACCAGACCAGACCCAGCGTGAAAGGAAAAAGAAGAAGAAGAAGACTAGTGTGAAAGGTAAAAGAAAAGAAGAAGAAGAAGAAGAAGAAGAAGAAGAAGAAGAAGACCACCCAAACTCACCAAACCTAGTGAAAAAAAAAAAAAAAAAAAAAAAAAAAAAAGTCAAAAGTTGCGACTGGCCTTTAACCGTAGGCCCTTTAATGTGGGTGTATTTACAAAAATGCCATCATAACTTTGTTTCTATAACTTGAAAATACCTAAAATATGTTTTCAGTTTTCATAACTCATCACTCAAAAATCAGAGAATTGAGTGATGGAAACAAAAACTGAAAACAATGGCAAACACACTTCTTAGCCATGAGACCCACATATTTTGAGTTATGACTAATGAGAACAGAGTTATGGGTGATGGAAATTGAAAATCCGAACACTCCCTAAATCACAAACAAAAACCTCTCAACTATACACAGCATGGACGATAATTCTATGCTGTTCACCACATAAGAATTATAATTAGAATCCCTCGCGGACGATGGAATTACTTTATAAACTGTATGGTGGTGCTGAATAATGCATTGTCAAAGTAAAACTTGTATGCATGTGATATTTGTTCAAAAAATACAAGAAAGATCGGGGGACCTAACACAATCGTTGTGGTATATATATGTGTCATTAGTAAATACAGATTTTTCTATGATAGTTGTCTAGATTCAATGTATCATCACTACACTGTGCTACCATTGTAGTAGAATATACATGTACCATTATACCATGTACTGTTGAACTTCTATACTTTTATCGTACTTTAGAGCATCTCTAGCAGATTTTTCAAATTTTTGTATTATTTGGAGAATGAACAATAATTTTTACTTTTTAGCTATCCACTTTTTCAAATACACTTTCCAATAGATTCTTTATCTCATTCTCTATCTCATTTAAATATTATTTCTTTATTCATTCTTTTTTTTTATCATCATTTATTCTTCTTATATTCATTCCCAATAATTATATTTTTCAATGAAAAGTATTATATTCACAACATTTTTCGCAATACTTTCACAAGAATCACATCAAAATCTTATGTGAAAAGTTATTACTAGTTCTAATTTAAACCCACCGCTGAAATTATTTTTTTACTCACCAATATTAACTAATAACAATCTATTACTTAAAATTTATTGTGAAAATATTGTGGTAGCATTTCTCAATTAAGATTTTTTATTTTTTATATTATTTTTCATTTCATTCAATTCATTCTCGTCTATACGTTTTCATTTCTTTTTTTCATTTTCTTTTTTCTTGTTTTTCTCCTCCACACACACGTGTCTAGCCTATCTCTACCCACCCACCCCTTCTTTTATTTTCTTCTTCTCCCTCACATTCAAGAACATTCCAGCAACTCTCATTCTCTCTCTTTTTTTATTTTTCTCCAGCTCTCTCTCTCTCTTTTCTTTTTTCTTTTTTCTTTTTTTTTTGAGAAGCAACGAAGAGAATGAGAGAAAAAAAGAAGCAACCGAGATGAAAGAAAAAAAAAGAAAAGAAGCTACGGAGATGAGAGAAAAAAAGAAGCAACGGAGAGAATGAGAGAAAAAAAGAAATCCGAAGGAGAGAGAAAGAATTGATATAATAATAGTTGGTATAATTTTTCAATAAAAAAAATTCAATTGCTAATGTATAGTAGCCCATCAGATTTGATGAGCTATTGATCATGAGCAAAAAAATTCAAGGTTTAGAGAATCTATTGGAGACCATTTTTTTTGGTTTCATTCTCTATTATAAAGATTATTTTGCTTTTAGCTACACCATTGGAGATGCTATGCCTATATATATATATATATATATATATATATAAACAACTCATGTACGGTTTTTATAAAAAAAATTTTCAAAATAAATGATTAATATGGGCAAAATTTGTCAAATAATATGTTTTTAGAAAAATTTTAAGAAAACAGCACACGAAAGAAGTTATTTAATTAGTTAAACTGTTTTTGGAAGTCGAGTTTGGCAAACTCAAGTTTGGGCTGGAAGTCAAGTTTGACAAACTCGACTTCCAAGCAGGACCAAGCAGGATGCATCAATATTGTTTGGAAGTTGAGTTTGTCAAACTCGACTTCCAGCCTAAACTCGAGTTTGCCAAACTCGATTTCCAAAAACAGTCTAATTAATTAAATAATTTCAAACATATGCTATTCACCTAATTTTTTTTCTAAAAAAATACTGTTAAGCAAATTTTGCTGATTAATATGTGTTCTAAGGGCATATATTAATTAGACTCATTTAATTAAGTGAGCAACCACTCAGATCAAAATATTGAGAAAAATATTTGGATTGTAAAAAAAATTACACAAATTCGGCCACAACTTGTGTAGCTGCACACCTACACAGCTCAAAACTTGCCATATGCGAAATGTGACCAGAGCTGTATAATTTTTTGTGGGGTTATAGGTACTCACATGCCTGACACACACCAGCAGCATCAGGATGCGTGTTCTGTGTGCCATGTGTCACAAACTGATATTGTCACATTTCAAAATCTGTAGCTGCCACATCAGCTCCACAATGTCAGCTTGCCACGTCAACTACTATGTTAGCACCATGTCATTAGAGGTGCACATCACTCCACGTCATCTACCGTATTAGTGGTGGCCGTTGTCCATTGACTTTAATAATTGAGTGTTGACTTTGACCTGGGCGCACCTTTCCCAGTTTTTTGGGTTAATATCAAAATTTTAGTTGGTTTTAAAATGACATGAAATAATATTCTCTTTCCGTCTATATTGTTAAAATTTTAAAATATAATTAAATAATTAAATATATTATTTTTTAACAATTTAAGTTTTTGGGACAATTAAAAATTTAAGTTCTACTCTTCTTTTCATTCAATCTCTTATCCCACCATTTACAATCAATAATTTAACGGACGGCTCTTGATTGGGAGAACTATGATCATAGGGCTCAAGTTATGTGCTTTTCCTCAAAAGCCGTAAGCTAGCATTCATCCAAATTTTTCCTCTATCTCTCGTTATTATATCATTTACCTTTGCTAATTTAGGGTTTATTTGAAATTCGTTTATTTTGTTAAAATTAAAAATTTTTTGCTGAAAGTATTATAGATAAAGATAAAAGTTAGTTGAAATATTACAGTGAGATCCATAAAAAGTACCAAAAAGTGCAATGAAATGAATTCTACTGTACTTTTTGATACTATTCATAGGTCCCACTATACTATTTCAGCTAATTTTTACTTTTATCTACAATACTTTCATAAAAAATTTTCAATTCCAACAAAATAGCGAATCTCAAACAAATTCTTAATACACACATCCTTGATGGTGTGAACTATAATCTTTAAGCTCAAGTTACGTGCAGCTTCCGCAAAGGCTGCAAGCTTTGGCTTTATGTAGCTGGAAAACGTACCACAGTGTTTGGTTGCAAATGGAAGAAGAGAAAAGAAAAGAAAAGAAAGGATTAAAGGAAAAAGAAATAATAAAGAAAATGTTTCATTTGTATATGTTTAGAAATAGGGAGGGGAAGGAAAAAGAAGATATTTATATATTTTTTATTTGTTTGGTTTGCAAAAGAAGAAAAAAGTGTTTTTTCTACCTTTTTATTAATATTAGAGCATTAATATTAGGTGTTTTATAAAAATGTCATTTTGACATATTAAAAAGATATTTTATCAATTTTAACAAACCCTTTTACAATATACTATTTACCATATTTTCTATTTAAGATTCAACACATTAAAATAATATAACCTGATGAGGATGATTTTGCAACTAACCCGTTACGAAGTAAAAGGCGACGGTCGTAAATAAGGTCGTCAGCTTCACGCGAGAGACAACCTTATTGTAAAGTCTACGGCTCCACCCCAAACCTGACGGCAGCATCTTGGGCGTAGCAAGCCGAAGGTAGCAAGCTGAAGGGGATAAGCTGACGACCCACATACCTGACGGCTGCATCTTGGGCATAGCAAGCTGAAGGTAGCAAGCTGAAGGTAGCAAGCTGAAGGGGATAAGCTGACGACCCCCATACCTGACGGCTGCATCTTGGGCATAGCAAGCTGAAGGTAGCAAGCTGAAGGGGATAAGCTGACGACCCCCATACCTGACGGCTGCATCTTGGGCATAGCAAGCTGAAGGTGGCAAGCTGAAGGGGATAAGCTGACAACCCCCATACCTGACGGCTGCATCTTGGGCATAGCAAGCTGAAGGTAGCAAGCTGAAGGGGATAAGCTGACGACCCCCATACCTGACGGCTGCATCTTGGGCATGGCAAGCTGAAGGTAGCAAGCTGAAGGGACAAACTGACGGCGGGGCGAAGCTAAAGGGACCAATACATGTCTTGTCATGCACGCCACCACCTGGATAGATATCTTGCACTCCACGCAATGGGGAATGGCCCCGGTGAAGAAAGGATTCCGTAAAGAACACGCATTAGGGGATGGCTCCGATCAAAGGTTATCTCCTCGGACACGCCAAAGCCCCGACTCTACACCACTATAAATACCATCGACCCTCATGAACACAGGTACACAAAAACTTCCCCAGCTCTTGTACTATAAGGTCGCGAGCGTTCACTAACTTAACCTTCGGAGGGTCCTTGGCCGGTACCACACCAGTACTCCTCTTAAGGTCTCTAGCTTTTGTGTCGTGCAGGTTTCACCATCGGGAGCACGTGAGGACCGTGCGACTTACTGACGATTTTTGGCATCATCAGTTGGCGCCGTCTGTGGGAAACGTTTAAGCGACTTTTAAGGCCGTGCTATCACTTCCCGGACAAAGAGTTGCATGGTACTCACTCGCTCGATGACGACCGCCAACAACATTCAAGGAGACAAACCACGCACGACGGCGCTTGAGAGACAAGTCCAAACTCTGGCCGCCGTTGTGGAACACCTCACTAGATAGAACCAGGATTTGGAAGGACAACTGTGCCAATGGAACACGGGTGCTAACACCCAAGAGAACAACCAACATGAATGCGGAAGATGGTAAGAACTAGAGAGCGACGGAGGACCAATGCTCCAAACCACCCGCAGGGAAGTCCATAAGCTTCACCTCACTAACTGCCCCAATAAACCAGGTGCTGATGCAAATTAAGGATGAAGGAGCCCTGACCTTTCCTGGCAAGTTGAAGGGAGATCCTAACAAAAGGTCAAGGGACAAATATTGCTACTTCCACCACGATCACGGCCATGACACAGCTGATTACTACGACTTGAAGCAACAAATAAAAGCTCTTATTGGGCAAGGAAGGTTGCAGAGGTTCGTCAGCAAGGAAAAAACGGAACCACCATAGGAGCAGGCTCCCCGACGGGAGAACAAGCGCCCCAGATCACCCATAGGAGATATAAGAATGATTATAGGAGGCATCGCGACTGCTAGGTCGTCAAAAAGGCCCGTAGGACTCACCTCAGGATGGTTCAGAACATCCAGCTAACGGGTCCTGTACCCGAGATGGCATAGATTGGCAACCCCTTCATCAGATTCTCGAAGGAAAATGCACGACGTCTTCACCACCCACATGACGATGCACTCGTCGTTAGCATACAAGCAGGAGACTATAACTAACGCCAAGTTCTGGTTGACAATAGCGGCTTAGCTGACATCTTCTACTACCCCGCATTTCAACAGATGGGGATTGGTAGGGACTGACTAATTCCAACTAATGCTTTGCTTGTTAGCTTTGGAGGGACGAGGGTAATCCCTCTTGGTGCCGTCGCTTTGGCTGTAGCCGTAGGCGACTATCTCCAGCAGATCACTAAGAATTTAACATTCCTCGTGGTTGATTGCTCTTCTGCTTACAACGCCATCACAGGACAGCCTACCCTCAATTCGTGGAAGGCTATAACCTCGACCTATCATTCGATGATTAAATTCCCTACTAACTATGGAGTAGGGGAATTATAAGGAGATCAGGTGGCTGCACGCAAGTGTTACGTAGCTATTATGGAAATGGGCGACCGCCTCCAAGCCATGAGCATAAAAGAACGGACAATGACAATGACAGACAATTATGGCTGCACACAAGTGTTACTTCTTGATGATTCCTGACCAAAATGAACAACCAAGATTGGCACCCTTGCAGACCTGACGGTTCGCTAAGCGCTCACAACTTGCCTCAAAGAAAATTGAGACCTATTCAGCCATGAAGACATGCCAAGAATCCACCTGTCAGTCATGATTCACAAGTTGAATGCGTCACCTTCCTTTCCACCCGTCCATCAGAAGAAACAAGTGTCCGCCCAAGACTCGGCTTGAGGGGGCAAAGACATATGGCTAGAGGAGTTGCCCAGCGTATTATGGGCATACCGGACGACGACTAGAATCCCCACAGGAGAAACTTCGTTTCGACTGGCATGCGAAAGTGAAGCGGTCATCCTAGGCAACATCAAGGGCTCACGAACAAGATGTTCGCACGGCAAATTGAGAGAAATGTCCAAGTCTACGTTGACGACATGCTAGTGAAAAGCCGAAGGGAAGAAAATCACCTGGAGGATCTCAGGGAGACCTCCGATACTCTTCGTTCCTACAACATGGAGCTTAATCTAGGCAACTGTGCCTTCGGAGTGACGACGGGAAAATTCATAGGATACATGGTGTCCCAGAGAGGTGTTGACGCTAACTCGGACAAGATCCAGGCTATAATAAAAATGGTACCTCCTAAAAATGTAAAAGAAATACAAAGCCTTAATGGCAAGATTGCAACACTTAATAGATTTGTCTCCTGAGTAATAGATAAATGTCTACCATTCTTCTGCACGCTGAAGAATTCTTTTGAGTGGACAATTGAACGTCAGTAGGCATTCGAGGACCTGAAGGCCTACCTTTCTTCACCACCGCTGCTAAGTCCCTTACAACTGGGAGAAGAATTGTTTCTCTATTTGGCTCTCCCCGGCCGCCATCAGTGCGGCCTTGGTTGGAGAAGACAACAAGGTGCAAAGGCCCGTATACTACGCCAGCCGAGCGCTTCATGGTACAGAAGAAAGGTACCCTCCAATGACAAGCCCCTATGGCGAGCGACAAGCAATCCTAAAGCTGCCGGACGTATGGCACTGTGGGGAATAGAGTTGAGCGAATTCAACATGTAATATCGCCTACGTGCTGCCATCAAGGGACAAGTGGTCGCCGACTTCATTATGGAGTTCAATGACGCGGAAGGCTAGGGGGCAGGATATCCCCAATGGAATGTATACACGAACGGATAGTCCAATAAACAAGCTAGTGGAGCAGGGGTCGTACTTCAATCTCTAGAAGGTGACGAGATTAAGGGTAGAATCCGTCTCGACTTCCCTACAACTAACAACGAAGCGGAGTGTGAAGCCCTAATAGCGGGACTAGATCTCGCCAAAGCAGAAGGGGCCGCGAATATAGTTATCCATTGCGACTCCCAGGTCATCACAAACCAAGTGAACGTTGATTATGAATGTAAAGGCGAAAAGATAAAGAAATACTTGCAGCAAGCAAAGAGAAGGATAAACAAGCTGCAGGCCAAGGTTGTTCAAATTCCAAGAGGAGAGAACGAACAAGCCGACCGTCTTGCCAAGGCCACATCAGCAGAATACATGATCACCCCCGACAAGGTACTCTCTTTTATTCAGCTTTCACCACTGATAGGTGTCGTCGATGTACAGGAGATAGGTTCCAAAAGTAATTGGACCACCCCCTTAATTTCCTACTTAAAAAAACGGCACGCCGCCTGACGGGAAGGACCATACTGAGTTACGTCTTGGCAGAGAAAGGGTACCTTTTTCTTTCCTTTTTGAAATTTATGCAGAGCTCGGATTTTTATTCAGTCTCTCATATACTATGTCAAGTGCTCAACCTGAAATCTACATGGCATAAGAGCGTCAGGCACCCAAGCCGACCACTCAAAAGCCAACCTGCAATCTACAAGGCATAAAAGCGTCAAGCATCAAAGCTGACGGCTTAAAAGCCAACGACAATCTACAAGGCATAAAAGCGTCAGGCACCCAAGCCGACGGCTTAGAAGCCAACCTAAAATCTACAAGGCATAAAAGCGTCAGGCGCCCAAGCCGACGGCTTAGAAGCCAGCATTCTAAAAATCTACAAGGCATAAGAGCGTCTAGCGCCCAAGCTGACGGCTCAAAAGCCAACCTAAAATTTACAAGGCATAAAAGCGTCTAGCACCCAAGCTGACGGCTTAAAAGCCAACGACAATCTACAAGGCATAAAAGCGTCAAGCATCAAAGCTGACGGCTTAAAAGCCAACGACAATCTACAAGGCATAAAAGCGTCTAGCACCCAAGCTGACGGCTCAAAAGCCAACCTAAAATCTACAAAGCATAAAAGCGTCTAGCACCCAAGCTGACGGCTCAAAAGCCAACCTAAAATCTACAAAGCATAAAAGCGTCAGGCACCCAAGCCGACGGCTTAGAAGCCAGCATTCTAAAAATCTACAAGGCATAAAAGCGTCAAGCCTCAAAGCTGACGGCTTAGAAGCCAACATCCTAAAGTCTACAAGGCATAAAAGCGTCAAGCCTCAAAGCTGACGGCTTAGAAGCCAACATACTAAAATTTACAAGGCATAAAAGCCAAAGGCTTAGAAGCTAACGGCTCTAAGGCCGACGGCCAAAAGTCGACGACAACATCCTAAAGGCTAAAAGACCATGGAACAGGAACTAGTCAAGGATAAGAGCTGACGGCACAATGACTGACGACCCAAAAAGGGTGAGACATAAAGACGTGTCAAGGCCAACGGCCTAAGGAGCCGACGGCCTCAGCTTAGAAACCTACAGTACTATCCTAAGCGGCCACGCTAGGCAAAAAAAAAAAAAAAAAAAAAAAAAAAAAAAGAGCAAAACCAACGGTCCTAAAGGTGGACGGATCTACTACTACGTCCATAAAGCGGACAGATCTATTACTACGTCCGCAAAGCGGACGGATCTACTACTACGTCCACAAAGCGGACGGATCTACTACTACGTCCATAAAGTGGACGGATCTATTACTAAGTCCATAAAGTGGACGGATCTATTACTACGTCCGCAAAGTGGACGGATCTATTACTACGTCCGCAAAGCGGACGGATTTATTACTAAGTCCACAAAGTAGACGGATCTACTACTAAGTCCACAAAGTGGATGGGTCTACTGCTAAATGGACAGGTCTACTGCTAAGTGGACAACTTCATCCCAAGGGGATGACATATTATCAAGTCCATAAAGTGGATGAGTCTACTGCTAAGTCCATAAAGTGGACGACTTCATCCCAAGAGGATGAAGTATTATCAAGCCCACAAAATGGACGAGTTCATCCCTACGGAGATGGGTTAATGTTATTGCTAGGTCCATGGGAGGACGAGTTCATTATAAAGTTCATAAAATGGACGAGTTTACTAAGCAGACGAGTTCAGGCCATGAGGATGCCTCAAGGCTATAAAGTCCATGGAAGGACGAGTTTACCATGGATAGGATCATCCTAATTTTCCAAATACAAACATCTCCGTGCATACAAACGGGGAAAAAGGCACGAAAGACAAAGCAACACGCTCGTCTAGAAGCGGAACCAATCAGCTTGTACCACGTGCTCAAGCATTTAATAAAGGCAGTTCGAGGCATCACACATGAATGACCTTTCTGTGACGTTAACTCCATATCCCGTTGGCTAAAGCTAACGAGGCTATGGAGTTAGGGGGCAGCTGATGAGGATGATTTTGCAACTAACCCGTTACGAAGTAAAAGGCGACGGTCGTAAATAAGGTCGTCAGCTTCACGCGAGAGACAACCTTATTGTAAAGTCTACGGCTCCACCCCAAACCTGACGGCAGCATCTTGGGCGTAGCAAGCCGAAGGTAGCAAGCTGAAGGGGATAAGCTGACGACCCCCATACCTGACGGCTGCATCTTGGGCATAGCAAGCTGAAGGTAGCAAGCTGAAGGGGATAAGCTGACGACCCCCATACCTGACGGCTGCATCTTGGGCATAGCAAGCTGAAGGTAGCAAGCTGAAGGGGATAAGCTGACGACCCCCATACCTGACGGCTGCATCTTGGGCATAGCAAGCTGAAGGTGGCAAGCTGAAGGGGATAAGCTGACAACCCCCATACCTGACGGCTGCATCTTGGGCATAGCAAGCTGAAGGTAGCAAGCTGAAGGGGATAAGCTGACGACCCCCATACCTGACGGCTGTATCTTGGGCATGGCAAGCTGAAGGTAGCAAGCTGAAGGGACAAACTGACGGCGGGGCGAAGCTAAAGGGACCAATACATGTCTTGTCATGCACGCCACCACCTGGATAGATATCTTGCACTCCACGCAATGGGGAATGGCCCCGGTGAAGAAAGGATTCCGTAAAGAACACGCATTAGGGGATGGCTCCGATCAGAGGTTATCTCCTCGGACACGCCAAAGCCCCGACTCTACACCACTATAAATACCATCGACCCTCATGAACACAGGTACACAAAAACTTCCCCAGCTCTTGTACTATAAGGTCGCGAGCGTTCACTAACTTAACCTTCGGAGGGTCCTTGGCCGGTACCACACCGGTACTCCTCTTAAGGTCTCTAGCTTTTGTGTCGTGCAGGTTTCACCATCGGGAGCACGTGAGGACCGTGCGACTTACTGACGATTTTTGGCATCATCATAACCAACTCATTAAAATAATATACACAAACCAATAAAAATACTTATTTATTTATTGTTACGGGGCTTTGGGCTGCTACTTTGACATTGACTGAAGTATCTCATCCTGCCGTACTAAGCCCAAGATATTCTGGGTTGGAGAGTCGAGACCGGTCCAGTTGTAACTCTCTTTGGGCCGGCTTGTGCGCAAGCTATGCCTTGGCTCGTTATAGTTTCGTGCTACGTAGTCGTGGCAGGCAGGCCCTTTTTAAAACAGTTGCCGCAGGCAGGTATATAATAGATGTATACGAAATGCACTCGTCACACTATAAATAAACAAACATTGAAATGAACGACGCAAGTGAACTTAAAAGGAAAGAGTATGAAAATAAGCAAGAAATGACGGCAAGTTTATTAGTCTGCCGTAGTATGTCAAATGAATCCAAGCCAAAAAGGAAACAACACTCCCTCAATGCGACTAATTTCTTAAAGGAGAAATTAATGGCTTTGAAGGAACGGCCCTAGATGACTCTTGTTCCGAGCGTGAGCAGTCAGAAAGGGTGGTTTTTCAAGAGGGAGAGAGGAAATGATAACCCACTTCGGTACATGCCTATGCTCTTACTTCTCTTTCGTTTTCTTACTCTGTTTTTCCCTTTTACTTGCTCTGTTTTCTTCCCTTTTTCTTAATTCTGCCTTACTTCCTCCTTTTTCTCTCCCGCCGTCCCCCTTTGTTCGTGTACAGGAACACCCTTATATAGTGTCTGCCGAGACACTGCTTTTACTTTTTTACCCCCTTAACCGTCTTTGTCCGATGTGTATACTTGCCGACCATTACTGGTTGGTTAGGTACTCAGCTAGTGCCACGTTCCTGCGCTGGCCGCGCCGCACTACATCACCAGACGAAGACAAGGACATTTTGTCCGTTAGCTTGTTGTGGCATTCTCTTCTGTCATGGTAGAATACTCTCTTTCTCCCTCATGGCATGTACCGAAAGCTTCCAGCTCAGCTTTGCCATTTTCGGGTGCTATGTCATCCCAGCAGGACACTCACCCGAAAGTGGCCTGAGCGGGATCCTTGAAATGGGTTCTTTCCTCTCCCCTCCGCCAAACCACACCCCTTTTTACCTTTGACCTATGGCCCACCTTTTCCCATATTGGCTGGGTACGGGCTGATGAGACCTGGGTCTTGCTCGTGCCTCATCCTCGTGTCCGTCCAAAGTATGCTTGCTGGTTATGCTTTTGCCGCGGCCTGCCTTCTTATCCTGCCGTGGCTTATTTCTTTCCTGGTTCGTTGCTCGTGGTTTGTGTTTGCCTTTGATTGTGGGCCTTGGTTTCCTTGCTTCCTTGTGCATTTTGTTTTTCTTGACGTACCACTCTAACAAGATGGCCGCTTCATACAATTGGGCCTCTTTTGGGTCCATTGCTTGCTTTCTTTCTCAATGGCTTAATAAGCCCATCGGGCTTTTCTTGCCAAACATGCTTGCGGGCTCTCATGTCCTATTTGTCTTTCTTTGGGGCATCCTTGGCCCCTTGCAACCTTGTGCTTTCCATGGGCCTTTACTACCTCGTCGGGTTTCTCCGGCCCAACTATACCTCATTTTCCTTAGAGTCCATAAATTTTCGATGGCTCTATTTACTTGCTTTACTTTAGGCCTACCGTAATTGGTGTGGCTCATACTCACTTTTCTGCATCCGTGGCCCATGGTTTGCCATTTCTCTCTTTCCGGACCTTTTCAAGCCCATTTACTTCTTCAAGACCCGTTTATTTGCTTCACGGGCCTATACTCTATTATTCCTGCCGCTCGAGTTTGATGAGTTCTTCTATTTATTCTTTGGTTATTTCTTGGGCTTATTCTCCTTATTGGGCTTTCAGAAATGAGCCTCAACATTTATTTAACTCTCTCTCTCTCTCTCTCTCTCTCTCTCTCTCTCTCTCTCTCTCCATTTCTTCATGCTCCAATTCCAATACCAGGGAAAAAAAAAAAATCACCACCATCACAAGGCCACAACCACCAGATCTGTAACCACCACTATCCATTGCAAGAAGTAAGAGCATCTACATCAGTATGTGCAAAAAAAAAATTTCACATCTAAAACCTATTTTTTTTTTATTTTACACACCTATTTTTTACAAAACACCCACATCAGTTTGTCTATTATATACATTTATTCAAATAAAATATTCATTACTTTAACATTGTGAACGATAACAGTGAGAGTGAGGTGAGAAAGGAAATGAGAAAAAGAGAGTGAGGTGAGAGAAAAAAAAGAATAAAAAAATTATTTACATGGTGAATAGTAACCGTGCATATATGCACGGTTACTGTTCATTTATAAGACCATTGTATATATTTAGACATTTTTACAAAAACTGATGTGATGGTTTTTGGGTTAAAATATGCAAAATTGAACACTTTTTGTATTTTAGAAGACTATTCATAAGCTGGTGTGGTTGCTCTAAAAATAAAAAATAGAAAACTAGACATCAATTTTTATTTTTTAATATTTTACTTTCTCTCTTATCTCAGCCATGGCGGAAGCTCCACCACCGTTTGTTGTGGTTGATTTGTTAGATTTGTGGGAACCACCGTTTGTTGTGGTTGATTTGTTAGATTTGTGGGAGGAGATGGAAAGACACAAAGAAGAGAAGAAGATGAGAGACATAGAAGAGAAAGGCGGCAGAAGAGAGAGGAGAAAATATGTGACAGACATGATAGAGAGGAGAGAGTAGATTAATAAAAAAATAATTTTTTTATGGCATTTGTGAACTGTACAGTTTCAAATTTAGAAAACAAATGGTTTGGCATTGAGAACTGGCGAAAATGGGGAATTAGCCCCATTTTCAGAACTATTTAGTTAGTAGACACGATTTTCAAACTATATTTTTTACTAGCATCTCGAGTCTAAGAGACTCGATTTTGGGCTTATAAATCGAGTTTTAGATGCTCGATTTTCATGGTTCTATGAGTCTGATGTGGCATCTAGTTTGACGTGGCGAACACTTGGAAATCGAGTCTCTAAGACTCGATTTCCAGCATTCTCAAAACAAAAATATTTACGCCCCCAAGAAAACAGACACAGAACAAAGACAAAAAAAAAAAAAAAAAAGACACAAAAAACCACAAGAAACAAAGACACAGAACAAAGACAAAAAAAAAAAAAAAAAGGACACAAAAAACAGAAGCGGAAGACGAAGACGAAGCGGAAGAGGAAGACCCGCGCGCGGCCTGGGTTTTTTTTTTTTTTTTTTTTTTTTTTTTTTTTTTTTTTCTGGGAATGGGTTGTACACGGCCTGGGCTCGCGCGGCCTGGGCGCACCCGCGCGCGGCCTGGGCTCGTGCCGCCTGGGCTCGCGCCGCCTGGGCGCCCCGCGGCCTGGGTTGTATTTCTGGGTTTCTTGTTTTTTTTTTTTTTTTTTTCCTGGGAATGGGTTGTAACACTTAGGCTTAAATTTTTTTTTTTTTAGTTTGGAAATCGAGTCTTAGAGACTCGATCTCCAAATGTTCGCCACATCAATCCAGATGCCACATCAGACTCATAGAACCATGAAAATCGAGCATTTAAAACTCGATTTATAAGCCCAAAATCGAGTCTTTTAGACTCGAGAGAGATGTTAGTAAAATATATAGTTTGAAAATCTTGCCTACTAGCTAAATAGTTCTAAAATTGTGCCTAATTTCCCATTTTGGCCTTGAGAACTCCTCATATGCCAAATGTCATATATATAACATTTGGCAGATTTGATTAGAATGCTTTTAGGTGGACAAGTGAGTAAAATGCTAATAGGCAAAATCGTAATTTCAAAAACCTTTCTCTTCATTTCTGTCCAGTTTGGGCGGATTGAAATAGGTGGGCCCGGTGGATTTAATTCCTTTTCCCTTCCCTCCCATTCTTTTCCCTTCTCTCCTCTTTCTTCCATTCCAAACACAGTGTACTAAAGTTAGCCTCTTCATCAAGACTGAGAAAGAGAGAAAGTTAGCATGGAAGTTGAAGGTTATGACATTGTCAGCTTCTTCCTTGCCATCCCCAACCTTAAAGACGCTTTCGGTGAGCATTTCTCATTCGTCCTTAGTTTGTATACTATATATTGTTGAACTGTGTTCCTTGTTTTTGGTCAATTCCTTTTAACTTTTAAGTTCTGGATATGTGGATATGTATCATTGGTGATTGGTGCGAAGAATGCAATGAACATGAAATAGACTCGAAACGCATGCGAAAGAATTAATTATTCCTTCTTGAGTTGGAAAGCCAACTTAAGTACCTAACCCCTGGCTTGGGGTTGATGAGTATCAAGGGATGAGTTTGTGTAAACAATAAAGTAAAAATTGATCAATTATATACAAACACGTGACACAAACTAGAAAATTATCAGAGAGGAATATGTGGCAGGCCAAAAACCTCACAAGTATACACAGCATGGGCAATAATTCTATGCAACTCGCCACATAACAATTGTTGCTCCGAAAATAAAACACTCCATATATTTGAAACACAACTTTATTTTAATGGCATGGCGAGTTCGTTATATGAGAAGAAAGCATGTTTGTTTAGTTCTGTTTTGTTTTGCTTGGTGTTATATGAGACGAAGAATATCAAGTTATGAGAAAAAGAGTTAAGAGTTGTAGTCTTCTCTCTTTTATGAGAAGAATCAAAGTTTGAATTCTCCGTCTTCTATTGTTGTTACTATTGAATTATAAAAACATTATCTAAAAAAAGAGATGTGAATAATAAATCCAACATTTTAACCAAAACCCCTCCAAAATATGCATTTTATGGCCCATTCGCTGTCCACCACTTGTATTTATGAATATATAGCACACTAAACTAACTAGTGAAGTAAGATGGGTTGGGTTACTTACAAAAATAGAACCGGGGATGGGCACCCTCAGGAGCATGATTCTCTCTGTTTCACTTAAATGACACACTAAAAATTGCTTTGTAAAGCACATGGTGGTGCTAAATAATGAATTGTGAAGGTAATATGTGCTTGTAATGTTCTAAAACACAAGGGAGATATACCCCTTCAAACAGTACAAATTATTCATAAAGAATAGTATATCTCACATTGAGAATAAAAAATAAAAAAAAATAAAAAAAAAAACGAAAAAACTAAAGAAATTGATATACAGGATTGGATCTAAATTTTTTAGAATTAGACTTTTAAGTTTATGATGTCTTGATATGTATATGAACGCTACAATAAAGATTCTCTTAGGTGTTGATCCCCCTAACAAAGAAAAGATAGATGCCATTGGCCGTTGCAAAGAACACTTTAAAATTTATTTGTTTCTTTTTTGGGTTGAGAATGGAGAATAATATATGCTTTGAGAAAGGAGAGCAGCATCACGGACAGTACCAATGCATATAGGGTTGGAATACTTAAACCCAATATAATACAGGCAATCTGTTGCTGAATCAGGAACTGTTGTTATAAAGTAAAATAAAGGCTAAAGATTAGCTTAGCTGTTTCATGACTTCACTCTATTTAATATACTTCCTAATTATTTGTTTGGGGATATAAAGGGGTCAATATATTATGAACATATACTAGCTAGCAGACAAGGAATATAAAACAAAAGTGTGGATGCTGTGTATAGTGTAGGTCCATATTTCCGCTTTCTAATTTTTACTCATGCTTTTAAAAGCAATGTTGGACATGGCCCTGATTAAGGATTAACGGGTCTAAGTTAATAATCTTTCCACTAAGATATGTGTTCTAGTATATATATACGTGGAATCTCCCAAAAACTAAGGTTTTGTTTGGTAAAAACAAATTTGTTTTTGAGATCATTCAAACAAAAAACAGATTTTTTTTTTTTTTGGTTGAAAGAGGATACATAAACCTATCCAGAAATTCTTCTCAAAAAAATAAAAAAAAAACCTATCCAGAAATTGACATACGTCTTCTAGTTCATGCATAGACCCTTTCAACAAACTAAGGCTCCTGAAATCTCTCCAAAAACAGGCATATAACAGATAGATACCCCAAGTGCTTAATTTAAATCCTTGAGTCCGTACACAATCTTGTGGATACTTGATACTTTATTTCATGAAATTCTTTTGCAAACAAAGATAGCCGAATATACTATAAAAAAAAGAAAAAGAAAAAAAAAATTAGGGTAGCTGTCTAGCTGATTATTAGATATTCGATGACAGTCAATAATAACGTCTTTAAGTTTAGTTTCACTCGTCTTGGTTAATAAGATGAGCTAAGCCCAAGCTCGAGCTTTTGTTTATTAATGTAGTATCTATTTTAAATTGTATGTCATGGATAGGGTAGAAGAATATAAATATCTATATATTTATTTATTTATTTATTTATTTATTTTACCAGCAAAGAAGTTGACTTGATTTTTTGGTGTGAAAGAAAAACGTTCTCATTGTTAAGAAATAATTTGATTTTTTTATTATATATCGATTATACATAAGCATTGTTTTTAAGGATTTCTGTGGTATTGGCCCAAGATGGTCTTTCTATGTGCATATATGGTGGAGTTATGTGATACAAAGAACACTCTGAATTATATGTGAGTTGAGAGTTTCAGAATATCTTTCCCCCTCCCCCCCTTCACATACAAATAGAAGATTTTCTCTACCATTTTGTAGGTTTTGCCAACCCTAAAGAGTTTGAATCTTCTTTTAAAAAAGTGAGATTTTCGGGTTTTAATCTGATTGATTTCGTTATAATTTTAAATATCTTGCAAGTATTATTATCTTTTTAGTGTGTTATCATCAACAAGTTGTATATTAGCATTTTAATGAGAGCTCAATGGGCATGTATTCCTGCTAGATCAAAAGACTTGGTCAAAGTCAATGTACAATTGGTAGAGGTATTTTATTTCGGACAAAATTTAACTATAAAATTAGTTGTAGTCTAAGATTACAACCTTACTTAATATCATTAACATTACTATATATTTTGAAAATTTAACCGTTGGATTGCATGTTCTTTATGCTTTTATGTCAAATTTTGTGATAATCAGATAATATGTACTACATGATTTATAAGATTATATTTTATGCATAATTTTAAACTACAAAAACTTGCAATTTAAACAATGTATTGATGACATAGCTATTGATCTTTAATTTTTTAGAAATTTTTCAAGTATGAAGAATATAAGAAGAAAATGTAATCTAATGGTGGATTTATCAAAATTCACCTTCAATAAAAAGATATTGAGTAAAGTTGTAGCCTTAGGTAAGATCTTATGTGACAATTTTGTAGAGTTGTTAGCGCTAGTGCTTTGACTTTAAAAATCTGTTAATATTTATAAGTTGTTATTTTACTTGATTTTATTATATCTTAGATTTTAGAAGAGATTTTGAAGATTAGTATCAATTACACACATTAATGCACACATTACACACTCAAAAAAACAATTGAAATCATGACTTAATTATAATCTATATATCTATATATATAATAATAGGTAAAGCAGAGAGAAAATCTAATTAAATTTTCAATTGGAATTCAATTAGTGTTTAATTTTACGCCACGTGTTTCATCTAATCTAAATTTTAGAATTTTGTGTCAAATGAGTTAATTTAGGTAAAAATTAAATTTTAATTAGAGTTTAAATTTTTGTGCCAAATTAGTTAATTTAATGTAGAAAACGAGGAGTCCAATATAATAAACCATAAAAAATATAATTATATATATAATATGTAATTGTGATTGTTTTTAAATGTACCCGTGCATATGCATGGGGTTACACACTAGTTTATTATATATGAATGAATCAATTATAAGTTTTTAGATCCAAAAAAGGAATTTGAGTAAATCTCCAACATCTCATTGCAATTTCTGAGGAAAATAATATGGTCTTATGACTCTTATTGCTAGGCAAAGCATTAAATAACCTAATCTTTCACTCGTTATAATGCCCCTTTCAACAGTTCACGAATATATATAGCTTCATTCTATTATGGATCAATAACGTCAAATTTTTTTAAAATGGCTCGTACTTCATTTCACTTAAATCTAAATGCACAATATATACACAGGTTTAACTTCTGGGAAGTAACTTTCAATTATTAATAACATATAAACCAGCAAAAGTACTGGAAATATCCTGTTCTATATACGAAGAACATTTTGTTATAAGTGACTCAATTAAGTATGGTTTACTCCTTTGGAATGTAGTATAGATTGGAACTAAAAAACAATGTGGGTAACAAGTTTATATGTTGGACTGTAATTCCACCATCTTTAATTTGGGAAAAAGGGGGGGGGGGGGGGGGGGGGGGGTTGTGTCTAGAGTTCAAAAACTTCTGAATAAATAGTGTTTGAAATCTTTAAAAGTGATATATGTCAGTTATGATGGAGTTTTGTAAGACTTCTACAATATGGCTTACTCATTGATGATGTTATTAAGTGTACGACATTAATAGTCTTTCCCAGGAGTTCTGTACATCACTGGCTTATAAATATTTGCACATGCATAAGAAATTCTTTCAACTCATACCTGGATGCCTAATCAACCCACACAGTTTACTTATAATTTAAATAATTCTCAAATTTAAGAAAAATTTTTATGAACTCTAACATCAATCAATGGCAATCATAGATCAATATTTGAATCTTTACAACAAGGACACACATGCTGTACACACATGCACACACACAGATACAAACGTACGAGTGCATGAACGTACATACAGAAGCACATGCAAACAATCTACATATGCATACATCTGCACATGCAAACAATCTACATATGCATACATCTGCACATGCAAACACACATATAGAAGCGCGCGCATGCAGATGCACAACACACACTAAGATCAATTTATGAATTAATTTCAGAGTAGATCAATAATTAAATCTCTACAAATATGGACACACAAACGTATGTCTGCATGCGTACGCGCACAAACACTAATATTAATGCAGGAACTAATTATAAATTATATCAATAATAAGATTTGTATAATATGGATACACAATATTGATGCATGAACTAATTCTAAAGTAGATCAATAATGACAATCTTATATCTCTCAGAAAGTATAAACTAATTCTAAAGTAGAAATGAGTGAAATTTACAAGGGTCACACACACAAATAAGCCACTTACCGTAAGTAAACACACACCCTAACATTAATGTATGAACTAATTCTAAAGTAGAAATGAGTGAAATTTACAAGGGTCACACACACAAATAAGCCACTTACCGTAAGTAAACACACACCCTAACATTAATGTATGAACTAATTCTAAAGTAGAAATTAGTGAAATTTACAAGGGTCACAAACACAAATAAACCACTTACCAAAGATTAAGGTGATACAAATCCATGAGTAGAACTCATCATTGAAAATCGGCTTATAAGGGAAGAGTGTCCAGGAACTTATATACACATGGTTAAGCTTGCACTTAAGACTTATGTGAGACACTTGGATAGTAACATACCACCATACTTTGCAGCTCCGATCACAAATCCACAACTCATTCAATCTCATACTCAAAAGAGTTATGTTTGATACTAAATGATATAAACTTAAAGGTAAAATTCACCCTTAAAAGTTGACTTACATGAGAAAGGTGTTTAAGAGCTTATATACACATAATTAAATTTGCACTTAAGTCATGTGAGACATTTAAATTGTAACATAACGTAATTAAGTAGATATTATTGAAATTTACAAAAGTCATGTTAGCCTGACATGTGTGTTCTGTCAAAGAAAACAAACAGATATCAGGAGAGGCTTATAAAAGTTGACTTCAAAGTTTATTAAGCATTTAAGTCTAGGGATATATATTTGACTTACCCTCAACTTGAAAATCGAAGCTAACTATACCATATGATTTCCTGATGCCTAAGTGTATCTGGTCAATATCAATTTACTGCACTCTACATTATGAAGTTGACAACATGTGCTTCAAAATGAATGTTTCCTGATGCAAAATCCCTCTGCATGGGCCATGGAGGGAAGAGGCCTTGAGATTTGGATTTTTGGTCTTAGATATTTTAGCATTATAACTAGTTCCCAATAATACAAACCCAGATTTAAAAAAAAAAAAAAAAAAAAAAAACTTGTGCCTCATGACCATAATTTCTTCTAATGATTTCTAAATGAAGCTAAAAAAAATCTAAATTTATTATCTAAAAAGAGTTTTAAAGATCAAGAGTTTCACATCCCATTGTAATTTAAAAAATAATAATAATAAAGAAACACACAAAACAAAACACAAAGGAAGAACTCATCAAATGGTGCTACAAGTTATATACAAACACACAGCCAAGTCTAGGGTGTTCTAATCAAGAAGATCAAGAGAGTGCAAGCAAATACTTTCACAACAAGAGTACAAAGTCACCCGTAATTGCACATAGCATTTAACTTCTGTTGAAGCTCAGATAGATTGAAGCAAGTCGGATCGCAAACCTGTGAAACACATATATAATGAAATATATTTGCAATTTGATGAGAAGTATACAAAATTTTAAACCCTAAACACAGAAATGAAAAATAATTGGAAAACCATATATATACCTCGGACTGAATAGTAAGAAATAACCTTTCGTTTGTTTTGCTGGAGGCACACCTAATCACACTTAGTCCTTCTTCAAGCAATAATTCCAGCACTTTCGATAGAAGAAAACCTTCCTCTCTCAACCAGCTACTCATCAAAATCTCAACTCCAGCCTCGGACACACGAACTGTAGCATAGTTTAGTGAACAATTATTCGAACTTTCGATCCCAGGAATAAAAGCGGTCGAATTGGATAGACTCTTCAGCTGATCTCGCTCGACTTGGAGTCCTTGAATCTTCTCTGTCGTGTGTTTAATGTAATTGGCAGCTTCGTTTATGAGATCCGAGGCTGAACGCTTTCCCTGAAACTCATCAACAAAACCTTAATTAAAAAAGCATAGTAGTTATACAAACATTATGAGCTTCGAGGACATATATTAAGGAAGAGAAAGTTATAGAGGTTACTGACCTTGATGAATTCAAGAGGAAGCAGCAATCGAAGTGATGAGTACAGAGAGGCCATTTGTTCTCTTCTTTGTCTTTCGATGTCCCTACGCATGATCTTCCTCTCATTATTATTACTTAAATTTTCTTCATTATTGTCCGGAGTTGCTAATATTTTATGTGACCGACCTTTACTCATATCAACCTATATACTGATACGAGATCTTATTGGATTTTATTTTTGGTGGGGAGTGGAGGAGATTTGGTCACCAACTCATGGCTTTGAAAGGGAAGAAACATTGAACAAGGAATATGATTTCGAGGTTCGAGCTTCAAATCTTTTTTTTTTTTTCTTTGTGATATTGGATTTAAAGAAATAGATACGTTAGGTACAGTGTGAACAGGTTTCCGATGGGCCTTACTCACTAAGATGCTGAGATTCTCAGCAATCTATTCCTATGCAATGAAAGGTGAAAGCTTCCTCGGCAGCCATGTTAAAGTTCTGTGTGTGGACACTCTTTTTTTGTTTTCAACGATTTAGTGGGCATTTACATACACATATTGTGGACCAGCATTTGTCGGAGTCGCCGGCCACACCCGGTTGAGGCCTCGACGAACCGAGTCCTAACATGGGACAACCTCACTCGAACCGGGGTAATTTATAATTGCATATCATGATGATATGGTCTAAACAGATATCCCAAATTAAACTATGAATAGTACTGATTATACAAGAAATTGTGGTCCATGATCTTATTTTATATATATATATATATATATATATATATATACTATATGCTATTAAACTTTAATTTTTTTTCCCTTCTAAAACATAATAATAGTTTAAAATGAATAATTAATGTCCTATCCTTTTCTCTTCTTTTCCCAATCCCAAAAGAATGTCTCAAATGGTGTTTTGTACTAGTTTTTTAAATTGTAAACTATATTTTAAGGTCTTTTTTTTTTTTCATTGCTTAAGGGTGTCTAGGAATGTGGTAAAAATGCATTGAAGATGAAAAAGAAACATGCAAATTATTTGGAGGGACAATTATTCCAACTTTAAGTTAAAAGAAGGCGACCTAATCCATTGCACGTTATTCTCAAATTTTTATAAAAACAAAAAATGGGTCATTGCACAGAGAATCTTTGTGCCTTTTCATTTTTTTTGGGCATGTGAGATTTAAATAACTCAAAATTTCAGGAAGACAAACAGCAATGGCAACAGTATCAAGGGAAAGATCTTAAACATCTTATATTTTATAGGCCGTTCATTACTTGGGCAGGAAGCTGGTGTGTATATTTTAAAGTAGCATAAAAGCTCATAAGCCTAGCTGTTTCGTATCTTTGCTCCCCAAAATACGTTGTCTTATTATATGTAGTGGTTATGATTGTGATGGAAATTATTACCTATAGAATACTCTAATGAACGAAGCTAATTAAGCATTTAAGCTGATCGTCCAAATATTTGCTTTTAAATTTCCAAATGGATGTGGGGCTCAATTTCCTGACAAGGATCTGATATGTTATCTTATAATTAAGTTGATTATTAACGTACTTAAAACTGAGGGTTACAGCGATGTTTCAGCTCTAGTGCATGCATTGAAACTTTCCCAAAACTGACATTGATACCTATAGTACTCGCGAAATTCCACAGATTCCAGAAAAAGGAATGATCATGCCACATCCCACATTAGGGTAATGGTCCTAGCTAGTGGATGGTATCATACAGTACTTTAAGAGGTGCAAAAGAGCCTAACTAAATTCTGGGGTGTTTGAGCAATCTTTGTTTTTTTTACAAATGATGTGTCATGTGTGCTTAGGTTATTGTAGTTGCCGCCCTAAGCTCGAGCATTCAATACACTAACCAATAAAATGAACCTTAAGGACTTTGGGACCTCTAAACTCTAAGTGAGATTTGTAATTGCCAATTACAGAATCACTAGACTATGTGATCAGCATTATGATGAAAATGGTATCCTTCAGTATACTGCGCCATCGCAGAAAATTTAACCTTTCACATCCTTGATGGGAATGAACATATTATGAGCCTTCATAGATAAGAAAAAACCTTTTGGCATCATTTCTAATTAAATGATTTATGTTGCCAAGTCCATAATTGCAACAATTGAAGGGGGATTTGAACCCTAATTCTTCATGTAAAAAAAAAATTATGTTGCCTATACCCATAAACAATAAGTCTAGATACACAATAAATGTCATAATTTTTTCACAAATGCTAAGGTGGAGATTGTGATTGGTGTACAATAAAATGGATCTTAGTGGTAGTTCTATATAAAATGATATTGCACTAAAAGCAATGCATATAGAATATTTTTCACAACTGTTAAGTTGTTATTAATTTTTATCTAAGTCCATCATTGATATCATTTTATTGTCTACCATTTACAATCTATCATCTTAGCATTTGTGAAAAAATTGTGAAAAAGATTGTGGTTCTAGACTTTTATTAATCCATTGTCTAGAATCACAATCTTTTCACAAATGCCAAGATAGCAAATTATAAATGATAGACAATAAAGTGGCACCAGTAATAGACTCATATAAGAATCAATAATAACTTGGTAACTCAATAGTTGTGAAAAATATAGTTTACTTAACATTACTCAATTTTATTATATAAGTCTTACAAACCAAAGCGTGAATTATAACACATAACAAAAGAGTAGATAATTAAGAAATTTAATTATCATATATACTTTTTTATGACATTAATCATATATAATACATTAAAATCGAAACAATATCAAAATAAAAATTAAATTTTAATTGTGGTTTAATTTGCGTCAATTGTCCATTTTAATTTTCTTAATTTTGGTGTTAAGTAACTCGTTTATAATACTCAGTGTAAAAATAGAAATCACCGCCTCACTCACTTAGTTAAGATCACCCTACCGTTGAATATTCACATGTCATGATCTAGCTTATATTTATTTTGTGATTATCACTAATAAGATTTATAATAGTTATAACATTCTCCATATATTTCCCATCACAGCCATGATTTTAGGCAGATGTCAAATAATTAAGCTTTCTTGCTTTCATTGTCACAAGTTGTCTATTTGATAAACTCATTCATACTACTTTCATATTAACTAATGTAAGTGAAAAGCACGTGTAAGAAAAAATAAGTACTGTCTCATTCTCATCATTGGCAGTGGGTCTTTTGATGCTTCTTTTACATTGCCTTTTCGCTTTTCTTATTACTGTTAATGTCATTTTCCCTTCCAGTCTGAAAACATTTGTTTAGAATGGTGGTCAAGTCACTCAAGAGAAAGGAGACACGCATTTGCTGATTGTTGGATAAGCTCGAAAAAGTAGATATTACAAACCTAGCTAGTGAATCTAATAGTGTTTCTATACCAAAAAAAAAAAGGATCTAATCAAGTTTTTCTCTTTCAACAGACTGCTTTTCCAGTAGCCATTTTCACCTTGTGACTGCTCAGCTGGTCCCCCTTGCCTGCTTTTGCATTACCTCTTCCCTGAGCCAAAACATAGGACGTGTGGTTTACATTGTCTACATCACCATATTGATTATGTGAACTCAACAATAGGTTGCTTCACTACTGACTCAACTTAGGGTATTTAAATACAAGACATAGCAACAACAAAGTAGCTAGGAAACAAAGTTCGATATTGTTCTGTGTCTCTTGTTATTTTAATTTAGATTTTCCACAAATTGACAACAATCAATGGACAAACAACCAACAAGTAAATATGTGTAGGGTGATATATACTACCTGAGAAAAATAGCCGACTGGAAAATTAATAATTCATCTAGATGGTTGGTAAAGCCTTCTTTTTATAAATATACCTATGATAGTTGAACATTGTTTTTGATTGAAATGGATTTATTGCCTTCCTGGGAAAAACAAATAAACTTTCTGCCTGCAGTAAGGTTTGAGAAAAAGGCAACAAAGATAATGAAATTGCGACAAGCCCACATTACCTAAATGTTATTTTTATTAGAACCATAGACTTTCACCTAACTACTGCATTCTTATGAGCCTCACTCACAAACGGTTATGATACTATCGAAGTAAGAACACAATGTTCAGTGGAAGTCAAAATATTATATAGATCACTTAAAATTTTGGCATACGATGCAGACTTCAGGTGATAATTGAAAGATGTGGTGAGCCTCAAAATACAAATTCAATGTTTTCAATACAGTATCTGAAGTGACATATCATAAGAGCAGCAGTAAATGCAACTATTTTGTAGGTCTGTGTTTCTGTTTCAGGATTTTTCTTAGCTTCCTAGTGACACTCACTAACCATATGAATTCCATTTTTTACACTCTTCAGAAACTCTCTTCTATTGACCTGAATACTCTAGCAAATACAATACACTTCTAAATATTAGGTCATATATGTTATTTTGAAGTTTCAACAAAAGCTCATTACAATTTGATCTTCATACAGGAGATATATATATATATATATATATATATATATATATATTTGTGTGTGTGTGTGTGTGTGTATATGCGTGTGTGTAATTTCTCAAGTAATATATAACTTCTATTATTGGTTGGGCTTACAGAAGTTTAATATTAGAAATTAAATAAAATTTACAATTCCTTGCTATATCAACTCAATAAAATTAAAAACCTATGACCTGTTCTAATACACAAACCCTACAAATCAATTCTAAAAGGAGACATCTTAGCATTAAGTTCATCAGCAGCTAACCTGGATTGAAACAGCTACATCTCAATCAATTCATGTATGTAATGGATCAAAATAACCATAAAATTCATTACAATAGGGTAATTTACCAGTTTATTGTGTTAAAGACATTGCTACTTGTAGCATTAGGAATTAAAATGATTTACCTTAACAATTTTTTTCCTTAGGTATTGGTATATTTCTTTTTCATGAAAAAAAAACTATGGGCACAAATAATTTCACAACTAGTTGAGATAGGATGTTGTGAGTGGTGTATTATCATTTTTACATAAACCCACCACTAATACTATGTTCATTTTCCTCCACTCACAAACTATAGCCTCAGTAAATTGTAGAAACTGTTAAGGAATAAGTTGTGTCATTATACTTATTCAAAATGAAATGAGAAGTTTATCAGCAATTCGTCAAAACAAATATTTTGCCAAAAAAATGTGCATTACAATCAAGTATTTTGGCTAAAGTTTTGATCCCAAAACCTCCCCCTAAATAGCCTTTAACCACTAGAGACTGTAATTAAGCAAAGCTGAGTTCAATATCAAATGCTTGAACTTGATTTGACATGAGTAATAAGGTATTTAATCTCTACTCAAGGTTGTCTTGAGCTTGTTAAAATTTTAAGTTCCTTGAACTTAGCTTGCTTTTAGTCAACCTAAGCACAAGCTCAAGCTTAAGCTCTATCTCACAAACAAACTTTGTTAATAAAATAAAAAGAGAAAAAATTTAGAATAAACTCCATCTAAAGAGTATAAAATGAAAAGGTAATTACTTTCCAAATAAATACAAGGTTATAAATAAGTCAAGTTGAGCCTTAGACAAACAAATTTTGTAAAATATTTTTCTCAAGCACAAAACATACTTTATTAGTGAGCTTTAAGTCAAGTCCAAGACTCTGATGATTAAATAAGAGAAAAAATTTAGAATAAACTCCATCTAAAGAGTATAAAATGAATAGGAAATTACTTTCCAAATAAATACAAGGTTATAAATAAGTCAAGTTGAGCCTTTGACAAACAAATTTTGTAAAATATTTTTCTCAAGCACAAAACATACTTTATTAGTGAGCTTTAAGTCAAGTCCAAGACTCTGATGATTGAATAAGAGATTTGAAGTTTAATTCCTGCCTCCACCAAAAATTGATTGGTGTGCTGGTTTGATGATAAAGAGCACAATCATTAGAAACGGATACTATAAGTTGAAACAAAAAAAAATTTCTCAAAAAAAAAAAAAAAAAATCCAAGCCCAAGATCAACTTATTTATCTTTAAATTCTACTCTCACAAACTTGTTGGCAAAGTAATAATATACTTAAGCTCATTTACTAAACAAGCCAATAATAGGCTCAAACTTAACTCATTTATAAACAAACGAACCTTAACAAGTAACTTTACCAAATTGAGCCTTGTTCATAAAACAACTTGATTTGTTTACTGTGTTGTCAAGAGCATTTGCCAAAATGAAACCAATACTTTGTAATTTTCAAGTATTCTTACCTTTGGTTTTACTAGGAGATTGAAAAAGTTCTGATGTAGTTATTAAATGTTCATTATCTGCTAATAGTTCCAACTAAATCCAATCCAAAGCAAAGTTATACACGCATGAACCAAATCCTAGTCAAGTACTCTATTTTTTTTTTTTTTTAAATTATGATGATGGGAGACAACAGTTAATTTAATGACACCATTCACTTTATCACAAAGTTCCCAAGTATGTCAAAGATGATGCATGTATAGATCAAATGGAACTCTAACAATTGATTGCTGACAAGTGCTATGCTGCCCAATGCTCTTGTTTTTGTCATAGGGTGATGTGCACTCGCAATAAATACAAGTCTCCTCACTTTTTGCTTAGTTCAGTTGCGAAATAAGTCCAGCAAAAGATTGCAGAGGGTGAAGAATATGCAAACAAAGTCAATCAAGCAAAGCATTTTATGTAAACACACACACATAATCTTATGGATAGAATTTTTCTCAAAGTTAGTTTGCAGGAAAGTTTATTCATTCTACAACATATAATTTTAATCATACCATTTATTTAGATAATATTATGAATCATGTAATTAAAACATATGTCGATTAGAAGAAATTCATCTTAGTTTTGGAGAAAACCTTTGTTCTAATCTTATTGTTATTTCTATGCAAAGAGGAATGTTGATCAACTTACTCATGGACTTATATAAGAAGCTTACCCAACTGCATGTGTGCATCATGTTAAGTAGATCACTAATTATACCACAAAAAGGAGGTTTAGAACATGGAAACCACTCTAAATTCCATCCACAAAATGTGTGTACACAGGCAACAATATTTTCCAAATATGTTACAAAGAAATCAGCTAGTTACACATTCCAGCAAAGTTTCTCACCCAAGAGAGGAATATCAGAAAATTTTAATGCACAAGACACCGTTACTTGGGAAATTTCTGTGATAATGGAATTGCTTCAGTAAGTCTTTGTTGCAGCCCAGGTAGATCTACATGTGTCATGACACTGAACTGTGAGTCAAAATTTAGAGGTAAATGAACACTATATTCTTCTCACAAAAATAACATAAGAACACAAATAAAAACCTAATAAAGGGTTAAACCTAGTACCTGAGATTGGATAGTGTATATTAATCTTTGATTTACTTTCGTGGAAACGCAGCTAACAACAGCAAGCCCTTCCTCAAGCAGTATTTGGAGCACTCTTGAAAGAGGCAATCCTTGCTCCATGAAGCTACTGTTTACAGTAATCTCAACACCATCCAAACATGGACGGACCATGACAAAGGTTGGTAGACACAAAGCTGAGGTTCCACTCTCAGGTTCAAGAGCTATCAAATTGGACAACTTCTTTAGCTCATCTCTCTTGGCACCCAGTTGCTTAATATTTTCCTGTAGGTGGTTGATGTAATTTACAGCCTCGTTCATGTGATCAGATATTGAACGCTTTCCCTAAATCACAATAGTTGTAACCCCAAAGTGATTATTTTCCTAACCCAATTACCCTAAATCCACATAAATAATAACAAAGTACTAAGAAAATACAAGCTGAAGAAGGAAAAGAAAGTGTACATAGTTTATTCACCTTAATGTATTCAAGAGGGAGAAGAGATCTCAGTGACCCATGTAGTTTGTTCATCTCTTTCCTTCTATTCCGTTCCATGTCCCGATGCATCACCTTCCTGTCATTGTCCTCATGAGTGATCTCACAGCTATCCAAAGTTGCTAATGATTTTTGCCGACTTCCTTTATCATTGTTAAGAGTACTGTCATCCATTAAAGCATCAGGAAAGATCAGATCTTGTGGGACTGTGTGATGTTGGTATGTTGTAGTGGAAATCTGGAACACCTTCTCACCATTTTGGTCTGAAGAAAACATTGTTATTTTGTAAAGAAAATTGCTCCAAGTTCCCTAACCTTTAATGGCAGGGTGACAATACCAGAGGCAAAGGAAAGAGATATGTTAGTTAGGGTACGAGATCTTCCATGGGCCTAATATTCTGAGATTCTCACATAGAGGCAAGAGCAAGACTGGCCTCTTTGGTTACATAAAGAAAATAATTTCACTATATAAAAAGTCACTTGTGGACACTGTTCCTTTGTACAAACGAGTCCGTCCACCTACTTTTTTTTTTTTTTTTTTGGGCAATGAAATGGACCAAATGGTTAATGTTTCTGAATTGGCAAACAATAAATAGTTAAATACAGTTGAAATGAAAGCTTCTGTTACTACTAAGACTTGAAAACTTTCAAATTTTCAATCACCTACATTATATTTACACGTGCGGACACTGTAGTTGTGGTGGCTAGCTTTCTGTGGGTCCTTTCAAAGACCATCATGGCATTATGGCCTAATTTAGATTATATATAATGCTTACCTAGTTTGCTAAGAATATAACGTTGGTGACTAGACGTGTCTTAGACGGGACTCATCCCCATGTGTATATTATGCAAAAAAAATAATGGATTCTGGATGCTCTTACTTTTATTTGAAAAATCTGGATGCTCTTACCAAGTATAAACAGTTTGACAGTTCAACCATAGCGCAGCAACTGTTAGAACATGAGTTTTATATTAACTCAATAAGATTGTTAACTTAAATTACCATATTTAATAAAGTAAATAACCAAATATAACACTTCAGTTAAGGGTAGGTAAAACTCAAATTATCAATCGCAGTTAGTGATTTTTTTTTGGGTTAGGTAAATATTAAAGAAGGAAAATAGAGTACAAACTTCAGACAGTGAGCATTACACCCTGCAGCTCATAAATTGCTCTTTAGTGAGAACCCTTAAATTTGTTTGTAAGATATGCCATTTGTAAAGTAAAGTCTTATAATTGACCATAGAAACAATTTTTTAGTGGTTGTTACTACTTAAAAAGTTTCAAGTTTCTTAGATATTACATATAAGACCCAACTCTCACCAAATATTATAACATCTCTCTCTCTCTCTCTCTCTCTCTCTCTCTATATATATATATATATAACAACATATATGTATACATGTCAAACAAATCAAAATTAAGAACTTGCACAAAAAATATTATCACAATGAATCCTACACTTATTAAAAAAGATGAATATTATATAAAACACAGCTTACAAGATGACTAGAATGTTTAGATTAATTAGGCCATTGAGGCTATGGGTGATGGTTTAGTGTCATTGGCCATACTCCCAAGTAGTTTGGGTAGTGGAGGTTTTAGGTTTGATTCCCACAATAAGAAGTGCTTTAGAAAAATTCTACGCAGCTCGGTTCAATGCCCACTTGTACCCTTGTGGGGCTAGGTTAATAGATATGGTTTATCGGTTCCACTACTTGTAGGCTTAGACCCAGCAGTTAAAATATTATTATGATAACGTTCAAGTAGAGAAGCTATTCAAGTTGCTCCCTCTTTATATTTATTCATAAGAGAGAGAGAGAGAGAGAGAGAGAGAGAGAGAGAGAGAGAGAGAGAGAGAGAGAGAGAGAGAGAGAGAGAGAGATTGATTATAATGTTTGTGACTTAATAGGAAACACATAAGATTCCATATTCTATCGTTGTCGCATCACCTGGAGTTTTTTAATTTAATTTCATGGCCAGATTATTGAAAAAACTATAATAACTCCATTTCATTCTTATTACCATTATGTATTTTTTTTCTTGAAAAAAATACATGCATAACAAATACATATGCTATGATCCACAAAGTTCTTTTGGCTTTGAAACAATCTGTCATATTTAAGAGAAATGTTAATTACATCTACATTTTGTATTTTTAAAAGACTAATTAGAAATGAAGTACTCTATAATCACTTATATAGCGCAGATCAACGTTGTATATGCCTATGAATAATGCTTCCAAAGTTCAAATTCAGATACAAATCCTCACAGGACATCACACAAACATGGTCTAAAGTTTACTCCTATAACCTTTTATGGAGAACAGTGCAAGCATCCCTAACTCTCCGAATCATCACCAGTGAAACTTATTCATTCAATTTGAGCACAAAAGTGGCAACATTTCTATGTTATTTTTAGTTTATTAACCCTCAATAATATGCCTAAATCCAATCTTACTTGATATATAAGTAAAGAATTCGATTTGGTGTGCAAGCATATAAATCATAATCTATTTAAATTGTAAGTACTACCATGGTTTGCCTAAGTATTATAGCCATGGTATACAAAATCTTCTGTATTTTTTTTTTTTTTTAACATTCAAAAAGTTTAGCTCAAAATTGACCTTAGTCAACCAAGGGCAAACAACATTGGACTGATGCAAATTAGGCACCATTAGGAAGAGTATAGAGAAACCTTTGATTTAATGAGTTCAAGCATGAAACTTCAAACAAGTCACTTGAACTCATGAAAACACAAAATTGGAAACTTTGACTAAACTATAGTTTGGGTTGCTATGTTAAAATTTTCAAAATGAAGAAGCTGAAAGCACAGCAAGTCTAGTACTATTAAAAAATTGGTAACGTAAGCTTTACAAAGGCACCACACTTGATCAAATTGATATTGGGAAGATCATAAACTAAGAGTACGAAAGTGGAAAGGTTCACTGGTAATCTTGGATTTGAGACACAAATCAGCTTATGGTACAACTTTTGCCCGCAATTTTTAAAAATATTCCTTCTAGTGTTTGATAAATTCCAAAGTTATGTATTGGAAGGGTACTGAAAATTAATTTCATTGTGAATTTAACTATTAGTATTAGGAGAGTGCAGGCAGCATTATGGTAGTTGGTCAGAGATAGAAGAAAAATATGCTAGTAGCACCAACAATATCAAGGATATCTTCATAAAATATATTTTATTTCTAGTACAATATCATTTGAACAAGATTGGATTAGTTGCTTCATATGTTTGCCTGCCAAAATCAAGTATCAGAAGACACTGTTTATAATAATACATAAAATGGTTGAAAGAAATGTTGGAGATAAAGCACTCGGATCATGAATCCCGGAATGGTCTATAAATCTGGATGCATACCTCCCGAACCCTACCACAGGCGTTACCCTCTAGTTTTGGACATATTGGCCCCATATATGCATAACTCTTTCACTTAATAATTTATTATACCCAACCTTGTAAGAGTTTGGCCATATGTGTGTCCACAATTTGCTAAACCTAAAATAAGTTGCATTATTGGGGCCACGTGAGCCATTCTTTTCTTTTTTTTGTTTTGTTAATTCTATATGATTTTATTCCTTGGTGTTCACGATAATTAGGCAATTGTTTATATGTATTATAATCATCAGATAATCCTGATTTTAGAATTCATGATTTTTTAATAATGATAACAAACGGAAGAAGATGTGCGAAAGAGGAATGGGTCAGAGGAGCATCTTTGTGATTAATATATATTTGATATGCTAAGCAACTATGGTCCCTATGGAGCTACAAGAACCCAGTTGATCTCTGACTGGATTATAAAAATCATTAATTAATATAGAAAGAGATTATACTATGATATGTTCTCGATAAGTAAATATTTTATTCATGGGCTTAAAAGTTTGTTGATATTGATAACAAACCAGAAGGAGTGCAATGTATATACGGAAAAGTTGATAACATGTGTATAATACATGGAAAGGTTTCATAATTTCTTCTTTCTTTTGTTTTTTTTTTTGTTTTTGTTTTTTTTTTTGTAAATATGAAATACGACTACGCTAGACACCGTATGCACCTAAGCAAGCCCAATGAGCATAATTTGAAAAGTTTAGCTCCACCATCTCATAACTAAAATATTCAGCTAGCTCCTGCGACTCAAAGTTCTTAATTCGATGCATAGACCACATTGTCGCCCTTCTTTCACAATATGTTGATAACATGATTATTAGAGGTAACGATGAGTAGTGATGATGTCTAAAATGGTTAGTATGTTGTTCGTCCAACGGAGCCAATGCCTTCAATGTGTGCTTGCAAAATAAAAGAAAGGTTTTGGTTGAGAAAACATCGGTGGGGTGTTTCCTTAACACCCTTCGATGATAAAGTCAAAACGGTAGCAATTAATAGAGCAATCAGAGCTTCTCTAGGGTTTTCTGAGTATTTTTTGTGTGTACCTTGCTTCTCTTTGTGCCATTCCTTTTATAAGGGCTGAGCCTAGGCCTGTACACGGTGTGGTGCGGCCGGTTATTAGGGGTATTTTTGCACCACACCTGTAAGGTGCAGTTTTCCCTCTTACTTGACCGCACCTCACTTGTGAATCATAGGAACCGGTCTACAAAAGGTGCGGTGCACTATATCGGTTCGGTGCTATTAGTTCGGTTAATTCTCTATTTTCTCAAAAACTAAACACAATGCAATTAGCAACCCAAAACCACATCATAATCATTGAAAAACCTAAATATTCTAATAAAAAAACGAAAAAAAAAAAAAAACAAAAAACTACAAAGAAATTCTCAATCTTTCCCTAATAAATATCGCATTTCAGATCACAAAAAATTCAAATGAAAACACTAAACCAAACCCATAAAATATAAAACAAAACCATTGAAAAAAAAAATACATACAAACCTGGTACAAAAGCATTGCAAGGAGGAACATCCAAAGTCAAAACCTCCACTAAAAAAACCTGAGAAAGAATGTCATGACAAAAAGAGAGGAAGAGAGAGGAGAGGATAAACTCCCACAATGGTGGCATCGAGCAGTGGTGTACAAAGGCAGCAAGCAAGCGACAGGAGGTAAAAGTTGAGGAGATAGAGAGAAAAAGAGAGTTGCTAGGAGTTGGGACTGGGAGAGGGAGACTGGGAGACTGACGAAAGAGAGATCAGAGGTGTGGGCAAATCAATCTAAGGTTTAAAATTGAAACTACGTCATTTGGGTTTTTATTATTTAGTTTAATTCTAAAATGACGTCGTTTTGGAACTGATATTAAAATTAATATGAGGTTCAAAACGACGTCGTTTAAGTATTGTAAGTTCGTTTAGACCCCTGTAAACTAGATTGTTTAACCTAATTAATTAACCAAGTGAATATATAGGTTTGTTATTCAGATCTAGGTTAAACACAAATAATCATATCAAGTAAAACAGCAGAAAATAAAGAACACAAAGATCTGATGACCTAGGAAAACAAAACCGGTAAAAAACTTGGAGAGGATTTAACCTAGCTATCTTCAAGGTAAAATAGCAAATCCACTAGAAAGAATTGAAGTTTACACAATAGCGACTTAGACCACTAACATCCTATTGCTACCTGCCTGTAGGAAACTTACTACTATGACCCCATGATAGCTCCGAGACCACGGACTCCTTCTTTCTTTAATCTTTGCAAAACACAAACACTTATGTTTGTGACTTTGAGATCCCACTCAAAGGTTTAGCAACACAAACTCTCATGTTTGTGACTCCAAGACCACCACTGAAGGTTTAGATCATCAGCACCTTTGATGACTAGAGAAGGCAGCAACTTCAGCAATACCGGATCTCGAGATTCTTCAAGGAACAACACCGGTAGAAGTTATAAGAGAGGTTTTAGGAACAAAACCCTAAATACAAAAGAGGCACACTCTTCTCTCTCTAAAAAGCCTTGTAAAAAACGTGCTTAAGGTTTCCTTTATATAGTGGGAGAAGTAGATCTGAAACCTTAATCTTTAATGGGCTTGAGTTGCTGTTTGGGCCAACTTAAAATTCTGCAGATACGACTTTCGATCGATCGAGCCTGTTTTTCAATCGGTCGAATCAGGCAAATTCTAAAATCTTCTTTCTGCAGCTTGTATGTTCTTGTGTGCTCACGATTTGCCAATTGTTCTAAACTCTTAGAACCTAACAATCTCCCCCTTTGGCAATTCGTGACAAAACTTTCATACAAAATGAAATGCTTAAATACAAGAACAACCCAATATAATAAAATACCCAATTACATCACAAATCTCAATCTAAGACTCATAACCTAGAAGTTGCCAAGAAGAGGTAGAAGGTCTTGATCAGAATGTACCTGTCTTTCCTGAAACACTCAACAAACATATCACCGCGTGTGTGGAAAGAAAGACATATAAACAATAATATGAAACAGAAATATAAAAACACAAATAAATTCTAACTCTCCCCCTAAGTTAGATACATCAAAAAAAGTTTTTATATTCTCCCCCTTTCAAAAACAATTTTATCTCCCCCTAAACAAGACAAACAGGATTCTCACATTTCATCTATTTCTCCCCTTTTTGCCACGTATTGACAAAGACAACTCAAACAAAGAGTAAAGTGACAGTAAACATGAGAGAAAAAAGAGATAGAAAATAGAGAGAACTCCCCCTATAAAGAGCAACAACTCCCCCTATAAACAACATAGGCCAAAAAAAAACTTTTCTCCCCCTATAAAAATAGGAAAAACAAAACAAGTTTTGAGAAAAAACAGTTTTAGGGAAAATTTAAGAGGTGGGGATAAATAAAAACACAAACCTAAAAAAAATTGAGTTGAGGATACACATAAAGAAAAATATTCTCTCTTTCAATAAATGCAAACTTGACACTATGTGACCCATAAACAGTGGCATGAGTAGAGAAAATATTTGCACATTGATTATCCATCATATCTCTTAAGAAAAATATTTTCTGCAATTCACACATCAAGAAAAATAGCATATACTAAAATGTACAAAGGACTCAAAAATTAATCAATCAATTTTTTAATTCAAGTTGAATACCCAATTTAGCAAAGTGTATGCATGGTATATGTGAAAACAATGAGAGATATGACTACAAAACTGCAAGATGGAGACAGAAAAAACAATGCAATTCATGTGAATCCTAACCATAAATGATGCATGAAAAAATTTGGTCAAAAACTCTAAAAACTGAAAATTTTTCAGTTTCGATCGATCGAGCATCGATCGAATACCAATCGAGTCAGACAGAATCAAACCAAAATTTTTATCGCAATTTCAATTGGTCGAAAAACACCCTCGATTGATCGAAAATCTAGAAAACTTAAATTTTTGAAAAGTAGAGCAATTTTATGCAGAAACTCCTCAAAGCACAATCAAGGAACAGAGCGTGTGTGTGTGTGTATGCAGAAACAGAGCAATAAATTAATAATTAAAACCCTAACATTTTTTAACCCACACACCCAGCGCTGTTCTCTTCTTCTTCAACCTTGCCTCTCTTGCCTGCCTTCCTCTGATTTCTCTTCTCTTTGTGAAACATAAAACTATATACACATAGGTTAAATTGTGGTGCGTGTGTGTGTGTGTGTGTGTATACCGGTGAGGTGCAGTTTCTCATCGGAGTGCAAAATAACCACCTCTTGCCGCACCGGCCATCTTCGGTGTGCCTAGATTTTCGCCGACCACCGCGCCGGACATCTGCGATAGTGCTTTGCAATGGTCAGATCGGTTCGGTGCTGGCCGGTTTCATTGGTGCCGGTCAGATCCTGAACAGGCCTAGCTGAGCCTTTATGACCTGCCTTCATTACGCTATTAATTGGGCTTTACTGCCTCTATAACGTTTTAGGCTATTGATTTTGGCCATCTTTAATAATCATCGGTTACAGAACCTACTAGAGGTTATGTCAGCTACTGGGGGGATTCTGGCATTTTACCCTCATTTTTAAAAAAAATTAGCAATATGCCCCTGTTTTGAAACTATGTAGGAAAATGCTCCTGTTTCGATACTCGATCACCGTAAAATCGAGTTTTCAATGAAATACTCGGTTGGTACAAAATCGAGTTATGCTCGATTAAACTTTAAAAAAAAAAAAAAAAATTTGCATGGAACTCGAGTTTCTTAAACTCGAGTTCCATAAAAACGCCGCTATAGGTGTACAAAAACGCCACTATAGGAAAACAAAAACGTAGCTATAGGTTATGACAGACTTCTAGGCAATTTTTTTTTTAGTTTGATCAGCTATAGCAGCATTTAGGATTACCTATAGCAGCATTTTTTAACACCTATAGCGGCGTTTTTATGGAACTCGAGTTCCTTAAACTCGAGTTCCATGCAAATTTTTTTTTTTTTTTTTAAGTTTAATCGGGCATAACTCGATTTTGTACCAACCGAGTATTTCATTGAAAACTCGATTTTACGGTGATTGAGTATCGAAACAGGGGCATTTTCCTACATAGTTTCAAAACAGGAGCATATTGCTAATTTTTTTAAAAAATGAGGGTAAAATGCCAGAATCTCCCAGCTACTGGTGCATTAATGTCCATTTAATATTGCTTGGATGAATTATTTTCTATTTCATCAAGTAGTATTCGAGAACTCAAGTGATTCCCTATTTAGCATTTTAAGATGAAGGATATGTTGGCCTATTTAGCTATTTCCTTGGTCTCGAGGTTCCCTCATCATTTGATGATGCATGACCATCTCAATCAAGCCGAGTATACTTCTAAGTTCTAACTTTATCTCTTGAGTTGGCATCCCAAATAGCAAGATAGTTGATATATCGACCGATCGAGTACACTTGCTTACGAGCTCATGACTACGAACATCTTCATGATACCACACTTTACAAGCAACTAGTTAGGAGTCTCGTCTACCTCACAGTCATTCGATTAGACATCTTCTATGCTATACATATCATCATTCAATTTTAGCAACACCACTAGTTCTTCAAAATCCTAAGTATCTGAAAGGAATCTTATTCCATGGTCTTCATTTCTTTTTCTAGTCGCCATTGACACTCTAGGCTTACACCGATGTTAACTAAGTAAATCGTTCTTCAAATACAATATTTTTTTACAATTTAATTAGGAATTCTCTTATATCATGGTGCTATAAGAAGAAAATTGTAGTTGTTCACTCTAATAAAGAAGCTAATAGTATCAAGCACTAACTAATACCACATTTGAGTTTTCTGCCTTCATTGGCTCCTGCAACTACAAGATATAGGTGTTAAATGTTCCATTGCAGTGCCTATTTATTGTGATAATGAGTGCTATTCAAATGGCTAACAATGACGTTTTTTTATGAATATTTCAAATATATTGAGATTAGTTGACACTTCGTTTGTCATTACTTGCTTCAGGGTACTTACAATTATACTTTTTCTACCCTAAGATTAGTTAGCTTAAATTTTCACCAAATTGCTTTTGTGATCTTGGTCTCAAGACTCAACTTGGTCTCTCAAAACCCAAGATTAAGGGCTTGTTTGGTTAAAAAAAAAAAAGATCACTCATCACTCACTACTCAGTTTTCATCACTCATTACTCATTATCCATTACTCATCACTCAAACCCACTATCAATGGAAAAGTGAAAAACTCTTGTTTGGTTAGAAAACTCCAGTCACGTAACTCAGGGTTGAACTACACTTTTTGCCAAAATGGTGGAGCCCATGAGACTGACATTGCACAGAAAATTTCTAGTAAGCTCCCGCGTCCCTTTTCTCTTCAGCTCTTCCTCCTCTTTCATACTTCCCCAGACAAATCTTTGTTTCCCATAAAGCCAAAAGTAAAGTCACCTCCCACAATACCCCTTCTTCCTCTTCTTCTTTTTAATCTTCTTTCATTTTCCCTTCCACAATACCCATTTAATCTGGGAAGTTGGATCTGAATGGTTGTCGCTGTCAGAGGAAGCCCAGGCGGCGGCGACGGAGGAGGAGGAGGATTTTGTCTCGGTGGATTCAGTCTTCGGAGCTTCTTCTCTTTTCGGATCTTCATTTCCGCCATGTTCTCTCTTCTCTTCATTGCCACTCTCTCTGTTGTCTTAACCAATCCTTCCACCCTTAACCACAACTCTGTAAGTCTCCTCTCTTTTTCACACTTTTTAAACCATTTTCCTCAATTGAGCAAAACTGTCATAGCAATTTTACAATTTAATAAGCAAAACCCAGATGGCAATTTCACAAATTTAGCAAAACCCAAATAGCATTTTCACGAATTAAGCAAAACCTAGATAGCATTTTCACAAATTAAGCTAAACCCAGATGGTAATTTCAAAAATTAAGCAAAACCTAGATGATGATTTCAAACATTAAGCAAAACCCAGTTAACATTTTCTCAGGCCTGGTTCAGTGCTTTGATCACGAACTGTTCGTCATGGAGCTAGCTCGCTGGTGATGAAGAGGAAAATGGAAATGAGAAGAGGCAACGGTAATAACCCAAAGCCTGACCTTGATGCGACAATGCACTCGTAAGGGGCCCACACCGTAATCTTGTTTACCAAGTTTGCCACTGAGTATCAGTTTTCAAGTTTTGAAAACACCCAAAACCTATTTTCATTTTCCATCACCCACGTCCATTTTTTTGAGTATTTGAATCATGAAAACAGTGATTCAAAACTGATCCAAACATATACTCATCTATGTGACCCACTCAGTTTGGATGATGAATCATGAAAACTGAGTGATATCACTCAGTTTTCATCCCATCCAAACAAGCTCTGGGACTATTAGAAAATAATAAGCCTGGTAGGCCCAAGAACACAAGACGTAAATGCTGTGGTTTTGTGTTATCGGTACATTGTATTGCAAGGTATGCTATTATATATTTTGAGTAGTATTTATTATACACAGACTCTTTGGCATTGTTTAATTTACACACCCCTAAAAGTCACCATTTTAATTACGTATTTGTATACACATGTACTTATGTGCTTTTCTATTATTTAATGCACCTACTTAAAACAGTCGGTGTATAGTTGTACACAGTCCAATATACATACTTTAATCCTTGAGTCTTTTCATTCATAACTTTGTCAACCAGGCAACAGTAATCTGATGTCCCTTCTGGGTCGACTTTCATTTCAAGGACAACATAATAGTATTTGATCTGGCATCAGTTACTCCAAATTCCAATTTCTCTATAAGGAAATGCGACCAGCTAGTAAAAGTGTTAAGTCCTATCTTTTTCACGAGGTAACTTCATATTTGAATTAGTTTATTGGCATGCTACTGGCATATCTTCTCTTTCTTATGGGTCTTGTTAGGTACAGAAGCACTGGAAATTCCAACTGAAGAACCATGGAACACCTTTGGTCTCTGGGAAATAAGGATATCTTGTTAGGTACAAAATATCCTTATTTTAAACATTTAATAAATAAGATAGTTCTTAATACTTGACAAGCATTGTGAATAAATAAAAATAATCTAATCTAATGGGGACTAAAAGAAATGTTTGATCTATCAAAAGCTATTAAAGTTCTGCAGTAATATTATATAAATTTGTACCATGTATATCTTGAATTTAGCTATATATACACACTAGAGAAAGAGTGAGGATTCAAAACAAGGCTTTTTTTTTTTTAATGTTATTATTTAGGAGAGGTAGGATCGACCCACCTAGAGAATCGGGCAATGCCAGAAATTTACAAGGCTCTTCTCAAATCCACAACACCCCTAGATTTGAAACATATTTGATAGTTCATTCAGCGGAGACTTCCACTTTTGGAACCAATTCACACCCTATCTTTTCTCTTTGCAGTTTGCACCACTTGTATTCCCATCATTTCCATGAAACTCAAAAGCCAAACCTAGTGTTAAGGGTTTAATTGATGCTCTCTACAAGGTTTGGCATAATGGAAATTATACATTCAAATGTGAGTCTTAGATTCTCTGAAAATTAACATGTCAAGCACTATTAACTTCATTTTGTTTATCCAAAAAAAAAAAAAAATCTTCATTTTTCTTCAGGTAAGGTAGAACGGGAATATAATCGGCTAAATTAACTTCTGAGATGAAGTAAAGCACCTGATTTCATTAACGTGCCACGCCAAGCAGTCTCCTCTAGACAGAGAAATTTTTTGATGCCCATCAAGCCTGCTAATGCATATTATATATCTTGTAACTGACAGAAACCCTTCGGCTAAAACTTAAAAGGCAGTTTTGTACTATTTTTTGAAGAAAGAAAATCTCTTATTTTCATACAGAAGCGATGGAAATCAAAATGTGCTAAACAAGTTGTAGTCTGCATAGTTGGAAAGCCTAGCTTCAAGCTATTTTAATGACAAACAACTATGTTAAATCTAAATTAATGGATAGAACTTACAAATGAATTCCAACAGAAACAGCTATAGCAAGCTTTAATATGGTGGGACAAGAAAAGGAGAATAAGGAATGAAATTTTATATATCTACGTACCTAGCTAGCTAATAAGTCCCAATCAGTAAGTACTTTAATTGAAAGGGTAATCGACCAGGATCCGGATCCTCATTTCCCTTTGAAATGGAGAGTGTCCAATTCACAGATAGGATCTTTTTGAAAACAATCAAGGGTCAAAAACGTGCGATGCCATAACTTAACCCAAACCACACTTAACTATGGTTAAAAACTTAAACTAGAGGCTCTTAAACTCAACCGGACAAACCACAGTTTCTCTCTCACCAAACCCATATGAATATTTCAAACTCTCTTTCTCACTCTCTTTTCTAAGGTTTGACTTTGTCTCTCGCCCTGCCATCACTATGCCACCACTACCACCTGTGCCAAGGCTATGATTTGATCAAGTTTTTATGCTCCAAGCTTTTACCCAAACACTATAAACAGAAGATTTTGATCTGAATATTTCAAACTCTCTTTCTCTCTCTCTTCCCCAAGGTTCGACTTTCTCTCTCGCCCCGCCATCACGGTGCCACCACTACCACCTGCGCCAAGGCTATGATTTGATCAAGCTTTTATGCTCTAAGCTTTTACCCAAACACTATAAGCAAAAGATTTTCTCCAACTTCATCTGCAAGAAAAATATCAACTAATCTATCTATGTTTGTATGCCTTTTGTTGCTTTGTTTTGCTTTGTGATAGTGCTTTCTTGGGGTTTTTGATTTTCTTTTGAATTGGGATTAGTTTATACGCTTATTTATATTATCTATGTGTGTGGGTTTTATGCTGTGGTTATTAGAATGTTTGGTTCCATTTTTTTGGTTTGTGGGTATTTTTTTTGGTCTCACTCTTACGTAAATGTTTGTGCTTTTGCATTGATTTTGATTTTATTTTTAATTGTTCACTTTATTATGAAAGGTTTTAAAGAATTTATTGTGAATGTCTCTTTGTTTTCCCTGTCATGCCACTAATTGCAAAATTGGGTGTGTGTAAATTGTCCTTTGTAGGAATGGAATGCACATAATTGTATGTTGATGATGAACTGTAAAAGAAAACATTCAGCCTATGGCTAGATTTTTGTTTAATGGCTACTAGCTGCTGATATACACTAGCTTTTAGGGTGAGGTAGATGAATTTTCGTTTTTCAAAAATCTGAATTGTTGAGAACCCTTTTGTGGTTGCTATTTGAACTTTAAAGCTCTTATAGGAAGAATAATTGAATTTTTTGACTGTTTTTTGTGCCTCTCTTTTTGTAGATTGGTTCTTGTATGGGCCTTTTTGTTATCCATTTGGAAAGTCTGCATAATTTTTTGGACAGGTTCTATTATTGGTTTCTCTATAATTCCGAAGGATTGAGATTTGTTAATATTGCTTGTAAGTTTCATTGATCCTAATTATCAGTAATTTGGAAGGGCCTTTGGAGCTATGATACATCCCAAAGCTTTGATACCAAAAGAACTTACATAACAAAGAAGCATCATACATTCATACCAAGAGATGGGTCAAGTTGTTTAACATGAGGCAAGTCAAAGTGATCAAGCTAAGATTGAAAATTGTAGACTTTGGATGGAATGTATAATCAAGAAGCAAAAGGTGGACTGTATAGTCAAGCAATAAACATACCAATTGTAGAAGTTTCATGTTATTATAATCATATAATCAAAGTGTTTATTTCAATGGAATTCTTGTTATGTGATAAAAGTGTACATTTTAATAAAATTTGTTCATTTTTTATTAAATTCTCTTATTGTCTACTCTGTTGGATTGAATTTTGATTGTAATGCCAAGTAACTCGTAAGGGTGCAACCCAAGTACATAGATTAGATGAGCAATGTAAAAGAAAGTGATTAACTGGCTCTCTTACCAATTTGCAATGCAAGTACACAAAGTTCACATGAATGTGCATTTAACCAAAAACCAAGTGATTTGCATTTTGGCCTTAAACTGCTCTGCACATGTTAAATCCATAGAAGCAACATCGTTTGGATTTCAAATTTGATTCACAAATTCAAAATTTAAATAATGCAATGGCAACTAGATTGATTTATTGCAAAATACATTATATTCACTAATGGCATTGGGTACTTGCCTTAGAAACATACGCTAAAAGCTTGGCTTATTTATATAATTTTTTTCCCCAAACAACAACACTTATATATAAAAACAACAACTCTTGCCTAGACAAAAACTAAACATTATCTACAGCAAAGAGGGAAATCGATCCACTCCTAATACATCCGAAACCTTCTGCAGAAAACAACAACTATGCAGAAATGTTAGCTTCTAAAAGTTTAAAATAATTGGCAAATCGTGAACACAAACTTATCTAAATATAGATCCTAGAGTCTATAGGTATTATTAGACAATGCTCAAGGTGATTCAAGTCAAGATTCAAGAACAAGTAAGCTGCAAAAAGAAGATTTCAGAATTTTCCTAGTTCGACCGATCGAGAAACAGGCTCAACCGATTGAAACAAGTATCTGCAGAATTTTAAGTCGGCCCAAACAGCAATTCAAGCCCAAAAAAAATTTACGGTTTCAGATCTACTTCTTCTAATGTATAAAGGAAACACTAAGCAAGTTTTTATAAAGCTTTTCAGAGAGAAAAGAATGTGCCTCTTTTGTATTTAGGGTTTTGTACCTAAAAAGCTCTCTCATGTCTTCTTCCGGTGTTATTCCATGAAGAATCTCAAGATCCGGTGTTGTAGAAGTTGTTGCCTTCTCTAGTCATCAAAGGTGCTAATGATCTAAACTTTCAAGGGTAGTCTTGGAGTCACAAATAGGAGAGTTTGTGTTTTTTTTTGTCACAAGTATGGGTGCTTATGTTGTAAAGGCCAAAGAAAGAAGTAGTCTGTGAACTCGGAGTTGTTACGTGGTCGTGGTAGTAAGTTTTCATATGCCTCATTCACCAATTGAATATATTTTGGACATAAATTTCGATACCGATCTACATATTCCAATCGAGTATCCGGCTTAATGTTATGTGTTGTAAAACCTTTTTTTTAGCTTCCATCTTTTGCATCTCTTCTCCACCTCTTCATGATATATCTATTAGGAATCAACTTGATATCGAATACATCAAGAACTTTCAAACCATGCCTACATAAAATACCAAATGACTCAAACTTTCTACAACTACAAGATAGAGTCTCATTTAATGGATTCCACATGACTTCATATTTTCCATATTGATTGAAAACTCCAACCACATAACTATGTGTTTGACTCACATTGCGTTCTAGGATGGAAAGTTCCATTACCTCTTTAACTTCTGTCTAAAATAAATCAAAAAACGTAGGCGTGTACACTGTTGCTACTGGGTTAAGCATAGGAGAGCTTTTGAGCTTCAATCTTGGAAATTTATGTTTAGAGTTGTATTCTGCTTCTAACTCCTTATCCTGCTTTGATTGACAACTCTTTCAAAATGAGTGAAAAATTCTACTATATTGAGATCAGTATGCAAGCAATCCTTCAAGTCAGCATTGAAACTCTCACTAAGCTGGGTTGTCTTCATTCCTGCAGTGAAAGTTCTCTTAACATATGCTTGGGCCCATTTTTCCTTTAATTTAAATAGATCAATTAGCCATTTATTTTCATGAACATCGTACTTATCCAGCATTTCATTCCAAGATGTAAGAAACTCATCTTCACCATCATACTCATAGATACATGCTAAGAAATCATTATTAAATTGAGACTCATTTTTTAGTAAATGACCCAACTGTTTCTCAGTATTCTACCACATATATGCCAACTACACAATGTATGATATGTCTTAAGCATGACTACTTTTATTGCAGCTGACATTGCTGCATCTTGATCTGTGAAAATAGCGATTGGCTTCTTTTCAGACATTGCTTCTAAGAAGGTCTCAAATAATCATACAAAAGATTCAATTTTTTCATCATATAAAAGTGCAGCTCCAAATACAACAATTTCTCTATGATGATTGAGACCCAAAAATACTCCAAGTGGCCTTGCATCTCTATTTGAACTATACGTTGTATCAAACATTATTACATCACCGAAGTGGCTTAGTCAATGATCATTCTTGCATCGGCCCAAAAGATATTAGTAATCAACTCTTCACAGTCCAATTGAGTAGCGAAATAATATGAAGGATTTTTCTTAAGTTGACGACTGAAATATCTTCCCAAGCTAGTAGCTTCCCCATGCTCCATGTCTCTCTGTCGCTTAATGCATAAATAGCTTTTATGATCTTGCTTGGTAAAACGAAGATTATCATATCCAACAATTTGCTTACTAAGAAGCTCATAAGATTGCTTTAATCTTAATCTTGATTCATGTGCCAAATCAATTTCAATAGCATGAGTTGCAACCACTTTCCGTTGTGATGGCATCATGTGCACAGTTAATGGGAGGTGGAGATAATGGTTATGCTCAGCAATAAATTCATTCACCACATATTTTTTACTATCTTGATTAAGTACAATAACCAAATGTGCTTCACAACCACTTCTTGTTTCTGCTCGTGGATTCTTTATATTCTGATCTCTCTTGTTTTTGCCTCGAACTCCTTCCTTCGCGCACACAAATCTCCTTAAAGTAACCATTCCAGTCTTTTTACATTTATTTACATACTCTTTTCTAATACTAAAACCAGCCTTTCTGTCATATTCATTATAAAAATCATATGCAATCTCATCTACTTCAAACTTCATCCTTTTAAATGGGGTAAATTCCATAGGCACATTAGAAGGAACATGTATTCCCATCATTATCCCTAGAAAAAATTGACTATAAATTTATTATAACTTTCACCTATCATTTTTTTTCAAAACAGAGATGATGTAAAAAAATGAGACTGAGTAAAAATGAAAGAGTAGCTAGAGTAAAAATGAAAGAGTCATTGGAAGCAAGGGAAAATTTGGCTACTAAATAAGCAGTAGAGTTATGACATCTACTAATCCAACTAAAATTGCAAGAAACAAAAGACATAGCCAAGTCTTGAATGTCAGCAATCAAATGGGAAATAAACCAGGCCGAACGGGGACCATTGGTGTGGATAGACCAGGCAATCAAATATGCCATATACTAATAAAGATTCAATCTTTATCTCAAAAAAAAATATTCAATCTTTATCTCAAAAAAATAAAAAAGATACTCCAAGAATCATCTAGCCATTATAAAGATTCAATCTTTATCTCAAAAAATTAAAAATAAAAGTTCAGATAGACTCTAACTTGCATCCAGCCATCAAAACAACAATATAAACTCACCAAAACAATAATATAAATGCAGAAAAATGAGATGGACTCCAAGAATCATCCAGTCATTATAAAGATTCAATCTTTATCTCAAAAAATTAAAAATAAAAGTTTAGATAGACTCTAACTGGCATCCAGCCATCAAAACAACAATATAAACTCACCAAGACAACAATATAAATGCAAAAAAATGAGATGGACTCCCAAGATTCATCCAACCATTATAAAGATTCAATCTTTATCTCAAAAAATTAAAAATAAAAATTCAAATAGACTCTAACTTACATCCAGCCACCAAAACAACAATATAAACTCACCAAGACAACAATATAAATACAGAAAAATGATCAAACATCAAATAAGATAAGCATAAACAAGTTTTATGGATATACCTTTGTTTTGGCAAGATAGAAACAAAGATCTGCTCTGAACTTGTTCTCTAAACCTTCTGTGAAGCTTTGAACGTGCACGTTTGGTTTTCACTTTTCCCTCCCAAAAGGTTTTTTTGTTTTCCAGTAGAATTTGTCCCGTTGAGTTAAACAACCCTCTAGTTTAAGTGTTTAACCACAGTTAAGTGTGTGTTTACATTTTAATTGACGTGGCATGTTTTTGACCCTTGATAGTTTTCAAAAAGATCCTGTCCATGAACTGGACACTCTCCATTTCAAAGGGAAATGGAGAGGATCCGGATCCAATGGACCAAAGCCTCACATTCAGGAAGTTCATTAGGCTTTATGCAGAAGACATGTTTAATACTAATGACTTTACAAGTATTGTCTTCAATGCCACGTTGCATAGAGTAAAGTCCAAAAATCTTGTATAAACTCTCTCCCAAACACACCATAAAGAGGCAAACAAGAGCTACTTTTGGTGCCTTAACAACCGGGAAACTCAAGCAGCCAACTTTCAAAAGATCTTTTATGCATATAGAATATGCAGGCTTCAGCAATTTCAATGGAAAATGGAATCTTGAAGTCGGAAACCATTGATACTATAAAGTACGTTTATGGTCATATACGAACTGCATTATGAATATGATAGCATAATTTGTATGAAATATTATAAATTTTAAAGTGAACACTAGCTTATTTTGAGAAAGCATGTCATCCCTTATAGAATTTAATGTGACATATATTCTCAATCCATTATGTGTTATTCCTTGGGGTTAAAGGTAAGCTTCTTTTATTTACTTTGAAGGTACAAAATTCAATGAAAATAATTAAGAAAATGATTTTGTGCTTTTTTTTTTGGACACATTACTTGTTGGATTACACGTATGAGTGAAGTCTCATAATTCAGCACATATTCATTGGGCTTAAGTTTTTTGGATTAAAGTGTGTTTCTCTATATTATATTAATTACTCAAAAACTTGGTTGATTTAGTGGATGACCCTTTGTGTGAATTAAGATGGAAGAGAAGAGATTGCTATGATTAAGGTGGAGCTATCCCAAGAGGAAATAAGATAGTTGAGGACAATTAATGAAATTTGAGTCAAGGTGGAGATTGTTGGAAAATTGTCTCAAATTCCAATTGTGACTTATAAAGTCAATTAGGTTTTCTAGTTAAAATAGGAAAAATTAATTTGGGTTATCTTATTATAGAAGGAAAGACTATTCCTTGGTATGGAATGAAAGTCTATTCCTTGTCAAAGAGGTAATGTATTCCTAATCCAAGAGGAAATAGAAAAAGAGTCTTATAAATAGACAACGCTACAAAAAATTTGATGGCTTTGGCCCAAGGAACCTCCCTATGAGAAGAGGGAAAATAGAGCGTGAAACCAAGAGAGAAAAAATAGATTTTCACTAGGGATGAACGCAAGGAGGAGAGAGCAAAATAGTGTTGCCACCTTCGAAAGGACACTGTTAGGTTCTAAGAATTAGGAACTAATGTATTAGAACTTCATTTTATAAAGTTGGCAAACCATGATCAAAACGGTTTTAGTCTTGTTTAGACTTGCTCAAAGTATGGGGTTTTCATGTAAAGTTGGAATCGAGTTACTGCAGAATTTACTGTGCATTTCTGCCTAGCTCGATCGATCGAGAATTAGACTCGACCGATTGAAAGTCGTGCAGAATATTTTTTCTGCAGAATTTCCAACTTAGCCCTAGTCCATTTAATGTGTAGGGTTTTATGTTTTGCCCTAAGTATAAAAAGAAAAGCCCTAGCCACGTTTTTAGTATTCTGAATATTGTGTTTGTGAATCTTGTTTGTGAGATCTAGAGGTGTTTACCTTCACATACACTTAGGGTTTCCAATCTCAAGATTGATGTCAAGAGCTTGGTAATCTTTTAGTTGCAGAATCAAGTGCTTCAAGATATACAAGTAGGTGTGCTTGTGCTTTGCTGAGAATTCAAGGAAAGAAGTAGTCCATGGACTCGGAGCTGTCACGTGGTCGTGGTAGTAAGTTTCCTACTCAACGTAGCAATAGGATGTTAGTGGTCTAAGTCGCTATTGTGTAAACTTCAATTCTTTCATAGTGAATTCCTTTTTACCTTGAGGATAGCTAGGTTAAATCCTCCCCAGGTTTTTACCAGTTTGGTTTCCTAGGTCATCATATCATGTGTTATTTATTTTCCGCATATTTGCATGATATGATATATTTGTGTTAACCTAGAATTGCTTAATTTACCTAAGTTAATCACTTGGCTAAATATCTAGGTTAATCTATTTGGGTTTAAAGGGTCTAAATTTCTAACAAGTGGTATCAGAGTGGGTAGCTTTTGTGTTTAAGATCTTTTGATCTTAAAGTTGATCCTTGACCCCAGTTGTCATGGACCACGGACACTCTCTTGTTATTCCACCTCATTTTGATGGGAATAATTATGCTTATTGGAAAGTAAGGATGAAAGCATTCCTGAAATTTATTGATGAGAGAGTCTGGAACTCTGTTGAATATGGTTGGGAGAAGCCCACTACTCCTGTGAATGAGTGGCAAACTTCTCAAAACGAGGCAGCTGCTTTCAATAGCAAAGCAATGAATGCTATTTTCAATGCTGTCTCTATAGAGAAATTTAAGAGAATCTCTAATGTTGAGGTTGCTCATACTGCTTGGAATATCCTCTAGACTGTGCATGAAGGCACAAAGGCAATTAAAATAAAAAAGTTGCAGCAATTGACTACTAGATTTGAAAGCATTAAAATGAATGATGATGAATCTTTTGATGAATTCTGTGACTTTGTTTAGACCCCTTACACCCAACAGATTAACCTAGAGAATTAGCCAAGTGATTAACTTAGGTAATTTAAACAAAACTAGGTTAACACAAATATATCAAAAACAATAAAGCGGCGGAAAATAAAGAACACAAAGATCTGATGACCCAGAAAAACCAAACCGGTAAAAAACCTGGGGAGGATTTAACCTAGCTATCCTCAAGGTAAAACCGAATTCACTATGAAAGAATCGAAGTTTACACAATAAGACTTAGACCACTAACATCCTATTGCTACCCAGTGTAGGAAACTTACTACCACGATCACGTGACAGCTCCGAGATCCACAGACTCCTTCTTTCCTTGAATTCTTCAGCAATCCACAAGCGCACCTGCTTGTATATCTTTAAGTTCTCTTGATTCAGCAACTGTATGATTTACCAACCTCTTGACATGAATCTAGAGTTTGGAAACCCTAAGTGTATGTGAAGGTAAACACCTCTAGATCTAACAATTAGATTCACAAACACAGCAAAACAGAATTCTAAAAACGTTGCTAGGGTTTTCCCTTATATACCTAGGGCAAAACATAAAACCCTATACATTAAATGGGCTTGGGCTGAGTTGGGAATTTTCTGCAGAAAAACGTTCTGCTCGATTTTCGATCGGTCGAGTCTAATTCTCGATCGATCGAGTCAGGAAGAAAGTGCACAGTAATTCTGCATAAAACTCAATTCCAACTTTACATAAAAAACCATACTTTGAGCAAGTCTAACACACAACTTAAAGAATGTTTTGATCATGGTTTGCCAACATTACAAATTGAAGTTCTAATACATTAGTTCCTAATTCTTAGAACTTAACAAACTTCCCCTTTGGCAATCCATGACAAAACACAGACTTAACAAAAAGCTCAAAATTTACAAAATGAAACAGCCCATTACAAAATAAAAAGCCACTTAAATAATTCAACCTAACTACTATCTAACAGTTGCAAAGTAGACAGTAGCACGACTGAATCAACCTGTATATTCCTGTAACACTTAAACAAACACATAAACGCATGTGTGGAAAGAAAAAACAGTAAAACAACAAATATGCAAACTAACTCTCCCCCTAAGTTAGATACATCAAAATAATTTCAACTCCCCCTAAACAGAACATTCATTCTTGTATTTTCCACACATATTCCCACATATCATCTAACACTCCCCCTTTTTGTCACGTATTGACAAAGATAACTCAAACAAAGAGTAACAACTCAACAGAGAACAAGAGGAAATAGAGAATTAAGGGAACACAAAAAATTTAGCTCTATAGAAAATAGAGAGAACTCCCCCTATGAAGAGCAACAACTCCCTCTATGAACAACAAAGGTTAAAAAAAAAACTTTTCTCCCCCTATAAAAATAGGAAAAACAAAACAAGTTTTGGGAAAAACAGTTTTGGGAAAAATTTAGGAGGTGGGGATAAATAAAAACACACAAACCTTAAAAAAAATTGAGTTGAGGATATACATGAAGAAAAATATTCTCTCTTTCAATAAATGCAAACTTGACACTATGTGACCCATAAACAGTTGCATAAGTAGAAAAAATATTTGCACATTGATTATCCATCATATCTCTTAAGAAAAATATTTTCTGCAGTTCACATATCAAGAAAAATAGCATATACTAAAATGTACAAATGACTCAAAAATTAATCAATCAATTTTTAAATCAAGTTGAGTATCCAATTTAGCAAAGTGTATGCATGTTATGTGTGAAAACAATGAGAGATATGACTGCAAAACTGCAGGATAGACACAGAAAAACAATGCAACTCATGTGAATCCTAACAATAAATGATGCATGAAAAAATTTGGTCAAAACTCTAAAAACTGAAAATTTTTCAGTTTCGATCGATCGAGTATCGATCGAATACCAATCGAGTCAGAAAGATTTAAACCAAAATTTTTATCGCAATTTCGATCGGTCGAAAGATAGATTCGATCGGTCGAAATTCTGGAAAACTCAAATTTTTGAAAAACAGAGCAATTTAATGCAGTAACTCCTCAAAGCATAGTAATTCATGAATGAAATGCATGAGTACGAGACTTAAAGTTTTTCAAAAATACTTGAATTCAACCCAGATCTTTCAAAAACAAGTTTATCAACCAACTTGTCCTCAAAACTCAAATTTTGCATCAAAATCAAGAAATTTTTAATCTTGGATGGCCACAACAAAATCACACACAATAACATGTACAAAGTTTAGCAAAGAGTAACTTGTGTAGTGTGTGCAACTAGCAAAAGTTTGAGAAACATGTGAGGTGATATGTGAATACTGATCAATCACAAAGTCTACAAAATTCATCACATGAATTTGAAAGAAACTATTACTTAAAGAGTTACATCATATAACTCTCACATCTCCTAGAATAAAAGTTTGCAATCATGTAAGTTTCTTGATTTGCCTCATTATATACACACCAATTTTATTTGATTGAATTAATTATAGTCCAATAATTTACACACCAATTTTAGCATTTAAAACGAGGCTACACCTTATTTTCTTTTTGTGCATGTGCTACACTTTCTCGAACACAAAATCTTACGATATGCACTAAGGTGTTCATGATTGGCTAGTAAACAGTGATGAGATGGTTATTTATGCCTTTCTCATTTAGTTCAAGTCCGACAGACAAAGGCATGTGACTTCAAGATCAAGACAAAGTGATCAAAAACTATAAACATCTTTCCCACACAATATACATTACAAAGACTTCAGCTAGTAAAGTGCAATAAATAAGCTCATCTAAGCTAAACAAAGTACATAAACATGTTATGTAAAGATAAATATGGCCAACCTTAATTATAAATCCAAGATATATAATACAAAACACATAAAAATATTTTTGGTTTAAAAAAAATTTTATGATAAAAAACAAAAAGCACACATTATGCTAAATGAACAAAAATGTAAATGCAATGCATGATAGTACTTAACTAAGCTATAGAGGGTACATAAACAAGAAATATCAATTTCTTAATTAACCCTTGAGTACATGTACAAACTAGTACATACTCAAAATAATAAAAAAAATAGCTTAGCACTTATAGAACGCATGCTATTTAAGTTTATCCACAATGTCAAGCATGTTCTAAATCAAGAGAGAGATATCATAATCCATGTAATCCTCAAGAAAAATTAAAACTAGACACAAAATAAAATATTTTTGTCTTTTTGAAATTTTTCAATATTTTTAGATTTAAAAAAAAAAAACAACCTAAAAAAAAAAAAAAACAACAAAAAACAGAAACAAAACATGTCCATAAATAATTGAAAGAATTAAATAAGGGACAAGTCAACAACACTCACCTTAGAGAATCTTTTCTCACCCATATAGCACGAGTCTTCGGCTTTGTAGGTAAAAATCCATGTGAAGCAGAGTGTGTTTGAGGGATTACATCAATCTTCTGAGAAAGACTAAAATCCTACAATTTCCTTTCACAAGCCAACAAGCTTAAATTTTTTCAAAAGCATATGAAATAATTTATTTGGACTCATGGCAGGAGAAATATTATCACATGTCCTAGACTGAAACACAGAATGCTTAAATTTCAATTTATGACAATTAGGACGAATGTGACCGGAGACACCACAAAAGTGACAAACAAGAACAAATTTAGGAACATCAGTATTCCTAACAGCAAATCTAGTCTCAGATTTTGGTTTTTGCCTCAACAAAGAACAGTTTGGTCTAATATGACCAACAACACCACAAAGGTGACAAGTAGGCACAAAAACAGATTTCTTATACTCTCTAACAGTAGGTTTAGACTTAGGTGTAGAAATTTCAGCGTCTAACCTAGCAAAATAAGCCTTTTCTTTATTATTTCTCTTGAAAGAAGGGATATAAACTTTTTCAGTTTTAGGCTTAAGAGAAACAGAAACACTTCTGTTATCAACAACAGGCTTGGTACTAGTCAAATTTTCAATTTTAGCTTTAGATTCAACTAACTCTTGTTCCAAGCTTTTCATCTTCTCATCTTTAGAGGAAATTTGATTTCTCAAAAATTCATTCTTTTTATTAGATTCATCTAATCTCATTATCAATTCCTCTTTTTCAAGATTAGCCAATTTTAACTCTTCCTTGAATTTCTTAGCAATTTTCATAGACTTAGATAATTCCTTACGAAGAGTTTCACAAACATCAAAAAGATCAACAGAAACAACAGTGTACTTTTTATTCAAATCATTACAAACATGAGCAGAAAGACACTTCAAATTATCCATGATAACAAGGATCAAGGATCAGCTCTTAGATCAAAAGATCTAAAACAAAAGAGCTACCCGCTCTGATACCACTTGTGAGTTCGTTTAGACCCCTTAAACCCAACAAATTAACCTAGCGAATTAGCCAAGTGATTAACTTAGGTAATTTAAACAAAACTAGGTTAACACAAATATATCAAAAACAATAAAGCAGCGGAAAATAAAGAATACAAAGATCTGATGACCCAGGAAAACCAAACCAGTAAAAAACCTAGGGAGGATTTAACCTAGCTATCCTCAAGGTAAAACCGAATTCACTATGAAATAATCGAAGTTTACACAATAAGACTTAGACCACTAACATCCTATTGCTACCTAGTGTAGGAAACTTACTACCACGACCACGTGACAGCTCCGAGATCCACGGACTCCTTCTTTCCTTGAATTCTTCAACAATCCACAAGCGCACCTGCTTATATATCTTTAAGTTCTCTTGATTCAGTAACTGCATGATTTACCAACCTCTTGACATGAATCTAGAGTTTGGAAACCCTAAGTGTATGTGAAGGTAAACACCTCTAGATCTAACAATTAGATTCACAAACACAGCAAAACAGAACTCTAAAAACGTGGCTAGGGTTTTCCCTTATATACCTAGAGCAAAACATAAAACTCTATACATTAAATGGGCTTGGGCTGAGTTGGGAATTTTCTACAGAAAAACGTTCTGCTCGATTTTCGATCGGTTGAGTCTAATTCTCGATCAATCGAGTCAGGCAGAAAGTGCACAGTAATTCTGCATAAAACGCGATTCCAACTTTACATAAAAAACCATACTTTGAGCAAGTCTAACACGCAACTTAAAGAATGTTTTGATCATGATTTGCCAACATTATAAATTGAAGTTCTAATACATTAATTCCTAATTCTTAGAACCTAACAAATTCTATGCTAAATTGAATGATATAGTTAATTCTGCATATAATCTGGGTAAAATCTATGATCAACCTAAAATTGTTAGGAAGATTCTTAGATCTTTGACTGAGGATTTTAGACCCAAAGTGACTGCCATCACTGAAAGCAAGGATGTAAACTCCATCCCTGTTGATGAATTTGTAGGATCTCTTCAATCCTATGAGTTGGACCTACCCAAGACTACCAAATCCAAATCAATGGCTCTTAAGTCTGTTGATGATGTTGAGGCTGGTGGATTTGATGATGAACTCTCTGCTACAGAGATTGCCTATCTTGCCAAGAACTTTAGAAACTTTCTTAGGAACAATAACAGAAGGGCAAGAGACAAGAACACTGCTAAACCTAGAAATTTTAGGAAGAATAAACCCACTAAGGTTAATAACACTGAAAAACCTAAAGAGAAAGTAGTTCAACCCTCTAATAATTCTATGGGACAACAATGTTTTGGATTTCAGGGGTATGGTCATGTGAAATCTGAATGCCCTACAAACTTGAAGTCTAAGGGTAAGGCTATGGCTGTAACCCTTAGTGATGATGAAGTTTCTGACAATGAATCAGTCAGTGATGAGGATGGAAACTTCATTGCTTTCACTGCTACTGCTGTAGTCAATGAAAGTGTGTCTGTTAAAGAGAACCCTTCTGATGGGGAACTCTCTGAAGATGCAAATTTACAGGAAGCCTACAATAAGCTTTGCAAAGTTGCTGCAAAGGATGCCATGAATGTTGATTTGGGCTTAAAGAAAATTGCATCTCTTGAACTTGATAAGAAAAATTTGCTTGTAAAATTGTTTGATGCTAATGAGCTTTTCAATAATGTGAAGACTGAGAACATGCTTTTGCTTGATAAAGTTAAAAATTTGAAACTTGAATTATTTGTTGCTAGAGAACAAACTAATAGATCTGCAAGCTCCAAATTTGATCATGTGTTAAGTATTCAAAAGTCTCCCTCTGACAAAATTGGCTTAGGTTTTGTGGAAAGCATCTCTGTGCCTGAACCTCATTCCACAAGCTTTGTTCCTTCTACTCAACTTTCTAATAATGAGATTGTTAAACCTTCTGTGAGTGAAGTTGTTAAATCTGTAGAAGCCACACATCCTAGAAAGATTAGAGTTGATCTTCAAGAGTCTAATTCTGGACCTTCTAATTTTTCTAAGGGCAAGTTACATGATAAGCCTGCTTGGGTTTGTCATTTTTGTGGAAAGTCTGGGCACATTCGTCCAAACTGTTTCAAGCTGCTAAGTGAGCAAATAAACCTAAAGTACCTGTGCCTCAAGCACAAGATCCTATGGTACTTATTGGTGAATTGGTAACTGCGTTAAATCTTTATTCCAATCCTGGAATTGCTCAGAATTCTAATGTGAATAATAACTCCAATGCTAGAGTTGCATCTAAAAGGTTTTGGATGCATAAGGCTCGACCTAATTGAGTCTGTCTGACATAGTCCTTGTTCTTCTTTGATCTACCTCTTGTGACCATTTTTTTTAGGATCTGCATTGCATAACATTCATGCATCTCATTCTAGGTTGTTCTTTTATTTTATTTAAAAAAAAAAGGTAAAAAGAATGGGTTTGGCAACATGTGTTTCGCTGTTTTTTTTTTTTTCTTAAATTTGAAGACAAGGTTGGTCAATCTATTTTTACATAACATGTTTATATACTTTGTTTAGCTTGGATGAGCTTATTTTATTGCACTTTACTAGCTAAAGCTATGTAGTGCATGTTGTGTGGGAAGATATTTATGGTATTTGATCACAAGATCTTGATCTTGAAGTCATATGCTTTTGATTGTTGGACTTAAACTTTTTTAGAAAGGCATAAATAATCATCTCACCGCTTTTTATTAGCCAACCATGAACATCTTAGTGCATATCGTAAGATTTTGTGCTCGAGAAAGTGTAGCACATGCACAAAAAGATCATAAGGTGTAGCCTCCGTTAAATTGTTAAAATTGGTGTGTACATTATTAGGCTATAATAATCTCACAATTCATATAAAATTGGTGTGTACATTATCCCGGCTATTTCAATAAGTTTCTAATTAATTAAAATTGGTATAAATTATGAGGCAATATCAAGAAACTTACATGATTACAAGTTTTTATTCTAGGAGATGTGAGAGTTATATGATGTAACTCTTTGAGTAATAGTCTCTTTCAAATTCATGTGATGAATTTTGTAGAAATTATGATTGATTACTATTTGCATATCACCTCACATGTTTCTCAAGTTTTTGCTAGTTGCACACACTACACAAGTTGTTCTTTGCTAAAATCTGTACATGTTATTGTGTGTTTCTTTGGTCTGACCAACCAAGTTTGAAAATTTCTTGAAATTGATGCAGAATATGTTTGCTGTTTGAGTTCTTGAGAGAAATTTTAAGAAAATCTTGTTTTGGGAGATCTGGGATAAATACATGTGTTTTTGAAAAACATTTCATCTTATACTCATGTATTTTATTTATATTATTTGATGCTTTGTTGAGTCTTGCACTGAAATTGGTTCGTTTTTCAAAAATTAGCTTTTTCCAGAATTTCGATCGATCGAATATGTTTTTCGACCGATCGAAATTGTTTTAAAAAACCTTGGAAAGTTTCTGTGTGTTTCGATTGGTACTGGATCAATCGAGGTATTTTCGACCGATTGAATCTAATTTTCGATCGATCGAAAATCGGGCTGAGAGTTTTTTAAAAAAAGAACTTTTCTTCACACGTTCTTCACTTTTTCAAAAACTTTTCAAATCTCTTTTGTCTCTCACCAACCGGTCAAGCATCCTTTTGCTATTCTTGTCATTTTCTTCCAATCTTTGTGCAAAGAATCTCTCTCCCAAGGCCGGTAAGACCAAACTACCCTTCTTTTTGCTTTTATTTTCATTATTTCATACATTATTTCATGCATTTGTTGGGTATTTTCGACATTCTTGTTTTTCAATTTTGTTGATGTTTTGGTTGTTTTCTTTCACTATAATTTGATGGGTTTTTGTGGGGATACCATCTACAAGTGTTGGAAGTGATTTAATTTGATCAATTTGATGTTTTATGAAAAATTTGAAAATCTAGGGTTTGAAAAATACCAAATTTGGGGCTTTTGTTCAAATTGAAACAATTTGATGAAATTGGCTTGTTAGATTGATTAATTTGATCATTATGTTGTGTTTTATATCTATTGTGATGATCAATTTCTCAATTTGTTGGGTTTTGTGAAATTGGGTTTTTCTAATTTGCGAATTTTTGATATAAATTTCATGTTCAAGCCAATTTTGTGATATTAGATCATATTTGAACTGTGTGCCATTGCATTAGCTCATGCATCATTTGATTATTATGCTCATGCATCATATAGCATTGTTATTTCTTTATTTTTGTTGTGCTAACTTGCAGTCTGCCCTTGGTTTTCTTTTTATCTGTTCTTTTCTCTATGTCTCTCTATTCTGTCCTTAGCATCATGCTTAGGAAAACCAGAGCCCATAGGACTTCTGTCCCTTCACCTTCCTTTGATAGTGATAGGTTTCCTAGTAAGAAGAATCAAGAGGCATACGAGACTCTTAACCTTAGACGTCACATTTGGGGTGAGCGTAGGGTCATTTTAGATGAGGTTGATGAGGTGAGGCGTAATTTTGAGTGTAAGGGTTGGTTACCGTTGTTAGACATAGATCATCCACTTCCGGCTACCCTGATTAGAGAGTTCTACTCGAACCTCTCTATCCACGTCTATGATTCCAACACTCTAGTTAAGAGTTGGATACGAGGTGTGGAGTATCACATTATCCCTTCGGTAGTGTCTGATGCTCTTAGGGTGCCTGTGGTTGATCATCCAGTCTTTCCCTATGATGAGTCTCCTCCTCTCGATGACGTGATGTCATACATCACTGAATCTTCTATCCAGTTAGGTTCTGATCCTCGGATCACCTAAGCTGAGCTTTCTGAACTTCATTACCTATTCTTTAGGATTGCTTGTCATTCCTTGTGGCCCATTTCCCATCTCCACACCATCCCTATTGAGCGATGTATGTTTTTGTATGCTCTTGTTACTGATGCTCCTATCAATTTTCCCCATTTGTTTCTTCGTTCCTTGAACGAAGTCCATAGGAGTAGTTCTACGGTTCATGCCTTATTCTTTCCTGTCTTTATTCATAGGATTCTTCTTCATCTAGGTTTAGGTGATTTCCCTACTTCTGAGCCCATCCACATTATTACTCCTATAGGTGCTACCTTTCTGAGGCAAAGGGCTGCTCAGCTTCGAGCTAACTCTAAGCGTCCTAGGGTAGAGCCTTCTGGTGTCACTCCACCTCCTTCTTCTTCTACAGATGCTCCTTTGGCTGAGACGTCTACTGATCCTGCTGCAGCTGTTGATGTTCCTCTACTATCTCCTTCGGATGTTTCTGATATTTGTCGGACTTTGGATATTGTCATGACCGTTCAGGCGGCTCATGGTCAGCTTTTGGTGGATGTGCTTGACGAGCTTCGAGCCTTGAGAGCAAATTTGGCGAGTTTTCGACGTTCTCCTCCCCATGATGATGAGTGAGTGCCCTTTGGCAATTCGTCACAAAAAGGGGGAGTACATTCTATTGTGGAGTATATATCTTGTAGGAGAGTTTTTGTCTTAGGGAGAGTTTTTGTTTCTTTTTGTGATACTGTGGAGCTTGTGGAGCTTTTAGATTGTATCTAGGTGCTTCATTATGTATTTACATTTTTTTTTTACTCATGATAGGGGGAGTTTTTTTTTTTTTTAGATATATCTTTTGTATATGTTTCTTGTTTCACCATGCTACATTACTTATTGATTTATATTTATGATGTTATTCATGATATATTTCTTTATTTTGTGTTATGTGAAATCAAGATGTTATTTTTTATATTACTTGTATTTTCCACACATGCGTTTATGTGTTTGTTAAGTGTTACAGGTTGATTCAGTCGTGCTGCTGTCTACTTTGCAACTGATAGATAGTAGTTAGGTTGAATTTGTTTAGTGGCTATTGTTTTGTATTGGGTTGTTTATTTTGTAAACTTTGAGTTTTGTTTTAAATTTGTGTTTTGTCACGAATTGCCAAAAAGGGAGTTTGTTAGGTTCTAAGAATTAGGAACTAATGTATTAGAACTTCATTTTGTAATGTTGGCAAACCATGATCAAAACGGTTTTAGTCTTGTTTAGACTTGCTCAAAGTATGGCGTTTTCATGTAAAGTTGGAATCGAGTTACTGCAGAATTTACTGTGCATTTCTGCCTGGCTCGATCGATCGAGGTGTGCTTGTACTTTGCTGAGAATTCAAGGAAAGAAGTAGTCCGTGGACACGGAGCTGTCACGTGGTCGTGGTAGTAAGTTTCCTACTTAAGGTAGCAATAGGATGTTAGTGGTCTAAGTCGCTATTGTGTAAACTTCAATTCTTTCATAGTGAATTCCTTTTTACCTTGAGGATAGCTAGGTTAAATCCTCCCCAAGATTTTACCGATTTGGTTTCCTGGGTCATCATATCATGTGTTATTTATTTTCCGCATATTTGCATGATATGATATATTTGTGTTAACCTAGAATTACTTAATTTACCTAAGTTAATCACTTGGCTAAATATCTAGGTTAATCTGTTTGGGTTTAAGGGGTCTAAATTTCTAACAGACACAAAGAGAGTGTGTGAAAGAAAAGAAAAATAAGAGAGGTTTTTCTTTAACCATGAAACATAACCAAGAGATATTGTAATTGATTTGAGAATAGTGAAATTGATTTGGAATTTGTCTCCTGATTTTTCCTTTCAAAAAAAAAGAAAAAAGAAAAGAGTTATTCTCGTAAATATTTGTGTTTTGTGTGTGATTGCAATTTAAGATTGATAATATTGGTGGTAATACTATTTATGACCCAACAAGTGGTATCAGACCCCATGGTAGTGTGGGGTAAAGAATGCGATGTTAACGGGGTTCATTTCGCAATTAGAGAAGGAATGAGGTGTATGTACTTAAAACCTTTTCGTAAATAGAGCGAGGCAGGTCCCTTTCGCAGTTGGAGCGGGAACAGTATATTGCACCAAGCAAGCCCATAAAGTCGACACAAAAGATCTTGAATAGGGCTCAATAAATGAGTATTATTGCCAATGGTGCTAGACAACGATGAGGTGCGAGGTTCCCATGGAAGATAAAAAACATGTGGGGTTGACACGTTGAGGTCCATGAATAATGCACTAGTGAAGGGAAAGACTCATTAGGCAAGGGAAAGCGAGTAGGACTTGTTCATGGCCCACATAGAGATTTTGAAGCCCACAAAGAGGCAGAGACACGTGAAAGAGAGATTGTTGGGTTACACATGTAAGTGAAGTCCCACATTGAATAAAGATGAGAAGAATGAGTAGTTAATATAACGTTATTATTAAGCACATACCCATTGAGTTTAGGCCTTTTGAATTAAAGTGTGTCTCTATCTGTTATATTAATTACTCAAGGAAATTCCCCAAGATGTTTATCTCCCCCCAATGTTTCTAACTATAAAAGAAGTGGCATTTTTTTTAACTAAGTTCTTCACCATTTTTAGATTAAAACTTCCAGATAATCATCATGGCTGAATAGCAGAGATTACAAAGGAATCATGAACTTTGAACCAGAGGGAGAGAAAAAAAAAAAAAAAAGGAATGGTGATTAAGACCTTATTTGGATTTCATGTTTTCACTCACCCAATACTCAATTTTCATCACCCATCACTTAAATATGGTGGGTCCCACGCCTAGTGTGCTTGTTTAGATTTGTTTTTAGTTTTAGTTCTCGTCACTCATAACTCACCAAAATGAGTGATGAGTTACTGAAAATGAAAACACATTTTAGATGTTTCTGAGTTATGAAAAATAAGTTATCATGGCAATATTGTAATTTCATTCAACTTATGGGACCCACAGTTTTGTATTGTCATGTCATGCCAGCCTTGCACCCAACGACTCTCTCTCTCTCAGACTCTCTTTTCTGTCTTTTTAGTTTTCTTTCTTTCTATTCTCCTCAACTATTCCATCCCAATGACTCCCTCTCCAGATCTCTTCCTTCTTCATTTTTTTCTTCATTTTTTTTCTTCTACCACTTGAAATCTCTGACGATGACAAAGAAGAAAAAGAGGAATTCATTGATGTCTCCAATAATTTCACTCATCCCAACCCGAATCCTGACCACTTTTCACAGTGAACTTCGGCGACTCCAATGACTCCAGCTTCGAATTCCACCAGTAAAGGCTCGGATTTGAGTTAGGTTTGCTATGTTTGTGGGTTTGGGTTTGGTTTTGGGTTTTCTGTGCATTTGTGTGTTGGTGGGTTTGGCTTTTTAGTTGTGAGTGTGTTTGATGGTTGGATTTTGTGTGGCTGTTGGTGGTGTTTATGGTAGTCAATTCTAGGTTTGCCATTGGTGGTAGTGATGAAGCTAGGTTTGAGTGTGGGTTTTATCTTCTCCAAGTAAAGTCACGTGGGTAAGGAAAAAAAAAAGCAGTTGAAAAAATCTAACCTTGTGGCTTGTGGGCTCCACATGTTGGAGTTAGAGTTTAGTTTTTGTGATGAAAATATTGTATACAAACAAATTTTTAGACATGGAAAAACGGGCCAGAATTTTTTGACCCGACCCGATTAACCTGCAACCCGATCAACTCGTTTTGACCCACGACCCGATTGACCCGACCCGAACTCAACCCGACCCGACCTGACCTAACCCTCCCGTTTTGCCACGTCTACCAACGTTGAGCAGATTGAGATTAAGTTATAATTCTTATAAAATATTTACTTATTCTTCTTTACTCAATATATTATGTACTCCATTATAATTTGTCATTCTTTACTTGCCACCTTTATTTTCTCTTCTTACTTTAAATAGATCGAAGATTATACTAAGATTAGCTTCTAGAAAGCTAGAATAAGAGTTGCACCAAATTTGGGTATCAAGTGTTTAGTGGTAATTGGTTAGTAGTAACAGTATCACCAGTGAGAATCTAATCATAGTTAAGGAACTCATAAACAATTGACAAATTGCATCTATTTCAAAAAAAAAAAAAAAAACTTGTTTGAAAAATACGGGTCAACTCGACCCACAACCCGATTAACCCGTTTTTGCCCGCGACCCATTTGACCCACAAACCCGATTGACCTAACCCAAACCGACCCAACTCGCCCATTTTGCCATGTCTACAAATTTTAGACTAAGTTAAGGTGAAAATAAAATTAAGATATGAGTTTTGAATTTTGAGTTATAAGAATAGAGTGATAGAAACTGAGTTAGAGTGACCTGTTAAACCAAACAGGGCCTAATAGTTTCAAGTCCATAATTCTAATAAATCATAGAGATCTACTATGCCTCTATTGACTTGTCATGGAGGTACTTCTTGGGAAGAGCAGAATACCTAATCTAAAGAAAGAATAAATTCATTATCAAATTGAAAACAAAAAAAAAAAAAAAAAAAAAAAAAAAAACAAACAAACAAACAAAGAAAATGTGATCTTGATGCCAATAATGACAACAACAGTTAAACATTACTAATCGACAGAACTGTGATAGTAGTTGTGGAGGAACGAATCTCTCCCTTAGAAGGTATTGTCTGCTTAGGGAATGGGCCGAGGAGGCCGATGCCACCCTCACAGATTTGCTCAATCCCACATCGGAGAGACACCTCCCACTCATGCCTTATAAGTCTTTGGCCTAAGGATGAGCCATTACTGTGGAGGAACGAATCTCTCCCTTAGAAGGTATTGTCCGCTTTGGGAATGGGCCTAGGAGGCCAATGCCACCTGCACGGATTTGCTCAATCCCATATCGGAAAGAGACGCCTCCCACCCATGCCTTATAAGCATTTGGCCTAAGAATGAGTGTACTACTACTACACACCTTTTAATGTGGAGGAATGAATCTTTCCCTTAGAAGGTATTGTCCACTTTGGGAATGGGCCGAGGAGGCATCGTGTAGTAGTGGTACACTCATCCTTAGGCTAAAGGCTTATAAGGCATGGGTGGAAGGCGTCTCTCCCCGATATGGGATTGAGCAAATCCGTGCGGGTGACAACGGACTCTTGAGCCCATTCCCAAAGCGGACAATACATTCTAAGGAAGAAATTCGTTCCTCCACAGTAATGATTATGCTCATCAATTATGATATGTTTCGTATAAGCAACCAGGAAAAAATTTTAGAATAAATTAACAAAATAAAAAGTAACCTTTCTCAGAATTTATGTCAAGAAGTAAGTTCAAGTGTTCAAAAAAGTAAAAGATATTGCTTATCCAGTCAAACATATATAAACAATTAAATTAAACTTTAATAAAATTTGTGACCAAAAATATGAAACGGAATCACCCTAGTTAGCTGTTTGCAAATGCACGTACGTAGCTTCTACAATTTGGTGGAAACACAGCTAACAACATCAAGTCCTTCAAGGAGTACCTCCAAAACTCTTGAATTGGACAATCCTTGATTTCTCCCTCGTCAGATCACAATCCGTAGATTCTGTACTGCACCACAACGTTGATGGATTTTCGAAGTTAAGACAGCTTGGCTGCCTTCTATTTGAGTTTTCACTTCTTTGCCATGGTTAGTAGTACTTGAATTGAGCTTCTTTAGTTCATCTCTTTTGGCACCCAATTCTTCAACCCTCTTCTGAAGGTGTTATATATAATTCACAGCCTCATACTACATGTGATACAGATATTGAACTTTTTCCCTAAAACCCCGTCAACATAACCTTAAAGTCACATCCTCGTTTGTCAAAAAAATAAAATAAAATAAAATAAAATAACCTTGAAGTCAAAATTATTACTAATTAATTAAGCACACTAAACTTTTACTTTACGGACCTGTTTGGGTTGAAGGGGGAGGGAGGGGAGCAGAGTAAAACAGGCTGAAAATAGGTTAATTTTGGACAAATTTTACTCTACTCCTCTTCCTTCGCTCTTAATCTAAACAGACCAAAAAGAGAGAGATAATTATCAATACAACTTGTATCATTGCCATACAAGTAGAATTTATACTACGTATTAAGATTAGTCTATAGTTAACCTAGAATTAGTCTCATTATGTATACCTCAATTAGTTCATTGTACTTTCATTTATCAAAGAAATAGCCTCTTAAAGTTTTTGACTATGAACATAGGTCACAAGTACAAACCTTGTTGGTTCTTACTTTTGCTCTCTATTTACTACTCTCTCAATTTCTCACTCCTATAAACAATTATAATATGGTATCATCACAGCATATCCTCATGGGGAAGATGCGCCCCTCTAACTAGTTGTTGACCAAGCCAATTCTCATATGAGAAGAAGAAAACATATCATGCATCCGATACATGTATCCTCCTTCTCACACGAGGATAGACTCTACACCACCTCCAAGTAACAGGGGACTACATGCACCAAATACATAGTATATACCACATTTACAAGCAAACACATCCGACAATCTAATTGTTAGCCAACCACTATTGACATTGCTCATAGCCGATATCATCATTCAAAATGTCGTTACCAACATCATGGCTACCCATGCCTCAATGCTTTCAATTGCATAACAATGTCAACATTACAATCATGACAGCTGTCCTTTGACCATCGTCCATCACAAGCCAACACATTATGATATCATGGACATTTGCCTAGTGTGTTCTATTTCACATCTTATGCATTCCAAGTCATTTGTGTTTTCAAGCTTTCACCTTAAGATTGAAGGGACTTTAGAGATATCAGTTTTGTTTTTTAGATTCAATATATTGGTACTATTATATAGTACTTGTATTACACATCATAACGTACCTAGTAGAGTCTTTCTATATGATGTGGTGGGAATTAGCTGCGCAAATTATGAAGGAAAGGGATTGCGAGTTGCTTAGAGAAAGAACAAAAGGAAACAACTCTTCAAGATTGCTCTTGGAAACTCAGTGTAAACAAGAAGGTTGTAAATTTTAAATCAAAGACGCTTTACACATGAGTAGGCGCATTTATTTTTAATGCTAAGCTCGGATTTAACTTTATTGACAGGTAATGACTGACTAATCAGCCTAGTGAGACTATCTTGCTTGTGCATTACTAAAAGTATAGACATTTAAAGTGTTACAAATTACCGACAGTTTCAAACTAACATGAAGGCAAGACTTTAACAAGTTACACAAATGATACACTGCATCACTAGATATACCCCTAATATATAGATTTATGGTAATCCACCAATATCATATGATAAAATGTGGCATCTTAAAGCTTTTTGTTGTGGAGATAGGCCATTAAACCAACCATGTTAACATTTACCTTTGCTCTCTATTTTTCTTTATTCTCTCACTTCTCAATCCCATAAAAAGAAAGAAATTTCCTTCGAAATTATCTCATGAAGAAGAACTTAAGACCGTGACATAAAAAGTTGTCTATTTTTTGAAATAGTTGTAAAAGTTTTTCAAATATAAACAAGTATCATGAATAGTGCATTTAATTAGGTTTTCGCTTGTTTTATTGTAAAATATTTTTTAAAAACATTTTCAACAATTTTCAATTTTGGTTTTTTTTAAATCTTGGTTAACCTTGTAAATATTTTCTATTGACGACAAAACATGTGTGTAAAAAAAGTAGCAATGTTTAACCAAAAGAAAATTGGTTAAACATTTTTCAATCTGAACTACAAGCTCTTATTTTATTTAATGGAAAAATTACAAGCTATTGAACTAGATAAATTCAAGAGGGAATAGAGAAATAAGAGACAAGTTAAGGGTAGCCATTTCTTGCCTTTATTTTTCTACCACCCCATGCATCTTTTTTAAGTATAATTATCATACGAACTCTTCCTCATAGTTATCATCCAAAGTATGAAAAAGCTTTTGTTGCCAGCTATTTTCTTTATTTTTTTAAGAGCACTGCAATCAATGACCGAGGATAAGATCTTCTGGGATTCTGGCCAGTTGGTGAGAATTCAATGGAACCTGATAGCCCCAGCTCATTGCTTTGGTGTAAAGGATGTTAGGTTTTAAAAGTTTAGAACAATTGGCAAATCGTGAACACACAAAAACAAGTAAGCTCCAGAAAGAAGATTTCAGAATTTGCTTGGTTCGACTGATCAAGAAACAGGCTCGACCGATCGAGAATCGTATATACAGAATTTGAAGTTGGCCCAAACAGCAGTTCAAGCCTATTAAGGATTAGGGTTTCAGATCTACTTCTCCCACTATATAAAGGAAACCCTAAGCACGTTTTTACAGGGCTTTTTAGAGAGAGAAGAGTGTGCCTCTTTTATTTTTAGGGTTTTGTTCCTAAAACCTCTCTTATATCTTCTACCGGTGTTGTTCCTTGAAGAATCTCAAGATCCGGTATTGTTGAAGTTGCCGCCTTCTCTAGTCATCAAAGGTGCTGATGATCTAAACCTTCAAGGGTGGTCTTGGAGTTACAAACAGGAGAGTTTGTTAGGTTCTAAGAATTAGGAACTAATGTATTAGAACTTCAATTTGTATGTTGGCAAACCATGATCAAAACAATATTTAGTCTTGTGTTAGACTTTGCTCAAAGTATGGGATTTTATGTAAAGTTGGAATCGAGTTTACTGCAGAAGTAACTGTTCACTTTCTGCTTAACTCGATCGATCGAAAATCGGGCAGATCGTTTTTCTGCAGAAAATTCCAACTCAGCCCAAGCCCATTTAATGTATAGGGTTTTATGTTTTGCCCTAAGTATATAAGGGAAAACCCTAGCCACGTTTTTAGAGTTCTGAATGCTGTGTTTGTGAATCTCATTGTGAGATCTAGAGGTGTTTACCTTCACATACACTTAGGGTTTACAAACTTAAGATTCATGTCAAGAGTTGTGTAAATCAATACAGTTGCAGAATCAAAAGAACATAAAGATATACAAGCAGGTGCGCTTGTGATTTGCTAAAGAATTCAAGGAAAGAAGGAGTCCGTAGATCTCGGAGCTATCATGGGGTCGTGGTAATAAGTTTCCTACACTTGGGTAGCAATAGGATGTTAGTGGTCTAAGTCTTATTGTGTAAAGTTCGATTCTTTCATAGTGGATTCAGCTTACTTTGAGGATAGCTAGGTTAAATCCTCTCCAGGTTTTTTACCGGTTTGGTTTTCCTGGGTCATCAGATCTTTGTGTTCTTTAATTTCCGCTGCTATACTGTTTTTGCTTATTTGTGTTAACCTAGTTTTAATTAAATTACCTAAGTTAATCACTTGGCTAATTCTCTAGGTTAATCTGATGGGTTTAAGGGGTCTAAACGAACTTACAAATGGTATTAGAGCGGGTAGCTTTTGTTTTTTATCCTTTGATCTTTTAGCTGATCCTTGACTCCTGCTGTCATGGAACACGGACGCTCTCTTGTTGTTCCACCTCACTTTGATGGAAACAACTATGCTTATTGGAAAGTAAGGATGAAAGCATTCTTGAAATCCATTGATGAGAGAGTTTGGAATTCCGTTGAGTACGGATGGGAGAAGCCCACTACTCCTGTGAATGAGTGGCAAACTTCTCAAAAGGAGGCAGCCGCTTTCAATAGCAAAGCTATGAATGCTATTTTTAATGCTGTTTCCATGGAGGAATTTAAGAGAATCTCTAATGTTAAGGTTGCTCATACTGCTTGGAATATCCTCCAGACTGTGCATGAAGGCACAAAGGCAGTTAAGATAAATAAATTGCAGCAATTAACTACTAGATTTGAAAGCATTAGAATGAATGATGATGAATCTTTTGATGAATTCTATGCTAAATTGAATGATATTGTTAATTCTGCTTATAATTTGGGTGAAATCTATGATCAACCTAAAATTGTTAGGAAGATTCTTAGATCTTTGACTGAGGATTTTAGACCCAAAGTGACTGCCATCACTGAGAGCAAGGATGTGGACTCCATCCCTGTTGATGAACTTGTAGGATCTCTTCAGTCCTATGAGTTAGACCTTCCTAAGACTAACAAATCCAAATCAATGGCTCTTAAGTCTGTTGATGATGTTGAGGATGATGGATTTGATGATAAACTCTCTGCTACAGAGATTGTCTATCTTGCCAAGAACTTTAGAAACTTTCTTAGGAACAATAACAGAAGGGCAAGAGGCAAGAACACTGTTGAACCTAGAAATTTTAGGAGGAATGATCCCACTAAGGTTAATAACACTGAAAAACCTAAGGAGAAAGTAGGTCAGCCTTCTAATAATTCTTTAGGACAACAATGTTATGGTTGTCAAGGGTATGGTCATTTGAAATCTGAATGTCCTACATACTTGAGGTCTAAGAGTAAAGCTATGGTTGTAACCCTTAGTGATGATGAAGTTTCTGACAATGAATCCGCTAGTGATGAGGATGGAAACTTCATTGCTTTCACTGCTACTACTGTAGTAAATGAAAGCATGTCTGTTGAAGAGAACCCTTCTGATGGGGAACTCTCTGAGGATGCAGATTTACAAGAAGCCTATAATAAACTTTGCAAAGTTGCTGCAAAGGATGCCATGAATGTTGATTTAGGCTTGAAGAAAATTGCATCTTTGGAACTTGAAAAGAAAAATTTACTTGTGAAATTGTTTGATGCAAATGAGCTTTTGAATAATGTGAAAACTGAGAACATGCTTTTACTTGATAAAGTTAAATGTTTGGAACTTGATTTATCTGTTGCTAGAGAACAAACTAATAGGTCTGCAAGCTCCAAACTTGATCACATGCTAAGTATTCAAAAGTCTCCTTCTGATAAAACTGGTTTAGGTTTTGTGGATAGCATCTCTGTGCCTGAACCTTCTTCCACTAAATTTGTCCCGTCTTCTGAACCTCCAGAGAGTGAGATTGTCAAACCCTTTGTGACTGAACCTGTCAAACCTATAGATGTTACTCCACCTAGGAAGATTAGGGTTGATCTTCAAGCTTCTCATTCTAGAGCCTCTACTTCTACTAAGGGCAAGTTGCATGATAAGCCTGCATGGGTTTGTCATTTTTGTGCATGGGTTTGTCATTTTCGTCCAAATTGTTTTAAATTGCAAGCTGCGAAGCGAGCAAATAAACCTAAAATACCTGTGCCTCAAGCACATGATCCTATGGTACTTATTGGTGAATTGGTAAAGGTGTTAAACCTTTATTCCAATCCTGGAGTTGCTCAGAATTCTAATGTGAATCATAACTCCAATGCAAGAGTTGCATCTAAAAAGTTTTGGATGCAAAAGGCTCAATCAAATTGAGTCTGTCTGACATGGTCCTTGTGCTTCATTGCTCTATCTTTGGTGACCTCTGTTTCTAGGAGTTGCATTGCATTACATTCATGCATTTCATTCTAGGATGTTTGTTTCTTTTATATATATATAAAAAAAATGTAAAAAAAAAAAGTTTCTTTTTGCAAAGTGTGTTTTTGCTATTTTTTCTTGAATTTGAAGACAAGGTTGGTCAATCAAATTTTACATATCATATGTATGTACCTTGTTTAGTTTTGATGCACTATTCTTTTTGCACTTTACTAGCTAAAGTTTTGTGGTGCATGTTGTGTAGGAAAATGCTATATTTGTTGATTACATGCTCTTGATTTTGAAGTCGTATGTCTTTGATTGTCGGACTTGAACTTTTTGAGAAAGACATAAATAACCATCTCACCACTGTTTATTAGCCAATCATGAACACCTTAGTGCATATCGTAAGATTTTGTGCTCGAGAAAGTGTAGCACATGCACAAAAAGAACATAAGGTGTAGCCTCTATTAAAATTAGTGTGTACATTATTGGGCTATAATAATTTCACAATTCATAAAATTGGTGTGTACATTATCCCGGCTTTTATTAAGTTTCTAATCAATTAAATTGAATAATGAGGCAAATCAAGAAACTTACATGATTGCAAGCTTTTATTCTAGGAGATGTGGGAGTTATAGGATGTAACTCTTTAAGTTAAAGTCTCTTTCAAATTCATGTGATGGATTTTGTAGAAATTGTGATTGATCTCTATGTGTATATCACCTCACATACTTCTCAAGCTTATGCTAGTTGCACACACTACACAAGTTAGTCTTTGCTAAACTGTGTACATGTTATTGTGTGTTCTTTGGTCTGACTAACCAAGTTTGAGAATTTCTAGAAATTGATGCAGAACATGTTTGCTTGTTTGAGTTTTTTTTTTTTGGGTATTGAAAGAAATTTTTGCTTTGAGAAATCTGGATTGAATTCATGTGTTTTTGGAAAACATCTCATCTCATACTTATGCATCTTTCTCATAAAATCTGATGCTTTGAAAAGTGACTGCACTGAAATTGGTGTGTTTTTCAAAAAATTAATTTTTCCAGAATTTCGATCGATCGAAACTGATTTTCGACCGATCGAAAATGTTTTAAAATCAATGGAAAAGTTTCTGGTTGACTCGATCGATCCAAGCTGAATTTGGATCAATCGAAGCTGTTTTCGACCGATCGAATGTAATTTTCGATCGATCGAAAATCGAGCTGTATGTTTTTAAAAAGGAGTTTTCCACGTGATCTCTTCACCTTTTCAAAAACTTTTTCAACCTTTTTGTCTCCTCACCAACCGGTCAAAGAGATTTTTGCTGGATTTGTCGTTTTCTTCCGATCTTTTTGCTTAATCTCTCTCTCCCAAGGCCGATAAGACCTTTTTGCCCCTCCCTTTGCATTTATTTTCAAGTTTCATGCATTTTTTCATGCATTTTTTGGGTTATTTTCAGAATTTTTATTTTGGCAAATTTGGAATTGATTTTGAGTGTTTCTTTCTCAAATTTTTCATGGGTTTTTGTGGGGACACTATACACAAGCACTACAAGTGGTTTAATTCGATTATTTTGGTGTTTTGTGAAAATTTTGAATTTCTAGGGCTTGAAATTGGGGATTTTGGGCTTTTTGTTCAATTTGATTTAAATTGATAAAATTGGCTTGTTAGATTAATTAATTTGATCATTATATTGTATTAATTAACTGTTGTGATGATCAATTTATCAATTTATTGTGTTTTGAAAATTGGTTTTTTCCAAAATTGGGTATTTTTGATATAAAATTCTATGCTCAAGCCAATTTAGTTAATTTGGATCATATTTGAACTTGTCACTGCATTAGTTCATGCATCATTTGCATAATTTGTTCATGCATCATATAGAATTGTTATTTCTATATTTTGTGCTGTGCTAACTTGCAGTCTGCCCTTGGTTTTTTGGTTTTGGCTCCTCTCTTTCTGTGTCTCTCTTTATTCCTTAGCACTATGCCTAGGAAAACTAGAGCCCATAGGACTTCTGACCCTTCACCTTTTTTTGATACTGAACGGTTCCCTAGTGAGAAAAACCAAGAGACCTATGAGACCCTGAACCTTAGGCGTCATATTTGGGCTGAGCGTAGGGTCATACTAAATGAGGTAGATCCTGAGGTGAGGCGTAACTTTGAGCGTCGGGGTTGGTTACCCTTGCTCAAGTATGAGCATTCTCCTCCTCCTGCCACCCTGATTAGAAAGTTCTATTCGAACCTCTCTATCCACATCTATGATACCAACACCTTAGTTAAGGTTTGGTTACGAGGTGTAGAGTATCACATTACCCCTACGGTTATGTCTAATGCTCTTGGGGTGCCCATTGTTGACCATCCCGTTTTTCCTTGTGAGGAGTCTCCACCTTTTGATGACGTGCTGTCATACATCACTGGGTCTTCTATCCAGTGGGGTTCTGATCCTCGGATCACTTCTGCTGAGCTTTCTGAGCTTCACTATCTTTTCTTTAGGATAGCGTGTCATTCTTTGTGGCCTATTTCTCATGTCCACACCATCCCTCTTGAGCGATGTGTGTTTTTGTATGCCCTTGTTACTGATGCTCCTATCAGTTTTCCTCATTTGTTTCTTCGTTTTTTGAACGAGGTTCATCGGTCTAGCTCTACGGCTCATGCGTTATTCTTTCCCGTTTTTATTCATCGGATTCTCCTATTTCTTGGTTTAGGTGATTTTCCTGCGTCTGAGCTTGTTCATGTTATTGCTCCTATAGGTGCTACCTTTTTGAGGCAAAGGGCTGCTCAACTTCGAGCTAGCTCTAAGCGTCCTAGGGTAGAGCTTTCCGGTGTCACTCCACCCCCTTCTTCTTCTACAGATACTCCTGCAGCTGGGACGTCTTTTGATCCTGCTGTTGCTGCTGCTGCTGATGTTCCTCCACCGTTTGATGAGGTTTCTGACCTTCGTCGGACTCTTGATACTGTCGTGACCATTCAGGCGGCTCATGGTCAGCTTTTGGTGGACATCCTTGATGAGCTACGTGCATTGCGAGCGAATTTGGCGAGCTCTCGTCGATCTCCTCCACCTCCTTTTGATGATGAGTGAGTGCCCTTTGGCAATTCGTCACAAAAAGGGGGAGTGCATTATAGTGTGTAGTTCTTTTGTATCTAGGAGATTTTTGTGGAGATTTTCATTTTATGGGGAGTTTTGTACTTAGTAGTGATACTGTAGAGCTTGTGGAGTTATTAGATTGTATCTAGGCGCTTCACTGTGTATTTCTTTTTTAGCTCTTGTTTAGGAGATATTTTTGTTGAGATACATTGTGATGTATATGTTTCTTGTTTCACTATGCTACTCTGCTTATTGATTTATATTTATGATGTTATTCATGATATATGTCTTTATTTTGTGTTATGTGAAATCAAGAAGTTTTTTATATTCCTTGTTTTTTTTTTCCTTCCACACATGCGTTTATGTGTTTGTTAAGTGTTACAGGAATATACAGGTTGTTTTCAGTTGAGCTACTGTCTACTTTGCAACTGTTAGATAGTAGTTTAGGTTGAATTGTTTAAGTGGCTATTTATTTTGTAATGGGCTATTTCAATTTGTAAACTTTGAGCTTTTGTTAAGTCTGTGTTTTGTCACGGATTTCCAAAGGGGGAGTTTGTTAGGTTCTAAGAATTAGGAACTAATGTATTAGAACTTCAATTTGTATGTTGGCAAACCATGATCAAAACAATATTTAGTCTTGTGTTAGACTTTGCTCAAAGTATGGGATTTTATGTAAAGTTGGAATCGAGTTTACTGCAGAAGTAACTGTTCACTTTCTGCTTAACTCGATTGATCAAGAATTAGACTCGATCGATCGAAAATCGGGCAGATCGTTTTTCTGCAGAAAATTCCAACTCAGCCCAAGCCCATTTAATGTATAGGGTTTTATGTTTTGCCCTAAGTATATAAGGGAAAACCCTAGCCACGTTTTTAGAGTCCTGAATGCTGTGTTTGTGAATCTCATTGTGAGATCTAGAAGTGTTTACCTTCACATACACTTAGGGTTTACAAACTTAAGATTCATGTCAAGAGTTGTGTAAATCAATACAGTTGCAGAATCAAAAGAACATAAAGATATACAAGCAGGTGCGCTTGTGATTTGCTAAAGAATTCAAGGAAAGAAGGAGTCTGTGGATCTCGGAGCTATCATGGGGTCGTGGTAGTAAGTTTCCTACACTTGGGTAGCAATAGGATGTTAGTGGTCTAAGTCTTATTGTGTAAACTTCGATTCTTTCATAGTGGATTCAGTTTACCTTGAGGATAGCTAGGTTAAATCCTTCCCAGGTTTTTTACCGGTTTGGTTTTTCTAGGTCATCAAATCTTTGTGTTCTTTAATTTCCCCTGCTTTACTGTTTTTGCTTATTTATGTTAACCTAGTTTTAATTAAATTACCTAAGTTAATCACTTGGCTAATTCTCTAGGTTAATCTGATGGGTTTAAGGGGTCTAAACGAACTTACAGAGTTTGTGTTGCTAAACCTTTGAGTGGGATCTCAAAGTCACAAACGTGGGTGTTTGTGTTTTGCAAAGGTCAAGGAAAGAAGTAGTCCGTAGATTCGGAGTTGTCACGTGGTCGTGGTAGTAAGTTTTCTACTCGAGGTAGCAATAGGATGTTAGTGGTCTAAGTCACTATTGTGTAAACTTTAATTCTTTCATAGTGAATTCCTTTTTACCTTGAGGATAGCTAGGTTAAATCCTCCCCAGATTTTTACTGGTTTGGTTTCCTGGATCATCATATCATTGTGTTCTTTATTTTTCCGCTGCTTTACATGATATGATTGTTATTGTTTTAACCTAGATCTGAATAATAAACCTAAGTATTTACTTGGTTAATTAATTAGGTTAAACAATCTAGTTTTACAGGGATCTAAATTCTAACAAGTGGTATCAGAGCGGGTAACTCTTTTGTGTTAATTCTTTTGATCTAAGAGTTAATCCTTGATCCATGTTATCATGGATAATTTGAAGTGTCTTTCTGCTCATGTTTGTGATGATTTGAATAAAAATAACACTGTTGTTTCTGTTGATTTTATTGATGCCTGTGAAACTCTTTGTAAGGAATTATTGAAATCTATGAAAATTGTTAAGAAATTCAAGAAAGAGTTAAAATTGGCTAATCGTGAAAAAGACGAATTGATTGTTAAATTAGATGAATCTAATAAAAAGAATGAATTTTTGAGAAATCAAATTTCCTCTCAAGATGAGAAGATGAAAAGCTTGGACCAAGATTTAGTTGAATCTAAAGCTAAAATTGAAAATTTGACTAGTACCAAGCCTGCTGTTGATAACAGAAGTGTTTCTGTTTCTCTTAAGCCTAAAACTGAGAAAGTTTATATCCCTCCTTTTAAGAGGAATAATAAAGAAAAGACTTATTTTGCTAGGTTAGACAAAGGTAAAAGTTCTGATGTAGACGCTGAAGTTTCTAAACCTATGTCTAAACCTACTGTTAAAGTGCATAAGAAATCTGTTTTTGTGCCTACTTGTCACCTTTGTGGTGTTGTTGGTCATATTAGACCAAATTGTTCTTTGTTGAGGCAAAAACCCAAAACTGAGACAAGATTTGCTGTTAGGAATACTGATGTTCCTAAATTTGTTCCTGTTTGTCACTTTTGTGGTGTCTCTAGTCACATTCATCCTAATTGTCATAAATTAAAACTTAAAAATTCTGTATTTCAATCTAGGATATATGATGATATTTCTCTTGCCATAAGTCCATATAAATTGTTACATATTCTTTTGAAAAATTTGAGCTTGTTGGCTTATGAAAGGAATTTGCAGAATTTTAGTCTTTCTCAGAAGATTGTTGTAATCCCTCAAATACACTCAGCTTCTCATGGATTTTCACCTACAAAGCCGAAGACTCGTGCTATATGGGTGAGAAAAGATTCTCTAAGGTAAGTGTTGCTGACTTGTCCCTATTTTAATTCTTTCAATTATTTGTGGACATGTTTTGTTTTTGTTTTTGGTTGTTTTGTTTTTTAGGTTGTTTTTATTTTAAAAAAATCCAAAAACATTGAAAAATTTTAAAAAAATAAAAATATTTTATTTTGTGTCTAGTTTTATTTTTCTTGAGGATTACATGAATTATGATATCTCTCTCTTAATTTAGAACATGCTTGATATTGTAGAGAAACATAAAAAGTATGTGTTATATAAGTGCTAAGCTATTTATGATTTTGTATGAGTATGTACTAGTTTGTACATGTACTCAAGGGTTAATTAAGAAATTGATATTTCTTGTTTGTATACCCTCTATAGCTTGGTTAAGCACTGTCATGCATTGCATTTGCATTTTTAATCATTTAGCATAATATGTGCTTTTAGTTTTGGTCATAAAATTTTTTTAACTAAAAAGATTTTTATGTGTTTTGTATTATATATCTTGGATTTATAATCAAGGTTGGTCATATTATCTTTACATAACATGTTTATGTACTTTGTTTAGCTTGGATGAGCTTATTTTATTACACTTTACTAGCTAAAGTTTTGTAGTGCATGTTGTGTGGGAAGATGTTTATAGTTTTTGATCACATGATCTTGATCTTGAAGTCACATGCCTTTGATTGTCGGACTTAAACTTATTGAGAATGGCATAAATAACCATCTCACCACTGTTTACTAGCCAATCATGAACACCTTAGTGCATATCATATGATTTTGTGCTTGAGAAAGTGTAGCACATGCACAAAAAGAAAATAAGGCGTAGCCTCGGTTTAAATGTTAAAATTGGTGTGTACATTATTAGGCTATAATGAATTCAAATTAATTAAAATTGGTATATATTATGAGGCAAATCAAGAAATTTACATGATTGCAAGCTTTTATTCTAGGAGATGTGAGAGTTATATGATGTAACTCTTTAGATGACAGTCTCCTTCAAATTTATGTGATGAATTATGTAGAAATTGTGATTGCTTACTATTCACATATCACCTCACATGTTTCTCAAGCTTTTGCTAGTTGCACACACTATACAAGTTACTCTTTGCTAAACTTTGTACATGTTATTGTATGTGATCTTGTTGTGGCCATCCAAGATTATATGTTCCTTGATTTTGATACAAAATGTGTTTAATGTTTGAGTTTTGAGAACAAATTGGTAAAAAAAAACTTGTTTTTGAGAGATCTAGGTTGAATTTATGTGTTTTTGAAAAACTTTTAGTCTCATACTCATGCATTTCATTCATGAATCACTGTGCTTTGAGGAGTTATTGCATTAAATTGCTCTGTTTTTCAAATATTTGCGTTTTCCAGAATTTCGACCGATCGAAACTGTTTCTCGACCGATCGAAATTACGATAATAATTTTGTTTTGAATCTGCCTGGTTCGATTGGTATTCGATCGATGCTCGATTGATCGAAACTGAAAAATTTTCAGTTTTTAGAGTTTTTGACCAATTTTTTTCTTGCATCATTTATGTTTAGGATTCACATGAGTTGCATTATTTTTTATATCCATCTTGCAGTTTTGTAGTCATATCTCTCATTGTTTTCACACATAACATGCATACACTTTGCTAAATTGGGTACTCAACCTAATTTAAGAATTGATTAATTAATTTTTGAGTCCTTTGTACCTTTTAGTATATGCTATTTTTTATGTGTGAATTGCAAAAAATATTTTTCTTAAGATATGATGGATAATCAATGTGCAAATATTTTCTCTACTCATGCAACTTTTATGGGTCACATAGTGTTAAGTTTGCATTTATTGAAAAAGAGAATATTTTTCTTCATGTGTATCCTCAACTCATTTTTTTTAGGTTTGTGTGTCTTTATTTTCCCCACCTCCTAAATTTTTCCCCAAAACTGTTTTTCCCAAAACTTGTTTTATTTTTCCTATTTTTATAGGGGGAGAAGCTTGTTTTTTAACCTTTGTTGTTCATAGGGGGAGTTGTTGCTCTTCATAGGGGAAGTTCTCTCTATTTTCTATAGAGCTAAACTGTTTTATGTTCCCTTGATTCTTTTTTTTTTCTCATGTTTATTGTTACTTTATTCTTTGTTTGAGTTTTCTTTGTCAATACGTGACAAAAAGAGGGAGAAATAGATGAAATGTGGGAATCCTACTTGTCTTGTTTAGGGGGGGATAAAATTGTTTTTGAAAGGGGGAGAATATAAAAACTTTTTGATGTATCTAACTTAGGGGGAGAGTTAAAATTTATTTGTATTTTTATATTTCTGTTTCATATTATTGTTTATATGTCTTTCTTTCCACACATGCGGTGATGTGCTCTTTTGAGTGTTTTCAGGAATGACAGGTGCATTCTGATCAAGACCTTCTACCTCTTCTTGCAACTTCTAGATTAAGAGTCTTAGATTGGGATTTGTGATGTATTTGGGCATTTTATTGTATTGGGTTGTTCTTGTATTTGAGCATTTCATATTGTATGAAAGTTTTGTCACGAATTGCCAAATGGAAAGATTGTTAGGTTCTAAAAGGTTAGAACAATTGGCAAATCGTGAACACACAAGAACAAGTAAGCTGTAGAAAGAAGATTTCAGAATTTGCCTAGTTCGACCGATCGAGAATCATATCTGCAGAATTTTAAGTTGGCCCAAACAGCAGGTCAAGCCTATTAAGGATTAGGGTTTCAGATCTACTTCTTCCACTATATAAAGGAAATCATAAGCACGTTTTTACAAGGCTTTTTAGAGAGAGAAGAGTGTGCCTCTTTTATATTTAGGGTTTTTTTTCCTAAAACCTCTCTTATAACTTCTACCGGTGTTGCTTCTTGAAGAATCTCAAGATCCGGTATTGTTGAAATTGCCGCCTTCTCTAGTCATCAAAGGTGCTGATGATCTAAACCTTCAAGGGTGGTCTTGGAGTCATAAACAGGAGAGTTTGTGTTGCTAAACCTTTGAGTGGGATCTCAAAGTCACAAACGTGAGTGTTTGTGTTTTACAAAGGTCAAGGAAAGAAGTAATCCGTAGATTCGAAGCTGTCACGTGGTCGTGGTAGTAAGTTTCCTACTCGAGGTAGCAATAGGATGTTAGTGGTCTAAGTCGCTATTGTGTAAACTTCAATTCTTTCATAGTGAATTCCTTTTTATCTTGAGGATAGCTAGGTTAAATCCTCCCCAGGTTTTTACCGGTTTGGTTTCCTGGGTCATCATATCATTGTGTTCTTTATTTTTCCGCTGCTTTACATGATATGATTGTTATTGTTTTAACCTAGATCTGAATAATAAACCTAAGTATTTACTTGGTTAATTAATTAGGTTAAACAATCTAATTTTACAGGGATCTAAATTCTAACAAAAGAAATATATTGTACAAAGATTATTCTTATTCAAGCCCTTGAAGCTTTTTTTCTAGGGTTTGCTCGACGCAGGGAAAAGAGGGAGATACGTTTGTTAGGGAAAATCTTTGATGGGCCTAGTATACGAAGCATTCCTAACTCCTAACCACTTCATATACATGCACAAAGGCAAGATGCCTCATTCAATGGCAACAAGCCAACATTAATATTTTGGTTAAGGAGCGAATCAAACCCCACCCATTTATACATGTATTCCTTTTCTTTGTTTGTTTGGATTAACAACCTATATTAAAATTTGTTGGACCTTGATCCTTTCTAGTTAGAAGATTCCAAAAACAAAGAATTTTGCTTAGTCATATGCGGTCACTGTCCTCCCTCCTAATGTGATCGCGATAAATATGTCTATCCATCGATTACTAGTTCAATTTTGACATGATTATTTTGAGAGAGAGAGAGAGAGAGAGAGAGAGAGAGAGAGAGAGAGAGAGAGAGAGAGAGAGAGAGAGAGAGAGAGAGAGAGAGAGAGTATTGGTGTTTGAATTGAGAATATTTTGTGTGTGTGTGTGTATATTAGTGTATACAATTCAATTATATAAGGGATTGTTCAAGTAATATGACTATATGAGTGTAGTACAAATATAATAAAATGGGCTTTGTTGGGAATTTTCTTTGGTTGGATGAGAAAGTTATTAATCTCTAATTATCTTTATATTTTTATGAACAAAAAGTCTGTAAGAATATAATGTAATTTAACAATGAGTTTATAAAAAACACATCAATTAGAAACTACTAGTGTATAACCAGTGCATATGCACGGTACAATTAAAAAAAATTATAATTACACATATATGGATTTAAATTATACTCTCTCTCTCTCTCTCTCTCTCTCTTTTATCATTATTTTTTTTTAATTTCTTTTGAATATATACATGAGTTTACTTAAGAAAAATTAGACAAGGAAAAATTAATTTATTGAAATATTAAAATTATATAGACATGATAGAATAACAGTTTACATGACATCCTATAAAAAGATTGTGATACTTAAAAATTGAAACATTAAAATTTGACTTTTTTAGCAAACATGATTAAGGCTATAAACAAGTTGAACAAAATATTAAAATTTTAGGTTTGTTCATTTAATTTTAATTTAAACAAGAGCTGAGCTCAAGCTCAATATATAAAACAATATTATATATTTAAGTTTGGTTCTTTTTCTTATTGAATAAGCTTGAATTTGTGCACAAGTTACTTAATTAATTGATTATTTTCCTCCTGTTTATTAAAATCAAGACTAATTTATCTCTTCAAAAATTTATGAACCTTTACTGTGAATAGACTTATTATATTACCAATAAACAATAAATAATAATTTGATATCACATGAACTTATTTACAAATTTATATTATTCAAGTATAAGTATTTATTTATATAATTATACATATAAAAATAAAATATTACATATAGTTCAATTAACCTCAAGTTCTCGAGACTGTTTAGAAACACATTATATGTTGAAGCTTAGTTCGTTTAAGAATTGAATAATTTGAATCTAAATTTGGACTTGAACTTTTTTTTTTTTTTTTCTGAGAAAGTGGACTTGAAATAACTTATTTGTTAAACAAATAATTATATAAATAAAAAATAAAATTCTTGAGCGAACTTGAACTATTTATAAATAACTTGATTCATTTATAATTTCAACTCATATATAATCTCTTAAGCACTAAAAATTGAAAGGATTCCGAAAATGAATATTTATTATTAAATTAAATTTTACGAAAAAACAAAAATAAATAAATAAATAATTTCTACGACATTTTCCGTCAGTGGAGACAAAAGAGCATATGATCATAACGAAGAAAAGAAATATAATCATAATATATTGGTAGCATGGCTCACGTGGCCTCAATTATGTCATATTTTTAATTCTTTCTATCAACAAAGCAAACGCTGAAAAGTCCTCGCCTTCTTTTTCTTCTCTTTTTTTTGGTAGACGAGTCCTCACCTTCAACGATTAGAGGAAGAATAATCCGATGACAGTGATACATGTCATGTGGCCATTCCTAGACTCCTGTCTATTTTTTGTTACATGGGTAGTGCGGGACAATAAAATTGACAGCATTTTTTACACCCGTTTATGTGAGAAGCTTGTACAATTTTGTTTTTTTTTTTTTTTAATCAAAATCCACTATTTACATCACTAACAAATTACCATATTAGCAGATGTTAAATTTAAAGTAATTAATTATGGTAACTATGGATTCATTTAAGCATTTATTAAAAAAAGGTTCATTTAAGATATACATTAAAAAATAATTAGAATGGTATAAAATTTGCAATGACAAAAAAAATATGTAAGCTCCAAAATTCAAATTAAACCTCATGCACATTTCTTTGAAAAATTATTTAAAAAAAAAAAGACCCTGTTTTTATAGCTTATGTTAAGCTAGATATTATCAATTAAGCCAAATTTTTAATGCAATTAACCAATTAACATATTCATGGATACATAATCAAAATAACAAATTCCAAACAATCAACCACACCCACAAGAACAATGGAAGTGTGTTCATGGAAAGAAAACCCTAAAAATCAGGCAAAAAACTCCCTAAGACCAATAGCACCAAATGATCCACTAAACAAGAATAGTTGCAATACGAATCACTTATAAAACTCTCGAAGCTAAGTAGTGACTATATACTTGAACCTACAACTTCAGCTAGTAACTGATTCCTTGAAACTTTTTCTTTTGTTATTCATCGGATCTGCAAATTGAGCCGCCAATCACAAGGCCTTTTGGAGATTTTAGGACTACTCCAATATATGATTCCCAAGCACCATACATCAACAACGCCGGGATAGTCCCATTTTTTTGTAGTGAGATCTTTGAAGGATTCTTTGTGTATTGGTTTTAATCTTCTCTCATAGAATTTTGGCAATTGGAGAGGGAGAAGGTAGAGAGAAGAAATGAGATTTAGCTATAGAGTTAGGTTGCTCTCTACCTTTTCAATATGAGAACTTTGTGCAATGAATATCATGGGTATTAAAGGTCTATAAGAGGGGTCAAAGGATGGGTACAGCAAAGGATGCAAATAATTGTTTTCTCTCAAGTTCATGAAACTCGCTCAACTGAGTTACTGTTGAATGTTTGTCAAGATTGTTGTTCTAACTACTTTTCCAAAATTGAACTCGCCCAACAACTCGCCTAACATGGTGATATTCAGGGACAAACCTACAGTAGTACCCCTTCCCCCCCCAATTAAAAAAAAAAAATTGGTATACGAATCAATCTTAAAAAATCACCAACAAACTCTCATACAAAAAAAAAAAAAAAAAAAAATAGGTGTTAGTTTTTTTTAATATGAAATTAGTGTTAGTTTTTATTTTCATTTAAAAAAAAATTTAAGCTTTGCCCCCTCCCCCCAGGTTCAAATCCTAGTTCCGTCCCTGATGATATTGGTTGACCGAGATACTCAATTCAATAACTCTATGTTTCAACACTTTAACCTAGCTCTCCACCAATTACAATAAAGCCACAAATGTAACCCATTACAATGAAAATAAAATGGAAAAATACATAGAAAATTGGTACGGAATATGCCAGCACTCAAAATCCTAACATCAAGGGTTATTACTTCATATAACTCATTATTATTATTATTATTATTATTTAAAAGGAGTAGCTAGTTTTATGTGTGGTTAGACATGGCAAAACGGGCAGGTCGGGTCGAGTCAATTGAGTTGCGGGTCAAAACGGGTCATTTTAAGCGGGTTAAAAACAAGTTCAAGTTAATTGGGTTGTGTCGGGTTGATCAATATTTTTCACATGAATTTTTTTTTTTTTTTAAGAAAACAACATGTATTTGCTATTTAAAAAGTCATACAACAAATTACTTAATGTAAAATGTATTACTTTGAATTCACCACTTATATCAAGAATTAATTACAGTTATTAATACTTATTCAATTATTTTAAAATTATACAAATCCTAACATTGCTATCTAAAACAAAATAACACAAAGATAAGTAAAACAAATACACAAGTTTTATTTCCATACAATATCAACATGCAAAATATAAAACAAAATTACAAATAACTTATTAGATAATTCATTTGACAAAGAATAAAAATATATAAGAAATTTACAATCTTGAAATTAATTTTATAATCTATTTTCAATTGTGATTGACACTCTATTTCAATTTGAGATATATATTAAAGTTTGATTGTTTACTTATTTATTCATGGTCTCTTTTATGAATATCATATTATTGTTAAGCAACACACACTTTAAGAAATATCATAATTTATTTTGAAAAGCCTTTTATTTTGGACATAAATTGTTAAAAAATAGGTCTAAGCATTCATAATTTATGTTAATTTGATAATTTAGTTTCACTATTTTCACACTTGTGAATGTTTCTTACACATGTCTACAATTTTAAATATATGTTTTTAACTATACTGTAACCAGATTATCTTGGCATGTACTTCATTATATCTAAAAATCTTTACTCATTACAGAATGCTTAATCATTCATCTTTCAATTAATTTGCATTAATTTATGTAAATGTCTCAATTGTTTCCTTAAAACCCACAATAAACAATTAAACCAATATTGTCTTAATTTTATTATTTTTTCACCCAAAAAAAATTTTAAAAATGGTTTGGGTTTGGGCCGGGTCGAGTCACGAGTCAACCTGTTTTTGCTTTGAGTCAAGTATTTTTCAGGTCAAGTCAAAAAATTCTGATCCGTTTTGTCATGTTTATGTGTGGGTACTACAATTCTTGCAATGTCCAAATATCAAAAAAAAGGGTGCTCTATATTGAACTACTGTTAGTTTTTCTTTTTTCTTTTTTAATACATGAATAATTGAGAGTGAGATAATATGAACTCTAAATAACTCTGTTAAAAATACTAGAAAGTGTCATTCAATTGAGTTATAATACTCTTAGATACCCTTAGCTAGTATAAACTGTAAAGGCAAAGTCAAGGCAAAGTCTTCATGTGATTACTATCACCAAATAATAATATTTGAGCCATCCTTATCAAAATAAAAATTAAAAACATTGAGAGCATCTTGTATAGCTCGCCTCGGTGTAAAAACTTTTGACTCAGGTTTATTGACCTTACCAAAAATTGATAAATTTTTGTGTACAAAGTAGGAGGAGTTCATTATTTCATTTAGCCAGATCATTATTTCATTTAGCTAGACTCAACTAGACACATGGGCCCACATGAATTTAATTTTTCTTAACTAAGATTGAATGACGGTTACTTGCTAGAAATTCATTGAGAAAAATGCAATTAAAAATTTCATCTGGGAATCCTGTTTAGTTTTACATTAATATAGTATGTGCTAATCAAAATATTTCATTGGTGTTGACCATTAATGGTCTTCTATTTATATTGCTTGTTACATACTTTTTATATGGAATTTGGCGAGAAATGATACTTCAAATACTGGCTTACTTAAGTGCTTAACATCACACCTTTAAAGAAAAAACAAAAGCAAAAACATTCTTCATGGATCAACCACAAGTTAAAAAAGTACTAATGCACCAGTAGATCATCAAATTTCTGGTAATGGATTGACATGATAGGAGCACAGAAACTTCTTGATGTAAATTCTTTATATACCTAATGCTCTCATGTTTACAATCATTACCACTACGAATTTAAAAATAAGTCTTTCTGAGCTTAGGGCCAGGAAGTCGGGCAGAGACTAGGAATCAGCTGAGACATTTCCATGGACATTAAAATATTTGGCCATGTACACTTAAACAACTCTTTGTCCAACTCATGAACAAGTCATTAAGATACAAGTTGATTCCATGCTATCTTCATGGAGATCTTCCCTTTGATACTGTAGGTGGTGTGGCTACTACTTTATTTCCACCTTTTGTACCGACCACTGGTCCCGTTCATGCATTGTGAAGAAGCACATTATTGAAGCAATTAGGTAGGTGAGGAATAAGGGTAAGTTAAACTAAATTGCTTTTACATCTAACCCCATTATCATTTCGTAACGAGTGTAAAATTGAATTAATTAAGATAGTACTTGCCAAGTCACTTTGTGAAGCAAAAATTAATGGTCACGTGTGTTTCATGGTTTATTAGCTTTTGTCTTTTACTGCAAGTGTAAACACACTTGTTTGTTGTGCCTGAAAGTCAATTTTAGATAGAGGGAGAAAGAGAGGGTATTCTTTTTAAACGTGGAAATCTCTCTTCTTCTTCTTCTTTTTACTGATAATGTAGTAATGACTGAGTCATTTTCTTACTTGATCATAAGGGTAGGACTATTTTCATCATCGCATGTCATATTAATTTTAGCTTTATGCGCCCCCTAGCTACAATGAATTTAGAAATTCTATACAAAGTTACATAAAACATGATGTGCAGGAACTCAAAAAGTACTAAATGTGCAACACGCATGGGTTTACCCTTATGGATTGGTATCAATTGTATAACGTTGATATGTGTGTGTAATGTAGAAATATGAGTTGTCTTGGTTTCTTTATATTTTTCCAACCATCGTAAAAAATGAATGGTTTGCGTTCAAATTCATTTTTTCCTTTTTCTTTTTTTCAGTACAAAACGTGGGTGTGGACAAGGAAAAAGAAAAGAATAGTAGATCTTGTCAAGTTTGATGTAATGCTGGCTGTAGATAGTGTCCAAATCAAACGGATACCGACTTCTAAAAGTTTGATGATCATTGAAATGAGAGATGGAGACTTAATTTGGACTTTGAAGCTGTTCTAGATAAAATGAGTTTTTTCTTTGATAGGTAGCTACATAGGATAAGTTGGTCCTCCATTATAGCCTGTTTGGGAGTTAAAAAAAGGAGGGAGAGTAGAGTAGAGGGAGGGAGAGTAATTCAATTACCTTGTTTGGAAGTTTTTTAAGGAAGGAGGGAGAGGGATTTGGAGGGGTTTCAACTACCTCAAACCCCTCATTTTTAATTCCTCCAAATTGGAGAGATTTGGAGGGAAAGTAGAATAGATAAGTTATTGGCCAAATAAGTTCCCTAATTTACCCTTTCTAAATTAACAAAATTACCATTTCTAAAGAGCTAATTACCCCCTTCCCCCTCTCTAATTTTAAAAACATCCAAACAATGTAGAGGGGAATCATTCCCCTCTACTCTCCTCCCCACTACTCTCCTTTCCTCTACTCCACTCTACTTTCCTCCTTCTCTAAACTTCCAAACAAGCCATTAATTAATATGGATGCAAAATATATAGCTAGGTGATGTTACATAGTACATAAGAACAGTGCCCACAAAGCTTTAATGCGGTTAGTGAGGTCACTTGTTATGTCACCATGCCAATAGCTGGATTTTGGCATCTTTTAGGCCTATCAAAGAGTATCGGCTTCCAACGGGCTAATGTTTTGTTAATATAATTATCCCTTTAACCAAAAAAAAAAAAATTGAGCATCGGCTTCTTTAACCTTAATAGACAAGGCTAAAAGGAAAAAACTTGGAGAGAGATTTAAATAATTCTGGGTACAATGTTTCCTTTACACCAAAGCAATGAGCTGGTCTTCAAAGTCTTCTCTGATCCCCACCACCAGCACAAAATCTCTCAAGATCTGATCATGGGTCAAGCTTCACTGGATGGCAGTAATTTTAACACCTCCAAGTCCTTGGGGAAAGGCCTGCGCCGAAAATTATGTGATAACTTAAATAAGAACTTTGTCAATTGTAATGATAACAAGAAACAGAAGATGATGCATAGGGAAATTGAGAGGCAAAGAAGGCAAGAAATGGCTACGCTTTACGTGGCCCTTAGATCCTTTCTCCCACTTGAATTTATCAAGGTGAAGGACTTGTGTTTACTTGTTCTTTTTCTTGTACAATTTTCTTCTTCTTTTTCCTTGTAATAATTGCTTATAACCCCTATTCCCTCTTGTATGAAATCTTCCTTTTTCTTTATACTTGTTTATAATTTTGTAAAACTCCCATAGGTTTGTATAATCATGTCAAGAAATGAAAGCCTAAATTCTAGAGGAATCTCTCTCTCTCTCTCTCTCTCTCTCATAATTGTATATGACTTTAGGGTTATATATGTTGATGGGGTTTCAGGGAAAGCGTTCCATATCTGACCACATAAATGAGGCTGCGAATTACATCAAACACTTAGAGAAGAAGATCAAAGAGCTGAGTTCTGCAAGAGATGTGCTAAAAGAGTTTTCCAATATGTCTACTACTGATCAAGGGAGTACTTCTCAACCAAGTTGTTTCACGATCCACCCATGTTGTGGTGGAGTTGAAATTGTGATCTCCAGTGGCTTCAGAGAGGAAAGTTTTCCTCTTTCAAAGGTTTTAGAGATTCTTCTTGCGGAAGGACTTACTGTTCTAAACTGTACATCCTCCAAAGTCAATGAAAGGATTCTCCACACTGTCCAGTGTGAGGTACTGTGAATTAATGATTCTTTGGTTTCTTAAATTTAAGTTTTTTTTTTTTGGGTATGCTTTAAAAGATTTTCATTAGTGCTAGAGATTTTTCATCACTTTTTATTTTTACTTCACAGGTGAGCGATTCAACATGCCTTGATCTATCTGGGTTGCAAAAGAAACTAACCGAAGTGATTCCATCAATGAACTGTCTATCCCCATAGAATTGAATTGGATAGAGAATCCCAACTCTACTGCCAATTTGGTATCTGAGCACTCAACTTGGTTATGACTCTTTGTATATATAAGCATACTAACCCCTCCAAGTTCATTGATTTTGTTCTTGCATAACAGTGATAAAATCATTTAAGCCATTTCAGTTTTCAAAATGGATTGCGCACCCTTATTTGCTGAACTTCTTAAACTCTCCTGCTTCATATTGTTCTTGTTATGACTGGCATGCAACACAGTTTGTGAGTTTACATTGATGTTCATATTCTCTTCATCGTTGTGTTGTTTGAGTCACATGCATGTCTTTGAAACTTGGATGGTATAGATGATAGTGTGATTATCTTCATGGTTAAATTGTTTATCTCTATTTTTAAATTTTAGTATAGAAACTATATGCAAAGAAAATGTTCTTTCAAGTAATTATTCATTTGAGTAAATATTCAATATTTTTGAAATATAGTAATATAGCAATCTCTACTCTCTTAGAATAATGAGTCCTACTAATCAAATTTATAGTGGGATTCATCATTTGTATGAAATGAGAGAAAACATAATAATTTTTATGTTCTTTGTCGCTGATTTTGTTTCCTCATTCTTCATCTCCTTAGTTTTTGGTGAAAAATTGAATGAATGGTGATTTTTTAAGGATGATAAAAGTAGGCTTAAAGTAATTGTTGCAGTCATCTCACCTTGGAGAAATGAGTGTGCCTTTTCTTGGTTTTACACAACTTTGAATTTTTTCTTACTTATGGTTGTATAAATACTAACAGGATCTTGGGCAAGGAGCAAGATTTTGAAAATTTATGACTTTTTAATTCAATGTATTAGATAAATTGAAAGGGATCAGAAGGATAAATGGTGCAACCCTTTTTGTTTGTATGAATATATAAATAGGGATAGAAAGATTTGTTTGGAACCTTAAAGCTAGTACATGTCATCTTGAGAAAGAAAACAATATATGGGATAAGGATGGGAGTGGTAATTCTCCTTTAGTAGATTTAGATGGTGGTACTCCTACAAAATTGCAGTTAGCATACTTATATGTTTTGTGACTATTTTAGTCTCCTTGTAGAATGAGTTATAATTTAAAACATTGTGGTGAAGGTGAGAGGGATACAAAACCCATAATACTGTGTCTGACCACAATTAGCTAAAGAAAATGCTGGACATTAATTCGATTCTGGTGTATCATCTTTTGATTTGGATCTGGTTTATATAAAATAATATATATGTTAGAAAACTATCACTTGCTTCTTGTACCAAACCCATATTCGACTCTATCATAAGTTTCTTTAAAATAATGGCACTATATCTGACAACACTATGATAATTTCGTTTTAAAAAATTGGTACTATGTCTCATAACAAAAAAAAAAAGCTTAGAATTTGGTTGACATGTTTAATTAGATCATGATTTGTTTGATATTATTTATTAGGGTTAAAATGTTACTCCCTTTGTAAACCTTAAGAAAGGTCAATAATAATTAGAAATTGTCTGCAAAGTTGATTGTTCCATAAACTGTTTTTCCAAAACCAAAACTGCTATTTTCCTTATTATAACTCTAACAGACAAATAAATTATTAGTAGAGGGCTATTTTTGTTGTTGTTTCCCTCTTTTTTTTCTTTTTTCTTTTTATAAGTATTGTTGTTGTTAATAATAATTAGTTACATGCAGTCGACTTTCATTCATATAACATATTACATTTTTCTACTTTTGTTTTTGTTTCTTTTTTGTTATGTTATGTAATGTGTCCAAGCTTTTTTAAAAGAAGGAAGCTGTAGGCTGGTTTTGACCTTGATATCTAGTTTGTTTAGTTGACTTTTTTTTTTTTTTTTATAAAATATTTCTGTTTAGTTGACTTGGTATAGCTTTTTTTGTATTTATGTATAACTTCTTAAATTTTCATTTTTTTAAATACAACTATCTTAAATGAACCAAATTGTTTGGTAGATACTTAATTAAGTAATAGAAATTCAAAACTTCCGAGCAGAAATTTCTAATTTTCTACCTATTCAAGTCTGATATTTCTTTTGCTTCTTTTCAAGACTAACTCACGGATTCAAGTCTGATATTTCTTTTGCTTTTTTTCAAGACTAACTCTTAGGGTGGCGCAGGATTTTTATGATTTTCAAGACTAACTCTTAGGGTGGAGCAGGATTTTTATGTAATGGAGATAATAGTTTGGGAAAACTCCGATTGAAAATTTAATATAACATATAAAAATACGACTTAAAAGTTTAAGCCTATGAATTTGGACATAACTATGTTAATTCAACCCCTTACTCTTCTTATTATTATTCAATGTGAGACTTTTCACTAACTTTTGTATACTCAATAATTTCTCTCTTACGTATGAGTCTTTGTTTCTCTGTTAGTCATGAATAAGTCTTAATTACTAACTCTCATTTGCCTATGGATTTTTCCTTCATCAATGCATCATCCATGGAAATCATGTGTCAACCTTGCACATTCATCCATGGAAACTACTCACATGTCCATTTCCATTAGAACCCCACGCCACATCGTGATCTAACATCATTGACAATACTTCTTAATTTGTTGAGCATTTTCCAAGATTGTTTATGAGGGCTTTTTATTATCTTACCTTATGTGATGCACACTTGTGTGGGTTCCAAGTATGCACACTCCGTCCTCGCTCCAATAGCAAAAGGGACTCATCCATGTTCCATCTACAAAAGGGACTTTGATAACCTTCCACCCTGCAACACATCATCATGAGTTTTGTGTAGCGTTTGGATTGTGTTTTGTGTTTAGCATTTTAAACTCCTGTTCACAAATGAAAACATTGTTCATTTGCCTTAATCGAGTTTTGTCGAGTTTTGTGTAAAACTCAATATCCTCAAAATCGAGTTCTATGTATATTTTTAAGTGTAACTCGACATTAATAATGTTGAGTTCCACTTAAATTAGCAATATCAAGTTTCACTTAAATTTAAAAAAAAAAATAAGTGATTGAACTTATATAGAACTCAATTTTTAGAAAATTGAATTTCAAAATAGGTACACGGTATTTAATACTTTCAAAATTGGAACATTGTGCTAGAAATTTAAAAAAATAAGAGCAAAAGCCCCTTTTTCCCTGACAAATTAGCATATTAACTTGTAAATAAAATAAATAAATAAATAAAAAATCTCAAAGCTAACCACATTCACAAGTGAGCTCATGGGTAAGCAAATGCACCCATTCCTAGCCCATTGACACTTCATCTAAGTTGCTAGCTCATCCACTTCTTGTCCTTGCAGAAACAAGACAAATTTGCAGCTAGTTTTTGTTCAAGCAAGGAAGTCCATGGCCGAGACACACAATGCGAGTTAATCTTTCACCCCCAAAAAAAAAAAAAAAAAAAAAAAAAAAAGATTATCACCCATGACAAAGGAACAGGAATTGGCTATTCCAACTTCAAATTCATGAACTAAGTTCAAGTTTTTTCATTGAGGTGTGCTGGGTTTCGTGATTGGAGGAGGGACGCCTGAGTGTACTTCAGCACGAGTTTATTGAATTGTCACGAAGTACGAGCTTGGCACACTACTATTATTGACCATATAAATTTCTTAAAAGGTTGGTACAAGTCAGCAGTTCTTATGGTTTGGTCCTCAGCCAACAGCAAGTTTCAAGGGATTTTGGTCAAACAATTTTTCTCTTGATTAATCGACATTCAAATCTCAATTCAGTGGCAAAACAGTTTACTTGCATTGTTTTAGAACCAAGACCAAATAGTAATAATTAAGCTGACCAAGTTGCTTTTCTTTCAAATAGAATGTTCAATACCTAAAAAAAAAGGGTATGTTTAGACTATGGGTCAATGATAGGCCCACTGTCCAAAAAAACCAGCCATTTTTACGCCGCAACTTTTTCTCCGGCTTTTCTTCCACTTTTTCTCCTCTTTCAAATGGCTTCTCTTCCAGGACACTAATAAATTAATAAAAAGTATTTTAACCTTTTAATTTTTAAACCTTTATATCTCATACCAAGACCAAATTCAGAATTTTCGTCACGCTCTCAATCTATTAGAACTTAGAGGAGAACTATTGATGCCGTCCTCTCGACTCCTCTTAACCAATAAAAAAATGTGTACTATTTTAAAATGATGACTCAATTTTCTCTCACCACAATTATACATAAATTTAACTATGGTTAAAAAAGCAAGCTAACTAATTGAAGCAAAATCAAAATAGAGACATTGTTTGTCTCAGCCTTCGTTGATTGTGTCATCATCTTGTTGTAGTGGGGGGAGAGAGAGAGAGAGAGAGAGAGAGAGAGAGAGAGAGAGAGAGAGAGAGAGAGAGAGAGAGAGAGAGAGAGAGAGAGAGAGAGTATTAAATGAGTTAGTGTGACGAGAGAGAAATTATTGTGTATAGGGCTGTCCAAGGACCCGTTGGACCCGACCCACCCGTCGCTGCCAATCAGACCCGACCTGCCGCCGACCGAACCGATTGCTCCGGCGGTTGGCGATGGATTTTATTCTCCAAAAACTGAGATCGGCAGTTCGAGCATCAGATCTCCACCTCTCAAATCCGAGAAACCCGAACCGACAGACCCAGTTGTATTTTCCAGCGGATCTGGAATTTTTTCTGGCGAAACTGGGATTTTTTTAGGAAAATTTAGCTAAATCCGACGAGATTTTGCTACATCTAGCCAAGATCTTGCCTATAATGGCTGAGATCTCGCTAGATATGGAGAGATCTCGCCGGATTTAAGCCATTTTGCAATTTTTTCTCGACGGATTTTCGCCGTTTTTCATATTTTCTCGCCAGATTATTGTTGTTTTCCAGATCCTCAACCTCGACCCGATCCGCTCGACATCCGTTGAAGATCCGACCGGTCCGATCCAATTCTCCTCCCAGTTGGCGACGGGTTGCCGATGGCTCCGCCCGATCCGACCTGAACCGTGGACAGCCCTAATTGTGTATTTTCGGAATACCATAAATGTGTACTCCCTCGTCTCACATAAATGGTGGGTCTCACTAATTAAATTCATGGTAAGACCCATCATTTATATGAGAAGGGAGAATACGCATTTATGAAAAGACCACATCAATGGCCTCCCGTGGATTCTATTAATTTACCATCAATCTATGTAAAATCTCAATCTCAATCTCCATTCAATCACTCTCTCAGTCAATCTTGATGCCTCCCTAACTCCTCACTCAATCCTTTTTCTTGCTCGCAACAGTGTCAATTGAACTTGAAATTCAATTGAGAAGTTTTAAAATTTTTCTAATTAACAACACAGGAAAAACTCATTACACAATGGATCATCAAGAAATAATCACACACGATCTATCATATACTTCGTCTCTCCAAAGCCTTTGAGACAATGAGAATGCTTGAATAACAAGGTTCACATTCTTTGTCCGGTGATTTTATAAGTGGAGCAGATCAAAATTCTCTCATGCACCACAGAGTTGCAGTCTCCCTTCCACACTCAAAACTTACCCCCCCTATTTGACTGAAAATTTAACGCTGAACATTTGCTGCTTTCTTCTACTGTTGTTGTTGTTGTTGTTGTTGTTTTTTTTTTTTTTTTTTTTGGGCTTTTAGGCATTTTCTCTTAGGTTTAAAGTTCAATAATGTTTCCTTTTAATGATTAACACGTGGCCACCTGGCCCACCCCCTCAAAAAGGATCCCACACATTCAAAACTACAAAGACCTACAAAATTAATTGTGAAATGCGTAGGTACAAAATTAGTTTAAAAGACATTTTTGATTGATCTTTTTTTAAACAAATATTTGCCTTCTTTTTATAGAAAAGTCAATATTTGTTAGCATAAAGGTATTCATCTTTTATAACTTTTCGGGAAGAAAATGTAAGGAAAGTTTATAATAATATGGGTGAGCTTGGCCTCCTATACTTTTCACTGGAGCAATTGCTGAAAGGTAAAATAAATTGTGACTTTTTTTTTTTTTTTTGAGAAAAAAAAAAAAGATAGTGACTTTAAGTAAATAAATTAACTTATTTTAAAAAAATTATAGTTTATTTACTTATTTGTGCCAACCCCTATTTTTTATTACCATATTTTTTAGTATACAATGGTCAAAATCACTATTGACAAGAGCTCCAAACATTTAATGGACAACTACCCTTTTATCACCATGAGAGACCAAATGTTGATTTTGGTAGTGAATCCTCCTAGGAATAACCAGAACCACCACGGGTTCCAAATTGGCATCGAAATCAATTAATTGATCTTGCTGAACAATTATATGGGCCAAGACCAAGATTACAGAGGACCATAGCACTAGCTCGTAGAAAACTATTAAGTGTTTTACTCAGCCATTGACCCAAACTATGATGGGTGTGGGCTTACAAATATCAGCCCATTGAGTCATCGACCCAAACATGGGCCATTCTATTCAAGTCTCATTTCACAAATGAGATTTTCCTAAAGGAAAACCTTTTTCCAAAAACAAAATTCAGATGAGAGGAGAGAATAGTTCCCTGAGATGGGTTCAATCCTTCTATCTATATAGACAAAGAAGGGGCTCTGAACAATAATTTCAAGAACAGAGATATTTTACACCCCCAAGAACAATCTGAAATTATCCATGGCAGTTTGTGCATTGAAATCATTACACGTTATTAACATATGTGGGCTTCGTCTATGATTGTTTTGTTGTCACCATTTCCGGTACCAATACCAAATACGAGTAATGACATGAATATCATTTCCTTTCTAGCTAGCTTATGTGGAAATTTTCATAGAAACAAAGCTCGGTCAACTCTCAAAAAGTAGCGGACAAGAGGGGACAAACAACCAACCCTGGCCAAAATTTCTCAATTTGTAAAAAGCAAGCTGGTTGTTCAACCGCAAAAGATGTAATGAGTACTACTTAAGATAGCCCCCATTACTAGACTATGTACCATGTTATTCACAAAAGCAAATCCAACTACTATGGCATTCCTGGAAGTCAATGTAAGAGAAAAATGAAGTGGGGTCAGTGGTTTGATTTTCTCCTCAACTACGGCTATATACAGAGAGATCATGCAAATTTTCAATCTGGTAGGGCCGTTGTCCTTCCAACATTGTAAACAAAGAGGAAAATGGCAGAAGTTACCCCATCCAATTGTGAATTATATTCTTCTTTTTACTTTACACCTTTCATCCAAAAAGATGAATAACCAAATAATCTATAACACTGCACTAAATATCATGAAAAATATTGATGACTGTTACTCCTTAAAAACTCACCGAACATTCTTGTGTGACTTGTAAGGAAAACGAGAAGGAGTTGAAGGGGAAAGTTCAATTGGCAGTTGGGGCGGTTCTAACTCACCAGTAAGCATCCCCACAACCTCTTTCATTGAAGGCCTACGAGCAGGCCTCTTCTGTAAACAAAGCAAAGCAACCGTGATGGAAAGCAGTGCTTGCTCTCGATCCAAACTCTCTACAGATTTATCAACCAAATCAAGAAGCTTCCCCGTGCGGGCTAGTTGGCGCGCCCACGATAAAAGATTAGCTCTTTGGTATTCTGAAATGGGCGTATTCGTCACCTGAAGTGGGCGTCGCCCAGCAATGACAACTAACAATAAGACCCCATAACTATATACATCACACTTCTCTGAAATATCCGCACCTCCACCATACTCGGGGGCAGCATAACAAACAGTTCCCCTCATACTCGGTGTACTACTAACGCCACCACTACCCGAATCATGGCTATTGCGACGAGCACGCCATAGCTCACCGCTTAGCCCGTCTAACCACCAATCAATACTACTACCCCGACTGTTCTGACTCCGGCTCCTCTTCTTCTTTCTCTCTGGATACAAATCCTCGTCCCTTGGCCACCAATTATCGCCATTTCCATTTCCATTTCCATTTCCATTGCCATTGTCGTCCACATGCTTGCTTATCTTGCCCTTCTTTTTATTCTTCCTAGCTAGCTCTTCGCAATACTCCTCCTTCCACCACTCCCTAGCCTGCCTCCGCTTCAAATTCTTTGCATTCTTTTCCTCATCCATTGACACCCACCACTCCAAAGTCTTCCTGTTCTTCTTCTTGTTCTTCTCCAACTTCACAATTGCTCCACTGCTCGAAGAAGAAGCGCCAATCCAATCACTAATCGGCCTCTCTTTCTTTATCTCAGTCCCAATCCACTCCATCACGTAGTCCTTCTTAATCTCCGCCTCTCCATGCTCTTGCCTCCACCACCAATCCCTCCTCCCCGAAGCACTCTTTATCCCTTTCCCATTCCTCTTTCCTTTACCATCCAAATTCCCCTCCGGCGACACTGCCTTCGCCGGTGACACCACCGTGTTCACCGCCTCTACCGTCTCCGGAGAAGTCACCGAATTTTCAACCCGAAGAACACTCTCCGGCGACGGTGATTGACCCACAACAGCCCCACTGAAATCCTCAAACGTAGTCACGCTCTCAGTCTCCTCCACCACTGAACCACAATCCTCTACTCCATTACCATCCTTCTTCACCTCCAATCCTCCACCATCATCAACCACCGTAATCTCACACTGATTCTGACTCTCCGATTTCACTCTAGCAAGCCCAAAATCCCCAATCTTGGCCTTGAAAAACTGATCCAACAAAACATTACTAGGCTTAATATCCCCATGAATCACAGGGGGATCCAAACTGTGCAAATACTCAAGCCCCTTCGCTATATCAAGAACGACATCGTATCGCCTCCTCCACTCCAAAAGCTCAGCCCTTTTAGTTTTCAGAAGCGCGTCCTGAAGATTCCCATTCGGCATCAACTCGTAAACGAGCAGCATACGGCGCCGTTTGCGGTGGGAAGAAAAACCCAGTACGGAAACTAGATAAGGAGATTGGAGCTTGGAAGCAAAGAAGAGCTCGTTGTGAAACTCACGCTCGCCTTGGAGAGAGCCGGAGTCCATGACCTTGACGGCGATGGGGAGAGAGTTGAGAGAGCCGGAGAAGACGGGGCCGAACCCGCCCTGGCCGAGGCGGTCGGCGAAGGAGTTGGTGGCGCGGCGGAGGACGGAGTAGGAGAAGCGGTGCGGGGGCTGAGCCGAGTCGGAGTCTGCCGGGGAGGTGCGTTTCCGGCGGGTGAGTTTGCGGTAGAGGACGACGAGGAATAAGAAGATGGAGAAAGCGGCGGTGGAGGCTATGAGAGGTGGGAAGAGTTTAGATGAGACTGATTTTGTGGCGGTGGTGGTGATCGGTGTGGGTGCAATTTGGGTTTGGGATTCGGAGAGAGAGAGTTGGCGAGTTGGCATGGTTGGAAGAGTCGAGTTTGGGAGGTGGGACAATTGTATGGTGAAAGTTTACATGCTTTGTTTATTTGGTTGCTAGTCTAGTTTTGGGGTCTGGGTTTGGTTTTTCTGATATCTCAGTTTTTGCTACTGCTGCTTCTTTCTATGGAATAGTGTATTGGTGCTTGGCCTAGGGGTGTGGTGGTGTGCTCTCTCTTTCTTTTTTTTTTTTTTTTTCCTTTTTCTTTTTCCCGATGTTGAATTTTGACAAGGGTAGCCTCACCTCACTTGTCCTTTTATTTAAGGGCTTTTATTGACATTTAAATGGCACGTGACCTTTTTTTTTTTCTTTTTTTCTATTTTTGTTTTAGAAATAGGAATAGTTGTTGTGAACCTTTTATAATTTCTTTAACTTGCCTATGTATTACCATAATTCCAATAATACCATACATGATTTTCTGGGGTTTCTAGGTGTAATTTGAATATATATATATATAAAATAAAAAATCATATTATTTTGAGGTAAAATATCTTTTTTTGACCAAAGGCGATAAAATTATATTAAATAACCACAAAAAGTACATACTACTCAGTAAGAACAGTGTCAGAAGCATAACATTTTACTCAGAGGCAATGATAGCTACTAGTCTCAGAAAAAAAAAGAAAAAACAAAACACAAAAATAAAAAGCAAGACAATTGATAAATCACTTCTAAGCATGCTGGAGAGCTGCCATGTTCCTCTGATACTCCTCAAGGAAAGCCATTGCTCCACGGTGAATCCCAGCTGGGTGAGCCCGGACTTGCTCAAAATGAAACTTATTACGGGCATTCCACAGGGACCAGGAAATCAAAGCCCACGTTTCCAACTCCTTCTTGGGAAGGCGACCAATCATCTGCCTAGTCAGTAGGTGAAAGCATGAAACTACAAAGTTGGACTTTTGAATTTCTCCGCGGACGAGGGACCAAGTGCACCGAGCAAACGGACACTCCCAAAGGACATGGCTGGTTGTCAATAAGAGTTAGGTTTTTTGAATATACAACACCGGCAATTTTTTTAAGACCTTCTCTCCTCTCTCTCTCTCTCTCTCTTTCTATATGTGTTTTTTTTTTTTTTTTTTTGAGAATTTTTTTATATGTGTGTTAAAATACTTAGTATTCTAAAAATAAAAAAAAAATAGCCTTCAACCGTTAATGGAGATGAGAGAAAGAACGACGTTGTAGATGGTCTCAAACATTAGAGACAAAAATCAAAATTTTTGAATTTTATGAACGAAAATCAAAATTACTTTTATTTTAGAGTGTGTAATTTATACTCTCTCTATATGTGTTTTTTTTTTTTTTTTTAAATTCTTTTTATATGTGTGTTAAAATACTTAGTATTCTAAAAATAAAAAAAAATAGCCTTCAATCGTTAATGGAGATGAGAGAAAGAACGATGCTATAGATGGTCTCAAACATTAGAGACAAAAATCAAAATTTTTGAATTTTATGAACTAAAATCAAAATTACTTTTATTTTAGAGTGTGTAATTTATACTTTAATCAGTAATTTAATACTTAAAATTCTCTCTCCGTCTCTACATCTCTCTCTCTCTCACCCCAATTTAGTTCTTAAATCTTATCTCAAAAAAAAGAAGTTCTTAAAGTTCCCATATTCTTTTCCTTTCTTACAAATTCATCTCATTTTGTTTTGTCCATCTTAAAACTCCAACCTTTTAATAGGACATTATTCAGTGCAATGCCTCTGAAACTGAAATAAAAGGTAATCAAATTCTAAAATCAATTTTTTTTAATTTAAACTCAAATAAAACAAATAAAAAAGAAATATGAAAATTTCCTTTAAGAGAAAGATATATTAAGAAACTAATGAAAATTGTATATGTGGGGACTGGGTTTGAGTTCTTGGCCCAATATAATGTATGGACTCAAGCCTAATAAGCCCGAACAATAAATTTGTAGATAAGTGGGTTGAGAAGCTGGGCCGTAGTGAGTTGAGTGATAGACCAGTATTGGTATGGCAGTAAAGAGAGGAAAACTACAGACGTTTTCTTAAGAAAAGTGTCCTCGGTAAAATCTGAAGAGATTGACTCTTTCTCTCTTGAATTTCCAGACTTATTACAAATCTTACTTTCAGTTTTTCTTCCCCCCCCCCCCCCTACCCCTTTACTCAAGGGTCCCTTACATTATCTACCCCCCTTTGGATGATCCTGAGCCTTCACTTGTTAGCCATCCAAATTACTACTTGAGTACCTGTCCCATCAGACACCCCTCCTGACTCCCTGTGAGTTGTAGTAGCCAAGGCAATACTGTTCAGGGGTCTTCTCCACATAAATGCGATTAGAAAAGTAGCTGCTGCGTATTAAATGTAGAGGTAGTAGCCTTCTCTTAGGTATCTCCTAGTTCTCATTTGTTGTTGTGCTTCTAGTGTGCATATCTGCTGCCAAAACTTTCTAGAGATTCTTTTGGGCTAACAGGATCCGGATATCACCCATGCCCAAGTTATCCAAGGAGGCACTTCTCCTCGGATAGGCCCAAGGCCCAACACCATATTTGGGTTCTGGCCCCCACAGTATATATTAGATTTTTTTTAAATGGATAATATTTTAAGACTTACAAGTTACAATAGATAAACAAAAAGGAATAGAAACACGGAGTATCATTTTTTACCCTTGCCAAAAGCCTTGTAGTTAACTTACCTCCAAGAAGATTCCTTCTTGCAAACACCTAATATGTGTGAGATGAGAGAATTGCACACACCCGAGGTTGAGTGCATGGCCGAGTACTTGAAGAGACCATAATACCCCTGTTTCAAATTATTTTTTTAAAACCCTTATAATCCAATTGACAACTCTTAGTATTTCCAACAAAGATATCCAAGGTTCAAATCTCTCTCTCCCCAAACTATAAAAAACTATTAAAAAAAAAATAAAATGTTTGGTCTCTCGACTTTCTACCTTTAGTATCATTGATTCCCATTTAAAACAATCATTTCCTACAAAATAAAAAACACATTCCAAAAAAAAGGAGAGAGAGAGAGAGAGAGAGAGAGAGAGAGAGAGAGAGAGAGAGAGAGAGAGAGAGAGAGAGGATGTCCTCACAATAAAAAAAAAAAAAAAGATTTGGAAATTCTATTATGATTAAATTAACAATTGAATTGTGTTTCTTTTTCTTTTCATTTGTTTTCATCTAATGATTTTTTTTTTAATTATAGACCATTTGATGATTTATAAATCACTTAATATTTAATTATCTTGAAATTTTGTAAGCACGGAGAATGCAAGATGATAATATAAATTAAAGGTTGACTTGTTAAAATTTGTATTCAATTAAAAAATTTTGAATCATATTTTGCATCATATTTGTTATACCATCCAAAAACTTGTTATTGAATCTTGAAAATCTAACCGTTGAATTACATGTTCTATATGTTCTTAACATGTATAACAATTTTTATAGCACTCGGATGTAATTTACCATTTGATCCATAAACTTATCTTTATGCATTATTTTAAACTATGAAATCTTGAATTTAAATAATTTATTGATGACATAACTATTGATTTTTGATCATCTTTAAATTTTGTAAGTATGAAAAATATACAAAGATTATATAATCCAGTAGTAAATTTATCAAAATTCACATCTAATTAAAAAATATTGGGTGGTGACCGTAATGTAATATTACTTAAAGTTACACTAGATATAATTTGAATCCAATCCTATATAAAAAAATAGATTTTATTTTATTTTTTTTTATTTACAATAAACAAGGCCTTGGTCCTTGGACATATAGAAGTAGATCGAGCCAGATGTTTTTAGTTTTTTAATGGAATTCATACGCTTTTAGGTTATAATATAATAGTTTTGCATGTGCTTTAATTGCATAGGGGCCTTTTTTAATAATAAACAATGATTTATCATTTATCTAATACTTTATAGAGAATGCAGTAATCAAATAACAATTGGGTGGGCATAGACTGGTGCAGAAAAAAAAAAGAAAAAAAAAAAGAAGAAAAAGAAATATAGAAAGGAATTAGGATTCAAATCATTGTTTGCTTATTTAACATTTGAATTTAAAAAATAAAAATAAGCAATGAAGTTCATTTACAAGTGACTCATGAGGAAGAGAGGGGGAATAAATGTTTTATTTTATGCCAAAAAAAAAAAGTAGGAATATATTGTTGTGGTATGTGTGGCTGAAAAATAAAAAAGAGGGTAAAGTATCTAATGGAGGTTGAATAAGAGATCTGGAGTTCAATTCCCGTTTACACTAAAAATCAATAAGTGTCTTGGTTTGATGATAACTCTTTTTCATTATAGGTTGAAATTCTTTAAAAAAAAAATTAAAAGCATCAAAATATAAGAAGGAAAATTGAAATCCAGCCAATTAAATGGAAATTATGTGCATAGTCTCTGTTGACAAAAGTGGAAAGAAAGTAGAGTAGGTCATATTTCATTTGTTTTTTTCTTCCATGTACAACACCTTGTTCTTCCTTCCTTCCGTGACGCACTCCATATAATAGATGACAATAACATAAAGTCTTTGTTTTATTTTGGTTGGTTTGCTATTATCCTTTTTATTTATTAATGATTAGGTCTCCTAGTTGAATGAAAAAGAGTAATGCTACAAACACAAACTATTTTACAATATTTTTACAAACTGCTGATGTGACTTTAGCATTTTTCAAACAGTTATTGTAAGTAAAAATGTGTTGTTAGTGACTGACCCATATTAGAACTAGTAAGAATTTGCCATATCAACAACTTATAAAAATGTTGTAAAATAGTTTGCGTCTATAACATTACTCTATCAACATTTTGATTCATTTTATTTTAAAGAAATGGAAAACATGAAACGGTCCAATGCTGTCAAATAATTACACTACAGTCATGAAAATTTCCATTCAAAAATTTTGTTGTTTGTCAAATGCAAAGATTGAAGTCATTTTCTTGTCAATTTGTTTATACATAGTATATACACAAACTATTCCTGATTATACAGTAAGATATCTCTTTCTGAACTCTAAATCTTATTGTTGTGAAGGGACAGATTGGGTTTATTATTGTGAAATGCAAGACTTGTTAATGGTTTTCCTTTATGACAGACATTTCTTTTTCACCTTATCGATGAATTTAGTTAATAATTGCACAATGTGCAACGGTCCAATGTTGTCATAAAATTATATTATAGTCATAAACTTTTCAGATCAAAAATTTAGTGTTTGGGCCAATATATATTTTTTTTTTTACTAAAAGAAAAAATACACAATATTCCTATTTTTATATATATATATATATATATATATATATATATATATGGATAGCCTATTCTTATATAATGAGACATGTCTTTCTCATATCTCTAAATTTCATTGACATTGTCAAGAACCAGATTCTCTTTATCATCGTGAAATTCAAGACTTGTTTTGGTTTTGGGATTTACTTTATTAAAGAAATATGTTGGTATTTATGAATATAATGAAGTATATTTAATTTGATTTTAATAATGGTTTAAAACAAAAAGACTTTAATAATGAAGAAAGAAAAGTAAATACTCTTTTTAGCATAACTATAATGCAAAACAGAGTTATGATAATTTTTTTATTATTTTATTAAAGATTAAAATTCTACTCTAATTAACTTAATACAATAATATATGTATATAGAATTCACTTTTAGAATCTTAAACTCTGGTTATTACTCTCTACATCTCACAAACACTTATACTTGTGAAGTAATTATTATACTAAAGATGAGCAATGGTATAATAATAATAACAACACAAGAGAATAACTTTAAAAATAATAATAATAACACAAGAAAATAATGAAATAGAATATATATTGGTATAGTTTCTTTTTTTTTTTAACAGGAAAAAATATAAATTAAGATAATGCTTAGTGATCATGACGCGTTTTCTTTTATTTTCTTCTCGTGGAAAAGAGTGAAGAAGAGTCCGTAGATTGCACGAATGGAAAATAAAAATATTTGTCAACTAGCTTTAGCTATTGGGATCACGCAAGATGTCTCGGTGTTAATAATGACAGGCGACTGTTATTGTTGCGTAGTGCATAGAAAAAATAGGTTATGGTGGGGGAAGAAAAGCCATTTTGTATGGTAATCACCCTCTTGATTGTGGGATATATTAGAGGCTGATATTTTTTTTCCTAAATAAAACTCTCTAATATGAACTTGTAGACTTCATGTCACGTGATTAATTAACGGCATTGGCAGCTCTACATTAGAGTTAAGGTGGTCACAGGGTCAAATCACCCTGGCCTGAAAAAGAAAATCACTATGATATATAAAATTTAAAATTGTTATGATTTTTTTACCTTTAAAAAATGTGTGATTACCCTATATTTTTTTAGGACCAATATAATTAAACTATAGACAAAGTTTAGTAACAAATTTGGTTGTAAACTAAAGCTATAACTCCACTCAATATTTTTTATTGGATATGAATTTTGACAATTTATAATTAGATTGCATTTTTTTCTCATATCCTCTAAGCTTGCAAGATTTCAAGAAGATTAAAGATCATTAACTTATGTCATCAATCAAATGTTTAATTTTCGAGTTTTTATAGTTTAAAATTATATGCAAAAAATAAGTTTAGAGATCAAATAGTAATTAACATCCGATTAACATGAAATTTGACATGTGTTTTAAGAACATAAAGAGCATACATTTCATCAGTTAAATTTGAGAAAGATGAAAAGTAGTGAACATTAGGACCTTCCTCGAGATCACATGAGGCTTACACCTCTATTTCTCTCCTACGTGTGGACATAACTCTTTTTTTAGTTGTGCAGCTTGTGCTAATAGCCTAAGACACAATTCAAAAAAATTTCCTTACTAATTTCTCTTCGTAAGATATTGTTAACTACCATATAAATTCAGGATTTTTAATACTTGACTATATATATTCGTCATGCTAATGCTTTTTTGAAATTATAGTGTCTCTAATCTATACATACCATAGGACAAGCCTTGTTTTTCAATATATCTTCTATGTGTTGATTTGGTATAGTTTATTTTTATTATATAGACTTAAAAAAATTAAATTGAATAAAAATACATTTGTACTTAAAAATAAATAAAGTTCTAAAAATTATACATAAACAAATAAACTAAATTAAATAAATTAAACCAAACAAAACAAGCACTTCCGTTCATGTTGGCTCTGTAGTTTCATGTTGTCAATTATGAGTCATTGAAGTCGTCCAAATCATAGATCATGTCCTATGGCCCATATCATATAAGTGAGTCATTATTATTTTTAATTGGGTAGATTACATATCTAGTCCCTATTTTTTACACCATATTTTAATTTGGTCTATAATCTTTCAATTGTGTCAATTTGATCCCTAACTTTCCAATACTATATTAATTTAGTCCTTGTCATTATCTTTTGGATAGAAATTGCTGAAGTGACTAACAGCCAAAATAAAAAATTAGCTTCCTTTTATGTAACAATAATTTTTTTTTTAATATTTTGGTCATTTGCCATGTCAGCAATTTTCATCTAAAAAATAATTGTTGGAACTAAATTGACATCGTATTGGAAGGTTAGGGATTATATTGACACAATTGAAATATTAGAGATCAAATTGAAATATAGTGTAAAGAACAATGACCAAATACATAGTTTACACTTTATAATTTATGATTGATAAATTATGCATCCTTTCCAACTTCATCCTTATTTCATTATCATTTGACGTATCTAACATTCAAATTTTTTTTAGTGCATATATTTTAATCTCTCTCTTCTTACAATAAGTGGGATGGAAAAAATTGAATACAATTTTTTTTTTAAATGGATGTAATTGTTAGGATTAGTTGGCTAATTGCAAGACAAATTTGCTTCCTAACTTTGAGTTTTATATTTTGAGATATTGTAACGAGGGCTAAAGACTAAAGTTTTTGTTTATTGTGCAAGAATGAACACCTCGATTGAGCGAGATTCAAAGCTTGATCATGCGAGAATGGTAATCCAAGAAGAAACTCTGATGTTTGCTTCTAGGGATGTGTTTTTAGCCACTTCAAGCCCAAACAATACTGTATTTAAACGCTATTTCAATCTTAATCTTATGAGAACGTGATGGAAATAAAGGAGAGATAATACCTGAATTTTCCTTGGAAATTACACACTTTGATTTTACCAATAAAGAGGTGGCGGAGATGAGGCGTGGACCAAGTCACTGTCTTGAGACAAATCGTGCCGTCTACGGTATATCCGATGTAGTTAGACAAATAGTTTCTGCACGTTGTCCCCAGGATACAACAGCCCAGCCACCTTTGCTGATTACCCTTGCAAGCCTACACTGCTCGTAGGGTATAAGCTCTCTATAGTACTTTCTTTTTCCAGGAAATTTTGTAAATGATAGAATATTTTTTGTGAGTAGTAAGAAGAAAAATAGATGGTAAGTGTTTAGGACAATAAAAATAGTTTTTTTTTTGAAAAATTTACAGCTTTGCAATTCAAAAATAAAAAATGTGTCTCTTTTAAATTTTATTTCATTCCATATATATAAAGAGCCAACATATTGCTTGTCCTCAGAATCAAATATCAATTAAATAGTCATAAAGTTATTGAAATAAATATATATAATCAATAGCTTTCTTTATTTATATATATATATATATATATATATATTTATGTAAACCGGTCAACTTGTACGTTGAGAACAAGAAAGAAGAAATGATGATAATGCCAAGCATTTAATGGCCCATTATTATAATACCTTTTCAAAAGTTTCCCTTCTGAAAGTATGTTACAAAAAAAAAAATTGCAAGCTGTTTTTGACCGTACTTTTCATTAAGTTAAATAGTAAACGTGTGTATATATATGGCAACATAAAATAATTTAGCAATAACAGTATATTTAAGTGCTAAAAAATCTTCCAAATATGACGTTATTATGTCATATTTAAATAAGAATGTTTGAATACAAAACGTTTAGAATGGAAAGTATATATATGTAATAAATCAAATATGCTGGCAATTATGGTATTGATATCACATTAATGTTCAGAAAATTTCTTAATTAAAACCATTGATAAAAGCTATTCAAATTTTGAATTATATTTGAAATTCAAAATTTAGCAATTAACATATCTGACATTACGTTTAACATTAAGGGATAATTGATACACATAAATGAGTATTCAATAAATATAATATTTTTTATAAAAATATCCAACAGAACGAAGACAACTGCACTAAATAGAGAAAAACCTTTTGAGAGCTTTATTTTGTCTTCCTACCTCTCTCATTGACTATTTTTGAGAGGTTCCTTATTTGAAAACACAAAGATCGTCACCTGTGTTGTTAGAGTGGTAGTTGAAACCACAAAGATCAAGACAAATCTTCAAGAAGTCTTGGAATGATCAAGAGATCGGTTTTGCAGTCGGCAAATTGACTAATGGCATCAAGTGGTAGTGAAGAAACAAGATAGGAGTCTGTCGTTGCTAGCAGGAGCAATGAGTTTAGGTAAAATATCTATCTATTTGTGTGGGAAGTGTAGTGAGATAGTTTGTAACACGCAGGGCCAGCTCAATGGGTAAAGCAATTAATGCAATCACCTAAGGCCCCCAAATAAAAGAAGGCCCCCACTTGTAAAAAAAAAATTATATATAATATATTTATCTATATATTTTAATTAAAAAAAATTTAAGCACTTTTATTAGTCAATAAAATGCATTAAAAAAACCTCATTGTATCTTAAAATGCAAAAGATTTAGCCAAAGGATGATAGGATTACAGGCTGCACTGCACAGGTGCACAGGCTGCATAGTGTGCAACTGTGCAGTGCAACCCACAGACTTATAAGACAACCGTTTCTCACACTTTTTTTTTTTAATCTGAACATGGTATCTATTATAAATTATTGTACCAATTTTGCATCTCAAAAAGCCAAAAAAAAAAAAAAAAAGATTTTAAATAAAAAAAATCAATATAATATTTAAATATAAAAAGACCCCACTTAAATTTTTGCCTAAGGCCCCCAAAGTTGTTGAGTTGGCCCTGGTAACACAACAACCTTCATACATCATAATGGAGTTGATGAGTTAGGCCAGACCCCATGGTGTTTTTACTGTTTGGATTTTCACGTGAATATATGCTTATCTATGTGCCATTGTGTTTATGATTAATGTGTTTTATTGTTTATCCTCATTAACATTGTGGTTTGAATATCTATTGATTAACAACATGGTAATATTCAAATTGCTTGGTTAAAATTAATAGTTAAGCCATTGTAGGGGCCTAAACACGTTTTTAATAACCACGGAATACCATTAAACTTCAAAAATCTTTTTTTTTTTTTTTTTGGTGGTCTAAAATGAGTTTTCATACCTCATCAAGTATTTAACTTTTCCTTTGAACGTGGGTAGTCTGCTCTTCACACACACACACACACACACAATGATTAGAAGTTTTAAATCCAAGATCTTATTGAAAACCACTAAACCAACCTCCATGGTATTAAACTACAAAACTCTTTATCAGTGTTTTTGAATCTTTATTCTTTATAAAGTGTTTTAAATTTTTTTTAAAAAAACTATAACATGCATTTAGTGTGCGTTTGGCATGACTTAAAAAAACCAGTTTTTTTTACTATTTACTTTATTTTTGCTATTATTCATAGGTTTCACTGTACTTTTTGATACTATTCATGAGTCTTATTGTACTATTTCAGCTACTTTTTAGTTTTATCTACAGTATTTTCAGTAAAAAATTTTCAATTTCAATAAAATAAATTGTTCCAAACGAACACTTATTGCATCAAAACATCTAAAGCCCTATGGTTTGAAAAAGGCCAATGCTTTTATTGGCATGCACGAAACTACAGATACTCCCCAGCTTTTTTTAGGAGATATAGGTGCTCCATCATTTTCAATTCTTTTTGTAAATTATTTTATTAAACTATCATTTTCAATCCAGATGTTTCCCTCGCAATCTAATGTCGTTTTCAAGCATTTGTTACATTAATAATAATAACAATAATAACTTCATGAGCTAGCTAGCACTGGGAAATTCATAATAACTGTAAGCGGTAAAATACGAACTTTGGTTAATTTGTAAGTGTGGGGATAGGAAGTTAGAAGCTCTAGATGAAGTATAGTATCACTCGTTCTTCCATAAACATAGCACAGTATTATGACGGGCAATAGCAAGCGGTATCATGATAGCCGGGTAGTAAGCCCTCCAAAGCTTAAATTAGTGACGAAATAGAGAGAATTTATGAAAATGAACTTCAAAGGTGACCAACATTCGGGTGGCCTAGTTGGTAGATACTGGGCCGGCAAGTCTTAGGACTTGAGTTCGAGCTTCAACAACTAGCTGTGTGTTGGTGCTCATTATATCCCATCTCCCTTCCAAACGGTCCAAAAGAATAATAAGTGAGTTTCTCACCGACAGGGAATATAGGGTCTCGCCCGGGAGCGGGTAGGGGGTGTTACTACGGTCACGCTTAAGTAGGGAAGCCACACTGATCGTCCTCTCTACCCATTTTTCACTTACCAAAAAAAAAAAAAAAAAAAAAAAAAAAAGAACTTCAAAGGTGTTTCTGCACTCCAAAATACCCCTAATGACATGTGCTGAATCGCCCTCTATTACTTTTGGTTAGATGCAACAGGCTTATGCCCATTTTATTAACCTGGGCACTATTCTCAACTAGTTGGGAATTCCATTGAAGGATAGGTCACATCACATTAAATCTTAAATAGAAGGTTTGAGTGAAGGTTGGTAGTGTAATTAATACAATCCTAACCGATGTGGTCCTTAATGCAACTTTTGGAGGCAATGGAGTCCGGCCACTCCTATAACTCCAAGTATCAATCTTTCCATATGAAATTACCATAATGCCCTTGTCTCATTTATTATCAGCCCACAATAACCAAAATAATGAGATATCTCCCCTATCATAAAAGAAAAGTTGTAAATGAAAACAAAAGTTACAAAATAAGGTGAAGAAAATTTATTTGTTACTTCCAAGTTGTTGCGCCATTAGAACTAACAAAGAAATTTAATCATTTTTGTCAAGTTTTAGCTTTAAACAAACAAACAAGTTTAGCCGGCGCAGATACTCAGCCCTTTTCTAGTTCCACTTTCCCAGCGCATAAGATCAAAGTCAAGATTAATCTTTGAATTTAGTAATTAGAGTTCAGATGCCACGTGTGAATGCTTTCATTCAGTAGTTTGGGTTAACATTTTCTGCTTTGACAAGTCTTCTTAACCTTGAAGATATTTACTTCCCAAAACATAAACAAAAACAAAGAAAAAGTCTCAAAACCCACGTACGTAGTGTCTGCTAGGGGTTTCCCTTCTTTTTGACTTTTTATTTATCGACAACTGTTGTCCATATATGTAGCTTTCAGCATAATTGTGTGTGTGTGTGTGTGTATATATATATATATATATATATATATATATATATTAATATTTATTGATCTGGGATTACAAAAGTCAGTACTTATTTGTGCTCAAATTTCATAATGCTGGCCTAATTAATTGGACCGACCTTATACCCACCACGTGCTTACCTCAAAAACTCCCAAGATGTGATAGCTGTGTGTTTTTAACTTTGCAAATGAATGTAAGCTTCGAACTCGTGAGCTTATTATAAAATTTTATTCTTAAAGAGTGTGTGGTTGGTTAACTTGGTTCGGTGGAAAAGGTACAAGGACAGAAAATGAAAGTGAGAATAAATTATGAATTAATTAATTTATTTATCTTTTTTTAGACTAAAAAAGTGGAAGCAAGAAGGAAATAAAATTGAATAGGTGATTATTTTCCATTTGAGCCAACTATTTTAAAGGCTAATAAGTCTAATAAATGACAAGTGCCAAACCACCCATGGCTTAAACTAAGCCAAGGTGGCAAAGACAAGGTAGGCGGATAAGGGATGAGGGTATGTCATGTTATGATGGCCCATGAGCCTCAACACCTTGGTGTTCATTTGGATGCAGCTTTTGGCTAAAAATTTATTTATCGAAAGTTGGTAAAAGTATGCAGATGTACCTAAAAAATGAGGCTCCAAAGTATGTAAGCTAAAAAAAAACTAAAAGAAAAGAGCTGCATCCAAACTAACTCTGCGGCTTGTCATGCATTGTCCCTTAGTTAATAAGGTGACAACCACATTTCAGAAACCTCCACCAAATAGTCATCAGTTTCAATAGGATAAAAATAAAGGATGAAATATCTTAAGCAAGTGATTTGAGAATCTTAACCTTCTACTTTATTTAAACAAGTCATTACAAGGAGATCTCCCAACACCCCTATTCCTGTAAAAAATTTCCTCACTTTTGCTCCACCCTACCGAACGCAGCTGATGAAAATACTCCATTTTAAAGCCTCCGATTCCCCTAAGAATGATGTCTCATTTGGGCAAAAGGGCTGTGAAAAAGGATTCTAAATCTGGCTTTCCTCACTTGATTAGAAGGCTTTTTAGAAAGGCGGATATCCTAAACCAAGCACAAGCAGTTAATAGTCTCAAAGAGTAAAGTAATGAAGTTGGACTAAGAATACCACATGGTAACATCTTCCCCCTCCCCCACTTTGTGGAAAGCCGTTAGGTATGAATCTGTTATAGCTTCCTTGTTCGTAAACAAGTCCACCCTGCAGAACATAGCTATTGAAAATATTTCTTTTTAAGTAAGACACATACAACCTCTTGTTCCACAAACAAACCCTTCCATAAAGTAGTTTCTTTTATTGAAAACTTATTTGTTCAATTGCTAAAAAGTATTAAAGTATATTTGTACCTAAAAAAAGAAAGCTTGAAAAAGTGGTTCCTAAACAAATAAACCAAAAAAAAATTATAAGAAAAAAACAATATTAAACAGGTAGTTGACAAAAAAGAGGCAATTGTTATGTAGATTTCTTTGGTCAGCGCTTTGTGTAGATATTCAGAAGCAATGGTGACACAAAATGGGCGGTGGTTGTGCAGATATCCAAAAGGAATTAATAATATCAGGAAGTATTGCTTCAGCTAAGCAATCCCAATTGAAATGCCATATCCGAAATATACAATTCAGAATGAGGAAGATTAGTGAATTCTTTTTATATAAAAAATAATGAATACAGCCACACAACTTATTTGCAAAACAAGCAGACTGAAAACACAAGCATTTTCGTGATATAGCTTATAAGTATGGTCACTGTGTTCCAAAAGAACATACAGAATATATATTACTGAAATTGTTATCAGCAGGCAGGGAATGATTTTTACAGCTAAAAATTTACCAGAACCATTCTTGCCTCGCATCCACAAATTTAACATTGGTTGATACAAGAGGGATGGTACCATAGAGGGTAGCGAAATCACTGAGGCATTTGTTTCTCTTTTCACTGTGCTCTTTTAAACTGCTTATGCCTGACGATCCAATCTCATAGATCTTCCCTGCAAAATTCAAAGATGGCATTTTCTTGTCAGAGGTAAAGATCTTTATGTAACTGAAAGAATCATCATGAGCTTTTGCGATCAAATTTGAGATTTTCCTTGGGTGGGTATTGGGAAATAAGAATGTAATAAATTAACAAATTCAGTTTGCAAAATCTCAAGAGGAGCCAATCTTTAGAGCCCGTCTAATAATGAAGACACAAACAAAATTTCATGATTTTATGAGTTTGGATAGTCCTTGGTGGGTGAGAGGTTTGAGATTTTGGTTTCTCTGACATTTTGGTTAAAAGAATTCTTATATGGTTATGTTCCTTTGAATGAAGTTGGCTTGGTTTCCAATACAGCCAACCAACCAATATTCATGTGAAACAAAGCTACCTTAAAAGACTTGTATCAAACACAATATGACCCCTTAATGGAACAGGTGATTGAAGAACACACAAAGCCAAGTAGCCAACCACAAGGGGGGTGCTTGTCTATTTCAAAAACATAAATGAAAGGTAAGTATTTACAGTCCTTTGGACATTAAAAGCACTTCAAGGCTTATCCAGTGCACCTTCCAGACAAAGTGACAAACTTACATCAAGAAAGGTATACACAACTACCTTTCACCCATATTGGAGGAGCACCAGTGGCATTGGCAACAAGCAGTGACATTGCAATATCTTCACAATTTCTGTATGAGATTGAGATTGAATTAGGGACATTAAAAAAATAATTAAATAAAAGTGCGTTTATTTTGTCACAGAAATAAAAATCTCTAAAAGATAGTAAAATAATAACTGCTAACCTCTCCCTGGATACATAATCATGAATGGGTGAGGGCATCTCGTGGGTATATAGATCCAAGTATTTCCTGTGAAAAAATGCAGCTTTTGAGAGAACCATACTATAAGTGCCCATCGACCAAACTGACCACCATCCTCCATATTTGTAATATGTATCACCATGCTCCTGTTAAATAGGAACAAGAAAATTGTCAGATACTATTACACAATAAGGATACTGAAATCAACATTTTCAAAGAAACCTGTGATGTGCAGGTCCTTCCATCCCAGGTTTACTGTCACAGAAGGAGGCAGTGAATATATGAACATCTGAAAATTGTTGCATAAAAACACTTTTTTTTTAATCTGTTTTCTGATAAAAATTTCTAGAAACCAATAGGATTGGATTAAAACTTTAAGTGATTAGATTGGATTACATTAAATGGGGATCTGCACTATGGTAGTTGTTCAAAGTGCTTCAGAAGGTACATTACAACTCCAAACAGGTTCTTAAAAGAGAATGTGAATTCTCTCTCTCTCTCTCTCTCAACACATGTAATATGTGGGTTTTACTTTTTTTTTTTTTTTTTTTGGGGGGGGGGGGGGGGTGTGGTGTGGGGGAGCAAACAGCAAAGGTGTGTATCTATCCTTATTAATTAGATTGGAAAGTGTTAAAGAAGTAGAAAGATGAAATTATACAGGTTGTACTCGTGTTGTATGGGTAGTACTCTTCTAGAAGAGTCTAGAAGATTCAGGTAGAGAGGTTTCCTACTCCCTACCAGCTGTTAGCATCATGATTATTCCCTATCCCATTGTAGTCATCTTTCCTACATGAGAAATGAATAGCAAGAGGGCTGGCATCCAAAAATTTTCCAGCTCCTCCTTCCTTAAATATTATAGTTCCATACTTCCATGATTTCGTTAACATAGTTTCGAAGCTTTATAATCCTTGCCTCTGATTACTTTTCCTTCTCTGCTCTTTGCTCTTTTGTTTTTCTCTAGCCTTAAGGCTTCTCTCTCCCTCTCTCTCTCTCTCTCTCTCATGATAAAGCAACTTTTGTCCAGGTTTTTCAAAGATCTAAAGGGAGGGAGGGAGGGATGGGGGACAGCAACAAGGCAGGTTTAGGCTGTTGCACCCCGGACCTTATACCCTAACTAAATGGTAAGTACCCTGCCAAATCCAGCCCAAAACCCATGGATTATGTTTTACACATCTTTAATGTTCCCAATATAGGCGAGCACCTAGCACTCTTATTTAAATCATGTCATTTATTTGAAGCAGTAAACGGAACATATTCTATCTTTCTGGGACAGGGTACAACATAATAGGTCCAAGTTGTCCGACTAGTCATTGTTGGTGTACGGGCCACGTAATAGAAATAGTGTGAGAAATCTGTAAAAGATGAGCAGACAATATGGGAGGTACAGGTTCACATATTTGTATTAGCCCTTTGTGTACATAAAAATACCCTCCTTTAAAATTTCATATGCAAATGCATACTTCATTTTGGTACTTCACGGTGCACATCATGAATTCTTCATGGTTTCATATTTAATTGTCCTCCTTAAATAGCATTACATTTGGTGGTAAGATTTAAAGGAGTTTAATGGTTTGATAACCTATAATGTCTTATACTATTACTACCTATGTTTTAGAGTGAATCCTATTGCTAAAAAGATGGGGGAGAATCGCTTGAGATGGTTTGGTCATATGCAGATAAGAGCCATGCACCAATGAAAAAGAGTGAGTTGATTCAAGTTGTGGGAACAAAAAAAGGTAAAGGAAGATCAAAAATAACATTAGTAGTAGTAGTAAAAAAAAAAAAATAAAGCCATGTCAATTAAGAAGATAACAGAGTATGACCTTGGATAGGATAGGGAATGGTGGAACAAAATACATACGGCCAACCTTTATTAGTTTGTTGAGAATTTATAGCCAACCCCAAAGTTTTGGGACTAAGGCTTTAGTTTTTATTATTTTATAGCAAATATCTAAATTATAGAGGTCATGCTATTGAAATGTGAAGATAGGCTCCAAAATAAAGAATTCCTCTCTCCTACAATGAAAATCCCTCTATTTCTTCAACAACAAAAAAAATTCTTTGATGAACTTGCATTTTGTTGCTGATTAATATATTTAATTAATAACTTATGGCCTTCTAACAAACATTTCTTTTCTTCTATAAAAAAATAGAAAAGTAATCAGATCCAGAAAATGGGAAGGCAAGTATACCAGAAGGGTTAAGATTACTAACCGCCTTCTCTAGCCAGTGCATGCGAGGAACAAATCCCACCATTGCAAATGGAGCACTTTGCCATACAGTGAAAGCAAAATTCAATATAGGACATGGAACAATTACATCATCATCAACTGAGAAAATTGCATCTGTTTTGAGGTCCTCAATTGGTTTAAATCTGTTGTTTAAATTATCCTCTTCATTTATGTCAAACTTAAAATTGGGTTTCTGAGCTGTTTGTGACTTGTAAAACACAATTTTCTTAAGATAGGCTTTCAGACTCTCTGAAGGTGGATCACTTTCACTCCATACCACATGGATTGCTTCAGTCCCACTACACGATGCATAATGAGCAACAGATTGCTTGAGAAGAGAATTCCGTTTCCAAGTGTTGATAAGTACTGTGTATCCACCCCTGAAAGATAAATAAAAACCAAGGTTATTAATAACAACACAAGGATCCTATTTAAAGATAGGTAGGAGGTAATACGGAAAATGATAACAGCAAGCTAACTGATGCGAACCCAAGCTATGCTGCATGAATGTTTGGGGCATGTGGGATGATGGTTAGAAGGAATAGGAAGAAATAAAGTGGGTTTGGATCTTCTAGAGTTCTCAAGGTAACTCCACCATAGAGATTCTAAAATCTTATCCATCCATTTTGAAATGAGTGGATTGGATTTTACCACATCATCAATAATTTAAATAGATACAAAAATGTCAATAGTGAACATTTGTTTAAATATTGAAGGTGAGAGTGAGTCAGTAGCAAAGGAGTACAGAGTCACAGATGAAGGTCAGGGTACAGCCCCAAGAGCAAAGGACAGGGGTAAGGGTAAAGCCAAAGCGATACAAGTGATGAATTTGGCTAGTTTCTGTTTTGTTTTTTGTTTGTTTCTTTATTTCTTGTATTAAGTGCACAAGTTATTTGATTCAAATGTAATCATCACAAGGGAAGGGATCAAGATGACAAGAGTCTTAGAGCTTCATGGGGTTCAAAAAATACCTAATGAGAACAAGGTAAGTGAAAGCTCAAAATTTTGTGAAAACAAAAGAGCTGTTTAGACCCCTAAATAAAAGATTACAGCTCGATTGATTTTACTCTAACTTAAACTTAAGTGCGGAATAGAGTAAATGCAAGTGAACAAACAATAAAACTACTCTAAGCCATATTCATCAAATCACAACAGTAAAATGAAATCTAAAAGAGTAGGGAAGAAAAATGCAAATACAAGATAACATGCCGATGTGTTATCGAGGAGGAAACCGAAGTACTCGGCGAAAAACTTCTTCGCCGCCCTCCAAGCGGTAAATCAATCCACTAGATAATAAGTTGGAGTACACAAATAACAAAAGACCCTCCAAGCCTAGTCTACCCCATGTACTCGAGCCCTCCAAGCTCCTGCTACCAACTAACTTTGCCAAACCTTGTCTTCTCTAGCTCTCCGGATCACGCAATTCAGCCCAATTGTATCCACCAAACAAATGGCTTCTTCCAATACTTCCCAGCAACACCAAAACCTCACTTAACACTTAGATTGAGTGTGGTAAGTGTTTAGACTATCAACCTCTCAAAGATTTGGAAACGGAGAGGTAGGACTTGAGAAAAACCACAATGGATTGTGTAGAGAATTGGAGTATGACAATCACCAACTCTCAAGGGTTATGGCTAGAGTTTTGTCTCTGAAAAGCACTCTTCAACATATGTGGGTAATGTGGGTATATATAATGTGGGTAAGGATGTAGTGGAGCAGATATGACAAAATAGCAAAATAGAATGTTTCGCAGGTATCTAGCGGGAAGGCCTTACCCGCGAGACACTCACGAAAACTAACTGTCACCATTTGTCATAACTCTTCACATTCCAGTCTTGTGCTGAGCACATGCTTCACTTCTCGGGAAGGCTACCCATGAACTACCCACGAAAACTTTTTTAGTCTTCAATTTGCCTTGAGTCTTCACACTCTCTCTCATACACACAACCCTTACAAAGAATTCCCACATAACATACAGGATATATATGATTGAACAAAATTACAATCAAATTTGACACAGAATAAAGCCAACACAAAAATAGTTGTAAATCACAACTTTACAGTAAGCGTACTCTATTTTCTTTGAATGTAGATGTGCTTAACAGCCAACTAAGCTTGCTTTCTATTGTTACTTAGAGGAGTACGAAGGACAGTTCTACCTGTGGGACATCTAGAGGTAGATTAGCTACTATTAGAATAGATGAACAAGAAAGCAAATGGATTCTGCACTACATGTCCACCTAGCTTTTATGCTCTTTGCAAAAAATCCCCTTAAGGCTAACTATTTCAACTCTTTGCAGGTTTCCACTCAAACAAGTGTAACAGTTACCAATGGACCTTCAAGTCAAGCATCAAATAGTTTGGATTAGTTTTGAGTGGAGTCTGTGGATGTTGGTAATGGTTTGGGACTTTATTCGGTGTATTGTTTGGAATAGAATGTTTATAAAGATTTTGTACTCTCTAGGAATCTTTAGAAAGGTTTGATGCTGGAGGGCTGAAATAAAAGCCAAATAAACAAAAGTCCGAACAAAGGAGGCAAATGGACTCACCATGGGTCTGGTTGATGATCAACCCAAGCCCATTCCTAAACTTACATGGTAATCAGTCATCACTACCCTAACTACTGGTAAAAACAGTCGGCATAGCTGGAGAGGTGTTCTACGGTCATCCTCCAGATCGAACTTACACACACACCATGAAAAGTAGAGCCCGTTTGAGCTCCTGACACATTGGGCCTCACATCAGCATGAAATACACCCCATTACTCATAAGCACATTAGTAATGATTTTACTTTTCCCCAACACTTGAGGGGTGCTGCCTAGATAATGATCCTATCAGCCCAACATCAACCCCTCCCAAGACAGTATTGAAAAAATCGATTTTCGAGGACTAAGACATGAGGAGAAAGCAGATAGGGCTGAATGTATACAAACCCCTCTTCAAAGAGGAAAGAAGCTAAACAATTTCTAATACAAAAGCAATATACACTCTGGTTTTACTCTAATTCTCCACTGACTTAACAATATACAACCCTTGACATCTAGGAAGTACAGACACAACACGGAGACATGAGCAATTTCTGAAAAATTATAACATGACATGGCAGGTATGACATCGGTATGACACTCCAAATGAAGTGTTTGTGCTTCCCAGCTTGACATTTCCTTAGCTTTACCTTTTGATTGGCAGGACTGAACCAGTACGACACTGAGGCAGCCCGGTAGCCCACTATCCACATCTTGGAGTGATTTCCACCCTTCCAAGAATCCACCCCCCACATACGCCATGTTGAGACATTTTTTCACAAAATTATATTTTGGCAAACTCTGATGCTATGTCTATGTGAACATGTAAGGCTTTATTTGGTAATGCAATCAATTACAGGGATCACAGATTAACGAAATATCATTCTATGATTCTAGTTATTATTGTTAATGATTGGTTCCTAATTTTTTTTTCTTATTCTATTTTTGATGCATTATTATGAATCACAAAGCCAACATATATTTTATTTATCAGAGAACATGCGTATCAATTCAATCTCAACCACAAATTTCTCAATTCAAAGGAGGTATCCCATACCAAAATCTTAAAAGAAGTTAGCTTAAAAAGCAACAAAATCAGAATTCAATTACTCACCCCATTTGGCAAATTCCCAACGAACCCAAAACAATATAAATAAATACATCACACTCACAAAAACATATATTATACACGAAGTATAAAAGGAAAAAGGTACCTAGAAGGAGAAGAGACTGAAGAAGGATAGTGAGGATTCCAACCCATGAAGGAACTAAGCCTTGAGGTGACAAAAACGGCGATGCAGAGAGCAATAAACCCCAGAAAAACTTTCAGCTTGGCCTCGCCGAGAAGTTGACGAGCTCGGCGAAGTAGAAGCGGCGAGCGGCTGCTGTAGGCGCCTCTGTTCGCCGCTTTTTCCTTCGCCGGCGAGTACAAGGCGTCGATGGAGTTGGCGTCCTCGCCTCTGATCCCGATGAGGGTGGACATGGGGACTCAAAGTCCATTCAATTGACGATCGTCATAGGAGTTGTGTTCTTTGTTTTTGTTATCAAATAATGCGGTTGTTCAAAGTGGAATCGCGTACGCGTGAAAATTGGAATTGTTTTTCAGACATGATTGTTGTTGTTGACATTTTAACTGTTAAACAAGTAACAAATAAAAACAAGGGTAAGTTATGTTTTTCGCCCTATTAAAGTGTAAATTTTAGACCAATCTCCATAAGTTCAAAGCTTTTCATTTTAGTCCTCGTATGTGAGTGTTTTCAAATAGTCCTTCCCTCCAATTCTGTGTGTGATCTATACAACCACAATAATGTCTGAAAATAACATTGTGTGAAAGGAACATATGTGCGTCTCTAAAATTATATATATATATATATATATACATATATATATATGCTATTTTAAGTGTTTTTGATTTTGATATTGACTATATTAAAGGCTCCCAAAATGCCATCCCTGATTTCCTTACTCGTGAATTTCTGCAGAATTCACACATGGCGAGTAGGCGGTCGAAAGACAAAGGCCCCGCCAAAGACCCAAATGAAACCCAACTTGTTAAATGTGAACCAACCTCCTCTTTAAAGACTATTAACCGATTTACCACTCTAGGGACCATACCTAAACCCAATTATTCTTCTGTTTTAGCCTCCTCCTATGATCCCTATTCCATTACTCCTGTTCACCAACCTCTTAGGACCTCCTATCCCAAAAATACCTCCCAGTATATTAGGAAACAATATTTCCAAAACCTATTCTCTATTGAACCCAATAGGTCCTCCTTTGTTGACCCCCTGCAATTAGCCAAGAGTTACTTCCCCACAAACTTCCACTGGATCCCTGAACATGGTGAAAAGAAACTTGGTTACTATTCTGATCTTTTGCGCCATGAAAGGTCCATCATTATTAACACCATTTCTGATAAAGCAGACACTTCAAAAATTATTTACCATAGTGTCTACATTGTTAACATTATCACTGAAAGAGAATGGGGATCTTCCCCAAATGTTACAAGAATGATGCCCAAACACCTCATCCCTTATTCTTATCATGATTATATTACTGCATGGTTCAGATTTATGCTTCACCAGAATGATACCATGACTCATTCCTGGTTTGTTAACTTTGACAAAAAATTCACTGGTACGTTGCCCTTTTGGTTCGCCCGATGGTGGTCTCAGTTTGGTCTCCTTATTGAACTTTTACCTACACCCTTACTGGAGGCCTTCAAGCTATTTGAGAAAGGTTTCAAGCCTAATTCTCATACTGCCAAGGCTAAATTCCCTGCTCTGCTTTACTTTGTTAACTATCACAAGGTGCCATGGATTCTCAAATGGCAATATGAAATCAATATTGACGAAAATGCTCTTGCTAGATATTGGTATGTCAAGTGGTGGGATAAATTCCCTCATATTCAAAGAATTGTTGCCACCACCAACAGAGAATGTTCAAAATTCATTAACGAAAAATGTTCACCATCCAGCCAAATCCCTACTGAACCATATTTACCATCCTGCTCATCCACAAAGAATATTAAACCAAGAAAGAAAAGCTCTCCCCTTGATGACCTAAGGAGAGATCCTGATGCTTTATTTGCTCTTCTCAAGTGTGCAGAAAACTTGGTTGCCAGCAGAACTACTGAAGAAGAAAAGTCAAGTGCTTCTTCTGAAGAATCTGTGGCCAATAATCCCTATTCACCATATGACAAGAAATTATTTGGCCATGACGAAGATTCTCCACAGGAAAGAGAATTTTAACTGACCTCATTATTCACTCAGCTCATTGCTCTGACTGTCCCCCATGGGAATCTGTTGATTACTTTGTTGACTGCTTTCGGCACAAGACGACAAAATGTCATCCTTTGCCAACTATTCACTCACGAGATTACTGTTCACTCACGAGATCACTGTTCACTCACGAGATCACTGTTCACTCACGGATATTGATGTATACAGTAAAAAGTCACTGTTCACTTTTACTGTTCACTATTCACTTTTTGCTTTTATTTTCCTATATAAGGGGGGTTGTCCCTTATTGTTAACTCAGGTCTTGTTTTAGTTTTCCTACTTCTTCTTGAGTGAGTTTAAGATAATCGAGAGCTTACCTCCTCTCCTAAACTTCCCTTAGGAACTATTACTGTTGACAATTCGGTAACCACTACATTTGTAAGTTACCACTGTTTATCCTTGTTTACCTTGTAATCCTGTAATTATTCATCTTGTACCTTTGTTCATTACTTTCAATATTAATCAAGTACTTTCATATTCAAATATTTTGTTAGTACCTTCATGTTTATCAATTATCTTGATGATATACTGCTTGGCTGGTTCTACCGCCTTATTAATTGTTAAAATTACTTTGATTATTAATTGTTTTAATGATATATTTCTTGGCTGGTTCTACCGCCTTATTACTTGTTTAAATTATTTTGATTATTAATCCTTGTACCGCCTCCTTGGCTGGTTTTACCTTGTTTATTATACTATCTCTGTGCTTCTGGTGCTTCCGCCCCTTGTCTTGCTTGGTTCCCCCTCCTTGTTGGTATCAGAGCCATTCCTTCCTTGGCCGCTGGTAGTTGTGTTGTGTCCTTGCTCCCTTGTTTATGTTGTTCCGAACCTTTGGTGCTTCGTTGTTGTGTTCTATCTTGTGATCGTTGGCGCCACCCTAAGAGTAAAGTGAATTCCGAGAGCCGAGATTCAGTAAGGCCCGTGTTAGCCGACGGACAGGCGTTGAGGGCATGAGTGAGGGTATACAGTTGCTTAGGTTATGTGTTACGAAATGCAACGGTTATGAGAGAAAACATGATAATTGAGTGTTAAAATTAGGAGTGCATGGATAAGATGTGGAGATCCAACTCTTCTGTTAGCTCCAGGACTGCGTGTCCTCCTGATATTGTCAATGAAAATGATCAAGCTGTTCAAGAAGGTAGTAAGCCTTTTGCTCCTATTTACCATGAAACTGATTTCACAAATATTCAACAATATCTTTATGGAACTGTTAAAATGAGTTTTCTTGATAAGAAACCTATTGATAAATATTTACAAAAAAGTTTTGTTAAACCTTATTTGAAGCTAAAGGGTGTTTCAAATGATAACTCCCAAATTAGCACCCATTTTTATTCAACAAAAAATGAAAAACCTGCGGAGGAAGAAGAAGATACAAAATCTGTATCTCCTGCTGCTTCTGATTTTATTACTATTGAACCTCCTATTTTTCAAAACCAATTAAGAGTTTTAACTGCTCTTCCTAAAAGTTTTGAAATGGATCTTGTTTACTTGGCTAAAGAAAGTCTTTCTCCCAAAAACAGAGAGATAAGACACTATTACAGGGATACTTTCTCTCAATCTGAAAAAGATCGTATTAAACGAAAATGGAGAGAAAAGATGATGTTGACAAAGAAAAATATTCTGTTTTATGATTTTCTTAAATATCATTACGTTTCAAAAGATCCTATTCAACAAAATCATTTGAACGTAATTAAGAAATCAAATTTTGTTAAACAAGACAAAACTGTTGTAAGGTCTAGCCATCCTCCTCTTGAGACGGTTATGATAACCTGTCAAAAGACGGAAGTGAAAGCTTCTCCTTTCAAAATTGCTGATGCTGAGACTCTTGCTTATGGAATTATTGAACAAAACAATTTTACAAATGAGTCTTTGCATATTATTGGTCAACAGCTTGACCGTATTGAAGAGAAAATTGTTAAGCAAACTGTTTCTACAAAAGCTGAGAAACCTTTGATTGATTTACCCAGTCAAAGAGAAAAAATTGTTTTTAAAACTTCTCAGTCAAAAACTCTTGACATTGTTGACAAAATGCTTTCTGATTTAAAAGTTAAATCTGAAGGTACTTCTACTTCTAATGTTGCTGCTGTTATTTCAAAAAATGATAAAGAACCTGTTTTGGAAAACACAGATTCTGAATCATCCTCTTCTATTGACTTTAAAAATGTTTTTGATAATGGTCTACCAGAAATTAAAAGATTTGTTGGAACTAATCCCATGTCTTTTACAAAAAACTGGTATACTAGGCCTACTCCTCCTGACATGCAGTTTGAAGAAAGGATTTTCCAATCCCAATTCTCTGTTTCTGCTGATAAACTGTATGAATGGAATATTGATGGTTTTCCTGAACAGGAAATTATTAACAAAATGGGACACATGTCTATGGTTTCCATCACTTATATGAACAACCATGACCTTGATCATCCTGAGATTGTTGAACTTCTGACTACTGGTTTTATTGGGACTCTTCGTGGATGGTGGGATTCGTATCTCACTGAAGACTCCAGAGAATCTATTAAACGTGCTGTTAAACTGAATGATGAAGGACTTCCTATTTTCGATGAAAAAAGGAATTCTGGAATCCCTGATGGTGTTAACACTCTTATTCACACAATATTAAAACATTTTGTTGGAACCATTACTAATGTTTCATCTCGAGTTTCTGAATATCTGAATAATTTGAGATGTCCTACTATGTCTGATTACAGGTGGTACCATGCTGTTTTTCTTTCTAGAGTGATGCTTCGGAAAGATTGCAAGAAGCCGTATTGGAAAGAAAAGTTTATTGACGGTCTGCCTCCTCTTTTTGCTCATAAGGTAAAACAAGAATTAATTGGTAAAAATGATTCTATTGACTATGAAAATTTAACAGATGGTGATATTCTAAGTACTATTAACAAACTTGGTATTAACATGTGTAATGATGAAAAATTGTTAAAAGACAAATTAAAAAACAAAACAAAAGCCAAATATGAAATGGGAAATTTCTGCGAACAATATGGTTTACCTCCTATTGCTCCCTCGAGGCAAAAAAGAGATAAACATGATAAAATTGTTCATAAAAATATTAACCATAAAAGCCACAAAACCAATTTTGTTAAACCAAATGATTTTTATGATAAAAAGAAAACTGTTTCTAAAAAACATATTCACCAAAATCCTGCTAAAGGAAAATGTTTTAATTGTGGAAAATCTGGTCATTACAGTAAAGACTGTAAAGCCAAACCTGGAAAATTTAAAAGTAAACTCAACATGTTAAACATTAATGATAAAGATCAAGAAGATCTAATCAGGATCCTTGAATCAAATAATTCATCTGATTCTTTTGGTGATGATTTATCTTCATCAGATTCTTGTTATCATTCTGCTGATGAATCTTCTGATTCCCCTAATATTAAACTTGGATGCAGAGATTCTTGTTGTAACACTATTACATCTGTTAACACTCTCACGAAACATGAAGAAAATGAAAAATTGTTGATTTCTTTAATTAACCAAATTCAAAATCCTGAACTCCAAAAAGAGTATCTAGATAGGTTTAAGAAAAATCTTACTAAGACTGAAGATTCTAAAAAACTTAAATCAACAATAAGTTTTGAAGAAGTCTTGGAAAGATTTAACAAGAAAAAACCTAAAGAATTAACTATTGAAGATTTAAAACAGAAATTAACCATTGTTGAACAAAATATTGAATATTTAAGGCAAGAACTTGAAACTGTTAAAATTGATAATATTAACATCAATCAAGAACTGTTAATTTTAAAAATGGATAAGACTATTGACAAACTACATTCTGATAATGAACAAGATGAGCCTAAAGATGGAAATGATTCTAGTCAACAAGCTCTTCTTTCTGATACAGGTATTACTGATGCTATTAACACTATTTTGAATAAATCTATTCCTCCAAAATGGTTTACGATATTGAACATTGTTGTTTCTCCTGTTTACAATTTTGATGTAATTGCTATGATTGACTCTGGTGCAGATATGAATTGTATTCGAGAAGATTTAATCCCTCCTGAATACTTTGAATATTCCTCCGAGAAACTCATTTCTGCCAATGGTTCCCAAATGAAAATTAAACATGAACTTCCCAAAGCCTATGTTCACCATAATAATGTTGCTTTCCCAATTCCCTCTGTTCTTGTTAAAAATATGCATGACAAAGTAATCCTTGACCTTCCCTTCCTTAACACTTTGTACCCCTTTCTTGTTGACCACAATGGAATTACTTCTGATCCTTTTGGACAGAATGTACATTTCAAATTTGTTTCAAAACCTGATACAGATATTAACCATACTGTTAATTACCATGCTGCAGGATCTTCTCTAAGGAGACTTGCTGCTCTTACTACTAATACCACTAGTAAGTGGGTATATGCTACCACGTGCGAGTGGAATATTATGACTTCCTCGGCAGAGAGGAGGAACAAGGGGAAAGAACCTGCATGGAACTTTCCTCAAGACAAAAGAATTCCGGCGGAACACTCTTTTGTAATGCATGAAGGCGCATCTTCTAGGAGAAATCCTAGCAGATCAACATCCCTTCAGGAAACTGTCCCGGCAGAGGTGACATTTTCCAGTGGTGATATGAATATTACTTTACTGGAAGTTATTTCTAAAGTACTGCAATTTCACAATGGAAATTTCAGTGATCTACCCATTCCTGTTAAAGTACTTATTGACAACCTTCAAGCAGCCTATATTACCAGCAATCGCAAACTTTTCAAGAAGACCCTTCAGGCTCTTGAAATCCATTTTGTTAACCTTGCCACCCAAAATGATGTTTATGAAAACCTTATTATTAAACTTAATTCCCAGATACAGCAAAACCCTATTAACCAACCTCTTTCTCAATATGAGGCTTTTGCAAGCCATTCTATTCACCAAGATCCCTACACTAGTCAACTCTCTGGCAAAGAGGATATCCATTCCATGGATAAATTGACTTTAATGAACACAGATTATGCCAAATTGAGTCTTAAGACACAATTTGATGTAAGATGTGCTGTTGCCAACTTGCCCTCTGATATACAGAAATGTATTTTAGAGCACAAAGCTATGTTTAGGTCTTTTGACCTATGGTGCGAATAGTTCAAAAAACTAGTTACTGCTGCTATTCCTCCTCCTGAGGATATTGATATTGATGATAATGTTTTTGTTCAACCAGATTAGGAAGAGTACTTTGGGAAAAGTTCCAGAGTTTTTGAGCAGAAGAAGCATCCTTTTCCTGGTCTCCCTATTAACTATGAAAATGATGATCTTGATGATGAGGACATGGATCCAGATTGGCTATCCCAAATGTTTGAGTTCGGTTTTGACAGAATGATCAGATTATCCAATCGTGATCAGATCAACCAACTCCTCCAGATTATTCAACAAGCTGTTGCTCATCATACTAGTCCTGATGTTACTATTAGATGTTGGAGCACTCTTCCAAAATGGGAAAAAAATAATTGGATGAATGTGCAACCCTCCAAACATCTCATTCTTGTTAACGATCATACTCATCAAGGGCCATGGTATAAAGGAAACTCTTACTTATCCTTTAAAAATCCCTATGGTCTTGCTAATTGCTGGAGTAGTTATTTCAATAATCAGATTCTTGAAGTTATCCAAGATTTGTGGAAAGATTACCATTTCATGGGTAACACAGATAGAATCACTGTTTTTGGCCTTAAACCATATGGAATGGCAATAAGGCACCTATCCATTGATGATTATGTTAATCCAAAATTATTCACTGATCAGACTAAAGACCCTGTTTATGAACATCTGCTTTACTGTGGTTTCTGTCACCAGTATACCACCTACCATGAATGCAATAATGATCCCCCATGGGACCCCTATGATGGCTGCTCAGACTACTGCAACACTGATTAAGTCCAGCTGCCTCATCTATTGATTACTTTGTTGACTGCTTTCGGCACAAGACGACAAAATGTCATCCTCTGCCAACTGTTCACTCACGAGATCACTGTTCACTCACGAGATTACTGTTCACTCACGGATATTGATGTATACAGTAAAAAGTCACTGTTCACTATTCACTTTTTGCTTTATTTTCCTATATAAGGGGGGTTGTCCCTTATTGTTAACTCAGGTTTTGATTGAGGTTTTTGTTTACCACTTCTAGTTTCTCCTTGAGTGAGTTTTAGATAATAGAGAGCTTACCTCCTCTCCTAAACTCCCCTCAGGAACTATTACTGTTGACAATCCGGTAACCACTACCTTTGTAAGTTACCACTGTTTATCCTTGTTTACCTTGTAATCCTGTAATTATTCATCTTGTACTTTGTTCATTACTTTCAATATTAATCAAGTACTTTCATATTCAAATATTTTGTTAATACTTTCATGTTTATTAATTATTTTGATGATATATTGCTTGGCTGGTTCTACCGCCTTATTAATTGCTCAAATTACTCTGATTATTAATTGTTTTAATAATATATTGCTTGGCTGGTTCTACCGCCTTATTAATTGTTTAAATTATTTTGATTATTAATTGTGCTACCGCCTCCTTGGCTGGTTTTACCTTGATTATTATACTATCTCTGTGCTTCTGGTGCTTCCGCCCCTTGTTGCGCTTGGTTCCCCCTCCTTGTTGGTATCAGTAATACCTGTATCAGAAAGAAGAGCTTGTTGACTGGATTCAGTTCCATCTTTAGGCTCATCTTGTTCATTATCAGATTGATGTTTGTCAATAGATTTATCCATTTTTAAAATTAACAATTCTTCATCATTACACATATTAATACCAAGTTTGTTAATAGTACTTAGAATATCACCATATGTTAAATTTTCATAGTCAATAGAATCATTTTTACCAATTAATTCTTGTTTTACCTTATGAGCAAAAGGAGGAGGCAGTCCGTCAATAAACTTTTCTTTCCAATAAGGCTTCTTGCAATCTTTCCGAAGCATTACTCTAGAAAGAAAGACAGCATGGTACCACCTGTAATCAGACATAGTAGGACATCTCAAATTATTCAGATAATCAGAAACTCGAGATGAAACATTAGTAATGGTTCCAACAAAATGTTTTAATATTGTGTGAATAAGAGTGTTAACACCATCAGGGATTCCAGAATTCCTTTTTTCATCGAAAATAGGAAGTCCTTCATCATTCAGTTTAACAGCACGTTTAATAGATTCTCTGGAGTCTTCAGTGAGATACGAATCCCACCATCCACGAAGAGTCCCAGTAAAACCAGTAGTCAGAAGTTCAACAATCTCAGGATGATCAAGGTCATGGTTGTTCATATAAGTGATGGCAACCATAGACATGTGTCCCATTTTGTTAATAATTTCCTGTTCAGGAAAACCATCAATATTCCATTCATACAGTTTATCAGCAGAAACAGAGAATTGGGATTGGAAAATCCTTTCTTCAAACTGCATGTCAGGAGGAGTAGGCCTAGTATACCAGTTTTTTGTAAAAGACATGGGATTAGTTCCAACAAATCTTTTAATTTCTGGTAGACCATTATCATAAACATTTTTAAAGTCAATAGAAGAGGATGATTCAGAATCTGTATTTTCCAAAACAGGTTCTTTATCATTTTTTGAAATAACAGCAGCAACATTAGAAGTAGAAGTACCTTCAGATTTAACTTTTAAATCAGAAAGCATTTTGTCAACAATGTCAAGAGTTTTTGACTGAGAAGTTTTAAAAACAATTTTTTCTCTTTGACTGGGTAAATCAATCAAAGGTTTCTCAGCTTTTGTAGAAACAGTTTGTTTAACAATTTTCTCTTCAATACGGTCAAGCTGTTGACCAATAATATGCAAAGACTCATTTGTAAAATTGTTTTGTTCAATAATTCCATAAGCAGGAGTCTCAGCATCAGCAATTTTGAAAGGAGAAGCTTTCACTTCCGTCTTTTGACAGGTTATCATAACCGTCTCAAGAGGAGGATGGCTAGACCTTACAACAGTTTTGTCTTGTTTAACAAAATTTGATTTCTTAATTACGTTCAAATGATTTTGTTGAATAGGATCTTTTGAAACGTAATGATATTTAAGAAAATCATAAAACAGAATATTTTTCTTTGTCAACATCATCTTTTCTCTCCATTTTCGTTTAATACGATCTTTTTCAGATTGAGAGAAAGTATCCCTGTAATAGTGTCTTATCTCTCTGTTTTTGGGAGAAAGACTTTCTTTAGCCAAGTAAACAAGATCCATTTCAAAACTTTTAGGAAGAGCAGTTAAAACTCTTAATTGGTTTTGAAAAATAGGAGGTTCAATAGTAACAAAATCAGAAGTAGCAGGAGATACAGATTTTGTATCTTCTTCTTCTTCCGCAGGTTTTTCATTTTTTGTTGAATAAAAAGGGGTGCTAATTTGGGAGTTATCATTTGAAACACCCTTTAGCTTCAAATCAGGTTTAACAAAACTTTTTTGTAAATATTTATCAATAGGTTTCTTATCAAGAAAACTCATTTTAACAGTTCCATAAAGATATTGTTGAATATTTGTGAAATCAGTTTCATGGTAAATAGGAGCAAAAGGCTTACTACCTTCTTGAACAGCTTGATCATTTTCATTGACAATATCAGGAGGACACGCTGTCCTGGAGCTAACAGAAGAGTTGGATCTCCACATCTTATCCATGCACTCCTAATTTTAACACTCAATTATCATGTTTTCTCTCATAACCGTTGCATTTCGTAACACATACCCTAAGCAACCGTATACCCTCACTCATGCCCTCAACGCCTGTCCGTCGGCTAACACGGGCCTTACTGAATCTCGGCTCTCGGAATTCACTTTACTCTTAGGGTGGCGCCAACGATCACAAGATAGAACACAACAACGAAGCACCAAAGGTTCGGAACAACATAAACAAGGGAGCAAGGACACAACACAACTACCAGCGGCCAAGGAAGGAATGGCTCTGATACCAACAAGGAGGGGGAACCAAGCAAGACAAGGGGCGGAAGCACCAGAAGCACAGAGATAGTATAATAAACAAGGTAAAACCAGCCAAGGAGGCGGTACAAGGATTAATAATCAAAAAAATTTAAACAAGTAATAAGGCGGTAGAACCAGCCAAGAAATATATCATTAAAACAATTAATAATCAAAGTAATTTTAACAATTAATAAGGCGGTAGAACCAGCCAAGCAGTATATCATCAAGATAATTGATAAACATGAAAGTACTAACAAAATATTTGAATATGAAAGTACTTGATTAATATTGAAAGTAATGAACAAAGGTACAAGATGAATAATTACAGGATTACAAGGTAAACAAGGATAAACAGTGGTAACTTACAAAGGTAGTGGTTACCGGATTGTCAACAGTAATAGTTCCTGAGGGAAGTTTAGGAGAGGAGGTAAGCTCTCGATTATCTTAAACTCACTCAAGGAGAAGTAGGAAAACTAAAACAAGACCTGAGTTAACAATAAGGGACAACCCCCCTTATATAGGAAAATAAAAGCAAAAAGTGAATAGTGAACAGTAAAAGTGAACAGTGACTTTTTACTGTATACATCAATATCCGTGAGTGAACAGTGATCTCGTGAGTGAACAGTGAACAGTAGTGAACAGTAATCTCGTGAGTGAATAGTTGGCAGAGGATGACATTTTGTCTTCATGTGCCGAAAGCAGTCAACAAAGTAATCAACAGGTTCCCATGGGGGACAGCTAGAGCAATAGGCGGAGATAATCAATCAGTATCACAGTAATTTGAATAATTATCGCGAGGATCCCATGTGGGCTCATTGTCGCAGTCATGCTCATGGTAAGTGGTGTACTGATTGCAGAAACCACAATATAGCAGGTGTTCGTAAACAGGTTCCTTCAGAGGATTGGCAAAGTTCTTTGGGTTAATATAATCAGCAATAGAGAGGTGTTGTGTAGCAACTCCGTTGGGCTCTAGACCAAAAACAGTAATTCTGTCTGTATTCCCTTCGAAGTGGTAATCTTTCCAAAGGTTTTGAATGACCTCTAGAATTTGATTATTGAAATAATTTCTCCAACATTCAGCCAGAGAACAAGGACTCTTGTAGGACAGGTAGGAATCTCCTTTGTACCATGGTCCTTGGTGAGTGTAGCCGTTAACAAGAACAAGATGCTTAGATGGTTGCACATTCATCCAATTGTCAGTATCCCAGTTTGGAAGAGTGTTCCAACATCTAATAGTAACAGAAGGGCTCCTAGTGCAAGCAACAGCTTGTTGAATAATTTGCGGGAGTTGGTTGAGTTGATCACGATTTGAGACTCGGATCATTCTAATAAAACCAAACTCAAACATTTGAGACTCGGATCATTCTAATAAAACCAAACTCAAACATTTGAGATAACCAGTCTGGATCCCGTGTTTACGAAAGAAAGATTCACCCTTTTCCTGGTCTCCTAATTAATTATGAAGATGATGAGCTGGATGACGAAGACATGGATCCAGACTGGTTATCTCAAATGTTTGAGTTTGGTTTTATTAGAATGATCCGAGTCTCAAATCGTGATCAACTCAACCAACTCCCGCAAATTATTCAACATGCTGTTGCTCGCACCAGGAGCCCTTCTGTTACTATTAGATGTTGGAGCACTCTTCCAAACTGGGATACTGACAATTGGATGAATGTGCAACCATCTAAGCATCTTGTTCTTGTTAACGGCTACACTCACCAAGGACCATGGTACAAAGGAGATTCCTACCTGTCCTACAAGAGTCCTTGTTCTCTGGCTGAATGTTGGAGAAATTATTTCAATAATCAAATTCTAGAGGTCATTCAAAACCTTTGGAAAGATTACCACTTCGAAGGGAATACAGACAGAATTACTGTTTTTGGTCTCAAGCCCTACGGAGTTGCTACACAACACCTCTCTATTGCTGATTATATTAACCCAAAGAACTTTGCCAATCCTCTGAAGGAACCTGTTTACGAACACCTGCTATATTGTTGTTTCTGCAATCAGTACACCACTTACCATGAGCATGACTGCGACAATGAGCCCACATAGGATGAATTAACCATTGTTGAACTGATTAGTTCTTGAATACTATCTCTGTGATGGTCATAATATTCCTGTATGAACAAAACAAAGTAATCAAAATTAACCAGCCAAGCAGTATATCATCAAGATAATTGATAAACATGAAGGTACTAACAAAATATTTGAATATGAAAGTACTTGATTAATATTGAAAGTAATGAACAAAGGTACAAGATGAATAATTACAGGATTACAAGGTAAACAAGGACAAACAGTGGTAACTTACAAAGGTAGTGGTTACCGGATTGTCAACAGTAATAGTTCCTGAGGGAAGTTTAGGAGAGGAGGTAAGCTCTCGATTATCTTAAACTCACTCAAGGAGAAGTAGGAAAACTAAAACAAGACCTGAGTTAACAATAAGGGACAACCCCCCTTATATAGGAAAATAAAAAGCAAAAAGTGAATAGTGAACAGTAAAAGTGAACAGTGACTTTTTACTGTATACATCAATATCCGTGAGTGAACAGTGAACAGTGAACAGTAGTGAACAGTAATCTCGTGAGTGAACAGTTGGCAGAGGATGACATTTTGTCGTCTTGTGCCGAAAGCAGTCAACAAAGTAATCAACAGATTCCCATGGGGGGACAGTCAGAGCAATGAGCTGAGTGAATAATGAGATCAGTTAAAATTCTCCTTCCTGTGGAGAATCTTCGTCATGGCCAAATAATTTCTTGTCATATGGTGAATAGGGATTATTGGCCACAGATTCTTCAGAAGAAGCACTTGACTTTTTTTTTTCAGTAGTTCTGCTGGCAACCAAGTTTTCTGCACACTTGAGAAGAGCAAATAAAGCATCAGGATCTCTCCTTAGGTCATCAAGGGGAGAGCTTTTCTTTCTTGGTTTAATATTCTTTGTGGATGAGCAGGATGGTAAATATGGTTCAGTAGGGATTTGGCTGGATGGTGAACATTTTTCGTTAATGAATTTTGAACATTCTCTGTTGGTGGTGGCAACAATTCTTTGAATATGAGGGAATTTATCCCACCACTTGACATACCAATATCTAGCAAGAGCATTTTCGTCAATATTGATTTCATATTGCCATTTGAGAATCCATGGCACCTTGTGATAGTTAACAAAGTAAAGCAGAGCAGGGAATTTAGCCTTGGCAGTATGAGAATTAGGCTTGAATCCTTTCTCAAATAGCTTGAAGGCCTCCAGTAAGGGTGTAGGTAAAAGTTCAATAAGGAGACCAAACTGAGACCACCATCGGGCGAACCAAAAGGGCAACGTACCAGTGAATTTTTTGTCAAAGTTAACAAACCAGGAATGAGTCATGGAATCATTCTGGTGAAGCATAAATCTGAACCATGCAGTAATATAATCATGATAAGAATAAGGGATGAGGTGTTTGGGCATCATTCTTGTAACATTTGGGGAAGATCCCCATTCTCTTTCAGTGATAATGTTAACAATGTAGACACTATGGTAAATAATTTTTGAAGTGTCTGCTTTATCAGAAATGGTGTTAATAATGATGGACCTTTCATATCTCTCTGTTTTTGGGAGAAAGACTTTCATTGGCCAAGTAAACAAGATCCATTTCAAAACTTTTAGGAAGAGCAGTTAAAACTCTTAATTGGTTTTGAAAAATAGGAGGTTCAACAGTAGCAAAATCAGAAGCAGCAGGAGACACAGATTTTGTATCTTCTTCTTCTTCTGCAGGTTTTTCATTTTTAGTTGAATAAAAAGCAGTGCTAATTTGGGAGTTATCATTTGAAACACCCTTTAGCTTCAAATCAGGTTTAACAAAACTTTTTTGTAAATATCTATCAATAGGTTTCTTATCAAGAAAACTCATTTTAACAGTTCCATAAAGATATTGTTGAATATTTGTGAAATCAGTTTCATGGTAAATAGGAGCAAAAGGCTTACTACCTTCTTGAACAGCTTGATCATTTTCATTGACAATATCAGGAGGACACGCAGTCCTGGAGCTAACGGAAGAGTTGGATCTCCACATCTTATCCATGCACTCCTAATTTCAACACTCAATTATCATGCTTTCTCTCATAACCGTTGCATTTCGTAACACATACCCTAAGCAACCGTATACCCTCACTCATGCCCTCAACGCCTGTCCGTCGGCTAACACGGGCCTTACTGAATCTCGGCTCTCGGAATTCACTTTACTCTCAGGGTGGCGCCAACGATCACAAGATAGAACACAACAACGAAGCACCAAAGGTTCGGAACAACATAAACAAGGGAGCAAGGACACAACACAACTACCAGCGGCCAAGGAAGGAATGGCTCTGATACCAACAAGGAGGGGGAACCAAGCAAGACAAGGGGCGGAAGCACCAGAAGCACAAAGATAGTATAATAAACAAGGTAGAACCAGCCAAGGAGGCGGTACAAGGATTAATAATCAAAATAATTTAAAAAAGTAATAAGGCGGTAGAACCAGCCAAGCAATATATCATTAAAACAATTAATAATCAAAGTAATTTTAACAATTAATAAGGCGGTAGAACCAGCCAAGCAGTATATCATCAAGATAATTGATAAACATGAAGGTACTAACAAAATATTTGAATATGAAAGTACTTGATTAATATTGAAAGTAATGAACAAAGGTACAAGATGAATAATTACAGGATTACAAGGTAAACAAGGATAAACAGTGGTAACTTACAAAGGTAGTGGTTACCGGATTGTCAACAGTAATAGTTCCTGAGGGAAGTTTAGGAGAGGAGGTAAGCTCTCTATTATCTAAAACTCACTCAAGGAGAAACTAGAAGTGGTAAACAAAAACCTCAATCAAAACCTGAGTTAACAATAAGGGACAACCCCCCTTATATAGGAAAATAAAGCAAAAAGTGAATAGTGAACAGTAAAAGTGAACAGTGACTTTTTACTGTATACATCAATATCCGTGAGTGAACAGTAATCTCGTGAGTGAACAGTGAACAGTTGAGTGAACAGTGATCTCGTGAGTGAACAGTTGGCAGAGGATGACATTTTGTCGTCTTGTGCCGAAAGCAGTCAACAAAGTAATCAATAGATGAGGCAGCTGGACTTAATCAGTGTTGTAGTAGTGACTGCTTTCACCACTCCTTTTGGTCATTATGAGTGGAATGTGATACCTTTTGGTCTGAAGAATGCTCCTAGTGAGTTCCAAAACATCATGAATGATATTTTCATCTCATTCAGTCATTTCACTATTGTTTATATTGACGACGTTCTTGTTTACTCTAATTCTATTGATGAACACTGGAAACATTTGCATTCGTTTCTAGATACCATCAAAAGAAATGGTCTTGTTGTCTCTGCCAAGAAAATCAAATTGTTCCAAACTAAGGTTCGTTTTCTTGGTTTTGATATTAATGAAAGTCAAATTCATCCTATTGACAGAGCTATTCAATTTGCTGATAATCAATCAGTATCATAGAGATAGTATTCAAGAAGGAACCATCTCTGTAGTGGGCGGTAGAAGGAACCATCTCTGAATCATCCTCTTCTGTAGTGGATCTCCCTGTTCAAGGAACCTTCTTGAACAGCTTGATCATTTTCTTTGACAATATCAGGAGGACACGCAGTCCTGGAGCTAACAGAAGAGTTGGATCTCCACATCTTATCCATGCACTCCTAATTTTAACACTCAATTATCATGTTTTCTCTCATAACCGTTGCATTTCGTAACACATACCCTAAGCAACCGTATACCCTCACTCATGCCCTCAACGCCTGTCCGTCGGCTAACACGGGCCTTACTGAATCTCGGCTCTCGGAATTCACTTTACTCTTAGGGTGGCGCCAACGATCACAAGATAGAACACAACAACGAAGCACCAAAGGTTCGGAACAACATAAACAAGGGAGCAAGGACACAACACAACTACCAGCGGCCAAGGAAGGAATGGCTCTGATACCAACAAGGAGGGGGAACCAAGCAAGACAAGGGGCGGAAGCACCAGAAGCACAGAGATAGTATAATAAACAAGGTAGAACCAGCCAAGGAGGCGGTACAGCAATTAATAATCAAAATAATTTAAACAATTAATAAGGCGGTAGAACCAGCCAAGGAATATATCATTAAAACAATTAATAATCAAAGTAAAGTGAACAATTAATAAGGCGGTAGAACCAGCCAAGCAGTATATCATCAAGATAATTGATAAACATGAAAGTACTAACAAAATATTTGAATATGAAAGTACTTGATTAATATTGAAAGTAATGAACAAAGGTACAAGATGAATAATTACAGGATTACAAGGATAAACAGTGGTAACTTACAAAGGTAGTGGTTACCGGATTGTCAACAGTAATAGTTCCTGAGGGAAGTTTAGGAGAGGAGGTAAGCTCTCGATTATCTTAAACTCACTCAAGGAGAAGTAGGAAAACTAAAACAAGACCTGAGTTAACAATAAGGGACAACCCCCCTTATATAGGAAAATAAAAGCAAAAAGTGAATAGTGAACAGTAAAAGTGAACAGTGACTTTTTACTGTATACATCAATATCCGTGAGTGAACAGTGATCTCGTGAGTGAACAGTGAACAGTAGTGAACAGTAATCTCGTGAGTGAATAGTTGGCAGAGGATGACATTTTGTCGTCTTGTGCCGAAAGCAGTCAACAAAGTAATCAACAGATTCCCATGGGGGACAGTCAGAGCAATGAGCTGAGTGAATAATGAGATCAGTTAAAATTCTCTTTCTTGTGGAGAATCTTCGTCATGGCCAAATAATTTCTTGTCATATGGTGAATAGGGATTATTGGCCACAGATTCTTCAGAAGAAGCACTTGACTTTTCTTCTTCAGTAGTTCTGCTGGCAACCAAGTTTTTTGCACACTTGAGAAGAGCAAATAAAGCATCAGGATCTCTCCTTAGGTCATCAAGGGGAGAGCTTTTCTTTCTTGGTTTAATATTCTTTGTGGATGAGCAGGATGGTAAATATGCTTCAGTAGGGATTTGGCTGGATGGTGAACATTTTTCGTTAATGAATTTTGAACATTCTTTGTTGGTGGTGGCAACAATTCTTTGAATATGAGGGAATTTATCCCACCACTTGACATACCAATATCTAGCAAGAGCATTTTCGTCAATATTGATTTCATATTGCCATTTGAGAATCCATGGCACCTTGTGATAGTTAACAAAGTAAAGCAGAGCAGGGAATTTAGCCTTGGCAGTATGAGAATTAGGCTTGAAACCTTTCTCAAATAGCTTGAAGGCCTCCAGTAAGGGTGTAGGTAAAAGTTCAATAAGGAGACCAAACTGAGACCACCATCGGGCGAACCAAAAGGGCAACGTACCAGTGAATTTTTTGTCAAAGTTAACAAACCAGGAATGAGTCATGGTATCATTCTGGTGAAGCATAAATCTGAACCATGCAGTAATATAATCATGATAAGAATAAGGGATGAGGTGTTTGGGCATCATTCTTGTAACATTTGGGGAAGATCCCCATTCTCTTTCAGTGATAATGTTAACAATGTAGACACTATGGTAAATAATTTTTGAAGTGTCTGCTTTATCAGAAATGGTGTTAATAATGATGGACCTTTCATGGCGCAAAAGATCAGAATAGTAACCAAGTTTCTTTTCACCATGTTCAGGGATCCAGTGGAAGTTTGTGGGGAAGTAACTCTTGGCTAATTGCAGGGGGTCAACAAAGGAGGACCTATTGGGTTCAATAGAGAATAGGTTTTGGAAATATTGTTTCCTAATATACTGGGAGGTATTTTTGGGAGTGGAGGTCCTAAGAGGTTGGTGAACAGGAGTAATGGAATAGGGATCATAGGAGGAGGCTAAAACAGAAGAATAATTGGGTTTAGGTATGGTCCCTAGAGTGGTAAATCGGTTAATAGTCTGTAAAGAGGAGGTTGGTTCACATTTAACAAGTTGGGTTTCATTTGGGTCTTTGGCGGGGCCTTTGTCTTTCGACCGCCTACTCGCCATGTGTGAATTCTGCAGAAATTCACGAGTAAGGAAATCAGGGATGGCATTTTGGGAGCCTTTAATATAGTCAATATCAAAATCAAAAACACTTAAAATAGCTTGCCATCTAGCAAAAATATGTTTTGAAGCAATATTTTCAACATCTTTTTCAATAACATATTTAGCACTTTTACAGTCAATACGAAGTAAAAACTTTTGGTTTAACAAATCACTTTGAAACTTTGATATGCATAGTACTATAGATAAAATTTCTTTCTTAATAGTACTATAGTGTAGCTGTGCAGTATTCCAGATTCCAGAGTAGAAACGAACAATTTGTTCAGATGAATCTGGTGAAACTTGCTGTTTCAGAATACCACCATAACCAAAATCAGAAGCATCAGTTTCAACAATTTTGAAGGCATTAACAGTGGGAATACCAAGACAGGGTAAAGTTTTGACATGAATTTTGATTTGTTTAACAAGAGTAGTATGGACATCTGTCCACGGAGGAGGATTACTCTGAAGCCGTTCAAAAAGAGGCTTACATTGTTTCCTCAGATCTTTATAAAAATCAGCAACATAATTAAGGGAACCAAGGAATCGTTGGAGCTGAGTTTTATCAATAATGACATCAGGGAATTTATCAGCAAATTGAATAGCTCTGTCAATAGGATGAATTTGACCATCATTAATATCAAAACCAAGAAAACGAACCTTAGTTTGGAACAATTTGATTTTCTTGGCAGAGACAACAAGACCATTTCTTTTGATGGTATCTAGAAACGAATGCAAATGTTTCCAGTGTTCATCAATAGAATTAGAGTAAACAAGAACATCGTCAATATAAACAATAGTGAAATGACTGAATGAGATGAAAATATCATTCATGATGTTTTGGAACTCACTAGGAGCATTCTTCAGACCAAAAGGCATCACATTCCACTCATAATGACCAAAAGGAGTGGTGAAAGCAGTCTTGTATCTATCACCCTCAGCAATCTGGATTTGCCAAAAACCAGACTTCAAATCAAACTTGGAGAATATCACCGCATCACTCAACCTGTGAACTAAGTCATTTTTGTTTGGAATAGGGTACCTAATCCATTCTAAGACCTTGTTCAAAGGCTTGTAGTTAATAACCAAGCGGGGTGTTCCTCTCTCAATTTCGGCATTTTTTTGAACATAGAAAGCAGCACATGACCAAGGGGACTTGCTCTTTCTAATTAATCCTTTGTTCAATAAATCTTGAATTTCTTTCTTGCAAAACTCAACCAATTTAGAATTCATTTGTATGGGTCGAGCTTTAGTAGGAATGTTCTTTTCACAAAAATCTTTAACATATGGCAAGTTAACAATGTGATTTTTTCTATGCCAAAAAGCATTTGGAAAATCAGAACAAACATGAGCAGTCAATATTTTTTGAAAATTATCAATTTTTGTAGTTAATAATGGATCAGAAAGGTGATCAGCAATCTTCTTATATTTTACTTCATTTTAAAGAAAACTAAGATGATTAGCTTTAGCATGTAGCATGTTCAAATCATGATCAATATCAGATTTTGAAGCAAATTTGAATTTCACTTTTTGACCAAAAGGGTCAGTAGTAATACCATCATGTTCAACAAGAAAGGGATACAACGCATTAATAAATGGTAATCCAAGAATCACTTTATCATGCATGTTTTTAACAAGCACAGAAGGAATCTTGAAACAGACATTATCATGGCAAACATGAGCATGGTTTAATTCATACTTGATTCTCATTTGAGAACCATTAGCAGAAGCAAGTTTTTCAGTATACTTTTCAAAATATTTGGAAGGGACAAGTCCTTCCTGAATGCAGTTTAAATCAGCACCAGAATCAATCATGGCAACAACATCAAAGTGGTAATCATGTGAGACAACAATTTTTACTTTTGTAAACCATTTAGGAGGAAGCATTTTGTTAATAAGATTAACATGGCAATCAACAGTTTTAGCAACATCATTCTTTTCGGCCACAAAAGTTTGTTTGAGTTTATTTCTCAAATCAGATATTTCACGGTGAACAATATTAATTTCGCACTGGAGTTCATTAACAGTCAATTTTTTGGATTTTGAAAGATCTTTTTGTGGTTCTTTGTTTTGAGAAAGAACATTGCAACAAAAATCTCTTGGACTTAGGATTGGCTTTTCAATAGGTTGCAAATCATCAAAAACATTTTTTGAATCAACAGAGGGACTGGAATCAACATTTTCAGAAATAGTTTGTTCAATAATTCCAGAAGCAGGAGTCTCAGCATCAGCAATCTTGAAAGGAGAAGCTGTCACTTCTGTCTTTTGACAGGTTATCATAACTGTCTCAAGAGGAGGATGGCTAGACCTTACAACAGTTTTGTCTTGTTTAACAAAATTTGATTTCTTGATTACGTTCAAATGATTTTGTTGAATAGGATCTTTTGAAACGTAATAATTTTGAAGAAAATCATAAAACAGAATATTTTTCTTTAACAAAGTCATTTTTTCTCTCCATTTTCGTTTAATACGATCTTTCTCAGATTGAGAGAAAGTATCCCTGTAATAGTGTCTTATCTCTCTGTTTTTGGGAGAAAGACTTTCTTTAGCCAAGTAAACAAGATCCATTTCAAAACTTTTAGGAAGAGCAGTTAAAACTCTTAACTGGTTTTGAAAAATAAGAGGTTCAACAGTAGCAAAATCAGAAGCAGCAGGAGATACAGATTTTGTATCTTCTTCTTCTTCTGCAGGTTTTTCATCTTTAGTTGAATAGAAAGGGGTGCTAATTTGGGAGTTATCACTTGAAACACCCTTTAGCTTCAAATCAGGTTTAACAAAACTTTTTTGTAAATATTCATCAAGATCAAGATCTCTTTTAGAAACACTTTCAGATCCAGCAAAGGAATGTCTTCCTTTGTTGATTCTCAAAGGTTTTTTTATCAAGAAAACTTATTTTAACAGTTCCATCAAGATATTGTTGAATATTTGTCAGATTAGTTTCATGGTAAATAGGTTTAGCAGGAGGCGAAACATTTTCCAATAACCATTCTTTAGGAAGGTTTACATCTTCCCAACAAATCATTTTTGGAACTTCAATTTTCGCATCAGAAGTTGAACATTGAATTAACATGGTTTTACCAGAAGGATCTTTAATATGAGCGGCTTTAGGGTTCAACTGGGAACCCACAAGTCTGTAGTAAATTCGGTAAATAAGAGCAAAAGGTTTACTACCTTCTTCCATATCATAACCAGAAGTTAACACATTTAAAGTCAAAGCTTTAACAATATTAGGATCATCAAGAGCAAGACAGATATCAGGGTAAACATCAAAGTAAATAGGACCATCATACAAAGATGCAGTAATCATGCCAAGAATGCTATCTTTAAATTGCCTAAATCTAGCATCTCTTAAGCACATCAAAGCAGAAGCATTAATACCTTTTCTTGTGAGAGGTTTAACAGCAACTTGAACAAGACCAATGTGTAAATATTTTAATTTAGTAGCAAGAAATTCGTTAATATTTGATTTTGAAAACAAACAACATTTTTCATGGTGTCTGGAAATAGAAAATGTTTTTTCAACAGTTCTTACTCGGTACTGAGAAAATCCAGTATTCTCATGCCAAGAAGTATTGTAAATATGTTTAATATTAACCTTGGGGATATTCCATCTTCGGAAATCCGGAATTTCTTTCTCTTGAACAACTTGATCTTCTTCATTGATAATATCAGGAGGACATTCAGTCCTGGAGCTAACAGAAGAGTTGGATCTCCACATCTTATCCATGCACTCCTAATTTTAACACTCAATTATCATGTTTTCTCTCATAGCCGTTGCATTTCGTAACACATGCCCTAAGCAACCGTATACCCTCACTCATGCCCTCAACGCCTGTCCGTCGGCTAACACGGGCCTTACTGAATCTCGGCTCTCGGAATTCACTTTACTCTTAGGGTGGCGCCAACGATCACAAGATAGAACACAACAACGAAGCACCAAAGGTTCGGAACAACTTAAACAAGGGAGCAAGGACACAACACAACTACCAGCGGCCAAGGAAGGAATGGCTCTGATCATTCCTTCCTTGGCCGCTGGTAGTTGTGTTGTGTCCTTGCTCCCTTGTTTATGTTGTTCCGAACCTTTGGTGCTTCGTTGTTGTGTTCTATCTTGTGATCGTTGGCGCCACCCTAAGAGTAAAGTGAATTCCGAGAGCCGAGATTCAGTAAGGCCCGTGTTAGCCGACGGACAGGCGTTGAGGGCATGAGTGAGGGTATACGGTTGTTTAGGGTATGTGTTACGAAATGCAACGGTTATGAGAGAAAACATGATAATTGAGTGTTAAAATTAGGAGTGCATGGATAAGATGTGGAGATCCAACTCTTCTGTTAGCTCCAGGACTGCGTGTCCTCCTGATATTGTCAATGAAAATGATCAAGCTGTTCAAGAAGGTAGTAAGCCTTTTGCTCCTATTTACCATGAAACTGATTTCACAAATATTCAACAATATCTTTATGGAACTGTTAAAATGAGTTTTCTTGATAAGAAACCTATTGATAAATATTTACAAAAAAAGTTTTGTTAAACCTGATTTGAAGCTAAAGGGTGTTTCAAATGATAACTCCCAAATTAGCACCCCTTTTTATTCAACAAAAAATGAAAAACCTGCGGAAGAAGAAGAAGATACAAAATCTGTATCTCCTGCTGCTTCTGATTTTGTTACTATTGAATCTCCTATTTTTCAAAACCAATTAAGAGTTTTAACTGCTCTTCCTAAAAGTTTTGAAATGGATCTTGTTTACTTGGCTAAAGAAAGTCTTTCTCCCAAAAACAGAGAGATAAGACACTATTACAGGGATACTTTCTCTCAATCTGAAAAAGATCGTATTAAACGAAAATGGAGAGAAAAGATGATGTTGACAACGAAAAATATTCTGTTTTATGATTTTCTTAAATATCATTACGTTTCAAAAGATCCTATTCAACAAAATCATTTGAACGTAATTAAGAAATCAAATTTTTTTAAACAAGACAAAACTGTTGTAAGGTCTAGCCATCCTCCTCTTGAGACGGTTATGATAACCTGTCAAAAGACGGAAGTGAAAGCTTCTCCTTTCAAAATTGCTGATGCTGAGACTCCTGCTTATGGAATTATTGAACAAAACAATTTTACAAATGAGTCTTTGCATATTATTGGTCAACAGCTTGACCGTATTGAAGAGAAAATTGTTAAACAAACTGTTTCTACAAAAGCTGAAAAACCTTTGATTGATTTACCCAGTCAAAGAGAAAAAATTGTTTTTAAAACTTCTCAGTCAAAAACTCTTGACATTGTTGACAAAATGCTTTCTGATTTAAAAGTTAAATCTGAAGGTACTTCTACTTCTAATGTTGCTGCTGTTATTTCAAAAAATGATAAAGAACCTGTTTTGGAAAACACAGATTCTGAATCATCCTCTTCTATTGACTTTAAAAATGTTTTTGATAATGGTCTACCAGAAATTAAAAGATTTGTTGGAACTAATCCCATGTCTTTTACAAAAAACTGGTATACTAGGCCTACTCCTCCTGACATGCAGTTTGAAGAAAGGATTTTCCAATCCCAATTCTCTGTTTCTGCTGATAAACTGTATGAATGGAATATTGATGGTTTTCCTGAACAGGAAATTATTAACAAAATAGGACACATGTCTATGGTTGCCATCACTTATATGAACAACCATGACCTTGATCATCCTGAGATTGTTGAACTTCTGACTACTGGTTTTACTGGGACTCTTCGTGGATGGTGGGATTCGTATCTCACTGAAGACTTCAGAGAATCTATTAAACGTGCTGTTAAACTGAATGATGAAGGTCTTCCTATTTTCGATGAAAAAAGGAATTCTGGAATCCCTGATGGTGTTAACACTCTTATTCACACAATATTAAAACATTTTGTTGGAACCATTACTAATGTTTCATCTCGAGTTTCTGATTATCTGAATAATTTGAGATGTCCTACTATGTCTGATTACAGGTGGTACCATGCTGTCTTTCTTTCTAGAGTAATGCTTCGGAAAGATTGCAAGAAGCCTTATTGGAAAGAAAAGTTTATTGACAGACTGCCTCCTCTTTTTGCTCATAAGGTAAATCAAGAATTAATTGGTAAAAATGATTCTATTGACTATGAAAATTTAACATATGGTGATATTCTAAGTACTATTAACAAACTTGGTATTAACATGTGTAATGATGAAAAATTTTTAAAAGATAAATTAAAAAACAAAACCAAAGCTAAATATGAAATGGGAAATTTCTGCGAACAATATGGTTTACCTCCTATTGCTCCTTCGAGACAAAAGAGAGATAAACATGATAATATTGCTCACAAAAATATTCACCATAAAAGACACAAAACCAACTTTGTTAACCCAAATGAATTTTATAATAAAAAGAAAACTGTTTCTAAACAACATATTCACCAAAACCCTGCTAAAGGAAAATGTTTTAATTGTGGAAAATCTGGTCATTACAGCAAAGACTGTAAAGCCAAACCTGGAAAATTTAAAAGTAAACTCAACATGTTAAACATTAATGATAAAGATCAAGAAGATCTAATCAGGATCCTTGAATCAAATAATTCATCTGATTCTTTTGGTTATGATTTATCTTCATCAGATTCTTGTTATCATTCTGCTGATGAATCTTCTGATTCCCCTAATATTAAACTTGGATGCAGAGATTCTTGTTGTAACACTATTACATCTGTTAACACTCTCACGAAACATGAAGAAAATGAAAAATTGTTGATTTCTTTAATTAACCAAATTCAAAATCCTGAACTCCAAAAAAAGTATCTGGATAGGTTTAAGAAAAATCTTACTAAGACTGAAGATTCTAAAAAACTTAAATCAACAATAAGTTTTGAAGAAGTCTTGGAAAGATTTAACAAGAAAAAACCTAAAGAATTAACTATTGAAGATTTAAAACAGAAATTAACCATTGTTGAACAAAATATTGAATATTTAAGGCAAGAACTTGAAACTGTTAAAATTGATAATATTAACATCAATCAAGAACTGTTAATTTTAAAAATGGATAAGACTATTGACAAACTACATTCTGATAATGAACAAGATGAGCCTAAAGATGGAAATGATTCCAGTCAACAAGCTCTTCTTTTTGATACAGGTATTACTGATACTATTAACTCTATTCTGAATAAATCTATTCCTCCAAAATGGTTTACGATATTAAACATTGTTGTTTCTCCTGTTTACAATTTTGATGTGATTGCTATGATTGAATCTGGTGCAGATATGAATTGTATTCGAGAAGATTTAATCCCTCCTGAATACTTTGAATATTCCTCTGAGAAACTCATTTCTGCCAATGGTTCCCAAATGAAAATCAAACATGAATTTCCTACAGCTTATGTTCACCATAACAATGTTTCTTTCCCAATTCCCTCTGTTCTTGTTAAAAATATGCATGACAAAGTGATTCATGGCCTTCCCTTCCTTAACACTTTGTACCCCTTTCTTGTTGACCACAATGGAATTACTTCTGATCCTTTTGGACAGAATGTACAATTCAAATTTGTTTCAAAACCTGATATAGATATTAACCATACTGTTAATTACCATGCTGCAGGATCTTCTCTAAGGAGACTTGCTGCTCCTACTACTAATACCACTAGTAAGTGGGTATATGCTACCACGTGCGAGTGGGATATTATGACTTCCTCGGCAGAGAGGAGGAACAAGGGGAAAGAACCTGCATGGAACTTTCCTCAAGACAAAAGAATTCCAGCGGAACACTCTTTTGTAATGCATGAAGGCGCATCTTCTAGGAGAAATCCTAGCAGATCAACATCCCTTCAGGAAACTGTCCCGGCAGAGGTGACATTTTCCAGTGGTGATATGAATATTACTTTACAGGAAGTTATTTCTAAAGTACTGCAATTTCACAATGGAAATTTCAGTGATCTACCCATTCCTGTTAAAGTACTTATTGACAACCTTCAAGCAGCCTATATTACCAGCAATCGCAAACTTTTCAAGAAGACCCTTCAGGCTCTTGAAATCCATTTTGTTAACCTTGCCACCCAAAATGATGTTTATGAAAACCTTATTATTAAACTTGATTCCCAGATACAACAAAACCCTATTAACCAACCTCTTTCTCAATATGAGGCTTTTGCAAGCCATTCTATTCACCAAGATCCCTACACTAGTCAACTCTCTAGCAAAGAGGATATCCATTCCATGGATAAATTGACTTTAATGAACACAGATTATGCCAAATTGAGTCTTAAGACACAATTTGATGTAAGATGTGCTGTTGCCAACTTGCCCTCTGATATACAGAAATGTATTTTAGAGCACAAAGTTATGTTTAGGTCTTTTGACCTATGGTGCGAATAGTTCAAAAAACTAGTTACTGCTGCTATTCCTCCTCCTGAGGATATTGATATTGATGATAATGTTTTTGTTCAACCAGATTAGGAAGAGTACTTTGGGAAAAGTTCCAGAGTTTTTGAGCAGAAGAAGCATCCTTTTCCTGGTCTCCTTATTAACTATGAAAATGATGATCTTGATGATGAGGACATGGATCCAGATTGGCTATCCCAAATGTTTGAGTTCGGTTTTGACAGAATGATCAGATTATCCAATCGTGATCAGATCAACCAACTCCTCCAGATTATTCAACAAGCTGTTGCTCATCATACTAGTCCTGATGTTACTATTAGATGTTGGAGCACTTTTCCAAAATGGGAAAAAGATAATTGGATGAATGTGCAACCCTCCAAACATCTCATTCTTGTTAACGATCATACTCATCAAGGGCCATGGTATAAAGGAAACTCTTACTTATCCTTTAAAAATCCCTATGGTCTTGCTAATTGCTGGAGTAGTTATTTCAATAATCAGATTCTTGAAGTTATCCAAGATTTGTGGAAAGATTACCATTTCATGGGTAACACAGATAGAATCACTGTTTTTGGCCTTAAACCATATGGAATGGCAATAAGGCACCTATCCATTGATGATTATGTTAATCCAAAATTATTCACTGATCAGACTAAAGACCCTGTTTATGAACATCTGCTTTACTGTGGTTTCTGTCACCAGTATTCCACCTACCATGAATGCAATAATGATCCCCCATGGGACCCCTATGATGGCTGCTCAGACTACTGCAACACTGATTAAGTCCAGCTGCCTCATCTATTGATTACTTTGTTGACTGCTTTCGGCACAAGACGACAAAATGTCATCCTCTACCAACTGTTCACTCACGAGATCACTGTTCACTCAACTGTTCACTGTTCACTCACGAGATTACTGTTCACTCACGGATATTGATGTATACAGTAAAAAGTCACTGTTCACTTTTACTGTTCACTATTCACTTTTTGCTTTATTTTCCTATATAAGGGGGGTTGTCCCTTATTGTTAACTCAGGTTTTGATTGAGGTTTTTGTTTACCACTTCTAGTTTCTCCTTGAGTGAGTTTTAGATAATAGAGAGCTTACCTCCTCTCCTAAACTCCCCTCAGGAACTATTACTGTTGACAATCCGGTAACCACTACCTTTGTAAGTTACCACTGTTTATCCTTGTTTACCTTGTAATCCTGTAATTATTCATCTTGTACTTTGTTCATTACTTTCAATATTAATCAAGTACTTTCATATTCAAATATTTTGTTAATACTTTCATGCTTATTAATTATTTTGATGATATATTGCTTGGCTGGTTCTACCGCCTTATTAATTGCTCAAATTACTCTGATTATTAATTGTTTTAATGATATATTGCTTGGCTGGTTCTACCGCCTTATTAATTGTTTAAATTATTTTGATTATTAATTGTGCTACCGCCTCCTTGGCTGGTTTTACCTTGTTTATTATACTATCTCTGTGCTTCTGGTGCTGTCTTGCTTGGTTCCCCCTCCTTGTTGGTATCAGAGCCATTCCTTCCTTGGCCGCTGGTAGTTGTGTTGTGTCCTTGCTCCCTTATTTATGTTGTTCCGAACCTTTGGTGCTTCGTTGTTGTGTTCTATCTTGTGATCGTTGGCGCCACCCTAAGAGTAAAGTGAATTCCGAGAGCCGAGATTCAGTAAGGCCCGTGTTAGCCGACGGACAGGCGTTGAGGGCATGAGTGAGGGTATACGGTTGCTTAGGGTATGTGTTACGAAATGCAACGGTTATGAGAGAAAACATGATAATTGAGTGTTAAAATTAGGTTGGCATGGATAAGATGTGGAGATCCAACTCTTCTGTTAGCTCCAGGACTGCGTGTCCTCCTGATATTGTCAATGAAGAAGATCAAGTTGTTCAAGAGAAAGAAATTCCGGATTTCCGAAGATGGAATATCCCCAAGGTTAATATTAAACATATTTACAATACTTCTTGGCATGAGAATACTGGATTTTCTCAGTACCGAGTAAGAACTGTTGAACAAACATTTTCTATTTCCAGACACCATGAAAAATGTTGTTTGTTTTCAAAATCAAATATTAACGAATTTCTTGCTACTAAATTAAAATATTTACAGATTGGTCTTGTTCAAGTTTCTGTTAAACCTCTCACAAGAAGAGGTATTAATGCTTCTGCTTTGATGTGCTTAAGAGATGCTAGATTTAGGCAATTTAAAGATAGCATTCTTGGCATGATTACTGCATCTTTGTATGATGGTCCTATTTACTTTGATATTTACCCTAATATCTGTCTTGCTCTTGATGATCCTAATATTGTTAAAGCTTTGACTTTAAATGTGTTAACTTCTGGTTATGATATGGAAGAAGGTAGTAAACCTTTTGCTCTTATTTACCGAATTTACTACAGACTTGTGGGTTCCCAGTTGAACCCTAAAGCCGCTCATATTAAAGATCCTTCTGGTAAAACCATGTTAATTCAATGTTCAACTTCTGATGCGAAAATTGAAGTTCCAATTTTGCTAGATATTTGTCTCCTGCTGCTTCTGATTTTGCTACTGTTGAACCTCCTATTTTTCAAAACCAGTTAAGAGTTTTAACTGCTCTTCCTAAAAGTTTTGAAATGGAAGGAGGGGGAACCATGAAAGGTCCATCATTATTAACACCATTTCTGATAAAGCAGACACTTCAAAAATTATTTACCATAGTGTCTACATTGTTAACATTATCACTGAAAGAGAATGGAGATCTTCCCCAAATGTTACAAGAATGATGCCCAATCACCTCATCCCTTATTCTTATCATGATTATATTACTGCATGGTTCAGATTTATGCTTCACCAGAATGATACCATGACTCATTCCTGGTTTGTTAATTTTGACGAAAAATTCACTGGTACTTTACCTTTCTGGTTTGCACGATGGTGGTCCCAGTTTGGCCTTATTATTGAACTCCTTCCTACACCCCTACTAGAGGCCTTCAAGCTATTTGAAAAGGGATTCAAGCCTAATCCTCATACTGTTAAGGCTAAATTCCCTGCTTTGCTCTACTTTGTTAACTATCACAAGGTTCCATGGATTCTCAAATGGCAATATGAAATCAATATTGACGAAAATGCTCTTGCTAGATATTGGTATGTCAAGTGGTGGGATAAGTTCCCTCATATTCAAAGAATTGTTGCCACAACCAACAGAGAATGTTCAAAATTTATTAACGAAAAATGTTCACCATCCAGCCAAATCCCTACTGAAGCATATTTACCATCCTGCTCATCCACAAAGAATATTAAACCAAGAAAGAAAAGCTCTCCCCTTGATGACCTAAGGAGAGATCCTGATGCTTTATTTGCTCTTCTCAAGTGTGCAGAAAACTTGGTTGCCAGCAGAACTACTGAAGAAGAAAAGTCAAGTGCTTCTTCTGAAGAATCTGTGGCCAATAATCCCTATTCACCACTGGGAATACCAAGAATACTTTGGGAAAAGTTCCCGTGTTTACGAAAGAAAGATTCACCCTTTTCCTGGTCTCCTAATTAATTATGAAGATGATGAGCTGGATGACGAAGACATGGATCCAGACTGGTCATCTCAAATTATTCAGATAATTAGAAACTCGAGATGAAACATTAGTAATGGTTCCAACAAAATGTTTTAATATTGTGTGAATAAGAGTGTTAACACCATCAGGGATTCCAGAATTCCTTTTTTCATCGAAAATAGGAAGTCCTTCATCATTCAGTTTAACAGCACGTTTAATAGATTCTCTGGAGTCTTCAGTGAGATACGAATCCCACCATCCACGAAAAGTCCCAGTAAAACCAGTAGTCAGAAGTTCAACAATCTCAGGATGATCAAGGTCATGGTTGTTCATATAAGTGATGGCAACCATAGACATGTGTCCCATTTTGTTAATAATTTCCTGTTCAGGAAAACCATCAATATTCCATTCATACAGTTTATCAGCAGAAACAGAGAATTGGGATTGGAAAATCCTTTCTTCAAACTGCATGTCAGGAGGAGTAGGCCTAGTATACTAGTTTTTTGTAAAAGACATGGGATTAGTTCCAACAAATCTTTTAATTTCTGGTAGACCATTATCAAAAACATTTTTAAAGTCAATAGAAGAGGATGATTCAGAATCTGTGTTTTCCAAAACAGGTTCTTTATCATTTTTTGAAATAACAGTAGCAACATTAGAAGTAGAAGTACCTTCAGATTTAACTTTTAAATCAGAAAGCATTTTGTCAACAATGTCAAGAGTTTTTGACTAAGAAGTTTTAAAAACAATTTTTTCTCTTTGACTGGGTAAATCAATCAAAGGTTTCTCAGCTTTTGTAGAAACAGTTTGTTTAACAATTTTCTCTTCAATACGGTCAAGCTGTTGACCAATAATATGCAAAGACTCATTTGTAAAATTGTTTTGTTCAATAATTCCATAAGCAGGAGTCTCAGCATCAGCAATTTTGAAAGGAGAAGCTTTCACTTCCGTCTTTTGACAGGTTATCATAACCGTCTCAAGAGGAGGATGGCTAGACCTTACAACAGTTTTGTCTTGTTTAACAAAATTTGATTTCTTAATTACGTTCAAATGATTTTGTTGAATAGGATCTTTTGAAACGTAATGATATTTAAGAAAATCATAAAACAGAATATTTTTCTTTGTCAACATCATCTTTTCTCTCCATTTTCGTTTAATACGATCTTTTTCAGATTGAGAGAAAGTATCCCTGTAATAGTGTCTTATCTCTCTGTTTTTGGGAGAAAGACTTTCTTTAGCCAAGTAAACAAGATCCATTTCAAAACTTTTAGGAAGAGCAGTTAAATCTCTTAATTGGTTTTGAAAAATAGGAGGTTCAATAGTAACAAAATCAGAAGCAGCAGGAGATACAGATTTTGTATCTTCTTCTTCTTCCGCAGGTTTTTCATTTTTTGTTGAATAAAAAGGGGTGCTAATTTGGGAGTTATCATTTGAAACACCCTTTAGCTTCAAATCAGGTTTAACAAAACTTTTTTGTAAATATTTATCAATAGGTTTCTTATCAAGAAAACTCATTTTAACAGTTCCATAAAGATATTGTTGAATATTTGTGAAATCAGTTTCATGGTAAATAGGAGCAAAAGGCTTACTACCTTCTTGAACAGCTTGATCATTTTCATTGACAATATCAGGAGGACACGCAGTCCTGGAGCTAACGGAAGAGTTGGATCTCCACATCTTATCCATGCACTCCTAATTTTAACACTCAATTATCATGTTTTCTCTCATAACCGTTGCATTTCGTAACACATACCCTAAACAACCGTATACCCTCACTCATGCCCTCAACGCCTGTCCGTCGGCTAACGTGGGCCTTACTGAATCTCGGCTCTCGGAATTCACTTTACTCTTAGGGTGGCACCAACGATCACAAGATAGAACACAACAACGAAGCACCAAAGGTTCGGAACAACATAAACAAGGGAGCGAGGACACAACACAACTACCAGCGGCCAAGGAAGGAATGATCAGAGCCATTCCTTCCTTGGCCGCTGGTAGTTATGTTGTGTCCTTGCTCCCTTGTTTATGTTGTTCCGAACCTTTGGTGCTTCGTTGTTGTGTTCTATCTTGTGATCGTTGGCAAATTTGAATTTCACTTTTTGACCAAAAGGGTCAGTAGTAATACCATCATGTTCAACAAGAAAAAGATACAAAGCATTAATAAATGGAAGACCAAGAATTACTTTGTCATGCATATTTTTGACAAGAACAGAAGGAATCCTGAAGCAAACATTAGCATGGCAAACATGAGCATGGTTTAATTCGTACTTGATTCTCATTTGAGAACCATTAGCAGAAGCAAGTCTTTCAGTAGACTTTTCAAAGTATTTGGAAGGGACAAGTCCTTCCTGAATGCAATTCAGATCAGCACCAGAGTCAATCATGGCAACAACATCAAAGTGGTAATCATGGGCAACAACAATTTTTACCTTAGTAAACCATTTAGGAGGAAGCATTTTGTTAATAAGATTAACATGGCAATCAACAGTTTTAGCAACATCATTCTTTTCGGCCACAACAGTTTGTTTGAGTTTATTTCTCAAATCAGAAATTTCACGGTGAACAGTATTAATTTCGCACTGGAGATCATTAACAGTCAATTTTTTGGGTTTTGAAAAATCTTTTTGTTGTTCTTTGTTATGTGAAAGAACATTGCAACAAAAACCATTTGGATTCAAAACTGATTTGTCAATAGTTGGTAAATTATTGAAAACAATTTTTGAGTCAACAATGTCAAGAGTTTTTGACTGAGAAATTTGAAAAACAATTTGTTCTCTTTGACTGGGCAAGTCAATCAAAGGTTTCTCAGCTGCTCTTGTAGAAACAGTTTGTTCAATAATACCAGAAGCAGGAGTCTCAGCATCAGCATTTTTGAAAGGAGAAGCTTTCACTTCCGTCTTTTGACAGGTTATCAATACTATCTCAAGAGGAGGATGGCTAGACCTTACAACAGATTTATCTTGTTTAACAAAGTTTGATTTCTTAATTACGTTCAAATGATTTTGTTGAATAGGATCTTTTGAAACGTAATGATTTTTAAGAAAATCATAAAACAGAATATTTTTCTTTAACAACACCATTTTTTCTCTCCATTATATATATATATATATATATATATATATAAATAAAATAAAATAAAACATTGCTTTGAGGTGAATATTGGCAATTAATAGTTCATGGAGTGTTAATAACAGTTCAATATCAAAAATACTTTCAGGTCGATTAGGGATTTTGTTTTTGTGATAGGTAAAATCCATAAATCCATATGATGATGCCAAAATCGTCAGTTGAATCACTCATCCAATCCAAAGTATTAGACAATCTCGTAGGACCTGCAAGATAAAGGAGAGATATATCGAAGAAACCACCGGGTTGTGCCCGGTGGGGGAGCCTCCGATGCTTAAGTTAGTATCCACTCATATTTTTCTTATTTAGATAGTGTTTTGTAGTAGTTTTGACGTACCCCAGCTAATAAGATAGATTGTCCTTTTTATAGGTGACTTAGGTAGTTGTTGTACATAAATTAGGGTGATTATTACCTTGATTGTAACGTTCTTTGTCTTGATGAGAGTTGATGACCTTTGATGGTCGTTATTGAATGTGTTGAGCGATTATCTTTGATGGCCTACTAATGATGCAAGGTCGTCCATATTAATGGACGATCTTAATGATTTTTTTGGACTCATTAGTTGTCCCCTATTTCCAAGTCTGATTTTGCTTTATGCTGGTCAGGCTTAGGGAATATTCTTGACTTATTTAGATTTAGGCTTCTTTATCTTAAATTATTTCTTTCTTCAGGAATGTTAGTATTTCTGTGATGACTTCTTAGTATCTGCTTTTTGAAGGTCTTTTTGGATGTTCGAGGGATCATAGCTTGATCTTGAAAGTGAGTTAATTTCTTTGGACGATCATTTTTTATCATTGCTAAAGAGCAAGCTAATTTCTTTGGACGATCATTTTTTATCACTACTGAAAGGCGAGGTGATTTCTTTGGACGACCATTTTGATCACTTCGATGCTTCTTCTTTTATTCATTTTCTGGTTGTCACATTTGATATTCTTGATTTGCATGTGACTTGTGTTTGTGTGAGAATCCTTGTCTGCTTACACTCGTCTAACGGTATTTAGTCACTTAGCCACTTTTGGGTGACTTACATCCAGTTACGAGGCTTCGTCACTTAGATTTCGTTAGCGATTTACATTGGTTTAACGAAATCTTTTCCTTTTTTCTTTTTTGGTGACATACATCTATTTAAGGAATCTTGTCACTTAGGCTTTGTTAGTGATTTACATCCGTTTGTCACTTAGGCTTTGTTAGTGATTTACATCCGTCTTGGCGAAATCTTATCATTTAGTCATTTTTTGGTGACCTACATCCATTTAAGGAATCTTGTCACTTAAGCTTCTTCAGTGATTTACATCCGTTTGTCACTTAGGCTTCGTCAATGATTTACATCCGTCTTGGTAGAATCTTATCACTTATTCATTTTTTGGTGACCTACATCCATTTAAGGAATCTTGTCACTTAGGCTTTGTCAGTGATTTACATCCGTCTTGGCAGAATCTTATCACTTAGCCATTTTTTGGTGACCTACATCCATTTAAGGAATCTTGTCACTTAGGCTTCGTCAGTGATTTACATCCGTCTTGGCGGAATCTTATCACTTAGCCATTTTTTGGTGACTTACATCCATTTTAGGAATCTTGTCACTTAGGCTTCGTCAGTGATTTACATCCGTCTTGGCGGAATCTTATCATTTAGTCATTTTTTGGTGACTTACATCTATTTAAGGAATCTTGTCACTTAGACTTCGTCAGTGATTTACATCCGTCTTGGCAGAATCTTATCATTTAGTCATTTTTTGGTGATATTCTTGATTTGCATGTGACTTGTGTTTGTGTGAGAATCCTTGTCTGCTTACACTCGTCTAACGGTATTTAGTCACTTAGCCACTTTTGGGTGACTTACATCCAGTTACGAGGCTTCGTCACTTAGATTTCGTTAGCGATTTACATTGGTTTAACGAAATCTTGTCCTTTTTTCTTTTTTGGTGACATACATCCATTTAAGGAATTTTGTCACTTAGGCTTTGTTAGTGATTTACATCCGTTTGTCACTTAGGCTTTGTTAGTGATTTACATCCGTCTTGGCGGAATCTTATCATTTAGTCATTTTTTGGTGACCTACATCCATTTAAGGAATCTTGTCACTTAGGCTTCTTCAGTGATTTACATCCGTTTGTCACTTAGGCTTCGTCAATGATTTACATCCGTCTTGGTAGAATCTTATCACTTATTCATTTTTTGGTGACCTACATCCATTTAAGGAATCTTGTCACTTAGGCTTTGTCAGTGATTTACATCCGTCTTGGCAGAATCTTATCACTTAGCCATTTTTTGGTGACCTACATCCATTTAAGGAATCTTGTCACTTAGGCTTCGTCAGTGATTTACATCCGTCTTGGCGGAATCTTATCACTTAGCCATTTTTTGGTGACTTACATCCATTTTAGGAATCTTGTCACTTAGGCTTCGTCAGTGATTTACATCCGTCTTGGCGGAATCTTATCATTTAGTCATTTTTTGGTGACTTACATCCATTTAAGGAATCTTGTCACTTAGACTTCGTCAGTGATTTACATCCGTCTTGGCAGAATCTTATCACTTAGTCATTTTTTGGTGATTTACATCCATTTAAGGAATCTTGTCACTTAGGCTTCATTAGTGATTTACATCCGTCTTGGCGGAATCTTATCACTTAGCCATTTTTTGGTGACTTACATCTATTTAAGAAATCTTGTCACTTGTTGCTGGAAAGATTCCTTGATGATATGTCGTTTTGGACCTTCTTGAGGCCACGTTGATATCTGCATTAAGTAGCACATGCACTTACCAAGACTTGGTTAAACAAGAATTTTAGAACAATTCATAAATAAATAGTAAGTTACCAATGGCCTAGGTGGACCTTTTTCTTATTTCCTTGTAATCCTAGAGTTTTACCTCTTTTGTGATCTGTCTTAAATGACGACATTATTTTGTTACATACTTTGATCTTTTCATTGCTGGGGTCTTCTTGATAAGCTCTTCTCTTTTTAAGATGATGAGCTCTTCTCTTTTCAAGATTTTTAAGCTCAACATGATATTTCATGTCTAAGGCTAGATCTCTTTTGCTTTTTTTTTTTTTTTTTTTTTTTTTTACAAAGTGCATTCTATACGAATCATAGAGAAGTATAAAGATAGAAGCTATTTCACTATATGCTTCTTTTAGCTGGTCTTTGTTAGGCGTTTACACCGTGTATAATCTTTAAAACAATTTAAAAATATTTTGATGAATTGACGGAGATAGCAAAAATTTATTAAGACTCATGAACACGATCATCTAGCATTTTAAGTTTATGAGACTTGATAGAACTTCTCAGATTCTTGACGATGAAACATATGCTACTAATAATATAGTCATATTAATTGTGTTGATTGTAATAATTTTATAGCAATATTTTCAACATGTTCCACATACACATTTGTAATAATCATGCAAGCTTGATATTTATTTAGTTTCAATAAAATAATCTCATGGATAAAAAAGAAAGAAAGAAATGAGTTACCTCAATAGAAGACCTTAAATCTCGATACTAGTTTGTAAATATCTCGATCTTTTCATTGTTGTAGTCTTCTTGACAACTCCTCGTCTTTGAATTCTTACTTATACAGCTCTTCTTTGTTAGATTTGTACAACTCCATAATTTACAGGAGTTAAACTCGACATTTGCGATGTAGATGGAATTTTCACAACTTCTATTTTCTTCTTGAGGGTTTTTCTTTGTCAAATTATGACATTCCCTTTGGAATTTCTTTTTATGTATGAAGCGCATGCTCTATAGGTAGCTCAACCGTTTCCACTTTTTTCTTTGTTTTGGCGATAGTAGAATAGCAAAAGAAATGGACGAACTTAAGATCATTTGATCGACTAGAGATCAAAAGTTTAAAATAGGCTACACTAGTTAGAGCAGATATTACTAGTCAAGTTTTTTAACTTTAGCAATAAATTGTCTAGCCTTTTGTGTCAATTGTGCATGTTTGTACTAATCTTGTAATTTAGTAATTTGCTTTTCCAACAATCATTTTCATAACTAGTACCTTATTCTTGTGCAACTAAATAACACTTGGCAAAGTGTTTTAAAGAGTTTTGGAATTCGGTGTAAACAAATAAGAGAATAAATTATTGTATATATTCCAGCCCATATGACATGCATGTGCACACTAGTTGCCAAGTTTTGTAGCAATAAAGCAAGCAGAATTAGCCTACCATCTCATTTGCTTTCTTTTTATGAAATATGTTCCCTTCATCAGCTGACTATGAAATCTGTCAACAACTTTTTAACCACATAGTCACATAGTACACAATTGTTCAATTGTTGGCCCTTAACATAGAAATTATCTAGACAATAGCAACTACGGTGGGGAAATAGCTTACCCATAAATAAAGTTGCTAAAAGGAGGGCGTAATATCTTTTCCTTATATTGTGGCTTGAATACTTTTAGAATTTGCTCTATTCAAAGTAAAGCAAGTAATGTTATAATATAAATAAGAGGAAATTCAGGTATAGGAATCTAACCTGCTAGGAAAACATTTGCAATATTCTCAACAATTATTGCAGGTCCACGTCCAAGAACTTTTTTCTGTTGGATGATTTATTTCATGTCGAGCTTTTTGTTGATCCATTTTTTTTTTTTTTTGGAGCTTTACTAGCTTCACTTTGTTCCAAAAAATACTAACAAATAAATAATTTCAATTGTTCTCAAATGATAAGCTTAATATAGAGTACATGTCATTCAGGTCAAAATATATATTTGGCCAACTACTTTAAGTTGCATTCACATGGTCCTTAACTAATTTCCGTCTAATGGAATCACGTGGAAACAATTTGACACTACTTAGTACTTAGAGACAGTAAACTCTGCTTGTATATCACATATGTAAGTAAGCATTTACTCTGGTGATGTCATAAGTGCGAGCATAAAATAAAAACATCGTACCTATATAGCCGCTTCTATTGAATCATACATGTGGATTGTGACATCGTAAAAGGCCCATATTTTTCCCTTTGAATGCTCGAAGGCATGGTCGTGTATAGATCGAACCATTTAAATTCTCCATTCTCAAAGTCAGAGCGACATATATTGATACATGGAAAAGTTTGAATAGTAAATTTTGTTCGTTCTATTGTGGAACATTTTAAGGTAAAAAAATTTCATAATATCTTGAAAATGATTTTTGCTTAACTATTACAGTTTTTCAATAAGGACTGAAGTTTATAATTCTTTGGGCCTTTCAACCCTAGTCCCACCTTGCATTCACTTTGAAAATTAAGGAAAGGCCAAGTAAGCCGCATTTTATTTCTTAAGCTTTCTTTTAAATCTTTTTGGATTTTTTTTTTTAGTAACGTGTCATTTTTCAGTTGATGAACTAATAACTCATTCATAACTGTAGAGAGTATACTTTTTCTATTTCTATACTTTCATCTTTTATTGTTGTTATCAATAAATACAAATATAAATTTGGGGGATGGCCCTATGACACAGCTTTGCTACCCGTGAATATCAAGTTATCAACCAAGGTATTATTCTTATGTTGTATATTCCTTCTTTAGCATAGCATTAATTTGACACATAAAAGGGCACAAACGGAGTGTTTTAGTTATAGTAGAAAATGTAATAAAACCCTTTAATGGCCATAATTAGGATATTAAGGCCACAATATATGACTTATATTTGGCTTTAATGACAAAGATTTCAAAGAGATCATCCTAGCTTCTTAGCCATTGACCTTCTTTGAAGTGTGTAGGCTATAGCAATTAAGGTATTTTTTCCTATTTTAATGCCTATATTTAAGATCATAATTTTGGTAAAAAAAAGTTTCAACTTCATTTTTCTTAAATGCCGAAAGTTATGATACATTATCTTGTGCAATAATATTTGACTTCCTTATTTCCGATCTTATCAAAATGCATTAGGAAAGAAAAGGTCCTACTATGTTGCGTAAATAGTAGATATTGAAACATGACAAGAGGGTGTAATGGACATACCTACTATGCTTTGTTGCTTCTTTCACTGTTGAGTAATAATTTCTTTGCAGCCCACATACTTTCTACTAAGTGTAAATTACACAACTTTATCGGTGGTTTGTTGTTGAACCAGTCTTCCTTGTGGAAATAAAAGTCCACGAAGCATCAACCATAGGAGGCAATATGTGTTTTGGATCTTTCCAAGAGCTTTTGTTGATTGACCTCAAATGATGAATTTAATGTGAATACCATCTGAATGATTACACTCAATGGATGGATTAGTTGGCTAGCCTATGGAATGCATCCATTTAACACCCACTTATAAGAAGGTTTTTTTTTTTTTACACGTGTCCTTCACTTTAGCGTCCATTACTCCAAATTGAAAAAGAGTAACCCTTTGTTGCAGGAAGAGCTTAATGGCTAATTTTCCCACAGACAGCGCCAAACTGATGATGCCAAAATCGTCAGTTGAATCACTCATCCAATCCGAAGTATTAGACGATCTCGTAGGACCTGCAAGATAAAGGAGAGATATATCGAAGAAACCACCGGGTTGTGCCCGGTGGGGGAGCCTCCGATGCTTAAGTTAGTATCCACTCATATTTTTCTTATTTAGATAGTGTTTTGTAGTAGTTTTGACGTACCCCAGCTAATAAGATAGATTGTCCTTTTTATAGGTGACTTAGGTAGTTGTTGTACATAAATTAGGGTGATTATTACCTTGATTGTAATGTTCTTTGTCTTGATGAGAGTTGATGACCTTTGATGGTCGTTATTGAATGTGTTGAGCAGTTATCTTTGATGGCCTACTAATGATGCAAGGTCGTCCATATTAATAGACATTAGATCATTTAAATGTACTTTAATGTGATTATTACATCAATATGAACTTGCTACTTTCCCACATTATCCGGCTTAATGAATCTATTAAAATCATTGTTAATATGGAGTAATGGCAATATGCCGTTTTACAAAGTAATGGCACACCGCCTCACCGCCTCACATTGACATGGTGGACAGTCAACAACAAGGGCTAATAAAGTTGGACATTGGTCTATGATCATAAAATGCACCCAAAAAAATTAAGAAAAATCTTATAGGATCACAAAATGATGTTATAATATTAGACTGTGATCCCTGGAATATGTTGTTTTATAAAATAAAGGCTTTACATGTTCACACACACACACACACACACACACATATATATATATATATATATATATATAATTTGGTATCCGAGTTTACAATAGATGCATGCCTATAGGACAAACTGTTTCAAAATGATATAAAAAGTTACTAAAGATGCTAATAGAACACAAAATGTTTCCATACCCACAAACAGTACTAAACATTTTATCCCAAAAAAATATATCGAATAAAAATTCCAAGTTGTTCCTAACATCCACAAACGCCACTGAAAGCTGATCCAAACTCTCCATTGCTTAACTTGAAGATCCACTGGTCACTGTTGCACTTGTTTGAGCAAAAACCTACAAAGAGCGTTTAAATAATTATCTTTGCAATCGTTGAAAGCTAGGTGGACAATAAACGTAGAATTTGTTTGCATACATGTTCATCTCTTCTGATAATGGCTGATCTACCCCTATGTGTCCCACGAGTAGAACTGGACTTAAGCCGGTAAAGTACATGAAGTCTACTATTTTCTCTTTTAGTAAGTTTTCTATTCTTGAATCTATATAATATGACCACAGCTCTGAGAATGTCACTTATAAAGTTATAATTGCCTATTTTAAAAGTAAAGAAATTAAAAACCATGCACCCATCTCATACAAAACCTGCACCAACCTTTCTAAAGTTCCAATAAGAATGCCCGTTAGTATTAAGTTTAACAAAGTGTGATTAAGGAATAGCATTAGTAAAATTAGGGAATTGAGTATAAATAGTGTGAAAACCCATTTTTATTTCTTTAATTCCACAAATAGCTAATCATCTGAATGAAACCACATACCAAACTAGTTCTCTTCAACATGTCAATCCAACTAGGCAATATTGTAGGCATTGTAGATTTGAATGTTGTAAGAAAATAGCTCGAGTTTAATGCACTCCTTTAACAGATGTACATTTTCTACATACACAGTACAACCACAAAAAAAGCAAGTATTATCTTTTGCCAAATGATAACTACTCTCCTACATACATTTTGGTATTTGAAAATCCAAAAACTTTCCAATTATATTATATCTACGTTTGAAAAGCCATTAGTAATTTGTATTCATAACCCAAACTTTTTTGAGTTTATATTAGGATACTTCATTTAGTTAAAGTAGCAAATCGCTGAATTTTTTTGTACTTTAATTTAACTATCCAAATTGAATAAGCGCAATATTTTAAAAACATCTTATTCAACTTATTCCACTCCACACGTAGTTAAAATGTCAAAACAAGGTATTATACTTTTCAAAATTAACATTCATGAACATAGCCTATATTGTCTAAACAATGCAATTATTTTTTCCATACTTCCTGAAAATGCAAGAGTCATGTAACATAAAAATGTAGCAAAGTTCTACATAGAAAGAGCTTACCCCATTCATTAGTATTTTCCCTCAATGCCCCATTAAATCAATGACTATAACACTGATATTTTCAGTACTTCCTCGTCCTAGCGCAAGGCGACAAAGTATTGTTGCTGCAAAAGCACTCTTTGATGGGAACAAGACCTTGGTGTCATCACCACTCATGGCATGGCTAGAAGAGCGGCTTCTTAGAGCTGTAGCTGGACCTTCTTCTTTTAGACACGTTCTTGCTACTTGACATGCCAAGTCATTGGATATAGCGTCCTAAATGCCATCAGTTGCAATAATCAAGCACTCATCTTCTGGATCTCTTTTTGTGATGGAAGTACTAGGTTTTGATGTTATGATTGTTTTTAGAAACAAGTCCCCTGTTTTAGAAGTAAAATTGATGTTTTAGACACTAAGATCACAAAATTATTAAGATTGACCCCATCACATGTCCAATGCATGTCATTATCATGCCTAACCATGTTGAAGAGAGAAATAAAAAAATAAAACTTTTCTTTTGTGTGTGTGTGTGACGTATAGAAAACATGCCTAAGGTAAGTTAGATATACACTACAAAAACCGGCCCCTTTAGGCCTCATTTTTTTGGGCCGCGTTTGCAAAAACGCGGCCCAAAACGGACTGAAGCCGCGTTTTTGCAAACGTGGCTTAAGTCCTTAAATGGGCTGCGTTTTCGTAAATGCGGCCCAATTATTTGGTCTGAGGCCGCGTTTTTACACGCGGCCTAAAGGGTTTTCTGAAGCCGCGTTAATAAAACGCGGCTTCAGTTGGACATGGGGCCGCGTTTTTTAAAACGCGGCCCCAATTTTCCCTAAAGCCGCGTGTCTAACACGCGGCTTTAGGTTTTGTATATAATCAATTTAGACCGGGTTCAGCAAAAACCCTAGCCTCACATTATTTGCAAAAACGCCTCCAGCACTACAAAGCTCCCACACATATCCGATCAAGATCGCGGCTTGGTACCCATTGATTCGAGATCGCCGCTTGGATCTCCGATCGAAGATCGCGGCTTGGATCTCCGATCCGAGATCGCGGCTTGGATCTCCGATCCGAGATCGCCGCTTGGATCTCCGATCCGAGATCGCGGCCTGGATCTCCGATCCGAGATCGCCGCTTGGATCTCCGATCCGAGATCGCGGCCTGGATCTCCGATCCGAGATCGCCGCTTGGATCTCCGATCCGAGATCGCGGCTTGGATCTCCGATCCGAGATCGCGGCTCGGAGATGGAGTCCGATCCGATCGGAGATCCAAGCCTCGATCTCCGATCTCCGATCCGAGATCGAGGCTCGGAGATCGGACCCTTGGAGCTCCGATCGACGTCCTTGTTGGTGCTGGTTAGGACTTCGACAGCCGGTTCGGACAGTGAGATTTTGAGATCGGAGAGTGCTGGGTTAGGATTTTGTTCTTGTTCCGATTTGTATTTTTTTATGTTCTTGTTCCGATTTGTATTTGTTCTTGTTCTTGTTCCGATTTGTATTTGTTCTTGTTCTTGTTCTTGTTCCGATTAGTTACTATAGGAAAAAAATTTAGCCTTTACATTATTTTGTATTAGTTATATTATTGTTGGATTTAGTTGTTTAGGATTTTCAGTGTTTCAATTTTGAATCATGTGCTGCTGTTTGTGTTCAAATTTTTTGCTGGGTCGTCTGTGTTCAAATAATTGGTGTGTTTGTGTTCAAATTTTTTGCTGGGTTTGTGTTTGTTTAAATATGTAATGTGTTTGTGTTCAAATTGATTGCTGTGTTTTAATTTGCTCTGTTTTAATTTTCTTGTTCTTGTTCATGTTTAAATTTGCTGTGTTTAAATTTTTTGCTGGGTTATGTGTTTGTTTGTTTCAAATTTATTTCAAATTTTTTTTAAATTTACTGTGTTATTAGTTTTTTTTTCAGAAAAAAAAATTAGAATTATTTTTCAAAAAAAATAACTCTGAAAAAGCAATAAATATTTTATATTTATTGCTTTTTCAGAATTATTTTTTTTTTGAATATTTTTGGCAGTGGCCGCGTTTTAAACGTGGCCTAAGGCAGAATGGTCTTAGGCCACGTTTAGAACGCGGCCATTGACCTTAGTCTTAGGCCGCGTTTTTAAAAGTGCGGCCATAGACCCCGGATGCCTATAGTCGCGGGGTTTAGGCCACATTTAAAAACGCGGCCTAAAAAAGCGCGGCCATAGCCTATAGCCGCGTTTTTAGGACCTTAGGCCGCGTTTTTCAAACGCGGCCTAAAGTCTTTTTTTTTTGTAGTGATAGGTGTGTATTGGACACTAAGTAAGGAATTTGTCAACAGTTTCCAACTTAAAATAGAGAAATACTACATTATAATGCTTTGACAAAATTTGTTCTGAATGAGTCCTGAATGATGAAAGCAATACAAATTAAACAGAGTGAAGTACCACAAAATATAAAGGATGTCATATTGGTATAGGTTATCAGATGAATTATTGGAAATAGCCAAAAATATCTTAATTATGAGTTGGTAATTGAGAAATTTATCTGACACTAGATAAACATCAAGCACAAAAACTTAATACTCAATAATATGTGCAATATTCTTATTTAAATATTTAAATAATATAGAAAATAAGGAAGACTATAAATGGAGTTAATTTCCCAAAAGCGTATATATGATACTTTATATCAGTGAAAAATATCATGAAACTACTGAGAGGGATTAAAATGCTATTGGCACTCCCTAAGAACATGCAATTCAAATAGTTTTTGTCAAGGGTTAGTTTATTTAATAAGTCTTGAAGGAAATTATACAAGTTTAATTAAAACAATTTCATGAAGTAATAAAGTTACAAAAAAATCACCATCTTACGTGACCGCCTAACGTTGAAATCTTAGATTTTTTTTATCTAAGAAAAAAGAAGAAGATAGAATTTAGAAAGGAAGATATTAAGGATTAAAGATTGTACTTGTTCATGAATGAGAAGATTATTCATTTAATGAGCTAAAGTGCTAAACTCATATTTGAAGAGAACATACAAACCTTAATTAAACACTTTAGATACAAGGATCGATGTAAGAGATTTTGATACTTGTACAAGTAAGTGATTCTTGTAGTGCCAATGTGTAATAACTTTTATCTACTAATTAAGCAAGAGATTATGACATCAAACCTGATATTTCAAAGGTATAAAGGCTATGCTTTTCCATCATGGTGAAGTTACTACCAAGTAATATTTAAGATCTTTGATCTTTGAATTAAGGTTAAAGTTGCCTATGCTTTCTTACTTAAAAGATAATAGGAACTTTCTCAAAAAAAAAAAAAAAAAAAGATAATAGGAAAAATAAATGGACTATTCTTAATTAGGACGTTTATTTCATGAAAAGAATTTTAGTAGGGATTTTTAATTAAGTTAAATTTGTAAATTTGTCTTTTTGATGAAGTTAAATCTATAAATTATTCATATATCTATTCTCAAATTGCATTAACCATTTCATGAAAGATTACATAGGATGAATGTAATTAAGTTCATGATTTATTGTAAATTATATTCATATAGTTAATGTGAATTGCCTTAATAGGTTAGTAGTCTCATTCTGGGAGACTACTAAAATGGTTAAGATAATTTCTTCCCTTTTACTAAAGCTCATGACTCTTGAAAAAATTACTATTAATATTGTCTTTATAGTGATAATTAGTGTTGATGAAAGAATTATGTAGGGTGACGACATGTGGCATATATGCTAAATTTATTTTGGCCATATATTAGCAATGAAATAGAAGGTCATTGGAAATTGACCCCAGGTTCTCGGTAAGATGAGTGGACTTTCCCCTCCCCTTACCATAGCATAGTCTGTCTCTTCCCGTGTGAAGAAGGTATGTCCCCTATAGTAACCTGGTTTACTATTAGGGCATTAGTTTTGACTTGCATAGGTTTCAAGGTGAAGGCAACATGGATGACCTTGCTCGAAATTGGAAGAAGTTGTCCCTGTCTGACAAGGAAGGGCAAAAAGTGGATCTATCTAGGGCCAAAAGGATGGGAAAACATGTCATAGCAGCGAAGTTCCTCACTTAACGTGCTGTCAATATAGAGGCGGTTACGCATACCTTCTGCCCTATTTGGAGAACTCGAAGGAATTTCGACGTGAGTCATGCTGGGAATAATGTGGTACTTTTTTATTTTGAGCTTGAAGTAGATGCAGAAAAAGTACTTCTTAGGGAACCGTGGTCCTTTGATAGGCACTTGGTTGTTATGGAGAGATATGATGGTTCTTCCCCAGTGAATACTTTAAAGTTTGGAATAACCAACTTTTGGGTCTAATTGCATAACTTGCCATACTCCTTTATGACCACAGAGGCAACGACTAGTATTGGGGTGACCCTAGGAGCAATGTCGATATCGAGGGATAAGACAGAGATGAGAGGGGGTAGTTTTATGCAGGTTAGGGTCGCGGTGGACATAACCAAGCCAGTTTGCAAAGGTAGAATTGTCACATGGGATCAGAACTCGGAAGGTTGGGTACCATTCAAATATGAATGCCTACCTAATATTTGCTACTAGTGTGGCCAAATTGCTTACAATGATAAGGATTGTGCATTGTGGCTTCAAAGCAAAGGAACGTTAGCGGCGACAGACCAGCAGTTCTGAAGTTGGATAAGGGCATCTCAATACAATCCATCAAAGAAAACAATAATGGAAGGGTTTTGAGTAGTCTGACGCCAGGACTGATGCAAGGGTGACGTGCATAACCATGTCCATCAGTCACACTGTTGAGGATAGGTCACGAACAGATGCCGCGATGGGGAACATGAGGTTCTCTGCAAGTCCAAAGGTTGAGCAGGTTAGTGATGAGGTGGCGTTGACCACTAGAAACTTGGTTACCAATCCAACTGCCTCGGATTTTGAGGAGATTATTTGGAACATAGATGAGTCCATCAATGCAGTTTCTGGGTTTTCAAATTTAAAATTGGATCTACCTAATCGGGTTGAGATATTTAATGAAAGCACGTCACTTTTAAATACTCTGGAGATGTTAGGGAATGATTTAAAGCAGATGATTCAAATGCTGAAGGAGGGAGTTTCAAATTTAAAGGGTTCAGAGATATCCAAGGAGGAATATTCGGCTGGTAACTTTCAGATAGGTTGGACATATAATCATCACGAGAAGAAAGGAGGGAAAGGGGGCACTAATAAAGGAAGTGATAGGTTACGTGCAAATAAGAAGCAGTCGTGGACTTTCTCAAGGGCAAGGGATGAAACAAAAAAACAAAAGGCGCCAAACAAAGGTACATGGACTGGAGCTTTGCCAAGGATCAGTTCTTCACCCAGTTTGGATATTTCTATAGTGGACATTGGCCCAAAAAGGAAGCATGATAAGGAGCAAAACGGTGAGGTACAGGATGAAGGGGTTGAGAAGAAGGTTAAGTTGGATGAGGAGTCAAAGAAACTTAGCACTCTCATGGCAAAACATTTAGGATCGGCGGAGGTTGCAAAATAACCTCGTCAGGCATAGTGAGTCTTCTAAGTTGGAACTGATAAGAGCTTGGGAACCTTTAGATAGTTAATGCCTTGAAAAAGGTAATCAAACAAGAAGAACCCACAATTGTTTTCCTTATGGAAACGAAGTCAAATTTGGAAAGGATGATCAAAGTTCAGGACTGGTGTAAATTCAAGAATGGATTAATTGTTTTGAGTAGAGGGAAAAGTGGGGGTTTAGTTATGTTTTGGAAGGAAGGAATAAAGCTGGATATCCAAACGTATTCCAACTCACACATGGATGCTCTGGTAGATGGAGGAGACGAAGTGTGGTGGTGGCACTTAGCTGGATCTTATGGGGAGTTAGATACAACAAAAATACCAAAATCATGGGCAAATCTTAAACACTTAACGGGTACTGCGAACATTCCTTGGGTAACAATTGCGGATTTTATGAGATCACGTGCCCATCAGAGAAGGAAGGTGAGACCAGTAGACCAAGGCAACAAATGAAGAGTTTTGTGGACACGATAAACTGGTGTAGGTTAAGGGAGGTCAGCTATTCAAGGCTCAAGTTCACATGGCTGTATCGGAGGGCGAATGACGTTCAAATAAGAGAAAGATTAGATAGAGCATTAGCAACCATGGATTGGCTGAATCTATTCCCAATGGCGAAAATCTTTCACCTCACATCTTTGGCTTCGGATCATTCACCATTATCTCTTCGACTTATGAGAAATCCAAGGCAAAGGAAAATGAGCAAGGTGTTTCATTTTGAATCAATGTGGTTAAGGGATGCTTGGTGCGAGGAGATAGTCCAAGAAGCTTAGGGTGAGGGCCTTTCCTCAAGTCCGGAGTTTGTACTCAATAGCTACATGGAAAGATGTCGTGCCCGTCTAGATGCATAGAACAAATTGGAGCCGGCCATGTGGGCAGAACAATTAATGAATTGCAAAAAAACCTAGAATGGCTTGAGCGGCAACCTGCTTCCCAGGAAAATATTTTGTGCCATAAGAATACGAGGATCGAGCTAAACTGCTAATTAGAGAAGGAGGATGCAATATGGCTTCATCGTTCTCGTATAAACTGGCTCCAATCTGGTGATAGGAACACAAGATTTTTCCGTGAGAAAACTTCAGCACAATACTAGAAAAACTTCATTGAAGGTTTAATGGACACGGATTGTGATTGGCAAGAAGAGGAAAGTCGAGTGGAAGACATTGCAGTGGAGTATTTTGAGAACTTGTTTACGTTTAGCAACCCTACAGACTTCTCAGAAAGAGTACAAACAATCTAACAAAAGGTAACTCCAGACATGAACCAGAATCTCACAAAGGTCTTCAATGAAAATGAAGTGAAGTTGGCACTTAAGCAAATGTATTTGCTGAAAGCCCCTGGTCCGGATGGGATACCAACTCTCTTTTTTCAGCATTTTTGGCCAACGAGGGGGAATGAGGTAACAAAGACAATCCTTGATTTTTTAAAATCATGTATTTCTCCTCCAAATTTTAACCAAACCCACATAGTATTTATTCCTAAGTGTAAAGAGCCTAAAAGAATTATTGATTATAGACCTATTAGTCTTTGCAATGTGATGTACAAAATAGCATCTAAAGCTATTGCATACAGGTTAAAAAAGATTTTACCCTTTATTATCAGTGATACCCAAAGTGCTTTTGTGCATGAAAGGTTTATTACTGATAATGTCCTTGTAGCTTTTGAGGCAATGCACCACATAAGCCAGAAAAAACAGGGGAGGATTGGTGAAATGGCTTTGAAACTGGATATGAGCAAGGCATATGATAGGGTGGAATGGGTGTGTTTGGAGAAAATAATGGAAAAGCTAGGCTTTGATGAAAAACGGAGGACTTTGGTGATAAATTGTGTTACCTCAGTTTCGTATTTGATAAAGATAAACGGCAAATCAAGTGGCCATATTGTTCCTACCAGGGGTATTCGGCAGAGAGATCCACTATCTTCATATCTTTTTCTTATATGTGCAAAAGGATTATCTGCTCTGGTTAGAAAGGCAATAGATGAAGGTCAATTGGGAGGTATAGCTATCCGTCGTGGAGGTCCTAAACTGTCTCACCTATTTTTTTGCAAATGATAGTTTGATTTTTTGCAGGTCATCTCTAGAAAAGTGTGATTCTCTCCAAAGGGTGTTACAGGTTTATGAGAATGCCTCAAGCCAAGAATTGAACCGAGCAAAAACTTCTTTATTTTTTAGCAGCAACACGCAGAAGGAGATACAAGAGGAAATAAAGAACAAGTTTGGTGTTCAGGTGATTAAGCCGCATGAGAAGTATCTTGGCTTGCCGTCTTTAGTGGAGTGGAACAAAAGGAGTACTTTCAACGGTATAAAAGAAAAATTGGGGAAGAAGCTGGCGGGATGGAAGGAGAAGCTATTATCCAAAGCAGGGAAGGAGGTTTTAATTAAAGCAGTTGCCCAAGCTATCCCAACATACACAATAAGTTGTTTTAAGTTGCTTGATTCTCTGTGTGATGATCTAACAAGCATGATTTGCAATTTTTGGTGGGGTCAAAAGCAAAAGGAGAAAAAGATGGCGTGACTAAGTTGGGAGAAAATGTGCACCCCTAAAGCATGTGGTGGAATGGGTTTCAAATAGTTGAAACAGTTTAACATGGCATTACTGGCAAAACAGGGGTGGTAGCTTCAGGAGGGGAAGGATTCTTTGGTTTATCGTGTGCCTAAATCCAAGTACTTTCCAAATTCAAAATTTGCACAGGCCTTACTAGGAAAAAACCCATCGCACACATGGTGCAATATCATGTCAACACAGGCTCTAGTGAAACACGGGCTACAGTGGCGTATTGGGAAAGGTGATAAGGTTCAAATTTGGGGCGACAAATGGCTTCCAACATCATCAACGTACAAAGTTGTTTCACCCAGAATGTTCATGCACGCTGATACAAGGGTGAAGGAATTGATAAATTTAGAGAATGCTAGCTGGAAGGAGGGGATACTTAACACTTTGTTTTTACCTCACGGAGCAGAGGTGATAAAGAGTACTCCTCTCAACGTTTGTCCTCCCTTTGGCGAGCAAATTAGGGCCTGCAGCTCCAATGGAAAGTTTAGTGTTCGGAGTGTATATACATCGGCAATGGAGTTATCGTCGTCCCAGGAACCGTGCTCGAGCTCAGATGAAAGTAGAAATAGAAGATTCTAGAAACTCCTTTGGGAGCTCCCTGTCCCACATAAAGTCAGGCACTTCGCCTGGAGAGCATGTCGAGATTTCCTCCCCACGAAGGCAAACTTGAAGAGAAGGAAAGTAGTGCAGGATGATCTTTGTGAGGAATGCAGAACAGAAGCAGAAACTTCTAATCATTTATTCTGGATGTGTCTGCGTGCTCGAGAGGTATGGGTAAGCTCGAAGTTGGCTTTTCCATTGGATCCTCACCAACGCTGTACCTTGAAGGATTTATTATGGTGTTTAGCCATGAAGGGCGTGTATTATCTTGAAAAGTTAGCAAAGGTGGCGACGTGTGCATGGGCTCTCTAGGGAATCATAACGAGGTGCGAACGGGTGGTAGGAGAAAATCAGGACAGAACATAGTGCAGTGGGTAACGCAGTACTTGGAAGAGTATTACGTGGCAACGGATCAGGTCACAAGTCCAACCTCTTCAACTAACACTGGAATGTCATGGTCTCCTCCACCAACACCATTGTATAAAGTTAATGTAGATGGGGCCATTTTCTCGGATCAGAAGGTAGTGGGCATCGGCGTTATTATCAGGGATGACAAAGGTCGGGTTATAGTAGCTTTGAGTAAGAAACTAGTCGTGCCACTTGGGGTAGTTGAAGGAAAAGCTAAAGCTTTTGAAATAGGTGTGCATTTTGCTAAGGACATGGGCATCCATGACCTCATTTTGGAAGGAGATTCCCTCATTGTGGTCCGAGCTTTAAGTGGCTTGTCCTTAGCCCCCATTAGTGGATCCAGTGGTTATGGGTCTGCAAACTTCATGTAGAGAGTTTCGACAGATAATGTTCTCTCATGTACAGTGTCAAGAAAATAGACCAGCACATTTGTACGTTTGTACTTGGGTTGAAGAGAATCCTTATTTCCTAGAACAAGCTCTTACCCATGATGTAATTTCCTCTAATGTTTCCTGAATAAAAGTTTTCTCAGTCTTCTCTTCCAAAAAAAAAAAAAAAAGATCATTGCAAAAAGGTCACTATTAGTGATGACATTATTTGTTGTCGCTAAAAGAGGTTTATCAGTGACTACCAATGTCGTCACAAATATAGAAACCATACCTATTATATTATTTTGTCCACATATTAGTAGTGATGACACACAAAGTTACAGCAAAAAGGTCACTATTAGTGATGACTTTATTTGTCATTGCTAAAAGGCGTCTATCAGCAACAACCAATGTTGTCATTGCTTAAAGGTCACTATTAGCACGATAATGGTCGTCGCTAATATACAACTCATTTCAATGACGCTGCCAATGTCATTGCAAACAAATTTATTATCCTCACAAATAGCTTAATGCCATTTACTGAAGATAAAAAAAGTTTATCTCCATCAAACTAGCGACCATGTATTAAGCTCGCTAATAACATTTTTTTTGAACCGTTAGAGCAGACCGTGAATAGTCATTGTTGATTTGTATTTATTAGCGGCGACTTTCTTGTAGTGATATATGCTCTCTCTTTACATAACTAAGCAATTTAAAGTATTTGAAATACTCTTACCTTGTTTCTCAAAAAAAAAAAAAAGAAAAAAAAAAAAAGAGAAATACTCTACCTCTTTCAATTAAAAAAAGTATTTGAGATACGATGTCGTCATTTTATATCAGAAGGGCACAACATTGAATATACATGTTCTTTGAGTTAAGGATGTTATAATTTTTTATTTATTTTTTATACAAGATAGAATTCTACTCTAGTCTACTCTAAGTGTATATGTGTGAAGTTCTTTCCTGGAGACTTGAACTCCGACCCTTATCCCCCACACTCTACAAGCATTTATACTTGTGGAGTGACCATTACACCAAGGTATGTGGTAGTAAGGATGTTATAATTGTTATTTAATAATATTGAAAAATTATAGAATACTCTAGAAGTATAATAAATGTGTGCACTTCCTTCTCTCATATGAATAATAAATCTTAGTAATAAGACCTAACTTAAATAATAATAAAAAATTCTTAATTGACCTGGCTCTTTTAATCACCATCTAATGTGATTTTCAAACTTAACCCATCCATGTCTATGCCATTTTATCCTCCACCATCATAACTACGTGAAAATTGCAACTGTTAATGCCTTGAAGAACAAATAGCATTGGAACACCAATGGCACAAATATTAGCATCTCTCTATCTTGGAGATATTCGATTTATCAAAGACTATATAAACATGTTAATAAAAAATGTTAGTTACACTTTGAAAAAGAAAAAAACTCTCCATTTTTTTTTAATAAATACAAAAGAATTTCAACATTTGACAGTTGCTCCATTTGCTTAATTAAAATAGAGAGCATTTATTTCTCATAACAAATCTAAAAATGAATGTAGTGCCACGTCATTCAGAATCAGTTTCATTCCTTATTTGATAGTATTTAATTTTAAATGACGAAGTTAGGAACAAAAGTCTCCGTTGCCAAAGCTTGGAACCTTGTCACCCTCCATGTATTATCACATTTCATTCTATTGTTTTTGTCATCTATCCACATATCTTCCTCAAGGAACAAAAGTTTCTGTGTTGCCTAGTTTTCATGCTTGGGTGGACCTTGTAACCGGTTTGATCGAGCTCTCCTTTTCTATAACATTGGTTTGTTTGAGCTTAAGTGTTTCTTAGGCCCATTTATAACAAGTGGTTGGTTTGTGCTATTTGTGCATCCGAAAAAATCTTATTACACTCTTCATACACATTCTCTTTTGAAATTGTCTACAATTTTAGTCCATATAACAGTATGTGTACGATGAGTGTGTAATCAAGAATGTGTAACTGTCATTTTTCTTGCTTATTTGCCTGTAGTTTCTACCATCATGTCCCCACCTTCCATTCACAAATCTCTCTTAACCTCTTTGTCCCATATTTCTTTATTAATTTTTGTTGAGATCTTCTTCGTTTTACCCTCCGCCCCTCTTTCATGTTTCTACTCACCTCTAATACTTCTTGATGCTCAAAACCCTCCCTTTACTTGTTATCGATTCCTTCTAGCCATTTTAGCTATGTGATCCTTGCCATTTCTTCCATCTCTATTATTTCCCCAATCCCTCCCTCAATATTATTGTGCCCTCTCCCCATATTAGGGTTTCCTTTTTTGTTGAGATTTTCCTCCATTAGTTGTATATTCCTTTTATGTTTTTCTACCTGCAACTCTCCAACACCATCCACCATCGTGTTCTCCTTCCCCGTCCCTAAATCTTCAAAATACAATTCTTCTTGGCCTATGTTTGCTCTCCCACTTGAGATCTCCCTTGTTTTTGTATGTCTTCCGTTGCATGAAGCCAATTCCATTATTGGAACTCCCCTTCCTGTTTCTTCAACCTAAACCCATCATACGATGACATTCCCTTTCGTTGTGACACAAGCATCCACAGAAGTATCAGAACTACGGCATCTCTTTTGATGAAAATCTTTTTTCCCTTCCATAATGGTTTTCTAGTGTCAATATTGACTCGAACGAGTAGATTACTGCCCCAAAACCGTGCCATATTTCAGAATTTTCAAATCCACTAGTGTTCCCAGATCTTTGCCTATTAGTTTCCCTAATATATCAATCTATTTTCTCGATATAGATTAAATATTAAAAAGAGAAATGCTACGCTCACAACATTTTTATAATAAATCATAGGTAGTTAGTTGTTTTTTGTTCAAATTTGAACCTAACACTTAGATTACTTTTTTGCCCTAACAATAACAACCAGTAATAACTTGCCACTTAAGATTTGTTGTAAAAATATTGTGAAAATATTGTGAACATATCATTTCTCTATTAAAAAAAATCCAAAAATAAATGCAGTGCCACGTCATTCTTTATTGTTATAATTAAATTTTAAATGATATTTTGTCAAGATATTCACTTTTGTTTTAAGAAATTAAATTAAACTTTAATCATAAAATGGACCATCACCACTTCAAGGAAAATGGAAATGAGAAGATCTTGATCCCTAAACAAAGTCATAGTTTTTACTTGTTCAAATGCTACTGGAACAACTACTTTCTTCGCATACCCATTTTTTCCTGTACATAGTGCATTTGGATATAATTTTTTTACTAAAATCTTCTTTATTTATCTATTGAAAGTTGGTTAAAGTATAGTTGTACCTCATTTTTTTTTTTTTAAATGTTTAGTAATGAAATCTAATTGCTTTCATCACTATCACATCATACCACCAATCCACATCCAATATCATCTCTACCAAATTATGAAATGTGATATTGAAATGGAAAAAAAGAATTTTTAAAAAAGGACAAAAACCACCAAACAGGTTAAACTTTATAAAAAATCACTTTAGGAATTTATTTGTTGGTTTTATTTTCTTCACTAGGTACTCTTTGGAGACTTGGACTAAAGCTAGAAGCCCTAGAAATTTCCAAATTGTTGGGATTTGAATTTAGAACAAAAAGGCACTGAACCGAAAAATTAATAATATTTATGCACTAATGCAAAATGGGAATCAGTTTGGGTTAAGTGCACAGAGCACTGGACCCAATCCTTGCCATGCAGATCGTGGGCATTAAACATTAATGTGTAAGTGAAGCCGGGTAGCAAAGCAATTTACTAGGGCAATTTTACTTAGTAATTGCTCACCCGATCCAAGCCTCTTCAAACAACTAGTAGCATATTCTAGCACCAATTGCTATCAAGCTCTTAGAAAACTTAATATGAGTAAGGATGCTATAGTCTTTTCCCAGCCACCTTACAAATAAGACACTTATTTTTATAGCCAAAGTCAGGCAAGAGATCGATGTAATATAGTAAGAAGAGATATAATACAATATTGTACACATATATTGAGACATTTATCATATAAGAACTCGAAGATAACAAGTTCATAACATGCATTTGAGAGAATTTGCATTTAAAAGAGATTACCTAGCGAGCGAGACATATCCAGGATTCCATTAACTCGAAAACCATCTCTGTAAACAATATGGCCTCCAGCTTTTTTAATCCTCACCAACTCCTCCGGTCTATCGGGCTGCAATAAGAGTACAATTTAATTCAAACAACAAAGTAGACGTGGCTGCTTCAACCAGCAAAAGTCATGCTACTTGATCAGTGGTAGAGCTAGGAATTTAGGTTAGGGGGCAAGATTAAAAGTAAAAAAATGAATCTAAAAAAATTTATCGATATTAATAACAAAATAAATAAACAACTATATGCTAATGTAATTATTATATAGAATCTAACATAAAAATCATGGTTTTAAAAACCGGTACAGTAAAATAACTGGAAAAAAGGTTGGTTACCGGTTTTTTGGTCGAACCGGTGGTCAAACCAATAATATCATAAATAATATAATTAATTTTTTATAAATAATAAAAATTTAAAAATATATTTTTTAAGTTTTTTTTAACTAAGAATATTCAAATTAAGCATATATATAATTTTAAAAAATAATGTGAATTTAGTTTTCGTGTATTAAATTTAAGAATAAAAATAACAAAACCTAACAGTAATAGAATTTTAATTTTCCAATGATATTTTTTTAACTAATCTAGTGGAGCACTTGTTGCAATAATATAATGACTTGTAGAATCATCTAATGTTAATATGAAGTGCCACGTTCTAGCACCCAAAAATAGCACCACTCTAGCTCCCTGTCCGGGGGCTAACGTAACCTAATGAACTCTTATTTTTCTTAACCAAAAAAAAAAAAAAAAAAGTGCCACGTTCCCAACATTTGTACAATATGTTCACAACAAATCTTGTGTATTAAGTTGTTATTTATTTTAATTTGAATATAATACTTAAACTTTTTTTTTCACTAGTATTAGTTAGTAACAACTCTATACTTAATATTTATTGTAAAAATATTATGAAAATATTGTAATAACATTTCTAAATTTTATTTTATTTTTCTTTATTTTATTTTTCCCTTATCTCTTTTTTCTTCATCCACACATTTCTTTATTATTTTTTCCTCTTTTTTTTCTCCTCCACACACGTATTATTTCCCTTCTCTCTGATCTCTATCTTCACTTTTGACTTCTCTTTTGACTTTTCTCCTCTACCAGACTACCACTTCATCGACTCCATATTCCAAAACATACCAGTGTACTATATTATATATATGTAAAAAATTTTGAAAGTTCAGGGGGCACCTGCCACACACCCCCCACCCCCCCCCCCCCCCCTCCCTCCGCCCCTGTGCGTGATACAGTGTATTATAAGAAAGTCCTGAGACCTAACCATTTTTAACTGTGCGGTTTCTTAGCTAAGAAAATAGTTTGGAAATTATACTTATTAATTCCTCTAGTTATAACTAGTAACACAATAATTACGAAAATACGTAAATCACCCTAGAAATATAAGTTACATACCACTTGTATTTGAACCCATAATCTACCCAGAGTTAACACCTTTTCTTGGATTTAAAAATTCTAGCTAGTATCTTGGGATTCTTTAAGGGAATGAAGATGAATTTGGGGGTTTTCTCTAGGGAGAGGTTTTGGTACCACAACCATGGAGAATTATTGTATCCAAAATACCTGAAGAATTCAGGTGAGTTGGTATTAATTCCTAAAGATAATATATTATTATTATTATTATTATTATTATTATTATTATTATTATTATTATTATTATTATTGTAGTGTGAATTTTTTAGTTTTGTATAAATTTGTTTCTAAAAAAAAATTGCATAAACTTGAGGGGATATTGCAACCAATTTTATAATAGTGATCTTATCTGAATTTTTCCCCAATATTTTTCCTTTCAAGGAGAAATAATTTTCCACGTATCTTATTGTATTATTAAGTGTGATAGATATGTTTTGAATTGGTAATTTTGGTGATTAATCAACATTATTAGTTAATTTTCTTAATTCATGTAAGATTGGATTGTGGCTCAATGGAAACTACACACATAGTATGTTGAGTCATATCTCATAACCATACATTGAAAAATAGTAGTAGTAATACCAACCTTATGATCAACGGAGAGAGGGATGGGCTTCCCAGCACGGCAGAGGACGGTGCGTGAGTCGCCGCAATTAGCAACGATTATACGGTTAGGAGTCAAGATGGCCACCGCAGCAGTGGAGCCCACCATTGCATACTCTTTAGGCTTGCAGCAGTACCTACAATAGGATCCTTTCTTTCCACAAATGCACAGATTGAGGGCCACGTAATCCATCCTCAAGAAACTCTTCTCTATGGCTGCCCGCACCAGATCTGCCCAATCATCTTTACTTCCTCTTGTGCTCCACATGTGCTTCAGCTCCTCTGCTATGATTTGGTGCATCAAGTTCTTACATAGGGTGGAAACCTAGATAGAAGTTCAATTTTTAAGTTATGTTTAGGATTTTATAAAAGAATGCAATGGATATATATAATGGAATGAAAAAAATAAAGATTATGGTATATCTTCTTCTTTTTCTTTTTTTTTTTCTTTGAAATTTAATTTTATAAAAATAGCAAATGGAATGAAAACAAATGTATCATTTTATGCATTTACTTTTTAATTTTCTTTTTCTCACAATAAATATAGAATTGAGATAACCTTCATTTAATTAAAAAAGAAATAGCATTTCCCCAATTTAAGAAGAATGATTATGGCCAGAAGCCTTTTTAGCTTAACTAAGTTCAAAAAAACTATTATTATTCTACCAAAAACACTATATATTCACACATCCAATACCCACCAAAAGGAGAAAAGAAATGAAAACAAAAAACTAAAAGCCAAAGAGCAAAGAAAATTTATTATATATGATCATGTCTATTTGCAATTGGATTATAAGTCAACTTATTACTTTTTTTTTTTTTCTACTATTTGTGAGTTCTACATGAATTATCTACTTATTTTATTTAACTTTTAATTATTTTTTCTTACTATTTATAGGTTTCACGTAAGTTATCTACTTATTTTATTTAATTTTTACATTTTATTCACGGTACTTTCAGTAAAAAATTAGATAAGTTGTTCTTAAACAGATACAATATATCAACGAGTAAAAATCATATGTCACACGGTGTTCCTCTTTATACCTCACTAATCATAACTTGTTATGCATAGCCAAAGTTTAAAATTAAAAAATTAAATACATGATGAATTGTAATGGGTGAAACATAAAGTAAAATAATAAAACTAAAACAAACAATTTGTATTCATGTTCACTCCCTGCTGGGAAAAGAAAAAGATACAAAAACAAAAACGAAAAAGCGAAGGAATCTTAGAAGTTACGTATTTATATTAGCTCTTATAATTCGGTGTACACTTGAGATTCGAAACGTAAGGAAACCACCTTATTGATAAGTGTGCATGTATTCATGGAGTCGAAGTAATACGTAAATTAATAGATGACGCCAACGCCACCGACCAAGACTGGTCTATTGGCTTTTGCGTATAAATGTAAAAACTAAAAACCATGCACGTACACGTCCGTCTATGGCTCATAGTCAAGGGTCGGTGAGCAGGGAGGAGAACACTCCACCCGTAAGGTAGGAAATATTTTATATATGGTGATGCTAACTACTGCAGAAGCTCTTCCAACTTGTAAATATTAATGGTATGGAATTAAATTACATTATTTCATGTAAGATTGTGTAAAACTCAATATATAAAAAAATGTCTGTACAATTTAAAATTATTTTTAAATTTAAATTTAATTTTTATGTTAAAAAATTATTGTCCCAATGTCCCAACTTTACCATCTATTTTTGGTGACTTGTGATGAGTTCGAGCATTTTGTAACAAGAATTTTGGGTTTATGTATTAATTCTATTAGGGTCTGTTTGTTTCTGAGAATTTCAAATCTCAAGAGTTATATATTCTTGAGAGTTTAAATTTTAGAGTATGAGAATTCCTTAAGGATAATTCAGGAGTATCTACAAATTCTTGATCATTAAGAATAATTTTTAAAATTATAAATATACCCTTGAATATTGATAGACATCTTATTTGGATGAAAAATAATTACCTTATTTCCTAAAATTAACTCTATATAATTACTTTTACAAAAAGAGAAAAAATAAATAAATATTGGTAATTCTTACAAGTACATAAATACGAGAACACTTCTTATTTATCAAATAGAAGTTATTATAAATGTGTTTCATGAGAATTGAGATGTGTGTAAAAATTACTATAATTTATGAGAATTTCAAATGAATAACCATATTTTCACAAACTTTATTTCATGAATTAAAAATTCTCACCTTGAATTCCTATATAAATAATGATCTTAAGGTCAACTCAGTTGAGATTTTTCATTTTTGAGAATTTAAGATTTTTGTGAATTTAAACTTTTGACTATTTAAATTATTAAGAAATTATATCTCAATTTTTAGTAGGTCCTACAAAACTTGTTTTAAAAATCCTTTAAGCTTGCTAAGTTAGGGTAATTACACTCTTCTCCCTTGAGGTTTGAGAGAATGACACTCCACCCTAAATTTTAAGGGAAAAAACATTTTTCCCCCTTAACATTTGTTTGACCAAACTTTGTTAAATTAATACGAATAATGTTGTGTACTAATCTGTCATTTAGTTAAGGGCAGGTTTCCAAAATTACCCTCCCACAAAGGAAGAAGAATTAGAGGCTATTTGGTTTTTGTGTTTCCATCGTCCATAACTTTGTTTCCATCACCCATAACTCAAAATATGTGGGTCCCACGGCTAAGAAGTTTGTTTAGTTTTTGTTTCCATCACTCAATTCTCTGATTTTTAAGTGATGAGTTATAGAAACTGAAAACACATTTTAGGTGTTTTCAGTTTCCAAAACTCAGTTTTCAATAGCATTTCTGTAATTAAACCCACATACCTGGGACTCACGGTCAGAGCAACACACGTGAGGAGCTGCTTTTGATGGTCTCTTCAACGGCTCTCTTCACTAAAGCAAACCATCTCTTTTCTTTCTTTCTTTCTTTTTCCTCTTCCTCTTCTCTTCCCAAGCCACTCTTCTCTCCATCTCCATCTCTCATCAGTTCTCTATCTCTCAATAAAATCAGAGGCTCTCTCTCAAACTAGTGCTCTCTCTTGCCCTAGTTGCCGATCTATTTATCATCTGTCTCTATTGCTTCTATTCTCTCTGACTAGTGTTATGGGCTTCAGGTTATCGGGGGTTTGTTTGTGTTTTGGGTTGTTGGTGGTGTTGTTTGAGTTTCGGTGTTAAATTGGTCTGAGTTTCAGTGTTGAATTGGTGTGAGTTTTGGTGTTGAGTCGGTTGAGTTCGGTGTTGACTCGGTTTGAGTTTCGGTGTTGTTTTAGTGTTGAGTTGGTTAAGCTCGGTGTTGACTCAGTTTGAGTTTCGGTGTTGAATCGATCTGAGTTCGGTGTTGAATCGGTTTGAATTTCGGTCTTGAATCGGTGGGTTGCTTGCTAGTTTAGGTGTGGGTTTTTTCTGGATTTGGTGAGTGGTGGTGGTAAGCGGTGGAGGTAAGTGGTGGAGAGCTTTTTTCTGGGATTTGTTATTTGTGGTGGATGGTGATGGTGGTGGTGATGGTAAGTATTTTTTTTATGTTACCAAGTGCAGTGGTGGTGGGTAGCAATTCCTATCTGTGTTTTGTTTTTTTTTTTTTTTTTTTGGGTTTGTAGGTATAGATATCTGATCGGTAGGCTTAATAGAAGGGTCTGACCAATTTATAGGTATGGGTCCCACAAAAAAATAGAAAAATTGAGTGATGAGAAGCCGAGTGAAGTGTGCCAAATTGGTGGGTATAGGAAATTGAGGTATTTAAAGTAATAAGTGACGAAAATTGAGTGAAAAGTGATGAGTGATGAAAAAAAAAAAAAAAAAAAAAAACCCAAACAGCCCCTTAACTTTCTTTATTTCTTGTTTCCTAATTCTAAATCAATTTTTTTTTATTGGAGATTATTTTAAAATATTTAGTATTACTTTTTCTATTTTTCTTTTCTTTTTCAACGAATTGTGAAGAGATTTATCGTTGCAAGTCTTTTGGTACTTAATAAACTTTGTATATTTATTCTAAATTTATTTGTTGTGTTGTTACTAACCATGTTTAAACTTTGGTAAAGAGGATCTTTTAAAATATCCTGTTACTAATATCAATGGAAATGGGAGGGGAGTACTATTTTCTTCTAATCTAAAGGGATGACAGTGTTTTTTTCCTTCAGGTTTTAGGTGGAGTGTCATTCCCTCGAACCTCAAGAGAGGAGAGTGTAATTGCTTCCAGTAAGTTTAATGGAGTAAAAGTTGACCACATAACCATTATGATAGGTGAGACCTAACAAGGAATCTTAAGTATTAACTAGTTTTAAGTGTAATTTGTTACAATTCCAAACTTTTAGGTGAGATTTTAAATTTTCATAAATTGTGTAAATTGAAATATCTCGAAATTTTCAAACTCACGTAATATAAATGAATCCAACACTCATAATTTTAACTAGAATCCTTGCTCATAGGTTTTTTTTTTTTTTTTTTTTTTTGAAAAAACAAAATCCATAACTGTTTGGATGTGAAAGAGTTTCAAAACTTTAAATAACCATTATTTTATAAATAAAATAAAACATTAACAGTTACAACTATGGACAACCATGAGATTGAGTTAAATATATTTAAGAGATTTTTTCAATTTGGTTATTTTATCTTTTATCGTTTTATTTTATTTCAATTGTCTTTTAACAAATTAAGATACTTTAGAGTTCTTAGGGTAACTATACTATAAAGCTTTTTTTTTTTTTTTTTTTTTTTTTTTTGACTTTGAAGTGAAAAAGAGAAGAATTCTTTAAATATTCATCCATTTTGAAAAAATAATGGACTGGTTTTTTTTAATCAATAATTTAAATAAATACTAAAATTATGATGGTCATGTTTTATTAAATCTTAATGATGTAACAAAATTAAATTTTAAAATGAATTTATTAAATTTTAGGAACTTTATGGTACAATTACTCTACAGATCTCAATTTGTTTTAGAAATAATAAAAAGTGGACATTAAAGAATCTTAATCCAATTAGGTATGGAAATAACTTTGAAAATTTTAAAATTTCACCTTAAATTACTTGAGCGAGGAAAAAAAATAGATTCATATTTAACTTAATAATAATAAAGGGTGGAAGAAAAAAAAAAAGATTTAGAGGAATAAAGAGTTAGAAGAGAATTACGTGAGATCCTCCATGACCATCATAGACAGCAAAGAAATGCAAAGGTTTTCCACCAGCTATATCCGGCTGATCACAAAAGTTTTCTTGTACCGCCACCGTATCTTCCATTCTGTCTGCCAATCCCTGGATCGAAATTGAACCAAAAATTGGCATCGGGTTCTCACCCAATACCTCTTCAAGTACTAAATGTCGCTTCCGAAAAGGAGTTTCTGAACTACTGATCGCTGACCAGGATGAGCCAGCAGAGCCACCAGTTCTCAATGACAGTCTTGTCTCAACTACCTGGCCGCGATTGACTTCACATGCATCACATTCGGATTTCAGAATTGGCTGCCCAGCTGGTTGTTCCATTTTGCAGAGAGATCAGAGAGAGAGAGATGAGTGTATTGTCTATTGTGTGTGTTTGAGAGAGAGAGAAGAGCAAAGCAATGTGTTATGGTATAGTGAGTAGTGAGAGAAACAAAGTTAAAGATGGTTGGGGGAGTTTCATTTCATGGTGACTCGTGGAAGGAGAATGGTTTTTGGGAGCGCCACGGGAAAGTACTTGCATGAGCCATGAACTTCTACGCGAGATTTCATCGATTAATTGTCTGTAAGTGTAACTGTAACTGCTAACAATTTTTTTTTTAATATTTTATTTCTACAACTACAACTCATATCATGCTCATGGGGTCATGGTGTGCTCATGGAGTAATTAGGGAAACACAAAATTTCACATAACATTAATCGTTATGAAGTGAGTGAAATGACAGTAATTACTCGTGTGACATTAATTAGACGATTTTTTAGAAAATAATTAGCAAGTAAAATAATATGTCAGGAGAACTTTCTTTAATGTGATAAAAGTGTTGTCAACACATGTTATTTAATAAAAGTTTCATTTTACGTAAAGTAACTTACATTTAGGCTTTCCACTCAGCATTTAATGTGATGTGGCATGTCTCCTAACGAGATTCCCAACTAGTTGAGAAAAGTGCTCAAGTCAACAAAACAAGCACGAACCTATCAAATCTAGTCAAAAGTAAGAAAGGGTGATTCAACATGTGCCAATAGGGTAATTTGGAATTCAAAAACACCCTTCAAGTTTATTTTCATAAATTCTTTCTATTACTTAAGCTTTGGAGTGCTTACTACCACCCATCATGATATCATTTACTACCGCTCATTATGGTACTGTGCTCTGTTTATGTAGGAACGAGTGATTCTAGACTTCATATAGAGCTTCTAATTTCCAACCCTACACTTACTAAATTTACCAAAGTTCTTTTTTTACCGCTTACAGTTATTAAATTTCCTAGTGCTAGCTTATGAAGTTAAGATTTGCCTCTTAGTGAGAATAAAAAATAGATAAGTTGCATATAATAATAATAATAATAATAGTAGTAACTTTTAATGTAACAAATGCTTGAAATTAAGAAACATTGGTAAGAGTTTCTGATATGCTTAAGAAAGAAGACACTCTTGGATCTACTATGGTATGGAAACCTTCCTTAGTAAAAAGTCATGCATAAAGGAATATATATATATACTTAGAGTAAAATTAGCTAGGAAGCAGGTACCATAACCTCGCTCAAGCGAGAGTCTCACAACTTTGTGATTGCTTGAGCAAGTTCTGTGTTCGCTTGAGCTCGTATACGTACGCTTTAATGCACCAATCAGATTCAGCACCTCTCTTCGCTCTTGCTCATCTCGATCCCAATTCAAGTGACCAAACTCTCTAAAGACATGCAGCTTAATTACCATGTAAGATCCTAAGACTCATTTCAAACGTGCTTTTTAAAAGTATTTATAACGAGACTACTATAAGAAAAATATAATGGACAATATTTTTTTTCAAATTGGTAATAAAGTATATCGCATGCCTTGATGATGACTTTTATATGAATTTTTATAATATTCTTAACATCATGATGATAACTTTTATATGAATTTATAATATTTTTAACATCACTAACCTTGGTTCACTCTCATCTATTTATGAGATTATAAAAATAATTCATTACTCTTCCACTCTTCCCACAAATCTTCATTACCATATATTCTTCTAGCTTATTAGTGGCATAATATGCTCTCCTTTAATAGAAGAATTATGGTTCAAATTACCCTCCATTATTGTTATAGCTTTTGGATTATTAAAAAAAATTAAAGACTCTTTCAATAAATCTTTCATGCTAGAGGTTCATTTCTTGGGATATATTGTTTTAGCTATTGGATTAACACTCGTTCACTCTCTCTCATGTCTAATTTAGTTATGAAAATCTTTGTTACTCCTAACTCTTTCCACAAATCTTTCGTAGTACAAGAATCCATTTATTAGGCTCATATAACTACTCAATTGTTTGATTACACTCTCCATTACGTGAACAACTATTATCATTCACCGAAGAATCACTATTCCTTCTCAAAAAGTTTGGGAAAAAACCCCAACATGCATCACAAGAAGTGTTGGAACCACTAGGATATCTCTCTAATCCCAAAAGATTAGGAATACCAAATAGCTATTTCTATGTTTACTCTCTCTCCCTAATCTTTCTAATTTTCCCATGTTGAAAGGACATGGGATAAGCGCCTCACCAATGCCGAAATATTTGCTTCTTGGCCACAAGTTTTGGCCTAACCTCCATCCATGTCTAACGAATTGACAATTTAGTCAATGTTGGAACCTCTAATTTCCAAGAGACATGACCAGCCGAAAATAACATTAACTCCCAAACTTTGCCAGAGCTCTCGGAGATGATACTGTAATAGGCATAGACATGTACACTAGTTAGATCATCTTCATCCATGTATATTGAATTGATCAATAATAGTCAGTACCATATATATTGAATTGATCAATAATAGTCAGTGTTAGAACCTTTTATTCCGGAGACATCATCTAACAACATTAAGTCTACTGGTAGTGTGCCAACATGGCCAGAGGCCCAGAGCTCTCAAATGTGAAACCATTGTAACTTGTAAGCATATATACCTGTGAACTTGTTGCATCAAGAGCCTAGGGTTCGTCAGTTACAATGAAATAATGGATCTTGAAGATTCAACAGTATTATGACCTCCATTGATGGCAAGATCAATGATCAGATTTAGTTCTACAAGGATGTCATGTAAAGGAAGTTGGAGGAGGCAGTAAGGATTCCAATGTTAATGAATAGAAATAATTATTTTCTTATGTTTTTGGTAATCCTAATTCCTACTCTCTACATAATCATCTAGTAATCCTAATTCCTATTTTCTACGCTATCATTGGAATTCATCATTCCAATGTACCAAATGTGCTCTTACCATTGCTAATGCACCACTGCCAATTCTCACTAACCTCATTCCATAGTCAAGTTTGTGGAGAACTATGATCGATCAGAACTGCAAAAGAATGCAATATACATTTCTCTTCCGCATTCCACATGGTCAATTCTGTGGAGAACTGTGATCGATCAGAACAGAAAAAGAATGCAATATACATAGCAAATGAAGCCAGCAGAGGCAATGAAATTCTTTTCATCTATCTCATGGCAAATATTCTTCAATGCAACATATCTGTGCATGTTTTTTTACCCCACCTTTTTCCCATCAAGAAACCTGTACAAAACTTCATATCAACATTAAGTTTACCTCTTCTATTTTATTTTCCCCTCAGCTCTTCTTCAGATCAACAACTATGACACTGATGTTATCAGAGCTCTTTCGTCCCAAAGCAAGGCGAGTCAGCAGTGCAGCTGCAAGTACACTTCGAGATGGATATAATGCACCGGCCCCTTCATCTTCTAGCCGAGGGCCAGAATTGAGGTCTATTGCAGCATCAGGAGCAGGAGTTACTTCTCGAAGACATTCCCGTGCCACGTCACAAGCTAATTCACTTGAAAGAACATCCCACAAGCCATCACTTGCGAGGATTAAGCACTCATCTTCTGGTTCTCTTTTTGTAAATGTTATCTCAGGCTCTGATGTTACAAATGGTTTGAGATACTTATCCCCTGTTGAAAGAAAAAGTGAGAATTTAAAACACCATAACTAAAAAAACCTTTTAAAGCCACCTAATTTTTCATTTGCCTCTTCACAAAAAAAGAAAGTGGAAAAATAAATAAATAAATCACTCACTACAAGGACCAATTACGAGTTAACCAACAAAAGTTGCTGGATTGGTATTATTACCACCAGCACTTCCACAATAATGGTCAAATGATAATACGAATGTCCTCAAGGGGACCTTAAAAGTCAAAAGTTAAAAAGCATATGCTAAGGACATCCAGACCCATTTTCCACCAATATTTAAAAGAAAAGAATTCTCCTATTTCGCGGAAAAAAAAAATAAAAAATTCATACAGGGTCACTTTCAGATAAGCATCAAAAAGAATAGAAACAAATCCTGAGAAATATGAAAGAAACTCATTTCAAACGTTCTGCAAAACAAATGCGATGAAATCATTTTTCATACGGTTCCCACATAGCCTCTATAATATTTTTTTTTTCAATCCACAAATACCATAATTTTTTTTTAATTGGTAAAATAAGAAATTTTGTTAAAAAAAAAAAACAAAAAAACAAAACAAAACAGAATCCCTTGTACACAAGTTGTGTACCAGAAAATCTGTAATGCTAGCAAAAGTTACATAAATTTTTAATGCTACTCACGAAAACTTAGCTTCAGCTCTGGCAAAGAGTGTTCAGTCCCCTCAAACGTTCACATGTTTTGTTCCTTCCAAATTATCCATATAATACGAAGAGGAATGGCCTCCTATACATCTATGGATTGATGTCCTCCAAACTCCCCCTTTCAGCAAAACAGTAAGTCCACCACCCTCCTAGGCATGACCCACCAATCCGCAAATATCATAATTACATTGATATATTATAAATTATTGTCTTTATAGGTGCTCAAGTAAATTTTATATTGAAAAAAAATTTCCCACTCAGATTCCAATGTAATGACAGACCTGCTAAGCTTCATGCCCATATTATAATTGCATAATAGTAAAATTTCCTAACAACGTCAAGGAACCTTTTTTACACTGAGGACATACCAGAAGATGTTCATTATTGTTCAACCTTTTTCAACATGAGAGATGAAACATCTTCAAAAACCAAGACATGAATTAAGAATGTTTGCCATTGATGACCATGGCAAAGTTTGTTATTCTGATTTTTGGAATACAACAGGAGGGAAAGATCAAGAGGCAAGCCGAGATCAGACTAACCACTTCATTGTACTGGAAGTTCTCCTCAGAAAACAGCACTGTACTTGGCCGCTTCAAGGATTGACCTGCTTGATGCACAAATAGCTGAATCCTAATGTAAACTGACACAAAATGGCATAACCCATCTGGCTTCTCAATTCACCAGAGTGCCTCACAATTCAAAGGGTTTACCCGAGAAAAAATAAAAAGGAATGCAGTCCCTATATGTTTGTTACTACAACCTTCAAGAGACGCATTCAATCATTAAGTCAAAAGAGAATACATTGTGAAAATGATAAAGACAATGCATGTTGTTAACTTATATGGTGTACAAACAACCATAGTTTCAGAAGCATTTTCATTTGCTAGAGCCACTTAAAAAAATAAGGAACAAAAAACCGCATTCAATTGAACTTAAAATTTTACCTTATAAAACCACAAAAAGGGCAACATGCAGAAACAGCGAAAATTAATCAAATAAAAGTGATGAAAAGCAATATGATCTATATGATATCTACATAATATATACGAAATCATTCCCCGCATAACAATCAAGATGCCACAGTTACATTACATTTTAGATAACCTTTAAGCCCTTATTTAAGTACTGTTCTGTAGACGCACTGAAATATTATCTGGGATGGAAAGAGTGAGACTCTTTTATCCAGTGGGAATCCCTGTAAAGCCAACGATGCCCCAAGACAAGGTAGAACTGTTGCGAAGGGGACATGATCAATAGAACCTGGCAGGGGAAGTGGCACCCATTCCCAACCAGTTCCGCAAAGGTATCAGAGGGACAGTTATAAAGTATACTACCTATATGCTCAGCTGTCAACTAATGATCACTCACATATGCAATGAAGCGAGGTCTACTCTCATTTAAAGACACCCAATAAAATAAATTGCTGAAAAACATTGATTTAATCTTCACAATCAGACGCCTTTTCCTCGTGAAATGTAAGCATATTTCTTTCCTTCCATAAGGTCCACTGAGTCAAAATGGAACAACATTCCAAACTCTAGCTTAATAAAAAATTATGGAAATACTTGTTACTAACTTACTCCTAATTACCTAAAACATTAATTTTTGAGCTTTATTTTTTCATTCATGAAGGTATACCAACTGCTACTAGGGGAGTCATCTGACGGTTATCAGTAGTGAGAGAACAAGCTTGCGATCAACTCTAGCTAACAGATTTATTCCCAACCTTTTTGGTGCTTCACCCGATAATGCTTGTTCCTTACAATTGTTAGAAGTTTAGGTGATATATTCAAATATGATTTATCGCCAATATAAAGCAACTAGCATTATCCATGACAAATATACACTGATCAAATATTGTATATGAGGATAATATATGTAATGTTTATGATTAGCCAACTAAAATGATCAGAAATGTCCAATATGACCCTTAAGGATTGCTCTTTAACAAGACAACTTTTCCATAGTTGAAAGCAACAAAAAGACAAGCATGTCATATGTTAAGTTAAAAACCATTGTAAAAAGAATTGCACAGTGCCGGCATACATAATCAAGATTGGTATGTGAGGATTCGCCCAAAAAGATCAGCTATCACCCAAAGTTCTATTTTCAAGCTGAGGCTGAACTCGTACTCCGGCTGCAGCACACAGGATCATTGAAAAAGAGAAAAAGAAGGGTGATAGAGGGGTGGGGGGGAAGTCATATGACAGTGTGTGCCATCCAAAACGGACGTGTTCAGCATGAAAGTAAATACCTCCCCGTTTCAATAGACTCCATCCAAAATTGGGATTTTAAAATTTAAAAAAAAAAAGTTTAATTTGTTAATATTTTTCATTATATGAAAATAATTTCTTACTCATTCTGAAGTGATTAAAACAAACAATCTATTCTGAAAGATAATTCTCAAAATGTCCACAAATGGTAATCATGCAATAAGAACATTTAGGAGTCATACCATGTGCTAGTAAATGTAATTTGACAAGGAAATACTTTGGTTAGATGTGTAAAATATTACCTATTGCACGGGACATTGCAAGAATGCCTTCAACTCGAGCTCCATTCACAAAGATGACTCGACCCCCAGCAGCTTCAATTCTGGCCAGTTCATCTGATCTATCAGGCTGCAAATAATGCTTACAGTCATCCACATAAAGATTCAAATAAAAACTCTACATAAGCATAACTCATTAAAAAAAAAAAAAAAAAAAAAAAAAAAAAAAAAAAACTTTAATACAGGGATTCGTTTAAACAATTACATTATTCAACAATCACTCAACAAGGATACCTCCCAACACAAGAAACACTACAGCATAAATGGGTATCAACCTTTCGTATTTGCTTCATTGTGAAGTAAATTATGGAAGAAAAATTACCGTATGGACTTATAGCTACTTTTAATTTTATTATAAAAGACTTACAAATTCACGAATAATTAGTGTAAAAACTCATCATAATAATTAAATAAATATTTAATTCACTTTTTAATTTTGTGTTTAATCTACATCATCACTAGAGAAAGTACTCTCATCAGCTCATGAGTCAAAAACACTAAAAACTTACACACATTTCCAAAAAATACAAACAACCCACTTTATCTATCCTACGCCTTCGCAAACACCAACTACATGCAAAACCATGTCCTATATTCAGATTCTCTGAAAAAAAAAAAAAAAATTGGCAAAAGTACCACGTGTCAACCATGTACAACGAGTACCAAAAAAATTTGTTTCACACTTTCACGTCATCAAATTCAAAATTACAAGAGTGGAAGGAAAGGAAGAAAGGGAAGAAGAGATAGAAGCGAACCTTGTGATCTTGGGTAAGAGGAATAGCGACTCCTCCACGGCAAAGCACGGCGCGTGAGTCACCACAATTAGCAACGACAATGTGGTCGGGCGTTAGAAGTGCCACCACGGCGGTGGACCCACCTAGCGCCACCTCAACAAGTTGGCACCCACACTTGTATCCCACGCACCCACACGCGCACGTGGTTAATGCTATAGCATCCATTCTCTCGAAACTCTTCCTCATCACTCTCCTCCACCTCTCTTCCAATCCCCCCTCCTCCTCCTCCTCTTCATCGTGCTCCTCTTTCGAGCTACTGTTACCACTCCCACTCTCGCCCTCTCCTCTGAGTCCCAAGCGCTTCAGCTCCTCTTCCACAAACACGTGCATCCTTTCTCTACACAATGCTGCCACCTGCAAATAACAAAAAAATTAAATTAAAAAAAAATTTTTTTTTTTTTTTGTAAAAATATATATTACGAAAATGAGAGAGCTATATATACGTGAGGTCCTCCATGGCCATCAAACACAGCGAAAAAGTGCACTGATCGCCGGCCACTTATCTCCGGCCGGCAAAGTCTGGTCCTAACGGCTATGGCGTCCTCCATCTCACGTGACCTTCCGGCCACCGACATAGTCCCGAAAACCGGTTTCCTCTCCGGCTCCGACGAGGCCTCTCTGTAATCTCCTGAAGACGACGGCGAAGACGACGACGCCGCTGTAGCCTGCAAATCACTATTCTCCGCCGTCCGATTCCGCTTCGACTCTGCAGATGAGCAATCCGCCCAGTTAGGATTCTCCTTCCGGTTCTGGCTCGGCGTCAACGGCGGCGAACTCGCCGCCGACATCGCCGCCAGCCTTCTCATCTCAATTCTCCGGCGCCGGCGCTCCCGGCATTTCTCCGGCGAATCTTCGTCTTCGTGCTTAAGCATTCTCTGACAAACAACCTCCGTCATTGAAAAAATCCGCAAACCACAATTTCCGTCAAGCTCCACTCTCCTCCGATAACCATCTCTGCCTTTTTTTACGTTACAAAAAAGCGAAAATAAATACAAAACACTGAAACAGAGAAAGTATATGTTTTTTTTATTATTATTTAAGAAAACGTATTGCATTGAAGAGAGAGAGAGAACGCAACGTGTTGGGTTTATTTTCTCTATGTGTAAGGCATTCGGGCAAGCCAACTTTACGGGCGGCTGTCTCACCTGCCCGTGCTGCCCCTCACCGACCATCGCATCCTGCTCTGTTGACACGTGTCCTCAGTGACGATCTATTTTCCGTAAACGTCTCTTGCTTTTTTTCCAAATTTCTTCTTCTCCAGTCAATTTCTCGTATCGCAGGATATTCAGCCAGAAGTGACAGATCTAAGTACACGTGTCATGTTTTTCTGACAAAATGATGGCCCACGTTGTATCAACTCAAACTCTACAAGTGGACCAATCAGGAAATTCCACGCAAGTGGAAAAAAATAAAAAACCATTATTGAAAACACAGATGTGTGTGTGTGTGGGGGGCCCACGTTGATTACGTTTCTAGTAATTGTTGTTTTCGCCGAATGTGTTTTTGTTCCCTTTCTCTCTCTAACTCTCGTTTTCTTTTCTCTCTCTCCTAGAACTGCGTGGCAGTACATACGTGGCCTGATAATGGAGCTCCAGCGTTTACGAATTGACGTGTATGGTATAGCATTGACACATTGGAGAGTTTTCAGAGAAATAAAGCTAGTGTCACAGGTATTTGTCAGTTGGTGTCACATATGACATAACCTGTGGCTACCTGGTTTTGAAAGCAGCACATGGATCATGGATGCGGTAGAAAGTAATTACCGTGTAAAAAGGTGATGTCGGTACTTGGCACATATGATAACTAGAAAAAACTTATCAACTAATCGAGTGTGGAAATAGTTATCAAATTTTTTTTGTGTTTAAACTAAATTCCAAATTAATGTGTTTTCTACTTATGTTCAATAAAGTGAAAATACAAAACTAAAATATTGCAATAAATAAAAACCTTAAGCCCACATGACATTAGAATTGAGAGAAATGGTTTGGAGAATATGAATGGACTTTTTTTTAGACTTTTGTATGAGCCAGACTATGGGTGTTGTAAAGTGAGTCTAAGACACTTGCAGCACCTAAAGCTCAAAGAAATCTTCTGGTACTCAGAATTTTCACTCAAATTGTGGCTTCTAGCTCTTGTTATATGTGGCTAATCATTTTGACCAACTCATTTTAGCCCCTAAAGCTTGGCTAGCACCTTTGGCTACTGGACACCCTTAAGAACAACTTCCAAATTAGCTGAAATGGCTGGGGAAGAACATTGAATCAAAATTAGTCAAAATATTTTCCCAATTCGGCTTAAATAAAGTTCTGGTTTTTCCCAAGCAAAGGCCAACTGAAAAATTGCCATTATTCAACATTTAGAGGTCCTTTACTCTAGATTGGCGATATGGTTGTGCCTTTAATTAGATATTTCTTGTAATTGAATTAATTAATCAACTTGAGTAATTGATTTATTTAACTAGGATCAATTTATAACCCAACATAATAATTTGACATTAGTTTTCTTTCATTTCTCCATGCACAATTCTTGCTTCTTTTTTTGAGTTTTCTATTAAGCTTCTCTGTAGGGATTAGGGCTATCCAAGGGATCCTACAAACCAATCTACTAGAGTGACTCGATTGGAACCAATTTGATATGGTGGTTGTGGTGGTCGACAGCGGGTTGGCGCATTCAGAATGCAATTTCGAGGGGCTTAGTTTCTGTTTCTCTCCTCTAAAACTCAAACAAATCGACCCAACCAAAAACTGAAGCAAACTTTGGCAAAATCTCAGCCAAATCTGATGAGTTTTTGGGTGATCCATTGAGTGATCTTGCCAAATTCGACAAGATTTCCATCGAATCTAGCAAGATCTCACTGGATCTTCACCATTTTCTGTTGGAATCGTAATTATCACCGTCTCTCTTGGATTCAACCGAAACCAATTCGACATGTGAAACAACTAACTTGATACAACCTATTGAAGTTATCGATCGGTTGTAGATCTTTCGTTCTACCATCAGCCAGAATTGAGTAAAGTCCGAGTGGAGCCCAAACCTAGTTTATGGACAGCCCTAGTAGGGATGCTTATTGTTTATCCACGCATTCACTGAACCATTCTTATTAGGCCTAAGAGTACGTTTGGTACACTGAATGAAGATTACGACAGGAATTGTAATCTTTATTACTAGAAATAAAATGTGTTGTAATGTAATAACTAAACATATTCATTAGTTTGGTTGTGAGTTATAACATTAGAATATAACTTAACATTTATTTTAGGAAATTTTTTACTCACACAATTATATTTTCTTAAAAATTTTTATTTTTAAATTTAAGAAAGATATGTGTTATTTTTTATGATTTTTATTTTTATAATTGTTAGATGTATATGGGAAATTTGTTTATTTGGAAATATATTAAGTTTTGAAATTATTGCACTTACTAAGGAATAGCTAATACAACCTTTTAAAGAGGAATAGTTATTTCTCATTTTAAAGAATAGCTATTCATAAAGAATAATTATTCCTTGTAATAAAAACATAATCAAACTAAAGAATAATTATACCATAGGAATAACTATTACATTACAGCACCTATTACAGTCTACCAAACATGCCCCAAATGTTCCATCATCGATCTGCCTGTACATGAATGTTAAGATGCCCATTTGGGCCATTTTATAGTGACACCCATTTTCCAATTTGATTTTAGGTTTAACTATATTTTTACATTTTACTATAAATATTTTTTTAAAAATCTGTATCTTTACATAATTTATTTCCTAAATACATTGAACTACTATAAATAAGCTTTTCCAAAATACTATTTTCCCATGATTAAAGGATCTTTGATTCCTACGAATTTTTATCATTTTAGATTGGAAAGTGAAATCTAATTGGTGGATCAGTCAAGCCATATATAGAGTAGTTTTTAATTTTATTGGAAATAAAGGAGAGATAATACCTAAATTTTTCTTGGAAATTACACAATTTGATTTTACCAAAAAGAGGTGACAGAGATGAGTCGTGGACCAAGTCACTGTCTTGAGACAAATCGTGCCATCTACGGTATATCCGATGCAGTTAGACAAATAGTTTGTACACATTGTCCCCAAGATACAACAGCTTAGCCACCTTTGCTAATTACCCTTGCGAGCCTACAATACTCGTAGAATATAAGCTCTCTATAGTACTTTCTTTTCCCAGAAAATTTTGTAAAAGATAGAATATTTTTGTGATTAGTAAAAAACAATAGATGGTAAGTGTTTAGGACAATAAAAATTGTTTTTTGAAAAGTTTGCAGCTTTGCAATTCAAAAAAAAAAAAAAATGTGTATGTTTGAAATTTTTATTTCTTTCCATATATAACATGTTGCTTGTCCTTAGCCAAAGAATCAAAAGGGTTTTATATCAATTAAATGGTCATAAAGTTATTATATATATATATATATATTTAAAATATAGACCAGATATCGAGACTCAAGGGTTGTCTTTGCCAAACTTTTGTACATTGAGAACAAAAAGAAAGGGCATAATGCTATGAATTTAATGGTCCATTATTACAAAACCTTTTTTGAAACTTTCTGAATATATATTACAAAAATTGCTAGCTGTTTTAACCACTTTCCATTAAACCAAATAGTAAATACTTGTGTATATATGGTAGCATAAAATAATTCAGCAATAGCTATACATTTAAGTACTGAAAAATCTTCCATATATGACCTTATTATATCATATTTAAATAAGGACGTTTGAATACAAAACATTTACAGTGAAAAGTATATATATGTAATAAAACTAAATATGTTGGCAATTATGGTATTGATATCACGTTAATGTTGATAAATTTTCTAATTAAAACAACTGACAATAGCTTTTTAAATTTTGAATTATATTTGAATTTTAAAATTTAGCAATCAACATATCTGATATTAAGGGATAATTGATACACATAAATGAGTATTAAAATAAATATAATATTTTTTATAAAAATATCCAACATATTTTTTTATTTTTTTTAAAGGGTAATTATTCTTACAAACATACCTAGAGACTATATTACATAGCATGCGCGGTGTGATTCATGTGAATAAAAAAGTGATGTGAACTCAAGTGTATTGCTTTTTTTTTTTTTTTTTTTTTGCTGAATGAAAAAAGGAGTATTCGGTGTGGGCTCATTGACTCTACGCCACCTGACGGTAATTGATAATATTACATGTATCACATAGACTTTATTGAAACTATCGCTCGAACCGCTTTTCTCAATATGCAAAATGAAAACTCCTACCATCAAACATGCCAGTAACTCAAGTGAACTGCTGTGAGGTTAGCTTCTTTCCCTTAGTTTCCTAGCATTTTGAGCAATAAGCTGAGTCCAACACGTGGCGATAATGTCAAGTAGAATTATAGCATAGCATGCGAGATGTCAATGTTGGGGGGTTGCGGATGATGATGATGGTGATGATGGTGACGGCGTACCACTTTCTCAAATGTCAAATTATACTATTATTAAGGTTTAATAGTGGTCGCGGTCTTATAATCTTTTTGGTTCAAAATAAAACGCATACACTCCACTCAAAAATAAAGGCATTGGAAATGACCAGACGTAGACTTTTATGATATTATTAAGCCAAATCATCCCCAATTGGTTGGAATTATTTTATGGAAGACAAAATTTAAGTATAGTATTTTATGTGTTATTTTTTAAATTTTTCTCTTAAAATTTAGTTATGTGACTCTTTTCCATTGATGTAAGTGTATATTAAGCATAGTCACATAATTAAAATACAAGAAGAAAATTTAAAGAATAGCATCTAAGTATTGTACTTAAATTTTGCTCTTTTATAAAATATTATCTCTTTTTTTAGGGCCCTTTTGGATAGAAAGGGAGAAAAAAGGAAATAGAGGGGAGTATAGTAGAGTAGAATTGGCTAAAAATAGACTAATTTTGAGATAAATCTACTCTACTATACTCTACTCTCTCTCTCTCTCTCTCTCTCTCTCTCTCTCTCTCCATCCAAACAGACCATTAAATTAATGGTGTGGAATTAAATTTTGAATAATTTGTGATTAGCATTTTAGGGGGATTACATCAGTTTAAGACATACTAATTTTTTTCTTAATTTTTTACACAACTTTTGAGGTGGTACGATATAACTAGTGCAAAAACATATAATATTAGTTGTGAATTTAGGTAAAAATAATATTGTTTCACTGTAATTTACTATATAAGTAATTATAGAAAGAAATTATAAAAGATTTATGTCCCTAACATTATTAGGGGATTACTACATGGATAATGTTAGGGGATTACTACATGGATATTACAAAAAGAGAAGGTCATAAACAATTACTGATATCATTTTTTTGTTCTTGTATAGTTTCATTTTGAATGAACATTAACTATTTTGTTATATCTTCTAAAAAAAACTATTGTTTTATAGTTTATTTTTACTAACTTATTTTACTTAAAAAACAAGATATATAAAAAAAAATGCGTATATCTAAAAATTTGAGGTTAAAAAAGCTGTACTTTAACCAACTTAAAAAATAATTTTGTCAATAACATGTTCTTTTTTTTCTCCTTCTCAAAGGAACGGCAAATGACTATTAACATTTTTGTTTCCCTCTAGTAGGAAGTCAATGAATCAAGGAACAATGGTCACTTGGCATCATGAAACTTAATTAGATAGGTCATAGTGAAAAGCTTAAGGTTAGCAAGTGTAATGGAAAGAGGGATTTCATTCTTAATTAGAGAATACATCGGAAATAATTTGCTTTCTACTATTTGGTTGAGACCCTAAATATAATTTTCTAGTGTTGTTTGATTGCATTAAAATTTTTTTCATAGAATTCAACAAAATCAGAACAACTGGCAGTGGTAGTTGTGATCACGGAGGAGTTTTTTAGTCAAATTATTTTGGCTTTAAAAAAATGTTTGCCATTTTTTTTTTATCATTTGGATATAATGTTGACAATGAAAATGTGTTTTTCCTACCATCAAAATTTATATAATGCTAAACCTATAGAAAATATAATTTTTATAGAAAATATTCTACATCCAAAGTCCAAACAAAAAAGTCCTAAAACGAATTAATGAATTGGAGAGCCGGCGCCTCCTTTAATAGTTAATACATTATTAGTACTACTGTTTTCATATTAGACAATTAGATACATGAATTGGCATTCTAACTGGACGGACGCAAGTATTAAATATTACCTGCTTATTTAAAAATGTAAAATACGGGATCAATGATTTTGTAGTTTTTCAGAACAATAAAAAGATTAAGAAATATTAAATTAGCCCGATAAAAAAAATACATATATTAAATTAGTACCTATTTTTTATACTTCTAAATGAGAACGAGAACTTGAGTGCTTTCTTTAATGTTTTGTGACCTTTGTCCGATTATTAGAAGCTTCTTTCGTATATAACTGTAACATGTTTAATCAGATTGAATATTTCAAGTTCGGTAAGAAACCTAATTAAAAAAGGGTGTGGCTTTTGTCCAGTGGAAGTTTTCACTAGACACGTTGGATTATGGACACGTGTCTAAAATTCGGACGTGTCCAACGAAAATTTCCACTGGACACAAGCTGTGTCTATTAAAAATATATATAAAATCGAATATGATATACGAGAAATGTTAGTTAATTACACGTCATTAACAAAGGAACACTTGTTAATGATCACAATCTATAACAACGTAATCAAGAGTAAAGATCACGAAGAAAAGGCAAGGTTGGTTCTATGTTTATTAAAATTGATGGAGTTTTCTAAGAGAATTAGTCATGCTTTGTTTCTTAACTTTTTTTTAAGAATTAAAGAATCTTATTTTTACCTGTGTTACACCATCGACAATTTTCGTTTACTAACTCTCTTGAGCCAGAAAAGTTACCATGGCTTTTGAGTAGAGTTGTGGTGTGCCTTTATGTTAAAATCTCTTTCTCTCTCCCTTGTGTGTGTGTGTGTGTTTGTTTCTCAAAAAAAAAACTCTTGAGCCATAAAGAGGAGTTATTAGACAAGGCAATCTATTATCTGCTGTTGATAGACTGACGCTAGTCAGGGAAGGAAATGACTAAATAGCCTTAATTTTTAAACTATGTCACTAAACAACCATTTTTTCAAGTTATCTAGCAAAATATCACTTTTTTGCTATTTAGCCATTTTTGCCTCTAATCAAGGCTATCAGTATCACTTTCAATTGTATCACTTGAAAGTCTCAAGAGGGCGTTTGGTTCACGTAAAGGAAACTTCCTAACTCTTAGTAAAGGGAAAATGATCTTGCTTCCCTAGTTGAAAAGTAATAACTAATCTTAAGGAGGAAGCTGGCTTGGGTATCTTCGAAAACAAAAGCAAGAAATTTAGCTGTGCTTGCTGCCAAATTTATTTAGAGACTTGGTCGTGACTTGTGGGACTAAAATTCACTATGGGCCCAAACAATATGGAACAAATATCTCACACCCAATAAATTAGTTTCCATCGACAAAAATGGTCCTATTTGGTCTCCCACTTGAGCTGCCTATAAGAAATACGTGGCCCATCTTCCTTTTTTTAGAAGAAACGTGGCCCGTCTTTGCTAAGGGCATCTGGTGGGTAGTGCATAATAGCGTGTCGGTTAAATTTTTTGAGGGATCACTTGATAGATTTTGGGACAACTGGAATACCTAGTAAGAGTTCTGGGTTCAATTTTTGTCTATATAAAAAATTGATTGGTGTTTTGATTTGACGATTAAGTTCTATCATTCAGAGTAGATGTTATAAGTTAAAATTTTCAAAAAATAAAAATAAATTAACATCTACTTCATAATGAGTATTCTTATTATTAAGCTAAGATAGCAATTAATTTTTTACTAGATAAGAGATTCTTTTGTTTTGTTTTGTTTTTTTTTCTCCAGATCTATGCTTTTGAACTATTATAATTAATTTGTATTATCCTCCTATAGCCATTTAGGATTATTGTAAAAATGTTGTGAAAATATTGTAGACATATCATTTCTCTTTATTTTATTTAGTTTTTACATTTTATCTGTAGTATTTTTAGAGAGAGGAAAAAAAAAAAAAAAATCGGTTACTAAACAGACAGTTTATGTTAATCTGGGCTCCTTGCACTCCTTTAATTGATCCCATGGCTGTCACATTGCCTTCACAAGGCCAATATCTTCCAAAATTCTAGCAATTTTGTGCGATCCACGTATGCATGTCCCCTGTTGGGCTTTCAAGAAAAAGTCTAGATCAATAACATTTTTTTTTTTTTACAATTTTTTTCACCAAATAAAATTGTGCCAGTGATAGATACAAGTAAAAATCTATAATAATTTGACATTTATAGGTTGTGAAAAACTCTCTAAATTTTTCTGAATTTAAAAACTTTGTATTTGTATTCTGCAACTGCAACCCGTAGGGTCACTCGTTGCTCCTCAAATTACATCTTAAATAATTCACTAGGTTAAAATAAATGTTGTAGTTTACCCCCCCAAAAAAAATGTTGTGATTTGTGATCTTGGGAAGAGAAAATTGGTACTGGAACCAAACTTGCTTAGAAACATCTAATGGAAAACGTACGTGTATTTTCTCAAATCATGTCACATGGACACCATATACTTGATCATCCTAGCTGATTATGTGAAAAACTAAGGAATATTCATAAATAAATAAATAAATAAATAAATAAAAAAACTGAGTATTTAATACTTTGCATTGGCTTTTAATTTGGTTTGGTACATGTTGGAGCGCATAGCTGAAATAGAGAGGGGGAGGAAAAGAAACAGAAGTTGAAATTATCAGCAAAATTTTGTTTAAGTTTGTTGGATTTTTCACTTGTATATATGGTGTCCAATGTATTGGTGCACTCTTAGCAGAGAGCAATGACTGATTAGTTTGTCTGACTGGTGACTAGGCTGATAAAAGAAACATAAATATTTTTACAGACTTGATGCCTGAACTCTGAGTTGAATGTAGCTATCATCTGCTTGAAAAACACAAGACTTGAGATACACTTTGACAGTGCATCAACTGCGTTTGGGGTCAGCCCCAGCTGTTGTTTCTTTGGAATGATTAGCCCCAACTGTTTTGAGATCCTACTCTTTGTGATCCATGCAGATAAAAGATCAAATTGATACATTGGTTCGTAGTAATGGCATGTATTCCTCAACGTGTTTGCTTAATTTGTTTAAGCTTAAAGGAAACTCCGGATTCTAGAAGTGAGATTCTTTAGGCGTTTAAGTTGTTAACAGAGACATAGCCCTGTGCAATGGAACCACACAATGGGAATTGAAAAACTTTGGTTTTGATCTTATCAAAGTGTGATCAATGTTTTCCAATGTGATTTGAATTTCATGGTAATTGTAGATTTGATAAAGGTTGTTGTTGTTAGTTGAATTTTAATATGGACATTAGAAGATCATTGTAAGAAACAGAGGAAGTCAAGCATTTCTTGTAATAAAAATGACACAGCCCCTTGGCTCATTACAAAACATTTGTTTATTGTTGCAGTAGAATCACACAGATTCATGTTAAAATTCTCACATTGGTGGGAGCCACGTGATAACAATGGGGCTCCTAACCCTGTGTACTCCATCCTTCCATACCAAACCTCCAAACTCAGGCTCTGATTGCCTAGATATTGTAGTGAAGGTAACCTTGTAAGACAGTTTTTGATATTTTCTGGTGAAGTTGAGGCTCTGTGGCTCGACATGAACAGAAGCACCTTTGAATGGTGAAACCATGGCATGGTAATTGGAAACAGAACGGCCAACATTGGTGACAGTTCTGTGAAGGGTCAAAACAGCGGTGGATGCTTTCTCTGGGAACACAGCTGAGATAGCTGGGTAGTTCAAGTCCCCAGGACTGGCAAGAGAGTGTTTACAAGACCTGTTTGAATGCTTGGAAAAAACTTTAAGCTGAAATGGAGTTAGATTCTGTGTGCATAAGAACTCAAAGTAATCCTGAGCCTCAATGTCATAAACCAAACCTGGGTCAAGAGCCCTTATTGGGTCAATGTGTCCAGCTCCATGATCAAAAGGGTTTGAAGGTGCATCTGTTGAGGCATCTCTGAGAGAATTGCGTGTGTTATCATGAACATAAGCTGTTGTCATCAGAGCAGACTTTATTGTAGCTGGACTCCAATCTGGGTGCCTAGCCTTCAGCAAAGCAGCAATTCCACTAACATGAGGGCATGACATTGAAGTTCCAGACAGTATGTTAAACTTCACTCTCCGGTGATCTGTTGGTAAACTTGATGGACCCAAGTTTCCACTCCAAGCAGCAAGAATGTTCACTCCAGGGGCTACCAAATCAGGCTTCAGAATTTCGAGGGTAAGAAAATTGGGTCCCCTAGATGAAAATGCAGCCACCACAGGAGATGGCCTAATTCCCAACCGAGTACCAAGAAAAGCTAAACTTGCAGTGGCATTTGGACTAGTTGACACATATCGTTTGATTGCTTTCCCTTCTGTTTCTCCTATTGCAACTGCAGGAAGAAGGTGACAATCTGCAACCAGCTCTTCTCCATTGTTAGCAGTGTTTGAAAGAATCATGCCAACCCCTCCAGCTTCTTTCACCACCTGACCCTTTTGCACACGAGGACTAATGCCTCTGTCACATATTACAATTTTTCCTTCAACTATATGCCTATCCAAAGTACCCTCTAGACACAAAGAGCTGGGTTCAGGGCTGCTTGAGTTTCTACCCATATATACTATTGGGTAATTTTCTTGCTTACCATTTTTTAACAGCATCCTTTCCTCTTTATAGAGTGAAACCCCATTCATAATTCTGCCATTTCCCAACTTAACGATGGCTGGAAAATCTCTATCCATGGTGCTAGCGCCAACTGTGGTAATCCAAGGTGACACATTTGTGAGGCTGACAGGGTCTGGCCCTCCATTTCCAGCTGAGCAAGAAACAAAAACACCCATCTCCATTGCTCCAAAAGCAGCAATTGACAAACTGTCACGGTAATAGGAAGAGACTCCACCACCCAAAGATATTGACAAAACGTTTACCCCATCAGCCACAGCTCTATCAACCGCAGACAGAATATCTGAGCTGAAACACCCACCAGTCCAGCACACTTTGTAAGCAGCAATTCTAGCACCTGGTGACATTCCTCTGGCTGTCCCATTAGCATAATTTTGAAGGTTTGCACCACGTACAGGAGAGCCAGCAACTGTGGCTGCAGTATGAGTTCCATGCCCATCTTGATCTCTAGCTGATTTGAACTCAGTTTGCCCGTTGATTTTCCCAGTAGCAGCTTCATATCCCTGGTAAAACACTCTTGCACCGACAATCTTCTTATTGCAATGACGTTCCTCGAACCCTCTGCCTGTCTCACATTTACCTTTCCATCGAGAAGGCACTGGTGTCATGCCCATGTCGTTGAAGCTCTCACTCTCTGGCCAAATCCCAGTGTCTAGTACTCCAACTATAACATCATGGCCTAAGATTTTTTGACCCCAGACGTTATTATTAGTACCATATCCTGCTTCCAGACCAAGGAACATGGGACTCCTTGTAGTGTGTAGCTGGTACTTTGTCTCTGGGAATATAGCCACTACACCATCTTCTTCCTCTAGTCTCTCAGCTTCTTCTTGGCTCAACTGAACAGCAACTCCATGAAAAGCAGTCTGGTAATTGTAGATTATTCTATCTTCATCACCTTCATTTTCAGGTTCTAGCAATACTGATTTTACTTTGGATGAGTACCAATCTAGGTGATTTGTAAATGAGTTTGGCATTGCCGACTTGTCCATTTGGACAATGTAAGTCTTTTTTGCTATTTGGGTGTCCGCAGAGAAGGCTAAATTCAAAAACAAATAGCTTATTAGAATAAAAAACACCCCTTTTACTGGGTTTTCTGCCATTTTTCAGGCAAGAAAGAGGAAATCTTTTTTGAAGAATAATTTAAAAGGAGAGCAAAGAAGATGAAGAGGAAAGATGTAGATGGTTATGGAAAAATGGAAATGGTGATGTGAGGGTTGAAATAACAGAGATTGGGGAGAGAGCTTAACATTGTCTTCTTGTGCATGCAATAAAGAGGGGTGGTTGTTTCATGAATGTAAAAGTTGAGGAGGATTGAAGAGGCGTTGGCTAGGGCAGGTGGAAGAAGTAAATTTAGCCATGCTAGCTACTCTTTGTGGACCCTCAGATTTTCAAGGCCCCGTTTAGCAGTAGAGTTTGAGTTAAGAGATTGAGTAACGTTGATGGTAATTTTTTGAAATACTAAAAAAAGTGTGGAAAAATATGTGTAATGTTATTTAAAAATTAAAAATATGTATTTAATATTTTTTACCAAATAAGGTTTCAGTTTTTAAATAATATTATATTTATTTTCACATATTTTTTTATTTACACATTTTATAAAAATTAAAAACGGTTGTTTAACAAAATGGTCTTGCTGCACACTGTAAAGTTCACACACTGAACACAAAATACGGCAATTGTGCAATTTCAATTATAAATTTGAACCCACAATTTATCTGAAATTATGTTTTGCACCCACAATTATAGTTGACATGGCGCTCTTACATTAATTATACACACGGGTTTGTCATTATGAGCTCTCTAAATTTTGTTAAGTTGGTGGCAATTGATAATGAAAATCTGAACATCATGGTAAGGATGACAATTTTGCCTCGCTCCGCTTTGACCCGTCCTGTCCCGTCCCGTCCCGTGCAGATTTTTCCCGTCCTGCAAAGGTGGTGGGGCAGGGATGGAGCAATATTTTGTCCTCGCACCCCGGGACAGGGCAAGGATGGGTTTAGTATTTTTATCCTCGCCCTACCCCGCCCTGCCCCGCACTAATAAGGACTATAATTGTAAATTTAGTAAACTCTAAATCACTACTATTTAAAGTAAATTACAAGAGTACAAGACATGAGATAAAATATTTTTTATTCTAAAACCCTAATGCTATTGCCGCCCTCTGACCCATCCATTTGCTTTATAGTCTATACGTATTTTTCAAGTTTCAAGCCAAACTCCACTCCAAGTCCAAGACATTGCTTTTTAGGTTCATCTCATTTATTATCTTCTGTTTGTTTTAATGTTTCTTAAATCAGTTTTCTTTTTTCAATTTAAATTTTGGTTCTTTTTTTTATATCTAAAATTGGTATTTTTGTTTATAACTATTGAAGTTTGAAGAAACACAGTTGCAAGGAAAAAAGCTAGTCACATAGTGCTTCCTGTAAGCAATAGGTTTGTTTCTTATCATATTAGTAAGCTATCCTAATCCTTATTATAGTAAGGAAAGAAGCAGAAGCAATCATAATAGTACTGAATCTATAAAGAAGAAAGTGGTGTCACTACATTGAGAGAAAGCGAAACTTATTCTTAAAGAACTAGTCAATTTTTATTTGTTATAAGACAACGTTTATTTTTTAAAAAAACTAGTCAATTATCTTTGATGATTTTTTTCATGCAAAGACAATGTTTATTTTGTTATAAGAAATTTTGAATTATGCTATTTCGTATTAGACTATTTAAATACTTGATTTATTTAAATGCTTGGATTTTAAAACATTTTGTTTTGTTGTGATTTATATTATTATAGTAAAAAATTTATTTATATATATAAAATTATATTAGGGGTGGGACGGGTCTCCGCGGGGCCCCAAGGGACGGGGATGGGTCAAGGTAGTTTGCCCCACACCCCAAAACGGGACGAAAAAGAAAAAGAGCAACAACCATGCGAGAAGGGACGAAGATCCCATTTTCTAACCCGCCCTGCCCCATTGTCATCCCTACGTCATGGATTGAAGATGTCATTTGTGCCGAAATTCTTTAATGCTGGTGGGGTTATTTCGTGCTATGATCTGAACATCTGGTCCCACGTGGCCACATCCATAGAATGCTAGTGACCATTATTATTGTTATTATTATTATTATTATTATTTTGTGTTGTTGAAGGAATGCTAAGTATTTTTTGGTAATCTTTGCTGAATTGTTGTTGTTGTTATTATTATTATTATTATTATTATTATTATGTACTATTTCCTTTTGAAGTTGAAGTTTTTATTTATTTTTAGTCTAGCTTCATGTACAAGGAAAATTTTTTATTTTAGTCTATCTTTAAAACATCTTTAATAGTTTAAGTAAAAGTAAAATAATCTCTATAATAAAGAATGAAATTAAAAAAATGGTCTCCAATAAATTCTTTAAATCACAATTTATTTTTTGCTCTATAAACAGTAATTCATCAAGTTTGATGGGCTACTGTATATTAGCAATTAAATTTTTTTATTAAAAATTATACCAACTACTATTATATCAATTCTTTCTTTTTTTTAGTTCTCTCATACTCTCTCTATCTCTGTCGCTTCTCACAAAACAAGTGAAAGTGAAAAGAGGCTCTGCCTTTATAATTTTTCTAGGATTCTTCTATTTGTCTTCTCAAATTTCAGCAGAGTGAGATCATTGAAGTCAGCCAACAAAATCAAACAACTGAAAAGAAAAAAGAAAAAAAAAATCTCTCCTCTTGTTCTCTTTTGCTGTAAAATTTGAAAATGTTATGAAATTTAAAAAATATAACAGTTGAAAATTTGAAAAATATAGCAATTAAAAATGAATAAAGGAAGAATAAAGAAATATTAAAAAAATAAAAAAAATAAAATTTAAATGAGATAAAAAATAAATAAAGAATCTGTTAAAAAATATATTTTAAAAAATAAATAATTAAAAGATAAAAATTACTATTTATTTTCTAAACGGTACAAAAATTTGAAAAATTTGCTGTCTCAATTCTTTGCAGCAAGTCAATCATGATGAATTTAGATTGTTATATTGGATTAATTTTGTTGAAAGTGATTTCTCATAAATACAGTGAAATCAGTTTCCAGATTTTAAGATGCATAGAATTGTGGTCGAAAAATTGTACTGTGTACTATTTTGCTATCTATAGCAAGAAACATTAGTGGAGGCAATGTTGGGGAGGGTAGCCATTATTTATAGGATGTGTAAGGATTTCTATAAAATTATGAAATGATGGGCTGAGTTCCTCTACCAGTACCATGCGTTGTTGTTGACTGGTCGGAAATTTGAATACCTAGCAGTGCAATCAGATTTATCACTTCTCTCTTGGAAACTGCAAGACAGCTCAAGTTGATACCGTGAAATAACTGGCATGACTGTCTGTCGGTTCAAGAACCACTTTTACTTTTTTTTTTTTTTTGAGAAGCCAGATCAGGGACCTGGGCCAACTACTTATTAAATGTGCATTAAAATTTACTCGCACTTTAAAAAAATATGAAAAAAATAATAACTTTTAAAAAGTTCGTATAATAATAATTAAAAGTTAAAAACTGAATTTATAACCAAGCTTAATTCTAATAAAATCTCTTATCTATTACTATTAATAATAATATTAGTGTTTAATCCGTGTAATGCATGAGATTATTTTACATATTAATGATCTTTGCATTCAATATAAACTTAGTTTTCATATTTCTACTATATACATTCAAACCTAAATAATGTAGTATATTTAAGCATATAGTATCTAATATCCTCTAAAAATTTTTAACATCATTACTCTCTTCAAATGTCATCAAGTATGTACTTCTATTCTTCAATAGACCACTCAGAGGAACATATGAAATGAGCAACCACCACTTTTATTACTTTGATTGCATTCAAATGAGTGTGAATGAAAGGAATTCTCTAGAATGCTTCTCTATTTTGCATGTAAAAATGCAATATCTTCAAAACCATCCAATATCTTCAAAGCAATTAAAACTTAGACTTACTTTGAGCAAGAAGATTGGCATAAAAATCTAAACTTGGTGTACTTGTCATCAACTAACAGACATCATAACTTACTTAGAAATAAGGGGAAACAAAAAATAATTTATTATAGTGGGAATCATTTAGAAAATAGTGCAAATATATCCAAATGAATTGGTATAACATCATTGTTAAAACATTTGGGACTAATTTTCAAAGTCGAGTTAGTACATAATTGGTATGTAATTTAGATAATATATAGACCATCAAGGAAATATATTAAAAGGCAACCTTTATAAAGAATAGTCCCTTTGTACTCATCTCTATTCAATATTAATAGTATCACTACTGTAAGGACACAAATTACAATTTGGACTGCTAGAGAGAGATGAACTCAAACCTAGCAAGTAAACAATATTCTTACAATGAATTTGTAAGAGAGTGGGCTAAGTAAACTCGATTGAGAATGAGCTGGATGGTGGCCCAAACTTAGCTATGATCAGCCTGATAAAGATGAAATGATGGGACTATTTTGGATGCTGCTCGGCCTAGTCCGAGGAGTCTATCTTAACAGTTGGCTGAGTGTTTCTCTTTCTCTTTTTTCTTCCTTCCTCCACTTTTTTTTCTTGCTTTCAGCTCCCCTTATATATTAGTTCTTCCCATGTGTCAATTAGGGGGTTCCTCCTTGATACTTGTCCCATCAACCTTTCCCTAAAGCCTTTGCATGGTAGCTGTAAAGGACCGGGGCCACTGTTCAGATGTCATTTCCCCATTAATGCGGCCATGATGTTAGCTGCAGGATCATAAATGCGGTGGCAGCAGCCTTTTACTTAATATCTGAGCGTTGCCACTTGTCTTCTTTAGCCTACATAAATTAGGGAACTCTCCAGAAATGCTAAGGTCAATGTTGAAACATTCATCTGGGTTATCTCCTTGGTGATCCGAACAGGCAAGTCTCCTCGGACTAGTCTTTTTCTTTCTACGTAACTTGTACTTTGGACAGGAGTTGGGCTAGGAAAATTCCCTATGACCTGTTGTCCTCGGACGGAAGGTCTCCTTGGACAGGCCCACGGCCCATTTTTGGGTAACGGGCTCTTTTCCCCTACAATAGCCCCTCAAAATTCCGGCTTTCTTCTCTTATCCGAGGAGAAGGACGGGATTTTGACTTCTTCAAGGGTAAACTCTTTCAAACCCCTTGACTCGTCCACGTGGAGACACCGTTTTGCGAGTCTCTCAATTTTTGGTGACGCTTCAAAAATTGCAGCGCGTCATTTATTGTTCTGGGTGGCGCTCTGTCTCCTTCATCAACGGTGAGATGCAGATCGTACGGTTAGGATTTCTTCGTGAAATTTTGAGCGGGATAACTCCCACTCACTTTTCGCCTACTATAAAAGAGGCTCTTAGGTGGTAGTTTTGCCTATTTCGTCTACATTCGAGCACTCCAGTTTTCTAAAGCACCCTTGTCAACATACGTTTACTCGTCTTAAGTAGTCCGAGGACGTTTTCACAAAGAATCCTAGGTGTTTTAAGAAATTCCTGAACCAGAAGTATCAACCACTTCTGTAAGTATTTAGTCTTCAAGTTCTTTCCTTCTCGGTCGAGCACCTCGGCTTTCTCGTTTTTACAGTTTTTCATCTTAGGATACTTCCTTAGCATTCTTTTACACTTCAATATGGGTAGGTTCAAGAACCTAGTTGACACACCCGTGGCCGTAGAACTCTTTAAGGCTAAATACCATATACCTGAGGGGGTTATTCTTTGCTACTGCCCGCCAGAAAATATTATGACACATAGGAAAACTGGTGAGGTGGTTATTCCTGTAATAGCCTTCTTGGAGGGGGGGATGACCATTCCGATGGGTACGGTGACCCAGGAATATCTTAGAAACCATAGGTTGTGTTCGCACCAATGCGCTTCCAATCTATTTAGGGTCTTAGGCTGCGTTGATGCCCTTAACCAGATGATGGGCCTGCGACTCACCTGGCACAACGTCGTACATATGTACGAGTGTCACTCCCAGGCCGACGGGGGATACTATCTGAAATCTCGATCCCCCATCGTTAAGATGGTGTCGTGCCTTCCGAAGTCTAATAAGGGCATGAAAGACGACTACGTCATCGTCTCGGGGGCCTGGCATGACGGCCACCATTGCCCGACCAAGGAGGGGAAGCCAGGTGGGATACTTTAGGATTAGATTAAGTTAACCTAGAATCTAGGTTCTAGGCTTCAATTTGCTTCGTTGTTTTATTGCTTGATTTTGAAATGGTATAGCTGATTCCATGTTCTTTGGTCGTGATTGCAGATAGGAAGTTCGTTGCACCTCGGCTTAGCCTTGTGAACGTGCCAGGCCTCAACAAGCTTCTAAGATCCGAGGTGTTCGTGCACTCGAACGGCCAATTGCGTGCAGTTCACCTAATACTGGACTTCACTCCTCTGTCAGATAGCTTCATAGACGTTGGCAATTCCATCCAAGCAGGAGACAAAAGAATTAACAGGATCGACGTTTCTCAATCGGGTTTTCTGTCCAAGAGAGATCTTCCACCCGTTGAGTGGCCGATCCCACAGGCTGTTTCTCAACCTGCCGCTCAAAGGGAAGAGTCTGCTTCACCTCGGTTGTCCTTGGAGGCCGAGATAGACGAATTCCGGTTTGAAGGTGAAGAGGAGGGGCAAGGCGAACCTCGTGATATTCTGGAGTCCGAGAGCACCGAGGAGGAGGAAGACGATATGCCTCTCAAGCCCAGGGCAGGACTATAGGCCCTTATTGCTGGGAGGAGCAAGGGTGCACCTTCCACCGAGGCGCCCAGGGAGAAAACCACCGACTAGCTTCCTCCACCCCCTCCTCTCCCCACCACCGGGGTTGGTCTTCTTCCTATGGTGGATTTAAAGAAGAAGAGGAAGGTGGTGGATGTCGATGAAGAGGAAGGTGAAGTGCCCCCTCCTCAACAGAAAGCTCCAAAGCAACACAAGGGTGGGAGAGAAGACAGAAGGGTCTCCCCGCCCGAGCACAGGAGCGACTCCCACTCTAGGGAGGTTCAACTGCCTCCGGCTTGGAACCCGAGGCTGGACCTGGATGGCGCACCCATTCCCTCCACGGCCTCCACTAGGGAATTCCAGAGGGGGCGCTTGGGCTACATTGCCGAGGCCCTAGAGCGCTCTTTCCTTTTGCCTAAAGACATGGAGACAGTCAGCTCGTAGAGGCAAGCCGACCTGTTCATGTCAATGAAGAAAGACCTGGCCATGATAAGTTTCTGATCACCTCGCTGCATAGCAGACTAGGTTAGGTGTGTATTGTGTATTTCTCTTATACCGTTAGTGATACAATTTTGTCTCTTTTACCGTGCAGCTCATACAACAAGTCTACGTGGCGGAGGACTGGGTCAGGGACGCCCGAAGCTTGGCTAGGATCAAGACCCAGTCTCGCCTGGAAGTAGAGAGAGGCATGGAGGCTTTGAAAAAAGAAAAACAGAAGTTAGCCAAGAAGCTAACTGCGGAGGAGAGGGAGAGGCGGAGCGCCGAGGCTGGCCTCAAGAGCGCCCAGGATCAGGCCGAGGACCAGAGGAAAAAATCATATGCTACAGAAATAGAGCTGGCAACCCAAAGACAGCTGGTCCTGGAGCTGAAGGCCAGCCTTGAGAAGGCCAAGGAGGCGGAAAAGGAGGCTCGGGAGGCCCTTGGAGCTGCTGAGGCCGAAAAGCAAGTCGAGTACATCCGCGACATTAAAGAGACAGAAATAAGGCTGGCGGAGGAGGTCTTTGAGGTATGCAGGGACTACTGTAAGTTCACATGGGAGGAAGCCCTGAACTTGACAGGAGTCCTAGCTGACTCAGACCTAAGGCAGCCGGGGAGGATATACTATCATCCCCACATCAGGCTGAACCCGGCTGACCCCGCCCCCTTATCTTCTCAAGCTCCGGAGCAAACAAGTTTGGCGCTTGTTCCTCATGAAGCCGCCGAGGAGGTTGAGGAGGGACAAGTTGCCCCAATTGAACAAGTAGCTCCGGACGTTTCTTCTGCCGCCGCGGATGCTGAGAAGGCCAAGGACGTAGCCACCTCAGAGGTCGAGGCCGGATCATCCGTTATAGAGCCGAGCAGAACAGGCAGCCCTCCTCCTTAGATTAGATAGGCTTAGGATTAGGACTGTTAGTTGCTGCAGTTGCTAATTTTTTGCATCTTCTTCCTTTTTCAATGTAATTATCATTTTGTATGTTGGATCAGAGTATTTCAATCTTTTGAATTAATGAAAATATTTCATTTGCCTTCAATTGCTTTCAATTTTGTTTCATTTGTTTATCCTGACCTGATGTCTTTAAACTTGTGAAAAAACTAACCTCCCGAACTAAAACAATAATAGAAAGCCATAATGGTTACATCAAAGTCATTTAACTAACTTCATTTTGTCTTAACAAACAAGGGTGAATTTAAGCAAGTATAACTAACCGTTTTAATGCCAGAACGTTAAAATTGAATGAGAACACCAACTTAAGGTCCGCGGTCTGAGCGGATACGAATGACCAAAATTCACCATAATATTTAGTGGTGTGCACATTATGGGGATGTAACCCTGGACGCACGGTCCGAGGGGTTAGGCGGGCTTTAGGTTCTATATAGCACTTAGTAAATTGAGGAGGAGTGTTAATTTACCCAAGGTATGTGGTCCGAGGGACCAGGCATGATCAAGGTTCTGTTCAGTACTTAGTAGTGTTAATTTACCCAAGGTGTGTGGTCCGAGGGACCAGGCACGACCAAGGTTCTGTTTAACACTTAGGAGTGTTAATTTACCCAAGGTGTGTGGTCCGAGGGACCAGGCACGATCATGCTTCTGTTTAAGACTTAGGAGTATTAATTTACCCAAGGTGTATGGTCCGAGGGACCAAGCACGACCAAGGTTCTATTTAATACTTAGTAGTATTAATTTACCCAAGGTTTGTGGTCCAAGGGACCAAGCACGACCAATGTTCTGTTTAATACTTAGGAGTATTAATTTACCCAAGGTGTGTGGTTCGAGGAACCAGGCACAACCAAGGTTCTATTTAATACTTAGGAGCGTTAATTTACTCAAGGTGTGTGGTCCGAGAGACCAGGCACGACCAAGGTTCTATTTAACACTTAGGGCATGTTTGGTAGACTGTAATAGACGCTGTAATGTAATAGTTATTCCTATGGTTTAATTATTCTTTAGTTTGGTTATGTTTTTATTACAAGGAATAGTCATTCCTTATGAATAACTATTCTTCAGAATGAGGAATAATTATTCCTCTTTAAAAGGTTGTATTGGCTATTCCTTAGTAAATGCAATAATTTCAAAACTTAATATATTTTCAAATAAACTAACTTTCCATATACATCTAACAATTATAAAATAAAAAATCATAAAAATTAACACATCTCTCTCTTAAATTTAAAAATAACAATTTTTAAGGAGATATAATTGTATGTGTAAGATATTTCCTAAAATAAATATTAAGTTTCATTCTAATATTATAACTCACAACCAAACTAATGAATAAGTTTAGTTATTACATTACAACACACTTTATTACTAGTAATAAAGATTACAATTACTACCGTAATCCTCATTCAGTGTACCAAACATACCCTTAGGAGACAAGCAACAACAATAGGCATCAATATGAGAATAGAGACTTTTATTAATAATAATACCTTTTCAGGTTATTTACATTCCAGGGGTGCGGTATAGCCCTCTCATCTAGATCTTCCAAGTAAAAGGCTCCTATTCCAGCTATTGATAGGATGCGATACGGGCCTTCCCAGTTAGGTCCCAATTTTCCCCAGGCTGGGTTTTTTGCACTGCCCACGACCTTCCTTAAAACTAAATCTCCTAGCGCAAGTGGTCTTAGCTTAACATTGGCATCATAATTCTGCTTGAGCTTCTGCTGATAGAAGGCTAGTTGAACCGCAGCATTCTCTCTACGCTCGGCAACTAGGTCCAGACTGTCCTTTAGCAGTTTGTCATTATCGGCCGAGGTGAATGAACTGGTTCTAAGTGTGGGGAACCCCATTTCTGTGGGGATGACAGCTTTAGCACCGTACGTCATTGCAAATGGGGTTTCCCCTGTAGATCTTCGGGGAGTTGTCCTGTAGGTCCAGAGAACATGCTGTAATTCTTCCACCCACTTTCCTTTAGCGTCGTCCAGCCTCTTCTTAAGACCGCTTACTATGACTTTGTTAACTGCTTCAGCCTGACCGTTTTCTTGGGGGTACGCGAGGGTGGAATACCTGTTTGTAATGCCCAATTCACAACAAAATCTTCTGAACGCTTTATTGTCAAATTGTAGACCATTGTCCGAGATAAGAGTATGTGGTACTCCAAACCGGATTATGATGTTTTTCCATACAAATTTCTGGACATCCACATCCCTGATGTTAGCCGAGGGCTCAGCTTCAACCCACTTGATGAAATAGTCAGTTCCGACGATCAAGTATTTCTTATTTCCGGCTGCCTTTGGAAAAGGACCAACAATGTCCAGGCCCCATTGCGCGAAAGGCCATGGACTGGACAAAGGATTCAGCACACCCCCCGGCTAATGTATGTTTGGCGCGAACCTCTGGCATTGGTCGCATTTCTTCACGTACTCCTGTGATTCTCTTTGCATGTTTGGCCACCAGTATCCCTGAGATAGGGCTCTGTGTGCCAGAGACCTACCTCCTATGTGGCTGCCACAAATCCCTTCATGCAGCTCTTCGAGGAGTAGCATCGTGGCCTCAGGATGTACACACAGTAGGTAGGGTCCAGAGAAGAAGCGTTTGTAGAGCCTACTGTCCCCTGATAGCCAGAACCGGGGAGCCTTTCTCCGCACTTTGTCGGCTTCGGCCTTGTCTGTTGGTAAGACATCGTCTTTGAGGTAGGTTACCACAGGGTCCATCCAGCTTAGTCCTACTCTAACTTAATAGATGCTGAACTCTTCCTTCTCCTCGGCATGCCGCTGAACATCTTTTACCAGAATAAGTCCGGGTAATCCTTGAGCCGAGGAGGTAGCAAGTGTGGCCAAGAAGTCCGCGTGTGTGTTCCTACTCCGAGGAACATGTTGTAGGTTAAAGGACTTGAATCGCGATTGCAATCGCCTGACCTGCCTCAAATACTTCTGTATCCTCTCCTCACGTGCTTCTAATTCCCCCCTGACCTGTCCGACGACCAGTGCTGAGTCCGAGAACACCTCCACGGTGCTCCCACCCATTCTTTTGATCATGGCCAATCCTAGTAGCAACGCTTCGTATTCGGCCTCATTATTAGTAGCTGAGAAGTTTAGTCTGAGGGATTTTTCGATGACAACATTCTCAGGGGATATCAAAACTAACCCCACCCCTGAGCCTCTCTGATTGGCCGCGCCGTCAGCGTACAATTTCCAGGGCGGGGACCCTTGCACGGATACTAGGCCAACTGAATTTCCATCCATGTACATCGTCTCGGCAATCTCTTCTAACACAGGCTCGGTAAATTCGGCCACCAGATCGGCCAGGATCTGCCCTTTGACAGAGGTACGAGGCATGTACTTTATATCAAAAGCCCCTAAAATTGTGCCCCATTTTGCAATCTTTCCTGTATTGTCTGGGCTACGAAGCAATGACCTGAACGGGAGTTGGGTAAGGACCATGACCGTGTGCGATTGGAAGTAGTGCGGAAGTTTGCGAGTGGCATGAACCACTACAAAGATGGCCTTCTCAAGTGGCAGGTAACGGACCTCGACCTCGTGGAGGGATTTACTTATGTAGTAAATGGGTTTCTGAACACCATTGTCGACCCGTATAAGCACCAGACTCACAGCATGAGTGGCTACCGCGATGTAGGTGAACAAGACCTCGTCCATAGCGGGATTGGACATGATGGGGGGCCGAGATAGGTAGTCCTTTAGCTGCTGGAAGGCCAGAATACATTCTTCATTCCATTCAAATCCCTTCCACTTGTTCAATAGCTGGAAGAAAGGCCGGCATCTTTCTGCCGATCTAGAGATGAATCGGTTAAGAGCAGCAGTCATGCCAGTCAACTTCTGGACCTCTTTTGGGTTCTGAGGAGGTTGTAGGTTGTTGATCGCCTTTATTTGGTCGGGATTGACCTCGATTCCACGGTGAGTGACCATATAGCCCAGAAACTTTCTTGATCCAACGCCGAAAGAGCATTTCGAAGCATTAAGTCTCAGCCTGTGTTTCTTTAGGATTTCAAAAATGCCTCCAAGGTCGTCGACATTCCCGGATTATAGCTTACTTTTGACTACCATGTCATCAATGTAAATCTCAATGCATTTTCCCAGCTGTGGTTCGAACATTTTCGTCATCATCCTCTGATAGGTGGAGCCTGCATTTTTCAAACCAAATGGCATTACATTATAATGGTAGTTTCCAATGGGAGTTACAAAGGCCGTTTTCTCTTGATCGTCTAAGGCTAAGGGAATCTGGTGGTACCCTTGGAAGGCGTCTAAGAAGCTCATTCGGGGATGACCTACGGTTGTGTCTACAAGTTGATCAATCCGCGGCATGGGAAAGGGATATTTTGGACAGGCTTTATTCAGGTCCGTGAAATCCACGCATACGCGCCATTTCCCGTTCTTCTTCTTCACCACCACCGTGTTGGCTAGCCATTCTGGGTAAAAGACTTCCTTAATAGCCCCTGCCTGCTTTAGCCTATTCACTTCATCCCTTACAGCATCGGAATGCTCTCTGGACGAGCGCCGAGGTGGCTGCTTTTTGGGAAGGGCAACGAGGCTCACATTAAGGTGATAGCAGATAAACTTGGGATCCACCCCCGGGGCCTCATAAGAGTTCCAGGCAAACACGTCGATGTTTCTCTTAAGGAACGCCAGTAGCTCTTCCTTTTCCAGAGGAGGCAATTGAGCCCCTATTTGGAAAATTTTTTCTGGGTCTTCCTCAATGACAATTTTGTCCAGTCTCTTGCATTTCTCCTGGTCCGGTTCTATGGCATTGGGGACAATCGGGCTTTTTGACTACTTTGAATCCCTGCCCAAGGTGATGGCTGGCTCGGCAACGGGCTGATGTGCAATGGCAGCTATGAGGCACTGTCTTGCCATAGACTGGCTTCTCACAATTTCCTCAACTCGTTCTCTAGACGGGAACTTAATTTTTAGGTACAGGGTTGAGGAAATGGCCCCCAGGGCATGCAACCAAGATCTGGCCACAATGGCTGTGTAGGGAGAGTACGCGTCCACCACGATAAAGTCCACTTCAACTACCTCGGATCCTGCCTGTACGGGTAGCCTGATTTGACCTTTAGGGATGACGGTTTTCCCGTCAAAGCTAATCAAGGGAGAGTCATATGCGGTTAGATCTTCAGGCCGTAATCCCAATCCTATATACAGGTCAGGATACATGATCTCAGCCCCACTCCCTTGATCAATTATCACCCTCTTCACATCGTACCCCCCTATTCTTAGGGTGATGACCAGAGCATCGTCATGGGGCTGAATTGTCCCCCGTTTGTCTTCGTCCGAGAAGCTTAAGGTTGGTCGGACCTCTAACCTTGACTATTTTACTTTCTAACTAGCGTCCTCAGCAGACATCCCATAAATGGACATCACTCTGGAAGGGCAAGATCCAGTTCTTCCAGGCGCCACGAAGATAACATTGATAGTGCCTAACGGGGGCCTTGATGAGGCGGTCCCTGAAGCCCCTGGCCTGATGTGATCTCCCTAACTATTAGGCCGATAAGTAAACTGTTGCAGTTTTCCTTCCCTTACAAGTTGTTCTAAGTGGTTCTTCAAAGTCCTGCAATCTTCTGTAGTATGCCCTCGTTCTTGATGATACTAGCAATGAAGGCTTTGATTGTGCTTCGTGGGGTCTCCCCCCATCTTGTTGGGCCACCTAAAGTATAGCTCGTTCTGAATTTTATCCATAATCTGGTGAATTGGTTCTCGGAACACGGCATGAACTGCCTGTGACGCGGCAGACCTAGACTGCACATTATAGTCTCTCCGCGGCCTGCTGTTACTGTACCAGTCCGACCTGAAATCCCTCCTCTCCTAAGGGATAACCTTAGCTTTTCCCTTTCCGAGCATCTGGTCTTCCTCAACCCGCTTATATTCGTCGATGTGGTCCATTAATTGGCGTACGTTTCTCACGGGCTTCTTGGTCAACAACTTCCTTAGTTCGTGCTCGGCTGGTAAGCCGACCTTAAAGGTTCTTACGACCACATCATCGAAACTCCCTTCAATTTCGTTGAACATTTCCCAGTACCTGTCTGAGTACGTTTTCAACATTTCCCCCTCTCGCATAGACATGGATAGCAAGGAGTCTAGTGGTAAAGGGACCCTAGTGTTCGTTACGATTTGAGAGCAGAAGGCCCTGGTGAGCGCCTGAAAGGATCCAATAGAATTAGCCGCAAGGCCGTCAAACCATCTCATGGCTATAGGCCCTAAACTGGAGGGGAACACTTTGCATATGAGTGTCTCATTCCGAGAGTGGACAGCCATTTTTTGGTTGAAGTGACTCACATGCTCCACGGGATCAATTCGTCCATTGTATGCAGTGAAGATGGGCTGAGTAAAACGTCGAGGAAGGCTTCCTCCTTCGATGCTGCGTGTGAAGGGTGACCTGGAAATCTGGTTGAGTGCCCTGTTCATTGCGTCGCTTCCCGCACCCTTTGAGGATGTGTTTCTGCTCCTGCGGTGATGATGACGCTCTTCCTCATGAGAGAAAGATTCACTAGGAGGTGTCCTGGAGCGACATCTATAACTAGCATCGTCATCATCGTCAGAAGAGTCATCCTTGATGGATGGACTGCTAGATGGGCTGCGCCTCCTCCGTGCATGGCGCAGCTTCTTCTTCAGCCGCTCAATCTTGCGTTGCATGTCCCTCGTGGTGTCCTTATGAGACTCATCACCCTCACCTCTATGTCGATTCCTATTGGTGCGGTTTGTGTGCACACTTCCTTTGCGGTCTCTTTCTCGCTCGAGGCGTGAGAAGTGATCAAGATGTTGTGAGCTTTCTGACTCCGCTCCTTCAGGACCTGACCCGGCCATGATTTAAGCCTCCTATCTCAGCTCACCAACGTAGCAGTTAATTTCCCACAGACAGCGCCACTTGTAAGGACACAAATTACAATTTGGGCTGTTAGAGAGAGATGAACTCAAGCCCAGCAAGTAAACAGTATTCTTACAATGAATTTGTAAGAGAGTGGGCTAAGTAAACTCGATTGAGAATGAGCTGGCTGGTGGCCCAAACTTAGCTATGATCAGCCTGATAAAGATGAAATGCTGGGACTATTTTGGATGCTGCTCGGCCTAGTCCAAGGAGTCTATCTTAACAGTTGGCTGAGTGTTTCTCTTTCTTTTTTTTCTTCCTTCCTCCACTTTTTTTTCTTGCTTTCAGCTCCCCTTATATATTAGTTCTTCCCACATGCCAATTAGGGGGTTCCTCCTTGATACTTGTCCCATCAACCTTCCCCTAAAACCTTTGCATGGAAGCTGTAAAGAACCGGGGCCACTGTTCAGATGTCATTTCCCCATTAATGCGGCCATGATGTTAGCTGCAGGATCATAAATACGGTGGCAGCAGCCTTTTACTTAATATCTGAGTGTTGCCACCTGTCTTCTTTGGCCTACATAAATTAGGGAACTCTCCAGAAATGCTAAGGTCAATGTTGAAGCATTCCTCTGGGTTATCTCCTTAGTGATCCGAACAGGCAAGTCTCCTCGGACTAGTCTTTTTCTTTCTACGTAACTTGTACTTTGGACAGGAGTTGGGCTAGGCAAATTCCCTATGACCTGTTATCCTCGGACAGAAGATCTCCTCGGACAGGCCCACGGCCCATTTTTGGGTAACGGGCCCTTTTCCCCCACAACTACAAATTCATATAATGTGTTTCACAATTCAAAACACAATCTATGAAATATTGACTAAAATCTATGAAATAATAAACATTGTATAAAGAACATTACATTTTCAGATTTCAAATTTCCACAATTTCAACCCCTCTTTAAAAATAGCAGAACAAATAGGAGGGAAAACAAATACTGAATTAAATTGAATTCTGTAGTTGCTATTTTTCCTTCTTCAATTTTTCTTCTTCTTTGATGCATTTTGTTTAGTAGCGTTGCTTCGTTTGTGAAGCATTTGAATAGGCATGCTATCATCATTTGATTTTCCATCTTCAACAGGTATGGGAGCTACAAATAGAGAATTGCTGTCCTCTTTTGTTTTTCTTACAAATTCGTCTTTTGTGTCCTGCAATAATTTTCACTTTAATTAAAAGGTGCTTCAAAAATTTACAATCATCTAATAAATCCTTAAACAACAAGTTACAATTCTCTTATAAACAAAGTTGATATTGCTTTTGTGTATTACATTGGCTTTGAAGGTATCATAAGAAGGTCTAATATATTATTTTTAATTTCATGAGAACTTCTTATGTACCAAGCAGATGTGCGTAGTAAGTAATATGCATCAAACTACATAATATTATGATAAATTCAAAGGGTAACATTAATTTCCAGAAAATCGTGTTTTATATCTTCAAGTTTCTACCCTCTATTTTAATGTTCACTTCAACTTTTGAAATAATCACTCCAATTAAAAACAATCTTAGTATTTGACTAATTGTCATCTCTTGTCTAGCCAGTTACATGTTTTGGTTCTTGTTTTGAATTTGAAAGCTATTTTAGACATTTACATCTAACATTGTCATCTAATTACTATAGTACTATCCCTTTGAAGTATGTAAAAAGAATGTGTGCTTGTTATTTCTTTCTAATTTGGTTTTTGTAGTGGGGCAGTGGAAGCAAAACAATAGCTTAGCGTAATCCCTATGACAAAGAAATCCAATTCAAATCATAATTTTTTTTTTGGTGGTAGAACAGATTGTATATAGTAGATATAAACTATATGATTGTTACCTCTACGTTACCAACCATATAAATACAAAGAGCAGTACAACCTCAACAACCATTATGATTTTAATCAACAATATTGTACACTAACGCATCAAACATAAACTGCCAATATGATTGGTTAGTAATAGGAAAAGAAGAAAACCTAAGAACTCATAAATTTAGCATACATACATACATCATGACCTATACCATCATTTTGTTTTTATGAGATTATTGCATTCATAGGACTATACTGATCTAGCAAGCTAGAAATTCTCAAATATCTTGAGTAGAGAATATTAATAAAGATAATGTATGTAAGAGGAAAAGCTACAGAAATAGAATTGACATTTCTATTTGAAATTACCTGTGCTTGCATCTCTACAAGTTCCTTTACAATCTTAGATACAATTTTTTTAGCTCTTTTGTCAATCAAAATGAATGTTGTTGAACCGGTCTTATTTTCTACATGGATTTGTATCCTATAGTTGTTTCAGTTGCAAAGTTTTTAGTATAATGTATATATTTATATTGTGTGTGCATTTGTAAATTTACAAATAAAATTTTTCGTTTACCTTGGGACTGTAAATTTCAGTAATCAATTATGCTAAAATTGTATGAATCCCTTTGATATAACCAAGTCCTTTATTTTTGCTATTGATTTTTCATTATGCAATGCAAGTTCTCCATCCTGTACTTCACGTAGTACCCTTGGCATAATTTGTGTAACATTTATGTCCATTGTGGTGTTCAATCTATGCATCAACATTTAACATGATTTTCTATTAGTTTGCTGAATATTTAATTTTCTTATATTAAAAAAAAAATAGCATGGCAGTAGTTACTTGTTTTGATTTTTTGTGAGCTTGGGAATGTCAAGGTTGACGTAGAGCTTTGTTGCAAAAGTGGATGATAGTTGATAGTCACCTACAAAAAATTGTAAAAAGTCTATTGGGATTTCTGATACTAAATGCTATATTCTTGCTAAATTGTTTAGTGGGATGTTACCTACAATCTATATTCCATCATAATTTAACTCTCCAAAATTCCATCAATATTTTTCCATTATGCATATTATTCACAAATTGCAAGGACAAAAGAAAAACAAAAGAGAGACCACCACACATTGATGGGTGGCTGTTGGACTAATTTCCTAAAACAATCTTTAGTAACAGGCTGGCAATTAAGGATCGTTTGTCAATAGATCAAGGAAATCTTAATTTTGGCATAGAGGCAATAATGTACTTATTTTACTGAGTGTAGATTGGTAAAACTGACACCTCAACTTGCCAGAACTGATCTAATCTATCACATATGAGATCATGTTCTCTTCATAAAATAAGCTTATCTACACAAAACCCCAAAAGCTTATAGACACAATAAAATCAAAAATGGCCTATTTACTATTAGAGGAATGGTAAGAGAGAGTTAAGATCTCTTGCACATATATATACACAATATTCTCTAAACAACTTCCTTAATATGCTAATGGATGAAATCATGAAACCCCATTGACTCATTTTATAACCCACTGCTAGATACCTTTTAAGTAGAAAATCAATTAGACATATAAATCATGATAGCGTATTTCAATATCAAAGTTACAAAATCAGACGGTCCCAAAATATTTTCACCAACCAACTTAAAGAGATAGAGAGAGAAAGAAAAAAAAAACCAATACAAATTCTGTTAGGTTCAAACAGTAATATACCAAACGCTAATTTACTAACATCTTACATAAAAGATGGTAGCAAACATCTTAATTGAATTCAATTGAGTTTACATAAGTGACAATTTAACTTATATTATCAGCAGTTTCAAAATAATTTTAATGAACAGTGTGTATTACGTCTAGGTAGACCATTCACTACAAAAAATGAGGGCTATAGTCGCGTTTGAAAAACCCAGCTATAGACCCTAAAAACGCAGCTATAGGCTATGGCTGCGTTTTCTATAGCCGCGTTTCCAAACAGGGCCTATGCTGTGCGACAATAGCCCCCTGCGGGATCTATAGCTGCGTTTTTTTACCCCCTATAGCTGCGTTTTTCCACTCATTATTTCAGCTGGACCATAGCTGCGTTTTGTAAAAAATGCGGCTATAGACCCACTTTGAGCTACGTTTCAAACGTGGCTAAAGCCTCCTATAGCTGCGTTTTTGAAACACAGCTATAGGTTTTTTTTTTTTTTTTTAATTCTTGGTTTTCTTTTTCCCCAAAAAATTCAAAATTCAAACCAAAAAATTTTGAAATTAAATAGAAACCCAAAAAATTTAAAATCAAACACAACATACTCACAATACAAACACACCCTTTAAAAAATTCAAAATCAAACACAACATACTCACAATACAAATACAATGTGCTCCAAAATATAAGAACACAAACCCATAAATCTCCTCTCATTCAACAAAACCAAGCCAAATCTAACACTAAATCCATTCAAGAAACACAAAAGCACAAGCTCAGAAACACAAAAAACAAGCTCAAGAACACAAACCCATTTAAACATAAGCACAATATCAACAACACAACAGCACAAATTCAAGCACAAATCCAAAAAATTCTAAATCAAAACTCAAATCCAAATCAAGACATAGACACAAATATTGCTAGAATATCCACTTCATTCAAAATTTTCAACATCTCCTCCATTTTCTTACTAACATTAAAAAAAAACGTAGAAAAGAAAAAAAAAAACTAGATCTATAGACAAATCAGTGTACTTGAGATGAAGAAAAATAGAAAGAAAGAAAAAGAAGAAGAAGTAGCTGCAAAGAAACAAAGAAAAGAAAAAAAAAAAAAAAAGAGTTGTGCTGTAGTGAAGAAGGAAAGAAGAAAAAAAAAAAAAAAAAAAAAAAGAACCTGGCATGACTTGCAGAAGAAAGGAGCAAAAAGAGAAGAAAAAGCGAAGCAACAGCTCCAAAGAAACAAAGGAAAAAGAAAAAAGTTACGTTGGAGTACTGAAGAAGGAAGAAAGAAAAAGGAAAAAAAAAAGAAGAACAAGGAAAGAATGAAGAACCTGAAGGGCACTGGCCAGAAGAAAGGAGCAAAAGAAGTGAAGAATGAAGAAAGAAAAAAATAAAAGAAAGAGCAAAAAAGGAAAAGATGAGAGTGGGGGTAGGTGAGAAAGTGTACGCAGGAAGCTTCAGAAATTTTTTTTTTTGGGCGTTACATATAGCTGCGTTTCAAAACATAGCTATAGCGAACCTATAGCTGCGTTTTTAAAAAACGCAGCTATAGGTCCCCTTATGAAAGAGTTTGTGTTGGACCTATGAAAGAGTTTGTGTTGCACCTATAGCTGCGTTTGAAAATGCAGCTACAGGTTACCTATAGCCGCGTTTTTAAAAACGCAACTATAGGTCCTATATATTTGATGCCATCTTTTTTCTCTGTTATCTATTGCCGCGTTTTTAAAAACGCGGCTATAGGTCCTCAATTAAAAAATTATTCGGCTGGACCTATCGTTGCGTTTTTTAAACGCGGCAATAGGTCCTTTAAAAAAAAAAAAACGCAGCTAAAGACACTTACAAATGTGGCCATAGACTTTACCTATAGCCATGTTTTAAAAAATGCGGCTATAGGTTATGTCTATGGCCGCGTTTGTAAAAAACGTAGCTAAAGGTCCTCCTTTGGCTGCGTTTTTTGAAAACGCGACTATAGCCTGCGTTTTTTGTAGTGATTCAATATGTCTTTATATTCAATATTAACATGGCAGGGTTAACAATAAAAACAAATGAATAAAAAATATAAGCAAAGCTAACAACAACATTAAAAAAACCTTGCCAATAATCTGAATCTAATAGCTTGAGCAATACAAAAATTAATAGAATCCAAGTCTAATAGAACAATTTGGAATTATATGACAAATTATTCTTAACGCAAAGGACCAAAAGTAATTTTAATGACCTTTTTAACACAACCACAATATATATAACAAAATCATAAGATACCACATACGATTTCTCCAATGGAACTATAAAGTAAACAAAGTTGAGCGAATCTCCAAGCATGTTTGATCATATTTAAAAGAAATTAATAAAGTACCAAAATATAATGTTATGCTGACCTTAGGTATATGCAGAGAAGAAACGAAACTATTTATGACTTGGATGATATTGTAAATCTACTCATGCATACACATATCTTGAGCATCAATGTCTAAGTTCTACCAGCAAAGTATAAACAACATTTTTGCTTTAATATTCACATAGCCAACAGTATATCCTGCATACATATTTTAAATTTTTGGAAAAAAATAAAGCATAAGACATCAAAAAGAAATATGGTCTAATTTAGGTAAATACAAATTTATAAATTACATTTTTTTTTATAATGCTTATATAATGACAAACTGAAAGTTCTAAATGAAATATTCAATGAGATTAAGTTGGTGTGCATTCCAAGTCTGATAAGCCAATTCAATGGTAGAAAAATGTTTTTTATAAAATTAGATAGTAACATATTTTACAAATGGGGACAATTTTTTGTAAGCCTCTCTTGTTGCTCATATTCTACATTCTACAACAAAGTGATTTATCTATCTAGGTAGAATGGCCAATAGCATTGTCTGTTCTTAAGCACAATTTAATACAGACAAATGAGATAGAAAAGAAAAATAGTAACATAACAAATAAAAAAAGTACCACTGTTCCAGCCCTCCAAAACTCCATAAACAAAGCCCTTTCCTAGCCCAAAAATACAGAAAGTTCCCTCTTTTCCCACAACCCAAGAGGGCTGAGACCACCAACAACTCCCCACAGCAGTCAGACCAACTTCTTAAAGAAACCTAAAGAAAGCATGACCAAAACCACATAAAGCTTTCTCCTTTTTCTTATTGAACCTCATTTTCCCATTCACCCTTAACAACCAACGGAACAACCAAAAGCAAAAACGCAAGCAACAAGGCATAGGAGCAAAAGTAAAAAAGGGGATATAAATAAAAAGCAGGGTAAAGAAAAGAGAAGTGAAAGAAGCAGAGATGACCCAATAACATTACCCCACTTCATTCCTACTTTCCTTAACTTTAGTATGCAATAGGAAATGCAAATAATACGTAATATTGTTCAAAGAGCTAAGTTGAAATAATGCCTTCGAGTGGAATCTTGTAAAATGTGTGTTTTTTAAATTCATACCAAAACTTGTAGTTGGCCAAATGCAAACCAATTTGTGTGGTTTGAAACAATATTTTGACAATATTTTTATAATCTATGAAGAGCAATAAATTCATACAATCTCTGGTGCAAAGAGGACAATCCATATATTTGCAGCCATTATTTCTGATTGCTTAAAAAAGAAAAAAGCATAGCAATTTGTAACTGGTGTGATGGGCTTTTTGTACAATGTTGGGCTGGATTGCTCCTTCCTGCCATCCTAAGCCCAAAATATTCTGGATTAGAGAGTTGGGACCAATCCAATTGCAACTCACCTTGGTCCGGCTTGTGCGCAAGCCATGCCCTGTTCTGTCGTAGTTTATATTATGTGACCGTGGCAGGCAGGCCTTCTTAAGATGATTACAGCAGGCAGATATAATGTAAATATCAAAGAGTTTTGCTTACTAAACTTAAACGATGAGATATTTCAAAGAATACATATTCCAGTGGAATAGCAACAAAGGTGAATATTAACATGAAAGTAAATGCGGAAGGAAAGAAAGAGGAAATAAAGGCAAACTTATAAAACTGTTAGTCTGCCGCAATATGTTAAAAGGATGCAAGTCAAGAAGGAGACAACATTCCTTCAATGCGAATAATTTCTCAAAAGGAGAGATTAATGGCTTTGAAGGGACAGTTCTGAATGACTTGTGCCCAAGTCAGTAACAATAGAGAGCGTGAGTTTGAGAGGGAGAGAGGGAAAATAACCCATTTTGGTGCGTGCCCCCTATCTTTCTTTTCTCAGTTTTTTCTTATCTTTATTTCTTTTCTCAATCTTTTTCCTTTCTCTTTTTTTTTTTTTTAAGCTAGTATTAGCCTTTCCTCAATTTTCCTTACTATTACTCTGCTTTTCTTTTCCCTTCGGTTCCTCCCCTTTTTTCCCCCTCTTCCTTACGCACAGTGAGTGTCCTTATATAGTGCCTATCGTGGTTTGACTTTTACCTTTTTACCCTCTAACTGCCTTTTGTCTGGTGTGTGTCCTTGCCGACCATTACTGATTGGTCAGGTGCCCAACCAGCGCCAATTACCTGCGCTGGCCGTGCCAGACCACATCACCAAGCGAGGACAAAATATTTGTCTATTTGCTTGCCGTGGCATTCTTACCTGCCACGGTAAGGTGTTCTCTCTCCCTTCCCTCATGGCATGCACCGAACGATTCCAACTCAGCTTTGCTATTTTCGGGTGGCATGTCATCCCAGCAGGACACTCACCCGAAAGTAGCCTGAGCAGGATCCTTGAAATAGGTTCTTTCCCTCTCCCCTCCACCAGACCACGTCCCCCCTTACCTCTGACCCATGGCCCACTTCTTCCCGTATTGGCTGGGTACAGGCTGGTGAGACCTGGGCCTTGCGCGTGCTCTGTTTTTCATGTCAGTCCAAAATCTACCCACTGTTCATGCGTTTGCCGCAGTCTAGGCGTCTGTCTGTTCATCCTACCGTTCACCTCTAACTTCTTGTGGCGTGCGCTATTTCTTTACTGACTTGCCGTTTAGGGTCTGGGCTTTTGCTCGATTGTGGGCTTTAACTCATTTGCATCCTCTCGTGTTTTAATCTTCGTAGCCTTGCTATTGCTTCCTACCACGCCGTTTTGACATTCATGTTATGACGATATAATTTAGTATCATTGGGCCTCTTTGGGCCTGCTGTTTGTTTTCCTTTTTAAGGGCTTAATAAGCCTCATTGGGCCCTCTTGCCATGTCTGCCTGTGGGCTCTCGTATCTCATTTACTTTCCATTAGGTGTCCTTGGCCCTTTCTAATTCCGTGCTTTTAATGGGCCTTCACTAATTCATTGGGCTTCCTCGGCCCAACTACTTCATACTTCATCCTTAGAGCTCATAAGTTTCTCTATGGCCCTATACTTACTTTACTTTGGGCCTGCCATAATTGACGTGGCCCATTCTCACTTTTCTACATTCGTGGCCCATGGTTTGCTGTTTCTCTCTTTTCGAGCCTTTTCAGGCTCATTTACTTCTTCAAGATCCATTTATTTGCTTTATGGACCTATGATCCATTATGCCTGCCACTTAGGCTTAATGGGCTTTCTATCCACTTTCTAATTCTTTTTTGTTGATGTTGCTGGGCTGCTTCTTCTTACTGGGCTCCCGAAAATAAGCCTCAACACAATTTTAAATTGCAGCAGAGGAAGATGAAAGAAATACTGCAAACAAAGCCTAAGAAAACATTGAAAATATGGGTTGAATTGTAAAAAGTAATGCAGCAGTTCAGTGAAAATTTAAATTTGAAGAATGAAGGTTTGGACCACAATGAATCAAACCTTAATTCTGCATTTGTTAGTGATTCATGTACAGCCCAGAATTCAGATAGCTAAAAAATCTATCCTTGTAACAATAACAATAAATAAATAAATAAAAAGTTATTCCGTACTTGAGTTGGACTAAATAAACTAATTAACTTAAAATTTAAGGAAACATATATTTTAAAGAACATTGTGAAGAACAAATAAAAAATAAAAAATCAAGAGCATATCTAAAACCTTAAATATGATTTATTTTAAAGAATTTCACATTCAAAAAATTACATACCCAAACCTAAGCCTAAATCAAAATCAATTCAATCGAAATCCCCAAGCCTAAATCATATTTAAACGAAAAAATTTTAAAACAAATCAAAAAACCTTACCAGTAAAGGTTTCGACGTGGTGACAGAATGGTAGGAAAAATAGTGTCTCGGTTTGCTTAATCAGCCATATGATAAAGCCGCATTATTTCTTTTGCTTGTTTGTGTTTGAAGAATGGGTTTAAGGTTTGGTTGAGGGGAAAAACCTTTATTGAAACCATTAATAACCGAAATGCCTAAAATCAAAACAAAGCAAATACCAAAATTGCCAAACATAAATCATTTTTATCGCAAGATTTTGGTTTTTTCTTTTAAAAATTTATAATCAAAAAAATCAAAAAAACAAATAAAGCAAAAAAAGAAAACTCACCCTATAACAGTGTACCGCCGGTTAAGGGATGCAAATTTTTTGGTGGTTAGAGTCCGACAGTGGTGCTGGCCTGAGATGTCTCTCCATCTCCCCTACGCCTATGCTTTTTTGTAGTCCATGCCAAACTGTAGAAAAAACAATGACAGAACCGACTATTTTGTTTTTGTAAGAACTAGAGATGATAATTTGAGACGAAATCATCAAAGAAAGAGAATAAAGCCGTCTATTTTTCAAAAGGGGTCAAAGAAGAATCCTAGACGTCTCAACAGGGGAAACTCAACAATTAGAAGTTTCAAAAAACAAAAAACAATAGAGAGCTTTTGCATGTTTATAAATTTGAAAAAAAAAACGTTTTGATAGAGAATCTTGACAAAGAATCCAAAAACCCAAAACAAAAACAAATCAAATCTAAACCTATCTAACAAAAAAACTCAATCAAAAGTAACATTTCATACCCAAATCTAAAAAATGGGGAAAAAAAAAAACCAATGTACGGTGCCCATTCAAAGCAGTGTTTACCATTCTGCCTCTTTCTCTGTTTCTTTCTCTGTGTCCCAGGCCTTATCCTCTCTCTATTTCATCGCCTCTCTCTTTCTCGGCCTCTCTCTGTTTCATCGCCTCTCTCTATTTCTGACCCAAAATACTAATCTATTAATCAAAACCAAATTTGACCCAAAATACCAATCTAAATCATAATTAACACCCAATTGATTCTCCAAATAAAAACCAAAAACCCTAAATTTTTAAATTTAAAACAGAACTTTACTTAGTGATTCCGATAGTCGGGTAGTGAGTGGAGGCTTACGGTGATGGCAGAAGATCTGGGTGGCGCCCTTACGGTGATGGCAAAGGCGCCCTTCTCTGTGTGTCTGCCTCTTTATTTCTCTGTCTCTCTTTTCTCTCGATCTGTCTCTCCTTTCTCCGAAGCAATCTTTCTGCTTTTTTTTTTCTTTTTTAAGCGGTTAGTTTCCTTTTATACTAAGGGCTCCCAAACAGTGTTTTAACGCAGCCAAAGAATACAATTTATTGCTTTTAAACGTTGTTATAGCGTTGCTAAACAATGTAATGTATCGCTTTTTAACGTAAACGTGTTTGAATTTTAGATAGGCACTTATCCTATTTGTCACCACCTCTTTAATTGTAGGAACCAACTTTCTCTCAGTTTCTGCTATTATATATAGTATATGATGTTTTATAATTTATGTTGGCTTAAGCATATACGATAAGAGTATCTAACATATATTTGTTGCATGAAATAATTATTTGTGGAGAAGGATGCAAAGGATCTATTTTTTTATCCTCATCTTCATGCATGGTAATACTTTGTTAATACTTGAATCTGTATTTTAACAAATTAACAAAGTCTCCATATTTGATTGTAACGTAGAGTTCGAAATTGCATTTAAATTTCTTTTTATCAGGCTAGATATTTTCTTCTTTTCTTTTCTTAATATAGCAATAATGACTTAATGCTTCTATACATAGATGTGTGTGCATTTTCACAACCTAAATCAAATTAATTAGAGAAAGAATGAATAATGTATGACAAAAAAACATGGTGAATTTGTATTGGAAATCAGAACATAAGCACTTTATCTCCCCAAGTGGCAATTGCTTTCAGTGCTAGGGCGATCTGGTTGTGTCTTTTCCTGTGACACTTGACCTGTCTAAGAGGGGCTTGGTTTTTTGCGGTCCTGTTTTACTTCTTGTTGGAGAGTTCCTCTCAAAGTTTTAGGAGTATATATAGTGGAGTTTCTTAAGAACCTATTTTCTAGCAAATTGTTGGCTTTGCAAATTAAAAAATGGCTAGATTTTATGTGATTTTTTTTTTTCTATTCATTGATCTGAAAATTTTGACGTAGGATATGCATGAAGGCTTATTTGTCTAGAAGTTTTTAGGAGTAAAAAAGAAGAAAAAAAAAAAGTAAAAAACTATCATTTAAATATAGACAAAGACCCATTTGCGCCTCAATTTTCTTCATTATGTCTTTATCTTATTTTCTAAAATCAATTTTACATTACATGATTCAGCAAAAAAAATTTACATTACATGAAACTGAATCATGCATCTGTGACTGTGATTTCAGTTTTTTTCCTACTAGAGTAAATCAAAGATAATTACTATTTTTAATGTGGGGATGAGGTTGGGTGACGTATATAATGACTATTTGATGGGACAAGTCTGAATCAAACCAAAGGGTCTATTAATTCTTACTGAGAGTATTAAGCAAACATGTCGAACCAATAATACTTTGCTTTTCGCTTGTAGGGAACAATTTGGCAACCATCATTTATCACCAATAATACTTTGCTTTTCGCTTGTAGGGGACAATTTGGCAACCATCATTTATCATATACATCTGCTGTCAAAATTAAACCACACTCAATTACTCACCTATTATCTCCTAGTGAGTTAAGTGAAAGAAATTTAGTTGAGCTGCTGAGTAGTTCATGAGTTAAGAATTATATATATTAGTAAAAGAAGGTGATGGTCGTTGTGAGAGTAATAATGGTGATGGTGGTGAACATAAAGGTTAGTGATGGTTGAAATTATGTGGTTTGAGTTGCCCATCAGTGGACAGGAAATTAAAAAGCATTAATTTGTTAACAACCATTTTAAAATTTTTTTTACACTAATTTTATAAAAAACATAAAAGACTGTCAAAATTCAAAACAATTAATTTTTCTTTTTCTTTTTTTATAAAAAATTTCTAAAAATATATTTTAAATCAATACTATCCGTTAACTTTTTCTTTTATATTTTAGTCTTACCTGTCACCCACTTCTCTCTTTGGCTTTTTAATGAAAAAGAAAAAAATTCAATTTGTAAGAATTTGGATAATTTGATAGTTGGGGTGGGGTGGAAGAATTTAAATCTTAGATATTTTTATTGAAAATACTAGAAGGTACCAATAATTAAATTACAATATATTAGCAATGACTTTTGGCATTACAGCAATTTGTATTGAGGCCAACAGGTCCGTATATACAAGAGCAGTGCAGAAAAGACGTCTAAATGCTTAGTAGAGCTTGAGTTGGGGTGGATTAAGAGTTCAAATCTTCTATCTCACTTAATTAATTAAATACTATCATTATTGACTTATTAATACAACTATTATTAATTAATAGTAGTATTTAATTAATTTGGTGAACATGTGGCATATTTTTTTTAGTGAAATATAAAGTGGAGCAGAAAAAGTGAGACAGAAGATTTGTACTCGGTCGATTAATGTAGAATGGCTTGATTTGGTTGTTACTTGCCTTTTTTGTTTGTTTTTTACCCTACAAAGCAAAGGGTACTAAATGCTAATAATTGTTAGTGCATAAATGATACATGCACAGACTCGAGGACACAGCTGCCGCACATATGTCCAGCTCCTGCATGTTCTTAGGTATTACGATTGAATATCCTCAAATTGAGGTCAATAGCTTAGCCGTACCCTTTAACTAGTAATATAGCCACCCAATTCCTTTTTAGTATTAACCAATTTTTAAAATTATTTTTTATTTTTCTATCTTTACCAATTTACCATTTCATTATTTTGGGTGTATTTAATTGATATTATTCCTTTATAAGGTTGTTCATATTCTTCAAAGTTATGTTATAGTATTTGTAAGGACACAAACTCTACGAGTGGGCTTGCGAACAGGATGAATTGAAGCCCAGGTTGTATACAGTATCCTTAGAATAAATTTGTAAAGAGAGTGGGCTGAAGATTACTTGGTTGAGAACGTATGGATTGATGGCCCAAGTGTATTCATGATCAGATTATCATTAATCGAATTATTAAAATGGTACATAATCCTTCTCGACACAGTCCGAGGAGTTAATCTAGACTACTGCTATGAATGCCTCTCCCTCTTTCTCTCAATTGCTCTTTTTTATCACTTCCTTCTTTCTTCTCATTGTTCAATGCCCCTTCTCTTTGTTTCCCACTCTATTTATATGCCAATTTTACCTCCTGTGCTAGTTAGGTGAGTCTTCTTTGATACTTGTCCCATCAGCCTTTACATGAAGTCTTCACTTGGCAGCTGTAAAAGATGAAGGTCACTGTTCAGGTGTCTTTTCCCCATTAATGCGACCATGATGTTAGCTGCAGGATTATAAATGCGATGGCAGCAGTCTTTTGCTTAATATCTGATCTTTGCCTCCTGTCCTTTTTGCCCATATAAGTCAGGGAATTCTCCGGAAGAGCTAGGATTGGTATTGGAGCATTCATCTGGATTACCCTTTTGACAATCCGAACAGGCAAGTCTTCTCGGATCAGTCTTTTTTCCCGTGACTTACACTTTAGAATCGAGTTAGGCTAGGCACACTCCTCAGGATTTGTTGTCCTCGGATGTACAGGTCTCCTTGAACAAGCCCATGGCCAATAATCTGGCATTGGGCCTTTTACCCCTACAATAGCCCCTCAAAATTCCGGTTTTCTCTATTATCCGAGGAGAAGGGCAGGATTTTGACTTCTCTCAAGGTTGACCTTTTTAACTTTTTTGAATTTATCCACGTGGAAGCGCCCCTCTGCGTGTTTCGCCCACTTTACAGGCGCTTCGGAAATTGTAGCGCACCATTTATTGCTCTAGGTGGCGCTTTGTCTCCTTTATCAATGGTGAGATGGAGATCGTGTGGTTGGGGTTTCTTCATGAGATTTCGAGCGGGATAACTCCCACTCCTTTTCTCTTACTATATAAAAGGCTCTTAGAAGGTAGTTTTGCTCATTTCGTATATGTTTAAGCACTTCAGCGTTCATAAGCATCCTTGCCAACATACGTTTACTTGTTTTAAGTAGCCCGAGGACATTTTAACAAAGAATCCTAGGTGTTTAAGAAATTTCTGAACCAGAAGTATCAACCACTTCTGTAAGTACTTGGTCTCCAAGTTCTTTTCTCCTCGGCCGAGCACCTCGGCTTTCTCATTTTTACATTTTTTTATCTTAGGAGACTTCCTTAGCATTCCTTTATATACCAACATGGGTAAGTTTAAGAACTTAGTTGATACACCTGTGGTCGTAGAGCTCTTTAAGGCAAAATACCATATACCTGAGGGGGTTAGTCTTCACTACTGCCCGCCAGAAAATATTATGACTCATAGGAAAACTAGCGAGGTGGTTATTCCCGTAATAGCCTTCTTGGAAGGAGGGATGACCATTCCGATGGGCACGGTGACCCGGGAATACTTAGGAACCATAGGTTGTGTCCGCACCAATGTGCTTCCAACCTGTTTAGGGTCTTAGGTTGCGTCGACGCCCTTAACCAGATGATGGGTTTGCAGCTCACCTGGCACGACGTCGTACATATGTACAAGTGTCACTCCCAGGCCGACGGGGGATATTACCTGAAATCCCGATCTCCCATCGTTAAGATGGTGTCGTGCCTTCCGAAGTCCAACAAGGGCATGAAGGACGACTACGTCATCGTCTCTGGGGCATAGCATGACGGTCACCATTGCCCGACCAAGGAAGGGAAGCCAAGTGGGATGCTTTAGGATTAGATTGAGTTAACCTAGAATCTAGGTTCTAGGCTTCACTTTTCTATGTTGTTTTATTACCTGATTTTGAAATGATGTAACTAATTCCGTGTTCTGTGGTTGTGATTGCAGATAGGAAGTTCGTCGCTCCCCGCCTTAGCCTCGTGAACGTGCCGAGACTTAACAAACTTCTAAGGTCCTAGGTGTTCTTGCACACGGACGACCAATTACGTGCTGTCCATCTTATACTGGACTTCATTCCTTTGACAGATAGCTTTCTGGACGTCGGCAACTCTATCCGAGCAGGCGATAAAAGAATCAACAGGATTGACGTTTCGCAACCGGGCTTTCTAGCCAAGAGAGATCTTCCACCCGTTGAGTGGCCAATCCCATAGGTTGCTCCTCAACCTGCTGTTCAAAGGGAAGAGTCTGCTTCACCTCGGCTGTCCTTAGAGGAAGAGATAGACGGATTCCGCTTCGAATGTGAAGAGGAGGTGCAGGGCGAGCCTCAAGATATTCCAGAGTCCGAGAGCACCGAGGAAGAAGAAGACGACATGTCTTTGAAGCCAAGGGCAGGATTAAAGGCCCTCATCGCTGGGAGGAGTAAGGGCACACCCTCCAATGAGGCGCCCAGGGAGAAGACTGCCGACCAGCTTCCTCCACCCCCTCCTCTCCCCACAACTGGGGTTGGTCTCCTCCCCATGGTGAATCTAAAAAAGAAGAGGAAGGTGGTAGATGTCGATGAAGAGGAGGGTGAAGTGCTCCCTCCACGACAGAAAGCGCCTAAGCAACACAAGGGTGGGAGAGAAGACAAAAGGGTCTCCCTGCCCGAGCACAGGAGTGACTCCCACTCTAATGAGGTTCAACTGCCTCCGGCCTGGAATCCGAGGCTGGACTTGGACGGTGCACCAATTCCCTTCACAGCCTCCATCAGGGAATTCTAGAGGGGGCGCTCGGGCTACATTGCCGAGGCCTTAGAGCGCCCTCTCCTTTTGCCTAAGGACATGGAAATGGTGAGGTCGTGGAAGCAGGCCGACCTGTTCATGTCAATGAAGAGAGACCTGGCCTTAGTAAGTTCTTGATTACCTCGTTGCATAGCAGACTTGGTTAGGTGTGAATTGTGTATTTTGCTTACACCGGTAGTGATATAATTTTGTCTCTCTTATTGTGCAGCTCACACAACAAGTTTACGTGGCCGAGGACTGGGTCAAGGATGCCCGAAGCTTGGCTAGGACCGAGACCCAGTCTCACCTGGAAGCGGAGAGGAGCGTGGAGGCCTTGAAAAAAGAGAAACAGGAGTTAGCTAAAAAGCTAACTATTGAAGAAAGGGAGAGGCGAAGCGCTGAGGCTGGCCTTAAGAGCGCTCAAGATCAAGCTAAGGACCAGCGAAAAAAGTTGTATACTACCGAGATAGAGCTGGCCACTCAAAGGCAGCTGGTCCTGGAGCTCAAGGCCAGCCTTGAGAAGGCCGAGGAGGTGGAGAAGGAGGCTCGGGAGGCCCTTGGAGCTGCTGAGGCCGAGAAGCAGGCCGAATACATCCGCGGCATTGAAGAGACAGAAATAAGGCTGGCGGAAGAGGCCTTTGAGGTATGCAGGGACTACTACAAGTTCACATGGGAGGAAGCCCTGAACTTGGTAGGAGTCCCAGCTGACTCGGACCTAAGGAAGCCGGGGAGGATATACTATCATCCCCACATCAGTCTGAACCCGGCTGACCCCGCCCCTTTATCTTCTCAAGCTCCGGAGCAAGCAAGTTTGGCACTTGTTCCTCATGAAGCCGCCGAGGAGGTTGAGGAAGGACAAGTTGCCCCGATTGAACAAGTAGATCCAAACGTTTCTTCTGCCGCTGTGGATGCTGATAAGGCCAAGGACGCAGCCCCCTTGGAGGTCGAGGCCGGATCGTCTATGGTAGAGCCGAGCGGAACAGGCAGCCTTCCTTCTTAGACTAGATAGGCTTAGGATTAGGATTGTTAGTTGCTGTAGTTGCTAGTTTTTTGTTTCTTCTTCTTTTTTCAATGTAACAATCATTTTGTATGTTGGATCAGAGTACTTCAATCTTTTGAATTAATGAAAACATTTCATTTGCCTTCAATTGCTTTCAATTTTATTTATTTGCTTATCTTGACTTGAAGTCTTTAAACTTGTGAAGAATCTAAATTCTCAGATTGAAATAGCAATAGAAAGCAATAATGGTTACATCAAAGACATTCAATTAACTCAATGTTTGCCTCAACAAATACGGATGAATCCAAGCAAGTATTATCTGCTGCTTTATTGCCAGAAACGTTAAAATTGAACGGGAATCTTAACTCAAGGTACACGGCCCGAGTGAATATGAAAGACCAAATTTCTACATAGTACACAGGGATGCGTGTGTTATGGTGATATGACTTTGAGTGTACGATCCGAGGGGTTAGGCACGCCTGAGGTTCTATACAGCACTTAGAAAAATGAAGAAAAGTGCTGATTTACCCAAGGTATGTGGTCCGAGGGACCAGGCATGGCCATGGTTCTATTCAGTACCTGGGAGTATTAATTTACCCAAGGTATGTGGTCCGAGGGACAAGACATGACCAAGGTTCTGTTTAATACTTAGGAGTATAAATTTACCCAAGGTATGTGGTCCGAGGGACCAAGCACGACCAATGTTCTATTTAATACTTAGGAGTATTAATTTATCCAAGGTATGTGGTCCGAGGGACCAGGCACGACCAAGGTTCTGTTTAATACTTAGGAGTATTAATTTATCCAAGGTATGTGGTCCGAGGGACAAGGCACGATCAAAGTTCTGTTTAATACTTAGGAGTATTAATTTACCCAAGGTATGTGGTCCGAGGGACCAGGCACGACCAAGGTTCTGTTTATTACTTAGGAGTATTAATAATATAATAGACTTCAATGAGAGAATGGAAACTATTATTAATAATAGTACCTTTTTAGATTATTTACATTCCAGGGGTGTGGTACAGCTTTCTCATCTAGATCTTCCAAGTAAAAGACCCCTATTCTAGCCACTGATAGGATGCGATATGGGCCTTCCCAGTTAGGTCCTAATTTTCCCCAAGCTGGGTTCTTTGCTGTGCCCACGACTTTCTGTAAAACCAAGTCCCCTGGTGCAAGTGGTCTTAGCTTGACGTTGGCATCATAACTCTGCTTGAGTTTATGCTGATAGTAGGCTAGCTGAACCGCAGCGTTTTCTCTACGCTCGGCAACTAGGTCCAGATTGTCCTTTAGCAATTTGTCATTGTCGGCCGAGGTAAATGAACTGGTTCTAAGTGTGGGGAACCCAGTTTCTATGAGGATAATAGCCTCAGCACCGTACGTCATTGCAAATGGGGTCTCTCCTGTAGATCTTCGAGGAGTTGTCCTGTAGGTCCAGAGGACATGCGGTAGTTCTTCCACCCATTTTCCTTTGACATCATCCAGCCTCTTCTTAAGGCCGCTTACTATGGCTTTGTTAACTGCTTCTGCCTGGCCATTTCCTTGAGGATATGCGGGGGTGGAGTATCTGTTCGTAACGCCTAGTCCATAACAAAATCTTCCGAACGCTTTACTGTCAAATTGAAAACCATTGTCCAAGATAAGAGTATGTGGTACTCCAAACCGAATTATGATATTCTTCCATACAAACTTCTGGACGTCTACGTCCCTGATATTCACCAATGGCTCGACTTCAACCCACTTGGTGAAATAGTCTGTTGTGACGACCAAGTACTTCTTACTCCTGGCTGCTTTAGGAAAAGGACCTACGATGTCCAGGCCCCATTGCGCGAAAGGCCACGGACTGGACAAAGGATTCAGAACTTCTCCTGGTTGATGTATGTTTGGTGCAAACCTCTGGCATTGGTCACACTTCTTTGCATATTCCTGTGATTCTCTTTGCATATTTGGCCACCATTATCCTTAAGTTAAGGCTCTGTGTGCTAGTGATCGACCTCCTGTGTGGCTGCCACAAATCCCTTCATGTAGCTCCTCGAGGAGTAGCTCTGTGGCCTCAGGATGCACGCATAATAAGTAGGGTCCAGAGAAGTAGCGTTTGTATAGCTTACTGTCTCCGGATAGCCAGAACCGAGGAGCTTTTCTTCGCACCTTGTCGGCTTCAGCCTTGTCTGTTGGTAAGACATCGTCCCTAAGGTAGGTCACCATAGGGTCCATCTAGCTTGACCCTACTCGAACTTGATAGATGTTGGGCCTTTCCTTCTCCTCAGCATGCCTTTGTACATCTTCCACCAGGATAAGTCGAGGTAACCCCTGAGCCAAGAAGGTTGCAAGAGTGGCCAAGGAGTCCGCGTGCGTGTTCCCCATCCGAGGAATATATTGCAGATTAAATGACTTGAACCATGATTGCAGTTGCTTGACTTGCTTTAGATACTTCTGCATTCTTTCATCACGTGATTCTAATTCTCCTTTGACCTGGCCAACAACCAGTGCTGAGTCCGAGAACACTTCCACCGAGCTCCCACCCATTCTTTTGACCATGGCCATTCCGACCAGCAACGCTTCGTATTCAGCCTCATTATTAGTAGCTGAGAAGTTTAGTCTGAGGGATTTTTCGATGACAACATTCTCAGGAGATATCAAAACTAGCCCCACTCCTGAGCCTCTCTGATTGGCAGCACCGTCTGCATATAGTTTCCAGGGTGCGGACTCTTGCACAAACACTGGGCCAACTGAATTTTCGTCCTCGTGTATCGTCTCGGCAATCTCTTCTAACATAGGCTCAGCGAACTCGGCCACAAGATCGGCCAGTATCTGCCCCCTGACCGAGGTGCGAGGCATGTACTTTATGTCAAAAGCTCCTAGGATGGTACCCCACTTTGCAATCTTCCCGTATAGTCCGCACTCCGAAGCAATGATCTGAGCGGGAGTTGGGTAAGGACCACAACCGTATGAGATTGGAAGTAGTGAGGGAATTTACGAGTGGCATGAACTACTGCAAAGATGGCCTTCTCAAGTGGCAGGTAACGGACCTCGGCCTCGTGAAGGGATTTACTCACGTAGTACACAGGTTTCTGAACGCCATTGTCAACTCGTATAAGTACCAAACTCACAGCATGGGTGGCTACAGCAATGTAGGCGAACAAGACCTCGTCCGTTGCAGGACTAGACATGATGGGGGGCCGAGATAGGTATTCCTTTAGCTGCTGGAAAGCCAGAACACACTCTTCATTCCATTGAAACCCCTTCCATTTGTTCAACAGCTGGAAAAAGGGCCGACATCTTTCTGTGGATTTGGAAATGAACCGGTTGAGAGCAGCGATCATCCCAGTCAACTTCTGTACTTCTTTTGGGTTCCGAGGAGGCTGCAGGCAGTTAATTACTTTTATTTGGTCGGGGTTCACCTCAATTCCGCAATGAATGACCATGTAGCCCAGAAACTTTCCTGATCCAACGCCGAAAGAGCATTTTGACGCATTGAGTCGCAATTGGTGTTTTCTTAAGATTTCAAAGATGTTCCCGAGGTCGCTAACATGCTCGGACTCTATCTTACTCTTAACCACCATGTCATCAATGTAAACCTCAATACATTTCCCCAGCTACGGCTCGAACATTTTGGTTATCATTCTTTGATAGGTGGAGCCTGCATTCTTCAAACCAAATGGCATCACCTTGTAATGATAGTTCCCAATGGGGGTTACGAAGGCTAGTTTCTCTTGATCGTCCAAGGCTAAGGCGATTTGGTGGTACCCTTGGAAGGCGTCCAAGAAACTCATTCGCGGATGTCCTACGGTTGCATCTACCAGTTGATCAATTCTAGGCATAGGGAAAGGATCTTTTGGACAGGCCTTGTTTAGGTCCGTAAAGTCCACACATACATGCCATTTCCCGTTCTTCTTCTTCACCACCACCGTATTAGCCAGCCATTCTGGATAGAATACTTCATTAACTGCTCCTGCTTGCTTGAGCTTGTTCACCTCATCTCTGACAACGTCTGAATGCTCCCTGGATGAGCGCTGAGGTGGTTGCTTCTTGGGAATGGCAGTTGGGCTTACGTTAAGGTGATGGCAAATAAACTCCGGATCCACCCTCGGGGCCTCGTAAGAGTTCCAGGCAAACATGTTGATGTTTCTTCGAAGGAATGCCAGCAGTTCTACCTTTTCCGAAGTGGGCAAATGAGCCCCAATCTGGAAAAACTTTTCTGGGTCTCCTTCGATGGTAACTTTCTCTAGCCTCTCACATTTTTCCTCGTCCGGTTCTACGGCATTGTGGGGAATTGGGATCTTTGATTGCTATATGTCCCCGATTGAGGTGGTTGCTAGCTCGGTAGCAGGCCGATGTGTAATGGCAGCTACGAGGCATTGCCTTGCTATAGGTTGGTTTCCTACAATTTCTTTCACTCGTCCTCCAAATGGAAACTTAACCTTTAGGTGCAATGTTGACGAGACAGCCCCCAGGGCATGGAGCCAAGGTCTGGTAATGATGGCCGTATAGGGAGAGTATGCATCTACCACGATAAAGTTCACCTCGACCACCTCGGACCCCGCTTGTACAGGTAACCTAATTTAACCCTTAAGGATGACTGTTTTTCCATCGAAGCTGACTAGGGGCGAATCATATACTGTCAGGTCTTCAGGCCGTAAGCCCAATCCTTTGTAAAGATCTGGATACATGATCTCAGCCCCGCTCCCCTGATCGACCATCACTCTCCTCACATCGTACCCCCCTATTCGAAGAGTGATGACCAGAACGTCATCATAAGGTTGTATAGTACCCTACTTATCTTCGTCCGAGAAGCTCAATGCTGGTCGGATCTCTACTCTGGCTCATTTTACTTGTTGATGAACGTCTTCGGTAGATGTCCTGGAAACTGACATCACTCTAGAGGGGCAGGATCCCGTTCTTCCAGGTGCTATAAAGATGACGTTGATCGTGCCCAACGGGGGCCTTGATGAGGCGGTCCCAGAAGCCCCTAACCTGCCGAGGTCTCTCTGACCACTAAGGCGATGTATAAACTGCTGTAGTTTTCCTTCTCTCGCCAGTTGCTCTAAATGACTTCTCAAAGTCCGGCACTCCTCTGTGGTATGACCTCGTTCTTGGTGGTATTGGCAGTGGAGACTCTGATTGCGCTTCATGGGGTCTCCCCCCATCTTGTTCGGCCATCTAAAGTATGACTCGTTCTGAACTTTCTCCAGAATCTGGTGAATTGGTTCTCGGAACACAGCATGGACGGCCTGTGATGAAACAGACCCGGATTGCACGCTGTAGTCCCTATGTGGCTTGCTGCTGCTGTATCGGTCCGACCTGAAATCCCTCCTCTCCTGAGGGATAACCTTGGCTTTACCCTTTCCGAGCTGTTGATCCTCTTCCACCCGCTTATACTCATCGATGCGGTCTATTAACCGGCGCACGTTTCTCACGGGCTTTTTGGTTAGTGATTTCCTCAAATCGTGCTCGGCAAGCAGGCCAACCTTGAAGGTTCTCACTGCCACGTCGTCAAAACTCCCCTTGATCTCATTAAACATTTCCCAATATCTATCCGAGTATGTTTTCAATGTCTCCCCTTCTCGCATGGACATGGACAGCAAGGAATCCAATGGCCGAGGGACCCTAGTATTCGTAATGAATCGAGAACAAAAGGCCTTCGTGAGCGCTAGGAAGGATCCAATAGAATTGGTGGCAAGTCCGTCGAACCATCTCATGGCTACGGGTCCTAAGCTAGAGGGGAACACCTTGCACATAAGAGTCTCGTTCCGGGAGTGAACAGCCATCTTCTGGTTGAAATGGCTCACGTGCTCCATAGGGTCGGTCGTTATACGCAGTGAAAGTGGGTTGGGTAAAATGCCGAGGAAGGCTTCCTCCCTCAATTCTGTGTGTGAAGGGCGACTTAGAAATCTGGTTGAGCGCCCTGTTCATGGTCCCTTTCACGCTCCCTTCACGGTCCCTTGCACAGTATGCACACTCCCTTCACGGTCCCTTTCACGCTCAATATGCATAAAGTGATCAATATGTTGAGAGCCATCTGACTCCACTCTGTTAGAACCTGACCCAACCATAGTCCAAGCCTCAACTCACAGATCCAACAGTAATCTTCCCACAGACGGCGCCAATTGTAAGGACACAAACTCTACGAGTGGGCTTGCGAACAGGATGAATTGAAGCCCAGGCTATATACAGTATCCTTGGAATAAATTTGTAAAGAGAGTGGGCTGAAGATTACTTGGTTGAGAACGTATGGATTAATGGCCCAAGTGTATTCATGATCAGATTATCATTAATCGAATTATTAAAATGGTACATAATCCTTCTCGGCAAAGTCTGAGGAGTTAATCTAGACTACTGCTATGAATGTCTCTCCCTCTTTCTCTCGATTGCTCTTTTTTATCACTTCCTTCTTTCTTCTCATTGTTCAATGCCCCTTCTCTTTGTTTCCCACTTTATTTATATGCCAATTTTACCTCATGTGCCAGTTAGGTGAGTCTTTTTTAATACTTGTCCCATCAGCCTTTACCTGAAGTCTTCACTTGGTAGCTGTAAAAGATGAAGGTCACTGTTCAGGTGTCTTTTTCCCATTAATGCGACCATAATGTTAGCTACAGGATTATAAATGCGGTGGCAGCAGTCTTTTGCTTAATATCTGATCTTTGCCACCTGTCCTTTTTGCCTATATAAGTCAGGGAATTCTCCAGAAGAGTTAGGCTTAGTATTGGAGCATTCATCTGGATCACCCTTTTGACAATCCAAACAGGCAAGTCTTCTCGGACCAGTCTTTTTTCCCGTGACTTACACTTTAGAATCGAGTTAGGCTAGGCACACTCCTCAGGATTTGTTGTCCTCGGATGTACAGGTCTCCTTGGACAGGCCCCATGGCCCATAATCTGGCATTGAGCCTTTTACCCCTACAGTATTCTATGTATTTTTTTTTTGTATAAATAAACTTTTAAGTTTCAAATAAATTATTCAATATCTTCATTCTCTTAAAAGAGATTATTATAATAATAAAAAAACTCGTAACAAACTTATACTTAATATGTATAATTTATTCTCTATATTTTATTGCATATAATTTGTTTTTCCTAAAAATTAAAAAATTTTAAAAAGCAATTTTCATTGCTTTGTTTTTACGAATATATAATTTTATAAATTTTTATTGATATTATTCTTTTTTAAAGTGGTCCACATTTTTCAAAATATTGTTATTATATGCCCACCAGGAAAGAAATGCAAGAATGAAGCACATAGATAATCTTAAGGTGATCTTTCTTTTGAAGGCCCATAATCATAACAAAGTGGGCCTCGTCTTTTTTAGCCTTTATTCTTCTATCGGTTTGAATTTCTTCATTCTCATGTTCCAATCTAAGAAATTCTTCTGTGCACTCATAGCAAATCTTTTTTTATGTTTCAACACCCCTTTTTCTTCTACTCTTCCACTATTAATCACAAATGGGTTTTCCTTCACTAGCTAGATGAAACTAGTGAGCGATCTCCGCAGCTTTTCTTTCCTCATTATACGATAAAAAAAAAAAAAAACATTCATAAATTAGAGACTGAAAGCAAATACTTGAATTTGACACAACTAAAATTTCAAGTTTTAAAATTATTATTCAAATTCTCATTCTCTTAAGGAAATTATTATGATAATCAAAACTTATCATATAATTACAATTCATATTACTCAAATAATTGATACTACTCTTAACCCAAACTTAGTCTTTCTCCATTCTTAAATAATTACATTGAATTGGACCAAAGTGAACCGAAATGGACCAAACTAAACCAAATAAACCGATTAGACCAAAGTAGACTAAATAAACCGAATTGGACCTGATGGACCAAATGGACCAAATTGAACAAAAGTGAACCCAATGGACTGAAGCGGACTGAATTGAACAAAGTAGATCGAATGGACCTAATTGGACCGAAATTGACTAGATGGATATGGATTTGGACTGAAGTAGAACAGAAATTCGTTAAGCTTGTTAAGGAAGCATCATAACCTTCATGAGTTATTTTCACCTCGATTAACTATAAAAGATCTAGTCGAACTTTGTCATGTTTGTTTGATATTAGAGGATAACCTCATTAAGTGGGGTGACATGGCTTAAATTATGTTAATAGAATTTGGCTAACTTCTACATTGAGATTTATATATCCTACTTGGATTGAGTATTCTTTACAACTAAGAAATCTGGCCTACCTATTGCTAGTTCAGATAATTAAAGCGTAGCTTTGGTGGTTTATGTTTCTGTTATAAATATTAGAAGATGCTAGTTGAGTAATAAATTTTTTTTACCACAATTTTAGATTTTGAATGCTATAGTTTAAAGAATTGTGAATTCTTTTTTTTTGGTGTATTAGCTGTAACGAGCTTATGAGAGATTGGGATAATGAATTTGGATTTTGTGTGGGAGTTTTGTATCATCTTTATAATTTCTCTATTTATTAGTGAAACTTTTTTTTCTTTCATGTTGTTCGTGCACATAAGCTTAAACCCAAACCCAAACTCGAACCATGTAAATAAATATATATATATATATATATATATATATCTATATATTTATTTTTTAAGAATAATTACAACATGATACTAACCCTGCAGCTCGAACCTTTCTCCCTTAGACCCTTAAGAACTTTGTGCATGGGGAGGTGCTAATTCAGCTACAGGACCTTTGGCAAACCATATAAATATATTAATGTTTGTATCCCTCTATGATTCTTTTTAATATATATATATATATACTCATTATAATTTGACTACACTTAACAATAAATTGATACCAAATATTCCACTAACATAATTGCCTCCAATGGATCCTCTGATTGGTGAAGCCCAGGCTGCCCTTTTGGTCCTCAATTTGGTGGTGCACCATCAACACACTTTTGTTTTTTTTTTTGAAGGAGAATCCTTCCAAATCATAGAAGCTATTTAATTATTCGACCCACAACTTTACTTGTTGGGCAGCTCATTGTAAGTGAGATGAGCCTTTAAACGTCCCTTTTCTTTATGCCCAGATCTTCTCCTCAGGTTCTAGAAATGGGTTCGGGCCCTCCCACTCTTTTGCCTCAAAATATTTTTTTTTATTATTAAAAAAAAAAAAGGGGTTCCTTATATGGTCCATGCTTTCTCATGGCAGTGGGTAGACCGTTGCTGCTAGTCAGAAAATTTCACGTCCTATAATTTGCAACCTGCAAACCAACTTTGCCTGTAATTGTTTTGATGGGACTTTTGGGCCCTAGAGTCAGGGACGGAGCCACCGTTGTACTTACCCTCCAATTTTTATTTTTTTTAAATATTATTATTTTATATATATATATATGCACACTTGTGCGTGTGTTAATTTTAGCAATTTTATTTTATAAAATTAAATTTTGTTTCTTTTAAATAATATTTTTTATTTTTTTAATAGTAATGTTATATTTACAAACTTTTTTACAAATTGTTTCGGAGGCAAATTTTTATTAGTTTGCATATGTGCTCATCACGCGCATTATTTTTTTACTTGTCATTAACTACTTATCACATTAGTAATTTATAAAAAAGTTTGTAGCTTTAGTATTTTCTTCATTTTAGTGATCATAAAAAAATTTATAGATCTAAAATTTAAAACACAATATACAAGCCAAAAAAAAAAAAGCTCAACAACAAAAATTACCAATAATAAAACTAAAAAAAATAAAGCTCAATTAAATAATTTTATCCAAAATAAACAACCCTACACTTTAAAAAATTCTAAACGAAAATAATTTTGTTCTTACACACACCTTAATAAAAAAAAAATCTCAATACCTAAATAGTAATAAAGTTAGAGGTTAAAACCGTCACATCCAACTAACAATACAACTGCCCTCTTTTGACTCAAAGTTTTGGGTCCATCCTACCAAGAGCCTTTGCCAAATTCCTGGATTTCTTGAAATTGGGCTCTGATTACTTTGTTTTCCCATGTCCACATGGCCCATTATGATTGACAAATAAAAAGAAAGTTTAAGGCTAAAATCAAAATTACATCATTAAATTTGGATGGTCAATTATTATTTCTGCCCTTAATTTTTTTTTTTTCATCCTTAAAGTTCACACTAGTACTTCTTGTCATCAAGTTGCTCATTCGGTCCATAAATTTCCGTTAACCATTAAAAAACACTTTTGTGTTATTACCAATTATTAAAATTTGAGCAACGCTACCTCCACAAAATATTTTATAACATTTTTTACAAAATTTTTCAGAGACTAATTTTTATTGGTTTTGAATTAGACCTACTATTAGCATCATTTTTTTCACTTACTAACAAGGTAACAACCATTCTTCATATTAGCAGTTTGTAAAAAAAAATTTGTAAAAATATTTGTAACTCTAGTATTTTCCTTAAAATTTCTTTTAAATAAAAAATGAAATCTATTTTTTAAAATAAAAAAGCCCTAAATCAAGGTCCATCAATAGAGTGAATCAAAGAGCACTAGATTATACATGGTCAAAACCCATTAGCCAATACAAATATAAAATTAAACTCATATAATTTGGCAACACTGTTTTAACCTTAAAGGAAAAGAGGCATGAAAATCAAACCTAAAAGGGGGAAAAAAAAAATCACCCTTGGCCAATATATGCCACTACAAATCTAAAAAAACCTCATACGACATTTGATATGATAGGAAAAAACCAAAAAAAGAAAAAGAAAAAAAAAGCATTAATATCAAACCCACTCCATCGGTCACCTAAGGCCAGAAATTACAATCACGCACATTCGCCGAAAATAAATAAATAAATAAATAAATCAAACCCCAAGCTCCATAAGAGCACATATATACAAAGAAGGATAAATATAAATAAATAAAACCCTAAAATTAATGTCATTTAATATTAAGGTTCATAAGAACACAAATATAAATAAGAACAAAGTTTAATAGCTACAAAATTGGTTGTAACCTTAGACTACAACTTTACTCAATATCTTTTTATTGGAGGTGAATTTTGACAAATTCATCATTAGATGACATATTCTTCTTATATTCTCCATGCATACAAAATTTAAGAAAATTGAAGATTAATAGTTATATCATCAATAAATTTTTTAAATTGTAAGTTTTTATAGTTTAAAATTATACATAAAATAAAAACTTATAAATCATATAGTAAATAATATCTTATGAACACAAAATTCAATATGTGTATTAAGAACATAAAGATCATGCAATTCAACAGTTAGATTTTTAAAATATGTAGTAATATTTATTTTATTGAGTAAGGTTGTAGTCTAATGCTATAACCAATTTTGTAACTAAATTTTGTCCTATAAGTAATTTAATTAAAGTAGGTCGAAGGAGGATAAATTATTGTATAAAATTGATATATAAAAAGGTTAATTTTGATTATACACTCACATTGCACACACTCCATACATACTCATTTAAAATCATTTTTTGATTCTATTGAAAATACAATTCTAATTATAATTATGAAATGGTAAAATGACATTAAGTGTTTCGTACACATAATTAATGTGGTGATCACTACTAATATACAAATATAACATTTATATTACATATTTTGAGTCTGTTTGAGAACAACTTATTTAGCTGAAATTGAAAACTTTTTGCTGCAAGTTTGTAGATAAAACTAAAAGGTAACTGAAATAGTATAATGAGACTAATAAATAGTACCAAAAAGTGCAATAAGATCCGTGAATAGTAGTAAAAATAAGCTAAATAGTAAATAAATAAAAAAAACTGGCCTTTTAAGCCAATGCCAAATGCACACTTCATATGGAGACAAGGAAACATGACAAAGAGCCTTATAACTCATTGACATTAATTACATCATATTTTCCTTTACAAAAAATAAAGGTTTAAATCTCGAGTAATGTTCTAGATACAGAAAAGTGCACAACTTTGTGCCACAACTTGCCATGTGGTGAATTGTGATTGGTGTCCCCGCATGGCCCACCATCACATTTACACCAATTACAACTCACCACATGGCGAGTTGTGGTACAAATTGTGCACTTTATTGTATCCTAAGGCATTATACTTACATCTCTATTGCTCTTCTTCTCAAAAAAAAAAAAAATCTTTATTGTCCACACACTCAAATAAATAGGATAATTGCAGATTTGGGACAATCTGGTACAACCACTTAATGCAGTAGACACCTGGGGCGGAACTACTTAGCTCCTTGGGGGGGCCATGCCCCCCCCCCCCCCCCCAAATTTTTAAATTTTCCCTTAGAGTGTGTGTATGTGTGTGTGTGTGTGTGTGTGTGTGTGTAAAGACATGGACCCCTCCAAGAATTAAATCTCCCCCCCCCCCCACCCAAAAAAAAATTATTTTCAACAACCAATCCAATACAACTTCAAATAAAACAAAAATGTTTGTTCACATTCAGCCCAGCCAGCCAGCCCAAAATCCTTAATCATACAAAATTCTTTTCCTCTAAACTAAAAGCACTTCCAGCCCAGCCCAACCCGAAATCTGAAATCCCTAATCCTAATCAAACAAAACAAACTTTTCAGTCATCACCTCACGCTTCTGCCTAAATTCTTAGTCTTCACGTAGTCACAAATCTGCGTTCTGTTTGATGGCCTTAATTCATACTACCTGAATTCCCAGTGCTCACGTCATGCAGTCACACCTCTCCGGCTCACCGTGACGTTGTAGCTCCACTAGCTGCTAACCTAACCTAGCCTTCATCACTCAACCTCAAATCCTAAAGCCCTCACCTCAATTCCTCAAGGTATCTCATTCAGGCATCTCATCTCAGTTCTCTCTCTTTTTCTCTAGAACTGAACTAAATACTAAATAGCATAATAGAAATATCAAGTATGTGTATGTGATATCTTTTGCCAGTAAGGCAATTTATATTTATTTGACTTTATCTTTTTGTGTTTATTGTTATTGGATTCTTTATTCTTGACCCACTGACTCTATGACACGACCTTTTTGGCTTTTGTGTTGTTTGTCTCTTGAGTGGGTCCAGGTGGGGTGACGGCCATGAGCATGTGTAAGAATGAATTTTATATGATAATTTATTATATCTCTCTTCCAAGTTAGTTTATCATCTTTTGAATTGATTTTTTTTTTTTTTTTTGGATTGAAATTAGGTGCCAAATAATGAGCAAATGACAAACAATTAATGCATTTTTTAAGAAAAAGTTGTATGTCAGTCAAAACTTAGGTAATCTATAAAAACAAATGTTGAAACTTCAATATCTAATGAGCGTCCCTCCAAATGTTCAAGAATTCAATCTAAAGGGATAGACCATGATCCAAGATCACATAAATAAATATACGAATTTCCTATCAATGAACAAGATGAAATTCGACTTGCTTATCTCATAACAGGTCCATATCTACCTAGAAACATAGAGTATCCATACAAATGACCGAAAAATTATTGTCATAGTTTTCAATTTTAGGAAAAGAAATAATAAACCTACTTATACTTGAGAAAGGAAAAACAATTTAACTAGGAAAAGAAAAACAATTAAAATCCTAATTCAACTAGAAAAAGGATTTTAATTGCACTTGTAAAAGCAAATAAATCCTAATTCCAATAGGAAAGAAAAAACAACATAAAATATTAAAATATTTTATTCTTCCTTAACCAATCTGCATCATTCTCTCGGGGTTGGGGAAAACAAGTCCTCGAGTTTTGTGGCAGTCTTCCATGATCAATTGGGACCCCGAATAATCCTCTCCATCCTATTCTTTTGTGCAAGACAAGACGAAATAATATGCTACTTATCAATCTTTTCTCACTCATAATAAATCTTGATGTATGAATTTTTATTCTTGACCTCTTTTGCCCCGGTGGGATATATGAAGCAAGTATTAAAAAAGAATCCATGCACACATCCATAAACTTCATATTGCCTCCTCCGCAAAAATTACTTAAAATCACTCGTTCACACCTCTTGTTGACCTCTATCAATTCTTATTCAATAAAATCCTCCCAAAAGGGATCAATAAAGTTTTCCATTAATCTTTCCAAATTAATATTAAATATACTATCTGGAAATTTTTTGTTAAAGAGCTCATCAACCCTGATGAAATCATAGCGTTTAATTTGTTTAAGTTCAATCTTTAGTAGATTGAAACTTCGTTCATCTATAGAGAACTCATCTACTGTTGAACAAACCAATTGTACCAACGTATGATTGTAATCAATAAAATCAATAACCTCTTGTTTTTTAATGTTGAAAGTCTCATCAACGGTGTGAGTTATGGGCTTAGCTTGTATGCATATGACTTTATTTTCATCATGCTCAATCTTGTCTCCTTGACTATAATCTTCAAGATAATCATCATAAATTGGTGGAGAATCCCAATTTACTACACAAACTCTTTCAATGTATTCATCCTCCTTTTTGATATCGTAGTTCTCCTCCTTGACATTAAAATACTCCTCCTCCATATAACATGGATTTGGATGGCAGTTTTGAGGTCGGTTTTAAACGGCTAAGGCAGTGAGCTACTGTGAAAGCGCATCAAACCACTCCCCTGTACGTTGAAAGAATGCCTCTAATTGTGCATCACGTGCAACCTCATCGCATTCATACACGTCATCTATGGCAACAAGTCTTCCCCCACATGCTCGTCTTAGTGCCATGGTAGGAACCTAGTCTTGCTTTGATACCAACTGATGCAGCGTAGGCATGTAGAAGCAAAATATATAACACACAATTGCTACAACTCTTCCATGAAATCTAAGTTCTACAAGAACATTAGGTTAGTAGGCAAAATAATAGAGAAAACCTCTTTAACAAACTTTTATTAAAAAACACACATAACAACAATAATCAACCCCTCTATAAAGAGTATTTATAGGAATAGAATTTCTCCTACTCCTTTTAGGAAAAGAAATAATAAACCTACTTCTACTTGAGAAATAAAAAATAATTTAACTAGGAAAAGAAAAACAACTAAAATCCAAATTCAACTAGAAAAAGGATTTTAATTGAACTTTTACAAGCAAATAAATCCTAATTCCACTAGGGAAAAAAAAAAAAACACAAAATATTAAAATATTTTATTCTTCCTTAACCAATCTGCATCGATATGCCAATAAAATTAAATTTTGGTCATATATAATTTGAGCAACTTAACAATATATTAGGATCTTTCAAGCTAAAAGAACAACATGCTTTTATATTCTTTTAAGCCTATACTACAACTTTACTTTTAGTTTTTGCTTTACCTGACACACTGTCAATGTACGACTATTTTTCCTCTAAAACATTATAATATATATTATACAACTAATTGGTCAAAGTCACGTAAATTTAGTTTTTTTCATTGTACAGCTACTTTTCTTTTTTCTTTTTCTGATAATTTTGATTAGAAAAAAATAGTTGTTTTAGTTAATTAAGTGAATAAACCTAAAAAGTTACTTAATTTTTATATAACATCAATTAATTCATTATATATATATATAAAATAAACTTTTTATTTTTATGATTATAATTAAACATGTGATTGTCCATTCTAAGGAAATTTAATTAAATTTGCACGAAAAGTGTCACTAAATATTATGTTTTTACATTTTGCTATCATATTATTAGTAATAAACTTATTACATTTTTATTTATATAATTTAAAATTTTATTAATTATATTATTTCCGACGTTACCGGTTTGACCATCGGTCAGATCTCGGTCCGACCAAAAAACCAATAACCAATCCCTTTTCTGGTTCTTTCACCTTACTGGTTTATAAAACCATGGAAAAAACCAAAAAAAAAAAAAAAAAAGCCTTGAACGAAAGTCTGGGAAAAAAAAATTATAATAAAACCATTAACAAGGCCTAAACCAAATGCCAATAGAAAAGCCCAACACCAACACGATTACGTTTTTAATTCCAAAAAAAAAAAAATCCTCACTGCCTCAGTGCCTAGCGGATTCACAAGTCATTAAACAATTTAAACTAAAACTAAATCAAACCTAAAGGCTAAAAGGACATAAGAAACTCACTCTCCCTAGTCATTGCCGTCCATATCCTTGTTCAGCAACACTAATTAACAACAACCACAATTGAACTCCACAAGCTTTATCGTAAAACTTTATGTATTTGCGTGATTTTTTATTGTTGTTGTGTCATCAATATATAATTTTTTTTTATTAAATTGTATAATTTATGTTTGTTGAGGAACACACTAAAAAAAATTCCAAGAGCCGCCACTTAGTTACCCATAAAATTAAGTAGGCCAAATGAAACGACTGACTGAAACTATATCAATGCCTTAAGGACAAAATAAAACCTTAATTAAAGACAGGGAACAATTTAAGGGTTCTACTTCTTCTAATTAATAATTATCAGCTAATCCCTTAATCAACGGCCTTAATTGGATAACGACAAATACAATCAGCCCATGGGCCCCTCTTTGACTCTCCAATAATGGGCGTTATGCACTCCCAAACCACACTGTTGCATTTTGGCCCACTGCCCATGCCAAGTTGCCAAACCTTGTCACCTTTGTTCACTCTTTCTTTGGCTTCCAAGTAAGCCAATTCATACCACAATGAAGAGGAAGACTGGTTACCAAACCTGTGTAGTGTCATTAATGCAGCTTCCATGTCTCTATCACCAAGCTTTAGCCCTTTCGCTATCTCTTTGATCACTGGTCTCCCTGATGTTGGCAAGCAAAAATGCTGTATCACTGTCTTGAAATTTGGCACGTATATTTCATTAGATTTGTCAATAAATTTCTTCCATAAAATTGAAACACCATGCCAAAGTTTCTCTGATAAGGGCAAGATTGAGGAACCAAGAACCGTGATGTTTGATCTGAGAGTTTCGCCAGCGACTTGTAGTAAATCTCTCTTCAGTGTAACCCCAAGATTTCCTTCAGAGTCTTCTTCGCGAAATGCTGAAAGATAAGCCTTGTCATCAAAGGCTCTTTGGGTTCTCAGTGTTCGAAATAATTTGTATTTTGAGTCATTCTTTGCTTCTCTTCTATTTGAAAGCAAAATGGCTGCACTGCCTGTTCTGAAGAGGCAGTTAAGGAGCAACTTGGTTCGGTCATTTCCTGAGTACCAACCGGAAGACAAGATTTCAGTGCTAAGAACAAGAGCATAAGAGTTTCTGTGGATTTTTAGGAGACTTTGAGCCATATCAATGGCAAGAGCGCTTGCACTGCATCCCATACCAGAGAGAGTATAGCTCTTAATATCACTCCTCATGGAGTATTTGTTTATGATAATGGAAGAGAGTGAAGGACAGTGACAAAAACCACTACAGTTTACGATAAGAATATCAATGTCACGTGGAGAGAGGTTAGTTTTGGAGAGTAGGTCTTCCATGACAGGGAAGAGCACCATATGGACTTCTTTGATGGATTCTCGTAGATGGGTTTTTGGTGGAATGCAGTGTAAAGCTGGGGGCACACAGGTCTCTTCACTTTGTCCGGAAGTAGTGAGGATTTTGGCCATGAAAGAGAGGCTTTCAGCGTCATGGAATTGAAACAAGGAAGCATTTTCAAGGAAGGAAGAGAAGGGGATTCTGCAAAAGCTTGGTGGTTTAAAACATGAGAAGTCAACTAAATAAACTGGAGGAGGTTTTGAAAGGAAGAGTTTGAGGATGAAAAAGAGGATGAAAGAACAGAGAAAGAGGAAATGGAAAATGGGTTTCCATTGATGCAAGATGAAATATGCTTCGATGGAAGCTATAAGTATGACAGTAGAAAAGCTTAGAAGTTCCAAGAAAATAGAATGAAGTTGCTTTGACAGAAGAGTGGGGGGTAGGGTAGTGGTATGGTGAAGAGGATCATGGCTAAGCTTAGATAAAGACTCCATTAGAGAGAGGTGGTGGAGAAGATGGTGGTGGTAGCTTTGAGGCTAGTTGTGATGGGTATAAATGAACGTTTTAAATGAGGGACAGCAAGGTTATCAATGCAAGTTGGTACATTTTTCTTATAAGTCGAAGGTAGTAGGTGAGCCTAGACATGTAATAACTACGTACTAATTACTAGCATAATAATTTAAAATTTTATATTTATCTACTTTAAAAAAAAATTTAGAAACCCCCTGAATTTTTTATATGTCAATAAAATTAAATTTTAGTCTATAATTTGAGCAGCTTAATAATATATTAAGATCTTTCAAGTAAAAAGAATCACATATTTTTATATTCTTTTAAGCCTATATTACGACTTTATTTTTAGTTTTTGTTTTACCTGACATACGATTATTGTACGACTACTTTTCTTCTAAAACATTATAATATATATTATACAACTAATTCGTCAAAATCATGTAAATTTAGATAATTTTGATTAGAAAAAAATAGTAGTTTTAGTTAATTAAATGAATAAACTTAAAAAGTTACTTAATTTTTATATAACATCAATTAATTCATTATATATATATATATATAATAAACTTTTTATTTTTATGATTATAATTAAACATGTGACTATCCATTCTAAGGAAATTTGATTAAATTTACACGAAAAGTGTTACTAAATATTATGTTTTTACATTTTGCTATCATATTATTAGTTATAAACTTATTATATTTTTATTTATATAATTTAAAATTTTAATAATTATATTATTTATGACGTCATTAGTTCGACCATTGGTCAGATCTATGTCCGACAAAAAACCAATAACCAGTCCATTTTTCGGTTCTTTCACCGTACTGGTTTATAAACCATGGAAAAAACCCAAAAAAAAAAATTGAACGAAAATTTGGAAAAAAAAATTATTATAAAACTACTAACAAGACCCAGATCAAATGCCAATAGACAAGCCCAACACCAACACGATAACATTTTTAATTCAAAAAAAAAAAAAATCCTCACTGCCTCAATGTCCTGTGAATTCACAAATTATTAAACAATTTAAACTAAAACTAAATCAAACCTAAAGACTAAAAGGAAATAAGAAACTCACTTACTCTCCCAAGCCATTGTTGTCCATCTCTATTTAGCAACACTAACAACAACCACAACTAAACTCCACAAATTTTATTATAAAATTTTATGTATTTAGCATTTTTTTTTTATTGTTGTTATTGTCGTCGTCAATATATAAATTTTTTTTATTAAATTATGTAATTTATTTTTATCGAGAAAAATCTTTAAAAAAAAAAAAATTCTGCAGCTGCAACTCTGGCTGGGAGCATTTTCTCTGGTCAAAACTCAATGTTATCAATTCATAGATTTACCATGTTTCTAGAAAAACAATGCAAAATATTTTGTAATGAATAGAGAGATAAATTCCTTGTTTGATTTTAGTTGATGCCATAAATATGGATAGGTACTAGGGTGATCAAATGAATGATTCATTGTGACAGGCATCGATTCCGAAAAAAAGGAAATGAATGTTGATTTTAAAGAGTACGCAACAGTTGGTTGACTGTCGTGAGCTATAACACTTTCAGATTGGCAACTAGTCTACTTCTTTGACAGCTTTCTTTACCTGAAAAGTTGTTTGAATTTACTCTCAATTTAATCTTGATCAGAAAAACTGTATGCTATTCATGGAGGTGTTTTGGATGCAAGGACTTCTGTTCAGAGATCAGAAATATTTCCATGATGAACTATATAAGGTAATGGCTCTTTAAGGTGTTCCAAGGATATGATCTTGTTCATGACAAACTCTCTTGAACTAGTGATTATTGAACCACAATTGTTATATTTGGGGCCGGTAAGACCCAATATTCTTGTGAGAGTAAAGGGCAATATTCTCAAAATATTGAATAATTTCAGCCTCCAATATAACATAGTATAAAGTAATTCCATGAGGGCAAAAAGGAGGGAAATTTAGTAGAGCAAAAATATCATAAAAATTTCTTTGGGAGAGTCGTGGTTAACCTTATACATTGTTTGGCTGTAGGGGAAGTAAACGAGAGTAATGTAGGGAGAGAGCATAAGTTAAATTACTTTGTTTGGATGTTTTTTAAAGAAAAAATGGGAGGGATTTGGAGGGGTTCTAACTACTTCTAACCCCTCATTTTTAATTCCCCCAAATTAGAGAGATTTGGGGGAGAGTAGAGCATAGAAATACTTGACCAAATGAATTACCAAATGAATGTTAAAAGCTTTATGTTTAGAATGTTCTTTGAGTTATGTTAAATTGAATGTTTAGACTTTATATTAAATTAAATGTTTTTTGAGTTATGTTATAATTATTCCTATTATTTTTCTAGATTTGTTTATATTCCTTCTCCACACACAAAAGATGTCTTTGCTGAAGTCCTCGTTGATTGTTTTTTAGAGTGGAACATTGATAGGAAGTTGTCCACAATAACTATTGATAATTATAGTACTAATGATACCATGATAAGACTTCTCTTGAATAAGCTTGATACTAGTTCTCTTATGTTGGGTGGCTCTATGTTGCATATGAGGTGTGCTGCACATATTTTGAATTTGATTGTTCAAGATGAGTTGTCTCTTATTGGTTATGGTATTGAAAGGATTCGTGATAGTGTGATTTATTGGACTAGATCACTAAAAAGGAGGCAGAAATTTGATGAAAATGCACGCTAATTGCGTGTTCAATGCACCAACGAGTTGGTATTAAATTGTAAGACACGTTGGAATTCAACTTACTTAATGTTTTCAACTGTATTGACTTATAAAGATGGTTTCTCTTGTTTGGCTAAACGTGAAACATCTTATACTTATTTGCCACATGACTATGATTGGGAGGTAGCCAAAGATATTTGTGCGAGGTTGGAGTTGTATCATAGTGTGACTGAGTTTTTCTAAGGTCGTAAGTACCCCACAACTAATATGTATTTTACTTTAGTGTGTGAGTTGAAAATTACATTAAATGAATGGAGTTTGTCTTCAAATGAGATGATAAGTATGGTGGCAGAAAGCATGCTTGCTAAATTTAATTCTTATTGGGCTAATGTTGATGTTGTTAAGGCTGTTGCTGCTATCTTGTATCCAAGATATAAGATGAAGTTATTGGAGTTTTATTATCCTAACATTTATGGTGATAATTCTGATTTGGAGATCGAAAAAATTAAGAATCTTTGTTATGATTTGATTGATAAGTATGGAGATGTAGATGAGTCCCCTGTAGATAATGAAGGAAGTTCTCATATGCCTACAAGTACTTCAAATCAAGTGACACAAATGAATTTTAGATTAAGTGGGGCAATGTCATCTTTTGATTTGTTTGTGAACAATAGTTCAACTAGTTTAAAGAAACATGGGAGTACTAGAATGGAATTTAATCATTTCATTGATGAGGGAGTGTTAAAGAGGAGTGAAAACTTTGATATTTTGGCATGGTAAAAAAATAATGGTCTTAAGTATCCTACTTTACAAAGGATTGCAAGAGATATTTTAGTCATTCCTATCACAACTGTTGTTTCAGAATCTGCCTTTAGCAGTAGTGGGAGACTGTTACATCCACACCGTAGTAGGCTTCATCCCAAGACTATAGAGGCAATGACGTGTGCTCAGAATTGGTTATAAAGTGAAATCAATGGTTAGCAATTGACTAATTTGTATTTATAAAAATAAAAATTGTATTTTTATATTTGCTAGTTATAATTTGATGAAGTTTATTCCATTTTTTAATTCATTGTTGTTGTAGGATCTTCAACTATACCTAGAGATTGTACACTTCAATCAATTCTTGATGATGGAGAGCCTAACGAAGAGGATGAGAGTTGTGTCACAGTTGTGGAGGATTAGACTTTTCATATTAATTTATTAGCCTTTTTAATTTCTTAGATTTCTTGGATTAATTTGTTGGTTTGTAATTATTCTAAACTTGTCACTTGTGGGATTTAATTTGTAGCTTTTTAATTTGTTGGACTTGTGATACATATTTCTTAGACTTGTTGGATTTATTTTACTTTTATGTTTAGCAGGTGATTTTAGTTATGATTTATTGGTTTATAATTAAATGGTTATCTTAGCTAGGTGATTTATTGATTTATAATCTTAGCTATGATTTATTGATTTATAGATTTATAATTAACAGGTGATTTATATTGATTTATGATATTAGCTATGATTTATTGATTTATAATTAAGAGGTGATTTATATTGATTTATGATATTAGCTATGGTTTATTGATTTATAGAGTATATATTTATAATTAATTTGTGATTAATAGCCTATGATTTTGACTGGTTTGGCATTTGGGCCACGTTATCTAGGCTTGAATCTGCATGTCATAGGGCTAGAATCTAGTCAAAAATGAATTTGAGCTTCAATTCAATTTTTTTTTTTTTGGTTGGGCCGCGATTTAGGACGCGGATTGGACCTAAATCGCGGCCCAACCAAAAAGGACGCGGATTGGACCTAAATCTGGTAGGGCTCAATGGGGCCTGCGGGATGAGTCTGGGCCCCGTATAAAAAACCCGTTTATTAAACGGGTCGAGTCTGGGCCACGGGTCCTGGCCTGTGGGGCGGGTCCGGGTATCGAAAAACCCGGCCCATTGCCATTCCTAACTGGGCTTGGTTCACTACAGTTAAATGGGGTTAATTCTAAACCAAGTGGTGCACATGGCATGAATCCTACAACACGTACAAACTAACATACAGAGAATATATGTATTGGATAGCAGGAAACAACAAAGAATGAAATAATAAGAAAAAGGAAATAAGATAAAGTATTAGGGATCCTTAAAATAATGTAAAATTCATCATTTTCTTAATTATGTAATACATTATGCTCACTAGGACGTGTTATAAAGTCCAAATAAGTTCAAAAATCGTAGACTTAAATGGCTCTTCAGGCCTCTAAGACTTGCAAAATTTGAATCCCTTTGAATCCAAGTGTGTGTTCTCTAGTGGTTGTTATGAGGATCCTAGGTGCTTTTCTCCCTCTCTTTTCTCCCCTTTTTGAATTCTGGCAAAAATTTTTTTAAAGTATTTTTATTTCAATTGATTGTGGCTGAATGTCCCTTCACTGTTGGCTTCTCACCCTTTTATAATGCCATCCTAGGATTTCTAGAGTACCATTGATTCCTTATATTTGCTCACTGGGTACCAGAACCAATGTTGTGTTAGCAACATTGATGGCTAGTCCCATTCTTCATTATTTTCTTCTTTTGAGGTTTCTTCTTCAAAAGCCTCTAGTTGACCTTCCCATTTGGGGGGTCTTAAAAGGCTAACATTTGTTATTTCCTTCTCCTAGGCTTCTAGATTCCACTTTTTTAGACCCACCTTTTGGTTGCTTTCCTTTTTGTCATTTTTTCTTAAGTGAGCTAATTCCTTTCTACCAGACCGAAAGATCCACAGCCACCTTCCTTCATGGTTCTTCTTCTTGGGTTTCCCAATGTACTAGACCCTTACTTATGAGTTGTTAGTTCCCAATCCTTCTGATCCACTTTCCGCATCATTGGGTGGCTGATAAGGATCCATCTGTTCTGGTTCTTTGTGTTTCTTGGCATGCCCTCCCTTGAACTGTCTTAATCCCAGCCTGGCTTTTGTTGTATGTCCTGAGGATCCCAAGCTCCTAGGAATCTCCAGGTATCTCTGCCTAGTTCTTTCCCTGGGCTCCCCAGCAATTTTTCTGACCTTTACGAGCTAGGCTTTTTTCTTCTCTTTGTTTCATTAGATACGAAGCTTACCCATTCATGGATTTAGGTTCCTCTTTATAAGCCTTAATGGGTTTGGGCCTCTCCTGCATTTTCTTTATTAAAGGCCCAAATATTTTATTTTCCTAGAGTTCAATTCTTTGTGTTTTTTTGAGTCTTGGTGCAACATTGTGAAATTTTAGACCTTAACACCTAGTTATTAATTTGGTCTGAAAATAATCGATACATCAACTTCTTGCATTTATGAATCATATATGGATCATGTGAGGGTCCATCACGACTCTCTTTCAAAGTTACACCCCAAAAAAGGGTGGCTGAAAAGGACCAACCATACAAAATGTATTGCATGAGGAGATAATTAAGAGAGTCCTTATTTGGATTGCTTGTCCCTACTCCCTGTCCACGTGTGAGTGTGATATCCAATATTTTTTCAGTGTTTGGTAGTATAAAAAAAATGAGACAAAGGAAAATTATTTTTAGTCAACATAAAAAATAACTTATTTTTAGAGATTATTTTTCATTATTTTTTTTTTTTTTTGGAAAACAACTTTATCCACAGCAAGCTAAATAAAGGAATTTCGTCGCACACCCTTGGTGCGATGGTCACTTCATGCTAACGAGTGCCCTTAGGGTATTGGTTAAGGATCTATTTTAAGAAAGTTTTAACATCACTTTATGGGAAATGAAAAAAAGCTGTCAAAATATTAATTTCTTTTCTTTCTTTCTCTATAAAAACTTTCTTTAAATAGATTATTAAATAATGCCTTAAGGGCATTCGTTAGTGTACGGTCAGGGTCCAACCCTCTATTGGGCCTCAGATATAACGTTTCGATACGTGGCCCATGGGCCCGATCAGTTCACCCTAATCTGGGCCGGGCCGGGCATTGTTAAAGGCCCAAAAGATGGGCTTTGACATAATTGACGGGAACTCTGTTACTCACAATTCCTTCACTCTCACACGGTTGGCTGTTTGGACTGTTCATAGCTCGGTAGTGAACGTTGCCGTGGATATTTGTTCACAGGGGAGCAGTGTCCAACTTGGCCGGCAAAGCGCCAGTGAAGTCATTGCCAGACAGACTACCAGCAACGATGAGCAAGTTCCAATGCCACTCTTGCCACTCGACTACCAAATTCCCACTTAACAACGACAACATTGGACCCTCTTTTCCATTATCACCCAGAGCAATCATAATCCCTCCACCCAATGGAGGCTATAAATAGGAGAGGGCTACGAAGAGGGGAGGAGGCTGGAAAAACTGAAGAAAAAAGAAGAGACACCAGAGTGCCAAAGGTGGAGAGAGTGAAGAAGTCAAGAAGTAAGAGAATAAATGTTGGGCCTCAATGTAGTGAGCAACCCGTTGTAGGAAATACAAAACCCACTTCACAAATAAGTTGTGAGCCCAAGGGAGAGCCTAGTTCAATAAGCTCTTATTTGGCCCGCATAATTGGCGCCGTCTGTGGGAATCTCCTATTAAGCTGTAGCTTAGCTGTGGTCCATACCCGGCGAGATGTCTGAGAGGTGTTCGTGCAGTTATGCCGAAAGCGGTTCAGTAGGGTCCTCACGAGGATCGACTTGGCGAGAGCGAAGGCAAAAAAGGCGCGAAGACAGGTACCGTGGGCAAGATGAAGAGCAGTCTGGTCGGAGCGAGGGATCGCGCAGAACCCAGCAAACGGTGTCTGGCGCCACGAAAAATAGACGGCCTGACCCGAGGGATGAAGAGCTTGAGCGGCTGCATAGGCTGGTAAGAGATTTAGAGCTGAAGGCAGAAGGACGTCGGGGAGAGAATTTGGAATGACGGGAAAGGAAGCCAGAAGGAGCGAGGAACCGCCAGAGGGAAGGGTCAAAGCATTCCGGCCATTATCGGCCGCAAGATTGTTCACATTCACGGGAGACGCAGAGATACCAGGACCGTTCCCGTTCACGCGGTTCGGATTCCCTAGAAGAGCGACGCCCGCGAAATGCAGCAATGGACGCTATGAGCCGAGCACTTCATAAGGCTGCACGGTCCCCATTTTCGGATGACATTGAGTAGGCCTCGATGCCGAATAGATTTACTCGGCCACCGTTCAACTCTTACGACGGAAAAACGGACCCGGTGGAGCACGTCATTCATTACATTCACATGATGTCTTTGCACAAGCATGACGACGCGCTGATGTGCAAGGTCTTCCCTTCCAGTCTTGGTTCCACTGCGTTGAAATGGTTTAACGGATTACCGAAGGGTTCTATTCGCAGTTTCGCGGAATTGATTCAGGAGTTTGGAGCCCGGTTTGTAACCTGTAGCCGGGTTCCGCAGCCGGTAGACGCATTGCTATCTATAAAGATGAGGGTTGGAGAGACCCTACGCAATTATGCAAACCGCTATTGGGAACTCTACAACGAGATCGGAGGGGGCAACGAGAAGATAGCAGCGAGCACTTTTAGAATGGGTCTACCCGAAGATTCCGAGCTACGAGAGTCATTGACGAGGAAACCTCCAGAGGGCATGAGGCAACTAATGAGGCGCATTGAGGAGTACAAATGCCTAGAAGATGATCGGATACAAAGCAAAGGTAAAGCCTTACTAACTGCTCGTCCTCAGCAGAGTGAATTTCAGCCAAAACCCCGAAAAGGTTTGGCCGTTCAAGAACAAGGATTGCAGCATGGGGAAGTCAACGTGATGTTTAAGGAACCGGTGCACAGAATCATTGACCGGATAAAGAACGAGCCGTACTTTAGGTGGCCGAATAAGATGGCGGGTGACCCGTCCCAGAGAAACCAAAATCTGTACTTTACATACCACAAGGATAAGGGACACACCACCGAACATTGCTGGGTATTAAAAGATCACTTGGCACAGTTGTTGAAAGCAGGGCATTTGAAAGAGTTCGTTATCGACGCAGATAACACTGAACCTGAACGGGGCGCAAGGCCGAGTAGGAACCCCCACCCACCCCCCATTGGAGTAATTAAGGTAGTTCACGCTGCACCAAGAGATATCGTAAGGATCGGGAGAGGCGAAGTTCTAATGGCGTCCCTGGTTGAAGTTCGTACGGGGGAGAATCCACCTATAAAAAGGGTAAAACCCACCCGGGAGCCTATTGCTTTATGCGACGAGGATCTAGTAGGGACAGTCCAGCTGCACGACGACGCATTGGTGGTGACAGCTCAAATAGGCGGTTTCTTGGTAAAGAGATTATTGGTGGACCAGGGAAGCGGGGCCGAGGTCATGTATCCTGACCTGTACAGAGGGCTAGGGCTGAAGGTTGAGGATCTCACGAAATACGACACGCCCCTGATCGGCTTTGACTGCCAGGTAGTGGTTCCTGAAGGGCAAATCTCTCTTCCCGTGGTTTTGGAAGGGAAGGAAGTCACAGTATCATTTATAGTGGTTGCCTCATTCTCTCCTTACACCGCAATTCTTGGAAGGCCATGGATTCATGCAATGGGGGCAGTGCCGTCCACTCTACACGTAAAGATTAAGTTCCGGACCGAGCAAGGCATCGCAGTGGTAAAGGGCAGCCAACAGACGGCTAGACGATGCCTTATTGCAACAGTGAACCGGGGGGATCAGAGTACCGAACGGAGGGGCCAATCTGAAGAGGTCCCTTCATAGCAATTACTGCAGCCCTCGGGGGAAAAGGGGGCTAATCACGCAGAGGAACTAATCAAGGTAAAACTGTTGCCAGAAAAATGCAGGTATTTCTAGATAGGGGCGAGCATGAAAGACGAGGATAAGGTGGGGACGTTACTGCTCCTCGTACGGAACGTAGACATATTCGCTTGGAGCCCTTATGAAGTACCCGGGGTGGACCCCGACTTCATAGTTCACCGGCTCAATACCGACCCAACCATCACCCCTAAAAGGCAAAGGCCGAGAAGGTCAGCCAAGGAGCATGTTGAGGCAGTAAAGGTAGAAGTAAAAAACCTGAAAGAAGCGGGGGCCATAAAGGAGATCTTCTACCCTGACTGGTTGGCAAACATGGTGGTAGTGAAGAAAAAGAATGGTAAGTGGAGGGTTTGTGTAGATTTCACGGATTTGAACCGAGCATGCCTGAGAGATCCATTCCCTATGCCGAAAATCGACCAATTAGTAGATGCCACATGCGGACACCCGAGAATGAGCTTCCTGGACGCTTTCCAGGTTATCACCAAATAGCCCTAGCAACTGAAGATCAGGAAAAGACGGCATTTATCTCACCAGAGGCCAACTATCATTACACAGTGATGCCCTTCGGTTTAAAAAATGCCGGGGCCACCTACCAGTGAATGATGACGAGAATGTTCCGCGATAAGATTGGACACATGGTGGAGGTATACATAGATGACATGGTCGTCAAAAGCAAACTAGAATCCGAGCACAATGAAGATCTCTAGGGGGTGTTCGAAATCCTTCGGCGACATCGGTTGCGCCTTAATGCAGAGAAGTGCGTGTTCGGAGTGGGAGCTGGTAAATTTTTAGGATATCTGGTCACTACCCGGGGAATAGAGGTCAACCCGGATCGGATCGAGGCCGTGAAGAATTTGAAGCTGCCAGGGAGCCCAAAGGAGGTGCAAATACTAACCGGAATGTTGGCCGCCCTTAACCGGTTCATCTCAAAGTTTGCCAACCGCTGCCGTCCTTTTTACCAGCTCCTGAAGAAAGGGAAGAGATTTGAATGGGATACGAAGTGTGACGAGGCGTTCCAGGACCTGAAGGTGTATTTGACACAGGCCCCTATGTTGACCGCCCCACTGCCCGGGGAGGACTTATTTATGTACCTCTCGGTATTAGAACACGCAGCTAGCGCCGTACTTCTAACAGACCGGGAAATACAACAGCCAGTATATTACATCAGCAAGACCATGGTCGATGCGGAAGTCAGATATCTGCCCCTAGAAAAGTTGGTGTTGGCCCTGGTACACGCTACTAGAAAGTTGCCTCACTACTTTCAAGCCCATACCGTGCACGTGTTGACAGAGTACCCTTTACAGTCCTTACTGAGGAGATCAGATTTCACGGGCCAGATAGCTAAGTGGGGTACCCGGCTTGGCGCCTTTGACATAAGGTATAGACCAAGAAATTCGATCAAGGGTCAAGTGTTGGCCGATTTTGTGGCCGAGTTTTCCCCCAAGAAAGAAGGGGAGATTGTTTGTCGGGTAATCTCTCCCCCATGGAAGGTCTATGTGGACGGCGCTTCGAGCACAACAGGGGCTAGAGCCGAAATAGTCTTAATCACGCCAGAGGGAATTTGGCTGGAGCATTCTTTTAGACTGGGATTTAGGGCCTCCAATAACGAGGCAGAATATGAAGCCTTGCTAGCCGGCATGAGGACCGTGGCAGGATTGGGGGCACGGGATGTGGAAGTCTACTCGGACTCGCGACTGGTTGTTAACCAGGTGCAAGGCAGCTTCGAGGCCAAGGATCCTAGAATGAGAAAGTACTTACAGTTGGTAAGGAAGGTTATGCTCAAGTTTCGCACGGTAAAGATAACTCAAGTTCCCCGGGGGCAAAACAGGCACGCAGACTCACTGGCCACGCTAGCCTCGGCATTGACGAAGAACATACCTTGAATGATCAAGGTAGAACTCATACAGGAACCCAGCATCCTAGAGATGGGAGATGCTAATGGCCTTACAGTAGGCGTTACCACAGTTACCAATGCTGGCCCGTGTTGGATGGACCCTATCATTCAATTCCTGGCCAATAATCGAGTCCCAGACAATGAGAGGGAAGCCATCAAAATTCGCCGAACTGCAGCTAGGTATTGGTTATCAACAGACCTGAGATTATACCGGAGATCCTTTGGGGGGCCATACCTTTTATGTTTACACCCCGGTAAAGTGGACAAACTTTTGGCCGAGTTACATGACGAGGTGTGCGGCAGTCATGTGGGAGGACGTTCACTTGCACACTGGGCAATTACTCAGGGATTCTGGTGGCCGCGAATGCAGAAAAATGCTTCCGATTACGTGCGAAAGTGCGAAAAGTGCCAAAAGCACGCCCCCTCGATACATCAGCCGGCAGTACCTCTTAACCCAGTCAGCAGCCCCTGGCCTTTTGCCCAATAGGGGCTGGACATCCTTGGTTCATTTCCCCGGGCAACAGGCAACCGGAGATTCGTTCTGGTAGCAGTGGACTACTTTACCAAGTGGACGGAGGCCGAAGCATTGGCAAATATTCGGGATGTGGACGTCAGGAAGTTCATCTGGAAGAACATAGTGACGAGGTTTGGAGTGCCATATTGTCTCGTGTCCCACAACAGGTTGCAGTTTGATAGTCGGGCATTTCGTGAATTTTGCAGTAATCTGGGCATTAAAAACAGATACTCGATGCCTGCCTACCCTCAGAGCAACGGTAAAGTCGAAGCCGTTAACAAGACGATCGTGAATGGATTAAGGAAAAGGTTGGACGGCATGAAGGGTCGGTGGGCGGAGGAGCTACCCAGCGTGTTATGGGCATATCGAACAACGCCTAGGAGATCTACAGGGGAAACCCCTTTTTCCTTGGCCTATGGGGCAGAGGCTGTGATACCAACCGAGGTACACCTGTGCAGTGCACGTGTGACGGGATTTGATCCAGGCCAGAATGAGAAAATGTTAACGCAACACTTAGATCTCCTCGACGAATACAGGGACACCGCACTAATACAGCTAGCCGAGTATCAACAAAAGATGGCTCATCGCTACAATCAGGGGATAAGGGCGAGGGGGTTCGGCGCGGGGCATCTAGTTCTTCGCAGAGTCGTGGAGAACATGCGTGGTACCAACGCCGGGAAGTTGGCTGCAGCTTGAGAAGGGCCGTACAGAGTCACTGCAATCGCTGGGGAGGGGGCTTATTATTTGGAAAGCTTAGATGAAAAACCCCTTCCTTAGCCGTGGAACATTCATAACTTGAAAAAATTTTATTGCTAAGAACTTCTGGGCAAAAGTATGAATCCATTTGTTGTCCTGTGTTTGTTTTTACCACTTATGATCAAGGGGATGCATAGTCGGCGAAGTGTTGTCTACAGATATTACTTCCCTACCTAAGGACAGAAGCCTGTCCCCGGTTCGATCCTAATCACTGGACAGGTGGAAACCTAAAAAGTAAAATCTCTAAGGACAGAAGCCCGTCCCCGGTTCGATCCTAATCACCGAACAAGTGGAAACCTAAAAAGTAAAATCTCTAAGGACAGAAGCCCGTCCCCCGTTCGATCCTAATCACCGGACGGGTGGAAACCTAAAAAGTAAAATCTCTAAGGACAGAAGCCTGTCCCCGGTTCTATCCTAATCACCGGACGGGTGAAAACCTAAAAAGTAAAATCTCTAAGGACAGAAGCCTGTCCCCAGTTCGATCCTAATCACCGGACAGGTGGAAACCTAAAAAGTAAAATCTGAAAGGACAGAAGCTTGTCCCCGATTCGATCCTAATCACCGGACAGGTGGAAACCTAAAAAGAAGAAATCTCTAAGGACAGAATCCCGTCCCTAGTTCGATCATAATCATCGGAATGGTCAAAACCTAAAACGAAAGACACCGAGGGTAATAGACGGTCCCCCGGGTGAGTCTAACCACCGAGCATTCAAAAATCGAATATCTCTAACTCATAAAGACGTGAACCTACCCCCGGTACAGCCTAAATCAACAACTAGACCATCACGCAAATATACGGGTGAACGGTGCCGATCGATGTCACAAAATAATCGGGTCAATTTACTGCACATTCATAATAAAACATTTCACTCAGGTGATGAGATAAAATCGAAATGTTTGGAAGTATATGATAGGCAAAAACATACATCAGAAATAGATTTGGCATTTTAGTGACTAAACAGACTAAAACAAGTCATGACATAAAATAAAGAAATAACAATTGTTCAGGCGCCACAGCCCGGTGTCTAGGCAAATAAAAAAAAAACAACACTTAAGTAAAAACGAGTGATAAAATCAAATGGCCGGATTTGTCTGAAAGAGCGGGGCAAAGTCAGTGGAGGCTTGGTTCGGAACCTCCTAACTAGGCTGCTGGTGGGTCTCTTCATGTCCGGGAGAATTAAGGTTGCTGGTAACCTCCAAGTCAAGATCCTCGACGTGAGTATCAATGGCACGTACTAGCTCCCTCATACTCGAGGTATCCTCCTCATCAGCAGCACCGGCCTGGCTCTGGACCGGATTGGAAGGAGTTGGCCGAGGGATGTTCTTCGGATTCCAGAGCGGTGAGTCCCCGGGCACACCAGCTGCCCGGATGGCGGCCATCCAGCCTTCGTCGAAACCGTGGGCTCTAGCTTGCAAGACGACCGGCTCTACAGAGTTCTCTGCATCTGCAAAGCCCTCTTTGTACCATTTTTCTTCGCATGCTTCAAGAGTGGCCTTGAGATCGGCTACTTCCTCAGCATGGGCCGTGGCTAGACTCTCGACTTCGGCCAGCTTCAGCTCTGTCTCACTGAGCTTCCCCTCCAGCTCGGCCGCCTTCTTCTCCCCTTGCTGTTTAGCCTTCTCCTCGAACTGCGCCCTTTTTCAGCATTTTCAGCTGCGGTAGCCTTTTCCCGGGCCATATCAGCAGCCACATCCCTGAGCGCCTTCTCCCGCTCCGCATCCTCGGTGAGCTCAGTCATTCTTTCTCCGAGCATATAGGTAATCTGTGCGGCCTACAACACAAAATCGATAAACTCAGTATGAATTGAAGCAAAAGATTACAAGTTTATCAAATTAACAAAAGACATAAATTAGAATGTTCACCGCTACGGTGTGCCATTGAAGCCGCTTTGCTATGGAATCTTCAGTACTGTCCCTGAAGAAGCGGACATCCTCGGGCAACATCAGGCCGCCAGCCAAGCTGTGTGCCACCCAGCCGCCCTCCCCTTGAGCCCACAGTCTTAGGCTTACTGTTGCTGGTAGAGGCTCACTCCCCAACATAAAGGTTGGCTGCCAGCTGGCAGGCTGCCGGGAGGAAGAGGCTTGTCTAGGAACCCCGTGAACAACCGGCTGGGAACCGCGCGTGGGCTCCCGGATCAGTATCCCGCCTAACGGGCAGGGAGGCGTTTTAGACGAAGCATCGCCTTGCCTCCTGGGAGGGGGGTCACCGACACGCTGCTTCTTCTTTTGCCTGTTGGGAGAAGGAGGAGGAGGAGAATGATCCCGGGTCCGGGTTTGCTATTGCTAAACAGGCTGACGCGAACCAGGCAAGAAACGGTCCACCGTAAGCGTTTTCCTTGTCACCATCTCGTCTATGGGCGCGCTGCTCGGACAGTCTTAGCAACTTTAGTTTGAGCTACTTGTGGCTCAACCTCGTCTCTTTCAACGGGAACGTGTGCTCGTGCCCTCAATACTGAGACGCCCTCTCGGCAGACTCGTCCCGGACTAGTGCAAGATCGTCAGCTATTGTGTAGCGTGGACCAACGTCTCGGGCTTCACCGACAGTCAGAGAAGGGGGCAAAAAATTAGCGTGCCAAACGTCTATATAGGAAAGCAACGGACTGTCAACCAGAATGGCCTGACTAAATGGCTGCCAGGTCTTGTAAACGGGCGTGCAACCCAAAATCAAATGCGACGCTCGGAGTTGCCCGTCCGTATGCACAAAAATCTCGGACCTTAGCACAAAATTGAGGTCCCTTACATGCACTGATCTTATGTCCGGGGTGAACACTCTTTCGTCTGCAAAAGAAAGAAATACTAGATTAGCCCCCGGAATGCAAAAAAAAAAAAAAAAAAAAAAAGAAAAAAGAAAAAAAAAAAAAAAAGAGGCAAGTTAATATTCGGTACGAACCAACTTCGCGCCGAGAGAGGGGGCAGGGAGCATCACCAGCAAACCAGTTGCCGCTCACCCGGATGAACTCCCCGGCCGAGTTTCTATTAGAGTCAGGTAGGCAGGAGATTAACCGTACCCTCATATCCCTGACCTTCAAATAATAGTTGGTTCTCTTATTTCCACACAGGCTATACATGTAATTTATGTCATTATGGTCCAGTTGCAGACCGTATATCCGATTTAGTCTGTCGACACAACTAACTACCCGGTAAAAGTTGGAAGGGAGTTGCTCGGGACACAACCCATAAAATCTAAGGGTTCTAAGTAAAAGAAGGTTTATGGGAAACCTAACCCCACCCTCCAGAATGGCCATTAAGGGAAAGAAAGCGACGTTGGATCCCTTATGGAGAGCGATCTCGCTCTCGTGACAGTATGCGACATTCACATCCTCTAGGATGTTGAATGTTTGCCTAAAGGAGACTAAAGATGCTTCAGTGTTTAACAAATGAGCAAAACCCATCCTAAGCTATGGAAACTGAGGAAGGAAGCTTAAATGAAGAAATTAAAGTAGGAAGAAGAGGCAGAAAACTTACTTTGGACTCTAGGAAAATGGGTGTTCTGGGCTGGGAAATAACCACTCAGATGAATGCTCGGCAGAGAGGGAATTCAGAAACTGAGGGAAGCAAAAGTGTAGGAACGATTTGGAATGGATTATTTATAGGTGCAAGAATAGCAATGATGAGCATTATTTAATGAAAAGGGGAGGAGCGGGAAAACTGGCGACCCCTTATTTCAACTGACACGCTTGCACCGCCTCGGTTCGCGAACCATCAGGCAATAATGACGGATGGAGTAGCAGGCTGGCGTGACGCGTCTTTTTAGGGCACATTAAAATTTTACTTGCCAACCTTTCAGTATCGAACTTCTTGGCCTTTGACGGCAATTACAACGCCCGGGCTTCCTTGATTCGTCACCAGCAAGCAGATACTAATCAAGGGAGGGCTATTGTACGGTCAGGGTCCAACCCTCTATTGGGCCTCAGATATAATGTTTCGATACGTGGCCTATGGGCCCGATCAGTTCACCCTAATCTGGGCCGGGCCGGGCATTGTTAAAGGCCCAAAAGATGGGCTTTGACATAATTGACGGGAACTCTGTTACTCACAATTTCTTCACTCTCACACGGTTGGCTGTTTGGACTGTCCATAGCTCGGTAGTGAACGTTGCCGTGGATATTTGTTCACAGGGGAGCAGTGTCCAACTTGGCCGGCAAAGCGCCAGTGAAGTCGTTGCCAGACAAACTACCAGCAACGATGAGCAAGTTCCAATGCCACTCTTGCCACTCGACTACCAAATTCCCACTTAACAACGGCAACATTGGACCCTCTTTTCCATTATCACCCAGAGCAATCATAATCCCTCCACCCAATGGAGACTATAAATAGGAGAGGGCTACGAAGAGGGGAGGAGGCTGGAAAAACTGAAGAAAAAAGAAGAGACACCAGAGTGCCAAAGGTGGAGAGAGTGAAAAAGTCAAGAAGTAAGAGAATAAATGTTGGGCCTCAATGTAGTGAGCAACCCCTTGTAGGAAATACAAAACCCACTTCACAAATAAGTTGTGAGCCCAAGGGAGAGCCTAGTTCAATAAGCTCTTATTTGACCCGCACAGTTAGCATTTTTCAAAATAAAAATAAAGGAAGTTGAGAATTTTTTTTTTTTAACTTATTTAAAGTTACTACTATACATTGAAAAATGAAATAATTAAAAAAAAAAAAAAAAAAAAAAAAAAAAAAAAAAAAAAAAAGAAAAGAAGAAGAAGCTTTTTGATGATTTTAATTCCTGGTTTGCCCTGAATCATGAGAAAACTTAATAAAATGTAGTTCCCCGAATCTCGAAAATATGAAGTCATGAAAGGCTATATAGAGTATAGCTAGACTACAGAGCTCATATCGGATTTCATCATCTCCTGGGAAGTGGGAATGATAATGCATTGGTTTCGGTAATAATTGTGAAGGGAAAAATCTACAGAAATTGCACCTGCCCTCTCTCTTTTAACTTCTTGTTTTTATTTGGACATTACTGTATGCAAAGGAGCTGCGACAAGTTTTGATGATTTTAAAATGAAGGTCTCAATTTCAAAGCAATCACAAAGTCCAAGGTGGTAACTCATTGTGGACTTCCTGAACCATACCCAAAGACCAATTGGGAGTTGGGACGCAGAGCCCCGTGGGCTCTCAGATGTTTGTCGGCTCTGATTAAGTCCACGGACCCAAGATGCACAAACCTACATTGCTTGAGGTGGAAACATTGATAGGATACACCGATACGAGCGCTGACTCATCAAGCACCGCCGAGGCATTTATTTTATATTAGTGTGTATAGTTTTATGCATATATATATATATATATAAGTATAATTAAAAATAATTATACTATTTTTTAGAAGAGTTTTAAATTATACATAATATTAGTTTATATTTTTTTTAACCATATTTTAAAATATATAATGGTTTCTCATTTTTATTTGTTTATATATATTTGTTTTTTTAACCAATAATTTATTTGCCACAAATATTAAAAATAAATAAATAAATGAATACATGGCAAAAAATTGGACTCTAATTAAAATCTAATTTAGAATCTAATTAGATTTGGACTCTTCAATTTTTATACTCGTTAATTTACTTGGAACAAATTTAAAAATTAAATGGGACATGTGTCTCATATAAGTTTTTGAATTTTTGTGCGTAGTGAGTTTATTAATCAAGGTTCACGAAACCAATTCCCAAGCAAAAAAAATCAATAAAATATATGATAGTAACAACAATAGGAAAATTCAAATAAAATTTCGGATTAAATTGTAACAATCTGAATCAAAAGTTCTAGTAGAAAGACAATGTGCAGTGATCCACTCCAAGAAGGCGACCAAACTTGCATAAATATAGAATAATAAATCTCTCTCCAGAAAATTTACATTGTTCATATCCTTAAACTTCATTGGAAATTTTAAAAACATAGTGACTCACATCTGCCATCCAGACATCTACAGCTAGGTTCTCTCCAATTCGCATGAGATTCCATTGATTACTAGAGTACCTTTGCAGCCTCCAAAAAGTATCATCCATCGGTCCACAGCAGTGCTTTCTTCATTATTATAAGTGCCAAACCTGAACAAAAAGCCAAATATAACGGTAGTGAATTTTAGGCATAATGTGCATCTAATCACATATTAGCAATTTATAACAAATGTAAATATGCAAACTTTGTAAGTGAATAGTAAACTAAACTCAGTGCCAGAACCAAGAAGAAAGCACTTTAATCCAAAACTCAGTGCACTTTAAGCTGAAACTCAGTGCAAATGTAAAGATGCAAACTTTGTAAGCAATTTATAACAAAGATGCAAACTCTGGCTCTGCTATCTTTTTGGAAATTATGCAATGTACCCAAACCAAGTTCTTATTGTAATCTCTTTGGTTTTCGTGTTCAGCGGCAAAATTAAGAAAACTAAATTGATACAATAACTTACTTAGCACAAAGATTCAAAAACTTATATGAGACATGTGACACAAAATTGGAACTTCAATTTAAAATTTTAATTTGACTTTCTCTCAGTTTTACTTATTATTATATATGGGTCATGCTAACGAGTGCCCTTAAAGCATTAGTTGAGGATCCATTTTAGGAAAGTTTTAACATTACTTTTATAGGAAATGAAAAAAGCTGTCAAAACATTAATTGCTTTTCTTTCTTTCTCTATAAAAATTTTCTTTAAATGAATTATTAAATAATGGCATTCGTTAGCATTTCCCATTATATATATAGATATATAGATTGTTAATGTCTTTTGAATTTACACCATTATACAATGAATCTTGAATTAAATCCCACTTAAATGCAAAAGAAAAAAAAAGTGGACAATACCTCTTATACCCATAAGCCAAGTGGAATTTGAAGCTCATACGAAAGCACTATTGCCTTTGCCCTAGCCCTTAAAGTCACTATTAAGTTAGGTTTAAGGTGAACTTGGTATTCCACATCAATAAAACAAGTCACCTAATATAAAAATTTATATTTTCATATGACTGAGTTTATGTCATATTTAAGTAATTTATTTATTTATATTTGTGTAACATTTATGTAGGCATATTCTGTAATAAGACCCTAATTTAACAAGAAAAGCATTGAAAACGTTTGAAATAAAGGAAATAATAACTCTAAACCTATAATTACAAAAATTACATAAAAATGTCAAAATTAATATATGACAAAAATTAAATTACATATTCTATCCTACATTAAATAAAATCACCCTTATGTCAACAAACAATTTGCAACTCAAGTGACACCTCTTGATATTTTTGATGGAAATATCAAAGGTTCATATTTCACCGACCTCATTGTCATAACTATAAAAATAAATAAAATCCCATTTAGTTCATATTTTTGTATTAAGTAATTTGTGTTTATGGGTGTAAAGTGCCAGGTCAATTATATTTTGAAAAAATACCTAAATATTACTCATTTAATCAAGGTAAGCCTCATGGAATAATTATTCATATTATGATAATACCTAATAATTACTCACTAAATTAGGGTAAACCTAATGGTGTAATTACTCACATTTTGAGAATATCCTAATGGAGTAATTATTCAAGCCTCTTGGAATATGCTAATGTGATACTCTCTCGGCTCACATGATTAGTATAATTATTAATTAAATTCAAGGTAAGATTTATCGTTCATGTAAGAGGGTTGCTATGCTCTAGAAGTATTGAATACTTTTCCAATAGTCATGTGCCACATAAACCAAATTTTTTTATTTCATTTTATTTTGATATTTTTCTCCACTTTTTTCTAGAATCCTAGCATCCGAATAGAATGTCACAACTAATATAATATGACAATGTGCTTAATTAAAAAGGTTCAATAACAATTTACTTTTTATTTTTTTTGTTTGCTTGCAATAATGTTATTAAGGGTAAATTACAAAGTTCGTTCTTATCTTTTACATCAAATATTAATTTGGTTCTTAACTTTTTAATTGTGTCAATTTGATCCTTAACATTTTTAGTGCCGTATCAATTTAATCACTACGGTTATTTATTGAATAGAATAAACTGACGCGTCAAAAAAAATAGTAAAAAACTCTTTTCCATACCACATCAACCTACCACGTCAAATTAAAAAAAAAAAAAAAAAAAAAAAATTACGTGAGATCAAGCTGCACAAAACCACTAAGTCCACAACCACAACCCATCATCTGGCGGAGGGGTTTGTCATTTGTGTGGAATCCAAAAGCAGAAGAGAAGTGTGAGGCACAAGCTGCACAACACAACACATGATGGTGTTCTTTCAAATTTGTGTATTTTCTTTAGTTTTTGGTATTACAAAGCTAAAAGCAAGTAGGCACTGTAGCGTCATGTGGAGGCTCTTACTTAGAGACCCATTTCTCATCCAAGATCAAGGAAGAAGACCCTTAAAATCTATTGACTTTTGTGGCATCACCATTCACCGACACCAAAGATATCCAAGATATTTTTTGGGAAATCTCTAACTTTCTTGGACATGACAACTTGTGGTCTTTCATGGCATCCTTAGACATTCCCATGAAGCTAAACCCAGAAGTAGTTTGGTTTGTTCTGCAAAAAAACTAGGTGGGTGAGCCCAAACGCCTCTTAGTTTTCTTCAACTGGTCCAAATCCCAAATGGGTATTGCTCCGAATTTAGATTTTTCTTTTTCTCTATTCTTGCTATTTTCCCCAAATTTAATCCCATGTGTGTAGATTTTAATTCATTTTATTTAATTTGATGGAGTGGTATAGCTGGAAGTTGACGTGGTAAGAAAAATAATTTTTTATTATTTCATTTGACATATCAGCAGAAACTAACTTAACATGACATTAAAAAGGTTAAAAATCAATTTGACACAATTAAAAAGTTATAGACTAAATTAAAATTTGATGTCAAGGTTTTAGGGACCAACTTTTGTAATTTATCCAATTATTAATTAGTTGACGTCACAGATAATATACGGAACATTTCTTGCCCCATTTCTCCAACCTACCAAACATAGAGTTAGACTTCAATCTTATCAAAACTTTACATTTATGTTAAGGTATTTATTACTTGACATGTGTTAATGAGATAAATAGATTTATTGTAATGTATTAATTTTGTTTTTGAAACTAAAAAATTATTGTATACTTTCGGAGTACCATAAATGCATACTCTCTCCTCTCACATGAATGGTAAGTCTCACTAATTAAATTCATAATAAGATCCACTATTTATATGAGAGGGAGAAGTAGGCATTTATAATACTCCGAAAATACCTAATAATTTTTCTTTGAAACTAATGTAATTATTATCTATAAATGATACACTACTGATTTATTAAAAAGAAATAAATATGATTATTTTATAAAATTAAAATAAGCAACAAATTAATACATTGAAATAATATATATATATATATATATATATAGAGAGAGAGAGAGAGAGAGAGAGAGAGAGAGAGAGAGAGGGTGAGGTCAACCTATGTTTGAGTTTAAAGCCTACCTAATTTTTTATTAGAAAGTTGCGCTTAATCAATTTTCAAAGAGGCACAGCTGGCTAATATGAGTAATATGACATTGAGTCACGATAGTTTCAATTTTGTCAATATTTAAGTCGTAATGCAAGTCTCTTGTTTGATATGTTGTGGTCAATTTCACTGGAAACAAATCATTTTATAAATGTTCTTTGGAAAAGTGAAATTCAATCGCCCACTTTATGGTTCTTTACAAAGTAGAAAGTTAATTACAGTACAAACTGAGGTAAGTCCTTTTTTTTTTTTTTTTTTTAGAATACTAAGTATTTTAATACACACAAAAATAAAAAATAAAAAGTCTTAAAGAAACTGATAATAGTGTATATTTAAAATGACCTAACTCTTAGATACACAGAGGTAAGTCTTATTGGTTGTATAGTAAAACTTATATGAAGATAATTGTTTGTGTTTTCCTGTATTTGGTAGTATTAGAAAAAATAAGTCACTAAAAATTATAAATGGTCAACATAAAATACTATTAAAAGATGAGTTATTTTTAAGAGGTGGTTTTCTACTAAAATTTATTATAAAACAACTCTATCTCATGGAAAGTTAAATAAGGAAAATTAAGAGATAGTATTCCAACTTATTTTTAATGTCACTGTTAAATATAGAAAAATAAGATAATTTTTGACTTTTTCAAATTATACTTTTTGAAAAATTGACTTATTTTTTAGAAAACAAGAACATCAAAACAAATGAAATGTAAATCTTGAATTCACTTTATTGATAAACACATTTAAAGAGAAGTCATATTTATAATGAGAATTATAAAATTTAAAAAGAGGTCAACTTTTAATTTTTCACATAAATATTTCATTATGGGAAATGCTAACGAATGCCGTTAGGATATTAGTTAACAATCCATTTAAAGAAAGTTTTTATAGCAAAAAAAAAAAAACAATTAATGTTTTTATTTATCATAAAAGTAGTATCAAAACTTTTCTAAAATAAATCATTAACCAATCATTTACTCTAAATAATTAATTTCTGGATTTCTATCTTCAATTTTGGAAAACAAAACGTAGGAGTGATTTCCAAAAGAGTAGCGCGACAGCAAACAAACCCGTGAACGAATGCTAGCGTGAATAACGATCACAAGGGACGGTAACTTCATGACAGTAAAGAGAACCAAACAAAGTTCCAAATAAAAGGTTCGCCATTATCTTTATAAAGAATCTTAACCTCTTGCTTGGTCCCATAGCTTTGTACTTTCTCCTCCCTTAATTTAGTCTCTACCTCTTCATTATTATCAACTTATATATTAGAGGGAAAAATAAAAGGTATAGAAGAAAAACAGCCACCAGAATTATGTTTAAGCTATGGTGCACACTGTACACAAGCACACTTTTTCTACTATTCAATTTTGCAATTCCTAGTCTTGCAATTGTGCCAACACCACCATTGCCTATTCTTCCCCTTCCAGCGTTTTCTCAATTGAAATGGCAACAAAGGGAAATCATAATGTTCTTCCACTTTGGAGTTAACACATTCTCTGACTCTGAATGGGGCACAGGCAAAGAAAACCCAGCCATATTCAACCCAGTTGGGCTTGACGCAAATCAATGGGTGAACACAGCTGTGGAGGCAGGAGTTTCTCTTATGATCCTAACTGCAAAACACCATGATGGGTTTTGCTTGTGGCCTTCAAAGTACACTGACCATTCTGTAAAAAGTAGTCCTTGGAAAGATGGGAAAGGTGATGTTGTTCAAGAGTTTGTCAACGCGGCTAAGGCCCGTGGCGTTGATGCGGGGATATACCTATCACCATGGGATCGACATGACAAAAGATATGGGAATGATTTACAATACAATGAATACTACCTAGCCCAACTCCAAGAGCTACTCAATCAGTAAGTTATATTTTATATTTGGTAAAATAATTTTATCCACATTAGTTGCAATTTGAGTTTTTTTAACAAGATCATTTTTTTTTCTTTTTTTTTTTAGCTATGGTAGTGTTAGAGAGATTTGGTTTGACGGAGCAAAGGGCACCAATGCACCAAATATCTCATATTACTTCTCAGATTGGTTCTATATGGTGAAGGAGTTGCAAAGTTCTATCAACATATTTTCGGACGCCGGCCCAGACGTTAGGTGGGTCGGAAATGAGAAAGGATTCGCCGGGAGCACATGCTGGTCTACCGTCAATCGGACTTCACTATCAATTGGAAATGCAAGCATTGAAAAGTAAGTGTACCATTCAAGCCAAGCTAACAATCACGTTTTGTTCCTTTTCTTCTTTGCACTATACAATTGAGTCGTTGCGTGTAAGCTTGCATTGTGTGTTTTCTAGTTTACTACAAGTACAAACATTATATGAAAGTAAACTTAGGATTATGCTTAATAGGTTTTTCCACTTCTCTTCTTCTTTAAATTACTTATCATCAAAAAATTCATGTCCAATATGTTGGTAACTTAAGAAGAAAAAAATAGAGTAACTTTGTGTATGATTAGGCATTTAAGAATTTTATGTATGAATTATAAACAGTTTAATTATTCTGTGTAGATTGAAGAAACTCCTTATTTTTTAGAATAAGCTCTTCTTCATTATACATTTGTTATTTTTCATTCTAATTAATATTATTTATCTTCCCATCAAAATAAGTAAATAAACTGTTGCATTATTATTATCATTATGAGATGGTTTCAAGTTACACTTGGTGTAACTTTAAAAAATTATACATTTTTTAAACCATTAGATTTAAGCAGATTCAACGATAAAAAAAATCTTCATTAATACTAATATTTTAATTAATCTGATTTATTATCTTTTATTTAACACAATTATTGCTTTTAGTTGTTCTCCATCTCCACGTTTCTAGACTTTGCCGTAGGTATTGAAAGACTCTCAAAGTACTTTTACTTTCATTGACAAAAGCAACTTACGTGGAATTACAATTGATCTCATATGGGGACCAATCATTCACTAATGGTGAATCTTGGTGTTGAAACCTTAACCATTGGCTCAACTACTAGCCATCAAGTCACTATACCAAAGATTGTATTTGGGTGTGGCCCGTGTGGGTACAATAATGATGGTACATTTATTGAGGCAGCACCAGGCATAATTGGCCTAGAAGGTGGCCCTCTTTCTCTAGTCTCTCAACTAAACAAATCTATCGATGGAAAATTTTCTTATTGTTTAGTTCTCGCAGAAAATTCAAATGTTACAGGCAAAATTAATTTTGGTAGCAATGGCTCGGTTTCTGGCAATGGTGTGGTTTCAACCATCCATCTCTTTAAATTTTGGGTTTAGAATGTATTAAATAAAGAATAATAGATGAGATTAATTAGAATATTAACATTAATAAAGAATTTTTTTTACCGTTAAATTTACTTAAATTTAATGATTTAAAAAAAGTATAACTTCTTAGAGTTATACCAAGTGTAACTTGAACTCATCTCTATTGATCACATGATTTAACTAGTTCTTGCCAATTTTAGAGGTGAAAACGATTTGTTAGGCCAAAAGATTTGATTAGGCACTGAATTTAATTTCACCAGACCAAAACTCGTGCTTTTCAACCGCTGTTGAAAAGCAAGGAATATGTTCATGTCATAACTCATATAGTCATAAGTGTGTGGCTACCAAATTCCTGTTGAATTATATATAGGCTAAAGCTGTAGCCCACTGTTGCTTTTTTAACGAAACGTAGAAAATGACTTGTACTCTAGTGGTAACAGTAGCTAAGTGTGACTTTTGAACAAAGACACTGAACTCTCTTTTAACAATGCAGCTTACTTTCTTTTTTTTTTTTTGATGGGGAACAATGCAGCTTACTTAACACTGGCGATCCACGAGGGACCGATTGGGTGCCACCAGAATGTGACGTTTCTATCAGACCCGGATGGTTTTGGCATAAATCAGAATCACCAAAAAAATTAAGCCAGCTACTAGAGATTTACTATAATTCAGTGGGACGAAACTGTTTGCTACTTCTAAATGTGCCTCCTAATACAACTGGGCTTATATCTGATACTGATGTTCATAGATTGAAGGAGTTTAGGAGTGCAATTGACACAATTTTTTCAACCAATTTGGCTGAGAAGGGCATTGTAAAAGCTAGCAGCCAAAGAGGAGGCAAAGTGGGAGGTTTTGGACCTGAAAATGTGCTAGATAGTGACCATATATGGACCTATTGGGCACCAAGGGATGTGGATGTAAAGGACCCTTGGATTGAAATTAGAGGGACAAGTGAAGGGCTGAGATTTAATGTGGTAAGGATTCAAGAAGCTATAGGGCTTGGTCAGAGGATCAAACGGCATGAAATTTATGTGGATGGTAAGATGGTAGCAAATGGAACCACTGTGGGGTACAAGAGGCTTCACAGGCTTGATGCGGGGATAGTCCATGGCCAAGTTGTGAGGATAAGAATTAGAGAATCAAAGGGTTTGCCTTTGATTTCTTCAATTGGCCTACACCTTGATCCCTTTTACACCCCCCAAATGGGCAGTGATCTAATTGAAAATTAAGTGCATGAAGTTTCAAAGTATCCATAAAGAAATAAATAAAAGGTGCTTTTGCTGAATTTCTTACTTAAAGTTCACCTCTTTTTTTATGCTCACTTTGTGTTGTTTGAGGCATTGAGCAATATTGTCATATGCTGAAAAGACACGAGGCATAAAGGTGACTGAAATTCCCAATAGTATAACACCACGTGTGGCTCATTATTATTATTATTATTATTTATATTTGTTCATGTTCATTCCAAAGTTGGATATTATCTTATTTTGTTTGTTCTTAGGCACTAAGCACCTTCTCTTAATGACCATATTTTATTTTGAAAGCCATTGTGGCGTCGTACAGTGCAGACACTATTGTATAATTGATCTATGATTAGTGATTATTTTAAAATAAAAAAGATTGTGCGATCTAAAATTCCCTATATAATTAATAATTAATAATTAATGTGAGATTTAGTGGGGGCATTGCTTGTTCTTGACTATAGCTGGTCATTACTTTTTAATTATTCTTTTGATACGTACAGTCTGAAATTATTTGCTTATTACTATATTAAAAATCTTTTGGTATGATTTGCTTGATATGAAGCCTTGACGTGCATTTGCAACTCCCACCTTTAATTGCTGCATATTTTCAACTTCAAAATTGAACTGGTGATTTAATTTTTTTTCGTAAATGTTTATTCGCATAATTTTGAGATATCAACTTATCAAGTCGGATGCTCCATGATGGTTAAAGATAGTGTTCTTCTCTACCTTATTTGTAAGATATATGATTTGCAATTGAATGAAGTTGCTTATGAATTTCAAAATATTATACTGTGATGATTTATATATGCACAAATAGCACCATTACATTACATAGTTATCATTTATCGCCAAAACAAACAAAAAAAAAAATTAAAAGATAATTACTGACCATCTCTTTTATTTTTTGGTTCTCTTTCTTCTCCTTTCCTTTTGGGACAAGTTGTCAGTGTGGAGGCTATCACATGCTCCATGCTTGATATCCTAACATGATTGCAAATCTCATCACGAGACTCCCTATACTGGCATGCTGCCCCAATCCCACCCACCAACATAAGGCATCGTAAATATTCTCTTAAAAGTTTTAAAGAACTAGCGTGATGGTTTTTAAGATGTCACGATATGAGGTTTTGAGTTCGAAATCTCTAGATAATATCTTGAGGTCACCTTTGAAAAATTCTTTACTGTAATATTTGGTATATATAAAATTGGAGGAACTATGCACACACGAAGAATAGTTCGGCGTTGAAAGAGCTATGGACTCCATTATTATAAGCCAAGAGAGAAGAGGAGAGAGAGTCATGGCCAACCTTGGTCCCCAATTGTCTTTGACTTGACACGTTGAGCTGAACTTTAATAGAAATGAGGGTGTGATATATGGTTTGGAGTTATAAATTTTGATAGAATGTGGAATAAGGGTGTACCCGTCGTGGATTGGTGTTATATGTGTAAAAGAAGTGGGGAGTCGGTAAACTATCTCTTTCTTCATTGTCTCATTGTTTTCGAGCTATGGTCTATGGTTTGGAGCCTTTTGGGATGATTTGGGTGATGCCTCAAAGTGTTGTAGATTTATTTGCATATTGGCAGGGTCCATTTGGTAGACAGCGCAATATAGATCTATGGCGGGCTGTCTCACATTGTGTGTTATGGTGTCTTTGGCGAGAAAGGAATAGTAGATGCTTTGAGGGGATGGAATGGTTGATTCTTAAGATTATATCTCTCCTCCTCCACTATTTATTTGCTTGGTGTTCTGTTTTCACTTCTTTTTCTTGCTCTAATATTTTTGTTATGCTTGGTCATTGTAATTTCTGATCTTGATGTAATCCTTTTCATGTACACTCCCAGTGTACTTGGGGCTTTTGATTTATGAAATATCATTATTTATCACCAAAAAAAAAAAATGAGGGTGCCATAAGTATTGCAAGGACTTGAACTTTAAAAACACCATGAAGATTTTGTGTGTGAGGATGCTTAAAAATATTTTGATCACCGAGTGACATGTGTCATGTTATTTTATTTAGAGAAATAATTCATTTTACTTAACCATTGCCTATAAAATAAGTCAAGTGGCACAAGGTGGGATATGAGACAAACCACACATGACACAACTCCATACTTGTCAAGCTAAGGAATATTCAAGATTTGAATATTATATGGAATCTCTGTCCTCCTTACCAACACCATTTCACTCACTTGGATTAACTTTTCCTCAGAGTCACTCTTCATGAGGTCCTTTCAATAATGATAATAAAACTAATCCCCGAACTCCATTAAAGTATAGTATAGTGACCTTGGACCTATGCCAAGACTGCTTTCATGCATCATCTTTCTTTTGTTTTTTTGAGAAACTCTGTTACATATGCATCATCGTTTAATCATTATATTTTAGTCACCAAGGCAGTGTCACACCTTCAATGCATTTGGACCGATCCTCCTTTATATTAGATGAACTTATTTGCCTAAGTTCTTGACCCTGCATGAACAAACATTTAATTACTTAAAGACACTATATGTTTTTTCCAAGATCAATGATGGATTAATACACGTTAGGTTTTTTCTCCTGCTACTATTTTTTTTTTTTTTTGGGTAATAATAGTGCGGATATTTTTTTGTGAAAACATCAAAATATCACAAGAATCCATTGTCAATAATATGAATTAAAAGTGGTTCATCAAAAAAATAATAGGAATTAAAAGTACTCTCACAAGTTATTACTCTTTAGACACTAGATAAAGCTACACTCACAAGAATCCATTGTCAATAATATGAATTAAAAGCTACACTCTACCAATATAAAAGACTTTTACACCATTCTCATTATAGGGACTATTATGCCAATAGCTATTCTACAATTCAAATGATAGGGACTATGACACCTTCCTAATAACTCATATCAAAAGCTACACTCTACCAATATTTAGGACTGAAATAAGAATTGTGCATCTTCAAGTAGTTCTTCTAGTCAATGGGCACTTCTAAATTCAAGAAATCTCTAAAATTTAGGAGCAGTTTGATATGGCTATTTGGGGAATACTATTCAGTTTTTAAACAACAATACACGTATATTTACAGACTTAATTCTTTACCTATATATGTTTTTAAAAAATACAAACGACATTACCAAACGGCCCCTTATCCTTTGGGCTGGACACAGCACATTTAAATTCCCCATTGTACTATCTTGTTTACTTGTTTGTATTGCTTTTTCTATCCGAATATATTCGGTTGGCATTTTCTATTCAGCTTTAAGATTGGTGGGCCTATTTTTCTTTATTGACTTTGTGGGTTGCTCGTTTGACCTTTTTTGTATGTGGCATGTTCTGATTTTTGTAGGAGTACGGCCCCTAAGCAACAGGCTAAAAGAGGCTCCCATATTTAATTATCATTTCGCATATTATGGTATATTGTCAATTGAATTTTTTGGTAAGCCCATAAATACTATATTAACGCACAATAGAGTATGCCACTACTCTCTACCAAAACAAAAACAAAAAAATAAAAAAAAAATAAAAAAAGAGTATGCCACTACTTATCTTATTACCATGATTTTTGCATTTTAGGAAGTACGTTATTACTTACGTGTTATATGTCTATTTTATGATAATTACTATTTATTATCAAATTAAAGGTTTTAATAATAATATTAAGCTCATTGCTTACCTTTTAAGTGCTAAAATAAAAAAAGAACATATTCTTACGAAAAGGAAAGTAAGAAAATAAAATAAAATAAAATAAACCTAGGAGAGAGGTTCAAGATAAACCAGAGAATTACGGTAATAACTTATTTTGGAATTGAAATACTGAAATTTTATTTTATTTTATTGAATCTAACTACCGAAACTCATTACTATCGTAGTACCTCTCGTAGCTTGCAATATTGGTTTTAAGGATGTGTTCGAGAGACACTTTTGAATAGGCTAACCATGAAACCTAGGGTTTTGTTTGATGACTTTGATTGCTAGGTCAGTCATGTAGTGGTGGTGGGTGGGGTGCAGCCTATGCAAGCTGACCAGTTGGTGCAAAATGTTATATTTTTTGAATTTTCAGGTGAAATAAAATTTAATCATAGACATGGTTAAAGTCATTGAGGAACTTATAGAAGCGAGAGAGATAGAAGTAGAGAGAATTTATTGGATCCAAGTGAAAGTTTGGTAAGGGAAATGCCAAGAGATACATACATATAGGGAGGAAGATTAAAAAAGTTGTTTATAAAGAAGAAGAAATTAGTGCATTTTTTTGCCGCTGCTATTCATGCTTTAAGCTTGAAAGTGTGGAATATTTGAAATGAGAAAAATTATTGTTTCATACTTTCATATGCACACTATATGTACACTCCATACACATAATGTACACACTTCCACACTAGATTTTTATATTTTTTTAAAAATGATCTAAGGATATATTATCATATGTACACACCACCACATTTAATATAAAATGACACATGATGTGTACTGAGAGTGTATAAAGGTGGTGTGAAAGAATCAAATCCTTACAAGAATTTGATTCTTTCACACTACCTAATTAGGAAGAAAATTCCTGCCGAACAGTTAGAACAATGAGTGGTGATAAGAGGTGCGATAGAAGCAAGAAAAGCATGGATAGGTGAGATTGAGGCCCACATCAGACACGCTAGTATAAGATGATAAAGATGGCCATCAGACAAATTTGATGAGCAGCAAACTTGGCTGCAGATTTAAGTTAACCCGGCCGATATGTGTTCACAGAAACTCAGCATTCACATTGATTTAGTTGTGTGCTAGCTGCTTGCTCTTTTTATCTGGCTCTCTATATATTCAGTTTGCAATTTTTATTCCCTTTTTTGCTTGGTGGTCCTATATATACTCCTATTTGTCTTGCAAATCTTGATAAAGTTGCACTGTCAAATTTCATAGATTTTTCTCACTTGATTCTTTTGGATGGGCATGACCTAGTTTCCACATTAGCTGCTCTTTGCCCGGATCCATTGTGTACGTCCGGCCCTTTTCAGTTTAATATTCTTCTCAATGAATATAGTAATTTTTTACTAGAATAAATAACTAATAGGAGATAGAGGAGTTTCACATAAAAATAAAACTTCTATAAAATTGTTTTTAAAAAAATATCCATAAAATTATTCATTATTAAGTTATTATGGCATTTGGATTGTGTTGGGCGGAGGCTTAGTAGGCCAAGCCCAATATCCTACTAAAGGCGGAAGTCAGGTAGGACTAAGTCTCAGTCAGCTCATTTGCTTTGGGCTGCCATTTTTTAAGTGTATAAAGTCGCTTCATTTTCATCGAGCTATAGCTTTTGATGTATCGGGTAAGTGTTTGGTTCTAACAATTGGTTTTAGATCCAAGTCACGGGTTTGACTTCTTGCTATGCATGTGCATGTGTTAAAAAAGGGTGGGATTGTTGGGTGGAAGTCCAGTGAGTCAAGTCTAATATCTTGCTTGGTCAAGGCCAGGTCAACCCGTTAACAGGCTGCAATCATTTAAGGAGATAAAGTTAGTCCTTATTATCAACTATAGCCATGTGCAATAGCAAACTAGTTTAATTGCACATCCAACTTCAATCACATCAGTTTGTATAATTGTGGAGAGAGAGTGTCCATTAAGATAAATACTTCTCCTAATTAGTCTGATACCTTGAACACAAACGGATTGGCGCCGACGATTGAATCCCAAACCAGGTAGTTGGTTTTAAAGTCAAAAGGAGATACCGTGTCCACTAATGTTAAAAGCCAAGCAAGAAATATATAGGGTCTTGCGCATGACCCTAACCACAAGCATAATCAAATGACCTGAAATTAAAAGGCATGGAATTCTTAAGAAACTTATCTTTTCACAGGAAAAAAGAAAAGAAATCTGACTTTGACATTGGAGCTACACCACACTAATGATTAAGGGCCACTCTCTCCCTTTTTGTAGGTACAATCGTCCAGCTGGCCAAAAATAAATTAACTAATTGGCAGAGAAAATCATTGGGATTGAAGTTCAATATGTAATCCAAATTCTAAGTATCATTGATTTTTTTTATAAAAAGAAAATCTCATTATAAATATGAATTTTATTGTAATATATTATAAAAAAATGTATATTAAAAAAAAAATGTAATCCTTTAACTTTTTATCCCATAAATGTAAGTCACAAGACTAAACCTCGTAAAATTTTATTTCTAGCCAAAATGGCATAACAGCACTATTTACCGAAATGTATGAACTCAAGTTCTATGAAAAATTCGAGTTCTCCAAACTTAAATACGCAAAAAGTAGTAAATCCCTACATTGATATTTGGCTATTGTGACCTTTTATTTCTTCTATGGCTTTTTTATCATGTACAAACTTTTACATCATAAGATATATGTTATGATTTTTAACAAAAACCAAGGTGGATTTTTTTTAGTCATTAGAACTCTATGCACTATGAAAAAAAAAATCTCTCTTTTAAATCTTTAATAAATTCCTAAAATTAGTATTCAAACAATGTGGGGGGCTATCACACATATACCCATCTGAAGGGAAGTATGCCACTAACTCGGAGTTAGAGCGAAAATGAGACTTGAGAGTCACTACTTAGTTATAACTTATAAGTCCAATAACAGCTCTTCTAACTTCTACATAGTCAAAATGGAGCCTTTGATCCATGTGAAGGTTGAACATAGTTTCTATCCAAGAAATTCAATTTCGTATTGGAAGTTGTTTCGGTTTGGTTAAGGGAACAAAATATTTCGATACCGGCGTACCATTTCGAGTTTACTGCTATTTATATATTTCTATATATATATATATATATATGTATATTTATATTATTTATGTAAGTATGAATATATTAACTTTTATGTTTATCAACATAAAATTTAAAATCCACATATTTTATAAGCCTACATATTAGCTTAAGTACATTAATCAATATTAGATTAAATAAAATGTTTTTTAATATTTTTTTTCAATTTTTTATTTCTTTATTGTACTGGCCGATACAAGCTGGTACAACCGAAATAGGCTAGTACAACTTAGTATTTTTTTTTTCTGTACATTTTGGAAGAGTATCAGTACTGATTTAATGGCAGGTATGGTATATTTTCCCGGTATAACCGATACCAGTACGATATTGACTTCCTTGTTTCTACCACAATCTGAAGATCTAATTAGTGCAACTAGCATACACAAAATCAATCTCATTGCCAATTTACATTTATCTTATAGTCTAATAATAATAATAATAACTTCAAAATGAGAAAAATGATACTTTAAAACATTAGATTGCTTATCTATTTGTTTAGAAGATATTGGAGGTATATAATAATCTTACGAATTTCTTTCTAAATTCACCACACTAATTTCTTCAGGTCAAAATGGGCATTTTCCCCTTTTGCCCAAAAGATGTAGCAAAATGCCCATATTCTGAAATTATCTAGCAAAATGCCCATGTTTTGAAACTCAATTTGTATAAAATTGAGTTTTAATGAAAAACTCGATTTGATGAAAATCGAGTAATGTGAGAAATTTTACATGGAACTCGAGTTCCATGTATTTTTTTTTATTTTTTAGTTTAATTTCACATAACTCACTTTTCTAAAAATCAAGATTTTTATTAAAACTCGATTTTTAGAAAATAAAGTTTAAAACAGGAGCATTTTGCTAGATAGTTTCAGAACATAGGCATTTTGCTGAAAAGTTTTGACAAAAGGGAAAAATGCCTATTTTGGCCAATTTCTTCACTATTCACTATATCACCTTCATTATTCATTATTCAACATATGAGACCCTGGGTAGAACTTCTAAAGGGAGAATCCATATTTATACATTACTATCTTGTTTTTCTAGACTCGAATGTCTTTGACAACCTTATTTGGACCACCCTAATAATAATAATAATAATAATAATAATAATAATAATAACTAGTCACTAACCCGTGCGATGCATGGAAAAACTATAGACTCTGAATAAAAATCCAACAATGAGTAAATAGACATTCTGAAAAAAAAAAATTAATTGAAATTAATCCAAAAAAATAATTAATCAACCAAAAATATAGCTTTTAATAAGAAAACAAAAAATCACATGAACCTAAATAAAAATCATTTAAGGTGAAGAATTAAGATCAACCTACCAAATAAAAATTTTCCGTTCCCTAGGTTGGAAGACATAAGTTGCATCTTTGATTTTTATTTAAAAAAAATAAAAATGATTTTATCTACCATGTACAATATAAAAAAATAATTAGTAGAAATTTCAACCCAAAAACTAAACTCACAATTATCAACGTGAGTCTTTTTTTTCAACGTTAGTCTTTTTTTTTTTTTTTTTTTTTGAGTCCTATCATAATTTTTGTTTTTATATAGATTATCAACGTTTGAGTTTAACTTGGACTTGTTAGAGAGATAAAGTTTTACTCCTTATTAAGTTTTGATTAAATAAAATTAATTTTATTTAAAAATAATAATAATGATGAGTTTGAGTTTAAGTTGGACTTATTAGGAAAATAGAATTTCACTTCTAATTAAGTTTGAACTAAAAATAATAATCTATATATATATATATATATATATAAAACCGAAGTCTCTGAAGCTCCCACAAATTTCCATATTATCATTTTAATTTTTAATTTTTTTTAATTTTTAAAACTAAATAGTGAGAGAGTCCTAACATGAGTCTTTCTCTCTTTTTTTCTCATCATTTTAATTTATAAAAAATTTTAATTTTTTAAACTAAATAGTGAGAGAGTTCTATCTCTCTTTTTTCCTTAATCCAAATTTTTTTTTTTACGTGAGCCCTTTTTTTTTTTAAAACTAAAGTGAGTCCTTAAAAAAAAAAATCTCTAATGTGAGGTCTAATTAAAAAAAATAATTAATTCTAACGAAAGTCTTTCAAAAAGTTAAAATTTTCGGTTTTACATTATATATAGATAATAATAATGATGTGGCAAGCTCTAAGAATATGAGAATGCAATTTATAGATCTACTATCAAGATAACATAAATTAGATTAGTAGTGAATAGTAGATTTAATTGCAGTTGAGTATTATGTGAAATTATCACCATAGAATAGCCCACGTCAGAATGTGTTATGTAAAACTAATGACATGAAAGAAAAAGAATTTTTCTAAATCATTATATTGAAAAAATTATTTATTTTCATTCATTTTCAAATTATACATTTTTAAAATTTAAGTCATATACCTTTAAGTAAAATAAGTACTTTTAATTTTTATTTAACTATCTCGTGCATCACACGGGTTAGCGACTAGTTTTATTTAAATATTGTGCTGACATGAAAAATTATAGAGTTTCAAAGGATTCGGTTTTATATATATATATATATGTATATATATATATATAGATAACTAGTCGCTAACCAGTGCGATGCACGGGATAGTTGAATAAAAATTAAAAGTACTTATTTTACTTAAAGGTATATGACTTAAATTTTTAAAATGTATAATTTGAAAATGAATGAAAATAACTAATTTCTTCAATATAATGATTTAGAAAAATTCTTTTTCTTTCATATCATTGGTTTCGCATAACACATTTCGACGTGGGCTATTCTATAGTGATAACTTTACATAATATTCAACTGCAATTATATCTACTATCCACTACCAATCTAATCTATGTTATCTTAATAGTAGATCTACAAATTGCATTCTCGTATTCTTAGAGCTTGCCACATTATTGTTATTATCTATATATAATATAAAACTGAAAATTTTAACTTTTTGAAAGACTTACATTAGAATTAGGATTAAAAAATAAATTTTTTTTAAATTAGACCTCACGTTAGTTTTTTTTTTTTTAAGGGCTCACTTTAGGTTAAAAAACAAAAAAAAAAAAACCCATGTGAAAAAAAAGAAGAGTCCTATTAGAATTAAGGAAAAAAGAGAGAGACTCCTATTAGGACTCTCTCACTATTTAGTTTAACAAATTAAAATTTTTTATAAATTATAATGATGAGGAAAAAAGAGGGAGAGAGACTCCTGTTAGGACTCTCTCACTATTTAGTTTTAAAAATTAAAAAAAAAATTATAAATTAAAATGATGATGTGAAAAATTATGGGAGCTTCAGAGGCTTTGGTTTTATATATATATATATATATATATATATATATAGATAATAATATCTATATATAATATAAAACTGAAAATTTTAACTTTTTGAAAGACTTACGTTAGAATTAGGATTAAAAAAAAATAATTTTTTTTTAAATTAGACCTCAAGTTAGTTTTTTTTTTTTTTTTTTTAAGGGCTCACTTTAGGTTAAAAAATAAATCTACTACCACTACAAATTGCAATTCATATTCTAGTCACTAACCCGTACGATGCACAGGATAGTTAAATAAAAATTAAAAGTATTTATTTTACTTAAAAGTATATGACTTAAATTTTTAAAATGTATAATTTGAAAATGAATGAAAATAACTAATTTCTTCAATATAATGATTTAAAAAAATTCTTTTTCTTTCATATCATTGGTTTCACAGAACACATTCTGACGTGGGCTATTCTATGGTGATAACTTTACATAATACTCAACTGCAATTAAATCTACTATCCACTACCAATCTAATCTATGTTATCTTGATAGTAGATCTATAAATTGCATTCTTATATTCTTAGAGCTTGTCACATCATTGTTATTATCTATATATAATGTAAAACAAAAAATTTTAACTTTTTGAAAGACTTACTTTAGAATTAGGATTAAAAAAATAATTTTTTTTAATTAGACCTCACGTTAGATTTTTATTTTAAAGGGCTCACTTTAGGTTAAAAAATAAATCTACTACCACTACAAGTTGCAATTCATATTCTTAGAACTTGCCACATCATTGTTATTATCTATATATAATGTAAAACCGAAAATTTTAACTTTTTGAAAGACTTACGTTAGAATTAGGATTAAAAAAAATAATTTTTTTTAATTAGACCTCATGTTAGATTTTTTTTTTTTTTTTTAAAGGGCTGACTTTAGGTTAAAAAATAAAAAAAGACTCACGTAAAAAAAATAAAAAAAAGAGACTCCTATTTGGATTAAGGAAAAAAGAGAGAGAGAGACTCCTATTAGGACTCTCTCATTATTTAGTTTAAAAAATTAAAACTTTTTATAAATTAAAATGATGAGGAAAAAAGAGAGGGAGAGACTCCTATTAGGACTCTCTCACTATTTAGTTTTAAAAATTTTAAAAAAAACTATAAATTAAAATGATGATGTGGAAAATTGTAGGAGCTTCAGAGGCTTCGGTTTAGTTTAAAAAATTAAAACTTTTTATAAATTAAAATGATGAGGAAAAAAGAGAGGGAGAGACTTCTATTAGGACTCTCTCACTATTTAGTTTTAAAAATTAAAAAAAAAACTATAAATTAAAATGATGATGTGGAAAATTATGAGAGTTTCAGAGGTTTCGGTTATATATATATATATATATATATATATAGATAAGTAATTAGTTTACAAGATGGTAAGTTAACAATGCCCAGGATATGAGAATGTTTGTACATGGATAGAGGATGCTCCCGGCTTCCCATAGAGCTATATTCATGGTACTACTATTTAGTAAAAATAAAAAATAAAAAAGACAATGCACTACCTTACAATTTACAAAGTCATGCTAATTTATTCAAACATTGTAATATATATTGTGATGGTGTCTTCTTAACGATTTTGGGCTCGTTGGGCCTGAACCTCCAATTAATTTATATTTTGTTTTGGGTTAAGTTCACAATGGGAGATCCCAAAAGAAGTTTGGCTGGTGAATTTTTTTTTTTTTTTCAAGGAAGTTTCAACTTATAACATCTGCTCCTTATAATAGCTCTTTATTATCAGACCGAGACACCAATCAGTTTTTGGTGTATACAAAAATTGAATCCCAAATCTGGCCAAAATTGGGAATTAAGCCCAATTTTATAACTATTTAGTTAATAAGCACAGTTTCCAAACTATATTTTTTACTAACATCTCGAGTTTCAGAGACTCGATTTTGAGCTTATAAATCGAGTCTTTCAGACTCGATTTGGGTGTTTTAATCTGTCTGACGTGGCATTTGTTCCAGGTGGTATACACTTGGAAATCGAGTATCTAAGGCTCGATTTCTAAGCCAAAAAAAAAAAAATTTAACTCTAACTTAAGCTGTTCCCAGGAACACCCAACAGCAACAAGCAAACACCAACCCAGAACCCATCAGATCAAATCGAAGAGCAAACACCAACCCAGAACCCGTCAGATCGGAGAGATCAGATCGGAGAGCTCGCGCAGCAACAAGCAAACACCAACCTAGAACCCATCAGATCAAATCGGAGAGCAAACACCAACCCAGAACGCATCAGATCAGAGAGATCAGATCGGAGAGCTCGCGTGCGCGGCCTGGGTGCAGCACTGCTTGGGCTCGCGCGCGCAGCCTGGGTGCAGCGCGGCCTGGGTCTGATGAGGTGCAGCGTAGCGTGGGTAAGTTGGGTGCTTCCTTGTGCTTCCTTCTGGGTAAGTTGTGTTTTTGGGCTGAAGCGTGGGCTCTTCTTCTTCTTCTTCATCTTTTGGGTTCTTCTTCTTCTTCTTGATCTTCATTTTTTTTTTCTATCTCTTTCTTCTCTGATGAGAACCTGTATATGTTTTGGAGCTCAAACCCATGTGTTCGTTCTAAAATATTTTTGGAGCTCAGACTTGGTGTATATGTTTTAAGGAAATCGAGTCTTAGAAACTCAATTTTTAGGTGTATACGTGAAAAAAATGCCACATCAAACTTTGTTAGACCATAAAAATCGAGCATCTGAGACTCGATTTATAGCCCAAAATCAACCCTCTTAAACTCGAGATGCTAGTAAAAAATATAGTTTGAAAACGGTGCCTACTAATTATATTGTTTGAAAAATGATGTTAATTTCTCATTTTGGCCCCCAAATCTCTTATTCAACCATCAGAAACTTTACCAATTGAGCTAACTGTAACCCACGAAGTTTGGCTGGTGAATGATGGTTTAGAATGGTCGTGTGGTGGTTATTTACTAGGAATTGGACTATCCGAGGAGAATATCAGATAGCCGAGGTGCCCCTTTGGGTGTCCCGGGCTAAAACACCTTTCCCAAGTATCGTTTTCTAGTTTTTCACCTTCCACTCGTGTTTCTCTCCCCAGAAAAAGGTTCCAACCCCTTACACTGACCCCCCCACTCTCCCCTTTTTATCCCTTCTATTAGTGGACTCGCTATGATAGGGGAAGATTATACACGTGTGTGGATTCCTCCACCAGTGGTATCTAGGTGGCTTTTTGAGTCTAGGTTACTATTCTAGCATGTCTAATTGCGTTTTAGGAATGGGTTCCATGGCTCTGCTATTGAATTGATTTTCTGGTAAGTTGTGCTTGACGCCGAATCTTGTGCTCGGCAGGCAGATTCTCCTAAAGCACTACCTTCCATCCTTAGGGATATTGGGATTTGTTCGAATATAATTTCCGTATATTTATAAAAGTTCTCATGTAATATAATAATTCTAAAAATAAAAGGTATGAACCCCATATAAAGTTATGCTGATTTATTTAAACATCGTCTTGTTTGCATTCCCATCTTCTATCTGAACAGATGAAGGAGCTAGCTGGTTTTATGGAACTAACCAAAACTATGAAATTACGTGACCCAATCTTGGGGAAGCAAGTATATGGAGGCCTCCATCAATTTGTAAAGTGAGCATCGTCCTGTAAGTGATTGACTTCTTTTCATCACTCAGCTTGAATATGTAGCTGCCCAAAAGGACAGCACTGAATATCTTCATCTGCCTGTAAGCAAATTCCTTTCCCAGACAAATTCTTGGACCCGCCTGTGAGTGACAATTTATAAATTGAGTTTACAAGCTCTTCATAATCCCATAATTCAGCTATAAATGTATGAAAGATAAGTTTGCTAATGAAGTAATAGGGGGAAGGTTGTTGGAATATACTAAACTCAGCTAAATTTGGTGTACTTTTGAATCTTTCTTACCTGGAAGGCTGTAAATTTAAAAGGGCTTTCTTGCTGGAAAAGGCAATTTTCGTCGAGCCATCTTTCTGGCCGAAATTCTTCTGCATCATCACCCCATAAGAATTTCATCCTGCCCATGGCATATGGATGGTATGCCACTGCATCACCTTTCCTGACACTGCAACCATCTGGCCAAGTATCATCTGAAAAACAGATCTTCCCATCCTATAACAGCACAGGAAAAACTGACTTAGGAAAAACTGACTTAAGAAAAGGAACTCGTCAACAAAACAATGCAATATGCATTCATTCATGTATGTTAGAATAATAATTAAATAATTAAATTCATCATTTCTTAATAATTTGAACTTTTTCGGACCTACTTCTTAATGGTATAAATTTTTGAGACAAGTAATAATTTTAATCAGTATATTACCACTGGAACTACAGGATAGAGCCTGAGTGTCTCAGTCAAAGCTGCATGGAGATACTGCATCCTGTCAAGAGGTTCTTCTGTTATGCTGTTTGCAAGTTCATCAATGCTTGAATTATCTTTCAAGTTTGTTGATTCTCTCACTTCTAGTGCAATCTTTTCCTGTATATGAGGATGCTTGCAGAGCAAGTAAATGAACCATGAGAGAGTACTAGCTGTTGTGTCCTTACCAGCTATCATGAAACTAAGGATTATGTCCTTTAAGTACTTGGGATCCGTCTTCCTCAATTCCAGAAACCTTGACAAAATGTCTCCTTTCTTCATCTGCCACATTTAAGTGTTGGAAAATTAAATTATATTAGGTACTTAATTTTGTCTCAACTCAGAAAAAAAAAGATGGTTCAAGATTCTAGAAGTTAAAACTCACAGGCAAATCAACTAGTGGATTATTGACTTGTTCAATCTTGCTAGTGATTACTTTGTATACAAATTCATCAATCACCTTCATACTATTTTTAAGCACTGCTTCTGATCCAATGTTCAGGAACCGCTTGATCTTCCAGAAAATGTCAACATACCGGTATGAGGTAATTGCACTGGCTTCATCAAAAGCATTGGAGAATCGAATCCCTTCTTCATATGTTCCACACATGCTGTCCAGTTCTACACCAAGGACGATCTTAAATACTGAGTCTAAGGTTGATTTCATAAACAAATCCTGCCAATATTCACCTACAAGGTTAAACCATTTTCTAATGAAATGAAATAGCAATACTTGTAATATTTACAAGTTCAAAATTTTACTTGGATCTCTATGGTTTTATTTGAGGATACAGCTTCAGACAATATCCGAGAAAGTTTAACTGCATTGGTTTTAAAGACTACACTGCTAAAGTTTTTCAGTATCTTGGTGGAAAATTCATAGCTTGATTCTTTCCTCTGGTGTCGCCACTTTTCTCCATCCACCGTGAAGATTCCATCACCCAGAAGATCAGTTAGAATATTATAGTGGAACCAACCCTGCAAACACACCAGAAGAATGAAATTCTGGAGCTTAATTAACCATTATTTAATCTCTTTGCGTACTTTCTTAGCATAGGGGCTGAAAAATAGAACCCATTATGAGGTATGAAAAAGAAAGAGAAAACAACATCTTATATGGATGGAGTGCACAAAGCTTGGATATGCAGTTGACTGACATCCATTTTAACATGTTCAACAGCAAACACAGATTTTTTTTTTTTGTTTATTTTGCTTTGAATTTCAACTTAAACATACAAAATTTTGGCTGAATTTTAAATTTCTTCTGAGTAGCTCAATCAACTGAAGTTGCATGTGTTGGAGTTGGTTCATATTTGTTACTGGGTCACTGGCCAGATGGCCTATAGGCCATGGATGTATGCACGCAACTGAACCACATAAACTCTATGTTGATTTTTCTCTTCTCTTATCTATAATATTGTGTACAACAGCTTGATATGGAAGATGAATAAAAAATAAATTAGATAACCTTTTATTCCATTTAATTTTCAATAAGTCATTGGAAATGAAAAAGAATTTGGAATCTCAGTTGTATGGCTATCATTTTCCTTTTCTTTACCTATTTAGCAACCATGCAAAGAATGATTGAGCATTATTAACTCATTATGAATCAAATAAATAATGAAATTCACCATTGAACTTAAAATCCCATAAATGACATTTATCGCAGGCTAAAAATGAAAAGTAAGTTGGATGTCATAATACCTTGCCATAGTTTTCAAAGTTTGTTTTGAGGAAGTGTTCAACATTAGCAGGGTCTGCAGTGTAAACCAAAGCTCTGTTTAGGCCAAGCAACCTGTAGGTTCTGTGTTTGCTTGAAAGCTCAGTCATGAAATCGTGCAGCCTGTGGAAGTTAACCAGTTGGTGAATACTGGTGCCGGCAACAGGATGGTATTTTTTTCGATTTTTAGGTGACCTTCTGGCATGAAATTTAATCACAGATATAGCTAAGATCACAAAGGAAATTATTGCAATGAAAGAGGTTGGATTAAATAGGAAATCCATTAAATTCGTTCTGAATAAAGAAATTTTTGTTTGGAGAATTGAGGAGAGGAACTTAAATAGTGGGAGGGCGGGATTGAAAAATTGTAAAGAGATTAGAATGACAAGCCATGAAAAGTTAAGGTCCACATGAAGCGCACCATGTAGAGCGTTATCTGTCAAATATCAGCAGCAAAATTTGGTTGCACATATTATTATTGGGTGTACATAAAGGGCATAGCCAGGAATTTTTGTTTGGGTGCCAAGTTGCAACACTAATATATCTATAAAGACAACCCCTCATACACACATATATACACATGCTTTTTTTTATTATATACACACTTTTTTATTTGTAAGTTATATATATACACACACCCAAAAAAAAAATTTAATATTTTCAATCAAAATTATATTTGATGGTTGTAGTGGCGGCATTTTGGTTCCTGTGCCCAAAAGGTAGAAGGATTCAGGCCCAAAGGGCTCAATACTATGAATTTGTAGAGAGTAAGCTTAAAAACTAGGCTTCAATGAATCAAACAACGCACACAGGGAATTAAAGATAACAAGAAAGCAGAGAGAAATAGGCTCTACGTGAAGAAATCCTTCCTCGACAAAGTCCAAGGAGAGTGGTTTTTTAATATAGTTTTCTTAGATTTAGATATAATTTCAGTTCTTGTTACAACAATGTTATTCCCAGATATTTTCTGTTCCCCTATCCCTGGAGGATCTCTCACATTATATATGCCCAATGTTCAGATCTTGGCCCTCCATTTGTTGATTATACAAACCACTACTTGAGTGTTTGTCCCATCAAATGCCCTCCCCAGTCTTCTATGAGATGCGATAACTAAGATAGTACTGTTCAGGGGTCTTCTCCACATAAATGCGGCCAGAGGATTTGGTGAGGTGCAATAAATGTGGTGACAGCTACCATCCCTCCAATCACGTCAAGGCTAACCCCCTCTCTGAAGCTCTTCCTCTACAGTGTGGCCCCCCTCTGGTAACGCGCCCTTGACGTGGCAATGGCTCACCTCTCTAACTTTATCGTCCGAGCATATGGGCTCCTCGAAACCGTACTGGCCTCCTCGGCCTTAGGTATAACATGTGGCATGATTACCTTTTTAAATTTCTATACCCCACAATGGTGATCTTTCATAAAATTAATAAAATTCATTTTAACCATTTTCATAGTAAAATTCTTAAAAATTTTCATTTTCTATACAAGTTATCAAATTTTATACTAATGTAAGTAAAAAAATCATTTAAGTGAACTAATGAAATTTTCAAAAACATGAATGATCCAAAACTTGGAGGAACAAGTCAGGCTCTAGACATATTTGAAGCTATCTTGTTTTAAACCCATTATGTGGCAACTAAAGAGACATTTCATGTTTAGTTTTAGTGACAAGATTTTTTTAATGAGTCAATGACTTGTTAATCGCCACATAACAGGTTGAAAAAGATAAATTTATACATGTTTGGTGCCAAACTTTATCAAATATTTAACAAATATAAGAGCACATTTTACAATAAAAAATAGAATTGAGAAAAATAAAGTTATGTCTCTATAACTATTAGACTAATTATTTTTTTAAGAGCATTATTGGACTAATTCAAATTCTTGGGGGGGGGGGGGGGGGGGGGGGCAACTCTTATTTTTGTAGACTAATTTTGAAAACATTAAAATAATTATATATATTTTCAAAATTTTCAAAATTTTGGGGGGGCCACCCTTCAACATAGCTCCGCCCCTAGGTATACACATGTAAGTAAAATCTTGTATTAAATAATAATGAGAAGAATAAGTGATTAAAGTATGTTTTTATATGCTATATTAATTATTCAAAAACACTCCCTTAGGAAGATATTTATCTCCCCCAACAAGTGGTATCAAGGCTTACCATTTCAACAAAAAGATGCAATTTAACAAAAGCATTTTATGCAATTGTTAAATTTCATAACAATTGGAAGTTATTACTTTACATTAGAAGTTTTTACTTTACATTTTTTTTTTTTTTTTTTGCTGAAGTTATTACTTTACATTTAATGCTTTGAAAATGCAAGTTATCTATAAGATATTATCGATTAGAAGTTATTACTTTACATTTTATGCTTTGAAAATGCAAGTGATCTATAAGTTATAACTCTATAATTTATGTGGAAATTCTTACTTTTACACTTTATTCTTCATAGATGGAATTTATTCTATTTATTTTTCATTAACTTGAAATTTTTTATCTTTTTTTTTTTTTAATGTAGATTGTGATATGAAAAGAAAGTGAATTTGTACTTAAATAAAGTAGTCTCACGAAGGAAGAGTACAATAATTTTTGTTGGTATATTAAATAACACAGACACAGGCATACAGCACCAACGAAGAAATTATAGAGAATCTGTGAACATCTCTCTTTGCATCTTGTCAACCTAAACCTATTGAATGAATTTATTTGAACTTCACAAAACACGTTTGATCACAGTTATTAGACGCTTTTGTTTTAGCATTATCAAAATATAATTTTGAATTTGCTAAACACACCATCCTAGCTAGCTTGCTGGATGAATTATAAAGACTTTGTTGAACATGTTATTTTGACCTTTGCTGATCATGCTATTTTGATCCTTTTCTTTTCTTTTCTTCTTTTTTTTTTTTTTTTTTTTTTTTTTTAAGAAGAATGCTATTTTGATCTCATTCGCTAAACACGCTGATCTTGTTTTGCTAAAAACGAAGCAGTTCGAATCTTCACTTCTCTTTCCATAATATATACTTAAACACTATTGTAACATGTCACATCTAACATTAGCATTATTGGATGTCTTTTGTCATCGTTCAATCTCTCAATATTATGTATTTATGTTGCTGGTTCATCAAAAAAAATATTATGTTGCTGAATACTTTGTAATCTTAACTACCTCCATAGAGGAAATTAAAACTCTTTCTTTCCTTAATTTTTGTTCCACATGCCTAAACTCATATCACATGTTGCCCGCCCACATGTAGTATTACCGTATAGAGATTACATTGTCAAAATAAAAAAAATTGGTTGAATAATTAAAGATTAGAGGGAGGTGCAAAATGAAGTGCAAAATCAAAATGGTATTACACGCCTTTGAAATGACATTTTATACATATATTGTCCATCAGAGATGAGGGTTCTACTAAGGAAAAAAAAAAAAAAGGCGTGAAATTCCGCTAACTGTCATGTATTTTGTTTACGTGTTGAATTATACTTATAAGTAATTTATATATATAATAATAGGTAAAGCCTTTGAAATGACATTTTATACATATATTGTCCATCAGAGATGAGAGTTCTACTAAGGAAAAAAAAAAAAAAAAGGCGTGAAATTCCGCTAACTGTCATGTATTTTGTTTACGTGTTGAATTATACTTATAAGTAATCTATATATATAATAATAGGTAAAGCAGAGAGAAAATTCAATTAAATTTTCAATTGGAATTCAATTAGTGTCTAATTTTACGCCACATGTCTTATCTAATCTAAGTTTTAGAATTTTGTATCAAGTAAGTTAATTTAGGTAAAAATTGAATTTCAATTAGAGTTTAATTTTGCGCCACGTGTCCTATCTAATCTAAATTTTTAAATTTTTATGCCAAATTAGTTAATTTAATGTAGAAAACGAGAAATCCAATATAATAAACCATAAAAAAATAATTATATATATAATATGTAATTATGATTGTTTTTAAATGTACCCGTGCATATGCACGGGGTTACACACTAGTTTGTATAATAAACAAAAAATTAAGTTCAACAAAATATGATATTCTCTAAATTTTATGTTTTAAAATTGAAATCATATTATATATTATATCATATCATATACTATATAATAAAAGTTAGGTTTCGAAGCCATGATTGTGCCTAGTGACTACTCTCATTAATTAGTAAATTAATTATATAATTTTTTGAATCCTATTTGTAAAGTTGTAATTTCCAACTACATTGTGTTGGCTTTAATTCTGTGCCAAATTTGATTGTAATTTCTTCAATCATTTTCCCTGTACGTATGTGGGTTTATTTGTATGGAATAAGTGTGAGAGATCGGTAAAGACTCAAGCTTCAAAAGTTGAATAAGTGGATTTCACAACTGACTCGCAAGTAACTCGCGAGAAGCAACCTGCGAAAAGGCCACGTTTAGAGCACATGACTGGAAGATGATGAGTCATGCCAGGCTGTCAATTTCACGACTGTCTCACGAGAAGGGCCAACTCGCGAAGGACCAACAAAAGTTTCTGTTTGGCAAAAAGTTGTGTTTTCCTTTACCCAGTTTTTACCCATACTATATATACCCTCATTATCCACAAATTATAATGAGTGATTTTTAGAGAGAAAACCGTAGAAAATATACTTAAGAGTTAGAGATTGTTATACCCACAATCATCTACACATTTCCTTGTGGTTTTCCTCAACTCCTACTTCTCCATCTCTAAATTTTTGAGAGGTTCCTAGCCCAAACGCTTACTACACCCATTGTGAGTGTAAAGTGAGGTTTCGGTATTGCTAGAAAGCATTGGAAGGAGCCATTCATTGGCGGCTGCAATCTGGCTGAATTGTGGGATCCGAAAAGTTAGAGAAAACAAGACTCGACTCCGATAAGTCAGTTAGTAGCAGGAGCTTGGAGGGCTCAAATACATGGGGTAGACTAAGCTTTAGAGGGTCTTTATTATTCATGTATTCCAACTTTATTCTCTAGTAAATTGATTTCGACTTGGAGGGTCGCGGAGAGGTTTTTTACCGAGTTTTTCGGTTTCCTCTTTGATAACACATCTCGATGTTATCTTATATTTGCATCTCTCTTCCCTACTCTTTAAGCTTTCATTTTATTGTTGATGATAGGTGAATACGGCTTAGGGTAGTGTTATCGGTTCAATGCGTTTATTTACTCTTATTCCGCACTTAGTCTAAGTTAGAGTAAAACAATCTAGCCGTAATTTTTAATTGGGGGTCTAAACAACCTCTTATGGTTTAGCACAAATTCGAGCTTTCACTATTGAAACTAAAAGTCTATTATAAAAAATTTCTAAACTTAAATCCCACGCAACAACCACATTTTCTTTCTTAAAAAAAAAAAAAAAAAAACTCATGTTTTGAGTAAGGGATAAGATTTAACAAAAATTTAAAACAAATTTAAATTGTATTCAAACTAAAAGTCTATTACCAAAATTTTCTAAAATTAAATCCCACACAAAGTCACAACCCTTGTTTTTGTTTTTTTTTTTTTTTGTTTTTTTTCCTCAGGTTGCATGATTTAACAATAATTTAAAACAAATTTTAATTCTACTCAAACTAAAAGTCTATTATAAAAAAATTTTAAACTTAAATCTCACACAAGACAGTGGCACAACCCATGTTTTTGTTTTTGTTTTTTTTCCTTAAGTTGCATCTTATTAAATTAATATTTTATTAGGTTATTATGTTACATAGCTCTTAACTAAGAGATAAGATTTAACAATAATTTAAATTAGATAAAGCTTTATCATCTAAATTTTATAAATTTTAAATTCTACTCCAACCAAAAGTCTATTATCAAAATTTTCAAAACTTATATATATTCAGCCATGGCTTTTTGATACAATCTCTCTTAATCAAGAAGTCATCCCTATAATTAAATTTCATACAATAAACCCTATGTTGTTATATTTTATTTTTTCAAAATGTGACTTACACTTATATTTTAATCTAATAATTCACCTCACTTATTACTCTTTGCTTCTGAATTTGAGTGCAAGATATTATACTAAAGGAAGTTTGTTATAACTAAGTAAAACAATGGACACTCATTTAAGCTCTTAGTTTTCTTGTGTAAGTTTTTATATTCTCAATTTTTAACTCTTTTGTGAATGTTTTGATTTTCAATTTTGGTTATTATATTTAATTTGTGAGTTTGTTGGTTTTTTCAATTAGACTATCATTAGGAAAAAAAAATCGGTATTGAGGAACTATTTTATTTATTATTGTTTGTGCTGGCTAAGGTATAGATTAAACATAACCCATATAGAAATGATCAAACTCATTCCATATCTCATATTAAGAAATTAACACAAAACACAAAGAGAATTTTCAAATATAAAAATAGATAAACACTGATAAAGTCAAAACTCTAAACAATTAGAACTTAAAGCAATTTTTTTATTAAAGTTATTTACTTATTTTATAATTTATTATTACTATTTATTTAATTATTTTGTTTTAACTATTTTTTAAAAAATTTAGCGTACATATGAATCTTCATCAAGCAGTGTATCGCATGGGAATAATACTAGTTTACTAATTAAATAAGAATAAAATTTAGCTATAAAATTGGTTGTAACAACCTTGCTCAATATCTTTTTATTGGTGGTGAATCTTGACAAATCCACCATTAGATTACATCTTCTTCTTATACTCTCTATACTTGCAAAATTTCTAAAAAAATTAAAAATTAATAGCTATGTTATCAATAAATTGTTTAAATTGTAAGTTTTTGTAGTTCAAAATTTTGCATAAATAATATCTGATTGACACAAAATTTGACATTGTAGCGTAAAGAACATGTAATTCAACGATTAGATTTTCAAAATATATTGTAATGTTTATTTTATTGAGTAAGGTTGTAGTTTTAGACTATAACTAATTTTATAACTAAATTTTGTCCTTAAAAGTATGTGTGATAAAATTATTATTGTGGTAATAGGCAATAGTATGATTTTTTTTTTAATGTAGAACTATGATGTGATAAAATCTTACTTGAAAGTATAATTATAAGAATTTTTATAAGGAATCTTATAAAACTTAACTCAATTAGAAAATACCTTAATAAAATAACTAGCTTTATCACACGCTCTTCGTGCATGAGATAAGACTTTTTCTTTTTTATAGACGAAAATATACTTTTGATCCCTACATTTTGGGCCAATTCTATTTTGGTTCCTAAATTGATTTTCTACTAATGTAGTCCCTAAAAAAAGAAAATCAATTTTATTTTGGTCCCTGCCGTCAACCTACTAACAGAAAAGTCCTACGTGGCAGACGGAGTGCACAAGTGACATGTTAGAGCATCTTCAGTAACTTTTTTATATTTTTGTACTGTTTGGACAGTGAACAGTAACATTTACCTTTTACCTACTTACTTTTTCAAATACATTTTCCAACAAATTCTTTATCTTTTCTCTATCTCATTTAAATATTATTTTTTAATTCATTATTTATTCATATTTTTACACATATCCTCGTCCGCTCATCTCCACTCCTTTCTTCGCTAAGTTTTTACTCTATTTTGTTCTTTAGCTAATGAACAGTAGCACATCAGGTTTGAAGAATGACTCGTTAGCAAAAACCTTTTTGAGTTTTAAAGGAGCTGTTGGAAGACTATTTTTTGGTTTCATTTTCCATTATAGAGATTATTTTGCTTTTACCTAAGCTATTGGAGATGCTCTTAGATGCTAATATGTCTAATAAAATAATAATAAAAATACCACGTCAGCATCCATGTCAGCATCTAATTTTAAAAAATTAATTTCTCAATTTTAAAAAACATAAAAACAAAATTAAAAACATAAAAATACACAGATTCAGATTTGAAAAAGAAAAAAAAAAATCAAAAGAACATGAACCCAAATCTCACAAGAAGTTAAGAACACAAACCCAAATCACAAAGAACACAAAAATGTAAACTAAAAAACAATAATAATTTTCTTTAAAGTAAATAATTTATTGTAAAAAGCCAATAGAAATCTCACACTTCACTCCTTTATCTTTTTAATTCAAACCCATGAAATCCCTAAAAACTCTCTGATCTCAAATTCTCTTTCTCTTCAGCGTTAGGGCTGGAGCTCACAGCTCGGCCTTCTTCTCCACCACGCACCACCGTAGCTCCAAGACCGAAGGTAAAAACCCTCTACCCTCTTTAATTCTCTCGGTCTGAACCACTCTCTCTCTCTTCGATATGCACGAGGTGGCGGGAACTTGGTGAAGCTACATCTAATGTCTTATGAAGCTACATCTAATGTGTTTAGTTTCTTGATTTGGGAACTCAGTGGTGGTGATAGATGGGCTGATCGGTTTGATGGGTTTGATTTGGTTTTGGTTTCATATGGGTATGATTGGTTGATCGGTTTTGATTTTTTTTTTTTTTTCCATATGGGTTTGATCGGTTTAATCTCAGATTGATGGCTTCTGTATTGGTTTTGGTTGATCGGTTTGCTGTGTTTCAAGAACATGAACGGTCATGTTCTGGGAAGAATGGGAAGAACATATTCTGGGTTTCCGTAGAGCTGGGTTTTTCTGGCGATGGAGGTATGGATTTGATCGGTGACGGTGGTGGTGTTTGCTGATTTATATGTTTTTATGGGCCTCTTCTGTGTTTGTTTCTTGGATTTATGGGTTTATGGGTTTATTTCTTGGATTTATGGGTTTGATTTACTAGAGGTTTCAATGTTGAATCATGAATGTGTTAGAATTTTCTGTGCTGAGATTGATTATGAATGTTGGCCTGTTGGGTTTGTCTTGATTTGGTGAAGAACACAAAGTTCATGTTCTAGGGAAGAAGAAGAAGAACAATGTTTTTCCAAAGAAATAATGAAAAGCAAAAGAAAAAAAAAAAAACAAATTCGAATAAGGTTTTAAAAAATAATTTATTTCATTATTTTGTTTTTTAATTTTCTGAGGTGGCTTTTTTTATTTAAAAAATGCTGATGTGGTATGTTATTATTATTTTATTAGACACATCAGCATCTAATATGTCACCGTCTGGCATATAGGACTTTTCCATTAGTGGGTTGATGGCAAGGTCCAAAATCAAATTGATTTTCTTGTTTTAGGGACTATATTAGTAGCAAACTTAATTTAGAGACCAAAATGGAAATCGGCCCAAAATGTAAGGACTAAAAGTGTATCTTTGCCTTTTTTATATTTTGGGTTTACACGTTTTTATCATGACAGTTTTATTTTAAGAAGAAGTTGTATTAGTACTTGACTATGTGGAGGTAAGAAAAAAACAATTTAGTAATTAAAAAAAATGGTATGTTGGGGGGGGGGGGGGGGGGGGGAAAAATCAATTTTTTTTTTTTTTTTCGAAAAAGAAGAAGTTGTATTAATACTTGAATACTAATGTGAGAGAGAAATGTAGAGGTGGAAGAAAAAGCTGTTTTTTTTTTAATTTAGATAAATATTAGGAGTTTTTAAATTACTAATTTACATATCTAACCCTATGATTTAAGCCTTAGAAACGAATGAATTTGATAGTACTTTGATCATCTAAATTGACGATCCGAAACAAGAGAAACCCCTTAAGAGCATTAATATTGATAGTACTAAAAAGCTAAATTGCTATTTTTAACACCATTAACTACAAAAATGGGAGTACATTGGTGGAGCTAAATGTATATATTTTAGCTTCTCAAAGTATTTTATTTGTGCATTCACACTTATAAGATTATTTAAATCATTTCTTTTTCTTTTCTCTCTTCTTCCTGTCACTTCTCATTGATAAGATTTCTCTCTTCCTTAATCTCGCATGCCCAGCCGCTGACAAACTTATCCGATTGCCCAGCTCCGACCGCCTCTTCCTCCACTCGCCGTCAACCCAAGCCCCAAGTTCCACGCCGACCAATCTCACCCTCTCTTATTTGCTTGGGTGCCACCAATTTCTTCAAAGCTTGCTCGCCTAGTGAGTTATCTTTGTCTTTTTCATCATATAATGCTTAGGGTTTTTTATTCTAATCTGCTAGAATGGGAGTGATAAATTTTCCATGTTAGTTGGGAATTTTGTGTTTGCGAAGAATTTATATATTTTTTTATTCTAATGATAAATTTGCAGGAACTGAAATGATAAGTTTTATGTTTTTGCTTCTCGCCGATTTTCTGTTTGTTAATTCTAATTTACTAAAATAAATGTCATGTTGGAAAATGTTCTGGGAATTTTCTATTTGATGGGAAATTTATGTTTTTTTGTTTCTAATGTATTGGTGTAAATGTTAGTTCGATAATTTTCTGTGTGCAGGGAAGTTTATATTTTTTTTTTTTTTTTGGTTTCTAATTTATTACAGTACATGGTTAGTTTGAGAAATGTTTTGCGAATTTTCTGTTTGCGTGGAAGTTTATGTTTTTTGTTTCTAATGTATTGGTGTAAATGTTAGTTTGAGAATTTTCTGTGTGCAAGAAAGTTTATATTTTGTTGTTTCTAATTTATTACAGTACATGATTAGTTTGGAAAATGTTTTAAGAATTTTCTGTTTGTGATTATTTGCTATTATGTGGCAATGGCGATTGTGGTTGTGGTGGTTGTGATTGTTATTTATTGTAGCGGATATATTATTTTATTGTGCTAAAAGTTAAAATAACACTACTAATGTTGAGTGCTTTATAATGTAAGAAGGTAAAATAAATAAAGTAGCTTTTAGTAGTGTAAAATAACTAAATTTATGACTACACCAAAATTGATACTCTCAATAGTAGTATAGATTACATAAAAGTACGTGGGTTTCTATTTAAATTTCAAACTTTGTTTACATTTTTAAATAGATGCAAAGTTTGTAACGAGTTAGGACTCTTGTATTTTTTTTTTTTTTTTCAAAACTTTCTACCACGCTACTTGTAAGGGAAAAAAATTTGCATTGTAATATAATGAACTAGTCGCTAACTCGTGCAATGCACGGGATAGTTAAATAAAAATTAAAAGTACTTATTTTACTTAAAGGTATATGACTTAAATTTTAAAAATGTATAATTTGAAAATGAATGAAAATAACTAATTTCTTCAATATAATGATTTAGAAAAATTCTTTTTCTTTCATATCATTGGTTTCACATAACACATTTTGATGTGGACTATTCTATAGTGATAACTTTACATAATATTTAACTATAATTATATCTACTATCCACTACCAATCTAATCTATGTTATCTTGATAGTAGATCTACAAATTGCATTCTCGTATTCTTAGAGCTTGCCACATTATTGTTATTATCTATATATAATATAAAACTGAAAATTTTAACTTTTTGAAAGACTTACATTAGAATTAGGAATAAAAAATAAATTTTTTTTTAAATTAAACCTCACGTTAGTTTTTTTTTTTTTTTTTTAAAGGCTCACTTTAGGTTAAAAAAAAAAAGACTCACGTGAAAAAAAAAAAAAAAGACTCCTATTAGAATTAAGGAAAAAAGAGAGAGATTCTTATTAGGACTCTCTCACTATTTAGTTTAACAAATTAAAATTTTTTATAAATTAAAATGATGAAGAAAAAAGAGAGAGAGAGACTCCTGTTAGGACTCTTTTACTATTTATTTTTAAAAATTAAAAAAAATTATAAATTAAAATAATGATGTGGAAAATTGTGGGAGTTTCAGAAACTTCGGTTATATATATATATATATATATATATAGATAATAGTATCTATATATAATATAAAACTGATAATTTTAACTTTTTGAAAGACTTACGTTAGAATTAGGATTAAAAAAATAAATTTTTTTTAAATTAGACCTCACGTTATTTTTTTTTTTTTTTTTTAAAGGACTCACTTTAGGTTTAAAAAATAAAAAAGACTCACGTGAAAAAAAAAAAAAAAAAAAAAGACTCCTATTAGGATTAAGGAAAAAAGAGAGAGACTCCTATTAGGACTCTCTCACTATTTAGTTTTAAAAATTAAAAAAATTATAAATTAAAATGATGATGTGGAAAATTGTGGGAGTTTCAGAGGTTTCGGTTTTTAATATATATATAGATGAATGTACTGGCATTTCAACAACGACAAACAATCTCAAAAAAAAAAAATGTACTTTTTTTATTAAAAAAAATGATAACGTTACCCTAACTGCTCTATAATGTGAATAGAAGCATGGTATTCTCTTCTAAACGTCATTACTTATTAATTATGGTAAATTTCACAAACCACTTTTAAGATTTGTGATAAAACCAACTAAGTCCAAAACATTTTAAAACCTACCAATTTCATCTTAAAAGACAATTTTGTCCTTGAACTTTTAAAAAAAATTAATAAAAAAAAAAACGCCGTTACTTTTTTTATTTTCTTTTCTTCCATTGTATTCTGTCTCTTTCCTCTTCCCCTCTCTTTTCTGAGTTCTCCATCTCAGAACTCTCTCTCTAATGGAACCTTAGCCATGACAAAGCCCATTACACCAAACAAAAGTTATAACACACCATATATGCCAAGAATTCAACTAATTTTTTTTTTTTTTTGGGTATAATTCAGAGATTTCCATTGAAAGAAACAAAGCAAATACAACACAGTAACCAAATAAACAAAGATATTTGGACTTTAGCTAGTCCAGTATAGCAAGGGTAGAGCTATCATAACTAATATCTATTCAAGCAAAAAAAACAAAAAATTAACAAATCCAAAACAAAATTATTAACTGAAAGAAAGTAATTTGAAAAAAAAAAAAACAGAAATAAAAAACATACAATGAAATAGATGTTTAGCTAGGGTATCATTGGGCATATACTCCGCCACAAGTAGTCTCTCATCGCTGTCACAACAATACCCTATCAAATTCGCTGGCCTCTTGTGCCTCAGCTTCCTAACTCCCCAAGCTTCCTCCTACCAAAAAAAAAAAAAATGAAAAATCAACAAAATTGAAAACCCTAGAGAGTGAAAATTGAAGAAGAGATAGTGAAAGAAGAGAGTTACGGCGAACTGCTTAGGGTCAAGCCAAGCTTGTTTGGTGAATTTCTTGACGGCGATCCAACGGTGTTGGTTGTGGTTTTGGAGGCGGCCTTCATAGACGACTTTGGGGGCTTTCTTGCCGCTCTCAGAGACGATTTAGTCGGAGCTAAAGTTGTTGGTGGCAGCTCTGAAGGTTGAAGAGTGAGAACTCGGAGAAGCCAGGCGCGCCAAACACGACGGTGTCGGTGCCATTGAGTGGCGAAGTAGCAGAATGACTGTGGAGGTTATTGTTGTTGTTGTGTTCGGAAAGTTTTGAGATGGAGAAACTTAGAGAAGAAAAGGGGAGAGGAAAGAGACAGAAGACAGAGGAAGAAGAGAAAATAAAAAATAAAAAAGTAACGGCTTTATTTTTTTAGTTCAAGGACAAAATTGTCTTTTAAAACGAAATTGATAGATTTTAAAAAGTTTTGAACTTAATTAATATTATCACAAACCTCAAGGGTGATTTGTAAAATTTACCCTATTAATTATTATCTCAACTTGTGTCCCAATTAAAAGTCTTCTAGTCATATCTTTTCTAAAAGGGTTTTTTTTTTTTTTTTTTCTCCAACACATCAATCTAATCATCATAAAGGAAATGACTTCTAAAACGTTTTTATTTTTTTCCCTTTTTCAAAAACAAAAAGATTTTTTCTTTCCCAACACATCAATCTAATCATCTTATGTTCTTCAAAAGACATCTTTTCTAAAATGTTTTTTTTCTCCCTTTAAAAGAAGATTTTTTTTTTCCCAAACTCATCTAATCGTTTGTTAATTTCTATATGTGTAGGTTTATGTTCAAATTACACTGGTAAAAAAAAATGTAAATATTACATTACAGGTTCTCTTCTCTCTCCACAAACTAGCCAAATTAAATATAAATTTTAAATAAAACTTATATTAGGGTTCTATTTGAAGGCTTACAAGAATAAATTCTGTCTGTTCATAAATAATAATAATAAAATAAAAAAAATAAAAAAACAGAATAAATTTTGTCTATAATATGATTTAAGCTGCAACAAAAGTAAAGTGCCCAAATGGGATTACTAGTATTGACCTAACTCAACGACCCAAATCTAATCAAACAGACAAGTAACAAGTTGGGTTAATTAGGTCAATTCTATTTGGTTGAACGGAAAAGGAAGATGATGGAATCTATTGAAGCAAAAGGGGGATGAAAATCATTTCATGAGTGTTTGATTGGGTGAAATTTGGAGGGAAGGAAAATGGTGGATTTTTGTGTTTCCATTTGGTCCATCAAAATTTATCCTCCCAAATTATAGGAGAAAATAGGAGGAAAATGTGTGAAGGATTTAAACGAACTTTTTTTTTTAATTATCCACTATTACTTTATCTCCCAATATTCTTTCAATAACTAATATAATAATTGTGTTGTATTCATTTTTATACTGGGTTAATTTAACTAATTCAACCAATCAACTTTTTTTCTTATATGTAAAAGGATGGGTAAATAAGAATTAATTAACATAATTAACGTGATGTGTTTACTTTTGTAAGATGTCATCTTTAATTCAAGTAATAACATTTTTTTATAAAACATTGAAAAAAAAAACAATTGATGAAAATTTATTTCTTATGTAATGGGAACATAATAGTAGATTTAGACAAATTGCTTTTTCTTTATTCTCATTTTTATTTTCAACCAAACAAAGAAAATTTATATTTACTTTTTATCATTTATTTTATTTTTTCATCTTCTATTTCTAAATACAGATGGTGGAAAACTAAAATATTTTCATTCCTCTTACTTTTCTACCAAATAGTTTGGTTTGATTTAACTATTCTCAAAACCTATGAGACCAATTTAGTAATAAAAAATTAAAAAACAAAAACAAGATCCAAAGTGGACCCAACCTATGCATACTCCTAACTACTTATCCTTCAATGATCACACAACAACCTTCATTAATGGCTATATCAAAGCCTACTTGCTATGTAAAAATGGATGAATTAGCCATAAAATTCAAATCAATAGCCTTCTAGCTCAATAACATGGCCTATTTTCCTTTATTCAAAGAATCATGGTTGAAATCCTCCCTTCCCATCTTGTTATAACTACCGAATTATCACCAACAAAAACAAAAAGGGATAAAATTCAAATTAAAAAGGTTCCTAGGAAAATCTAGGATTAAATAATTGTCAAGTACTGAACTTGTCAGTTGTCACTAACTGCAATGCAAATTTTATCTATGTAGGTTTTGCCCAACCGCAATTCAATTACCTAAATAGCAGCCCTGGTACCACAGAAATAAAGTTTGTTATTCCAGAATTTGAATTTATTTGCTTGTGATAAAAGTTACAGAGAAAGTGACCTTCAAGGGGCCTCAACCTCCAGGCCATGACAAACACTGTTCGATTTTCTACCACAGCCTAGGAAAATAAGAGAGAGCACATAAATGGAGCCTTTGATCCATGTGAAGGTTGAACATAGTTTGATGTGTAGCTTTCTTTCTCCCAGCCACAAGTTTGAATCTGAAAAAGTACAACAGTACAAAGACAATATCTTCATTTTCCAATAAGCAAATTACTTCCCCAAGCACATCTGAAGCTTGGACTGACCATTGAAAAAAGAAAAAGAAAAGGATGTAATGCATGTTAGAATAAATCATAAACAATCATCAAGTAATCAAAAGCAACATGTCATTGACCTAAAATGCAGTTTATTTAATGGAATTTCTGCTTTGAAACACCATTATCAAGCCATCTTTCAGGTCAAATTTCCTCCAGATCTTCCGCACAAACGTATGTCATCCTTCCCATAACAGAAGCCTTATGGTTAACACCATCTCCTTTACTTATTTTAAAGCTACCAAAGAGAATATCATCTTCTATTTAGAACTCTTCCTGTCCTACATTCAGAATGAAACTGATAAGAATTTTTAATTTAAAAAGCATATCTGGGGTGAACTTCTTTTTTTCCCTGAAGAAAATAAGTAAACAATTTATTGAAAATCGCAAAAAGTATGCAGACAGCTATAAGTATATATGAAATGAATCAATAATAAGAAACGTTATAGGATTCTAGCAGTTCAATATGTTACTATGTGCTTCCATGAACAAAGAAAGTCAAAGTTCTTATTTTGGAAAGATAAGGAAGTGATGAAGGATATCTACTTAGCCCTGACAACATGAATAATCAGTATCTGGTTAGGAAATCCTTTCTTTTTCTTTTTCATGTTTTTACCTTTTTGTGGATGAAACTAAGATTCTACTTTTGAAAGAAAATGCTAGTGGAAAGAGCAGGATGAAAGCAAGCGAATAAGCAATGAACTTTTGCAAAGAAAAAATTATTAATACAGACCATCAATCTGTTTAGAAGAGACTTCAGAGACTATACACAACTTCTGAATAAATTTATTATTTAGCTCATATACAATCAAGAGACAATACCATATTTGCTGCAAGTTCAATCTTAATGAAGCAAGGGAAATGTCTCATACTTAGAATACAGGCCTGGACCCATTCTCTAGAGTTACATTCCTAGCAGGGGATTGTCAGCTGTAATATTTTAGTTTCTACTTTCTAAGTTGATCAACAAGAGTGCCATGTGGATATAGGCATATGGCTAGAAAATAAGAAGGCTACCTGATATATTTGATATTTCTGATGCAATCCTTGAAAGAAACAAGAAGTGAAGGGAAACAAAAAATGTGATGTATAACATCCACTCAACATATGAGACTGTTATTCTTGCACAGCGCTGCCAAGATTTTTTCAAGTATTTGAGCCTCAATCTTGTGCAGAGTGGAGTCAAACAAAAAGTGGTCTAAGAAGAACCAAATGGTGTTTACAGAGCATGCAAAAGAACCAATTCAGTGTGTTTGCAGATGTGTCCTTGACAACAATGTTAAAAGTGAGTAACATTTCTCAGATATTTCTGTCATATTCTTCGGATCCTTCTCACTCACCAATCACCACCAAACACTTGACAATATATATCATTTGCCTCTGTTCACGAAATTATATAAATTAATCCAACAGGCAGAGGTTGCAATGAAGAGCTCAACAAGAAGGAAATTTTCTGCAACCTTCTCTTAGATATTGTTCAGTCATCAAAGGCTTCGGAGAAACAATTTCTAAACTCATCTGAGCCAGAAAAACCCCAAAAGCCCATTAAAGTTTGAGTCTAAAGTTGATTTCGTCCAGATATCCTGCATAAAAAGTGGAAAAGCCACCTTCTAAGGCCCACTATAATGATATTGTAAAATAAAAATCTTCACACACACACACACACACACACACACACATATATGTTTCATACATGCTTGCATATCTGATTTAGTATTCAGGAAGTCATTCTCTGAGGAATTAAGTCAAATAAGATTACATCAATTCTTCACTTTCAAGACTATTACCAAACCTGCAAATTCATCAATTGCTTTGTTGCTCTCTCTGTGGAAAATAAACTAATTTTGTTGCAATTGTTCAAAAAACAGCTGTGCTGAAATCTATTAAAATTTTTGTTTAGAATGAATACATCACAAGCTTATGTTGGTGACGCCATTTATTCTGCAATGATGGGAAAGAAAAAAAAAACTCCATTACCAAACAGATCTCTCATTATTCCACAATGATACTGTCATGCAAAACATTCCACTGTCGGAAAACTTTAAGTAAAAAGCTAATCAAAGCTGATAGGTTCATGAAATTTGCTACGTTGCCATAATTGGCAAAGTTAGTTTTAGTATATATTCAAGAACAAAGTTTAGCTACAAATTGGTTGTAGCTTAAGGCTACAACTTTAATAAAATAAATATTATTACATATTTTGAAAATTTACCTGTTGAATTGCATGTTCTTTACGCTCTTAATACACATGTCAAATTTTGTATCAATCAAATATATTATTTACTATATAATCTATAAGCTTATATTTTATGCATAATTTTAAACTATAAAAACTTGCAATTTAAACAATTTATTAATGACATAGCTATTGATCTTTAATTTTTTAGAAATTTTTCAAGTATGAAGGATATAACTTATATAAGAAGATGTAATCCAATGGTGGATTTGTCAAAATTCACCTCTAATAAAAAAATATTGAGTAAGGTTGTAGTCAATTTTGTAGCAAAACTTTGTCCTATATTTAATATTAGTTGGATCATCAGAATAAATTTCACCATGTAATGGAGTGATTCACAGATGGGTTATGTATCTCTAAGCAAGAGATGCTTGGTAATTAAAGAATGTATTGAAGTTTGGGTTGCAAACTACCTCCCACCCCCCCACCCCCCCAAGCAATATGTAATAATATCTGAAGTATGACCTTATTTTCTTATTCAACTATGACAATGATTTAATTTATTCATGCACTACCACATTTATAATGCATGGAAGGTTATATTTATATGGATGTGAGGTCCTATCACATAACAGTACCCACACCTAACAATGTACTAGATGCACGTGTTGCAGGATGGGAAGCTTTGTTCTTGATGATACCTGACCATTGGATTCAGAGAAAACAGGTTGGCTTTCATTGAGAAGACTTTCATGGCTGCTGGTCTTTCAATTAATATTTTCTTCTTTCCATCGGACTGAATTTAAGTCAAGATAAACGTTGTAGAGAAAATCTGGAAACCTGAATCAAGATAATATAATGAAGATAGACAACCAAAATTCTGAAAGTAACGAGTTTAAGAATTTTTGTGATACAAACACAATTAAGTACACAGATCAACTAATCAAAAGAACAGAGCTACATGTTTTCACCAACTAATTAACAAAACACTAAAAGATTAGGCTTTCTTCAGATCTCAGGCTTCAGCAAAGAATTTGGTCTGAGAGACTTAAGTAGATATAAGAAAACAACATTTGAGATGATATATTCTATGACAATATATTGGTACATTGATAACTGGCACAACAACCCAAGATCAATATAAAAGCAATCATACTTCATATTTACTACTACTTAAATTCAGAAATATTCCATTACATAATATAGATAGAATCACAGTCCACTTATTGAAGACAGTATAAATTCATATTCAATGCCAAGAAGAACAAAGTGAAATGATTTAATTTCTACAGGACATTGACAACCCTAGATATTTACAAGAATAGCTCCTGCATGCTTACTTGATAATTTTGGCTCAGTAATGGCGAGCAGCTGTAAATTTTGTCAAAACACATGGGTTGCCTATAAAATAAGGTTAAATCAAGAGCGACCTTATTCTCCTAGGGATGTATATCTCATTCCCTTAAGTATACCTCAATAAATGTCCCTCATACAATAAACTCCTTTTCATAATAGTGCTTGGAGGTTCTTGAATAACTTTCAATAACTCTACAAACAGCAGAATGTCAGTTTCCCAAGTGTGAACATATAAACAAATTGCTTTGAAATAAAACTTAACTATATTATCACATAATGTTTGCCTTCAATGAATTCTTATTATGATCAAGCATAAATCCTTCTATCTTCATCATGTTACTAAACCCATTCAAAATACAGACTACTTCCTCCATTAGAACATCAGGTGATCCTCTCACTGAAAATTCATGGACAACCCCATCAACTTCAATCATGCTGCAGCCTGGGACTTCCTTCTTTATCCCTTTCTCTTTCATCAAGGCTCTAATTCTCTTTACGTCATCAAATCTATTAGCTTTGGCATATACATCACAAAAGTTCACATAAAAAGCATAGTTCAGAGGTTCCAAATCAATTAAATACTGTGCCACCCTTTCTCCTAATTCTACATTCCCATGCATTTGACAACCTCCAAGTAACGCCCCCCAAACAAACACATCTGGCTCCATTGGCATGCCCCTAATAAGCTCTTCTGCCTCTCCAAAAAGCCCAGCACGGGCAAGTGCATCAACCATACAAGCATAGTGATAAACCTGTGGTTCAATTGAGTAAGCACATCTCATCATTTCAAAACACCATCGTCCTTTCTCTACTAGACCAGAGTGAGCACAAGCTGACAATAGCCCAACAAATGTCACATGGTTTGGCTTCACCCCAAGCATTTCCATCTCTTCAAAAAGATCAAAAGCCTCTTTACAAAACCCATGAAGAGCAAACACCGATATCATTGCTGTCCATGCCAAGGTATCCCTTTTAGGCATATCCTTAAAGACCTCATATGCTTTTTCCACACATCCACATTTGCCATACATATCAACCAATGCCGTGCCAATTACCACATCACACTCTAGGCCACTTCTCCTTAAGTAACCATGCACCCATTTACCATGATCAATTGCACCAAGATAAGCACAAGCTGAGAGGACACTAGCAATTGTGATCTTGTCCGGTCTAACCATCTCATCCCTTACCATCTGCATTTCATGGAAAAATTCCAAGGCCTCCTTCGGCTGACCACCTTGAATGAACCCTACTATAATTGAATTCCAAGTTATAACATTCCTATTCTTCATCCTCCTGAACAATTCCAACGCCTTATCAAGTTCCCCCCTTCTCAAATACCCAATAATCATCGAGTTCCAAGAAACAACATCCCCGTTCGACATTTCATCAAACATCTTCCGGGCACAACTCAAATACCCACATACCGAATACAGACTTATCAAAGAATTCCCAACAAAAACATCATTATCAAATCCAAACTTGATGGCATGGGCATGAATGCTTCGGCCCGCATCACCCTCGAGCCTCGTCGCGCATTCCTTTACTAGGAATGGAAAAGTGAGGAAGTCAGGTGCAATGCCATCACAAAGCATTTGCTTATATAGAATCAAAGACCGAGATGAAGAATTTGTGTTATCAACTCCATTGATTTTAGTAGCATAAGCTCTGATCATTATGTTACAGATAGAGGTATTTGGGTTGTTTATGAGTCGGAAAACATTGGCAGCATAGGTGAGAGAGCCCCAATCAGAAATGGCGCAAAAGTAAAGGAGACGAGTAATGAGAAAATGTTGGTCATTGTTTGAAAGATTTGGACAAGTTAGGATATGGGTATGGATTTGTTTAAGCTCTCTCATGTTCTTGCATTCTTGGACTAAACTTGAGATTGTGTTCTTCAATGTATTTTTTAGGTGTTGGGTTTCTTTCATTTTCTCACCTTATGGCTGGCTATGGCTAGCAAGCCTAGCGTGATCCTTACTTATATGTTGAGATTAAATTCGGTCCGGTGGTTCTCTTTCAAATTATATAACATTTCTCTGCTTTCTTCATTTTTTCTTTGGATTTTCTTTCTCTCTCTCCGATCCCTCTGTAACTCTCTCTTCTAGCTTCTTCTTTTTTTTCTTTTTCTTTTTTTTTTTTCTTCTTCCTTTTTTATACCATCAAATACGTTGCTTTCCTTCTATTGTGGTACTTATCTTCCCTGCCGATCCATGCATCAACACAGTGGGCATTAAATCTGAAAGTTTCAGAGACACAAACAATGCTTCAAGTTGAAGGAAAAGAAAAGTAACACCAAAATGCAAACTTCGGCCTAATCCAACAATATTCAACTTGGGTCTTTTGCAAATCTTTCACAATATTCCTTAAACTGATCCAACAATGACAGAAACCCATATCTCAAATTTGCAACTTTGTACATAAACACGTCACATTTCACATCATAATCAAAAGAAAATTTACATCTAAAAGAGAAATCACAAATTCTACAAAGACTATCTTTTTCCAAACTAAAATTTCACAAAAAAAAAAAATGGGAAAAGGGGTTTTGTAACACATTACAGGGCTGTGATGATGCATTGAACCACCGGCCTCCTTTTGAACCCAATTAGCTTCGGTGTTCTTAGCTCTGCCACGGCCAGGTCCAGGATGCATGTTTGGTTTTGGTGGGGTTGAGATGGCCGGAAAGATGTGATTATTTGCTTTTATTGAGCACAGAATGGAGGTGGATGAATCAATGAAAGGGAAAGTTTGAGACTTTTTGAGTGTTTGATGATCTTTGATGATGATTATGAACACAAACTCTGCTTTGGGTTGGCTGACTTTTTGTGTGTGAGAGAAAATCAGCCACAGAGATAATAAAAGTTGTCTTTGAAAATTCAAAGAGTAAAGTAGAGAGAGCTACAGAGGGAGGGGACGGGAAGAGAGAAAATCCAAAGGAAAAAAAAAGAATAATGTAGAGGAATGTATGTGAATCACGTGGCCTGTTTTGATTACAGAGGGAGGGGAGGTGAAGGTTTTGACTGAGGTGAAGGAGAACACGAGGACGTTGGCTATGGTGTTGAGGAGTGAGAGAAAGCTTCTGAGTATGAATAAGGAGCAAGAGATGGAGATTTCTCAGCTTAAATTCATGCTTGAGGAAAACAGCACAGAGGTCAGTGATTCAATGGGTTTTTTTTTTTGGGAAATTTATATGCTCTGTTTGGATGGGGAGAAACGGAATGAAAAGAAAAGAAAGAAAGTGGGGAATTTAAGCGAGCGTTTCTTAATTCGTTCGGTTGGAGAGGGATTGAAGTGATAGAGAATAAAAAGAAGATGAGGTGGCAGAATTTTATTGGCTGGCGTAAAAACAGTGTTTTATGCCACAGCCGGACCAAATGTATTCTCTAACATTTTAGCTATTTTTCCAAATTATTCTTTTCTTTTTTCTTTTCTTTTTTTGAGATAACATATTTCCCAAATTATATGTAATATAAAGTAATTAAATGGCCAATTTTTGAGAATCACCAAAGGTACCTCGTAATGCAAGGAAGGAAAACTATGTAAAATATCAAATGGGCAAAATTTATGCAGCAAAAACTAAACTCAATCACTGATTATAATGCACCAAAAATTGTGTATGTGGTTCTGGTTCATTAGTCAATACAAACCAGAGCTCCACTTTTCACCATGTTCCACTGGATAACCAGGTGCCATTTCCTTGAAATGATATAGGTCCAATCTCTCACAAAGGTGCAAATTAAACCAATAAGCATAAAAGATACAACAAATCGGGAATGCATAAACATGGATACAGATAAAATAGAAACCATTTAGTTTTCAACATAAACAAAAATGGTTCAAAAAGAGAGAATTCTCTAAGAACCCGGAAATGGAATAAGATAATAGGCTCAACTTGAAAAGAATCCCAATCCGCATAAATACAGTTACAGAGACAAGTAAAATGTTACTAAATAAAATTAAAATTACAATTACGGAAAAATTAAGCAAAAAGAGGAAGGCTTAGAACTTGACAGCCAGCTTCCCTCCAACTATACGGCAAAGCAAGTTAAACATTGGTGTTTGTGTTGTCCTACAGAAAACCTTCGATTCCACGACCTGATCTTACTTCCCTGTATATGCTAAGAGCTTCTTCCATGACCTGGGCTTGAGCCAGCAACTTAGCTCTCTTCCTTCCAGATGGATGGGTTGAAAGATAATCCCTGAGAGCTGATTCGCCTGTCACCTGTCCCAACTTCTCGTACACTTTGGGGGCCACACGAGGATCACATCCAGCTGAGGCCATCAACAGTAGCCCTATGTAGTCTGCCTCCATTTCCATCCTGCAAAGAAGACAATTTATACAAAAGGGTGAGCACACATCAGAAAATAGGATCATGTTCACCTTTGTCTGTCCTACTTTATGGTTTGCAAGTGATATAATTTCAGAGTAATAATGAGGAAGCCAATAACATGGTAATTAGAACAAAGAAGCATCCACTTCTAAAACTTTGATATTGAAATTTTTAACAAAGTGAAATTCAAATGAAAAAATCGGGCCCAGCAACCATTTAGCAGCAGTAATATCCCCCACTCCAACTGCTGTCATCTCTCCAACTATCTCTGAAAGAGAACATAGTAGACCAAGTACCTTCTGGAATCGTTAAAGGCTTCAGTGTCTCAATTTTTTAGTTATCAATTCTACCCATTAGGACTCGCACCACATTTCTGCTTACCAGGAGCTTGTCCTGTAATGTGATCTAAAGCATCCATTGTGCTAATCAAGCAACACTCTTCTTCAGAGTCCTGCAACCATTCCAACTACCAATCTTAAGCAATTCCCTTCACCTCCAATACTGAAACTGAAATTCTGCAAATTCACCTAGCCTTTCTTCAATAATTTACTTAATAAAAAAGGGGAAAGGAAAGGGGGGCAAAGAAAATTCCTTTCAAGACACAGTAACTTTATTATGGAACTGTCTGTAATGCTCGCTAAACACATTTGAGAGGAACCATATTCAAGTATACGTTGTTAATTTATTCAAAAGGTCACTTAGTAATTTAGCATAAGGTTGAATCAGCTCCAGAACATTCTATTTCACCTTATAATCCAAAGATTGGTGTCTATTTTTTTATCAAACAGATGGTCAGACCAACAAACTCAAGGAAGATAAACTAAGAACTTTCGTCATCATATGATTACAAAAAGCCATTGCAAGCACAGAGAGAGTGGTTGTCTTCCCTTCAGCACTAATCCAAATGATAGTTGGTAAAAACTAAAAAATTCGAATTACACTGGACTCTAACTAAATAATGTGAGTTTAAAGATGAGATCTGTAGGATTCAAAGACTCTAACATGATTAGAAATATGAAAAACAAAGAATGGAACAAATTGAAGTATAGAACCTTTACAAAGGAACTAAAAACGATGTTGCGATACAGAGTCTGAAAGAGTAATCCACATAATGCATTTTTGTCATGAAGAACAAACAAAATCCTAAAAATTCTGCCAATACAACAGGCCAAACAATTATTTTTTAATTCATTATGTTAGGTGTCGGCACAACCCGCCGTCTCTTCATAGACAAGTCGCCTTTTAATTATCAAGCTTCATATATTGCATGGTCTTGCATACATAAGTAAAAGGAATCTCTGACACAAGATATGATTCATCCAACTCTAAAATCACAATATTCAAAGCAAACTTGATACATTGCTCATCCTTTATAAGTTATAACAAAATAATGGATAGCTTTAAAGATAAAATTAATATTTTCATGAAACTTGGTACATTTTTGATCCACCAAACAGTTTGCTATCTATAGGAAAAAGAGAGAAGGGTATTGATTGATTCTAACCAAGAAATTTCAATAATTTATGAATCAGTACGTAATTAACACTCTGTTTTCTTATCTAGTACTGAATGTGAAACATATAATCAACACTCATGCAAAAAAGTAAAAAAATTTCCTTACTAAGATTTGGAATCCAGGTACCATACTAACAGTGCCCTTTGCTTAGAATATTCTTCATATCCTACCAAGCAATAAAGTTATGTTTCATAAACCATAAGAGAGGTCCATTATTTTTTTTTTTTTTTTTTTTTGGATTGGTAAATAATAACTTTATTGAAAAAAAAAAAAAAAAAAAAAAAAAAAAAAAAAAAAAAAGAAGAAGGAGAAGAAGAAGAAGAGAAGAAGAAAGAGCAAGTTCCTTGGTACACAGGAAGTGTACAAGGATTGCAAAGGACTACCCACAATTACATAAATCTCCAAAATCTAAAACAGAGGGTGTGTCAAGACCACTCAAAGCAGTCCTCCATTCCAATAAAGATAGAAGGAAAATGTGCTCCAACTCTATGATAGAACGTTCCTCCCCTTCAAAAGATTCTGTTGTTCAGTTCTCTCCATATGTTCCACATAAAACATTGCGGAATAACACCCCAAACAGATGCCATCCTTTGTCGCCAACCACCTCTATGCCAATAAGCAAGCAACTCAACTGCTTGACCCATGAGATACCAAACAAATTAAACACAAAGGACCATAAATCCGAGGCAAAAGGACAATGAATGAGCAAGTGATCCACCAATTCCTCCCAATCATTTTTACACATACAACACCTCTTAACAAAACAAATATTTCTCTTCCTCAAATTATAAAAAGTTAAAATCCTCCCCTTCGCCGCTTTCCAAGTGAAAAAAGCTAGCCTAGGATGAGCTTTCACCTTCCAAATACTTTTCCAAGGGAATGAGCAATTACCTCCATCAGATAAGATTGAATAAAATGATTTTACCTCAAAAGAACCACTCCAGGTTACTACCCACACCACTTTCTCTTCCTCATTCCCATCCACCTTAGAAGAATAAGGAAGATCAAAGAAGGATTCCAAACTTATCAGTTCCCAATCTTGTATTGGTCTAACAAAAAGCACATCCCAGTGTGCAATCCCATTATGCCAACACAAATACTCCACCACAAACGTATCCTTTTTCCTAGCTATGCGATACAACATCGGAAATGCTTCATTGAGAGATGACTCCCCACACCACAAATCGTCCCAAAAAACAGATTCAAAGACCCCTTCCCACCTCAAATCTTATATTTTAGAAAATCTTTCCCAAACACCTCTAATGTACTTCCATACAATGATATTTTGGAAAACCTCAGTCACCTTTAATTATCATCCGACCGTGAAAATACACAGGATAACCTGCTGTCCAGGGGTGTAATGCTGGAAAACTAGGTGACTAAATTTGAGATCTTACTACACTGAACCCAGATCCATGTACATCCGAATAATTATTGACTACTAAGAACTAATTATTCTGATAATTCAATAATTGGGGAAGGAGAGATTTGAACCCTAGATGTCTTCCTTGGAAACACCAAGAGGTGCCAACCAGCTGAGCTACAAGGTTCTTGACGCTTACCAAGAACAAATTATCACAACAGCTATTGTAGCTATTCACAGTTTTCCTTAAATATGAATCATCTCCCCTCAGAACTCATCCGCCATATGCTTGCAATTACTAGCAATTATAGAGTTTGCAAACTAATAATCCCAACAGCTATAGTGTGTTTTTATTATTTTTCCTAACCCGATAAAGCATCTCCACATAAACCTTATCAGAGGAACAAAAAGTTTATACCAATTCAAAAAAAAAAAAAAAAAAAAAATCAATGAAATGGAATGGAATTTGATGGCAAAACTTAATGGAATAACAACAAAATATAGGAATAAATTGGATCCACCAAAAATGTCGAAAAGCTTTCGGGTTATGATATTGTGGTGCATCAGGTCAGATACACCAAACCCCCTACCCCCAACACACATACACATGTTACTGATAACTCAAACCACAGCAAAGCAAATGATTTATCTAGGAACCTTATGGAGGTTTCTAATATTCAACCTTATTGTCTCATTCTAAATAATTACATCAAAATATAAGAAAATTTTCTTAAGCAGAAATATTGTGATTACCCAATATATCTCAGAAGATTATCTCCATGCTGAAATGTAATGTTCTTTACATTCTTTGGGTTAACTTTCAATAGAATAAATTAGAAGGCCCACCCCCATTCTTTGGGTTAACATTCTTTGGGTTAACCACACATTGGGACTGACACTAGCCCCACAGTACTCACTGTTTGGAATTATCATGTTGCCTTGTTGGGCACTTCATGTTGATGCCAAATGATTCAAATCCTTGTACACATATATAAAACTGATACTAAGACTTGTAACGCATGCCAATAACATTGACACTTATCCTAAGAGCAATTCAGCAATAGCCAAGACTACTGCTCACATTGATTGTGCAATGTACATCACATTTCTAGTTTTAGTCATCTCAAAATCTTAGTAAAGCTAAAACCAAATATTTGCAGGATGAATTGAACTGCAGGTATGACAGAAAGTCAACAACAAAATAGCATCAAGCATCAAAATTCTCAAACTTTTTCATATATGCATCTCGCCAAAGATCAAAACAGCAACAACAATATCAAAAACTACAAACCATAAAAAGAGAAATTTAACATGTGATCCATCAGGCAATATAGGGTACCTCCGGGAGAAAGGAAGCTTCAGGAAAAGAGTTGACATTGTGTTGACAATATCAGGCGTAGCAAACTGATAAAGTATCAGTTGTAGAATTGCAAACCACAGGTTCTTCGTAATCCCCTCAGCCGCATGTCGAGCCACAGCATGCCCAACCTAATCAATCAGATAGACCAATGAAAACATACTTGACAAGTGATCACTGATCACACAAAGAACAATGAGCAAGCTGTTTTTAACTCCCACATATTACAATTACAGCAACAAAGATCTAAAGAATATAGCAGTATATCTCTATACCTCATGCCCAATTATAGTTGCTATCTCAGCATCAGTCTTAAATTGTTCAAGCAAGCCCGTAAACACGACAATCTTCCCGCCCGGTAAACAGAATGCATTAACAACAGGCTCATTGACCACCAAAACCTCCCAATTCAATCCTTCCAAATGCGAAGTCGCTGATAGAGACCCTCTCTCTTGACCTTTCTTCCTACTTTGCTGAACCCAACTATCATCAAGAATTTCATCCTCTTTAAACCACTTCCCTTCCTCACTCTCCTTCAATGCCATCAACGTCTCATGGCCCCTTGCCTCTAGCTCGCCCCGGCCTCCGCCGCCTATGCTCTCCTCCGATGCATAACTCATATCACTCCACACCTGATCATTCCTCAACCCTCTCTGCAATGCCTCAATTATATCCTTTGCTATCAGTCTCACCCTCACGCTGTCAGGGTGTATTGCAGGCAATATTTTGCCCTTAAAGGCTGCCTTCATTTGCTCAAATTGTGTCTCTCCCAGCCTCCTCTCCATGCTTTTCGACAAAAGCACGAAATGGGTTCGCTTCGTATATGGGACTGTCTCCAAATTCCCAAAGTACACAGTGATGAAAACCCCAGAACCCACAAGAACCACTACCAGCACAGTTCTTGGGTTCTGAAACCACCGCTGAGGCCCTCGTGGCCTGAAATGCTGAACCTGGTACCGATCAACGTAGTAATATCTCTTAGCACCTCCTAGAAAAGGGTTGGAATGAATCTGATTGAACCGAATTCTATTGGGTGAACCTTGTAAACCAAGTCTTTGAGAAATGCAAGAATATGAAGAAAACCCAGAAAGCTTATTAGATTTATTGGAAGTGAAAATCGAAGAACCAGTTTGGGAAATTCTAGAAGTGGGTTCTTGAATTGGAGCTTTGGGGGTTACAATCTTGGAAGTGTAACTTCGAAAAGTATCGAGTGCGAGCTTTGCTCTTCGTTGGTATCCCATGACTTGGGAAGAAGAAGAACAAGAACTCAGCTCGTCTTTTTTTTTTTTTTTGGTATCAAAGTCTGTTTGTGGCTTGTAGTTTTCAGATATAGAAGGAAAGTGAAAGAAAAAGCGAAAAGAATTAGAAAAGATTTGAGTTTAAGAAAAAAAAGGTGACATGCGCCCAGGTGAGAGTCAGATAGTGTTAAGAGGGATGACTAGGCAGAAGCTTGGAGTGGAGGCTGTAGACGCGTCTCGAAACTGTTGAAGTTTGTGGAAAGTCGGAAATCGGTGGGCTTGTATTTGTTTTTTGGCTTCTTTTTGAGGTTGGAATTTTGTTTCAAAAGGATCAAATCCCTCTAACAATATCATTAGTTAGCAAGGTTTTAAAACTATTAAATAATCTAACAAATTGAGTTTTTTAGACTTGATTTTGCTCTTTAAAATCGAGCGAGGAGGAGTCAAGTTTCAGTTGAAAATCGACTATCTCACACTCGAGTTTCATACTCGAGAATGAAATACTCGAGTTCCATAGCAGAAACATGAACCCGGAGCAAGGTGGAAACCCACGCCCTCTGATCTTTAGCAAAAACAACAAACTCAAACCTAAGTGAATTCCAAGGGACACCGTATTTCTTGTTTGGTTTCCTCCATTGTTTTTTCTTGTCTAGGTCTTTCGATTTGGTTTCCTTCATCTCTGTGTTTTCTTGTTCTTTGGTCTGATGAAGTTTGTAGCCTGGTAGGGAAATCGGGTCGTGGAGAACAAGAAAATCTTGCTAACTAATGAAATTGTTTGAGGGATTTAGTTATTTTGAAAAAAATCTCCTAAGGTTGTGTGATTGTATCAGGAGGAACTATTAGAGCAGCTGAGTTTGGTTCTTGGACAAACAAATATGGATGAATGGACAAAGTATAGCTACTACACTTACTAAAAAAAAGATTAACATAATTACATGTAAGGACATACTTTGAAGACCTAGCCCAAAGTCGGAATGGACTTAGGCCTAAAGAGCCCAATACAATGAATTTGTAGAGAGTGGATTAGAAAACTAGATCTTAATGAATTAAACAATAACTAAAATAGATCAAGATCACAAGGAAACAAAAATAAAATGGCTTCTTACAAAGAAAACATTCTCAACATAGTTTAGGAGTTTAATTCTAGTATATTTCTCTTTAAAATTAGGTTACAAGTTTTGTTCTTGTTGCTACAGTGTTTTCTCCCCAGTTTCCAATCCCTTTTCTTAGAGCCTTCCTTCTAATTTATACGTTTTTTCCCTTCTCATCCCTACCCTCCACATGGATAGTAGATTGCTTGTATTAATCTTTGTCTCAACACCTTCCTGAAGTCTTTGGGGGTAGCTATAAGGCTGAAAAGTACTATTTAAATATCACTTCCTCATTAATGCGGCCAGAGAGTTAGCTACAGAGTATTCAAAGCGGTGGTAGCAGCTTTTTTTAAGATATTTCTTAACTCCCATCCTTCCTATACATTCATAATTCACGTCCTTATCAATAGAACTTCCTAGAATGTTATCCTAGATAACAAGACACAAATGTTGATCTTTGCTTCACTTAGCCGAGGGTATATTCCTCCTCGGCCTACTTTCCCTCATCCTCTCCTTTACAGTTTACTCATAGGGCTCTGAGTCTTACATCTTTGATGCTATTTAAGCGTCCTCGGACCACTCAACGTCCTCGGCCAAGGCCCAAAGCCCAATATATATACCTTTGGGCCCCCTTATCCCTACATTATATATTTTAAAAGTCTAACTATTAATTATATATTCTTGTCAAATGTTGTGTCAATCAAATATTATATACTATTCAATCTATAAATTATTATTTAATTTATAAACTTATTTTTTATGCATAATTTTAGATTATAAAAAGTTAAAATTTAAACATTTAATTATTAATAATAACATGATATAACTATTGATCTTTGATTTTCTAAAAATTTTGCATTGATAGTAAATCTAAAAAGAAAAAGTATTTGGAGTCCGTTTGATAATGTTGTTCTAATAACATTGTTTTTGTATTTTTTGAAAAAACATGAGTAAAAAAATGTGAAAATACATGTAATATTATTTAAAAACTTAAAACAACTGTTTTCAATAAATGTATTAGGATACATTTCTGTAATGGTTCCAAGGTTGGTAATTAGTTCAGGGATTATAATTACTTAAAGAAGATAAAGGTGATTTCAAAAGGATATTTCCAAAAGTATTGGAACAGCCATTCCTACAAGATTAAGTAAAAATCCTAGAGGGAGAGCAGGCTTCAATCCCATTTTTTGTTCATTCATAGAAGATGTTCCTGACAAGTGACAACCCTCATATACAAAGTCCAGCTTGCACAGGCAGACTGTGTATCAGCTTAGTTTGTATCAAATTTCAAGTATTCAGACATCAAACACCGTAGTTAATTGAGTCCGACACAAGGTGACATGCAGTGGCATGACCTAAAAGCTGCAGAAAGATAGGTATACATCTCTTACTAATGTCACCCAAACATCACTTCTAAAGGATATCCAGAATGGTTCTTAAATCATCCATTTGCTAAGTCACGTGGAGGCAAAAATATGATAAAAGAATACATGTACTCTTTTTTGTGAGTCATTAAATAAAAATAGAAAATGATGTTTAAGAATACATATTCTATTACTTTTTCTTGTGAATCATTAAAATAAACATTCAAATTCGTTCGTGGTCTCACATTTTTAGCAAAGACGAGACCCAAAATGGGGAGACATGGAAAAATCCCCAAAACCTAAACAAATAAATCAGAACACGCTAAAAAGTAAAAAAGAAAAGAAAATTTCTATACTGAGCCAATCTAGATTCGAAGTTTTCCTCATACATGGCCCTATATTGAATATCTTCTTCATTATCACTCGTACCCTGCCCCTACAACAAATTAATTTAGAACATTGGCTACTAGATAATTAACAGATTATAAGCCCTTCACCATCTTTTGCCAGAGTTGCCATAACCTCTCCCGCCACTAGAGCCAAACCTATCATTTCTTCGACCAGAAAAACCACCACCACCACCACCTCTGCCGCCTCTTCCACCAGAAAACCTACTCCCACCAGAAAAACCACCACCACTACCAAATCTTCCCCTGGGCTGTTCTCTTTCCCTCAAGGGCGGCAATGCTTTTAATACCTCTAAGCTCACATTAGCAGCATTTTCCTGACCTGCAAGCCACCAAAAAAAAGAGCCAGTCAAATATACAATCAAAGACATAAGACTTTAGTAGAAGAGTTTAGGGTAAATCAAATGTCAAACTGCTGGAGTATGACTCAGAAAACTATTGAGAAAGTATGGTAGTATCCAGTACATGCGATATCCAAGGACTAATACTGACACTAATGATCCTTACCAGCAAGAAATGCATCCAAATCTCCAGCAGGAACATCAAACACGGCACCCTTTCCATCTGCAGTGAGAGCTAGACCCTGCACTGCCTCTACCTTCTCCTCAGGCAAGAATCTCTTCAGGACATTAAAAGCAAAACTGAGACACAATTCACAGATTCGTCAATTCAGGCAGAAGTCAACAATTATCCATCATTATCAATCAATTCATTAATACCAGCAATTAGTAGTTAAAAAAAAATATAAAAAAAACAACCAACACCAATTTATTTTAACACAAACAAACTCCAGAGAAAGTAGATCTTCCATACTTATGGCCTGTTTGAATGGAGGGGGGGGGGGGGGGTGGAGGGGAGGGGAGTAGAGATGGCTAAAAATAAGTTAATTTTGGGCTAAATCTACTCTACTCCCCCTCCCTCCCCCTCAATCCAAACAGTCCATTAGGACAACAGTCCATGTCAATGTAACTCGTTCAAATATACAATTACTTAGATGGCTATGGTAAAAATCTTTAGAATACATATTACTTGATTTTACGGCCAAATTAATTGAAAGTTAAGAACAATAAACACAACTTTCTTTTGAACCCTAAACATGAGGCAATATCTCTATGCAACTTCTATGTAATGGTGCAAACACTGGACAAATCCAATGCACAATGCTGCCATCAACAAAAATGATTAGTATACCGAATTTAGCCTTTTAACTTGGCACTTCAAGCGTTCAGAAACTTTTTCTCCCCCATCCAACAAATCACAACAAAGGCTTTTCTATGTTAACGTGAGTGTGTTATCAGTCGGTTTTACTTTTTCTTACTTTATTTTTTGTGTGGGGGGGAAGGGTGGCGTATTTTAATTCATTGGACTATACCCTCATCTCTGACCTCAAATTAAAACCCACAAAGCAAAGTAGATTGCAGAAAGTTTCAAAACTTTAAATCTAAAATTTCTCTTACAAGAACAAACAATGCGGTCAACAAAATTAGCCACCCAACTGAAAAATCAATGCAGGCATATCCAAACTAGTCCAAGACATCAGATCCTGTTTCAAAATTCCTTTTACTTTTGGAGAATTGAACTACTGATACATGTGAACATCCTTGACATATTGACTCATATTCTACTTTTGCCAGAGGACACAAATCATCAAGTTTAAGATTCCAAAATGTAGCTTTGCACAGAAGGAAAAATATTAAAAATCAATGAGAAAATTTAGAGTTAGGTACTCACGATGGTGTATAGATTGAAGTTCCAGCTTCAAGAAGTACAGTGACGTAATTTTCCATTGAAGTGAGAAGAGATCTTTTCTTTATTTCAGAATATCCCTGCACAGCATAAAATAATTTAAACAAATTTCCAACCCAAAGCAGAAAAAAGAAGTTTAAAGATAAGCAGAGAGATAAATTAAAGACAATTATACATAGTCAAGAGAGAGGATGAGAGACTCACAGCAGCCTTGGCAAGAGCCTTTGAAAGTAATGCAACTGCTGATAGACCAGAATTATTCAGCAACTCCTCAGCAGCAGACTCAAAAGCAGGAATTACACTGAATTTTCAAAGTATGTTATGCCTAGAGGCAATGAACCAAAATTATACATCAGATAACTTGAAAAAGAAGCATGCATACCTATCAGAGACTTGGATAATCATCTCTGCAGCTTGCTCTCCAGCAGCTTTAGCAATATCAGCTGGCTGAGGAGCAGATATGTGCTCAAACTTTACACCAGATTCTCTTTCTATCCTAGAAAAATTGGACTTTCTTGGATCATAAAGCATTACTGCCACTCCAGTATTACCTTGAAAAACAAAAATAAAACGTCATCTCAGTATACCATAACTCCAGTCATCCAAAACCAGAGGAAGTTCAAGTTTCAACAACTACCTGCTCTTCCTGTGCGACCAGATCGATGGATGTAGTCTTCCACATCACGTGGAGGTTCACACTAAAGCACAAACACCAATTTCAGTATGCTTGAAATTAACATGCATTGCAAAGGAGGATGATTAATTAATTGCACAGACACAAACCTGGATGATTAATTGCACATCATGAATGTCCAAACCCCGTGCTGCCACATTTGTGGCAACTAATGTCATGAATTTTCCAGACCTGAACCCCGCGAGTGTGACCTGCAAGAATTACATCACAACTTAGAGAAGAATAAGAAAGAAAGATAGAAAGATTGCCCTCAAATAAAAGTTTATTTATATATATATATATATAGGCCATACGCAGCGCACAAGACTCCCACATCTGCAGGTTTAGAAGGAGATACATATACTTATTCCTAAAATGATTTTTTTTAATGATTTAATAAAATTATAATTTTCTTCCTTTCTCCCCTTGGTGAGGAGATCATAGCAAAACTGTTTGTCACATATAGAAAACAGTGGTCAACAATCTTATGATCAAATCTGATACCAACATCATAACAACTCTCTATCCAAGATATTTTATAAATTTTTTTAATACAATTGTGGACAGTAAAAATGCAGCTGGCTTGTAGCTAGACCCTTTGAAAATCCCTAAAGCAACTGAGCAATGAAGCAGAACCTTCAGTATACTGGATTGATTTCCATCAAATTTAAAAGAATAAAAATAATAAAAAAAAATACTTTTTTTGAGATTTTGGTTCTTTACTCCATATAGTATGGAGAAGCACTATAGAAATCACAAAAATATCTATTGAGTGTGAGTTTGGAAGGTGGCAGACCAGCGTTTTGTGTGTTTGCCTTTTTTTGGCTGGGTCCTCTACATTGTTCATGAGACACGCAAGTACGGATTTCAGTAAATGTTAAGTTAAAACTAGGTCCCACGGCACTATTCATACATTTAAAAATTATTTTGCTACAGTGTTTTCAATTTTAAAAAACAAGCAATATCCAAACAGACCCTGATTATACCAAACACAGATTGAGAGAATCCACATTATTAGAAAAGAGCACAAAGTCAGTTCTTTTACTCCATATAGAGTATTAAAGGAGCCCCTAGAAACATCACAAGAGTAGCTATGGATTATACGAAACACAGGCTGGGAGAATCCGCATTTATTAGGAAAAAATTTATAGTAGCTACTTTCTGCTTGGACAACCATCTAAACCAAAAAAGAATTAAAAAAATGTAGAGCACCATGTAACTGCATAAACATCTTACCTCACGTTGAGACTGCTGTATATCCCCATGCAAAGGTCGTGCTCCAGGCAACAACCCAGAAAGTTGGGAAGCAGAATCTTTTGTTTCGGTAAAAATAATTGTCCGGCCTCCACTGAATCAGAAAAAATCCCACCGGGGAAAAAATGAGAAATGTAAATCAACTTGTAAAGGACATTGAAAAATCTTATATAAAGTAAAGTAGACAATACAAACAACAAACCTGCTGTAACAACGAATAATGTCTGGAATAAGCTGGGATCTTGCAGAGCTAGAACAGGGAAGAACAATGTGCCTAACATTGGTACTAGCCTTCATTTTCTCATTACCAACAAGGTCAGCAGTTTTCTTGTTTGGTTTAAGAAACCTAGCAGCAATCTAAAATGGGAAACACAGGTTTCAATCAGATGAGATAAGAACAAAATAAAAAATATGTATTTTTGATTTCAAAGAAAATTTATATCATAAAAAGATTTAAATTCAGATTGAAAGCTGAATTCAGAAAGAGGTCATAACCAGAGATCTTAGTAAAATACTTAACCTGCTTAACCCAGTCAGGCAAGGTGGCACTGAAGAGCAGAGTCTGAACTTTATTAGCATCCTCTACTTTACCTGCAAAGTCCGAAGGAAACTATTAAACTAAGAAGCATAGACACGAACACAGCATGACACGGACAAGCACACAACAAAGTGAGGATACAACAATTAATTAATTGATTAGAGCATATCTTGTATACTGTATTTATCTTTGGGCCTTTTTTCAATTTTTCAAAATAAATAACTATCAAAGTCTTAAAAACTATATTTTGCTTCCCGACATGGATGTAGGATTATGTCAGCCAGGGATTTTTGGGGTGTCCAGTAAATTACATACCTAGAATTAGTTCAACATCATCAACAAAGCCCATCTTTAGCATTTCATCAGCTTCATCAAGGACCCGGAACTTCAAAGAGCTGAAGTCAATATTCCCCCTCTCAATGTGATCCTGCAACAAAGTTGGAGGGAAAACCATAAGCACTAGAAATACCTAAGCCAGAACTCTAACATTAGTAGCCTAAGGTATCTCACAGTTTCACCTAAAATGAAAATGGTAATAAAAGGTTACCTTAATTCGACCAGGTGTTCCAATAGCTATATCAACCCCTCTCTTGAGTTTCATCTCCTGATCTCTCATATGAGCTCCCCCATACAAACAGCATGAAGTCAAACCCAACGCTACACCATATGTATCAAAGTCAGCAGCCACCTGGATTTAACCCAAACAAGCGTTAGAAACATAAAGCTTCAAGGAATCATAAACTCCTTGAATATTGCTTATATAATAAAAAAATTACCTGTTTAGCCAATTCTCTTGTAGGTAAAAGAACCAAAACACTTGGTGATCTCCCATATCCAGTTTTCCTTGATCCCTTAGATGCCCCATTCGTAAGTGACTCCAATATGGGCAACACAAATGCCAGTGTTTTACCCTACATTGCAAACATAGCCAAGCTCAAAATCCAAAAATACAAACAGGAAAAAGTTTTAGTACCAAGCAGACCACATTCTTTTTTTCGCACCAACCTAGCCAAAGAACTACTAACAAGAAGTCTAGACAAACTGGCCTAGCATCATCGCTGCCCTTCCATCCAATACAAAGCAAACTAAACACAACCATCCATCAATTCCCAAAATTCCCTCCCCCTCCCCCATCGTTGTAACTATCAAAGTATAAACTTTCCAAATGCTTTAAAGCCCAAAATTTGAAAGAACAACTTCTATACAAAGAACTTCTCATGCTAATGTTGCATCAAATTGAATTTACACCATAACTAGGTCTACAATTCCACTCAAAACAATTAGATTAACCCATGGATGGCAGTTCAATATTCAACTTCCTAGCTTCAAAAATTGCTTCCCAATTAATCAAATTTAACACATATATATAATCCAAAACAAAATTTAACTTAAACCCATATAATTGATAAACACACACACACACACACACACACACACACATATGGAGGTATATTTGCAGAGAAAGATATACCTGACCGGTGCGAGCGCGACCGACTAAATCAGAGCCGTCAAGGATGGTATCGAAGGTCATAGCCTGAATGGGAAACAAGGCCTCAATCCCCTTCTCCTTCAACTTGGCTTTCAACGGCGCCGAAATCCGAAACCTCGACACGGCATTCGGATCCTCCTCCACACTCTTGACCTCCTCTTCCTCGTCATCCTCAACCTTGGCCTTCTTGTTCTTCTTGCTCTTCTTCTCCGACTCCTCAGCCACGCTCTTTTTCGAGCTCACAGGCTCGACGAGCTCAGAGCTGGTCCCGCTCCTCTCCTCCTCCTCGTCGTCCATCTCCAACGCCTTGCGCTTCTTGCTCTCCTTCGTCTTCTTCGCCTTGCTCTTCTTCTCGCTAATTGGAGAACCGGCGGTTTCTAGGGTTTCGCCGTTGATCTTCATCTTCTTGCTCTTCTTCTCCTTCTTGTCTTTTGGGATGGTTTCCGTAAGCATAGAATCAGAGAGAGGCAGTGAAGGCATGGTTTTTATAGAGAGAGAGAGAGAGAGTGAATGTAGATATAGAGAGAGAAACAGAGAGAGAGAGAGAGAGAGAGAGAGGGGGGGGCGTTTGTTTCTCCTGCTAACGAGAAGGTGTGGCGATGAGTTACAGAAGCAGGAGAAAGAAAAGGAGGCAGATTGTTTAGGGTTTGCGCCTTTATGTTCAGCGGCTGAGCTATTTTGGGCCGTTGGATGGTTAAACCTTGTTTAGTTTTGATTGTGCCCGTTAGATTGGAATATTATGTGAACCAACGCCAACAGAGAATGTGCTATTTTACGATTCCTTTGTGTGGTTGTTCACTCCTTTTCTAGGTATTTTGAAGAAAACTTTTACTCATTTTTCTTTTTTTCTTTTTTCTTTTTCTGTTTTTTTACTACGACTCATAAAATTTGGGCCGAAATTTTTTTTTAATATAATACAATGTTTTGTTTTTTAGTTCGACAGTTTAAGATTTTTTTTTTTTATTAAAGATAGTTTAAAAATAATAAAACCGCTCCAAAAAAAAAAAAAAAAAACTCTACTTTTACTTTTACCTTATCTTTTTTTTTTTTTTTAAAGATAATTTCAACCTATGAAACACATAGCAACAAATCAAACTCAAAGTTATAACAAAATCATTATTGAAATGGAACAAAATTCAACATTAGCCAAACACCAACACAACACAAGCCTGCATTGAGACCAAGTAATTTCAAATAGTAAAATTTATTTAAAAATAAGCTTGTGTGGGTTAAAATATCTCCTCGCAAAAATATTGATATGATCGTCACGATTTATTTAAATTAATATGGGCTAAGAATTTAAACAACTAAAGGATCTAAGAAAGGAGTGAGATAATGGGCAAGATAACCATAAGAAATACACAAGTTCTCATTAACAACAGTGTCCTTCCTTGAGCACGCCGAGAATGAGTTCTTTCTATACAATTTTTCTCTCTAATGCTTTTTTTTTTTTACATTTCACTCGCTACTTTACTATGAATTTCCGGATCCTTCTCTCTTGGGACTTAGCTCCTATTTATAGGGGGTGAAGTTCCTCCTTCTCCATCCACCTTGTAACGGGGGAGATGCTTGTCTCCTCTCATTTTTTCCTTTATTTTGAAGTGACGGTGTGTGAAAGTATCGGTGTGAGACACTATTCTAACAAGTCATTTAATACTAAATACGATTTGGTTGGTAGGTAAGGATCATTTAATGTGGAGGTGACGGTTACTAAGTTCAGACACTACCTTTCTAGGATGCCCAAATGTTTGCAATCCCATAATTCGAGTAAATTCCTTTTATCTCCACTTGTCATGAGGAGATCCTCAGCAAGTGATCAAGGGTGAGATGTTCCTTAGCCTATGTTCAACGATGATTTGATCCTTAATTGATTCCCTTGACGTCCCTTCATTCCTATGGTTTCTCCAAGCTTCTTGGTTTGTCTCCTCAAGACTTATGGACTAGGGTTTATTTGGATTATTTGCAATTTTTTAAAGTCTTGTTTTTCCTAATTACAATTTGTTGAAATTAAGCTCATAAAAAAATACACCATTATGTTCAGTAACTAAAACAATCGAAATAAGAAATAAAAAAGTATAAATATTATATTCATGCCATTGGTTACATAAATTAAGGGTAAAAGACTAAGGTAATCATCCCCCCACATTCCATACCCTTGAGTCAGTACTAGTAGTAGTACTTGAACCCAAAAAGTCCACAACGAAGTGTGCCACTACTCGACCCCCGATTTATGCACATTATGAACTATGAGTCAGTACTAGTACTTGAACCCACAACCTCTTAACACTTGGTTCGAGGTGATAGGCTACCGCTAAACCACACTTACTAGTGGTAGATAGAGTTTTTCAAGTGTTGATTTTAATTATTTTGGAAGATATAACATTGTTTTTCTTGTATTAATTAATAAAATCATGTGGTTGAATTCAATTTGAAAAACTAAAGTTCAATACTAAAGAAAATGTACCTAATTACTGTCCTTTGAAAAATTACACTAAGACACCCAAAATATGATGAAAATAGACTTATCAAAATAATAAACGCTTTGCTTCCTTAACCCCCTCGTGACAAACATCATCAACACTAGACCATTCATCAAATTTTAGTAAAATCCAATTATATGTTAAGATCTTGACATCTATTTAACTAAAGATCTTACCATTGATGGATTGACGACAGCAATAAACTTTGTTTTACAGATTATAGGATATGCTCCCTCACAACTTCACAAGGTCACTTTGTTGGAATGATTTTCTTGAGAGCGTTATCTTTATATATTTTTACATTGTGTATTTTTGGTTACATGTCAAATTTTCCCCCCTAAGGTCACTATTTTCTTTTTTCACTAATCATTCTACATTATGCTCTCTAGCAAGGTCACTATACAAGGTCACTTCTTTTTCACTAGCTAGACTATCTTCTTTATCAAGATTTCACATGTGCTCAAAGCAAAGCTAAACCCATAACACAAGGTTTCATAAGTACAACAAGCAAAGCCAGGCCTATAACAACAAAATAACTTGGATTTAAGCAAAACAAAATCTGGGAATCAAAGATAAACTCATTTTCTTTTAAAACTAGACATCTATTTTTGGGGTCATTTTATAAACTATAGGCCGATTGGAGATTTGCTTATGGACTAAGCAACATATTACTCTCTCTTTGGAATCTCAAATTAAAAGACCAATAACAAGAAAATGCTCAATTGTAGTACGTGTGATAGAATCATGTGAGATTGTCATTCTATACAATCCAACTCGCGGACCCATTTCAATTATTTTTACAAGCAATTGTAGTACGATTTAGAGTGTGTTTAGCAACCCAGCAAAAACTAATTTTGGCGCTTTAAAGTAGCGCATCCAAATTATTGAAAATATTTCAGATAGTTCTTGTATTTTTTTAAAAAATACTTTACAAAGAGAGTACATGAAAACATCAAAAGACTGTAAGAGCACTTTGGTATAAGACAACAAGGAAATGTAAAAGGCTAGATTGAATACAACAATCACATGAGAAAACTAAGAACAAGCCCTAGTATCACATATACGAACCAGCTCCGAGTAGAAATTTGATGTGAAGAAGAAGCATTCTGACACAAATTAAACCCATACCAAATGTCACTAGGGATAAAGGTGTTGTAGTAAAATGTAACAGCTCTAGTATTGTAACCATAGATTTTCACACTCTCTGGTTTCCAACCATCTGGTCCTGTCCGGTAGAGGTACAAATAACAAATCTGGTAGGCACATGGTCCATTTATCTGAAAGGTATCAGACGAACACCGTTCGAAAGCCCTCGTCGATGGATCGTCTATCCTTGGTGCATAAATCTGATGATTCATTTTTACAAGATAAGTAAAAAACACTAATTACTTGATCTCAAGCTTCATTGATGGGTTACATTCAAATTATGCTCTTGGACCTAGTTATGCATATAATTTTGAGAAAAAAAAAATTCTATAGAAAAATTAACACCCATTATTTAAAATTTTGTTCATATGTTTTGGCAATGTGTGTGCATACACTAAGGAGCTAAAACCATCAAACATTTTTCAAAATGAAAAAAAGATACACAACTTTTTTTTAAGAGAGTTTCAACCTATGACGTTTACTCCTAACGCGCGCTCTTTATCATAAGCCTAAAACACCAACCAATTTTTGATGCGGGCGGATATTGAAAAGTCCCTTGTTCAACCATCAAATAATTTACAACTAACTAGAATGCATGGCTACACAACTTTTAGTTTCACTTAAGGTTCAGTTTATTTTAATCTAATCTGGTGTTTTTGGGCAATGAAAGCACAAACTGGGAATCATTTCCATATGCGACCTATTTTCTGAGAGATGAGAGGTCGAGCTATAAACACTTCACCACTACATTTATGAACTTCAGCCAATTTGAACTATGGTCTAAAATATGAAGAAGATCTACAATACAATTACCTTTTCTATTCAGCAAAAGAAAATAAAAATCTAAACTTTTGGGTATTTAATAAAAAATAAAAATAAAAAACTCATCGATAGCAAAATTAGGAATCACTTTTCGATAAAGTTTTAAAGAAAGTGCAAATTTAAGTGGATATCACAATCCAAATCTGATTATCCAGAAAATAAAAAATAAAAATCATTAAAATTAACGAAATAAAATTGAGAAATGATTGGAAGTGAAAAAAGGAACCTGATTGCCATAAGCGTCACCAAAAGAAATACTGATCTGATCACGCGTGTATTTGGAGGAGGAACAGCTTGTTGTTATAACAGCCGTGTAAGAACAGCTTGTCACACTCTAGATTTTAGAACCAAAAAAAAAAAAAAACAAGAACAACAAAGTTTTGATTAATTCAAAGACAAATAACAGAAAAACCAAACCAAAAAAAAAAAAAAGAACAAAAGTGGACAAAAGAAGAAGAAGGGTCTTTGTTGTTTGAGATGAAAAACTGTACCTGGATATAGCTGATATTGAAGGATTTGTCAGCTTGGGCTGGTAGCGTCGAAGATTTGGCTTCTGAGAGGGTAAAGATTAAGGCCAACTGAAGCAGAAGAAGAGATTTCTTCATCGTTCCAAGATGGCGCTTTGGGTTTGGAAAAAGTTCAAAGAGCCACAGCTTTTCTAGCTCCTATCCACTACTATTATAGGGGTTTTTTTAAAAAAAAAAAAAAAAAAAAACCAAATTGATATTTTTGATTAGTTCCTTTCCATTCCTTTCCAAATTAATACTTTATATACACACGACAAAAATAAAGACTTAACGTACAAGAAAGCTCAAATCAACCATTTTGAGCATTTGGTTGACAATTGATTTTTTTTATTTATTTAAATATGGAACTGAAAATTTTAACAAATGTTGAAAAGGTTAGTTTAGGAAAAAAAATTTAAAAATTTTTTTATGAAAAAGAAAAAAAAAACTTTTTTTTTTAATTTTATGAAAATAGTATTAAAATTTTTTTAAATAGTTTATTAACAAATATCCTAAATACATTTAAACGATTTTTTTTAATCGAACAAAACACATACTAAAGGTTTGTTTGTAATCTATTTATTTTGTTGAAACTGAAAACTTTTTACTAAAATTATTATAAATAAAGGTAAAAATTAGCTGATATAGTACAGTAGGACCCATGAATGATACCAAAAAATACAGTGAAGCCCATAAATAGTTGTAAAAATAAGCTGAATAGTAAAATAAGTAGGTTTTTTAATTTTTGCTAAACATACACTGAGTGTCTGTTTAAGATCCGCTTATTTTGCTGAAACTGAAAATTTTTTGCTGAAAGTATTGTAAATAAAATTAAAAATTAGCTGAAATAATATAGTGAAACTCAAGAATAGTACCAAAAATACAGTAAGACCCATTAATAGTAGTAAAAATAAACTGAATAGTAAAATAAGCTAACTTTTTTAATTTGGAGCCAAACGCATAATGTGCCAATCGAAAAATAGAAATCTACCCAACCTGTAAAGGTCAGTCCATTGGGCTAAACGATGACCTATAACATGAGAGGAAAACTTAATTACACTAAATTACTTTTAGATTGTGGATTTCAGTTAGTTCAATTAGTAAAGTCTCTAATAGTTGAATAAGAGATATGAGATTCAATCTTCGCTTACGCCAAAAACTGATTGGTATCTTGCTCTAATGATAAAAAACTATCATTAAGAACAGACACCATAAGTTGAAACACTCTTTAAAAAAAAACCTTTAAATTTAATTAAATTTAATTTAATATATTAAATTAATTTAAAATTAATATATTGGACGTAGTTAGTAAATTTTATCCTAATATATTAAAGTTTTGACCATTGAAATTCTCCAACAGAATTGATGTCACAGCAAGCATCTCTGAAAATGCCTTTTTATTTGGTTCAGTTTTTTTGTCTGCATATAACATCACGCTGAATTTCATCGAGTGAGCTAAATGGCATTGGACCATTGGTAAAGTCTCTAATAGTTGAATAAGAGATATGAGATTCAATCTTTGCTTACGCCAAAAACTGATTGGTATCTTGCTCTAATGATAAAAAGCTATCATTAAGAACAGACGCCATAAGTTGAAACACTCTTTAAAAAAAAACCTTTAAATTTAATTAAATTTAATTTAATATATTAAATTAATTTAAAATTAATATATTGGACGTAGTTAGTAAATTTTATCCTAATATATTAAAGTTTTGACCATTGAAATTCTCCAACAGAATTGATGTCACAGCAAGCATCTCTGAAAATGCCTTTTTATTTGGTTCAGTTTTTTTGTCTGCATATAACATCATGCTGAATTTCATCGAGTGAGCTAAATGGCATTGGGCCATTGGTTACCGTAGTACAATACATAACGCATAACAGTTGTCTTTTAAGGGAGAGGAAATTAAATTATTCGAGATTAAGCAAATTAAAAGGCCCAAAAGAATAAACTGGCAAGGCCTAGTACTGACTTTTGTATTCTGGCCCTTCTGGGTCTAAGGCAAACCAAACCTGATCCCTAGGAGTGAGACCCAGCATGGAGGCCTGTCAACCAATTATAAAGCCCATTTCTTTCTGGACCATGTTAGAATTAAAAACCTCAGGTCCATTTGCTTAAGTTTGAGTGACATCTATGTTCGCAGGATGCCTAAGGTATAAAAAGAACAAAATATATAATAGAACTTATGTTAAATTGGTTAAATTGACAGTCTGATTAATAAGCTACTGAACATACCATCTCAATCAAACTAAGAGAATCCAATCTTAAACAGTACAGTAATATATAAGAGCCGAAATTAAAGCTCAAGCTCGGTTCAATGGGACATTGTCAATTGGAAAGTCAAGTTTCAAGAGTTCAATTTGCAGGATTGCCTAGACTTCCACTGTGTAATGTGTACCATCTCTGGCTTCAAAGAAATACTCTTATTTTCAGTAAGGGCATTTTTATGAGGAAGCTATTCTTGGCTTGATTATGAGAGATAACAAGATCAAAGTTGAGTACGGAATAAAAGTGAGAAACTGGGTCATACAATTTTTTGTTTTTATAGTTGTGAGTAATGAGGGGATTTAGCTTGTTTGTTGTGTTTATGCCTGTATGAGTGAAGCATTTTAGTTGCTGCTGTGTGAGCTCTGCTGTTGTTTGCAGTTTCTAGCTGCCTTTGTTAACTGCTTTGTTCTCTTGGAATCTACCTAAATAAGTGTATTCATTCATTTAAAAAGAATATTAACAAACTAAATTTGCATCACCTAGTGTAAGTTTCATATTCACGAATTCTTCTTATATATAGTGAGCCAATAACTTGGGAAATAATAAGACTTAACCTTTAAATAGATTCATCTTAAACGAAGAGAATCATTTGTTTATAAAATATTGGTTGACTTTCCGTGGTACATTTTATTAGTTTACTCCAATATTTCAATAATTTTACCTCTAAAAAATTGTAATATTTAGTGTTCTATTTTATAAACAATCATAAAGACAATAACAATAGTGTAATAATTTGATCATACAAAATGTATTTACAAATTTGAAAATGGCATGATATTATGATTGATATAAATAACCACGTTTCATGCCTATTAAAAAAAAATACAAATATCATCTTGATAAATAAAAATAAAAATATCCTTCAATAATTGTCTTTTAAAGGTAATGTGGACCACGCCACATCAACACTTTGTAAAAAATTTGTAAAATTGTTTGTGTATCTAGCATTACTCTTCTTTTAAATATAGTAAGAGGAAGCCACAGATTGAGAAAACATGAGACAGATTGTTTATTTTTTTATAGTGCTTCATTAAGAGGGAGAAAAATACTAAATAGAATATAATTTCATAATTTATTGTAATAAATAGGAGAGAACAATAAAACATGCTATATTAATTAAGTAAAATAGTGTTTTTTGAAATGTTAGATTGATTAAAGATCTACAGTGGATAAAATGTGTAACTTTTTTTGAACTCATCTCTATATTAATTTATTAATTTAATTAACATTAAGTCAGGTCCGATGCAGCAAATGGTCACCTCCAAAACAAGGGAACTAGAAAGCAAATTTTGATGGCACAATGTTTGGTGAGAGTGATGAGGTTGGGATTGGTATCGTGATTAGGGTCTCTATAGGGCAGGTTGTGGTAGCGATGGCAGAAAAAATCCTTAAATCGCATAGTGTGGACAGTTGGGAGATGTTAGCAGCACGACGTGCAGTCATCTTTGCTTCTAAACTCAGCCTTCAACAATGTCAGTTCGAAGGCGACTCCGAAAATGTGATCAAGGCGCTCAAAGGTTGTGACTTGCTGCACTCATCCATTGGTTACTTAGTGAAGGACACCCAAATTCTTGTAAACTCCTTTTGGAGTTCATCTTTCTCTCTTATTGTTAGGCAAGGTAATGTTGTTGCGCATGCCTTAGCCCAGAGAGCAAGCATTTCTTTTCCTTTGTTAGTTTGGATGGAGTCCGTTCCATTTGATGTAGACACTTATGTTTGTGCTGATCTTTCAATTTCTTAATAAAACTGTTTTGGGGCTTGGCCCTGTTTCTCAAAAATAAAAATAAAAAAGTTTAGAGTTGAGTATTGAACAAAAGTGAGAAACTTACTAGTTAATAGGGTGATGTAATGTTGTAATTGGGTCATAAATTTTTTTTGTTTTTAAGGTTGTGAGTAATGAAGTGATTTAAGGGCTGTTTGGTTTTTGTGTTTTCATAATCCATAACTCTATTTTCATCGCCCATAACTCAAAATATGTGGGTCTCATGGCTGAGAAGTGTGTTTGGCATTGTTTCTAGTTTTTGTTTCTATCACTCAATTCTCTGATTTTTGAGTGACAAGTTATGGAAACTGAAAACACATTTAAGGTGTTTTCAAATGTTTAAGATATGAGTTTAATGACAATTTGGTAAATAAAGAAAAATTGTGGAACCTATTACATTGTATTGTCACACTCAACTCCTGATACCAACGTCTCCTTCTTTTTCTCTTTCTTTCTTTTGCCTTTGCTCTTTCTTCCTCACTTCTGCTTTCTCTCCACAGCTTCCTTCTCTCTCTCTCTCTCTTTTTTTTTTAATCTCTTTTTTTTTTTTTCTTTCTAACTCCTTACACTGGTGCTTCTTCCTTTCTTCTTTATGATGAACACAACGCACTCCACCAGATCTGCCAAGCATCTAAGGTGATTCTCGCTGCACCTCTTTACCCTCCACCGAGTTTGCAGAGTTCTCTCTATCTCCTTGGCAAGATCAAATTTTTTTTTTCTCTCTCTTTCTTTTGGGTGCGGAGTTCGGATTTGAAATGTGGGTGTGTGTGTGGTTCAGATTTGTGGTGTGGCTGTGGTGGGTTTAGATCTGAGATGTGGGTGGCTATTATGGGTTCAAATTTGTGGTGTGGGTTCGGATTTGATTTGGGCATCTATAGTGCCGAAGATGGATAAGCTATCAGGTTTAGTGCCGAAGATGAAATGGAGTACCCAAGCAATGACACTCCTTGAGCCATGGACTTTGTTTTTAGCTGTTTTTAGGCTTGTATTTGATACTTGTATTAGAGGTCTACCTCTTCCCCTGTTTCGGATGTGCCTGAACAGGGCTTATACGTTTTTCTTGTATATCGTTTTTCTAATCAATAATATTTCTATTCTTTACCTCAAAAAGAGGGTTTATATTTGTGATTTTTGATTTGGGTATTTGTGGGTTTTGATTTGAACATTTGTGGGTATCTATGAGTTTATGTTTGTATTCATTTGTGTTTGTATGTTTATGACAGTTTGGCCGTAAATTTGGGATAGGATTGTTCTTGTTGATGTGTGTACATGAGAAATGAAAGAGAAAGATGACAGCTTCAGTGAAAGTAACAGGGCAATGGTGATTGAAGGGGAAGAAAATGAAATGAAAAGAGTGAGAGTGAGGCGGGTAGGCTAACAAAACTTATGACATGGTGCTCAGGCATGAGTCCCACAAAAAGTAGAGAAAATTGAGGGCCAAAATTGGGAATTAAGCCCAATTTTATAACTACTTAGTTAGTAAGCACAGTTTCCAAACTATATTTTTTACTAACATTTCGAGTTTTAGGGTCCGTTCGGTTGGAGGAGTGGAAAAGTGAGAGGATGGAAAATTATGGGAGGATAAAAAAGTGGGAGGATAGAAAATATTTAGTTTTCCTCTTGTGTTTTGTTGGGGGAGTGGAAAAGTAGGAGGATGGAAAACTCTTGTGTTCGGTTGGAGAGAAAAAGGAAAGGATGGAAAATGCAATTTATATAAATCGACTATTATACCCTTATTACATAATATGTAAGAAATAGATTTATTTATAATCATTAAATAATATAAAATTTATCACATCATATATATAAATTTATATTATTATAATGTAAAAATTAGATCAAGTCACGTTAAAAAAAAAAAAAACATTCAGTAATGATGAAAAGAAAAAAAAAAAAAAAAAACAACAACAACGTTGTTCAGTAACGTTGAAGAAAAAAAAAAAAAAACCACTGTTGTTCAGTAAATTAACGTTGTTCAGTAAAAAAAGAAAAACCAACGTTAACAACAATGTTAACGTTGAAAAAAAAAAACTTTCAGGTCAACGTTGAAAGAAAAAAAAAAAAACGTTGAAAAAAACAGGTGGAAAGAGGGTATTTTTGTAAAAGTGCTACTATAGAACTTTTCTCTCTAGATTTTCCTTTCGATTTGGAAGGAAAAAAAAAGTGGGCCCGGAGAGAAAACTTTCTCTCGAGTTTTCTATCCTCCCTATTTTCCTTTTCCAAACGAACAGTGGAAAACAACATTTTCCTCCCTATTTTCCATCCTCCCTATTTTCCTTCCAAACAGTAAAGACTCGATTTTTGTGTTTTGATCTGTCTGATGTGGCATTTGTTCCAGGTGGTATACACTTGGAAATCGAGTATCTAAGACTCGATTTCTAAGCCAAAAAAAAATTTAACTCTAACTTAAGCCGTTCCCAGGAACACCCAGCATCAACAAGCAAACACCAACCCAGAACCCATCAAATCAGATCGGAGAGCAAACACCAACCCAGAACCCATCAGATCAGAGAGATCAGATCGAAGAGCTCGCGCAGCAACAAGCAAACACCAACCCAGAACCCATCAGATCAGATCAGAGAGCAAACACCAACCCAGAACCCATCAGATCAGTGAGATCAGATCAGAGAGCTCGCGCACGCGGCCTGGGTGCAGCTCGGCCTGGGCTCGATCTCGCGGCCTGGGTCTGATGAGGTGCAGCGCAGCGTGGGTAAGTTGGATGCTTCCTTGTGCTTCCTTCTGGGTAAGTTGGGTGCTGTCCTTCTGGGTAAGTTGTGTTTTTGGGCTAAAGCGTGGGTTCTTCTTCTTCTTCTTCTTCTTCATCTTTTGGGTTCTTCTTCTTCTTCTTGATCTTCATTTTTTTTTCTATCTCTTTCTTCTCTAATGAGAACCTGTATATGTTTTGGAGCTTAGACCCATGTGTTCGTTCTAAAAGATTTTTGGAGCTCAGACTTGGTGTATATGTTTTAAGGAAATCGAGTCTTAGAAACTCGTTTTTTAGGTGTACACGTGGAAAAAATGTCACATCAGATTTTGTTAGACCATAAAAATCGAGCCTCTGAGACTCGATTTATAGCCCAAAATCAACCCTCTTAAACTCAAGATGCTAATAAAAAATATAATTTGAAAACGGTGCCTACTAATTATATTATTTGAAAAATAATGTTAATTTCCCATTTTGGCCGAAAATTGAGTGATGAGAAGCTGAAAATATGTGCCAAATGGGTGGGGTAAGAAATTGGTGTATTTTAAGTAATAAGTGATAAGTGACGAAAATTGAGTGAGAAGTGATGAGTGATGAAAAAAAAAAAAACCAAACAACCCCTTAGCTTTTGTGCATGTGTGTTGCAGCTTTTTAGTTGCTATTGTGTGAGCTTTGTTGTTGTTTGCAGCTTCAATACTGTCTTTGTTAATTGCTTTGTTCTCTTTGGAATTTATCTAAATAAATTTATTCATTCATTTAAATAAAAATTAAAAAACTAAATTTGCATTTCCTAGTGTGAGTTTCATATTCAAGAGTTGTTCTTATATATAGTGAACCAACAACTTGAGAAATAATAAGACTTAACTTTTAAATTGATCAATTTTAAATGAATAGAATCATTGTTTTATGAAAGATAGTTAGAGAGCTTTCGAGAAAGACCTCGCAACTACCACATCATTGGGTTTTTCTTTATTAGACGCAATTAATTCCACGCCTCAATGATTGTATGTAATCTTTTTATTATAAACTTTCATTCAATTTGCTCAATATTCTATCATAGTCACATCCTTCCAGTCTTTAAAAAAAAAATACATAACATTTCAGTGACCTTCAGCAACATGTTACTACTTAAGACACTACTGTCAACATTGTATAATAGTTAAAGAATGACCAGACTTGCTGATTGTTGTTTAACAATATATAATAAAAAAATCTGGTTCATTTTAGTCCCCACTATCACTATGGGAAGCTCTTAGCCAATCCAAGGATTTCTTGTTTTGGGTGCTTGGAACTCTCTACCAAACATGTCTAAATAAAATCATGTTACCAGTGTCTTTGGGAAAGCAATCAAAGAGAGAAGCTCAAGTCAAGTCAATCTATTTTTGTGTGAGAAATACACATGACCAACCATTAAAAAGAAAAGAATTACACAAGGCCCAATTAACAAGCAAAATCACATGTCCAATGTCTTAGAGCACAGATTTATATAGGTGGACTTGAGTAGCATTTGTAACCTCAAGTCAATTTATATTGTGTTGGCAATTAATGTGCACGACCCAATTCGTAAATGACATCAAATATGCCATGAATCACTGGTTTAGCACTTAATTAATCGCATTTTAAAAGAAATTTCATGTTCTGTAAGAAGAAAACTCCAATTTAGAATGAAATGGCATCTAAAAGTAATACCCAATTCCAAAAAATCTACTACGATCGATGTCAAGTCTCAGCTAACCTTACACTCCAAGCTAAGGATAAATTTTGCGACCCCAAGTACAAGAAGCCAAATAGGCATTAGTTTAAGCTTCTAAAAGACTATCACCTTCGTCATATTTTACCTAATGGTATATCGTGAGCAAGACAGCACCATTATTTACTTTATTTTTTATAAGCTACATGCAGCAATAGTACGAGTCTCATGTTTCTAAAAAAAAAAAAGTGAATTTCAGTTAGCTCAACTGATAAAATCTTTGATGGTTGTATAAAAGATCTGAGGTTCAATTCTCGCTTATACTAAAAACTGATTGGTGTCTTGGTCTAATGATAAAGAGCTATCATCATGAGCTGACATCATAAATTGAAACTCTCTCTTAAAAAAAAAAAAAACTTGGAAATGACATGTTTAAATATAAAAAAGTACTGGGCAAAGAGTATCAAGGAATAAACCCTTTGAATAATGCCATTATTGATTATTCTAGTAAGAAGACAAGATGTGATTGTTGGAGAAATTTCAAATTGGTGAAGCTGTTTAATTTCAATATGTTATCAATTAATCAACGGTTGGTTTGTTTGTTTTGTATTTTTTCACTCTGTTTGTATTTTTTGGCGTAAAAAATTAATCTAGGGTTTTGCCAACTCATCTATATATATAATAATAGGTGAAGCAAAGAGAAACTCAAATAGAATTCCAAATTAAAGTTTCAATTTTGTGTTATGTGTCTAGATTTGAATTCTCAATTTTGCGCCACTTGTCCTAATCAAAACTCAAAAAAAAAAAAAATCAATTTAGATTATAAATTGGACTCCAATTTTCTGTCATGTATCTTATCTAAATTTTTTAATTTTTGTGTCCAAATAAATGATGCATTAATATTTAACACGGAAGTCAAGAAAACTACAATGATAATGCTTATTGGCCTGAACAAAAACATCTCACCTGTCCATTACCAGAACCAAAGAGTCCAATAAGAAAGCCTATAAAAGTAAAACATCATCTCCTCCTAATACCATATCGTCATCCGATGTCTCCTCATTCTCTCTCGACTTCTACCAACTAGATCCACACACTACCCTCTCCTCCTTCTTTTGAATTTCTAAGAGCAAGGCCGGGTGTTGAGGGGAAAATTTCGATGTCCTCAAATAAAATGTCGGGTAGCCAAGCCGAAACTCGACGATGGGCCTTGAGATGAAGCCCAAAGGCTTTCGGTGTTGTGGAAATCCATCCAAGCAAGATATAGAGGCTGCAAGACAACACTAAAGCACAATAAACATGTCAATATTGTTAGTTTATTATATTTTTTAGTCCTTTTTACAGTGTCATAGTTCAAATCAGTCCTCCAGCGGTAGGGGTGAAATTATACTTAGAGTCCAACAGTCCATAATTAAATAAATTTAGGGAAGTGTTCACTCTTGGGGGTCCTTGTATGTCTTGGTCAAGGGAATTTAGAGTACTTTCAGCCATCATTACATCAATATGAGGGAAAAATTCAATTGTTACAAATATATTATATTCTTCATCATAATAATAATAAACAAAGATTAAGGGCTCCATTGTAACAAATAAAAGAGGAAGAATAGGATGGAATGAAGGGAGAGAAAGACCCCCAGCTCAGTGCAGCAAGTATTAGGCTAAGGTTTTGATGAGTGTATGACCATAAGACATGAATGAGGTGAATGTGGGCTATTTTGAGTGAGTGAGATCAGATTAATGCTGAGATTGAAGTTTTTTATGAGTAATGGGTTGTTTGTGACTAGTTGGAGAGACATTGAGTTGTGTTTGTGTGAAAAAAGAAAAAAGAACATCTAAGATTAGATGAATGTGGGCTAGGGATGATGAGTGAGATGGGATCAACACCAAATTCAAGGCTTTTTGTGAGTGGTGGGCTGTGATTGTGTGAAGGTGTGAGAGGAACATCTGGGATTAGATGGGAGTGAGTGAAGGATGATGAATGGCGAGCTAAAAGAGAGCTAAACCACCAGCAAAGATGGAAAACGAACCCAGATCTTCAGAGGAAGGTGGCTGGCCCCCTTTGTGGTTGTTTGCCTCTATTTATAATGGAGCTATAGGGGGCATTAATTGACAAGGATCCAAAAAAGATGACGACTTAGAGATGACGAAATCAGGATCAAATTTCCTGAGATTTTTGGTCAGAATTGGAGGATTTGCTTTTGGGGCTGCCTTGCTTCTTTGGGAAATGATGAATTTTTTCATTAATTGATAAGATTTCTGGGGCTGAGGTGAATCAATGTGATTATGGCGTGTATCAAGAACGAATCCTAATGCTGCAGCTGAGATTTGGTCCCCCAAAAAGCAAGATTCAACACCCCAAGCCAGGTGTCAAATTCTAGTCTACTTCAGGGGGTTCCGCTAGAGATCTCTTTATGCCCTCCAAACCACATGTTCCCAATTTTTCCCCTTTAGAATTCATGGGCTTGGTACATGAATCATGTCTTGAACGTTTTTGTCATTTATAGCATCAATTTGTTGAAATTTGGATGATTTGGCTTCAGCACTCCTTCCGCTGGAGGTACAGCTTTGAGGAAGATGATGGAGTTTGATCATGGGTTTTAAATAAATATGTTAACAACCACTATAATGGAATAATGTGGTGTTTCTCATGAGTTTCTCCATAGATAATCATAATGGATACGTAGGATGAATAATTACCATAAGTTTTGGTAATAAATGTTATGAATGTTGTGATGTAATATATATTCATAATATAAATAAATGTCATGGGTCTAATAATCATGACTTTTCATGGGCTTTTATAGGATGATTGCCATGGGTTTTGAGAATAAATAATTCATAAATTCTATGAGCTTGTAATAGTAATAATTTTAAGAATCTAAAGTATTGTTTATTGGACTTTTAAGTGAAATAACTATGATATAGTATTTTGCCAAGTATTGATAACCTTGGGCTTTTTTGATAAAATAACGCCAAGTAATTAGCTTGGGCTTTTAATAGTGCCAATGAAAATTGGGCTTTTGATATTGCCAATGAGAATTGGGCTTTGATATTGCCAATGAAAATTGGGCTTTGATGTTGCCAATGAGAATTGGGCTTTAAATATTGCCAGTGAGAACTGGGCTTTGATGTTGCCAACGAGATTTGGAATTTAAATATTGCCAGGGAGAACTGAGCTTTGAATAAATAAATTGCCATGGGTTTAAATCATGGGCTTTGATCATGAATTTGAATTCCATTGATAAAGTTGTTTCGCCATGGACTTGAATCATGGGCTTTGATTTATGGATTTGAATTCCATTGATATAATTGTTTTGCCATGGACTTGAATCATGGACTTTTCAAATATTACCAAGCATAAGTATTCTTGGGTTTTAAATAGAATGGTGTGTATAAATAAAATTAAGTGTAATAAAAAAAAGTACCCTAACACCGGGTTCAAACACAATGTTCAATCTCGCTCTTCCTTACTTCACACTCTCATACATTACCGCTTTATTGGCGCCTCCAAGAAGATTTCAAACTTAATGTGGAAACTGAATCTACCAAGATGAACATCTTATTATCACAATTGTTAATATTTTCGTATGTAAGCACGAACTACATGCTAGTATATATATATATATATATAAAAAGGGACGAGATGGTATCTTATATATCAACTTTATGATCTTTGAATTGAACACTTGCCTTTATCAACTTACGGGTAAAGTAGATTGTGATTGAATTTCAAATTCACACAGCTGAAACAAATCGAGATATTTCAATGGCCAAATTGGTCTTAATTCAACTTGCAGGTAGTAAAGATTGTGATGAAATTGAATATTGGTACAATCTTAACAAACTAGGACTCTCAATCTCGATGACCAAACTATTCAAAAACCAAATAATTCCTTCAAGCACAATCACCTGAATCTAGCTAAACTCAGTTTTCTCTAATGATAATCCCAATAGGTGGAAGTTCCAATAAATTTTAAAAAATGGAAAATATATATGTTGCTTAATTGTTATCATTTTGGAGATGTGGATCAGTCAAGGAGAAGGAAGATTGCATAGCATTAGGTAAGATTAACGATGAGAGAGAGATGACTTTCCTTGCTTTGAGGAGAATGATAAAATTAATATGGAGAGAATATCACGTGTTTATATTTTATATATTTTTTTTTATAATTTTAAGAATATTTTATCTTCGTAATTAGGAATTGGGTGGTAAATAGAGAAAAGGCCAAGGTGTGATAAAAGCTTCTCTTTTGACTGCATTGGATGGTTTCCTGTAATCCAAGATCTTCTAATTTAGCTCCTCGTAATTTGGCGATATGGTACCGTTGAAGGAAAAATTTCCATATCTTCTCTTCTTCCATGTGAAGAAAGTGAGAGGGTTCCTCTTTTTCACTTTATCATACGTTCTTACTCAGAGAGAGAATTTTGATAAATTGTTAGGTTAGACTAAAACCCAATTACTTCTCTGTGTCTTTTAATCAACAGGCATTTTGAAAGTTGTCTGCTACCAAATTTATGACAAAAGCACCCCTACTAGACAAGCAAAACTACAGAAAATACAAGAATGTACGTACGAATTATGAAAATTTTTCCCCTTCATTGTTTGGTCTGAAGAGGATGTGATCCAGTGTTTTCTGTTTTAATTATGAAAGTTGGAAAATGTGATCAGGCCAGTGTTGAAGAACAATAATTTGGGCCCAAGCATTCAATATAAGGAAACTGAAATGGAAAATCATGTAGGACTTTATTAATGCATGCAAACTTTGCAAATCTTCCATACAACGGAAATGACATTGGCTTGCATAATTCATTCAATAAATATGATTTTTTTTCCCAGAAAGAATGTTCCTTTTGAGAAATTAATTTAACCTTTTGTTAAAAAAAAAAAAAAATCCATTCACTCATTTCACTGTCTTTTACATTAATGTGGCGTTTGGTACGGGGGAATGTTTTAAAATTCCCAGGAATGTTTAAAGATTCCTATGTTTGGTTGCAAGTTACGCTAGGGAATCAGATGCCAGGAGAATCTGGATTCCCCCCTTAAACCCCTCTCAGTAGGAATGTGGATTCCTTTTAAAATAGGTGGGTATCCAGATTCCCGAGGTTAAAGGAAATTGTATTATTTATAAATTAACAATTTTAACCCTTTTTTTTTTTTATTTAAGCAATTAAGATAAAATATAAAACAAATTATCAATATATTTTCTCTTGTCTTTATCTTTTTCCGCCAAAACAACATAAACAAGATAGACAATTCTGTCAATATAATTTTTAACAAAGTTCTATTTAGAAATATTAGACTAGAGTTTTAATGAATGTGTTGCTAATTAATAGTTCATATTTTGTTTTTCATTATTTATTTAGAGGGAGATATATTTTTAAAAGACTAATTAATAGTTTATATTTTTTTTTTCATTATTTATTTAGAGGAAGATTTTTCTTTTAAAAGACTTAGTAGTTCACATTCAAATCTAAGGATAGAATTGGAAAAATAAATAATTCATTTAAGATTCCTGAAAATACACCAAACATTATCATCTCACATTCCCGGGAATCTCCCAATGAAACCAAACATAGGAATAGAATCACATTCCTAGGAATCTGGATGCCAGGAGTAATGTGGATTCCTCCGTACCAAACGCCACATAAGTATTCCCAAATATAAATTGAGCTAGGTAGCTCCAACATTAATTGCATTCAGAATTAATTTAAAAACCAAAGTGACAACGCAACTCATTTTAGAACCAAACAAAACCAGAAAAGAGAATGAATAATACATTTTGATACTTACCCTCTATCATTGCTTCTTTATCCTTCTCAATACCCCTTCCATAGCAACATCAAAAGCATCTTTAATAGTCTCCAAACCGCCTTGAGGTGAGGCATATAAAACTTGAGGTATGATATTAATCGCTCTCTCCCTCATTTTTCTTACCTCTTCTCTACTGTACTTCTCAAGCACGTTCCTTATAGACATACTACCATTCTTAACTGCATTGTTGTCAATAAAAACCGAGTAACTCGTGGGTTCACCAGGCAAGAACCACTGATATTGATCATAAGCAGTTCGCTCCCAGAAAAAAACCGGGATTGAACCGGCCACAATGCAATCAAACACAGACCGCCTCGTGTATGTATCTCCTCTAGGTTGTAAGCAAAAGTCCGAACCCAAAAACGTGTCCAAAATCGCTGAGGCACCATTGTAACACCGCGTCCCACTACAATCCACGACACGGCACGAGTCGGACTCGTTTTTACAATAACTCAGTAAGTAACCCCTAAAATCGTTCTTGAATGCGCCACGTGTCCCTCCGGCAAAGCAGAACAGGCTCGTACGTTTGTGTGTACTTACGTAATCTTGCCACTCTAACACGTCAGCATCTGATCTGGGGTGGAATCCGGTGGGGTAAGGCACACCGGCATCAAGTGGGTCCCATGGGCTCCTTTCAATCACGAGACGTTGGATGTTTCTCATGCCTTCCATGTAAACAAAGCTGGAACCCCAATCATTCTCTCCCCACCGTCGAAAATCCCAAACCATTCGACCCAGAGTGATGAAGTGATCTGAGCCGTTTGATCTTTTCCAATATGGCTGCTCTTGGACCCACCTTAACAGCATTTCACAATCACTATCACGCGCTTTGTTATCATAGTTTGTAAAAAGATACCTTCCAACCGCGAGTCCAGCATAAAATGGTATGTAGAACGCTGTAGCAGATTCTGGCTCCAAAGTCCTACATGCATGCTTCAAAACCCTATTATGAAAAATAACTTCCAACATGAACTGGTCAGTCCAGTACCAAGCCGGAGCTAGGCTTTCTGGGACCACCTCAGCCAGCTGGGTGGCGGCTTTCCGCCCAAACCCGCCGTTCAATACGGCGTCGCAGTAGCGTGGGCTCCACGGGTCCAAACTAGAACAGTTGCCTAACAATTCTTTGTTAAACATAGGTGGTAGGTCATACACATAAATCTTACCCGATAGACATAAATTGCTGCTATTGTTGTTGTTGCTGTTGTGATTGGACACGCTGTGGGTTGAGGTTTTTGGAGATGGGAATTGTTGAGGGGAGATGGAAATGAGGGATAAAGGCAAATTTGAGATGAAGAAATAATTGATGCAATAGTAAATCTGAAGCAAAAGTATCATGATTAGGAGGGGCCATGTGTAAGAGTTATGCGAGGAGATGGAGTTCTTTTTGACTACTTTGAGGTCTACGTTCTTGGGTTTCTTCAGAAATGAGTTTTCCCAACTGGGAAGCATCTTAGAGTTGGTTTAGTTTTGGTTGTGATGAGGTTTGTGTATGCTACTGAGAGAGAGAGAGAGAGAGAGAGAGAGAGAAGGTCTAATTGTTGACTTGTGATTTAAGTTGAGTTGGTTTCGATACATGAATATATGGGAAACGAAAAGTCTCCCCCAAGAAGATGCATTCTATAGCCTTAATTTTCCTATACAATATTTTCCTTTTACTTGAAAAAATCATAAAGAATGATGTATTCATGTGACCAAATCCAATCTGGCTATAAAAATATAATTACAAAGTTCAAAATGATAATGAAATTGATATATGTGGATTTCAAATTTTCTATTCCAAACAACAAGTAAAACTGATAATATATGTGACAAACGAGTCAACTCGTGTGTTTCTAGTGGATGGTAGCAAATTAAAAACATATGGCGGCTAGGCCAATCGCATGCGAGAGCACACTTGCTGGATCGCATACCATTCCCAGATTACAATTTCAACGATGGACAAATTAATCCACCACACATCATTGGAATTTGGATAGGTGTTCATATATGAAATCGGGTTAATTTTGTTACTATAGAGGATTGTGCATGCTTCATAGCTCTCTGCATGTGCACATTTCCTAATAGGCTAATATATATAATTTTTTTGTTCTCTTTCTCTTTATTTTGATAATTTTTCAAGGTTCTGTTCTTTGAAAATTGTCATGGTAATAAAATTTAAATCAGTGAGAAATATCTTTATGCTCTAAATGTATGGCAACCTTATAAAATTTCTGATGAGAGAGTATGTTTTAGTGATTCGATGTCTTCAATAATTAATAATGTTATATATCAACACAAGCAATGTTAGAGACATGACTTTTATCATTACATTTTTTAACAATTTATGAGGACAAAATGGGTAACTGCCCTTTTCGCGTAAACAAAGCAGCGATCCGCCCTCTTTTCCAAACTAATTAAGGAAATGTCCCTCTTTTGTAACTCGACAATCTAAAAATTGAGTTTAAAAAAAAAAATTCTGGAGCCCTATAGTGGCGTTTTTAGGAGCCTGTAGTGACGTTTTAAGGACCTATAGTGGCGTTTTGGAACTCGAGTTCATGCAATTTTTTTTTTTACCTATAACTCGAGTTGATGGAGCTTGAGTTTCAAAACGCCACTATAGATCCTTAAAACGTCATTATAAACTCCTTAAAAATGTCACTATAGGGCTTAATTTGATTTTGAGAAAATCGAGTTATAAAAGAGGAGCATTTTTCTAATTAGTTTGGAAAAGAGAACAGAATGCTGCTTTGTTTACGCGAAAAGGGTATTTGCCCATTTTGTCCCAATTTATGTAAGTGATAATTATCACTTTCATAAGTTGTGACTAATCAAAGGGCGTGCGAGGTTTTGTAAGGATTTTGTTAATTCAAATTGTGATATAATGATCGGTAGTTAGGGATGTTTGTTCCTTATTTTTTTTTTTTTTTTTTTTTTTTGTATGTGAAGCTTTTTCTTTGATGTGGTTTTGTGTTTCTAATTGTGTTCTTTTGATAAATAACATTACTTTTAAAAATCTTTTAAAAAATAATAAATCTTCATTAATTGGAATAACATCACTTTCATATAGACACTCATCAATAACACAACTTTTTTTATACCTCAATTACAACTTGTTTACATAAGTAGTTGTGAATTTTTTTGAGTTTGGCTTACCTCCAGTACTTTTTTAACTGGAATCTTCTTTTGTTTTAATGAAAAATTGTCACATAAAGAAAACTGCTATAGGATGCGAAATATAACCAAAGTCTTGAAAAAAACTGCTATAGGAAATATAAAGATTCCAGTTGTTACCATTTTAATCAAAGTCTCCTTTAACAAATATTAATTATTACCATTTTATAATAGTGATATCTCAACTCTCCTCTATAGGAATTTTCCCTCACTCAATTGTATATGAAATCAAAAGTGTTAAAGATGTAAAAACTGCTATAGGATGCGAAATATAATCAAAGTCTTGAAAAAAAACTATTATTCAAAATTTAAATTCCTGAATTGTTAAGTAGTGTGCAGGAAAGACAAACAAAGGAATAAGTATAAAGATATTAATACAGACCTCAGAAACCAAAGCACAGCTAGTAATTCTGAATCTGCATATGGAATTTGCTATTACGTTGTCTAATGCAGTTGTGTGTGTGTGTGTGTGTATATATATATATATATATATAGCTTCTTTAACGGTTAGGTTCAATTTTTGATATTTTTATAATGAGTCAAAAGCAAGATTGAATCCCCGTTGTTATATTTAGCACAAATCTCTCAAAAAAGAAAACTAATTTGCATCAGAAGAAATAAACTTAATGCTCATTTTTTAATATATGTTTAATATATACTGTATATATGTAACACTCAACCTCCCAACTAATGATGCTTTTCATCAATAGAGAATTTCAAAATTGAAGTATAGCTTCTTTAATTATTGGGTTCAATCATCAATGTTTGGTATTTTTAGAATGGGTCAAAAACAGAAAAGCTAGATTGAATCCCCGTTGTTATATTTAGCACAAATCTCTCAAGAAAAATAATTTGTATTAGAAGAAATAAACTTAATGCTCATTTTTTAATCTATATATATATATATATATATATAACTTATAGAAAATCCAATTATATTTCAATTGGATTCTTAATTTTACACCACGTTTCCTATTTAAAATTGTTAAATTTTTGTGTCAAATAAGCTATATATTAGTATAAAACCCGAAGAGTTTATATATATATATATATATATATATAAAACTATATAAATACTACAATAGAGAAATTAGATTGTCACAAAAGCTAAACTCTTTGAATTCCCTCTATTTAATGGAAACCATGAAATTGTTGATGAAGCTTTAGAGCAAAAAATCAAAGCAACTTTATTATCACTTGAAGGTTTTAGAGGTATGTAGTATTCACTATGCCATCATTCTCTACCTTAGGTCCCTTCCCTCCCTCTTTAAGTAAATAGTTATTTATGTTCAATTATTGTCTCTAAATTTGTTTCTTTGTTTCTTCCATTCTTTTTATCATTCTCACTAAGGTTTATATTTCTCTTTCTCTGCAAATTTGCCATTTAGTTTTGATTCTCTTATTTGGAATAATTTACTTTTGCAACTTCAATAGTTTAATTTTGTTGATTTTTATTCATATTTATCACCGTTGTTTAATGTTTCTATGTGTAAGCATGAGTTACAAGCAAGTGTTTAATAATATAACACTCAACCTCCCAACTAATGATGCTTTTCATCAATATAGAATTTCAAAATTAAAGGAACCTAAACAATAACAAATATAAAATTTTAACCAATTGAAGGCTACATAAAAAAATATACAAAAAGTTTCAAGGACCATTCATACATTTAATTCTTGGAAAGTTTGTATGGGCATGGTTCCCCATGCCTCTATTATTATTATAGACAAAACTTAAGTGCTGTTTCAGCCACGTGCCTTTTTTTTTATGAGATGAAATTGTATTTTTAGTTAAATATAGTTATATAGCTGAATTTTAAGCACTTAAAGGAACCTAAACAATAACAAATATAAAATTTTAACCAATTGAAGGCTATATAAAAAATATACGAAAAGTTTCAAGGACCATTCATATATTTAATTCTTGGAAAGTTTGTAGGGGCATGGCTCCCCATGCCTCTATTATTATTATAGACAAAATTTAAGTGATGTTTCAGCCATGTCTTTTTTTTTTTATGAGATGAAATTGTATTTTTAGTTAAATATAGTCATATAGCTGAATTTTAAGCACTTAAGTACTGTATTTAAGTTTTGCAATATTGTTATTATTATTTTATTTCCATTACAATACTCTTTCTCTATTATTACTACGCATTTTGTTGCTAATCATCATCTAAATAAAAACAAAGGAGATTCTCAAAATTAAATAAATAAAAACAAAGGAAACTTTTATCTTAACTTCCCTTTAATGAACAAAGATAATAACAGAATATTTTAATTAGAAGATAAAAAGAAACTAATTGTCAAAGTCCAAACTTTTACGTGTTCAACCAAGTTTTCTTCAATAAATTATTGAACAAGAGATCCACTAGCAAATTCATGAAAAGAATGTGTATATATAAAAATTGGCAAGTCCGTCACCACTTGTTTTGTTTTTTACAACATTTTCGTTGCCGGTGGGTGTATAAACGATTGATTAATCTTATTTGAGTGACGTCTATAACTTCACATTTTACTAAATTTAATTTATATTTATAACCCTTAATATACAAGGATGCAACACATAGAGACTCAGACAATACACAATTGTAATATTACACATATAATAAATTTTTTAATTTAAATACATGAATTTATATGTAAATATAATTGAGACATAATTTATATAGAATGACATTTTGAATGAAATTGGTGTTAGATTTTGCCTTAGATTCTTATTTGACTGAGACAACTCCTAGGGGCTTTGATATTCCTGAGGCTCGGTTGAATTCAAGTTAAAGATGGAAAATTGTCATATCTTGGCTTCAATTTTCAAACTTTTACTAATGCATGTAATCAGGCAAGGCCTTTTTGTTTCACACCTCCATTCAATGCACCCAATTTGTGAATTGCATTTAATGGAAGCGTGTAATTCAAGCTATGCCCTATTATTCGATTGAATTTAAACCCTTAGTTATAAGTTTTATTGAAAAAAATAACGGTAATTGTATTTGCTTTTATTTTTTTATGGGAATTATTGTATTTTATTGATAGATACAATCAAGTGTATAAATTTAATTCGAGAATCAATTTACTACTCCTAAAATTAGTATTCTGAAGTTTTACTTATTATTATTGTAGGGACACAAATATCTGGTCTTCTGGGCGGGCTAACAGAATTGCTGGAGGCCCAGCATATATTTAATACCCTAACAATATATTTGTAAAGAGAGTGGATTAAAGATTATTGGATTGGACACATATGGGTTGAAAGCCCAAATATGGTGGTATTCAGATGTGTATTAATAAGATGATCGAGAATTACAATACTCTCTTCAACACTGTCCGAGGAGAATATCAGTACAAGTGTTCTTAAGGAACTTTTCTCTCTCCCTCTTTCCTTTCTCTTTCTGTTTCCTCTTTTCCCCCCCCCCCCCCCTCTCTAGTTCCTTTTCCTTCTCTTTATATGCCCTCTCCCTTGCATGGGCCCTCTCTGTTCATTCTTGTCCCATCCCTTCCTTCCTGAACCTTCCTGAGGCAGCTGTAAAGGAGGGGATCACTGTTCAGGAGTCCTTTCACATTAATGCGGCCATGATGTTAGTTGCAGAGCCATAAATGCGGTGGCAGCAGCCTTTCACTTAATATCTGATTTTTATCATCAGTCTTCGCGGTCAACACAAATTAGGGGATTCTTTGGGAGAGATAAGATTGAGACTGGGACGCTCATTCGAGACACTCTTCCAGCCATCCGAGCAGGAGGTCTCCTCGGACAAGACCTTTTTTTACGAGATTCACACTTCAGCATCGAATCGGGTTGGACAAGTACTCCACGAGATGTTGTCCTCGGACGTCCAGGTCTCCTCGGACAAGCCCACGGCCCAGGATCTGATGTTGGGCCCTCTGCCCCCACAATAGCCCCTCAAAGTTCCAGTGTTCTCCTTTTATCCGAGGAGAAAGGTGGGACTTTGATTTCTACAAGGCTGAATCCCATCAAGCGCTCCAACAACTCCACGTGGATGTGACGTTTCGCGAGACTTCCACTTTCCAAAGGCGCTTTGGAAGTTGTAGCGCATCCTTTATTACTCTGGGTGGCGCTCTGTCCCCTTGATCAACGGCTGGAGGTAGATCGTGCGGTTGGGATTTCCTATGAAATTTTGAGCGGGATAGAGCCCACCACTTTCGCATGCCAGGTATAAAAAGGCCGTGAGAAGGTGGGTTTCTTCACTTTACCTACGTTCAAGCATCCAGTACTCCAATACATACTACCAGCATTCGTTATATCGTCTTAGACATTCCGAGGAGACCTTTATAAAGATTCCTAGGTTTCTAAGAGATTTTCGAACTTACAATATCGTCCTCCTTCGTAAGTATTCTCTTCCTTAGTCATTCCATCTTGGTTAAGTACTTCAGCCATCCTCGTCCCCCTTTCCATCTTCGCCTTTAGGGGAGTTTCTTAGCAAGCCTTTACCCTTAGATATCGATATGGGTAGATTCAAGAATTTAGTTGATACCCCCGCAGCCATAGAGCGTTTTAAGGCGAAGTATAATATTCCTGAGGGGGTTAGCCTCCGTTACTGTTCACCGGAGGACATTTTAGTTTCCCGGAGGACCGGGGAAGTGGTCATCCCCGTGATTGCCTTTTTAGAAGGGGGGAATGTCCATTCCCATAGGTGACGTCACTAGGGAATACCTTAGGAATCACAGATTGTGTCCACACCAATGTGCTGCCAATGTGTTTAGGATTCTGGGGTGTGTAGATGCCCTTAACGAAATGATGGGCCTAAGACTTACCTGGCATGACGTCGTACACATGTACGAATGTCATTCCCTGAAGGAGGGGGGATACTACTTGAAGTCCCGCTCTCCGGTCGTAAAAATGATCTCGTGCCTCCCAAAATCCAACAAAGGCATGAAGGACGATTACGTCATCGTCTCGGGGGCATGGCATGACGGCCACCACTGTCCGACCACTGAGGGGGAGCCAGGTGGGGTACTCTGGGATTAGATTAAGACGATTATAGGGTTTGCAGTTTAGATTTGCCTTTATTTTACTGCACATACGTTTAGCCTCGGAATCGTGATGACTAACTTCGTGTGTTTTTTGTTTTATTGTCGTTACAGATAGACGGTTCGTCTCCCCCAACATCAATTTCGTGAACGTGCAAGGGTTGAATTACCTGTTGCGCTCGGAGGTATTCCCCCATACGGACGGCCAGCTGCGTGCCGCTCATTTGATATTGGACTTCACTCCAATATCCGATACCTTCCAAGACGTCGGGGACTCTATCCGATCAGGGGACAAGAGGATTCACCGGATAGACGTTTCTCGGCAAGGATTCTTGGCAAGCAAAGACCTTCCCCCAGTCCCTTGGCCGCTTCAACAAGTTGCCCCTCAAGAAGTTTCACAAAGGGAAAGCTCCGCCTCAACTCTACCATCCTTGGAGGCAGAAATAGACCAATTTCACTTCGAAGGGGAGGAAGAAGTACAAAACCAACCTCTCGACTCTCAACGTTCCGAGACCCCGGAAGACTCAGAAGAGATGCCTTTACAGCCGAGGAAGGGGTTGAAAGCCTTGATAGCAGGGCGGAACGAGGGGACATCCTCAAAAGAGGCCCCTAAAGAGAAGGAGACCAGCAAGCTCCCTCCTCTGCCTCCACCAACCACCACAACCGGTCTCCTTCCTATCCCAGATTTAAAGAGGAAGAAGAAAGTTGTGGAATTAGACGCCGAGGAGGGCGAAATGTCTCCTCGGCAGCAAAGAGGAGGGAAGCAGCAGAGGAAGGAAGATAAGAGGGCCTCTCCACCAAGGGCCCGAAGTGAACCCCATTCCCGAGAGGTTCAGCAGCCACAAGTTTGGGCTCCTCGGCTGGAATTGGATGGGGCTCCAATCACTGTGAACGCGTCCATACGCGAGTTCCAAAATGGCCACTCGGGATATGTCGCCGAGGCCCTGGAGCGCCCATTGCTTCTCCCTCGGGATATGGACACAGTGAGGGCCTGGAGGCAGGCCGACCTCTTTATGTCCATGAAGAGGGACTTAGCCATGGTAAGTCCATGGTATTCTTTGTACACATATATAAAGTTCAATTGCGTCTAAGTTACACATTTTCATTACCTTCGTATAATTTGGTGTTTCTTATCTTGCAGCTGACTCAGCAGGTTTATGTCGCGGAGGATTGGGTCAGGGACGCCCGCAATCTGGCCAGGGCCGAGACCCAATCCCGCAAAGAAGTGGAGAAGACCCTGGGGGAGCTTAAGCATCAAAAGCTCGAGCTGTCCAACAAGCTAATAAAAGAAGAAAGGGAAATGAGGAGTGCTCAGGCTGGGCTGCAGAACGCCCAAGACCAGGCCGAGGACCAGCGGAAGAAGCTACACATGACCGAGATAGAGCTGGCCACTGCGAGGCAACTGGTTTTAGACCTTCGCACCCGAGCCGAAAAGGCCGAGAAAGCTGAAAAAGAGGCCAAAGGGGCGCTGAGGGCGGTAGAGGCCGAGAAGGAGGCTGCATACCTCCGAGGCATTGAGGAAACTGAGCGGAGGCTTGCAGAGGAGGTAACTGAAGTTTGCAGGGACTACTGCCAATCCACGTGGGAGGAAGCTTTGAACATGGCTGGAGTCCCTGCTGACTCGGAACTTAGGCTGCCAGGGAAGACGTATTTCCACCCGGATCTCGCCTTGATGCCGGCCGGCCCCTCCTCCTCGTCTCCTCGTGCCTTGGAGCAAGCGAGCCAAGTGGTGATTCCACCCGGAGCGGCTCAGGAAACTCAGAAACAGATAGATGCTCCGGGTGAGGCACCGGTGTCCGCGGACCCTGATCGAGTTGAGGACGCGGCTCCCTCAGCGACCCTGCCAGGCGATGATGGCCACCCCCTTTCCTAGGTCGGGCAAGCTTAGAGTTAGGCTGCTAGGGTACTTTAATTGCTTTTGAGAACAGTTCCAAATTTGTACTTAACGAGCAGATCATATATTCAACTATTGTATTTTAAATTTGTGAATCAATGAAAGCATTTTGTCAGACTTCATCTGTTTCCATTTTCTGTTTATTTCTTTGCGCAAGGTTTATGTTCATGGACAGAAACCCAAAAACCCTGGTTTTGACTTAATAAGTGCTGAGTATAATTTGTTGTCATAACATTGACTCGTTAAATTAAATAAGAATAAATGCTTAGAGTGTGCAGCCTGAGTGATTGTGTAGAATTAACTCTTTGAATAATTCTAAGAACACGATTTGAAAGGATAGACACGTCTGAGACTTCATGTCACCTTCAAGGGAATGAGTGGAGAGTGACAGCTCATCCGAGGTGGTTGATCCGAGAGATTGAACCTGACAGGGATTACGTTCAGCATTTACGAGCGTTAATTTGCCCAAGGTTTGTGGTCGGAAGGGCTTGGCACGACCAAGGTTCTGCTTAACACAATAGTATTAATTTACCCAAGGTGTGTGGTCCGAGGGACCAGGCACGACCAAGGTTCTGTTTAATATCTAGTAATGTTAATTTACCCAAGGTAGGTGGTCCGAGGAGCCAGGCCTGACCAAGGTTCTGTTTAACACTTAGTAGTGATATTAATTTACCCAAGGTGTGTGGTCCGAGGGACCAGGCACGACCAAGGTTCTGTTTAATATCTAGTAATGTTAATTTACCCAAGGTAGGTGGTCCGAGGAGCCAGGCCTGACCAAGGTTCTGTTTAACACTTAGTAGTGATATTAATTTACCCAAGGTGTGTGGTCCGAGGGGCCAGGCACGACCAAGGTTCTGTTTAACACTTAGTAGTGATATTAATTTACCCAAGGTGTGTGGTCCGAGGGGCCAGGCACGACCAAGGTTCTGTTTAATATCTAGTAATGTTAATTTACCCAAGGTAGGTGGTCCGAGGAGCCAGGCCTGACCAAGGTTCTGTTTAACACTTAGTAGTGATATTAATTTACCCAAGGTGTGTGGTCCGAGGGGCCAGGCACGACCAAGGTTCTGTTTAATATCTAGTAATGTTAATTTACCCAATGTAGGTGGTCCGAGGAGCCAGGCCTGACCAAGGTTCTGTTTAACACTTAGTAGTGATATTAATTTACCCAAGGTGTGTGGTCCGAGGGGCCAGGCACGACCAAGGTTCTGTTTAATATCTAGTAATGTTAATTTACCCAAGGTAGGTGGTCCGAGGAGCCAGGCCTGACCAAGGTTCTGTTTAACACTTAGTAGTGATATTAATTTACCCAAGGTGTGTGGTCCGAGGGGCCAGACACGACCAAGGTTCTGTTTAATATCTAGTAATGTTAATTTACCCAAGGTAGGTGGTCCGAGGAGCCAGGCCTGACCAAGGTTCTGTTTAACACTTAGTGATGAGCAGTATCAGAAACTTTAATAAGAGAATTGAAAATTTCATTTAGTAGTAGTACCTTTTCAGGTTATTTACATTCCAGGGATGTGGCACAGCCCTTTCATCTAAATCTTCTAAATAAAAGGCTCCTATCCCCGCCACTGATAGAATACGGTAAGGGCCTTCCCAGTTAGGTCCCAACTTCCCCCAGGCCGATTCTTCGCCGTACCAACGACTTTTCGTAAAACCAAATCTCCTGGTGCTAGTGGTCTTAGTTTGACGTTGGTATCATAACTTTGCTTGAGCTTGTATTGGTAATAGGCTAGTTGAACTGCAGCGCTTTCTCTGCGCTCGGCGATTAGATCCAGATTGCTCCTCAGCTGTTCGTCATTGTTGGCCGAGGTGAATGAACTGGTCCTGAGAGTGGGAAACCCAGTCTCTATGGGAATGACCGCCTCTGCACCATACGTCAAGGCAAATGGGGTTTCTCCGGTAGATCGCCGAGGAGTGGTCCTATATGTCCAGAGCACATGCGGTAACTCTTCCACCCATTTTCCTTTGGCGTCGTCCAACCTCTTCTCGAGACCGCTCACTATGACTTTATTAACTGCCTCAGCTTGGCCATTTCCTTGGGGATATGCAGGGGTGGAGTATCTGTTTGTAATGCCCAGTCCACTGCAGAACTTTCTGAACGCTTTGCTGTCGAATTGGAGCCCATTGTCCGAGATGAGGGTATGAGGCACTCCGAACCGTATAACGATACTCTTCCACACAAACTTCTGGACGTCAATATCCCTGATATTGGCTAACGGCTCGGCTTCAACCCATTTGGTGAAATAATCTGTTGCAACGACCAAGTATTTCTTACTTCCGATTGCCTTAGGGAAAGGCCCAACAATGTCTAGGCCCCACTGAGCAAAAGGCCAAGGACTTGACAGAGGATTCAGGACTCCTCCCGGCTGATGTATATTAGGGGCAAATCTCTGGCACTGATCGCACTTCTTCACGTACGCCTGTGATTCTCTTTGCATGTTCGGCCACCAGTACCCCTGAGTTAAGGCCCTGTGTGCTAGGGACCTTCCTCCAGTGTGACTGCCACAAATTCCCTCATGCAGCAAGGAGCAACTCGGTAGCATCAGGGTGTACACATAGCAGATAGGGTCCGGAGAAAGAACGCTTATATAGCCTATTGTCCTCTGATAGCCAGAACCGAGGGGCCTTCCTTCTCACCTTGTCGGCTTCGGCCTTGTCAGCTGGCAAGACATCCTCTTGGAGATAAGATATCATAGAGTCTATCCAACTCGTCCCTACCCTGGCCTGACAGATGCTAGGCCCTTCAACTTCTTCCGAATGCCTCTGTACGTCTTCCACCAGGATAAGCCGGGGCAGCCCCTGAGCTGAGGTGGTTGCAAGAGTCGCTAGGGAATCCGCGTGCGTGTTACCACTCCGAGGAACATGTTGCAAATCGAATGACTTGAACCGCGACTGCAGCTGTTTGACCTGCTTCAGATATTTCTGCATTCTTTCATCACGTGCTTCCAACTCTCCTCGGACTTGGCCAACGACCAAAGCTGAGTCCGAGAACACCTCAAGGACGCTACCCCCCATTCTTCTGACCATAGACAAACCGATCAGCAACGCTTCGTACTCAGCCTCATTATTAGTTGCCGAGAAATTTAGTCTTAAAGATTTTTCGATGACAACGTTCTCGGGGGATATTAAAACTAGCCCCACTGCTGAACCTCGTTGGTTGGCTGCACCGTCCACATACAATTTCCAGGATTCAGAGTCTTGCACGGCGATGAGACCAACTGAATTTTCATCCGTGGGAATTACTCCAGTAATCTCATCTAACACGGGCTCAGCAAACTCGGCCAACAGGTCGGCTAGTACCTGCCCCTTGATCGAGGTGCGAGGCATGTATTTTATGTCGAAAGCCCCCAGTATGGTACCCCATCTAGCAATCCTTCCCGTATAGTCTGCACTCCTGAGCAGCGACCTGAGCGGGAGCTGGGTAAGGACCACAACCGTATGTGATTGGAAATAATGAGGGAGCTTACGAGTGGCATGAATGATCGCAAAGATAGCCTTCTCGAGTGGCAGGTAGCGGACCTCGGCCTCATGAAGAGATTTACTCACATAGTAAACAGGCTTCTGGACACCATTGTCGACTCGGACAAGTACCAGACTCACCGCATGTGTGGCTACCGCAATGTAGGCGAATAGGATCTCGTCCGTTGTAGGGCTAGACATGATGGGTGGCCGAGCTAGGTATTCTTTCAGCTGTTGAAAAGCTAGAATACACTCCTCATTCCATTCGAATCCCTTCCACTTATTAAGTAGTTGGAAGAAAGGTCTACATCTCTCTGCGGATCTGGAGATGAACCGGTTGAGAGCGGCAGTCATCCCAGTCAACTTCTGCACTTCCTTTGGGTTCCGAGGAGGTTGCAGACTGTTAATTGCCTTTATTTGATCGGGGTTCACCTCGATCCCCCGGTGAGTGACCATATATCCCAGGAATTTCCCTGATCCAACGCCGAAAGAACACTTCGAAGCGTTGAGGCGTAATTTGTGTTTCCTTAAGATCTCAAAGATACTCTCCAGGTCCCCGATGTGGTCGGGCTCACGCTTACTTTTGACCACCATGTCATCAATGTATATCTCAATGCTCCTCCCTAGCAGTGGTTCAAACATTTTTGTCATCATTCGCTGGTAAGTGGAGCCTGCGTTCTTTAGGCCAAACGGCATCACCTTGTAATGGTAGTTCCCAATGGGAGTCACAAAGGCCGTTTTCTCCTGATCGTCCAGGGCCAGGGGGATCTGGTGGTATCCCTGGAAGGCGTCCAAGAAGCTCATTCGTGAATGCCCTACGGTTGCATCCACCAATTGATCGATCCGCGGCATAGGGAAAGGGTCCTTTGGACAGGCTCGATTCAGATCGGTGAAGTCCACGCATACGCGCCATTTCCCGTTTTTCTTCTTCACCACCACTGTGTTAGCCAGCCACTCGGGGTAGAACACTTCCCTGATAGCCCCAGCCTGCTTGAGTTTATTCACCTCATCCTTGACAGCGTCAGAATGTTCTCGGGATGAACGCCGAGGTGGCTGCCTTTTAGGTAGTGCAGCCGGGCTCACATTGAGATGATGACAGATGAACCCGGGATCTACCCCCGGGGCTTCGTAGGAATTCCAGGCAAACACATCCACATTACCCCTAAGGAAAGACAACAACTCTTCCTTCTCCCTAGGGGGTAGCTGATCCCCAATCTGGAAAAACTTGTCTGGATCTTCTCCGATAACGATTCTCTCCAATTTTTCGCATTGCTCCTCGGGCGGATCCTCGGCTCCATGGGGATCCGGGAACGTTGATTGCTATGAATGCCCGACTGAGGTGGTCATCAGCTCGGCATCCTGCTGATGCGAAATGGCAGCTATGAGGCACTGCCTTGCCATAGGCTGGCTTCCTATTATCTCCTCTACTCGTCCTCCAGACGGGAACTTGACCTTTAAATGCAACGTCGAAGAAACTGCCCCCAAGGCATGGAGCCAAGGTCTGGCCACGATGGCCGTGTAGGGGGAATAAGCATCCACGACGATGAAGTCAACTTCAACTACCTCGGACCCTGCTTGCACAGGCAGCCTAATCTGACCTTTTGGGATGACGGTCTTCCCGTCAAAACTGACTAGGGGCGATTCGTACGCAGTCAAATCTTCAAGCCGTAGGCCCAACCCCCTGTACAGGTCTGGATACATAATCTCGGCTCCACTCCCCTGATCGACCATCACTCTCTTCACATCGTACCCTCCTATTCTGAGGGTAATGACCAAGGCGTCGTCGTGGGGTTGTATTGTCCCCACCTTGTCCTCATCTGAGAAGCTCAATGCTGGTCGGGCCTCCATTCTTGCACGTTTCGCCTCTTGATTATCTGCCTCAGCAGGCGTCCCCAAGATAGACATCACTCCTGAGGGGCAGGATCCAGTTCTCCCGGGAGCCACGAAGATAACGTTAATCGTGCCCAAAGGGGGCCTTGATGAGGCAGTCGCCGAAGCCCCTGGCCTGACATGATCTCCTTGGCTGTCTGGCCGGTAAACGAACCGCTGCAACTTCCCCTCTTTCGCCAGTTGCTCCAAAAAGAATTTCAACGTTCTGCAGTCCTCGGTGGTGTGCCCACGCTCTTGATGATACTGGCAATGAAGGCTCTGGTTGCGCCTCAGGGGATTTCCTCCCATCTTGTTCGACCATTTGAAGTATGGCTCATTCTGAATTTTCTCTAGAATCTGATGAATGGGCTCTCGGAATACGGTATGAACAGCTTGCGATACAGCAGATCCGAACCGCCCACTATAATCTCTCTGCGGCTTGCTATTGCTGTATCGGTCCGACCTGAAGTCCCTCCTCTCTTGAGGGACTGCCTTTGCTTTTCCCTTTCCAAGTAATTGGTCCTCTTCGACCCGCTTGTATTCGTCTATGCGATCCATCAGTCGGCGCACGCTCCTCACAGGCTTCTTGGTCAGAGACTTCCTTAGGTCGTGCTCGGCTGGCAAGCCGACCTTGAATGTCCTTACAGCGACATCATCGAAACTTCCTTCGATCTCATTAAACATCTCCCAGTACCTGTCTGAGTAGGTCTTTAGCGTCTCTCCTTCGCGCATGGACATGGATAGCAAGGAGTCTAAAGGCCGGGGTACCCTGGTGTTCGTCACGAACCGAGAGCAGAAGGCTCTAGTGAGCGCCTGGTAGGATCCGATAGAATTTGCCGCGAGACCATCGAACCACCTCATGGCCGCAGGCCCTAGGCTGGAAGGGAACACCTTGCACATGAGGGTCTCGTTCCGAGAATGGACAGCCATTTTTTGATTAAAATGACTCACATGCTCCACGGGGTCAGTCCTTCCGTTGTACGCGGTGAAGGTAGGTTGTGTGAAACGTCGAGGAAGGCTCCCTCCCTCGATACCGCGCGTAAAGGGCGACCTGGAAATTTGATTGAGTGCCCTTGTCATGGTATCACTCCCTGTGCCCCTTGAGTATGTATTTCTGCTCCTGCGGTCATGGTGATGTTCTTCCTCGTAGGAGAAAGACTCGCTTGGTGGTGTCCTGGAGCGGGGTCTATAACTATCCTCCTCCTCATCACCGTAAGAATCATCCGTGTCAGATGGACTGCTAGACGGACTGCGTTTCCTCTGCGCACGGCGCAACTTCCTCTCGAGATGATCAATTTTGCGTTGCATGGCTTTATGAGTCCGGTCACCACCATTCCGGCGTTGACTCCTTGGAGTATGGTTCGTATGCACGCTCCTTTCGCGATCCTTCTGGCGCTCAAGGTGCAAAAAATGGTCGATATGCTGAGAATCAGCTGATTCCGCTCTGTCTGCTCTAACCATAGTTCAAGCTATAACACACAGGTACAACCGTAATCTTCCCACAGACGGCGCCAATTGTAGGGACACAAATATCTGGTCTTCTGGGCGGGCTAACAGAATTGCTGGAGGCCCAGCATATATTTAATACCCTAACAATATATTTGTAAAGAGAGTGGATTAAAGATTATTGGATTGGACACATATGGGTTGAAAGCCCAAATATGGTGGTATTCAGATGTGTATTAATAAGATGATCGAGAATTACAATACTCTCTTCAACACTGTCCGAGGAGAATATCAGTACAAGTGTTCTTAAGGAACTTTTCTCTCCCTCTTTCCTTTCTCTTTCTGTTTCCTCTTCCCCCCCCCCCCCCCCCTCTCTAGTTCCTTTTCCTTCTCTTTATATGCCCTCTCCCTTGCATGGGCCCTCTCTGTTCATTCTTGTCCCATCCCTTCCTTCCTGAGCCTTCCTGAGGCAGCTGTAAAGGAGGGGATCACTGTTCAGGAGTCCTTTCACATTAATGCGGCCATGATGTTAGTTGCAGAGCCATAAATGCGGTGGCAGCAGCCTTTCACTTAATATCTGATTTTTATCATCAGTCTTCGCGGTCAACACAAATTAGGGGATTCTTTGGGAGAGATAAGATTGAGACTGGGACGCTCATTCGGGACACTCTTCCAGCCATCCGAGCAGGAGGTCTCCTCGGACAAGACCTTTTTTTACGAGATTCACACTTCAGCATCGAATCGGGTTGGACAAGTACTCCACGAGATGTTGTCCTCGGACGTCCAGGTCTCCTCGGACAAGCCCACGGCCCAGGATCTGATGTTGGGCCCTCTGCCCCCACAATTATCTATATATATATATATATATATAACCGAAACCTGTGAAACTCCCTCAATTTTCCACGTCACCACTATTTTTTTCTTTTTATTTTAGGTTTTATATCTTATATATTTATTATTTCTCTTCAATGTGTAATTATCTTATCAATGTTACAATGGTTTAGTTTAAGTAAAACTCTATTAGATAAATGTTTCAAGAGCTTGAAAATTCTACTTTAATTAAAATTCTATAACAAAAATTTGAACAAATATATAATATAAAATCATTTTCTATATATATATATATATATATATATTAAACCCTTCTTTTACACCTAAAACACGCAGTTCTCTATTTCTCTCTTTTTGAGAATTCTGTAACAATATATGAGTTCATACGGATCCTGCGTGAAGTCAAGTTGCTCAGGCTTTTACGGCATCCTGATATTGCTGAAATTAAGTGCATCATGTTGCCACCATCAAAGAGGGAGTTCAAAGACATGCATTTACGTTGTCTTTAAGCTAATGGCGTCTGATCTTCAACAAGTGATTAAAGCTAATGAAAAAAACCTATGAAGCAATGTATAGCAATGTATAGATCCTATGAAGTTAGATATGCTATGCATTTTTCTACAAGGAAATATATGACCTTCACTGAAATTTTACGGGATTAATAATTTTTATTTATTTATTTATGGATTGTGGCAACATCCTTGAGACTTCTATGCAAAATACAGATAGAGTAAATACCAAAAAAAAAAAAAAAAACTAAAGATAATAAATGCCTGCAATTATTTAACATTTGTTAATTATCTCGTGCATCGCACAGGTTAGTGACTAGTTATATAAATGAAGAAACTGGACCCCTGAGTTGTGCTTTGCGAGAAATTTCAAGCAATTTGGTTGTTTCATTATAATTTTTGGATAGACAATTGATTAAGTTGTATAACCTTAGATTAAAAAAAAAGTGTAGTAAATTTGGTTTATAAATCTTAAGATAAGGCGATGATATCTGTTGGGCCTTGTTTAAAAGAGGAATGTAGGGATGGTACAGCCTACAGTGCATCTCAAACAAGACCCTTCCCATGTATAAAAATTAAAAGGACTGAGCCCACAAACAGCCCAAGATAGCCCTTTGTGCGGTTCAATATTGTACAAATACAATTAAGCCTACCTCACGGTCCAAACTCTTTCTCAACAACGAAGGCTATTGTGACAATGTAAAGATGAAAGGTGCAATAATAGGGTTATGGTTCTCAAGTAACAGGTGAAATGACCTTTCAAATTCAGTCATTTAATCCTACTCACACTTGTACTAGGGCATACGGAAATTCAGCATGTACATCAAGCTGGATTTCTAAGAAGTATGTGGAGAAGTTTAGATATGATATACATTGCCCTACAATAGAATTTGGGACTATTGTGAGACATTGAAAGCTACAAATGTAGGTACCATTACATTGAACAAAAATCATTAAAACAAAAAAAATATTTTTAAATTCACTAAAATTTATCTTAACCATTTAGATTTTCCTAACTTCTTATAGTGATAGGTAATATATATGAATTAACATTGCAATATTTACTTTATATAATTAAAAATATTACTAATTCTTCTAAAAAAAATACTAATAGGATAAATACCTATTTTGTTGTATTAATTATTTTACGTGACACATTAATTATTTAAATATAATCAAATTTAGATATTATTTTTTCTAAGATTTATAAGAGAAACAAAGTCGAACAAAAGGAAAAAAAAAAAGATATTGGAGGAAAAAAATTTACCCAGTATTTGATTTCTTAAAAGTAAAGTCCTATACAAAAAGAAAAAGAAAAAGAAAATATAAATCACTCCGCAGTCCACACTCTAAATACTAATTACTATTTTATATATTCATAATCCACTTAATAATATAAAATTTACAAAAGAAAAAAAATGAAAAAAAAATTATCCAGTATTGGATTTCTTGAAAGCAAATTGCCATACAAACAGAAAAAGAAAGAAAAAAAAAATCACTACACAATCCATAATCTTAATACTAACTACTTTCTTAAACATTTATACTCCACTTAATAATATAAAATTTACAAAAGAAAAAAAAAGTGAAAAAAAAAATTACCCAATACTTGATTTCTTAAAAAATAAAGTACCATACAAAAAGAAAAAAAAAAGATAAATCACTTCGCAGTCTACACCCTAAATTCTAATTACTATCTTCAATATTTATAATCCACTTAATAATATAAAATTTATAAAAAAAAAAAGTGAAAAAAAAAATTTACCCCAGTCCTTTATTTCTTGAAAGTAAAGTACCATTTAAAAAAAAAAAGATAAAGAAAAAATAAATCACTCCACAATCCACAATCTAAATACTAATTACTATCTTAAATATTTATAATCCACTTAATAATATAAAATTTACAAAAGAAAAAAAAAGTGAAAAAAAATTTTAGCCAATATTTGATTTCTTGAAAGTAATGTACAATAAAAAAAAATAATAAATCATTCCACAGTCCATACTATCTTAAATATATACAACCCACTTAATAATATTAAATTCACAAAAGAAAAAAAAAAGTGAAAAAAAAATGTACCCAATGCTTCATTTTTGAAAAGTAAAGTACCATACAAAAAGATAAAAAAAAAAAAAAAAAAGATAAAAAGATAAAGATAAATCACTCCATAGTCCACAATCTAAATTTTTATTACTATCTTAAATATTTATAATTCACTTAATAATATAAAATTTACAAAAGAAAAAAAAATTACCAAGTATTTGATTTCTTAAAAGTAAAGTGTCATACAAAAAAAAAGATAAAAAAAAAAAAGATCATTCCACAGTTCACAATTTAAATACTAATTACTATCTTAAATATTTATAATCCATTTAATAATATAAAATTTACAAAAAAAAAAATTTACCTAGTACTTTATTTCTTGAAAGTAAATTACCATACAAAAACAAAAAGAAAAAGAAAAGAAAAATCATTTTGCAGTTTACACTCTAAATACTAATTACTATCTTAAATATTTATAATCCATTCAATAATATAAAATTTACAAAAGAAAAAAAATTACCCAGTACTTCATTTATTGAAGTAAAGTACCATACTAAAAATAAAGATAAAAATAAATCACTCCACAGTTCACAATCTAAATACTAATTATTATCTTAAATATTTATAATCCAATTAATAATATAAAATTTACAAATAAAAAAAAGTGAAAAAAAAAATTACCCATTATTTGATTTCTTAAAAGTAAAGTACTATACAAAAGAAAAAGAAAAGGAAAAAGATAAATCACTCCATAGTCCACAATCTAAATACTAATTACTATCTTAAATATGTATAATCCACTTAATAATATAAAATTTACAAAAAAAAAAAAAAAGTGAAAAAAAATTTACCCGGTACTTGATTTCTTAAAAGTAAAGTACCATACAAAAAGAAAAAAAAAAATAAATTAATCCACAATCTAAATACTAATCATTATCTTAAATATTTATAATTCACTTAATAATATAAAATTTACAAAAAAAAAAGTAAAAAAAAATACCTAGTACTTCATTTCTTGAAAGTAAAGTAACATGCAAAAAAAAAGATAGAGATAAATCACTCCATAGTTCGCAATATAATACGAATAACTATCTTAAATATTTATAATCCACTTAATAATATAAAATTTATAAAAGAAAATAAAAGTAAAAAAAAAATTACCCAATACTTAATTTCTGGTAAGTAAAGTACCATACAAAAAGAAAAAGAAAAAAAAATGATAAAGATAAATCACTCCACATTCCACACTCTAAATACTAATTACTCTCTTAAATATTTATAATCCACTTAATAATATAAAATTTACAAAAAAAAAAAATGAAAAAAATACTCAGTACTTGATTTCTTGAAAATAAAGTACCATACAAAAAGGGGAAAAAAGAAGATAAATTACTTCGCAGTTTACACTCTGAATACTAATTACTATCTTAAATATTTATAATCCACTTAATGATATAAAATTACAAAAGAGAAAAAAAAAATTACCTAATACTTCATTCCTTGAAAGTAAAGTACCATGCAAAAAGAAAAAGAAAAAAAAAATCATTCCACAGTTCACAATCTAAATTCTAATTACTATCTTAAATATTTATAATCCACTTAATAATATAAAATTAACAAATGAAAAAAAAAAGTGAAATTTTTTTTTACCAATATTGGATTTCTGGGAAGTAAAGTACCATACAAAAAGAAAAAAAAAAGATAAAGATAAATTATTTCACATTCCACACTCTAAATACTAATTACTATCTTAAATATTTATATTCTAATTTCTAATGTTTATTTTCTTTGTATTTTTTAATTCAAAACTAAAGAGTTTAGCCCAAATATAATAAAATTTCATACTTTTCAACCCATAATTAAAATAAAATAAAAAATTGAGTCAAACTTGAAAAGAAAACCTACAAAAAGAATCAACTTAAGGTCTAATTAGTCTAAAATGTACTGAAGGGGACCAAAATTAACTAAGTAGACTGAAGTAGACCTAATTCGACGTTTATCTAAATTGACTGAGTGGACCGAATAAAAATTGTTTAATTTTTAGAAAAAACAAATTATCTTTAACAAGTTTTAAAGTAAAAGTTATACCTTATATCACAATATAAAATAATTATTTATTTTCACACATTGTGTACGTTTACAACTAATTTTATATTAAACTAAATTGCTACAAAAAAATAATAATAATTGGGAGGTGGGGCCATTGCCCCCAAATGTCAATGAATACCTCCACCCCTGGCTACAAAGGTTGAGGTCATGGTTTTAATAACAATTCCAACAACAATTCTCATGACAGTAATCAACATCAACAACATCCAACATGTCACATATGTGGTAAAGCTGGCCTGGCCACATCACTCTAAATTGGATGGACTATTCTTTACAAGGCTGATTGCCACCTGAAAAACTTGTTGCAGTTGCATTCTTTACAGCACAACAATAATCTTGGCTCGCCTAAACTATATGTTCTTCAAGTTTTCTATAGTCTAACTCGCTGCCATAGATAGAAAGAGAAAGTTCATAGACAAAACTTTTGTCACAACTTTGAACACTGCGATTATGAATAATGGAGAAAAAGTAATAGTTCAATGTAAAAAGTGGTAGTTCACCAATTACAATCACACATATCATCAAGTTTTGGTAAAGTGTGTAATCAAACAATTGTATATAGAAACCATACTGGTAATCAAGTCTCTACATCGACATACAAATCCTTCAGTGAATCCTTAAAATAGATTACATGTCTTCTTCATGGCAGAGTTAAATGTAAGAGTGTAAGTTTTATTTTCATAATTATCATATAGATATTAAGATGATGATGCCCTTTATTATATAGACATACGCTTAGGTAATAGGCACTCATCGCTTTCTTTTCTTAATAGAAAGAAGTTGAGTAAATCTCGTTTGCATACATAAGGTGAGGGTTGCCTTCTTCAGAATGCTCCGAGTTTATTCACATGTTGAAGAGCCACTATCATTAATGTTAATACTTATTATGTGTGTTTGTGTGTCGGTGTGCGGCACCTAAAGACTAAGATGTCAACTTCAATGAGAGACAATTTCACATGTAAATTACATGCTGCAATCAAAGCGAGTACAACCTTGATTGTCGCCGACATTTCATGTACTTAAATTTTTTCACTTTGAAAAGGCATAACTGAGCGACAAAATTAGGACCAGGTTCTGGTTAGTCAATTTTAATACCAAGCCAAGAATAGACCTTTACCCAAGAGGGGAATGACCCATATGTCATAATTGGAAATATGTAAAAATTAGAGCCGTTGACAACAAATATAATCATTTCTTACTAGCAAATTGTGAATTCAAGCTCTTTTAGCTTTGTGGCTCTATAACATTGTACCCAATTGTTACAGTATTAATTTTGGAAAAAAGAAAAAAAAAAGAAGTTGATTTCAAGCAAATAAACTTATTAGCCTAAAATTTAGGGTAATCTAGCATGCCATATTTGCTCCTAGTGAAGAGAGAAATTGCGTTAAAATTGTCTTTAAAGTTAAATGACACTTCTTAATGTTTCAAACATAGATTTCTATATTCGAATCTTCCATTCTCCTTTTGAAATGTGTCAAAAAATAGAAAACAATTTATGCCAAAAATTTTTATTCACGACAGTGGATATTGAAAACTATAACAAGTGGTATATATATATGTGTGTGTGTGTGTGTGTATTTTGGGGGGGGGGGGGGGGGGGGGTGGGGTTGTAGGAATTGACAAATTCAATATATGTGATTGTTTAGTGCTTCCTCAATATTGCATATGATTGCTATCAATAATGACATACAGGATAATGACATACAGGGTCCGTGTGGATACAGCTGAAAACTGAAAACAATGTAGTAAAATAATTTTTAAATATGTAAATAGTACCATGGGACTCATTTTTAATGAAAAAGTTGTTGAAAAGTGATATTTGTGGGTCTTGTAAACAGTGCACCCATAGGGTCAGTGTGGATACAGCTGAAGACTGAAAACATTGTAGTAAAATAATTTTTAAATATGTAAATAGTACCATAGAACCCATTTTTAATGAAAAAGTTGTTGAAAAATTGAGTGCACTATTCACACACAAAAATTAACAATCACGGCTCAAAAAAAAAAAAAAAAAAAAAACGCAGACTCAAGACGCACTGCGTTTCAGCTATTAAAACCGCACCTAGTCTCAAAAGGCATATCATCTATGTTAAAACTAAAAATAGTGCAAGGAATGAAAAAATAGTGCAGGAAAATTCTTTTTTGAATGCCCAACTATCTCCTCTCTTTTATTTTTCCCTAGTTACGCCCTAGATAATGTCATTTTACTGATTCTCTGGTAATTTTTAACTACTATTTATGTGTGTGTGTGGGTTTTTTTTTTTTTTTTTGGCCTAAACTTGCAATTGCATCTAAATTATTGCTGCCAACAACAACAATGACTCTGACTCCTCAATGGAAGACAAAAGTTTGATCTATGTAGTTTTTCCCTACTTTTGAGGGTTTGGCTAACTATATGAGTAGCCTTTTATTTATAATAAAGTATACATATGAGAAAAAGTATACAAACGGATAAAAAAGATTCCATCCAATTTTTATGGTTTTTCTGATAAGTAAAATGGCACCATTTGAAGTATTTTAGATTAACTTTTAATTTAAAATTATCTATAATTTAACTTATTTTATAATTGAACGTAATTAGTCGTAGGATAAGGAAAGTATTTGTTACATGTATCAAAATCTTTTTTTTTTTTTTTTTTTTTTTGAGAAACTCATGTATCAAAATCTTAAGTATGGAGTTTTGCTCATCAAAATATAGAGATTTCTTACATTTTCTTGAAAGTTGAGGAGGTCAGTAATTTACGAGAAATTATACAATCTACCTGAAAGAACCACATTAGTAGTAAGTAGTAACTAGTGTTTCACCCTTCCAATAAATAAATAGTAATTAAAAAAGAAAAAGAAAAAAAAAAAAAAGAGACATAGTTGGGATTCAACTCCTAATAAGAAGATGAGACGTGCCCGTTATGTGTAATATACATGATGTTAGGAAATATATATATGTTTGCATCGCATACAAAACATACGCAGCGGAAATAAACGGATCTACTTCATTCGCAATTGATAACATGCACTATGTAGATTTCAAAATATAAGAACAAGAGAGTGTACCTTGATGCGGTGAAATTCAAAACCGAATGAAGAAGTACTCGGGAAGACTTTCAATCTTCACTCCAATTCCACTTGATGCCCAAGATGTGTGGTCCCTCAATCAGTTCTATGTAATCTAGAGAGAATATGAAAGAGTGTATCTCTTCCTTATATTATCTTATTCATTAAACATACAAACAATTTTATTCTTTTTAAAATTCTGTATATTTCTTTCCACATAACTGATTATCTAATTGGGCTAGCCTTTTGGGCCTTCCCAATTGGGCTTTAGTGTGTGGCTTGGAGTGGGACCAAAAGGGAACAAATAAGACACTAGCTCTAATGGGCCTTGGGCTTTTCTGTCAACTCTTGACAAGTCCAAAGTTACCATTAATTATATTTAATACCACTATATAAATATAATTGCACTCTAAGCCTCATTAATAAATTATATCCCAAGACTTTATTATACATGCAACCCCTTCATAAAATATTCGTAGTAATACAAAGTCATGAACATAGACTGCCACTTTGTAAATTACTACATCTTAATCCTTGAGTACCCGGTTTAATCCTTTTAAGTTATTCACCATATATTTATAAAATCCAATTTCATAAATATATACTTTAGTCTTACTAAAGTAGTTAGGCCTAACTCTCTGAATAACTGTACCCATTAAACTTATCTCAAGTGAATATTTTATATCTCCGTTAAGAGAATATGAATTCCATCTTGAGAATATATGTTCCATCAACACTAAATGTGGCTGCCCAACATACTGAGGTTTTGACCGTTACTTTAGATCTCACTCCTGATATATCAAAGCAACCTACATTTTATGATCAGGTCCATTATTCTCTCAGGATTAAGAGTTCGTGTGAATACAAGTCGTGAGATTTATTATTCAATTGACAGTCGTTATGAGAATAATAAATCTCACAGCGGTCCAGTTCAATATGTCTTAACTCTTAAAACATACCAACATATTAACTAGAAGTTACCACTTCCATGATCAAGACAAATCATCGTAGTTAATATATTATAGTCTTCACAGATGAAAAGCTCAATTTCATCACCGACTACGAACCAAAATTCTAAGTTTACAAAGAACTTGTGATCTATATCTTTTGTGACTAAATCACATAAATCACATACTATGCATCTCATGGACTATTTGATAATGTCCGAATATTCATGTTACCATTATTTTAGATAAGAATAAAACAACTTTATTAAACACAATATTAAGTCATACATCATTTCTCACATAATGTCATACATAATATCATACATAGCATCATACAATAGGATTTAAGGGCACATATCCTAACACATGACTCACTTAGTTAGCTAAATTAAATAAGTCATGCGTATTGTGTAACCGCAAAGGATACGATGGACAAGCCAACCTTCCCTTGGGCTCACAATCTATTTACTAAATATGGGCTTTTGGATTTCTTACTTCTGGTGATCCAATCTCCTGAGAACTCCCAGCCCTCTCCTCGTGATTCTCCTCCCTTCCTCCCCTCTAGATTCCTTTCTATGGACAGTATTATCTCTCTCTTCCATTCTCTGTTTTTTTGCTTGGAATTGCAGATCCCCTCTCTCTTCTTACTTCTCCTATTTATACCCCAAGGTTTAATGGGGTGTCATGATTGCCTTGACAATTAGTGGAAGAAGTGGTCCAATACTATTGTGATTAAGTGGAAGTTTAGGCGGGAGTGGTACGAGGCGAAATGTGGCCTGGGAACTAGTTCCCACTTCAATGACTTGCTCGGCATAGCACACTCCGAGGTACCGCCGAACATTGGTTAAGCTTCTCACGATGTTCAGGAAGTTGTCCGTCCGGATGCGCTCCCAACGGATGACGCGTGACATGTATGATCATCTTTATTCCTGCTAAGTTAGGGACAGGCAATGCCTGGGCCGAGAACTTATGGGCTGCTGCAAAATTGGACCGAAGGCCTTAATGGGCCCGGGTAGCAGGTGCCGTACATATTGCACATGATAAATACAAATATTATATTCCATTTAGTGGTTGGAGCCAAACTGTGTCCTAAAAAAATGTCATATATTATAAAAGAGCATAATCACACAACTTCCAAAAGATAAAGACCAAAATACCCCACCAATCTAGGCTTTGAACCACTCAAGAACCACCTCCATGAGAAAACAACAGAGCGACAACAGCTTTTGACCTCTCTACATAGCAATATTCGATAACGAACGACTATTCCCTCGTCTCTATCCGCATTCACTTCCTCTCATAAATCCTCAATTTATCAACCTCATTTGGGAGGACCCTTAGGGTGTATTTGGTTAGGGTGAAAACAGGGAGGATGAAAAATAGGGTGAAAAATGTTGTTTTTCACTGTTTGGTTGAAGAAAGAGAATAGGAGAGACAAAAAATAAGGAAAAACTTTTCCCTCTTGGGCCCATTTTTTTTATCCTCCCAAATTAGGAGGAAAATGAGAAGGGAAAAGTGATGAAAAATGCATTTTACACAAATACCCCCACTTTATTACACTCACCTACTCCTCTCACTTTGCCACTATTACATAATAAGAACATAATAGTCAATTTATATGAATTACATTTTCTATCCTCCCCTTTCTCTCTCCAACCAAACAAAAATTTTTTTCACCCTCCCACTTTTTCACTCCTCCAACTAAACAAACATGAAAGAAAACCAAATCTTTTCTATCCTCCCACTAATTTTCCATCCTTCCACTTTTCCACTCCTCTAACCAAACGGACCCTACACCGCTGACATAGTCCTCTGAGTAAACTGAATAATTCCTCATGGTTTACACTAATTTTAATATCACATTATTTTAGTGAAAAGAAAAGGCATTAAAAACACATCAAATAAACAAATCAAATACAACTCTACTAGAACAGTCCGAATGAGTAAAAAAATGGAGCTTACATAGTTAGGGGGAGAATCAAAGGCCATAAGCTATGTATGTTGTGTGCAACACACGTTAGTTAGTGTATTTGCACTTGGGACGGAGGCAGACTTGGACCTTGGGGGCAATGGCAGCCCTAATTTTTTTTTTAAATAGTATATATTTTAGTAAATTTATTCTATAAAATTATTATTTGCCCCGTTAATAATATCATTAATTCTTTTAAGAGTAATGTTATCGTTGCAAACTTTTCTATAACATTTTTACAAACTATTAAGGTAGTAGATTTTTTTTGGTTTGCATTGGGATCCACTATTTACATCATTTTTTTTTTTTACTTACTATAACCACTCACCACATTAGCAATTTGTTAAAAAGTTTGTAATTCTAACATTTTTCTTATTTTAAAGGCCATAAAAAAAATTAAAGACCTAAAATCTAAAACAAATATATAAGCCCAAAAAAATTAACCCAACAACAAAAATTACCATTAGTAAAACTAAAAACAATTAAGCTCACTAGAGTCCAGAGCTACTGCATGTAACAATTAACCAATTTTACCCAAAACAAGCAACCTAACTCTTTAACAAAATTGTCTTTACCAAGTTGTAAACGCACACATCAAACACACAAATATATAATAAATTAATATTTAAAAAAAAAAAAAAAAACCCCTTGGTGATTAAGCAGTAGAACTGGAAGCCAGAATTACTGCACACAACCAGCAGGAAAGCCATCCTCTTTAACTTTAAGTCCCGACTTCGTCTCTATCTGCGATTGAGCTCTCTATTAAAGTGTTGTACCCTATTACGCTTTCTATTAAAGTGTTGTACCTTGCTCCATTCATAAGGAATCGCATAGTAATGTGGCCAATTAACCCGGTGTTAGCTCCCTGATTAGTGGTCGACTTCTCTTCTCTCTCTCTCTCTATTGGTTATTTGATCTCCTAAGTCCTAATCTTCATTGAAACCACCAAAACGAAGTATAATTGGTATTCCCGAAAAATAAAAAATAAAACCCAAAGTTTGGAATAGGATGAAAATAATTGAGAAAACAACCTTTTAAAAAAAAAAAAAAAAAAAAGGCCTTCAGGCCGCAGCACTAGTTAATAATTATTTTCCACAAGGTGGGAAAATTTTCTTTGAAATTAAAACCTGATTGTATTGTAAATGACAAATTCTGCAATAACAAAAATCTTAAACAAATTACAAAATGACAAAAATACAAAAAATTGGAAGGATTTAAACTAGCTCAAAAAAGATATTTATTAATGCACATGATTTATTGTTCAACTATTCATTATTCTCTTCTATCCATCCGTATACTCCAACATCATTACCCATCAAACACTAGCATGGACCACCAACTTGTCGTGTGATGGTCCTCACTCCTCCACTTCCATTCCATGAATTGGCACTCTCACTTTGCACTTCCAAAAAAGTAAAACTCAAATGAGACTCAAGAAAACTGAATCCCAAAGAATACAAATTGTAATAAGCAATAAATTACTAACAATTTCTATAACCGTATACAACATCATGGGATTTAGTAAAAGAATGCATATACCAAATCCCCCAAAAACAAAAACAAAAATAGAAAAACTGTAATAACTGGTCACTAATCACTATTACTGATTTCCCAGATTCTCTCTCTCTCTCTCTCTCTGTATTCTATTATTACCACTTGAATCCCCACTCCTCTTGCTCCTTGAACCGTTGTAGCACACCATCAATGGCCACATCAAACGCGTCCTTTACACTCTCCAACCCTTCTTGGGGTTTCGCATACACTAACTTCGGTATATAATCGATCACTTTCTCTCTCATCTTCCTCACCTCCTCTTTGCTATACCGCTTCAGCACGTGCTCCACTAGCGTACCGTTTTTAACCGCGTTACGGTCTATAAAAACCGAGTAACTCTCCGGTTCGCCCGGCAAAAACCACTCGTACTGGTAATAAGCGGTTCGCTTCCAGAAAAAAACCGGGATCGAACCGGCCACCATGCAATCAAAAATCGACCTGCGGGTGAAGCTATCGCCTCTGGGCTGCAGACAAAAATCGGACCTCAAAAACGTTTCGAGGATGGCCGAGGTGCCGTTGGAGCATTTGGAGGCGCCGCAGTCGACGACCGTACACGTGTCGTTGGCGTTCCGGCACTGGGTCAGCAACAAGCCTCTGAAGTCGTTCCTGATTGCGCCGCGCGTGGCGCCGGCGAAGCAGAAGAGGCTGGTGCGGCGGCGGTTTCGGACGAAGCTTTGCCATTCGGCGACGTCGGAGTCGGACCTCGGGTGGAATCCGGTGGGGTAGGGCACGCCGATGTCGAAGTAGTCCCACGGGTTCCGCTCGATCAGGAGGCGCGTGATGTTGCGCATCCCGGGCATGTAGATGCAGCTGGAGCCCCAGTCTTTGTATTTGGACCGCCGGAAGTCCCACGTGATGCGCCCCATCGTGATGAAGTGATCCCAGCCGTTGGATCTTTTGAAATATGGCTGCTCCTGGACCCACTTCAGCATCATCCCGCAGTGACGATCGCGCTCCTCCTCACTCGAATTCGACCACAGATACTTCCCCACCGCGAGTCCAGCGTAGAACGGAATGTAAAACGCCGTAGCCGATTCCGGCTCCATGACCCGGCATTTGTGCTTCAAGAGCCGGTTGTGGAAAACGATTTCCGAAACGAACTGGTCCGTCCAGTACCACGCCGGAGCTAGGTTCTCCGGCACGATCCCGGCCAGCCCGGTTGCCACCGGACCCAACCCGCCGTTTTCCAGAGCGTCGCAGCGTGAGGTCCACGGGTTTAACCGGTCGCAATTTGCGAGAATCTTTGCGTTAAACGCTGCGGGGAGGTCGTACACGAAGACTCGACCCAACCCGCATTGGTCTTCCGGGTCGGGCGAGGTGGAATTGGAAGCTTGCGGCGGTTGGAAGTGGCGGTGATCGTCGTGGGTGGTGGGGGTGTGGGGGTGGGGGAGAGAGAGCGAGAGAGGGATAGAGCGGAGAGTGAGGAGGAGGAGGACCTGAACGGAGAGGATTGAGAGGAGGAGCCATATGCGAGGGTGGTGGTGGAGAATGGGTTGCAGAATCGCTGAGTTGAACGAGTTCTTGCGGTCCAGAAACTCGGACGGGGTTTTGGGTTTTTTGTGAGGTAATGCTTCCGATAACGCGTTGTTCGAAATGGGAAGCATTAGCGGCAGCTTTTTCCGCTAAAAGAAGAAGAAGAAAACAAAAAATGGTGGCTGTGATGTGTATTGTATTGTGTGTTTAGTGATAATTTTTCTGAGAGAGAGAAAGTTGGGTTTGAGAAATTGGGGGGTTTGTTTTAAGCTAAATTTGGAACTGGTTTCTAGAGAAGAAGGTGAGAGGGAAGGACACGTGTACCGTGAGATTACCGATAGATTTGAGTGACCGACAACAACTGGGCTGCTTTTAAACTGACACGTGGCTTTTCGTTTTCATGCGGGTCATTGTCTCATGAGTACTTTGTTTCCTGTGTTTTTCACTTTTTTTAATTTTTCTCCGTGTTGTGTGATTTTAATCGTTTTGATCGATTTATAGGGTTTTTTTTTTTAATTGAAAAAAAATAATTAATTATTATATGTCTGTCTTGGGGGTGGTAACAAATATGAAATATGGAGCTAATATGAATTTTTTAAAAATGGAGTATTTAAAAATCTTTATGGTTTCTAACTTATGGAGAAGAGTCATAAACGTTATAAAAATCTGATAACTTAATACATAAATAGAAACATAATCACAAGGATTTGGATTTAGATTTAGATTTAGATTTAAATTGTATTATTTTTTTAATGAGCCTTTCATTTTTCATAATTATTAAAATATTTTTTCGCAGATATTTCAATCAATGTGACATATATGTAAGCAAAATTCTTAAGAATAAATAAGGTTTAAAAAAAATTAAGAGCCACTTAAATATAAGATCTCCAATAAAAAAAGTTAGCTTATATTTTTTTTTTATTGAATGTGATTTTTGACAAATCTATCGATTAAATTATTTTTTTTAATTGCATTTTATATACTTGCAAATTTTCAAAAAAATCAATCGATGTGTCATCAATCAAATATTTAAATTTCAACATTTTGTAATATTAAATTATACATAAAAAATACGTTTATAGATTGAATAGTAACTAACATCTGATTTGAATGAAATTTGACATACATATTAAGAACATAAATAACATACAATTCAATTTTTAAATTTACAAAATATATAGTTATGTTAATATTTTTGTGGGATTTTGAAAGGTTTCTCTTAAAACTAGTTTGTAGAGAAATCTGATTGAGGGGGAGAGAGGCTCTTAGTTGTGGTTTACAACATTGGTAACAATGTTATGATTATAAAGTATAGACATTCATTCACTTAGCTGAAGAGAAAGAGATTACGTGGAAAAACAAAATTAGATGAAGACATAATATTCAAATGAAATAAAGTACATAATTATCAAATATTGAGAAATTGTTAGTTAAAATAAATAATAATAATAATAAAGTAAAAAAGTATATTCTTATCATAAAATGGAGAGAATTTTTTTTTTTTTTTTTTTTTTTTGCATAACCTAATAATATGAATGGTCTTATATAAGTTATACATAAATTGTAATGTAATTACTTAATTAGCTACCTTAATTTTCAAAATAAGAGTAGTTGTGTTGATTATTTGTGAAAATAATTCTAGACTTACAAATTAAAACTATTAGTTGCAGGAAGTTTTTGTTTTCAGTGGTGAACACAAGTGGTCGCAAGTCGCAACTGATCATTTGCTGGAATCTTGATTATCACCGCAAAAAAAGGGCCTCACAGTAGAAGGGTCCACCATAGAAAAGCGTTCCGATGACGCAAACTCCAGCCACGTGGACTCTATGCTGTGGGGCAAAGGTGAAAAACCTTGACACCGGTTCCTTTTTTTTTTGTCGTGAAATAGTAATGGCCCATGAAATTAAACTAAAACGACATCGTTTACTTTTCAATGAACGTCATGCTTCCTTTACAAAATGCTGTCAAATTAGGTGGCTGTGGCCTGTAACTTATGGCGCAGCTGTATTGATAGAGGAAGGTAGCTAGCGCACGAACCGCTGATAATTGAACCAATAACTATTTATGCATTTTTTGTCATAATTCATAGTAAATGTGAATAAGTTATGAGTAATAGAGGTATAAATCGAAATAAACTCATTATTTTTTTTTAATCACAAATTTTCATGTGGTGAATTGTGGCAAAAATTGTAAACTTTGTTGTAATATTAGCATTTTTCTTGAAAATTTTGGGGGCCATATCTATAATCAATCATGGTCCAAGGTCTCCAAGAGGAGCACCAACACATAGGAATAGCATAGGGGTTTTAATTCAATCACCGACAAAATGGCTTCTAATTCTATTGTGAAAGTTTGGGGTTGTGCCAATAATTCTTTAGATATTGGTATATGGCTATGACCATGAGACGCGTTGAATTAACGATGGTTGAGGAAGTGAATCCCAATATTAGAAGGTTGAACATAACGTAGAGAATCAGTCTCTTTTAACTCTCGACCTGTTGTTTGTTTGGTTAAAGGGAGGAATTGGAGGTTTCTGCTCTACTTTGTGGTAGATTGCAGTTTAAGGTTGTTTGTTGCTGGTTAGTATGTGTTAATGTTATGCAGTTTTTGCTTCTTGGATAAGAATTATTCATTAAAAAAATTTTGTTTTGGGTTTAGTTAACAGGTGCTATTAGAGTTTTTGTTACTAAATTATTTTAGAAAAAATTTAATACTATTTTATAGAAAATATAAAAAAGAATAAAAAATGATTTATTTGCAATATTTTTACAACGCTTTCACAATAAAATTCTAAGTAGCAAATTACTATTTACTATTATTATTGGGCAAAAAAATTAATTTTAGTGGTGAACTTAAATTAAATCAATAACAACTTCTCCTTTTGTTTTTGTTTTTTTTTTTTAAATCAGGATTTTGATTCCTTGCTTCTATAATCATAATTCACAACAATCATGGGAATTCATAAATGATTTAGTACATTTAGGGTGGATAATTATTGAGTACTCTCGGAGTACCATAAATGTATACTCTTTCCTCTCACATAACTGTGGGTCCTACTAATTAAATTTATGGTAAGACCCACAATTCATATGAGAGGGAGGAGTACGCATTTATGATACTCTCGGAGTGTTCAATAATTTTCCATTTAGAGTAATGCTAAGATCACAACTTTTGCCACGTAGTAAGTTGTAAGTGGAGGAGTTGTAAACCCACCACTTATACTCCACCATTCACGACTTAACATGTAAGCAATTTGTGACAAAAGTTGTCATCTTACTATTCATTTATATCTACGTGCTTTTAAAGTTGGACTCTTACCATTTATGGGGTTGCCGGTGAAGGTTCATGAGAATATGATACCTACGAGTTGTTTAATGTTGCAAAAAATTTGAGATCTAAAAGGGTGACTTCTAATTATGAGCACCACCTTCAAAAATTAAACACATGCAGTTCACAAAATTTCCGGAATTTCTCCAATGGCTCTTATACCCGTGTTTGTTTGAGAGTTGTTTTCTTGTTCTTGCTGCATCTTAGAGCAATTGTCTTCCATGCCCAATGCCAGATCTGGTTTATTGGACCCATGATGGTTCCATTAGAATATTAAACTAGGACTCTTAAGTCTAACTAATGCTTTTCCTTTTCTTTTCTTTTTATGTGGTCTAACTAATGCTTTTAAAAATTATAAAACTTTTTTTTTTAATAGTTTATCTGATAGGAACGCGCGGCACCACAATTGGCTTACAGTTTGCTTTGACATGTGTGTGTGTGTGTGTGTTTTTTTTTTTTTTTTTTTGTATGCTTGACATGTGTTTTGTAAGCTTATTCATGGTTACAGTTAATGCAAGATCTAGGACTCAACATTTATTATGAAATTAATTCTTTTTGACCACTTCTTAACGTAAACAATATGCTATTCTGTTCTACATTAATATATTCTTTCAATGGTACGCACGAAAACTCATATTTGTTGGGTTAGATGGGAATATAAAATTTCAAACTAATTTGGTTCCCCCACCCCACCCCACCCCCACCACCCCCCCCCCCCCCCCCAAAAAAAAAAAAAAAACTTAAAACCTGGACTATTTTAAAATTTAAACAAATTTTAGGTATAGTTCTTATATATTATATTTATATATACAAGGAGTTCTGCCAATCCTTCCTTAGCCCAAAGGAAGGCCACCCAAGTGGATCACTCCTCAGTCTATCAAGGCTTCTTGATAAGCAAAAACAATTATGTCTATTCGAAAACAATTTATCTAATTTTTTGCTAAAAATGTGTTAAATTATACTTATATTTTTTTTTAAAAGTAAAGTTTTGAAAAAATCATACATAAAAGCAAAAAAACTAGATTATGAGCCAGTCTCAAACACATACAAAATGTTTGATCAAGGGATCACCACGACTCAAAACGACGGTCCACCAAGCACGCCTCACAGTCATGTCATAAGAGCAAGTCAATCCACACCAGAGAAGATGCTTTAGGTAGCTTGTCCCACACCCTCCTTGGATCACATAGGCTTCCTTAGGAAGCCGTTGTCTCCTTCACAACAATTACATCTACATATTGACAATCCCATTGTATAAAATACTAATTTTCAGTAATAAATATACTACACATAATCTCATATGATGTTACAATTGTGACCACATAATTATCAGGACAAAAAAAAATATTAAGTATAAATTATAATGATTACTTATAATGTGCCATCAAACTCTTTTTTAGAACTTATAAAGAAAATTATATGTTATTATCAAAATACACACCAATTAATTATCAAAAAAATAACCTATCTCCTGTTAAAAAGTAGAGAATATTTACTGATTTTAATATCGAAGACTATGTGACCGACACTATATTAATGTTCTTTTGATTACATTTTTCGAATGTATTTGTTGCCTGTTCATCAAAAAAAAAAAAAAAAAAAAGTGTATTTGTTGCCAACGACGTCACCCATAGAATTAACGGATTCACCACTAACAATAACATACTGAGAAGTTGGTACTCATTCATTACACAATGATTAAAACTTAACCTACTTTAATACATTTCAAAGGCCTAAAAAAAACCCTAGTACATCCCTTTTTAACCTCCACTTAAACGTTAGAGATTGATCACTATTATTTTTTCTTAGACGGTGGCCAGCTGTGAAATCAGTGGCTAAAAGGCCTTAACGGGCATATGGGGACCATGGGTATTTGGCTTTGTGAAATCAATGAAGCAAGTTATGATATGATCATACCTAATTATCTACTGAAGAGTTAAGATGCATAATGAGTGCCATTGTGAAACATTTAAACAGCCCAAGTCTTTGCTTCAACCCTTCCATAATGGAGCCTTCACGATCTATTAATTGTACCCTCCTTATCCATATAGTGTGAACCAAAGTCATAGGGAAAAGGAAAACCAAACACATCCTTTTCACAAAGTTTTTCTAACTTGCCCGAAGTTCAGTTTTGAATTCATTTTAACCAAAGTCAATTGCCACGGTTTTCAATCAAATAAATCCATTGAGTCCGTGACCAAGAAATATTCCAAGTCCACTTATCTGGCTTTGGAATAATGAGTGCGTATAATAATAAGCAAATTTTGTAGGATGATAATAAAACTCGTTTCATCACCTTTCTTTCCTAGCTTTTGAGTTGTTTAGCAATTAGTCACTGCTCACTTAGCTTAGTCACAATGGGTTCTTAATATTCTCCTCTGGCATCCAATGATCAATAAAGCTTTTTACTTTACCAATTAGCATCCAATGATATGATTAAAGTGTCTTGTTTTAAACACAGCTTTTCATTCTTTCTTTCTTTTTTTATTTATTTTTTATTTTTATTCGGCTTCAAAGAATAGCTCATTGTCGTCAACAACCAATTGTGAGAATGATTTACACGTTCGTTCGCCCTTTCATAAAGCAAGTAAAGACAATATGCTCATGGACCCATAGAGCTCTTTTGAGGAAGCTTGCGGGACCCTTCACCTCAGTAGTTTTTGGGTTTTCATGGTTACTCGGAGAGGGGAAAAAAGAAGAGAAGTAGAATTTATGTACAGTAGTACTTTATGCTCTCTCTTAATTAGTACTAGGGTTCTTAAATCTTAATATTTGCTTATATACTGGTCTCATTGATTCCACCCGGACCTGTTTAATTGACACACAAATCATTCTCAAACTTCCACACACTACTTAGAAATTCTACACATTTTAACCTTCCTTCATTCCATAAGTAAGACATTTTATATAACTCGCATGAATTATCGTTCAGACTTACAATTATAAGTTATAACAAGAAAGGCCCATGTTTAGCTCCGTCATCAGCTGGATGATCAATGAAAACTATTTCACAGAAAGACAGTTGCGCAGTGAAGGAGAGTGGTGACGGGAATAAATAACCTCAAAGTATGAATTATGGGCTGGCCTTTGGTTGAATGTTTGACAAGCTAACTCATAGTCATAGCAGCAGGAATGTACTGTTTTGGGCTAACAACAATTTTTGTGATGGCAAATGAGATTGTAATTTGTCCAACAACAAACTTATATGCGTATATGGGCATGCTTTACAAGCGGATACCAGGGACAATCAAGTCTAATCTAGCAAGGTCCCGGGTCATCCAACAAGGTTTTAGCAATTATTCATAAATAATCTATCCGACCTCTATGATGTTTGTGTGACAATATTTTTTGTCAATCAATAACACGCAAAAGAGCTCAATAAAGTATCATAAAAGCCATTTATCAAACACCTGTTTATAATTTTCAGCTTTCAAGTTCAACAATGACATACAATCTACAAAGATAAAAGGCATCATGATTGCTTTTACTGCTTCTTCAAGAGCAGTGGTCCAACATTGTCCCCAGTAGCTTTGTTATGCTTGACATGGCTTCCATCACACAAAGGGAAAGTCCCTGACCTCCAACACCTGAGAGAAACAAGACAACAAATACTTAAAAAGTTTTAATACTTTGGCTAATATGCAGGCATAACATCAAACAAATTCTAAAGGAATGCTGCTACATGTTATGATGTTAATACAATTTGTTGCATTCTTTAACCAAAGAATGCTGCTACAAGTTGATAAAAATTTATTGCACTATTTGCCTATCAAGCTATCTCAGCTGTTTGTAGTCTGACAACATAGTCAGATTTTGAATTTCCTATAAAAAATGTTATAAAATAAGTGTTGCTGCATCATAAACCAAGTTATACAAAGAGAATGACGTGCCATTGTTGTTATCTTCTTGAACGTGATAATATTCTTTATTAGGTTATTTGATAGAAAAACAGACGCTTCTAACGGCTATATTCCAGGTCAGCTACAAACGGCAGCGTATGATTTCATACAAATGGTGATGTTTTGGATAAATTAGAGTTTATTCTCTTAAGCTGAGTGGCGTCGTTCTGAAGGGCATTTACTCACTAAATCTGCTCACTAAATCTGATGACACCATTTTGATAACACACGTGTACAAGTCAGCTCATCTTCTTCCCTGTTCTTTGTTCTGCACATCTTGGATATCTGAAGCTTTCTCAATGAGATATTTTCTGCTAAAAGCACCTTGAACCACGGGCATAATTAAGTGTAACTGATTCCAAACTTTAGGGATTCGTTAGAACGGTTTTGGTGTCAAAAGCCTAACCTTATTGTACACTATGAAGCACGGACGCGGCTGGGAGAGTGCCGCACCAGAGTCTGACACGGCCCAACGCGGGGTACGGTGTCTAATGCAGCTGCCCACGCGTCGGTGTCGCGTTTGAGCTTTTTTTTTTTTTTTTCACGGATTCGTGCCGACTTGGCTCAATTCGGGCCGATCCGGCCAGAATCGGGTCGTATCGGCCAGCAACCGAAACGGCTAAAACAGGCCGAAATCGGCCTTGAATCATGCTAGAACAGTCGAAATCAGCTTTGAATGAGGCCCAAAATTCCTCAATTTTATTCTGAATATTTGTTGCTTCTTTTGTGTTTTTTTTTTTGTTTTGTGTTTCTTGCCTTCTTCTTTCTTTGTTTTGTGAATCAAGGCATAGTAATGTGTTTTTTTTTTATAAGTAATAAAGATTTATTGAAATCAACAAGGGAGAGACACCCAAGTACACGGGGAGTATATAGGGGTGAACAACTCAAAAGCGAACATTACAAGAATCAAGTAAATCCAAAATAGAAGAAAAAGGTTGGTTTCTCCACACAGAGAACCAGCCCAATAAGGTTCTGAAGAAAAGAAACTTGAGATCAGGTATGGAATGCTCATTGTCTTCAAAACACCTACTATTTCTCTCCTTCCAAATACACCACATCAAACAATGAGGAACATAGTACTGTGTTTTTTAAGAATATTTTAATAGTAAAAATATATAGAAAATATAAACAAAAATATTTTTAATAATTTTTTAATCGCCGCACCCCGCCGCACTTGCACCCAACTTTTTTAGAAATTGCCAAGTACCGCACCCGCACCCGCACCCGCACCCGAATCCGAAAACGCACCCGTACTTCATTGATTGTACAGCTCTATATAATGAGCCAGTACTCTTTGTAATTCATTCAGTGTTGCTAATAAACTTACGCAGGCTTATATTTCCTCTGCCCTCCTTTTCATTCCGCCATTGTTAGTTCAATATAATTGTGGAAGTAAAGAACAGCAAAATGACAATCTCCCCCCATGCCAACCCCTCGCCCCCCAAAAAAAGAGAAGAAGAAGAAAAACAAAAACAAAATTACTAGAGTACTAGTGGAGTAAACAAAAATCTTAAAATTAAAGTTCAAAAGATCTATAGAAATAAGAAAAGAAGACTAGAATGTGCTGCCTATAGCAGTGAGTCAATCCTGTGGCGGGTTTTGCACCAAATAAAGTCCGGCCTGTTTATAAAACCAGTATCTCACCCAAATCCAGCATTCCAATAATTAAGCTAGTGTTACGCATCACCAGTGAAATCCAAAAAACAAAAAGCACTAATGACCCTAAATCCCAACCCCCCCGCCCCCCCCAAAAAAAAAGACTTATCTTTGAAAGCAGCTTAAAATGTCAGCATGAGATCTTAATGTTGATGTTTCTGAATAATTCCAAACTTCTCAAATTTATTATTAAACATATTTCAAATCCAAACAGACTACAATCGATGAAGAAGTAAAAATAAAAATAAAAATAAAACTTTATGTCTGATGTCAGAACCTTCCTGACATCAGGCTCAGCAAAGTTTTGGCTACATTCTAACTAAAACCCCTACTTCTTATATTTATCCATCCACAAATTTCCTGATTTCAGCATCTTCTCTATCAGATTCTTCTTTTGCATACAAAAAAATCACAATTTTTTCACACAAAAATCTGTCAGCATCCCTCATCTGTCATTCACTCTGCATACAAACAAACCACAATTCTTTCATGCAAAAATCACAGATTTTTTTCTGCATAAAATCAAAATTTTCACAAACATTTCTCACAAATCTCATTAAAAATCTTACTTATCAAAAAAAAAAACAAATCTCATTAAAAATCTCTAAGAGAAAAGCCGCTAATTCCCAGACTCAAAAATCTCAACTGTGAAGCAGCAGGGATGACATTGGGTTGTAGTTGAGCACTGAAAAGATTAAAAAAGTTTGCTACTGAGCCCCAAACTTGAAATTATCAACAAGCCATTTTGTGGACATTCAAATCCCATCTCTTCAATATCAATTAATCCCACATCTATAAGGCAATTTCACCTTCACCTACTTCTCAGACTTCAAATCTGCCGGAAAAAAAACTCCCTTACCACCGCATTCAACACCTCGCCTCTCTACACCAATAAGCATCACACAAAACTCCCACCCCCAAAAAATAAAAAATAAAAAATCACACAGTTGCTTTCAGGTACAGCTCTATTAAGACTGTAAATTATGTTCCCAATTGAATCAAACCACATGGTTGTACTGAATTTATGACAAACCAGCAAATTGGACCAGCTACCCTAACTAACAATTCATGAATTTCTATAAGTTAACTTTGCTCTACCAAATTTGACCCTTTATCAAGTACTATCTACTACTTGTAATCTCATTGTTTCAGAACTAGCTAAGACTGTAAAAAAGTTGGACATCAACTTTCCAATGGGAAAATTTGTGTGGGTCAGACAAATGAATTCTGGTCAACGTGTACCGAATAACATTTGCTAAAAATTAAAATCAGTACACTTTTCCTAAACTCAAAAGGTTGATGCATATTCTATGAAATCAAGAATCTATAATACACACACAAAAAAAAATGGGGTTTACCTGCAATAAGCAGTGAGTGGCTTAGAGAGCTCAGTGACCACAACAGAGTCCACCACTTTGTCTTCGCTCTTCCTTATCTCTGGGTTTATACCCTGACTCTCCGCTCTCACCACCACCGCCACGCCCCTAGGCTTCACACTGACACCACCGAAAGACAAGGATTTGAAGTGGGTCCCTCCTATTGTGCTTTGCTTGAGGCCCTCCATGGGTGGTTTGTTGTAAGACAACGTGGCACCTACCGTGCTTAGAATCGAAGCCATTGAAATGGAAATGGAAGTGGGGCTGTCTTGCCTATGTCTTTTTCTTTTGGTCTCTGGGACTTTCCTCCTGCTCTGACTCTGCAAGTTCTGTTTGTGAGGGAGGGTCGGTGAAATGTATTTTTTGTGAGGTCAACTTGTGGAGGACACGCTCTCTGTCATGGATTTGAGGGGATTATTTTTGGAGCTTCTTTTTTTTCTTTTTCTTTTTTTTTTGGAATAATAATAAGAAACTCGAGTATAATAGAAAAATATGTAACGTATGCGTTTGGATACCGCTTATTTTGCTGAAAACTGAGAACTGAAAACTGAAAACTGAAAAAAAAAATAAAAAAAAATAATTTTTTTTACTGTTGCTACAGTGTTTTGCACTGTTCACTGGCCTAAAATCACTGTTCATGGCCAGTGAACAGTGCTCAACACGCTGTGTAAAAAAAAAAAAACGCAAAACGCGGAGAACAACAAATAATTCCGCCGAACAACATTTACACGGTTTTACTTAAAAATGGCTCATATTATTAATGTATAATTATGTAAATATACAAAATTGGTACCATAACCACAATTTACACAGATACAGTGATACTAGTTATTTTCCATTTAATTTTTGGGTTAATCTCACGTTGAAAAATGAGTGTGAGTTAAAGAGCTTAAAACTTATGCTATGTTAGGCCATTTTTGATATATACCTTTGAGACTTTCTCACATCTTTTTGTGTGTGTTAAAAATACTTAGGGTGTGTTTATTTGGAAGTGAAATAAAGTGGATGGAAAACTTGAAAAGAAAATGAGAAGGAAAACTTTTTTTTTTTTTTTTGAGAAAAAGAAGGAAAACTTTTTTAAGTGTGTTTGGTTGGGTAAGGAGGAAGGAAAATAAATAATAGGGCACAGGTATTTTCTTCTCAGACCCACCAGAAAACTAAAGGGAAAAAATTGGGCTACTTAATGGACAAAAATGCCCACGTATTTTTTTTTTCCTTTTTTTTTTTGTGCTGGGCACGTTGCTTTTTGTTTTTTTGTTTTTTTTTGTTGGACATTGCTTTTTGTTTTTTTGTTTTTGATTTCCTGGGGTGGGCACGTTGCCTCTTTTTTTTCTTCTCTTTCCTGGATGTTGCCTTTTTTTTTCTTTTTTCTTTCTTGGCTGTGGATGTGATAGTTTTTTTTTTTTTTTTCTCTTTTTTTGGGGTTTGACTGCACATGATTTTTTTTTTTAAATAAATTGGGTAATTGCTTTTTTGTGTGTGATTGTTTATCACTTTTTTGTATTAATTGGCTATCATTTTTTAATAAGGATGTATGAGTAAATTTATATAAATTTATTTTTTCATGCCTCCGCTTTTCCACTCCCAACCAAACAAAAATGAAAGAAATTAAAATATTTTTTATCCTCTCACTTTTCCATTCTTCCACCATTTTCTATCATTTTACTTTTCCACCCCTCCAACCAAACGGACCCTAAGGTATTCTTAAAAAAAAAAAAATTTTGGGCAAATTACAACTTACTCGCCTATGATTTGGCCGAAATTTAAGTTTCCTATCTGTGGTTTGAAATTTTACACTTTACTGACCTAAGGTTTGACCAAAATTTTACCTTTTACACTATGATGCAAGTGTTTTACTGGATTCTTTTTTATCTTATTTGATCTTGTGCTTTTATGCTTTTTGTGTTTTTGAACGAGAGAAATATAAAAGTGAAGTAAAATCACATATTTAGTTATGTTTTTAATAGGAGTGGGTTAAGGTCTAACTGAACTAACCCCAAGTGGGTAAAGTGTCAAATTTCGGTCAAACCACAAGTAGATAAGTTGTAATTTGCCATTAGTTTTTTGTTTTTATATATTCTGGTGATGAATAAAGAGTGTGAATGGTGGTTGTTATGTGTAAAGAAAAAAAAAACAATTAGAAAAAATCAATAAAATTAATATTTTAATGAAACTTAGTGTAACATAGATAATCTAATGTGAGTGTTTTGAAAATTTAGTGTGAAAAATAGAAAAAGTAGGTTCTTATGCTAAAATAAAAAATAAAAAATAAAAATCTACATGAGCCAATTTGAATGCTCTAAGGTTTTGTTTGGTTCAGAGATGGAAAAGTGTGGGATATAAAATACTTACTTTTCCTTCATGTATGTTTAGTTGGAGTAGAAAAGTGAAACGATGAAAAACTTTTTTATTTGATTTAAAATAAAAATGAGATGATAGAAAATGATCTTTGAATAGATTTAAAACAAAACATCTAAAAATGGGGGCCCTGAGTAGAAACACCCAAACTCCACCAAAATATCCTCCCAACCAAACAAAGGCACCATCAAAATCCCTCTATTCCCCTTTCAACTTTCATCACCAAAAATCACCCTTACCAATAAGAATATAACATGTGTCCATGTCATGTACAAGTACAATGACTATGATGCATGTCATCTTTTTATTGTGGATTAAAACTAAGTCTCCAAACAAGTTCTAAGCCAAACTTTGTTTGATAAACGATGTGAAAATTTTTCATATATATTAACAAAAAAGTGATATTATTTTATCTAGATCCTCTATTAACGTCATTTTTTATGCACTGATCACAACAAATAAATACATTTACAGCTGTTAAAAAAAGGGTAGAGCGATGACATGGTGCTACAAATTTTACTAAATAAACTCTAAAAACTCATGTGTCAGTTTTTAAACTTAACACATGGATGTAATTAAGGAATTTATTTATTTTATTGGAAAAATTATAAAGTTATTATGAATTTTATTATATAACATTACCAAATGTCGTTGCAATGAATGTAATTGAATCCATGTATGTGTTTAAAAATTGACTTATTAACTTGTAAAATGTTTGCATTATCTTACTTTTAGAAAAGACAGGAAGAGTGGGTTCCAGTTAGCTCAACTGATAAATGGGTTCCAGTTAGCTCAACTGATAAAGTTCTTGATAGTTGATTAAGAGATCCGGAGTTCAATCTCCACCTACACCAAAAACTGACCGGTGTCTTGATCTGATAATAAAAGAGCTATTATCAAGAGCAGACGTCATAGGTTAATGAAACTCTCTAAAAAAAAAAAAGGAAGGGCCCAAGGATAACAAACCTAAATGCCACGGACAGAGGGGTACAATGAAAAGAGAAAATGAAAAAACAAACAAACGAACAAAAGGCATGAAATAGGTGTAAACAATATAAACAAAATGGTAAAGAGCCTTAAAATTCAATAATATTACCTTTTTTTTTAACAAGATATAAATTATACTCTAGCCTAATCTAAGTATATATGTATGTGAAACTTTTTCCTGGAAATTTGAATCCCAACTGTTGCTCCTCATACCCTACAAGTACTCATACTTGTGAAGTAATCATCGCACCAAAGGCGTGCGATGGTTCAATAATGTTACCTAATCATATATGTTATATTAAAGTCAAATACAATCAAAATTCAAATTATTTTCTAATTGTTATTTAATTTAATGCCATTTGTTAATTTAATTTTCTTAATTTTGATATCCAGTAATCCATTTATAATACTCAGCATTAAAGCCAAGATGACCACTCCACTCACCTACAAAAAACCACCTCATCATCATTATTATTGAATATTTTCATGCGTAATCATAATTTACAAACTAGTTCTCTTAATGAGAGAATTTAAGGTTCAAGTTTCCCACCCACTTATTATAAAATTTTGTTGAATGCCAACTATTTAAGCATTTTGGTGATTGATTTTTGCTAAATTATGGTTGTAGCAAATTGGAAAAAGATCTTATGCTCTTGAAATTGATCCATTTAAAAGTTCATATTAAACATTATAAATATAAAGAGTATTTAGACTATCATGACATTTAAAATTTATACACATTTAGATGAAAAAAATAATTTTTTTTTTAAAGAGTTTCAACTTATGGCGACCGCTCCTAATGATGACTTTTTATCATCAGACCAATACACCAATCAGTTTTTGGTGTAGGCGGGAATTGAACCTCAAATCTCTTATACAACCATTAAAGACTTAAAAATTGAGTCAATTGAAACCCACTATATTTAATGTTCTCTCATGGTGATTGATTTGAGGGTGGAAAAGTAGAAAGATGTACAACTCTTTTGTTTATGATAAAAGATATTGTTTGTAAAAGTTTATAGAATAAAATAAATAAATAAAATCATTCCAAACTTTGTTTTTTTTCCGAGAAACCAGCCAAGCATACCAAACATTAACTTCAAGTGAAATAAAATTAAATTAAAAAATAAAAAAGAAGTTGACATTAAACATTGGGGGAAGTAGTGGGGGTAGGATGGTAATTGCAATTAGCCCCCTCTCTTCTCTCATGTATTATCTCCAAATTGGGGGGCTTAAATTTAGTAGGTTCAGGGAGAAAATTATTGAATCCCACCATTTTCTCTCCTTTTTTTTATTCTTTCTATTTTCACTCAAACTAATTAAAGCTTTTAACTTATATATTTATGTATACTTTTTTTAAAAGCTTACTTTTTTTTTTTTAATAATAGAATCCTCCTAATTTTACTTCAAATTGAAAGAATTCATTTCACAATTAAGATTTTATTTTTTACAGCTAACTCAACTAGTAAAGTCTCTAATGATTGAATAAGAGATCTGAGGTTCAATCCCCACCTACACCAAAAAGCCGATTAGTGTTTTGGTATGATGATAAAGAGTTACGATCAGGAGTAAACGCCATAGATTGAAACTCTCTATAAAAAAATAGGAGAACATTAAATCTCTTATATCCCTCAAATTTTCTATCCCCATTTTATTTCCTTTCACATTTCCATTCCTTCAATTAAACTTACCTTAAATCAAATAAGCTCATTGCAAAAAAAAAAAAAAAAAAAAAAAGAAGAATAAGAGAAATATATATATATATATATATATATATATATATAATAATGGACTAGTAGAAGGATAGCATAAAATGGGAGGGAGCAAAGGTGATCCTGGCTTTCACCAGTAATTCTTAGGTATTTCCGAAGCATGGATAATAACAGGGGTGACCCAACAAACTTAGAGGCTTAAGGTGATATATTTAAATGGGTTTTTTTGTTATTATTTAAATAATATTTAACCAGTGTTTAATGTCATAACTTTTTTTTATAACAAAATCCATTATTTTTTATTTTGTAATTTTAGTTTTGAAAAAATGTTAAAGTTATAACAAATTTTACTATAAAAAACTTACAAATGATGTAGCAATAAATATGATTAGTGATATTTTAAGAAAATAATAAACAAGTATTTGAATGAATGATGTTAAAGATATTATAAATTTTACAACATGAGGCTTATAAAGATACCCACAAAAAGTAATTCAAAAATGTATTTAAAATGTTGTTGACTTCCACAAATCATATTAATTGTCATATCAATTTGTAAAGGCTTTGAAGTAAAATTTATGGTACTTCTAGCATTTTCCTATTTGAATTATTTATTGATTAGTGACACATATTTGTAAGATCCATATATTTAAAATTGTATTATCTCTAGTATTACTCAATTTTAGTACTTCTTAAAAGTAGAGGAAAAATTTAAAAATAATTTTTTCCCTATATCTTCAAAAAGAAAAAATTGCCCTAAAATTTGGGGGCATTTCTTTAGTAAGGGGCCCCAGCGATGGCCTAAGTGGCCTAGGCCTAAGGTCGGCCCTAGACAATGGTGTTTTATTCTCTCATATTCATGATAGGGTTTACTCATTAAATTTATGATGGAATCGACCAAGAATGTGAGAGGAAAGAGCACCATCTCTCTCTTTTTCAAAGTACCTAAAACTTTTCCCCAATTAACATCTTTACAAGATTAGTATCACAACAATTTACACAACTTTTTACGTGATAAGTTATGAATGATAAAGATAAGAACCCATATAGACCCATTATTTTTTTTCACCGCTCATTGCGGTAAAAGTTAGATCAGAATGTTTTGGCAACGCATTGCTCCATCACAAACTCACAATTCACGGGATGCTTCTTGCGTGTTCTACAACTTACAGCGGATGAAAGAGAAAGAATCACGGGTCGCTGGCTAGCCATACCCAACGATGCGACAACATAACAACAACCCAGACCCAAAGGGAATACCTTGTGGAATACATAAGGGAATCATTAGTGTAAGGACACCTTTACGTGCTACTCAATGGACATCCACACGTGTGTGTTTAATTTAATTTTTTTCCCTAATAAATTAATATGATAAATGGTTAATGTTTTTAGACTAAAGTGTCCGTTTGGTTTGCACGTCCACGTCTCACGTTTGCGTTTGCTTTTTTTTTTTTTTTTTTTTTTAGCTCAGCGCTTTTTGCACTGTTTTTGGGACATGAATAGTGCAAATAGACAAATGAACCGTGCTAAACAATTGTGAACAGTAAGAATAGTAATCGAAATTTTTTTTATTTTATTTTTAGTTTTCAACAAAATAAATGGTATCTAAACGCACACTAAATTAACTTTATACATAACGGTGGTACGGTCGAAATGTATATCCTTTCATGATTTCTTCTTCTTCTTCTTCTTCTTCTTCTTCTTGTCATTTTTATTTTTATTTTTTGTTTTTGTAAACTCATGATTTCATCTTTTCTAAAAGGGAGTAAACAAAGGTTTGATAGATACTGAATCCGTATTAAAATTTCAAAAATTGAGTTGCCTTTATTAACAGTGAAAAATGGTCTATTTGATAAGAAGATGCATGCATGATGCATGGGTTGTTGTCTTTTTTAATAAAGGTTTTTTTCCCTATTGATTGGCATGATTGACCCCCCCCCCCCCCTTTAAAAAAAAAAAAAATCAAAGTTAACAATAAATAATCTAAAAGATGTAAAAACGTTGTTTTTCCTTTTTTTTTTTAAATATATAGATTTTCTATTAAGTTCTAAAAGTTTAGAATAATTGATAAATTGTGAGCATAAATTTGTCTAGATATAGATTATAGAGTCTATAGGCTACAAGTTAGAATACAAAAACAAAGGAAGTTGCAGGTTTAAGAATTTGAAATATGCCAGACTCGACCAATTGAGAAGATAGTTCGACTGATTGAACTGCATGTCTGCAGAATTTTAATTAAAGTCCAACAGCCCATTGACCCATCAAGTGATTAAGGTTTCAGATCTAATTGACATAGTATTTAAGGAAAACCCTAAGACATATTTTGTTATGACATTGAAACTTCTTTTTTGAGATGTAAAATGTTTTGTGCCTTTTTATTTCAAAGTCACTTCTGGAAAACAGTCTACATACTATTAGAACCTGTAAGTCTGAAGTTGCTGCATACTAGTCATTAAAGGTGCTGGATTTAAACCTTTAAAGGTGGTCTTAAACTTGAAGTCATAGACTGGAGATCTATATGGGAGATCTAAAGTGTAAACTGGAGGTTCACGTGAGAGCAGATCCATATCAAAAAAGTCTGAGGGGTTCAAAGCTCAGTTGAGTATCTGTAATTAGATTTACTACAAATTGGTATTATTGACTGTAAATCTCAATTTGATACAGTGGATTGGTTACTTGAGATAGTTTCCCACAGGTCTTAGGAGTCCAAAAACTTTAAATTTTCCACCATTCCTTTATACTTCCATCCCATCGTTTATTTGTACCTCAAACACCGTTATCATTGTTATTACTTTCGCCATCACAACTACAATCATCTCCATTACGACCACACCACCTCTGCTATCGTCATTACCACAACCATGTTACTGTCACCATGCCCAGTGGCCAATGCCTAATAATACCACTATACCACAATTGCCACCACTACTACAACACTATTTTGACACCATCATCACCATTGACCCCCCTCTCTATCATTGCCATCAATGACGCACTATTTACATAATTTTGAAAAACTTTAACAAATCAAAGTCAAAGTAGTAATTTAATCAACAAAATTATGATAAGGCCTAACTACAATGAGATAAAATCAATAGTCTTTGTAAGTAAGTGACATTGTGTGGTATCTTATAAATAACTTATCCCCACTCGTAAAATTTATCCAAAAAAAAAAAAAATTATGTCTAATGTGTTTTAAATTAGTTCAACTAATAAAGTTTTCCGACGGTAAATAACGAAAAAAAAAACAGAAATTATGTCCATTTTCTTTAATAAAATTACTAAATTATCCTCAGCGCAGACGTGTAAACGCAGAAACACTCTACGCATGCCCGCAGAATAATAATGATAGTTTTGACACGTGCGACCCGCCCCTGGACAATTAAATCCCAATACAGCTGCCAACAAAGCACTAACCAAACCAAACCAAACCTAGGAGAAAAAAGCAAACTCCTCCTTTCAAATACATATTACTCTAAATTCAAAATCTCTTCCATTTTGCATTTGAATTGAAATTTTTTATACATTTTCTCAGAACTATTCATTTGTGTGTGTGTGGAGTCTCAAAAATGGCGATTTTCGAAGCTAAGAAGAAGCGTGGAACGCTTGGATTCTGGTACTGCCTCTTCGTGATTTTGATTTCCACCGGGAATTGGAATTGCGGTTGCGACGCGAGATCTGAGAAGGAAATCAGGGAGAGGTTCTACGGGAGCTTGTTGAACTCGTCCGCACCTGATTCCAGCGATGGTAGCATAGCCAAAATGTTCGATCGGGTCCTCGAGAAGGAGTTCTCCGAGAATGATCAGCCCGAAGGTCAGTTTCGTTTTTTTGTTTTTTTTTTTCTTTGTGATTTTAGATTTCTGAAAATTTTTAATTTAAAGCTCTGTTTGGTTTCCGAGAAAATTTTTAAATGGATGTATTAGGCGCAACTTAGTAGAGGATAAGGAAATGCTTGAAGAAAAAAGAATTTTTTTTTTTCTCAGCAACCAAACACACTACTTAAGGTTTGGAATAGAAAATATTGAAACAGTTTATTGCGACTGCATTGCTGAAGATAAATCGGCACTTTTGAATTTGAGTAGCTTCCATGAAGTAACCATGTATGATGCGGGCCCGCTAGTGGTCATTGTCATGTGCGCAATGGTGTATTGCTTGCTGAAATTGATACCGTGTCTGTGTGCACAAAAACGCCATGTCAAACTTCTTGAAGGGTTGCAAAATACCCAACTAGGGTACTATATGAGTAAGGATCTATAAACTTGAATACATAATATTTTATGTGGTTCAAGTTGAAATTAACTGAAATATAGAATTGGGTTCAGATCAGTTTGGCAGGGTTATAGATTTATAGCTTTCTGCAAAGGTGCTTAAAAACGTCCAAGCCATCCAGTAAGGTCATTGCAAGATTGGAATTTGGTGTTGAAGCAATTTTTTTTATCCGAGGGGAAAACGAGAATGGGGGAGGACTTTTATGGTATGGCATCACTAGTAGGAAGAGGTTTAATGTGAAGTCACACCCGAAAGGTCGCCACGGTGGAGGATGTAGTTCCAATGGAAGTTGGAAGGAAATGTGGCAATAACCATGGTTTTAAAAATTGGACCAAATGAAGAAATGAAAAGGGTGGTGGTCCTTGCAGTTGGATCAAGTGGTGGAATCTTTTTTTTTTTTAAAATGATCTCATTAGAAAAGCGCACATATGGGCAAAGTCCTAATACACAGGAAGAATATAGAGGAAGTGCCAAGAAGGGAAAAAACACTACAAAGTATAAGTCGACAAGATGCAAGGCAGTGAAAGATGTAGAAATTGATGTCCACTCATAGAGACCCGAGGAATAAAAACTTTAGTTGCACTATCAAATTCTCTTTCCCCACAAATTAACGTCTATTTCTTTCTCTCCAAATGTTCTATATTAACCATAGTAGAATTGACTTTTAAATCTCTCAACCTTTAAGCCTACCAAAGTTCACTTTCCAACTAGCCCAAAGGGCAACTACTAAGCTCTACATCACCTAACTTACCCTACAAAGACATAAGAACATTTTCAACTCTTTTTCTATTGAACAATGTAGAAATAAGTGGTTTACATATTTTCCATTAGATCTACACATGTAGCATCAATTCATAAATATTACTCCATGTTCCCTCAGATTGGTTGTTGTAAAAAATTTCTCCAATGCAGCAGTCTAGGTGAAGAAGAAAACCTGCAAAGGAGCTCTCGCCTCTCACTCTTCAAGTGCTTTTACAAGGAAAAAGCTGGTTGCCCCTTAATAGTAACATCTTGTAATAATTTTAAACTTAAAATCCATTTTTCTTTGAAGGTGACCAAATTGGTCTATCCTTTCCCTCATGTCTAACTTTAATACAGTAAAGATCATCCAAAAAAAAAAAAAAATGTCACATAGATTCCAATTCCCAATCTTGGGCTAGTTTGAGGAATAAAGGGTTCCAATGAATGCATTAGTTCATTGGAAAAGCATTAGTTACTATGGGAGTTGGGGCGTTTCCATGGAAAAGCATTTAAAGCCAAGCTAAGGTCCCAACAAAAGTGGCATTCTTTCTTTGGGCTGCTTCTTGGGAAAAAATTCTTACAGTGGATAATTTGAGGAAGTGTAACATTATTCTTGTGAGTTGGTGCTATATTATGTGCAAGGGGGATGGGGAGATGGTGGATCATTTGTTGCTGCACTTTCCTTTTGACAGGGAATTGTGGGATATGGTCTTTGCACTTTTTGGAGTTCATTGGGTGATGCCTGGGAGGGTTTTTGATATAGTAGCTAGTTGGCAAGGTTGTTTTGGGCGACATCGAAACAGTGAGATTTGGAAGGCCATTCCTCATTGCTTGATGTGGTGCTTTTGGAGGGAGAGAAATGCTAGAAACTTAGGGTGTGAGAGGTTAACCTTAGATCTGAAATTTCATTTTCTGAGGACTTTGTTCGAATGGTCATTGGCCTCGGGGAAGCTTTCTTTTTCAAACTTATTAGAGTTTCTTGATCATTGTTCTTTTAAAGCTTAGATTTGATCTACATCTAGTATTCATCATGTGTACATAATGATTCTTTGTTATTTTATTAAAACTTATTACTTATTAAAAAAGGGTTCCAATGAATGCAACTATTTGATCTTTCCATGTTATCTACAACTTAGGCATACCTATTCCTTACAATCATGAAAATTTCATGATATTTTACTTTGAAAGGTAAACTTCTCTTCCAGCATATGTGCCAGAACCAGATCTTGGTAACATCTCTTAGTTCAAATCTTGCAAATTTGACAAAGTTGTTCTCATGACTTATAATATCTTTCCATAGGCATAACTTACTGCAATCTGAACACCAACCTCCACAAGAAGTTCCATATTTAGTATCTATTTGACCTTGGACAACTTGGGGAGTTTTTATGTTTGCTTGCAGTGGCTTAAGGTTTAGTAGGATTTGTGGATCTGGGATTTAGGGTTGCAGAAGAAAGGGTATGGCTTAAAATTGGCTAGGGTTCAATGACTTTTTCTTTGTATGACTATATGATAGAGAAAGTACATGGGCCTTTATAGTTTTGAGAGGCAAGAGGAAGGGCTTGACTTTGAGTTGTAAGGACGAGGATGGAAAAGAGAAATTTATAGTGCTCAAGGGTTGTATGAATCATGGATTCAAAAACCAAACCGAATTGGTTGGTTGGATTGGGTTAACAAGGAACCGGCCACCAATCTGGTTTTTAAAGCCCAGAAAACTAGAAAAGTCAAATTTGGCCTTTGAACCTCTCAACTTGTAGTCCAACTGGCTGGTTTGAGGACTCGTTCACTGGTCGGATTTGGCTTTTTCCCCCCATTTTTTCCTGAGGAATAGTGGTCCAAAAAACTTAATCTATCGAAGGCTTTGCCGGAATCCAAAGTCAGACCTTGTTCACTAAAATCCCAAGCCAATCTTGTTCATCAGAACTCAGATGCTTTCTTGAAATGTGGATGAATGACTCATCACCAAATCAGAATTTCAAAGAGGAAGGAGAGAGACTGGGAGAAGGAGGGGGTTTTTATGACTCAACTCTAGAGGGGGGAGAGAGAGAGAGAGAGAGAGAGAGAGAGAGAGAGAGAGAGAGAGAGAGATTTTTTATTTTTCTTTTTTCCTTTAATTGTAATGAATGTATTGTGATATAAATATGTTCTTTTCCTTTAATTGTACTTCATTGGAAGCTCAAGAGTTAACATTATAATAATTGAATACGTATTGGATTTGTTATTTTCTTTAATTGTACATGCCTAAAATATTCATGTGGATGTCATTTTTCTTTAATTGCATAAATATATTAGACTTTTTAAGATACTCTCATCTTGTACAAATTTGCTAAAATATTTGAGATTAAAAAGAAAATATCTATTCACAATCCGTAATAGATGATGAAAATATCATCTTATCTTTAGATATTTTTTAATTTTTAGTTAAGATTTCTAATTACAAATTTATTTTATTTATTTTCATATTAAATAAAAATTTAATTAATTGCTATGTCTTCATGGTTCAACCCAAGGAAAAAATTTAATTAATTATGATGCTCAATAACAGTACCATAAGAAAGAGAAGAAGAAAAGAGAAAAAAAAGGGGGGAAACGGAACAATAAGGCCGATGTGTCCTAATACTCAAACACTGTATATTTTTCTTTATTAACTCCATGTGTTCTTTGAGTATATTGAGCATAAATATATATGAGGACTCTTTCTTATACTATTAATATTGGGATTCCTAGTTTGTCTAGTAAACTAAAAACCTAATAAGGTAATAAATAACGAAGACTAACTTGAAATTTAAAGAAAACAAAACCTAAGACTCTCCTAGAAATGGATTCCCCCACTGTTGCCCTTTTTATTTGTGATAGTAATGGAGGCCCTGAGTAGATTGCTTTCTAAGTTGGTTTATGGGGAATATTTAAGCGGGTTTTCAGAGGGGGAAAGAATGATTGCTTTGGTGATGGTGTCCCATCTTTTGTTTGTTGATGGCACTTTAATTCTTTGTGCCAATGATCTGGAACAGCTTGGCCATTGGAAATGTGTTTTGCTTTGTTTCAAAGTTGGCTCAGGTTTAAAATAAATCTAGGAAAGCTTGAGATAGTTCCTGTAGGGAAAGTCCATGAGATTGAAGCATTGGCTGGTGTACTTGGCCGTAAGATATCTAGCTTGCCTTTGAAATACTTGAGTCCTCCTTTGGGTGAACTTTAAGTCCAAGGCTGACATGGGACAAATTAGGGAATTTTTCTGTGGTTGTGGTGGGTTAAGGTTTAGGTAGACTTGTAGAAATAGGATTTAGAGTTGTTAAGTTATGGGCTGTGTTAGGAATTAATAGGTGGTTTAATGATTTATTTGGTGGCTATTTGGTAGAAGAAAGTATGTGGGGATTTAGGGTTTTGATATGTAAAACAAACAGCTTAATTTGAGGTTGTAAGAAAGAAGAAAAAGAGAGATTTTTATTGTGTTTATGGGCTGTAATAGTACTATAAGAAAGAGAAGAAGAAAAGAAAAAAGTAATACTCAAAACACAATTAAAACTTTTTTGAGTACAATAAGACACTTGTATAGATCCTACATGTACCTTCTTCTAGTAGAACTAAGTTTTTTACTTTGACCAGTAAACAAAACCCTAATTGAATTAAACCAAAGCCCATACATAAAGACCCACAAACTAAATAAGACTTTCTTTTTAATAGAAGAAAACCCATGGCCCATATCTAACAATTGTAGAATTTCTGAAATACCCTTGACTGTAGAATAACCGAATAAAATATAAAATTCTAATTAACTACCATGGGCTCTATGTTCTTTCAATTTATTATTGCTTGTCTTCCATGTCAAAATGTGATATACATGTCAGGAAAATTGTTTCTTTGCCTTCTATGGTTTGGCAGTGAAACAAAGCTAATTCTTGATTATCTTCTTTTTGATATATGCAAAATTTCATTTGTTCTGGAGAACGTCATGTATTCCATTCAATCCTGCTCTTCAATATTGATGATGTATGTTTGCCTATTTGCTTCAAATTTGGAATCCAGATATTGATTGAATCATGACCACAATTCTTGTAGTATTGCATTTTATTCCTTGGTGTTTGATATTTTGTTGAACCCTAATTATTTAATATTTCATTCTGCTTCTGCTTTGCTAGGATCTGATCGAAGCAGCTTCAACAACAGTGTAGCTGATCAACAGGTAGGTTAATTTTTCCTGTAAATCTGTTGGACATGGTGCAATACTAACATAATTTTCTCACTTATGAATGGGTTTGTGAAATCTTATCTGTATTTCTCAAATTTGAACTTGGAAATTCAAACCCTGACCGTTTTCTTGTTTTGGAAAAATTTTCAACTTTTCTGATTGGTTTTGGCTTGAATTGGCATATAAAGGCTGATTCATATGCTCCATTGTGATGCAATATGCTAGTATTCTTAAATAAGTAAATAAATGGACAAATAAAAGAAGTTTTACTTGGGATCTGGCCTTTGTGTATACCTCCAAGTCATGCTTCCCAAATGGCTAGTCCACAGTGTAGCTGAACACTGCTTCATCTACTAATCACATGATAGTATGAAAACTGGGTGATGTTTTTTGTTGTAAATTTCTTTCCCAGTTGAACTGTTTGGCTCTAACATTCTTTAATTGTGTTATCCACGTTTATGAGTCTCGATTATGTTTCACAGGCTGTACTGGAGACTGTAGCTAAAATCACTCATGAGAAGACCAAGAAAAATGATACACAGGAGGCAAAGTATGGGAATGTATATAATACATTGTGAAAATATGTTAAATATACATGTATATTTTTTTAATTAATAACATTACCCAAACAACATGTGTATCAGTGGCACAAGAGCATTCCAGCTCCAAGATGTTTTTTCCCTAGAGAATGAGGATTCTGATGATGTGGAAACCTTGATTGACAAAAAGGTGTGCTAAAACTTTGGGAGAGTTATAACTTTTCATGCTCTGAATTTCATCCCCACTAACTTGCTTCTCTTACATGATGGTAGGACAACGTGTTTGTGATGTCTAACAAGAAATCCAAGTATCCAGTACTACAAGTAGATTTGAGGTCAATATCCTTTATTTCTTTTCTCCTTATTGTAAATCACGATAAATTCAGGGTTGGTCTGGCTCAAGATTCAAAATGGATTTTTGAATACCGTTTTCTTAATTGAATTTGAAGTTTGAAGTTAGCAAAAAGTTGCCTTTTGGTTTGTTTGTTTGTTAATTGGCAGGTTTTTTTTTTTTTTTTTTTTTTAATTTTATAATTTTATAATTTATAATTTTTAATCTTTAATTTTTAAAAGGGAATATGTTGTCTCATCTCATAAGAAAACATTGCCATTTTCAAGTATGGGAAGTATTTTTAAAAAAAAACCAAGGCTCTCTCTTGTTTCTGTGTTTTCAGAAATTTAAAATGTCATTTAAATGGTGGAGTTGGCCATCACAGATGGTGTTTATTTTTTAAAATTTCTCCAACAAGGCTTTTCCCCAAACTTACCCTATAGTTTGGAATTACAATCTGTTTTTTATTTAGGGTTAGTCAGTTCTTGAAAACAATGGTTGAAGTTGTTTAGTTTAGATTTTATATGCTGCCTGAGATTTATGCCTTATTAGTTCTGTTTTACATTCTGGCAGATTGATCTCAGACTTGGTGGTTGTCATAGTTACTGCTGCTATTGGTGGAATTATCTTTTCCTGTTTGGGGCAACCAGTTTGTATTCATATATATTAGCTTTATTTATTTTTTGACCAATTGCATTGCATTTATGTCCAAGTATATAAAGTGATTTATGTGGTACAATGTTTGAAATGTTCTTTTGTTCGTTTTTGATAAATATGGTAGGTTATTGTGGGATATCTTCTTGCCGGTTCGGTTATTGGACCAGGAGGCCTGAAATTCATTAGTGAAATGGTACAGGTATGTTGATGTTAACAGCAAAAGAACATTATTTCTTGAAGTCAGAATGCTTTGTTCTATCATCATTTCTCAAGTTCTTACTTTTATTTTGTTAAAATGTTTCCTCACTGATATTGTTTTTAGAAATTCACTCCAAAAGGTTATTCACCTTTCTAAATGCCCTTGACATAGATAAAAAATGTATTAAACTAGGGACAAAGTTTGTCTCCAAATTGGTTTGGAGTTCTCTTCCAATTCATTGTGTGGCGATTTATAAGACTATCCAATAGTATTATTTAACAAGACACTACTCATTAAAAAAGTCATATAACTAACACTACACATGGATGATTTATTTAATCATCACATGGTAGGTTGAAAGAAGATAGCTCCAAACTGGTTTGGAGCGAAACTTTTTCCTTAAATTAGAGGTTAAAATAGTAACTTTGATAGAATATGAAAAGTTCTAACTAACCACACTTCCTGAAAATTTTCTTCATTTTACACACCAAATTTACTGATTTTTCCAGCATTATTCTATATTATGCTCCGTTAAAGATGAGAATTAAATAATATAGAGAAGTGGAAGCATAAAAGAGAGAAGAACACAAGGGATTTTGTGGTTTGGCCAACGGCCTACATTCACAAAATAAAGCCCTAGCGACTACATCTTTACTGTATACTCAAGTCAATAATTACAGTAAACCCTTAACAAGGCATATATAGAGACTAGAAGCTAGGGTTAGCCCAACATGGGCTTACAACATAACTAGGCCTCTTGGGCCATTACATCAACATAAACCCAATACTTTAACATGCTCCATTACCTATAACTAGGGTGACTGCCAGTAGTCATGAGATAGAGGAAGTCACCAAGATGAGGAGCATGCACACATTGCACATGGTTCATTACAATAGCCTATATTCATGTGCAACATCTTGGGAAGTGTTAGAATATTAGTTAAATGATTAAATTCATCATTTCCTAATAATTGAAGCTTTTAGGACAATCGGTAATTTATCATGGTATTGGAACAAAGTGGTTTTGAAAAGTTTGAATTGTGTCTCTGCACTACCTTCCATTTAAAAATTTAAAAATCTCATGCGTTGAGTCCCACTTATTAAGGGGTAGTCTTGGTTTGCACTTGAGGGGGTGTGTTAGAATATTTGCTAAATAATTAAATTCACAATTTCCTAACAACTTAAGTTTTTGGGCAATTGGTAATTTATCATAAAAAAATAAAGTGCAAGAGTCTATCTCTATGTGCTATGTAGCATGGAGTGACTATGATAGACTCAATTGAGTTAAATCAAGTCATATTGTGGGAATTTCATGTGCAATGATTTGGTCTACCATTTACCTTGAACCAATGATCTACAATGACAAGTTCTCTTCTCTTTTTAATTACAGGTTGAAACTGTTGCACAGTTTGGTGTTGTCTTTCTTCTTTTTGCTTTAGGGCTGGAATTCTCTTTGACAAAGGTATATTGTTCTCACTTCCCGGATTGGGAAGTCTTTTCTATGGTGTATCACAGTAGCTTATTTTGACAGTTATGTAATAACTAATAATACGCTTCCCTTTTCTTGGTTTAACTTGTGTGTGTTGCAGTTAAAAGTTGTGGGACCTGTTGCTGTTCTTGGGGGGATGCTTCAGATCTTCATATTTATGTTTTTGTGTGGCATACTTGCCATGGTATACTTTGAGAGTATCTAATCTGAATTTTGTTCATTTTGATTAGTTACAATTTTGTTCAAAATGGATGCTAAGCTTGAACATCTGCTAATATTGCAGTTATTTGGAGCAAATTTGTCTGAAGGTGTATTTGTTGGTGCATTCTTATCTATGTCGTCAACAGCAGTGGTATCTCTCTAGAGACTTTTTCATGACACAACTTTCTCTTTTTTACCTGGTTGCTGCTTGCCTAAATTTTTAGTGCTTTCCATGCTTTTCTTATTGCCTTTACCAGGTGGTAAAGTTTCTGGTGGAACGGAATAGTAGTAATTCTCTTCATGGTCAAGTTACAATCGGGACACTTATTTTTCAGGTATCTTATAAATCATTTCTAATCAGATGGTAGATCTCAGAGTTTAAATACGCTGAGGTAGGAAGCCAGATATTTTGGTTTTCATCCATTCTTTTGTTCACCTTGGATTATTTCAGGACTGTGCTGTTGGTCTACTGTTTGCCTTGCTCCCAGTTTTGGGTGGTAACGGTGGCCTGTGGCAGGGAATGATTTCAATGGGAAAAGTGTAAGTCTGTTCATGAGCAGTTTTTGTTTTTTTTCCCTCCCCATTTAATTTACTGAAGACTCATGATTTAAAATTTGCTTTCAGTGTTCAAGCTTTTAGTTATTTTGAATGTAGTTGTGTTTTTGCATGTCCAAAACAAGGGTGTCAACACCAGCATGTAAATTAGTCAATTATCTCGCGGCAACCGGTTTGTTTTGTTGGCATCAACACCATCATCTTTATTGAATATGGCCTGTTTCTTTTGTTGACATCAGGCTCCTAGTGTTGTCGATATATATCTCTGCTGCATCTGTATTGTCTTGGTCGTTTGTTCCCCGCTTTCTAAAACTGATGATGCAGCTGTCTTCCCAAGTAAGTTATAAACAACATTAGCTACATTCTTGGATTGACTAGTATTTCTGTAATTTTATTTTGTTTCCCTTTTATGATCCAGACAAATGAACTTTATCAGCTTGCTGCTGTGGCTTTCTGCCTATTATCTGCATGGGTGAGTTCCAGATGGTTATCTTTCATTTTAAGACTAATGACTGTTCGTCATTTTGCATTTTGATAATGCATCCTGCCTGCTTTTTGCCTGTTATTTCTGTAACAATAGTTATTCTATTTGTGGTGATCTCCTTTGTACAATGTGCTCTATATTTTCAATTGCCTGATTTATTGTACAGTTATGTGACTAAGTAGATGTAGTTGAATTCTACCAAAATTTTTGGGAGATGGGGAAATGTTTTGTTTGAATTTGTAGAAAATGGCATGAATCTACTTTATTGAGGTCGAAGAGAAGGTAATATTGGTGAACTGTAAGATGAGATTGACAGGGAGGAGCATAGACCCAGGGAGCAACATGAGCTCTAGAGACAAGATGTTTTCCCTGTTCTAGAGAAGCACTGGTGGCCCCATTGAATCAAAAACGTTTGAAAATACTTTGGTGGAGGTGAATATTCATGTTTAGGTTTAAGAGAGGACATTATTTTTTTATGTTCTATCTTCTTGGGTCGAGAAAAGAATAGGTGGCTTTTAGAAACATTGGCGGATGTTGCAACAGTTGATTAGACCAAGGGCTTCATGAGGAAAGCCAGATAGGGAAACAGAGCTTTTCCTAGCATAGCGCAAAAACAATGTGCATGGATGATATTTGGCATTAGATGAGTTAGTGGAAAGAGGAAAGACTTGATGCTAAAAAGGTAAGAAAGTGATGCAGCCATGGAGGATTACTTTGCTAATACTTTGGAAATCGCTATCTAAGAATTTTCTTATGGGGTCAGCGTGTGAAGTCTAGTTGAAGTAAAGTCGTGTGGTTTTAAAGTTCTAGGTAAGAGTCTTTTAGGGTTAAAACTTAAATCATTCCTTTTATTTTAGGGTAAAATATCATTTTTATTCCTAAACTTTCACAAAAGTTTGTTTTTCAACCCTAAACTTTTAAAAGTTTGTTTTTCTTCCCTAAACTTCGCGAAAAGTTCTACTTTACATCCTTCTTTTTATGTATGTTATTTTATGTCCTATGTGGCCTAACGGAGTGTTGACATGGCATTTGACTTGGACCAAACTATTTTATTGAAAAAGTTTTGGACGCGTGGCACAAAGTTATTGACACACATGGAAAAAGAATCTGATGAAATTGCCCCCAACCTAACCTTATTCCACAACCAGGAAAACTAGGTTGCACGGACACGCCATTTTTGGCATCGTGTCGGTGTCAGACACGTGTCGGACACCGGAACGGGTACAACTCGCCGGATTCCGGTGTCCGGCGAGTGTCTCTTTTTTTTTTTTTTTTTTTTTTTTTTTTTTTTTTTTTTTTTTTTTTTTTTTTTTTTTCGCTTCTCCGACACGGCGCCGACACGTCTCCGACACGCCAGCAGTGAAAAAAAAAAAAGAAAAAAAGAGAGAAAATCACAGATTAGACCCACCGGAGCTAGATCAGGCCGCTGCCGCTGCCCTCTGTCCCTCGCCGGAGCTAGATCGGGCCGATCGGCGAGCTCCAAAGACGTCGACGCCGTGCCCTGTCCGGCTGTCCGTTCCGATCTCTCTCTCTCTCGGCGTGGACAACAGGCCTGAGGTCTGATCTCCTCTGTTTTTTTTTTCTTTCGGTCCTTTGGTCCTCCGTTTTTTTTTCTTTCGGATTTTAGTTCTGGTCCTTTTAGACCTTTTGGTGAATGGGGTGTTTTGTTACTCACTTAAGTTAACGCGTTTTTTTTTTTTTTTTTTTTTTTTTTTTTTTTTTTTTTTTTTTTTTAAAATTCCGTTCTCACAGTCTTGCTGTTTAAGTGTTCTTTGTTTAGCTTTTTATTTTGTCTTATAAATTATAATGTTTATTATGAGTTTAGTGATTTTTGTTTGTAAGTCCTACTATAGTTTTATTTTTTTATTAAAGTCAAATACTGTAGGTGATTTTACTAAAATGAATACTTAAAGTGAAAAATCAGTTGAGTCAATTGCTCCTTTATGGAAATATGTTACTAATATTAAAAAATATGCCTAAATATAAAATTTAATTAATTATTTAACCGCCGTGTCCCTGCCGTGTCGTGTCCTTATTTTTCAAAAATTACCGTATCCCTGTGTCCGTGTCCGTGTCGTGTCCGTGTCCGTGTCAGTGTCCGTGCAACATAGCAGGAAAACCCAACGCCCAAACCCCAAGAGCGGCAGCCTCAACTGGCTAGCCCAATCGGCAACCCAACCAAGAAATCCAACCCTAAATTGGCGACCAGCAACCCCAAACCTTTAGGTGGTTGAACTCTCCATGGTGCGAAGCATGTTCAATGGAAGTGGAAGATGGTCTTCATGTTGTTTGGGGCTGTCAATCTATCAAAGAAGACTATGAAAAAACTGAAATCAGCTCAAATCTAAGTAGTCGCAGCCTTGCAGGTTATCCAATTCTTGTGACTTACTACAGTAGGTCCTTGAAGTGTGTAAATAGGACAACGAAGACTTTATAATGCTTTGTTGGTGCCTGTGGACTAGCAGAAACAAGATTCAACAAAATCAACCCCATACCAACCTACAAGGAACTAGAGTGATGGCATCTCAGTTACTGATGAGCAACTCAATTAAAAAAAAAAAAGAAATCACACAAAGTCTTGAATTTCCTAAAGCTTCACGCAAACCTTTCACAATGGCAAAAAGACTCAGATCAGCCACCTGAAAATTAGTGTAGCCGGTCTGGGGTTGGGATTCCACTGTCGGGGTTGCCGCCTTGGAGACGTCAATTGGGCTCACTGGTTGAGGCTACCGCTACGGGGGTTTGGGTGTTGGGTTTTCTGGTTGTGGAATAAGGTTAGGTTGGGGGTAATTTCATCAGATCTCTTTTTTCGTGTGTCCAAAAATTTCTAAATAAAATAGTTTGGTGCAAGTCAAATGCCATGTCAACACTCTGTTAAGCCACTTAGGACATAAACTAACGGACGTAAACGGAAGGACATAAAGTAGAATTTTTCGCAAAGTTTAGGGATGAAAAACAAACTTTTGTGAAAGTTTAGGGATGAAAGTGATATTTTACCCATTATTTTATTAGTTATGGTAGATTTGATATACAGGGGCAAATTCGAAACCACCTTTTAATCCCTATCAAATAATAACTCACCAAGCCACCTTTTAATCCCTATCACAATAATTCTAAACCTTAGATCCACAAATTCCCCTAACCCTAAAACCACCACAATCACATGTAGAGAAATTCCTTAATATGTCCTACGTCAGATAGACGATTGAAGAGAGTAAACCGGCCTCATGCCTACCACCAATCCCTCTCCTTGTCAAGAGATCCCTAAAAAAAAATAATGCTTAGTTACAAATACCATAATACAATGAAAGGCTTTGATAAACTTACTATCAAACATGAGATTAAAGGGTAATTTAGGAACATATAACTATATAAGACTCAAGATAGAGACAGCACGGAACTAAGATTAGCAATGCTTAAGAAATAGTAGTAGTGGTTCCATTTGCCAATGTAACACGAGGAAGATTATTTTTAGAATATTCGAGGTCAAAAAGCAAACCAGAGGTAGCAGTCATGTGATCTGTGACTCTTTAGATTCATAGGTGGCGAGACAAGTAATGGGAATAACTATCTAAACTAGAGTAGAAATGGAAGTTGATGCTGCAGAATTAGGTTTTTGTGTAGACACCAAGAGACTATAATATTCCTTTTGAAAGACACTATGTGGCGGTGCTCTACCTTAGAAATAGATACTACTCTAGTAGTTGAGGTCAGTGTAAGTGACTGAAGTATTCTCCTCCTCTTGAAGGCTAACTCGATGAGCTGGGGGTTTACCATGCTGATTCCAACAAATGCCTACAGTATGATTCACAGAGACTTCATACTCTATAATGTCCTTCTCCCCCTTGCTCACGATCTCCATGACCACCTCTAGAAAATAGACCAGCATGTGTAATGATGGCAAAAGTGAATTTCTCACTAGATGATGGAATAATTGAATTGGTGTAAGGAGGTATGTCTTAGATGATCGAAGACTCCACCTAGAAAGGGAAGATGAAGTTCCTTACTTCCCAAAACCTATGACTTTACTGGATCAAAGGTTGGAGGCAGGCCAAAAAGAAACTGGGCTACATGCATAACTCTCTCTGTTTTTGCATGGTCTTAATATCAGCAAAGATAGGTTGATAAAGATTAAGTCCTTCACATATATCTTTAAATTTTGTATTATAATCTTACAAAGAAAGATTAAGGGAGAAGTAAGTCATCATAAATGCGTTCGAAATTATTGACACCAGAATATGACTCCGGAGCCTGCTCCAACCCAAGTTGTGCAGTGGGTAAAAGTACTAAACTGCTCCTTTTCTTAGACTCCATACTATTCCACAAACCACTCCTAATCTGCACATCTTTAACTCTCCTATACGCATACTTAGGATTCGTAGTACCATCAGTCAAATAATTAAACTTCTTTCTCCCAAGTAGAAAGACATCAATTACTTGGGCCTGTTGTGTATACTTCTATTGATACGAATTGAAGTAATAGAAAGTATATCATAAGGCAATAAAAAAATGTGCTGTATGCTAGCGTTCAATTCCACACTGACTCTCAAATCAAAGCAAATAAAAAAAACCAGGCAGAAAAATTGTGGGCCCATAGGTACACTAGAAACTGAAAATACTGACCCAAATGGGAAAATGTAACACCATCAAGTGAAACCCAACCAACAAATGCTAAAAACTGAACTTCTGATTTACTACAACTTCACCACGTTCTTTTTTACATAATCTTCTAGCACTATTCACCAAAATTACTCATCGAACCAGACAGTGTCAATTGGGAAATTGGGAATAAACCAAGGAAAATTCTAAAACTACTACAAAATTTACTACGTAAAACTTATAATCTGATGTGGCAATGAATTTGATTGGTGGGCTTCAACCACCTAATAAATTAATGATTGAATTTTTTTTTTTTTTTTTTTTTTTTTTTTTTTTTTTTTTTATGATTGATGACATACCAGTTTGTAAGCTCTATGTAGTATCCCGAGCATCACTTGTTAACCAATTATGGGCTAAACACCTTAGAATAAACAATCGCATGCTTGTGATGAGAAAAACCGTACACACAGGAATGTAGGAGACCAATTAGGCCATAACAGACCAAATAGGCACCCTCAGATGGAGATCATGCGAGTTCTAGGTGGTCGGTGAAAATTTTAGATGCAATCATGGTCAAGGTAAGGACTGGGACTGCATGCTTACAACTGGGAACATTGCTTGTGTTGGGCAATGCTATCTGGTGTTACTAGCATTAGGCGAATCAACCAAGCTGTTGGCTAAATCGTTCGATGCTTGGGTATGGTTGCTAATTTTAACATTGAAAAGTGTGTTTCTAGTGTATAAAATTAGTTATTCTTGTCAGACTTATGATTAAGTGATTAAATTCATCATTTCCTAATAGCTTAGGTTTTTGGGAGAATCGGTAGTTTAACATGGTATCAGAGCGGAAGGTCTTGAGTTTGATCCCTGTCTCCTCCACTCTACCTCCCATTTAAATTCCCACATGTTAGGCCTTATTTATTAAAAAGGTAGTTTCGGCTCACATGGGAGGAGGAGTGTTAGAAGTTAATAGTTAAATGATTAAATTTACCATATTCTAAGAGCTTAAACTTTTGGGACAATCGGTAATTTAACATGGTATCAAAGCAAGAGATCCTGAGTTCGATCTCTAGTTTTGCTCTACCTCCCATTTATAATGTTAAATTCCCACTTGTTAGGCCCCCACTTACTAAGGGAGAGTTTAGGCCCACAAGTGAGGGAGAGTGTGTCAGACTTATAGTTAAGTGATTAAATTCATCATTTCCTAATAGCTTAAGCTTTTAGGAGAATCGGTAATTTAACATGGTATTAGAGCGGGAGGTCTTGAGTTTGATCCTATCTCCTTCACTCTACCTTCCATTTAAATTTTCACATGTTGGGCCTCACCTATTAAAAAGGTAGTTTCGACCCGCACGTGAGGAGGAGTGTTAGAAGTCAGTCGTTAAATGATTAAATTTACCATATCCCAAGAGCTTAAACTTTTGGGACAATCGGTAATTTAACAATTCTAACACAAGTGTTATTTATATATGGGTAAATAATACATGCTCATAACATGTGCTAATTCATTCATATTAAGTAAAAAAAAAAAACTTTATTTGGCGATTGATCCCTTGATGGGAAAGTGTTTTGTGGCTATGGGACGCTGTGGAGGTGACGGCATTCGGGGGCGAGGGTTTCAATGTTGACTGCGGAAAAGAAGCTTAGGGGAAGGATTTTTATTTTTTTAAAGAAAAAAAAAAATACAAAAACAAAAGGACTAGGGGAGACAGGAGAGGGCTTTGTGGTCACCAAACAAGCTTTTGGTTTTCTGTTTTCTAAAAATAGTGTTTTTAGTTATGTCTTGCCAATATTATTATTCTCATTCTTATTCTTGAAAACTAGAGATTCTATTCTTAATTCTGATTCTTGAAAAAAGTTTATAAAAAACCATTCCAATTGGTCCGGATCCTCCTTTTTAGATTATCTTAATTTGAAGTAAGATGGTGAATTGTTGAGTTATTTGACTCCAGTGTAGGAAATTGTTGAGTATCTTCAAAGTTATCTACACCTTTTTAATATTTTAAAATATTCTGTAACATTTTCAGTGCAGCGATAAGCTAGGCCTTAGTCTTGAGCTGGGTTCATTTGTGGCTGGTGTTATGATATCTACTACTGACTTTGCACAACATACTTTGGACCAGGTACTCCTTTTTTGTCATTGATAATTTCCAAACATTTCATGTATTTTAATTTAACTATTGTCTAAAAACAATTTGAAATTGTGATAATTGGTGTGTAACCTTCTTAAAATTAAGTATCTGTAGTTGTGTACAATTCAATTGCTGCATGTAGATGGATTTAGATTGAAGGTGCAGCTTCACTGTGGAATGTGGATGTCATATGCAAAAGTCACTTTTCTGTATCTATTGTGATAAGAATAATGGGAACAGTATTCTGATTTGATTTTTTCTACACTGTAGGTGGAACCAATTCGTAACTTCTTTGCAGCACTTTTCCTTTCAAGTATTGGAATGCTCATACATGGGCATTTCCTATGGAACCATGTGGATATATTGCTAGCATCTGTTATTTTGGTCATAGTTGTTAAGACGGCCGTTGTTGCTATTGTTACTAAGGCCTTTGGTTATAGCATTAGGACATCATTCATTGTAAGTTCACTTGCTCAGCTTGTTGAGGTAGTTTTTGATCTGGATTAAAAACAGAAATTTCTTATTTATGAAAATTTGATTTATTTTTTTATTTTTTTTTAGGTTGGGGTCTCACTTGCTCAAATTGGAGAATTTGCTTTTGTTCTCCTAAGTCGTGCCTCAAATCTTCATCTTATTGAGGTGACTTTTCTCGTTCTGTTGTTGTGTGTGTGGGTTGAATATTTGTCTTGCCTAATGCTTGATCGCTGCTTTCATTATGGCTAGTCTCTTATGTTTGCTCTGTGTTGTAAAAATATCACCGCTCTAATTGTTACCAGAAGGCTCTATGCAATCACAGTGTCTGCTTTCCAAAGAATGAATGTAGGTTAGTCATGAACCTTGGGTTTTGTATTGATTAGTGATTTGGATGTTCTGAAAGATTTGATCAGACAGGGATGGAAATATTGGGATGAGTTCCCCCCCACCCCCCATCCCAAAAAAGAAAGGAAACCAAACACCTAAAAAAGGTCGTACCCAGTGCACAAAGCTCCCATTTGCGAGGTGTGAGAGAGGTCATGGTAGGCAACCTTACCCCCAATTCGGAACCAAACACCTCATTGCATAATTTAATGGTGTAGATGTTGCACTTGATTTCTGTAACAAATTGAACCTCTTAAAGCTGCATTCAGTGTCGACATGGCATGGTGGATAATTTTAATTTTATTTACACCAGGGATGTATGTTTGGAAAGAGTTTTGAATGCTATTTTACTGTTCTTATTCCCAAAATCATAGGGCTAATGGCCAAGAGCCTTTTATTTTAGTGGCATTGCTTGCTCTCCAATATTAGGACAACCAGGGTTCAAATCCACCCTCCCCATACTATTGAATTATCAGCAAAAAAGGACTAGTGAATGGAAAAGATTTCAGACCTATTAGTCTTACAGATCATACCTGCACAAAGCTCCCACTTTTGCAGGGTTTGGGAGAGGTTACGGTAGGTAGTCTTACCCTCCATTTATTGGAGAGGCTAATTCCCGAACTTAAAGCTGCAACCTAGTGCTTTTGGTGGAAGGCACTTGTCATCGCAACAAGGCTTGACCTTTAATTTATAGGTAGGGTCTACAAAATCTTGGCTAAGGTCCTTTCAAACAGACGAAGGAAGGTGATGGGAGAGCTCAATTCTGGCACACACAATGCTTTTATTCAGGGAATGCAGATATTAACTTGATACTTATTGCTAACGAGTGTTGAGATAGTTGACTAGGGAAGGAATTCCGGTAGTGCTCTGTAAACTTGACTTAGAAAAGCCTATAACCATGCCAATTGGAATTTTCTTTTGTACATGCTGAGTACGTTTTGTTTGGGGGAATAATGGAGGCAGTGAATTCATTTTTGCTTCAATACTGTTCGGTTTTTAGTATTGGTGAATGGTACTCCAAGTGGATTTCGCCAAGTGATAAGGGTTTGTGTCAGGAGATCTTTTTATTCCTGTATCCCCACTCCTCTATGTCTACGTAAATGAAGCTCTAGGTAGAATGATCTCCAAGACTCTGAATGGGAGTTTCTTGCCAAGTTTTTCAGTAAAGGCCAATAGTGATATTTTTAAGATCTCACATTTGCTCTATGTATACGAGACGCTATCAGATGTGATGCGATTTCAGAACAGTTACAGTATTTAAGATGCACCTTGCTACTTTTTGAAGTGGTTTCTGGTATGAGGATAAACTTGGGTAAGTCAAAGATGGCACCTGTAGGAGATTGTAATCATATGGATGAGTTAGCTGACATCCTTGGGTGTGAAATCTGCCTTACCTTCTATATATATGGGCTTTACCACTAGGAGCTTGCTTTAAAGTCAAAGCTACTTGGGACAGATTCCTAGAAAGAATGGAAAAAAAGGCTCATAAGCTGGAAGAAGATTTACTTGTTAAAGGATGGTAAGCTCACTCTAATTCAGAGTATCAAATAGAACGAAAAAATTCAACGGGTTTCCCCTGGGGTGGTTGGGGGATGAATTTAAGTTTGATTTGTTTAATTGAGATTCTGTTTGTTGTCCCATTTAATTGGGCAATTTGGGGACTAGAAGACTATTGGATGTCAATTGACTATGGAAGGTTGGTGCACAGAAAATATTGGGGGACCATATGGTTTGAGTTTATGGAAATACAAAACTAAGGGGTGGTCAAAGTTTTAGAGCTTTGTTGAATATGAGGTAGGAACAGGAAATAAGGTTCACTTTTGGTATGACCGTATGATTGTTGGCAGGGGGGAGCTGAGACCTTCAAGACTGATACCCATAACTTTTTCTAATTGCAAGAAATAAAGAGGCCAAGGTAGCTGATTATATGGGTGAGTCAAATGGATGCATTCACTAGAACCCTTCTTTCATTTGGGCAGTACAGAATTGGGAGTTAAAATCTACGGACTCGTTCCTTAAGGATTTGTATACTTCTAAGGTGTTGGATTTACTATCCAGTTGACATGCTTATGTGGTAAAAGGACAATCACAAATCTGGTTGGCTATTCCTTGTTTGATTTGGACTGTTTGGAATTTGGAGAGAGGAACTTGCAAAACTTTGAAAGCAAAGAACATTTGGTAATTCAACTTAAGTCACAGCTTGTGGGGGGATGCTATTCAAATGCAACAAGCTCAGTTCCCTTCTTTTGATTTCAATTCAGATCTTTTAGCAATTTTGGACAGCATGTATCTTGGTTAATTTTTTATTCCCTTTTGTTTATTTTTCCCCCCTCTTTAGTGTCCGTAGTTTACTCCCTGTGTTCCTGAGCCTTGCCCAATTTTCTCTTTTCAATGAATTTTTTTTTTTTATATATATATATATATATATATATATATATATATAAAATGAAGGATTTTACTTTTAGCCCCTCCCCACCCCCACCCAACAAACAAGAAAAAAGAAGAGAAGTAATGCTACTTACAAGTTAAAAGGAAGAAGTAATGCCTTGGTACTATCTTATAGCTGTGTGCTAAGCAGGAAGAATATTTATATCCTTTTTGAGATAATGCAACATTTTTTTTTATTCCTATGTTGACCTTCTAACTGAACCTTAAAATGGGTGGTTCATCAGCCTTGTGATGCAGTGGATTTATTTTAAACAATTTTGAAACTGGGAAGATGTTAAGCGTGGGAATGATTTTAAGAAAAAAATGTGTTATAGAAAACATAACACATGTTTTTATTGACTTTAGAAACTGCAACTATTTGAGTGGCCTATACATTTAATATCTTATAAGCATTTTGAATTGGTTTTGAAACTTGAGGTCTCCATGTATGCAAATTTACTGATCATCTGATGGTGATTGTTCAATTGTCAAAGTTGTATGCAAATGGCTTGAAGTTGGGTGACCGCTGCTTTCCATTGCCTTTTTCTACTTGAAAAATGGTCACAAACAGATAGAATTTATAGCATACCTTTACAGTAATTGGAATGTCGCATCACATGCCTTCAAGCTAAATTCATACTTGTATGTATGTTAAAAATGAAGCAAAGCCACCTGGATAGCTTTCATAATTCCATTACAATTGTTTTTGGAAAAGTGGTACGTCCACAACATTTTTACAACATTTTCACAACAAATCATAGGTAGTAAGTTGTTATTGGTTCAAAATTGAATTTAGTACTGAGATTACTTTTTTAATCCAACAATAACAACCAGTATGAACATGCCACTTAGGATTTGTTGTAAAAATGTTGTGGACATATCATTTCTCTTGTTTTTGCAGCACAAAAGTTTATGTTTTGATAATTGTTTGCCCCATAATATTCAAGTAATTAGCTTTATTTTTCCGTTTGCAGCATGCCAGTTTCTTTAAAGTATATTATGTTTTTATCATACCATAGGATTCTCCAGTAATGTAGCTTACTGGTTTTGCCTCGGCAGTATCATCAGCAGCATGGAGAACATTCATAATTTCATTACAAAATTGTTTTTGCAGCACAAAAGATTATACTTAAGTTGATAATTGTTTGCCCTAAAATATTCAAGAAATTAGCTTATTTCTTCATTTCCGGCAGGCCAGTTTCTTTGAAGTAGAGTAGTGTGTCTTTCTCACACCTTAATATTTTCCAGTAATGTAGGCTGCCAGTTTTGCCTCTGCATTATCACCAAAGACCTCATGACTTATATTGTTTTCTTTTTTATGTCTCTTGTTGTTGTTGTTGACAAAATGCTGTAATATAGGGGAAGATGTATCTTCTTCTGCTTGGAACAACAGCTCTTAGTCTGGTAAGTTTCTTTTAGTTGAAAGTTATACCATTTTTTTCTATAAAAAAAAATATATTTATGATGCAAAACATTGAACTCTGATATCAAAACTGATGTAGAATAAAATCAACAAGGATAGAAAAAAAAAAAAACCTAGAAGGCAGCACCTAGGGTCCTAGTGTTGCTTGGAACAATACTTAGGATTGCTTGGATTCAACACTAAGTGGAAAAGAAAACCTAGGAATCAACACTTAGGGTTGCCTGGAAGCAACAACATGCCATTGGAAAAACTCTAACTAAAAACTTTCACTATAAACTTGTCACCATAGGGTTACAATAGTCTACTTATATAGACTACTAGGACTAAACCTTAATCCTAATTGACTTGGGTCAAAGCTCAATTATTGAATTATGAAGAAAAAAAAAATACTAATAACCTAATTAACTAATAGGACCTAAATAAAATATAATTGAACAATAGTAAAAATACAATTGACTTCAAGAATTAAAAATTGTTTTACCCTTCTTCCGTCAGTTTACTGTAGTAAATGTTTGTGTACAGGTAACAACTCCTCTCCTGTTTAAACTGATACCTGCTGTGATTAACCTGGGCGTTCTCATGCACTGGTTCCCCTCTGAGAGTGGCACACCGATTGAGGTCTCTCTCTCTCTCTCTTCAAAATGGATTTTGGAAGGCAAAGCTATTTATCTTAAAATTTTCTTTTAACAAAATTCTTAAACTTTGGCCTAGAGAATTATCCATGAATACCAACGGATACCAATTTTAAAGCTTTTTTTCTCTAATCTTTCTGCAGACCATTTATGTTGGAAGCATGACAAAAATTTTTTGTTGTTACAGGAGAAAGCTTCCATTATTGATGTGCATAACAGATCATTGTGACCTTCACGTTATTATAGCCCTGGTCATATCAGGGTCTACTACTTAACTCCCAATGATTTGTTCGCATCAGGATTTGCTTTCATTGCCATTGCAATGATTTGTGCGCATTAGGATTTACTCCCACCGCCAATTCCATTTTTGACGTTTCAGATGACACATGAGGATATTCATTCCAATGCAACCCAGCTCAGAGTTCTCATGTACATAGGTATACATTTTTCATATGATTAGAGTAATTGTATATAGGAATTCTTTTAGGCTCACACGTGTTCTTGCTAGTGTATGACCTGACTGATATGTATACTATGATACTACAAAGTTAGATCAGATATATTTCTGATGAGTTACACCAGAAATTATTATATGAATTGTATAAGATAGCGTAGAAAACAGAAAAAGAAACGGAGCTTCAGTAATATTTTTAAGCTTCTTAATGAAATATAAATTTGTCTTTGAGTGTCGAGCATGCTGTTTGTAATTTTGTTTTACTACCAGCAGAGCTAGAGCTGTAATATCTGAGTCGTGACTGGGCTTATTGTCTAAAATCTCAGTCCAGCAGACAATTTTTTAATTGACAAACAATATCTAATTGTATAATACTAGATGTTTGGAACGAATAGAAGGTAAGAAGAAATTAGATGAACTGCATTTTGTTTTGGGGTTGGATATGGTGTCCCCCTTCCCCACCCCTGAAAAAAGAAAGAAAAAAAGAATATGCAAATAGATGAGGACATTATTTCGGCAAGGTGTAATAATCTCCTTGTGGATCTAGGAAACAAAATTGTGAACTTTATATGGTTGTGAGCAAGCAATTTATGCATTATCATCCAAATGACAGTATAAAACCAAGCCACTTGAGGCCTTTAAAGGGAATAAGGGTTCGAATGCCCCTCTCCAAGCTATTGAATTATCAAAAATAAATAAATAAAAAATCGACCTTTAGTGGACCAAAAGAGAGGAAAAAATAATCATCTTATTTATACATTTTAAAAGTACTTACCAACTCAAAACTACTTATACTTTCAATAATTGGTTTGAAAGTAGGTAGGTCAATGAAAATTTAGAAATTGCTCATCTTTTCAATTGATCCGTTAGTATTGGATTTTAAAAATAAACAAATAAATTGTTAATCACTACCCAGCAAGTTGAAATTGTTCGTATTTTCATTCTTAAGTTTGAGTGTATTATACCAAGAAAAATATTGTATTTGACTTTTACAAAATTGCATTTTCATTTATTTACATTGAAATTCTAGGACAGACTATTAATCTAGCAAAATGTTTAAACACCATGTGTTAAGCTTGCAAAATGATCTTAGTTTTTACTAATATTGAGCAAATAAATACAAGTATTGCATTTAAAAAAAAAAAAAAATTATTGGGTGAGTACAATTTTTTAAGAATTGACTATAACATGTTATTAGGCATTTCGCCTTATTATAATTTATTTATTATAATCTTTATCCATCATTTATTTATCGCTCTCTTAGTCTTGTGGGTATAATTTGAATGTTTTATTGGATTATTAATATTATTATGTTATTTAAATATTATGAATGGTGATAGTAATTGATAGACATAATCATAGAATGTTTGACAAATATTTATAAATTAATATTACTTGTAGAGAGATGGATTGTAAAAGTTCAAATAACGAATTTGGGAAGCCCGAAGAATAATCTCTAAACAGTGTCAGCTTAAGTTTCGAGCATCCGAGAAATAATCTCTCAACAAATGAGATTATCCGAGGACACTTTCTAAAAACTTCCAAATAAATCTACAATAAGCCATCCAACAAATTAGAATTTAATGTTAGATAATTGATTAGGATAAGACAAAAAAGCCCAAAAGTCTCTATTCATCATCACATTGAGGAAAGAAGAGCCCAATAGCACAGAGAGCTATCCAATTGAATAAGGAGAGCTCATGCTAAAGCTCATGCTGGGGAAGAAAAAGGATCAAATGCAATGAAGGATAAGGATGAAAAAAGAGAGGACGGTGAAGTATAAAAGGAAAGAAACTTACAGAGAGAGAGATTTTTTTCGAATTTAGAGAGAGAAAAAAGAAAAAGAGAGATACACTATGAGGAATGTAATGAGAAAGAAACTTGAGAAATAAAGCTTTGATCCTATTTTATTCAATAGATTGTTTAGTTCTTACTTAAGGGTCTGTTCGGTTGGAGGAGTGGAAAAGTGAGAGGATGGAAAATTGTGAGAGGATGGAAAAGTGGGAGGATGGAAAATATTTAGTTTTTCCTCTTGTGTGTTCGGTTGGGAGAGTGGAAAAGTGGGAGGATGGAAAACTCTTGTGTTTGGTTAGAGAGAAAAAGGAAAGAATGGAAAATGTAATTTATATAAATTGACTATTATACCCTTGTTACATAATATGTAAGAAACATATTTATTTTTAATCATTAAATAATATAAAATTTATCACATCATATATATAAAGTTGAAAAAAAAAAAACATCATTGTTCAGTAACGTTGAAAAAAAAAAAAAAAAAAAGACCAACGTAGAACAACGTTGTTCAGTGAAAAAAAAAAAAAAAAGAAAGAACAACGTTGTTCAGTAAAAAAAAAAAAAAAATTTTAGGTCAACGTTGAAAGAAAAAGAAAAAAAAAAGAAGAAAAAAAAAATGTTGAAAAAAATAGGTAGAAAAAGGGTATTTTTGTAAAAGTGCTGCTATAGAACTTTTCTCTCCAGATTTTCCTTCCGATTTGGAAGGAAAAAAAAAGTGGGCCCGGAGAGAAAACGTTCTCTCGAGTTTTCCATCCTCCCTATTTTCCTTTCCCAAACGAACAGTGGAAAACAGCATTTTCCACCCTGTTTTCCATCCTCTATTTTCCTTCCTCCCTGTTTTCCTTCCAAACGAACGCACCCTAAATCTCCCATTGTGGATTATTATAAACTCATTGTTCAGGGCTTTTTTTCGGTTGCCCAGCCACATGTGGTCTTTTGGAGGGGTGACCTTACTAGGCCCGGGTTCTTTTAGGGGAGTTACGTCCGGAACTCAACATTGGGCCACGTGGTCTAACGGCTACCAGCGTACTTTTAAGACTACAAAGCCATTAAAGTCAAAGTCTAAGAATCACGATAATGGTCGAATAAATATGTAATATGCATTTGATATGATAGTTTTGATTAGTAGTTGTAATGACATTTGAAATAAAGCAGTATTTATTTAGAGATAAGTGATCATGTACTTAATGATGTAAATTTAAAGATACGGAAGCAAAGTCACTTATCTTTGTATGGTTTATAGCTCTAACTGTGTAGCATCAGTGAGCTGATAGGATTTCAGCAGAATGCCAGCGGTAGAGGCTAGTTAAGTTTGCCCTTCTTATCATGCATTTAAATGAGTTTAATCCTTGGTTAATAGTTATAACAGTATTTGGAATAAAGTAATATGTATTTAAACTGAAGTAATCATGTATTCAATGAAGTAAATTTAAAGATATAGAAGCACAGTCACTTATCTCTGATGGTTTGCAGTCTCAGAGGCACAGCTTCTATGAGTTGATAATATCCCAGCAGAGTGACCCCAGCGGTAGAGGGGCAGTTTGCCATGATAACTTCAAGATTGAGGGGGAAAAATGGGTGCAACTGGAGGGAGAGAGAGTATGCCCAGCTGTGTGTAGGGGCTAGTTAAGCTTGCCCCTCTTATCATGCACTTAAATGAGTTTTCCCCTTTGACAATGCTGTTTTAATTGTTGTGAAGTTATGAATAGTGTTGCCTTCCATGAGAAGGGCTTTGGTATAGAGTATTTGTGCCTTCTAAGAGAAGAGCTTTTGTAAGAAGTAGTTGTGCCTTCTAAGAGAAGGACTTTGATATGAGATCTTGATACCTTCTAGGAGAAGGGCTTTAGCATTAGAAGTTTATGCCTTCCATGAGAAGGGCTTTTAGTATGAATGTTTGACGTCTTTTGAGAAGTGTAGAGATGGTGAAAGATATAGATGTTTTGTGGGATGTAGTGTTTGTAGTATGTATGATATATAGAAGTATGTGAGATATGAAGGTTAAAGATAGTAAACATATGAGATTATAACTGCTGGAGAAGTTGTAGAGGTTACTTTCCAAGAGGAAAGATTTTGTAAGATGAGAGTATGGAGATATGTTTAGGTATTTAGAGATAGAAGCAATAAGATAGGTGTATTTTTTGAATATAGAGAGTGAGAGAATGAGTATAAGAGAGGTAATAGTGCTGTAGTGTGTTTAGCAGTGTTGCTGGGATTTGTTGCTGGAGGATGTGTGAAGGCTTATAAAGAGCATTTGTGAGCTAAGGGCTGAAGAGTTTAGTTCTTAATTTGGAAACTAAAGATTCAAAAGCTTAGAGCTTCATTGAGATCTTAAGAAGATCATTAGAGGGAGAGGGAATAGATAAGTTCATGAGAGAGTTGTGCTTCTCCCCTGGTCCCCCTTAAGGTGTTGATGAAGGGTTCCCTTTAGAGCTGAGTTTAAGGGGGTATTTAGCAAAGAATTTCAACCAAAATCTGTCCCAAATAGCAATAAATCTTCAGAGAATCCATCTTAAAATTTGGCCAAAAATGGTATGTTTTGCTTTAAGGCATTCTTATTGTTTTGGGTAAGAACTGCTAGGAAAAAAGTAGCAGAAAAGGAAAGTATTTTAGCAAGAGAAAGGTAGTTTCTTTAGTTGGTTTTGGTTTTAGCCAAATGAGGAAAAAAAAGATAATGCTTAGGCTGTTGGGTCAGCTATCACAGCTGTTCTGAAAAGGCTGTCCCTGCTGGCAGGAAAAGCTGTGACAGAAAGCTGTCATAAGAAAGTTGTTGCTTTGGGCAGAAGTAAATGAGGTCAGATGGGTGATTTTTCTGACTGTTGGAGAGGACATTCAGCATTTATTTCCTGAATTTGGCTGAAAAATGATAAGATCTCTTTGAAGGGTATCTTGCTATTTTGGATATAACAGCTGGCTGCTGGGATTCAGCTGGAAATGTTTCCTTTTTTGGGTGTTTGTGTCTTTGGTGCAAGGTTCCATTACAACACATTTTTAGCAAGTAACAGAAGGATTGGCTGAAGCTTTAGAGATTTAGTTAAGGTCTCATTGTGTTGTGACATAATCTTGGTGAGCAAGAGGAGTATTTAATGCTCTGCTCTAGCAGCTGGCAGAGAAATATATGGTCTGATTGTGGTAGACAGCAGCTAGTTATCAAAGATATCATGAATATTTTGTATATAGAGAGAGATAAAAGATAGCCAATCAGATTAGGCCATGTGTTTGAGTTGTATTTTAGCTGAAAGTAGTAATGAGATTTATGTAGAATAATATGATGAAATTTCTAGATTTGTATAGCAATGGTTGGGGATTGAATGAACAATTATATTCCCAGCAGTTAGATGATTGGGTATATTGAGCATTTGTCACATGATACATATCAAGTTTTACGAAAAAAACAATGGGGAATTTTATCATCTAAAGTGCTATGTGATAAGAGATGCTTACCATATGTTACCCGTTACACACGGACTCGTCAGAATTCAGGGAGTTGAATTATATTCCTTCAAATTAATAAAATCATATCTAAGATCAAAAATGTCCCAAGAAAGATTAAGTGGATTAGCTATATTATCGATTGAAAATGAGATATTAGAAGAACTTGAATACAAAAATTTAATTAGCCAATTTGAATCTCAAAAAGCAAGAAAAATAGATTTTAAAGGAAAAATATTATAATATAAAAATATTAAATAAACATTAATTTAATTAATATATAAGTATAAAAAATGCCCAATTTTTAGTTCTCGCCTTAGCCCCAAAATGTCTTGGGCCACCTTGAGTTTGACAACTGGATTGTTTAATCATATCTGTCTCTAGGTATGGTTTTCTTGTCCCATGGACATTGGAGCTTGTGTTACATGGTTTCTTGTCAACTTTTTCATAGTATTACACTTCTTTAGCCTGATATTTTCTCATTTAGCATTAGGCCCGCTCCAGAAAATTATTATTATTATTATTATTTTTAGTTTTAGCCTAATGGCCATATGCTAAGTGATAAGACTCGGCGGATGGGACGATGCCTTCAACACCTTCTTCAGTGAAATTGGTGTCGTAAAGCACGTTCCTCGTTCCCCTTCAACGTTTTTTTTTAATAACAATTTTTTTTTAATTAATTACCAAAAAAATAGACTTAATGGAACCACTTAACAGATGTCTAATAGGATACTACACTGACAAAAATTAAAACTTGGGGGACTGAAATGACAAAATTAAAAGTTAAAGGATTGAAATGACAAATACTGAAAGTTAGAGATACAGTTTTGAATTTTTGCCTTTAAGGAATGAATCCAAATTCTATAAAAAATATACCAAAACAAAAAGAGGCCCACAACAACATGGGAGGAAAAATCCCAAAAAGAGGCCCAAAAGGTTGGCTAATTTAAGGAATGAATCCAAGTTGTACCAAAAAAAAAAAAAAAACACCAAAACAAAAATAAGCCCAAAGGAAAAATCCGAAAAAGAGACCCTAAACAACTTTTAAAAAAAAAATAAAAAAAGCTGTCCAACCCGAGACCCGATAAACCAACCCGATTATAGACCCAAATTTTCAGGTCAGGTTAGGTTGTAGATATGCAAACCCGAATTCTATCGGGTTAGGTTGCAGGTCATAGTAAACCCAACCCGACCTGACCCAATAGTACTCCTAGCTGTTGAGGCCGATGTTGCACTGCTAACGCTAAGATAGCTCGGAATTCATTGAATCTGTCCCTTGCATGTTGAGCTAACTGACTTACCATTACACAGGGACGCAATGGGTCTCCGTCATATCCTTTCTTGAAGGGAACCACGTCGTGTAGAAAGTATTGTGTTGCCAGTCTTTTGAGTTTGTACCGCTCACTGTGCTTTTGTGGTAGGATTCCTTCCGCTAAGTACTGGATGAATGACTTTCTCCAATCTTCGCTGACAAAAACTACGTAACTTTCTTCCCTATCTGACACTAGCTGGCAAGCCTCACATTGAATTTAAACTTGATCCGCGTCTTTTCCCATACTCGGCTAATAAAAGCCTGCCCTTTGGAGTCTACGATAGAGATTGACTTCTTTGCTGGATCCGCAAGTCTTATCATGCACTTCTTTTAGCTTTCTCTGGGCTTCCTTTTGCCCCACGCATTTACACAGGGACGCAATGGGTCTCCGTCATATCCTTTCTTGAAGGGAACCACGTCGTGTAGAAAGTATCGTGTTGCCAGTCTTTTGAGTTTGTACCGCTCACTGTGCTTTTGTGGCAGGATTTCTTCCGCTAAGTACTGGATGAATGACTTTCTCCAATCTTCGCTGACAAACACTGCGTAACTTTCTTCCCTATCTGACACTAGCTGGCAAGCCTCACATTGAATTTGGACTTGATCCGCGTCTTTTCCCATACTCGGCTAATAAAAGCCTGCCCTTTGGAGTCTACGATAGAGATTGACTTCTTCCCTGGATCCGCAAGTCTTATCATGCACTTCTTTTAGCTTTCTCTGGGCTTCCTTTTGCTCCACACATTTACACAGGGACGCAATGGGTCTCCGTCATATCCTTTCTTGAAGGGAACCACGTCGTGTAGAAAGTATCGTGTTGCCAGTCTTTTGAGTTTGTACCGCTCACTGTGCTTTTGTGGCAGGATTCCTTCCGCTAAGTACTGGATGAATGACTTTCTCCAATCTTCGCTGACAAACACTGCGTAACTTTCTTCCCTATCTGACACTAGCTGGCAAGCCTCACATTGAATTTGGACTTGATCCGCGTCTTTTCCCATACTAGGCTAATAAAAGCCTGCCCTTTGGAGTCTACGATAGAGATTGACTTCTTCGCTGGATCCGCAAGTCTTATCATGCATCTCTTTTAGCTTTCTCTGGGCTTCCTTTTGCCCCACGCATTTAGATAGGACCCCTCCTGGCATCCTGTGGTACAGCTTTCCTTTTACCAGGACGTAGTTTTTTAGTACTTTTAACTCCATAGTCTCTCCCTCTTTCATCAAGGCCTCTCTTATTGGATCCCGCCAGTCCTTTTTGCACTGTTCCTCTTGGAACCTTTCCTTCAATGCTTCAATGATAGGCTGTTCCCTCTTACTAACTTCTATCTGAGTGCTGTTTCCTTCAAAGATTATCTGCGAACCCAGCGCGGCCAGCGCATCTACGAACCGGTTTTCATTCCTCGGAGTATGCTCTATTTCGAAGGTCAAAAGCTTCTCCTCCATCTTTTGGGCCATTGCTCTGTATGAGGCCAAGCTGGGTTCTTTTAAAGAGAAACTCCCTTTGGCCTGGCAGACCACTAGGTTCGAGTCTCCAATTACTCTTAAGTGTTTGACTCCCATTTCGAGGGCTGTGGCTAGCCCGGTTAGGTATGCTTCATACTCTGCCATGTTGTTTGAGCACGGAAACTCTAATTTGAAGGATAAGGCTACAGCTTCGTTCTCTTCGTGGTACAAAACCACTCCCACTCCCCCTGATTGGGCGGTAGAGGATCCATTGAATCTTATTACCTACTGTTCTCTAACGTCTTCTACCATGACTATTTCTCCTGGGACTTCATCATCCTGCAGGAACTCTTCCTCTCCTGAGAATTGTGCCAACAGATCCGTTATAGCCTGACTTTTTACCGCTTTGGGTGTTTCTGCCTTTAGGTCATATTGCGACAGTTGTAACAGCCATTGGGATATTTTGCCCGAGAGAATTGGCTGTTGCAGTAAAGTTTTTATGGCATGGGATTTAGTCATCAACCATACTTCATAGGCCAAGAAATAATGACGTAGCCTTTGTGAGGCATACACAATGGCCAGGCATGCCCTTTCTGCCCTTGGATAATGAGTTTTTGCATCTTTCAGGGCACGACTGATGTAGTAAACCGATTGTTTATTACCGTCCCTGTCCTCTTGGGTAATCAATGCACCTACAGCACATTGGTTGGTGGCTAAGTACAACAACAGTAGCTTCCTGCGAATTGGGGCTTGCACAGTGGGGAGGTTCATCATGATTTGCTGCAGCCTTTTAAAGGTCGTCTATTGCATGTTTCCCCATTCAAAGCTTTGCGCTTTCTTGAGCAGCTTGCTGAAAGCAGAGGTAATGGATGCTAACCCAGGGATGAATCTTCTAATATACGAGACCTTTCCCAAGAAACTCTTCAATTCTTTAACCGTAGCTAGGGGTTTCATGGTTGCTATTGCCGTGGCTTTGGCCGGGTCCACGTTTATTCCTCTGCTATAGACTAGAAAGCCCAAAAATTTCCCAAAGGATACCCCAAATGCACATTTGAGAGGGTTCATCCTTAGTTTGAAAGTCCTACACCTTTCGAATACCTTCTTCAATACTTGGACATGCTCTTCTCCCCTTCTTGATTTCACGACTATGTCATCCACATAATCTTCTAATTCCTGGTGCATCATGTCATGGAATATGGCCGTCATTGTTCGCTGATAAGTTGCACCCGCGTTCTTTAACCCAAATGGCGTTACTGTATAGTAAAAATTGCTATGGGTGTTCTGAAGGCAGTCTTCTCTGCATCCTTTGGCGCCATTCTAATCTGATTGTACCCACTAAATCCATCCATAAATGAGAACATGGCATTCCTCGCCGCAGAATCTATCAGTAGATCCATATTTGGCAGACGGAATTCGTCCTTTGGGCAGGCTCTGTTGAGATCTACACAACATCTTATCTGCCCGTTCTTTTTCTTCACCGGCACTATGTTGGATAACCAGCGTGGATGCTGAATGGGCTTGATGAATCCTGCGGCCAGCAATTTCTGTACTTCTTTGGCTATCTGGCCCTCTATCTCAATATGGAATATCATAGCAGGCTGGACCATTGGTTTGGCCCCCGGGTCCACATTCAGTGTGTGCATTACTAGGCCAGGATCCAATCCAGGCATTTCACTGTAGTCCCAAGCAAAAACATCTCTGTATTCTTTTAATAGCATTATCAATTTCGATTTCTCTTTTTCTGACAATTTCGAACTGATTGAGATGTGCCTTGGTTCCTGCAAATCGGACCCCAAGTTGACTTCCTCTAGCTTTTCTTCTGCCACAACTTGCGAGTCCTTTTCTGCCGCAAACTCCTCGTCGCTATACTTTTCCTTCAATCATTCTTGAACTATGCAACACACTAGGCTTTTATGCTGCCATTCCTGTCTGGGGCCCGAGCGTGCCTTCATAATCTGTATATGATTCTGCCGTCAGGGCCCCGAACCTTGACGCATTGTGGTACATCATCTGCTACTTCGGCAAGCGCTTCTTTCCTCTTCCATTTTTGAGATAGCAACTTTCTCAGGTCAGGTTCTGGGTTATCCCGGATATCCTCCCACCTAGAAACGAAGGTACCTCGTGGCTTCGTTACTGAGCTTTCCCCCGATGGCGCCCACTGGTCGTAGAACATGGTTTCTACCAAATAGGCCTCTGCTTGCTCGAATGGCGATGGGTTTGTCGCTATTCGTATCATCCTGCCATTCAGCCTTCCCTTCACACACTGGTGGTAGGTGGATGAGACTAATCGGTGTCTATGCAGCCATGGTCTTCATAACAGCACATGGTATGAGACTTCCATTTTTACCTCGTGATACCAGGCTAAAGAGGCTATGGGGCCCACCTTTAACCATAGCTGAATATGGCCTGCGGTGTATTCACCGCTTCCTCCGAACTCAGTTACTTCCATTGGGCACCCTTGGATCCTTCTTTCTGAAATTCCTGCTGCTTGCAGAGTGCTTAACGGAACAAGGTTTACTGAGGTGCCTGTATCCACCAAGGCTCTTTTGATAGGAATTTGATTTATTGATGCGGCCAAGTAAAGGGGTCTCCTATGGTCAGGGCATCCCACCTCCATGTCCTCATCACTGAAAGTGATTTCACTTGATTCTTGTAGGAAAACTCTGTCATCTGTGACTTCCGCTGTCAGACATTCTATTCCTACCCTAGAGGCGATGCTTACTAGAGCCTCCGTGGCTATCTTTCGCTCTTTCGCCGTGAGACCTAATTGATCAAACAGGTTCTTGAACTTGGAGCTTTTCTGTAGGGTGGTAATTGCTGCGGTAGGCAGGGTTGGTTTTTCCTCTTCGTCCTCCTCTGGGTCTGCGCAGATTACTACAGCCGCTACACCTTTTCCCTTATGATTCGGGAGTGGGTTTCTTTGAACTTCTTATTACGTTAGCTCCAGGGTTCCTTCTTTGATTCTGCAGTGTATTAGTCTGTGGAGCGCCCAGCATTTTATGGTAGGATGTTGCACGTAGTTGTGTAATCGGCAGAAGCGCGGGTCCTTCCGCTGTTCTTTTGTAGGTTCCCTAGAGACTTGATTGGGCTTAAAAACTCCGTCTACTATCCACCTGTCCAGGAGTACATCTAATTCCTTTGGGGTGCATGGTATTGATAGAGGAGTATCATGCTCCTTTCCATGGGATTTTCTTTTTCTTTCGCCTGCGGAAGCTGTCATGGCCTGTGGGGCGTTTCTTTTGTCAGGAGCCGGCCTTACCGACTGAGCGGTCCTCCTAGCCTTTTGCAACAGTTGTGCAAACTAGAAAATCTCCAAGTTTTCTAGGACAGCTCAATACTCCCTGATCATATTCGTCATGCACATTTCCACCAATGTCTTCTCTTCACAGTGGTCGTAACAATCGAGTGCTATGTCTCTGAACCTCTTGATATATTCCATTAAATCCTCGCCACTCCTTTGCTTGGTAGTTTGCAAAGTTGCGAGTGTCACTGTTTCTTCTCCATGAAAGTACTTAGTGCAAAATACGTCCACCTTATCATCTCAAGTTGGAATTGATCCTGGCTTTAAACTGGTGTACCAGGTATAAGCGTGATCGCACAATGACTTAGAAAATTTCCGAAGACATAAGTCCTCGTTCACTGCATAAGGGCCAAGAGTGTCAATAAACTTGCTCACATGTTCAATGGCACTTCCTTTCCTTCCATCATACTGCGTGAAGGTTCGCGGTTCATACCTCTCGAAATATGGCTTGCTGAGTACTCTCAGCAGGTAAGGTGGCCTTTGCGCATAGAACCTTTCTTTTGGTGCTCTGACTCTTTCACGTTCTAGGAGAGCAGCTACTTCCACTATGGTAATGTAGCATTGTCCTGCATTTTGCAAAGCACCTCCAACTGGCGTCTCTTCTTTGTCTGCCGCATTCTCCGGGTCATGCTGGCTTCCTTTCTCTTTTGTTTTATCCGTCTTCAGCTGACGGATTTCCTCCATCATTTGTTGTTGTGAATGTTGCAGTGCTTGTAACACTTCAACAAAGGTATTAACATCGTCATTAGGATTCTTTGTCTGCGGCTGGGGCCCAGCCCCCATTCCGGCAGCTCCTTCCGCCTGGTTAGACTGACGCTGGTGAGGTGTTGTTGGCCTAGACTCTGCTAGAGAGGGCACAACGCTCATATTTCGCGTTGCCCTGGATTTCGGAGGCATTTGCTTGCGACGATTTTTGTCCCTATCTGTTTCCCAGCTCTTCAGTGGAGTCGTCAATTTAAAATGTGGTGGGCTTTTTGTACAACGATGGGCTGGATCACTTCTTCCTGCCGTGCTAGGCCCAAAATATTCTAGTTCAGAGAGTTGGGACCGGTCTAATTGTAATTCATCTTGGTCCGGCTTGTGCACAAGTCATGCCCCGTTTTGTCGCGATTTCTACTATGTGGTCGTAGCAGGTAGGCCTCTTTAAGATGATTACAGCAATCAGATATAACATATATATCTAAGAAATTTGTTTACTATACTTGAATAATGAGACATTGCAGAGAATACATATTCCAACAAAATGGCAACAAAGATGAATATAAAAGGAAAGTAAATGCAAAAGGGAAGAGAGGAAATAACGGTAAACTTGTAAAACTGTTGGCTTGCTGTGATATGTTAAAGGGGTTTAAGCCAAGAAGGAGACAACATTTCCTCAATGCAAATAATTTCTCCAGAGGAGAGATTAATGGCTTTGAGAGAGCGGTCATAAATGACCCGTGCCCAAGTCAGCGACAATAGAGAGTGTGGGTTTGAGAGGGAGAGAGGGAAAACAACCTATTTTGGTGCATGCCCGCCGTTTTGCTCTCTCGTTTTTTCTTTTTTATCTCTATTTCCTTTCTAAATCTTTCTCTTTTCTCTCTTTTTAGTTAGTGTTACACTTTCTCTCAGTTTTCTCTTTTCTATGTTCTTTCCCTTGCCTCTTCCTCCTCTCTGCTTTCCTCGTACACAGTGAATGCTCTTACATAGTGCCTGCAGTTGTTTGGTTTTTACCTTTTTACCCTCTAACTGCCTTTGTCTGGTGTGTGCATCCTTGCCGACCATTATTGATTGGTTAGGTGCCCAGTCAGCGCCACTTACCTGTGTTGGCCGCGCCATACCACATCACCAGGCGAGGACAAAACATTTTGTCTGTTTGCTTGCCGTGGCATTCTTTCCTGCCACGGTAAGGTGTTCTCTCTCTCTTTTTCCCTCATGGCAAGCACCGAACGGTTCCAACTCAGCTTTGCTATTTTCGGGTGGCATGTCATCCCAGTAGTACACTTGCCCAAAAGTAGCCTGAGCAGGATCCTTTAAATAGGTTCTTCCCTCTCCCCTCCGCTAGACCATGTCCCCCCTTACCTCTGACCCATAGTCCACCTTTTCCCGTATTGGCTGAGTACAAGCTGGTGAGACCTGGGCCTTGCGCGTGCTCTGTTTTCATGCCCGTCCAAAATCTGCCCACCGCTTATGCGTTTGCCGTGGCCTGAGCGTCTGTTTGCTTGTCCTACCGTTTGCCTTTAACTTCTTGTGGCGTGGGTTATTTCTCTAATTTCTTTATTAACTTGTCGTTTGGAGTCTGGGCTTTTGCCCGATTGTGGGTTTTAGTTTACTTACATCCTTCCGTGTTCCAATCATTGCGGCCTTGCTGTTGCTGCCTGCCATTCATGTCATGGTAACATCAATTTAGGATCATTGGGCCTCTTCGGGCCTGCTGTTTGTCTTCCTTTCTAATGGCTTGATAAGCCCACTAGGCCCTTCTTGCCATGTCTGCCTGCGGGCTCCCGTGTCCCATTTACTTTCTTTTGGGCATCCTTGGCCCTTTCTAATTCCGTGCTTTCCATGGGCCTTTACTAATTCGTTGGGCTTCCTCGGCTCAACTACTCCATACTTTATCCTTAGAGCTCATAGTTTTCCTATGGCCTATACTTACTTTACTTTGGGCCTGCCGTAATAGACGTGGCCCATTCTTACTTTTCTACATCTGTGGCCTATGGTTTGCCATTTTTCTCTTTCCGGGCTTTTTCAGGCCCATTTACTTCTTCAAGATCCATTTATTTGCTTTTATGGACCTACAATCCATTATTCCTGCCACTTAGGCTTAATGAGTTTTCTATCCACGTTCTAATTCTTTTCTGTTGATGTTGTTGGGCTTCTTCTTCTTACTGGGCTCCCGAAAATGAGCCTCAACAAGTGGCTCTAAGGATTGAATGTGATCTAAGAGTGTTTTAGAACTTAACAATAAATAATGTTAAGTTGTCTCTTTTTAAGCAAAATAAATAAATAAATAAATAAATAGATGGGGCTTGAAATGAGTTTGGATTCATTGAATATATGTGGATCAAATTTAAGATTAAATCACTAAAATTTAATAGAATTTGGAATGAGTTTGAGATTTATATTATTTTTAAGAAATTTGGATTTAGAACAAGTACAAAGCACAAACAACCCAAACCTACCTTTTCCTATATTTTGGTGCATTAAAATGGACTGATTTAGACTAAAGAAGACCGAATTAAACCGAACTAGAACGAAATAAAAACAAATGGACGAGGACATTATTTCGGCAAGGTGTAATAATCTCTCCTTGTGGATCTTGGAAACAAAATTATTCACAAGTTTTCTGCTTATTAATTGGATTGGAAAGTGTTAGAGAAGTAGAAAGATGAAATTATATAGTAGAAATAATCTTCAGGTAGAAATTATATTTATATAGCACGTTTTTCCTCAATCCCTTATTTTAACTTAATGGCATTGGCCATTGGGTCCTCCTTTGTAGATAGCGGCTGATCGAATTTGTGATGGACACGAATAATAAAAACCCAATTAATCGAAGCCGTTGATATATAATTACATCAGTGGCAGTGATTGGAACACGTAATCAACTCAAACATATTAGTACCATAATCAACGTTTCATTAAAAATAAATAAAGAGCCGAAGAAAAGAATCTAAAAAAGAGAGCAGGAAACCGAGTTGGCTTAGTTCTAGCCGCCTAGGAAAGTACACAACGGTGGAATCAAACAAAACAAAAGCTGATCTGTTCTGTTCTGTTCAGTCTTCTTCCAAAGTCTTCTTCTTCTTTAAAAAAAAAAAAAAAACCCTCAAAGACACAGAGTGAGAGAGACAGAGAGAAAGAATGGAGCAGCAAGGTTTTACTAAGGTTCGATGCCAACGAATTGGGTGCGTTGCCATGTTCTCCGAGGACGACAACCCCGAAGGTTCTTGTCAATACCATGCTTCGGTATGCCCTATTATTTTTCTCTTTTTTTTTTTTTCCACCTTTTAATAATGTGATTTTTTTATTTTATTTTTTATTTTTTATATATTGTGTGTGAAAGTATACCTTAAAATCTGGAAGACAATTTGAGTCTTATACCTATGTTTAATTATTAGTATCAAAGATCAAATTGGAAGCTGAATTATGTTACATTTTTTTTTTTCTTTCTCCTCGAAAATTAATTATTGAATATCACTATGTCCTCTGAATTTACTAATTAGATTTTCATCTTGCATATGCTTGGGCTTGGTTTTCCTTCATGGCGGTATTCCTTTTATTAGGGAGTAAGTATTTCTCTTTTTTTTTTTTTTTTTTTTTTTAATTATCTATTTCTCTCTGTATCCTTTTATATTTATTATTCAAACTTATAATTTTTTTTTTTTTTTTTTTTTTATAAATCCAGCCAATGTTTCATGATGGGACAAAAGAGTGGAGTTGTTGCAAGAAGAGAAGTCATGACTTCAGCGAATTTTTGGCGATTCCAGGGTAAGTGCACTGTTTTTTGAAGTAAAGATTTTATTTTACAAACATCTTGCTTGATGTGAATTTGGATTTATAGTTTTGTTGATACCCAAATGCTTAGTACTTTAATTCCATCATTATTTCCACAAGATAGGTCTCATGTACACTGCTTATTGTTACATTTAGTGGAAGCATTTTATTATATTTTTTTAATTTTGTTATTAATGCGAGAGCGATTGTTTTCAAGTGAGCTTCTTTTTTGTGATCTTGGAGAAAACTCCACATCATAGTATGATAATTGTGATGTATATTGTGCAGATTATAGTGGTTCAGTTAAATGTTTGTGGAGAATCATAATGCCTTTTGTGAAAATCATCTTCCACTGTTAGGTTGTCGGAAAAAGAACGCCTGATATTTTCTTAGAAATAAGGAGAAGAAGAATGTAGAAAACTTTGCTAGACCTTATAAAATCTATAAGGCCCATTAACTCATGGTTTAGCGTTAAAATATGTATTCACTCAAGATGCCTCTTTCTCGTTCTCCATAAACTTCTGGAGCCTGGTGTACTCTATAAGGCTAGCAATGTGTCAACTAGTGCAATAGAGTAACTGCGATAAATGGTTATACATAAGTACTTCAGTTTATCCAAGGTTTTCATCACAACATTACTGTGGGCGTTGAATTCATGTCCAGTGAGTTTGCTGCTGAACACATCCATTCTATTAACTTCTCTAGCATTTTATTTATGAGATAAATATACATCTCTTATTCCCATCTTTCAGGCACTTGATAGTGTATTGATATCCCCATTACAATTTGGTGATTGGATGTGCACGTTGATCAAGACACCTCACTAACTCATATCACCATCCGATTGAGTGGTTCACGTAAAATTCTATCTTGTTTTTATTTTGTCTATTTCGTTTGTAGCACAACTGTTAGGGATATTACACAAAGTAATAATGAAAGAATAAGGTTAACACAAAAAAACAGAAAATAAATAACTTGGAGGCACTATATCGTTTTCCTTAGACAATATTCCCCCCCCCCCCCCCCAACACACTTTTGTTGCTAAAGAGTTATTGCAAATTTGTCCCCAGGATACAACTAAGATGTTGGGTTCTACAGATAGCAATTCTGGAGAATAACCACATGATTTTTTGTGTTTCTTGTGTTATTTTTCAAGTAAACACAAGCCTCTATTTATACCCAAAGGGTTATGTTTCATGAAAAGGCACGTATAGAGAGTTAGTTATTTTTCAAGTGAATATAAGCCTTTATTTATGAAAAGAAACATATGTTTTATGAAAAGGCATATATGGAGAGTTAGTTATTAATTCATAAAACGGTTAACAAAGATTGAAAATTCTTCAACCTTTCTGAATAGTTACTACAAAATTCTGCTGAAAATTCCAGAAAATTCAAATTTTCGAATTTTCACTTTATAAAACTATGTTCTCCAAACTCAAACATCATTATTATGACCTATCCTTGTATATATCTAAATATACAACAACAACAACTTATAAGATAATAGTTTAGTGCAGCAATTGCCTAAGGGAAATCCTGTCTCTTACCCAATTGACCTCTTTTTAAAGGGGATATTTTATCATTGTTATGATAAGTAGGTTTGTCCTTTACTAATTTAATTTCGTGGAATGAAAACTAGGGGCATATAGAATCAACTTTTGAATGAGACTAGCCTGTAATGATAATTCATCTAAAATGTTACCAAAAGGGAACTTGCTTCCTCATCTCATTGTCAACAACCAAATGAGATGGATGGGGATGGTGGAAGCTTTGACATGAGGTAAGGTGGATTGACGTGGCACAAAATAGCAGCCTGCTTAGGACATGATTTAAACAGCTAGCTTTCATGATGTTATCACATTGGACTCAAATTGAAAATCTTTACTACTAATTCATCTAAATAAGGTGTCATGTCTGTTGAAGTAGCACATAACCACGAGGAATAACCAGTTTTATCACACATTTAAAATTGTCCTAATCAATGCAAATTATGCTTTTGGTAAATATAAGATACTGGTACCAAAGCTCTCATTCTGGTTGCATTAATTAAACATAGTGTTATCTATTCTTGACAAGTTTCTTTAATTATAATTATCTATTTATATTTATGTCAGTATATGTTGTTAAAGCTTTGTTTTATTAATGAAGATGTAAGAAAGGCAAGCACACAACTGAGAAGCCAGTGTCGACAAAGCCAACTCCTAGTCCAAAGAATCCAGTTCCTGTTCCCTCGCCAAGTTCTACAACAGATGCATCTCCAAAAGAGACTTGCCCTAGGTGCCGGCAAGGTTTCTTTTGCTCTGATCATGGTAACCTTTTATATCCTTTTAGTTTAGTTTGTTAATAGTTGTTTGTGTTTCTCATATAAATGAAGTACTGCAAACCAGTTTGCGTTTCACAAATCTGCAACATTTTTTAAGGAATTTTTCCTCCCATAAATTATGGGCGGATGGTTAAGTAACCTCATTTATATTCTTTTATTTTATCAAGCAAAATAATATCCTTTTAGTTTAGCATATTAATAGTTGTTGAATTCTTGTTTCAAAGACAAATTGTTGGTACTTTATTGCTTAGCTTCCCCACTACTATTGGAATAATTTATTCTCTCTAAGCTGAAGCAAGTCTGTCTTTTCTAGGTTCACAGGCTAAAGTGACAAATTCAAAAATAGATAACACTATGGACACATCTGCACCTACCAACGTAAATGTTCAGAGCTCTCCTGCTCCAGCAAAGAAGGTTGTTGGTATTAATGAACCCCAAACATGCAAAAATTCTGGTTGTGGTAAGACTTTCAAGGAAAAGGATAATCATGACACTGCATGTAGTTACCATCCTGGGCCTGCTGTTTTCCACGATCGTATGAGAGGGGTGAGATATATATTTCTTTTCAAGTCTATTTATAATTGTGTTGCCATATTGATAACTAAATTTTAAAACAATGCTTTTATTGTATGGTTGATACTGCAGTGGAAGTGCTGTAACATCCATGTAAAGGAATTTGACGAGTTCATGGACATTCCGCCTTGCACCAAAGGATGGCATAATGCTAATCCATCATCTTAACAAAGCAGAGACCTCCAGCTGCAAGGATGAGTTGTTTCTATTGTCACTACTTTCTGTTTTTTCGGTTGATTTTCTATTAGAATGATTTTTTTTTTTTTTGGGGGGGGGGGGGGGGGGGGGGGTGGTGGTCAGTTCTATTAAACTGAACCTAATGACTCTTTTTTTCCTCTACGAACGGTGATGAACTTCCATAATTTAAAACACTTCTAATATTTTCGGATGTGAAATGTGAATTTGGCATTTTGAGATTACTTGCTAAACCAGTCTTATGCATGTGACACTATTTCTAAAAAATGTTTTCAAACTACCATATATGAAATTCTTTTTCTTTATTCAACTCATCTTTTATTTTTAGTGTTTTTTTTTTCTTTCAATAATTAACCCTACCTCTGCAATAGTAAAAACTGTAAAATGAAACCACTATAAGCATAGTTGTTAGTATCGTAAGATATACGATACGTATCGTATCGTGTGTAAAAAGTTCTGTATCATATCGGCGTGTTGTAAGTGCTCATGAATCGTACGACACATTGTGCGTATCGTATGAATTGTATCATATTGTAAAATTGTATGTATCGTACGATACATAGATAAATGCTTTAAAATGAGATTTTTTGTTAAAATTTGTACTTTTATTTGAATCTAACAAGTTGTTAAACTTGTTTTTAATACAAAATTATTAGTTTACTTAATTTAGCTTACTAAAATAACATATTCACAAGTTTTTTTTCCCTCTCCTGCAATTGGACTACATGGTATACACTTACTTTTCACTTTAATATTAAAAAATTTATTTTAATTTTTTTTTTATCGTTATTGTTATAAGTCCAAAAAACTAGAATGCAAATATATATATATATATATATAAATAAAATTATTAAAATAAAACAACAAGAAGATATTAAATGTTAATGACAAATGATGATAAAGAAAATTTTAATGAAGAAATAATTTGCAGAATTATAAATATGATGATAGCGTTGACTTAAATGGGGTTGATTAGGTAATTTGATGAATATGATGAAAATAAATTATTAGTATTTATTATATATTATTACTTTTGAATTTAAGTAATTTGAATATGTATGTTATGGACACATATTAGTTTGATTTATTTAATTAGCTTATTAAATATTATTACATAAGTGATGAATAAATTAGTCATTAGTTAAATATATTCAAAATTTATAATGAATATATCATTTATATATGTATATTTATAATTTTTTATAAGTTTTATTAAGTATTTGTATATCTTATGATATACGATACAAAAAAATTAAAAATTGATTAACGATAAGATTCACGTTTTGACAACTATGACTGTAAGAATGGCTGAGTGACTAACTGGGTTTGGACTTTGAGGGACAGATGTTGACTGTAAGTTAAGGATTTCGGTGCCTACATTTTCCTTTATGTACTCTGTTGGGACCACGACTTTTCGATGTATTACTATTTTTTTTTTTTTTTGATTTTTAATGTATTACTAATTTACTATTGCTCTTCAGAATAAAAATGGTGACCATAATCTTGTACTAAAATATTTCCTACGAAGTTGACAAACAATTAGCATAGATTGCTAGATACATCAACTCTTTCATAATTTTTTTTTTCTTAATGCTAAAAGAGACAAGTTGTGCTTGATAGTTAGTAAAATCGTATTAGTGGTGGGTTTATTTGGAAATCAATAATATGTTACCTTAGTAGGTTGTAAAACAGTTCAAAAATATTATGTATATAGCATTATAGTTTGATAAATACCCCTCTTTGACATGTTGATTCCTTGTTACAAAGGCAAGGTACACAATACATGTTCCTTTTAAAGATGTTAGGGCCTCTCAAGTCTACCTAGCCGTTACTGGCCTTCACCTAATGGGCCTGCGTGAACACAAGCGTGCAACCAAATCCTAGGGTTTGTCTATGGTTCATGTGTTAAGAGAATTCAGAAAGTATAATAAGGGACATGTTAGAGTCAAGCAAGCATATGAGCACACAAACATCTACGCATGTGGGCATGTGAGTATTTAGACATGTATGCGTATGAACATGCAAGCATGAGAACATGTAAGGATATGAATATGTGAGCATACAAACATCAAAACATATTAACATCTATGAATGTGTATGTAAATATATACACATGTAAGCATCAAGTTGGACATGTGATCATCAAAGCATGTAAGCTTGTCTTATGCTTGATGCAACAATTAACTAAACATGTTCTAGTGGATCAAGGATGTAGCAATTAATTGAGCACGTGACTATTAATTAAAACAAGTGATAGTTAATCAAACATGTAACAATTAATAAAGCATGTGAGATTTTTTTTTTTTTTTTTTTGAGAAACAAACACACACACACACAAGGGAGAAGAAAAGAGGTTCAAACACAAAGGCACACCACAACTCCACTCAAAAGCCATGGTAACTTTTAAGGGAGGATGAGACAAATTATACTACACATAACACACTCTTTTAAACAATGTGAAGCATGTGAAAATTAATTAAGCATGTGAACATCAATGCTAGCCCGCAATCAGTAGTTAGACACATGACAATTAATTATCCACACCGTAGAAGGAAAGAATTGATCATGAAATTTTGAATTTATCTTAAGTATGTGACTAATCCCTATTAGGCATTTAATTCAAAAAATCCAAGTGTTTAAAGTTTAGATTCAAATGCATTTTGAGTGGAGTTGTGTACTTTTGTATTATAACTCATTTCTCTCTCTCTTGTGCATGTATGTTTGTTTCTAAAAGAAAAAAAAAATCTGTAATGGGTGTGATGGGCTTTTTTGTACAACGTTGGGCTGGATTGCTCCTTCCTGCCGTGCTAAGCCCAAAATGTTCTAGATTAGAGAGTTGGGACCGGTCCAATTGCAACTCACCTTGGTCTGACTTGTGCACAAGCCATGCCCTGTTCTGTCGCAGTTTATATTATGTGACCGTGGCAAGCAGGCCTTCTTAAGATGATTACAGCAGACAGATATAACATAAATATCAAAGAAGTTTACTTACTAAACTTAAACGATGAGACATACGATGAGACATTGCAAAGAATACACATTCCAATGAAATAGCAACAAAGATGAATATTAACAGGAAAGTAAAAGAGGAAATAACGGCAAACTTATAAAACTGTTGGTCTGCCGCGATATGTTAAAAGGGTGCAAGCCAAGAAGGAGACAACGTTCCTTCAATGCGAATAATTTCTTCAGAGGAGAGATTAATGGCTTTGAAGGGACGATCCTAAATGATTCGTGCCCAAGTCAGTAACAGTAGAGAGCGTGGGTTTGAGAGGGAGAGAGGGAAAACAACCCATTTTGGTGCATGCCCGCCGTCTTTTTTTCTTTCAGTTTTCTTATCTTTATTTCTTTTCTCAATTTTTCTCCTTTCTCTTTTTTCTTAGCTAGTATTAGCCTTTCCTTAGTTCTCCTTACTCTTACTCTGTCTTTTTTTTTTTTGTGCACAGTGAATGCTCTTATATAGTGCCTGCCGTGGTTTGGCTTTTACCTTTTTACCCTCTAACTGCCTTTGTCTGGTGTGTGTCCTCGCCGACCATTACTGATTGGTCAGGCGCTCAGCTAGCGCCACTTACCTGCGCTGACCGCGCCATACCACATCACCAAGCGAGGACAAGAAAAATTTGTCTATTTGCTTGCCGTGGCATTCTTATCTGCCACGGTAAGGTGTTCTCTCTCTCTGCCACGGTAAGGTGTTCTCTCCATCTTCCCTTATGGCATGCACTAAACGGTTCCAACTCAAATTTTGCTATTTTCGGGTGGCATGTCATCCCAACAGGACACTCACCCGAAAGTAGCCTGAGCAGGATCCTTGAAATAGGTTCTTTCCCTCTCCCATCTGCCAAACCACGTCCTCCCTTACCTCTGACCTATGGCCCACCTCTTCCCGTATTGGCTGGGTATAGGCTGGTGAGACCTGGCCTTGCGCGTGCTCTGTTTTTCATGTCGGTCCAAAATCTGCCCACTGTTTATGCGTTTGCCGTGACTTGGGCGTTTGTCTGTTCATCCTGCCGTTCACCTCTAACATCTTGTGGCGTGGGCTATTTCTTTACTGACTTGCCGTTTGGGGTCTGGGCTTTTGCTCGATTGTGGGCTTTAGCTCACTTGCATCCTCTCGTGTTTTGATCTTCGCAGCCTTGCTATTGCTTCCTGCCGCACCATTTTAACATTCATGTTATGACGATATAATTTAGTACCATTGGGCCTCTTTGGGCCTGCTGTTTGTTTTCCTTTCTAAGGGCTTAATAAGCCCACTGGGCCCTCTTGCCATGTCTTCCTGCGGGTTCCCGTGTCCCATTTACTTTCTTTTGAGCGTCTTTAGCCCTTTCTAATTCCGTACTTTCCATGGGCCTTTACTAATTCGTTGGGCTTCCTTGGCCCAACTACTCCATACTTCATCCTTAGAGCTCATAAGTTTTTCCTATGGCCCTGTACTTACTTTACTTTGGGCCTGTCGTAATAGACGTGGCCCATTCTCACTTTTTTACATCCGTGGTCTATGGTTCACTATTTCTCTCTTTTCGGGCCTTTTCAGGCCTATTTACTTCTTCAAGATCCATTTATTTGCTTTATGGATCTACAATCCATTATTCCTGCCACTTAGGCTTAATGGGCTTTCTATCCACTTTCTAATTCTTTTCTGTTGATGTTGTTGGGCTTCTTCTTCTTATTGGGCTCTCGAAAATGAGCCTCAATATTTAGCCTCCTAAGCATATGAAATGCTCCTGCGGTTCATATGTGAATAAAAGACTTTCCTATCTCTTTTGTCTTTTCTTCTTCTTTTCCTTCGCGGGCTTTTTCGAACAGTGGTCCCCAATTCATACATATGTTCAGATATCTTTATATTTTGTTTTTGTTTTTTTTTTTTTTCTTTTTTCCTGCCGTGAACAGCTCTGTCTCTTTGAATTCCCCATTTAGTAGTTATCTGGATGTGTGGCCGCTGCTTCATTAATTTCATTCCTCTTCCAATAGCTGACCCATCGTATCCCTTCACGCCACTATTAATTACACTGATACCCAAGGATAAATCCCTTCGCAATCCTTCCTCAAGTGCTCTTTCTCCTTTTAACGCAAATATTCTCTCTGCCCCCCTTTCTCCACCATTTTCAATTCCTAAGGCATTCTCCTCCATTTTACTCCGATCCAAACTTCGCCCCATGACACTAGTGAAAGGCCAAAGTTCCTCACGCCGCAAGGGGAAAGAGGTCGCCCGCGATCCTTCTGCCGCTCACGATGTCGGCGAGGAGGTTGTTCATTCCGAATCGGACCATTCCGACAAGGAAGAGATGCAGCGCACCCCAGATGGTGAGTGTGCTCCCTTTATCGACCTTGGTATGACGTCCATCCTCACTTCCCGAAGGTTCCTGGTGAATATACACCGCCGCCGTCGGGCCGTGTGTGGCTCGCCTTTTGTCGGTGAAACACAGACACTTCTTGGGCTCCGTTGGCCTCTTCGGTCTACGATCTCATCATCCGTGAAGGCATTTCGCTCCCTGTGCCCATCCACTTTGAATATGGGTCAGGTACCACCTTTGGTTGGAGAGAGTGGGTTAATGGGGAGTTATCGGACACGGGCTTTATGGGTTTGCTCCAACGGGTCGGTGTGCTGAAGGCCGTCGTTTCCTCTCACTGCTTATCAAACTTCAGGGATCTTTTCAATCTCCGCCATCTAGTCCGCAGATGGTGCACCACCACCTATACCTTTTGCTTTTCCTGCAGCGAAATCACTATAACTTTGGAAGATGTGGCCGATCAACTACTCTTACCCATCCTCGGCGATGCTGACCTTGGTGCCTTGGAGCTTTCTCCAGAGGAGGAAGCCATTGAGGCCGAATTGAAGAAAAGAATGAGTGGTAACGCGAAGCTATCATTTTGGGTCAATTCTACCGCCAAGATTCTATTGCCGCTCGCTGTGCAGCCTTCATCGCCTTTTGGTTGTGTAAGTTCGTATTTGCATCCCATCCTCATTATGTCATAAAGCCCTTGTACTTTCGTTTGGCCATCAAAATATCAGCTGGGGTAAGTTTTCCGCTGGCTCCTATGTTTTTGGGACATTTGTATGTCCAACTAGACATCCTGCGGAGCAACGAGAGCTAAGCGGGTTCTTGCCACATAGTCACCTCTGCTGTTCATAGTATCGTTTTGCAACACCTGTTATATGAACGCTACGCGAAGCAGTTAGCAAGATGCAAACCCGTTCGTTTTACCAAGGAGAAGTATCAATCTTGTCTTTAAGTTATCACTGACTTTTGTGGCAGATTTGAGTCTGATTTCCCGTTAGCCTTCCGTTGGGTTGGTTTGAAGCCCATTGATTATTCTGTTGTTGAATCTTTTGATAAAGAAGTGGGTTTTTCTTGGAGGGCTTATAGAAATTTGGGCGCGGGTTATACATGCGCTGATTCGGTTATGGGTTCATTTGTTGATACCGTTGGTACCACCACTCCTTTAGCTGATTTTAACGAGATGACGATTACTTATTTGGCAGCTACCAATGCTGGGTGGTTGCCCTATCTAGCTGATAAAGGTCTTAGGTTCATGCATTATCCAGCCAACCGGGTAAGAAGGCAGTTTGGGTTAGATCAAGACATTCCTGACAGTCTTTCTTTTCTCATGAAGTCTCTTACATCTGTCCGGCCGTTCCTGAGACATACTACCTTTGCATTTTGGAGCCAACGCTTCTCTGCAGTTACCGTTCCAGGCTCACTGAGAGAGGGCATTTGCACTCCTGCCATGCACGGATATTGGCAGGTCGTAATGACTTCTTATGAGCAAGAATTAATGGGCAGTCGTGGTTTCTCTCTTATTCCTCCTGACGGACTTAGTGCAGTCGTTTCGGCCAATCCCCGTCAGCTTTTGCCCTCTAGGTCTATATTAGCCTGTGCCAGGAAACAGAATCGGTTTGCCATCTTTGAGTGGGATGAGGAGAAAAAAGGTTGGTATTGGCACGCCGGTGACTATCCTCCAGATTGGGAGAAGAAAGTGAAAGTGATGAACATTCCGGTGCCTAAAAAGGGCTCTGCCAAACCCAAGTTTGCCCTAAAAGGTGGTGATCTTTTTGAGGCTTACTCGGGTACTGTACCTTCTGACATGCCTCCTACTGTTAGCAAGCCCAAGTCCACCGTTCCGTAACCATCTACCGGTGTCCCTCCTTCCAGCAAGACACGAGGTAGCAAGAGGAAGTCTGCTCCACCCCCTGTAACTACTACTACTAAGAGGCGGGTAAGTTGCCTTTAACCCTTTTTTTTTTTAAACTTCCCACGGCTAATCTTTTATAGACTTGTTGGTTCATCTTCTAGTCCTTGTCTTCCGCTCTCCTTGCAGTCCAAGTACAAGGAGGATACATCTGCTACACATCTCATATCGCTTGACGAGCCTGAGTCCGAAGTATGTCTTTTCCCTTTCTTTTATTTTCTTTTTCCCATATCTCTCCTGCCATACGCCTTTGTTGGTTTGCCCTTGTTTCGGCTTCATTACCAGTTATGGACCCCCTTTTTTTTTTTTTCCTTAGGACGAGCCCGAGCCTCTTTCTGTATCGTCCCACAGCTAAAGAGCTTTCCGCCTCCATGGAGACACCCATGGGAGGTTTCCTTGGCAGGACTGATGTAGTACTTGCAACACCCGCTCCTTCTGTTGCTATACCGAGGGTCCCTACTGAGGTCCTTACCCCTCCTACTGAGCCGGCATCCATGAGCGAGGGTATTCATTTAGAGAAAGTTGAGGAGACTGCTCCTTCCGGTGTTCCTCAGGCTGAGGCCGTTTTTCCTGCCACCTCCCTTGTTATTTCTAGTAGTGACCCTTTCTTGACTCTTTCTCAAGCGGTGAAGGACGGTTCACTCCTTCCTCCATTTCGGGCTCCGCTACATGGGGGCCCGATTTGGATTTGTCTTCTGAGGGCTCCGAGGATGTTCTCGAGGATCGTGATGATGAGCCTGTCGTGAAAAAGAGAATTTCTGACTCCGAGGAGGAGGATGAAGGTGCTGAGCACGTGGTTGAGTCTATGGATATGTATTCCTTATTTGTTAAGTCTTCTTTCCTTTCTCTTCCTCTTTTTTTTTTTTTTTTGATAACATCCTGTTGAGGTACAAATTTTCAGGCCCTAATTTTCTTTAGCCCATTTACAAAAAACCCACATGAGCCCACAAATTATTTTAAACTCACAAAAATATTTCTCATATTTATATATTACCCAAATATTCTCCATATAATTGGGCTTCCAAATATATCCCTATATAAGCTCCATAAAATACCTTGGGCCCTCTCATGCATATTATCCACATATTATCCACAAAAATACCCGTCATATTACAACCAATGTCAGGCCACAAAATTACACTACAAAAAGCCCAAGATCATCTACCTTGTGGGAAAATCCAAAAATCCAACAAAAATCCTTAAAAGCCCGTTGCTACACGGCACCTATCTAAAGCCCGTTGCTACACGGCACCTATTTAAAGCCTGTTGCTACACGGCACTTATCTAAAGCCTGTTGCTACACGGCACCTTAAAAGCCCGTTGTTACACGGCAATATTTCTACAAAATCTCAAACTAATTTACTAAAGACCAAATACTAATTCGGCATTATTTACTAAAGCCCAAATAATAATTTGGCACCTATTTTACAAAGTCCAAATAATAATTTGGCACCTATTTTATTAAGCCCAAATAATATTTTGGCACCTATTTTATTAAGCCCAAATACTAATTTGGCATAATTTTATTTAAGCCCAAATAATATTTTGGCACCTATTTTATTAAGCCCAAATACTAATTTGACGCTATTTACTAAAACCCAAATAATAATTTGGCACCTATTTTACAAAGCCCAAATAATAATTTGGCACCTATTTTGTTAAGCCCAAATGTTAATTTGGCATTATTTTACTGAGCCCAAAATACTAATTTGGCATCTATCCTATTAAGCCCAAAAACTATTTTGGCATTAGTCTCACAAAACCCAAGTGTTAATTTGGCATCATTTTACTTAGCCTAAAAACTATTTTGGCAAAGCCCAAATGCTATTTTGGCACATATTCATAAAGTCAAGTATTATTATATAATTACTCATCTCTCAATATAGTATTTCACTTACAAAATTTATGAAAGCCCATGTATATCACCCATGGCAAAAGTCTTCATTTTGTAGGGTTAACCAAGCCCAAAGGAGCTTAAATATATGCACCAGCCAAGCAAGCACATCGCGTGTGCACAACCCAGCAGCTGAAGCTAACGTGAACAATTCAGTCAAAATTCAGCATAATCTTGACAACTGGACCCCACTACCACCCAAATTTTGACTTGTCCAATCAGATTTAGAAGGGAGACACGTGTTCATCAAGGGAGAAACCCTTCCTCTACAAGTTGAAGCTCCATCACACATGACATGACAAAAAGCTGAGTCTGATGTGACAGACAGTTGGGAAGCATCAGCCACCTTTCCCAGTTGTCCTTTCTTTCTCCTCCAACACAACTGGTCAAGAGTCATCAAACAGCCATAAATCAGACCATTGGAGCTCACAAAACAAGCTGAAATCAGTTCTTTTTCATACTAAAAATGCTTATTTTCTAGTTCATGGACCAAGCACATAAACCCCAAATGGGGAAACTTAGGGAAATGTGGTTTGGAGGGCACCAAGGGGATCCCAGCAGAGGTTTCCAGCAAGAGTTCCATGGTTGACACCTGGCTTAGGATGATGCAATCTGCCCTAAGGAACTCTGATTCTAGCAGCAGCATAACCAAGATCATTAGCCTAATCTATGTGCTAATCCTATCAGCCAGTGCTAATCAACATTCAATGCTAAGACAGAAACCCAGCTGATCTTACCTAAAACAGCAACAATCTTCTTACCACCATTAGCAAAAATCTTGGAAATGATTCTCTAATGGATTTCTGAAAATTTAGAAAGATTTAGCAAAGATTATTTGCTAATCACCCCCTGAGAACCTAGCTATAAAAGGAACCTTCCATTAAAGTTTCAAGGGGAGGAAGAAAGAAGACATTAAGATACTTACTAAGAAAACTCCCTCTCTCTCTGAGCATGCCTTGGCACCATAATGATCTTGTTGCGCTAGCTGGAATCTCTCTCTCTCTCCCTTCATCTTAGACTAAGCTTTCCTCATTATTTGTTATAATTGATCCCATCATACTTACTTATTCATTTACCATTGATGGCTATGATGTAACTATCACTATAATGTTTTTCTCTCATATTAATATTATTGTATTAGAGGACTCTTCTCTAGAGTTGACGGATGATGAGTTTGAAACATAGAGACTTTCTTTGATTCATGAAATAGTTGTGTCCTATTCTGTCTTGTTTTACTACTGGGCTAACTTTCTGCAGAGACACATTATTGCTAGGCTGATTTCTGCAGAGACACATTATTGTTGGTTGATTTCTGCAGAAACACATTATTGCTGGGCTATTTCCTGCAGAAACACTTTACTGCTAGGCTATTTTCTACAGAAACATTTTACCACTGAGTCGTTTTTCTGTAGAAACATTTTACTGCTGGGCTATTTTCTGCAGAAATATTTTACCGCTGGGTCTTTTTCTGCAGAAACATTTTACTGCTAGGTTATGACTTGCAATATATTTTTTAATCATGCTAACGTGTTCGCTGTAGGGATTGTTTACTGGCCACTCTTGTCAGTCCCAATCTAGGCCCAAGGCATAAAAGCACTGTGAATTCTTTGGATCTTCACCGATAGCCTTTGGGCCACGCATTAAGCCCATCGTCGAGTTTCGGTTAGGCCCCCGACCCATCACAAATCTCATTTGTCGGAGGGAAACTTTTTTTGCCTTCGACATTTTGGCGACTTCACTGGGGAACCTGCTGAAGCCAAGAGTTCATCATGCCTCCTAGGTTGCGGAACAACCGGCAAGAGGGGACTAGAAACACCAGTCTCCCAGCAGCACAAAGCCATCACAGCCCAGCTGCACAAAGAGAACATGTTGACCAACATGAGGTTAACCAAGAGAGTTCTGACCACCAATTTTCTTTCCTCCTAGAGACATTACAAGGAATGCAACAGGCTCAGTTCGAACTTGCTGAATCTTTAAGGGTCTTGAGAGAGACTCAAGGGCTAACGCCCTAGCCATTACATGTAGACCCAGATTCTAGAACCCAGTAGGAGAGAGGATCAGTCGCTGGGAATCCTCAGTCTGGTGAGCAAAATGCCTCTCTTCCTCAGTTTGTTACATTATCTGATCTTACTGCCTTGCTGGAAAGAGAAAGGGTTAGCCAACCTAGCCAACCAAGGAACTTTGTTCGAAGGCCACCTTACCCAGCTGAGTTACTTAGCAAGCCATACCTGGAGAAATATGAGATTCCCACATTCTCTCTTTATGATAGGAGGAAAGGGAATGCAATCGAGCATGTCAACAAATTTCTTGATTCTATGGGTCCTTTTGCTGGAGATGGTGATCTTTGCTTGAGGGAGTTCTTAAAATCCCTTACCGATCGTGCCTACACATGGTATTCCACTCTTCAACCAGGTTCCATTGCCACATGGGATGACATGGTTGAAAGTTTCTGCTCAAAGTACTTTCATGGGGAGGAAAAGGTTACCATCCTCACTCTTCACAACACCAAGCAAAAGTCCTCCGACTTCATTCGCCGACTTAGAGATGCTGCTCTTGACTGTTATGGGCAGTACAAAGAACAAGAGCTCGTTTAAATTTGCGTTGACAACATGTCTCATGAGTACCGAGCCCATTTGGAAAATCTTGATATTATTTAGTTTGCCCAATTGCTCCAGAAAGCTCGTAAGATAGCTGTCTCAGTCAAGCCTTCCACCACTGAAAATCCAAAACCAGAAAAGAAAGTGTTCCCCAAGCTCTCACAGTCTCCACTAATGAACGGGTGGTAGGAGAGAAGCGAAAGAGGGAGGAGGAGGAAGAGTATCCTCCCATTCCGTGCACCAATGAAGAAATGAATGTCATCATTGACAAATGGATGGCTGATGGAGTACTTAGGCCCTTTAAGCCTATCCGAGAGCCTACTCCGGAAGATATGCGAAAGCCTTTCTATTGTCGGTATCATAGATATGTAAGTCATGGAACTAGAGATTGTAGAGCAATCTAGAGAACATTTCACAAGAAAATTTCAGATGACACTCTAAACCTCACTCGTGAGCAAGAGGTCCAGCGGAACCTACTGCCTCAGCATCATAGAGGGAAAGCCACAGCAGCAGTGCTTTTTCATAATGTGGCTGGTGAAGATGACACTGCCAGCGGTACAAGCATGCCCCCAGCAGCTATCTCTGCTCTTCAAAGAAACCCTACTTTTCGAACTTTGTTCAACCAATTGGGGCTCAAGGAAGAGTTAAGGAGGGCAGCAACCGAAGCTCTTGTATCCATCGCAGCCAGCTTTGGAACACAATGCCTCACAGCTGATGCTCATGCCAGCCGCGCTTTCTTAGAAACTACTAATGCCATCACTTTCACCGACGAGGATATGGACGTACAACACCCTGATCATAGTAAACCATTATATATTGCTACTCAGATTAATGATGTTCATATAAGAAGGGCACTAGTCGACACTGGTGCATCACTTAATCTTATCCCAACTAGCACACTCAAAGCAGCTGGGATCCCACTCAGCAGAATCGCTGGGGCTCCTATTGAGGTTTTTGGTTTTGTTGGAATTCATGAATGCACTATTGGAAGTATACAACTAGTTCTTAAAGTAGGGCCTATTGTTGCTCTCACCAGATTTCATGTTATTGACTCACCTGTTTCTTACCGTGCTCTACTTGGAAGGCCATGGCTCCACAAACATACGCTTGTGTCTTCTACTTATCACCAATGTGTCAAGGGAAGGTTTAATGGTAAACCCATACGCATCCCTGCTAATCCTACACCATTTGATCTATCTAAAGCACATTACTTTGAGGCTACTTTCTATGATGAGCTCACCACAAGTGGGGAAGATTCTACATCAAAGCCTGTTGGGATTCCATTACCCAGCTGCCAAGACATTGAGAATAATCCAGAAATAGACATGAGATCTTTCCTTGATCAAAGGAAAAGGAAAAGAGAACGTGATGAAACCCCCAGCGGTACCTCACAACCACGATGCATACAAGTCCAGTTGCCAGATGGCCGTTTGGGGTATCGTTTATGACGGTACGCGAGGCTTAGCTGTCTCAAACAGAAGGGTCCCGGACTGAATGAAGTAAGTACCACACCAACGTGCTATTATACTCAAGAAGCAGAAGTCCCAGCGGAAGAAGAAAATCTGCTTAGCAGTCTGGCAGACCTGTCTGAAGAGTCCCCAGCGGTAACTAATTTTTCACTAGTGTGGAGCTGGAGACTGTTAATCTCAGTGATGATCCTAGTATCCAGTGACCAACCTCAGTTAATGCCAATCTACCATCACTGGAAAAGGCTCAACTCATTTCACTATTAAAGGAGTGCATTGATGTCTTTGCTTAGGAGTACCATGAGATGCCCGGTTTGGATCCTAACCTAGTAGCACATGCTCTTAACGTGGAACCAGGGGCAAAGCCAGTAGTACAGCCCATGCAAACCTTCCATCCTGATGTCGAAGCTCAAATTATTCAAGAAGTCTAGAAACTCCTCACAGTTGGGTTCATCAAGCCTATCATGCATCCAAAGTGGCTTTCAAACATTGTACCGGTTAAGAAAAAGAATGGGCAAATACGATGTGGCGTTGACTTCCGAAATATTAATAAGGCATGCCCCAAAGATGAGTTTCCACTTCCGAACATGGATATGCTCATTGATTCAACTACTGGGCATGTCATGTTCTCATTCATGGATGGCTTCAGCGGTTATAATCAGATCAGAATGTCACCTAAAGATGCATCCAAAACAGCCTTTCGAACTCCTATTGGCAATTTTTACTACACCATCATGCCCTTTGGTCTCAAAAATGCCAGAGCCACATATCAAAGGGCTATGACCGCAATCTTTCATGACATGATGCATAAGGAGATTAAGGACTACGTAGATGACATTGTTGTAAAGTCAAAGACAAGGGGGGATCATCTTGCTGTCTTACGAAAAGTCTTTGAAAGGTGTCAGCTCTACAAGCTTCGTATGAATCCACTTAAGTGTGCTTTTGGAGTTACAGCTGGGAAGTTTCTAGGATTTCTTGTTCATCAAAGAGGCATAGATGTTGATCCTAGCAAAGTGCAAGCCATTACTACAATGAAGCCACCTGCAACACTCACACAGCTTAAAAGTTTCCTTGGTAAGCTCTCATACATCTGGCGTTTCATTCCGGGTCTTACTGCCCTCACAACTGTCTTTACACCACTGCTGAAAAAAGGAAAACCCTTCCGCTAGGATTCCAAGTGCCAGCAGGCATTCCTCCAGCTGCAGCAACTCATGACTAGATTGCTAACCGTACGTACACTCATACCAGGGAAGCCACTCAAGCTGTATTTGGCTACCAATAGTGAAGCAATAGGGGCACTCATAGCCCAAGATGATCAAGAAGGGGTTGAGCGACCAGTCTATTATGTTAGCAAAAAATTAAAGGATGTTGAAACTCGCTATCCAAGGGCTGAAAGGGCTTGTCTTGCTCTGATATATGCTGCCCAGCGGCAACGTCATTATCTGCTAGCTCACACGGTACAACTCTTATCAAAATCTCATCCAATACACTCACTTTTGAGGCGACCGGTTCTTTCCGGAAGGCTAGCACAATGGCTCTTGCAATTATCTGAGTATGAGATCATAGCAATTACCCCAACGGCTGTAAGGGGTCAAGCCATTGCTGATTTATTGTCAAATTTCCTTGGTGAGGATGGCTGGGACATTACTGATGATGTACCTGGAGAGCTGCCAGCTGTTGCACTGACGGAAACAGCTGGGGCTGTTTGGACTTTACATTTTGATGGATCTTCTACCACTTTTGAAGGAGGGGCTGGAATAGTCCTAACCAAAAATACTGGAGAAACAATGGGTATGTCATTCAAGCTTGATTTTCCATGCACTAACAATATGGCTGAATATGAAGCATATCTTACAGGCCTAGCGGTGGCTCGTGAAATGGGTATCAAACATCTTCAGGTAATTGGAGATTCAAATCTGGTTGTTTGTCAAGCTAAAGGAGATTTTGCACTCAAGGAACCATCGTTAACTCCATATAGAGCTATGGCTCAAAGGTTGGAAGACTCTTTTGAAGAATTCAATATTGAACACTCCCTAAGGTTCGACAATTGTTTTGCCGATGCTCTAGCCATATTGGGATCAAAAATCAAATTTGAGGGTGTGACTACAGATGTTTCTATCATAAAAAGGCCTATTCCAGTTGTGCAGACCTTGAAAGAAGAATTTTGTGATCAACCGCGGGGTCAGACAGATTGGCGGTCTTCTATTAAAGAAGCACTATTATCACCGGATGAGAAGGATCACTTGAAGGCACTCAAAGATTATACTCTAATGGCAGGGGAGCTGTACAGAAAACTTCCTGGAGGAGTTCTAGCTTGATGCTTGAGCCCTGGTGAGTCCACTAAGCGATTAAAAGAAGTTCATGAAAAATCTTGTGGCCCCAGCGGTTCTGTCAGTCTCTACAGACCCCTCCAGCGGCTGGGCTATTACTAGCCAGAAATGGGCAAACAAACTGCCACTGTCCAAGAACAATGCACTAATTGCCAAAATACTTTTGATCGGATAGAATCATGTGCAGTCCTTATTGTCAGCAATTGGCGCGTACCCTTCCTTGAGTATCTCATAGAAGGCATCTTACCCGACGATCACGAAGAGGCCTACTACTTGAAGAAATTGGCTGCCCGTTATTTTGTGGAAGGAGGTATTCTGTTCAAGAAGGGATTCAATGGGGAGCCTTTGAGATGCCTAGGGGCCCCCGAAGCACAATCGGTTATGTAAGAGGTACATGCGGGAGAGTGGTGACCATCAAGGCAAAAGGTGACTTCTCCAACGGCTGCTCAATCTTGGGTATTTTTGGCCCACCATGAAGCAAGATGTAGCTGAATGAGTGAAGACATGCCATACTTGCCAAGTCCATGGGAATCTCATACACACTCACCTCACCAACTTCCAAAATATGATGACTCCTTGGCCATTCCACACTTGGGGGCTTGACCTAATAGGCCCAATCAATCCACCATCCAAAGGTCATATTTGGATACTAGTGGCTACAGAATACTTCATGAAGTGGGTTGAAGCCATTTCCCTAAAGGACACAGGCCCAGCTATTGCAAACTTTATCCGGGAGCATATAATTTAGAGATTTGTCATTCCTCACAAGATTGTTACTGATAATGGCACTCCTTTTGTCAACAAAGATGTTCGGAAATTGCTTGACCATCGTCGCATCAGACACCGCAAGTCTACTCCATATTATCCACAAGGTAATGGCCAAGATGGTACATGAATATGAGGGTGGCTGGATTGAACACCTACCAGAAACTCTATGGGGATACCAAAGTTTAAGCAAAACAGCCACCGGACTATCACCCTTCTCTCTTGTGTATGGTACTGAGGCCATATCTCCAGTTGAGCTATTGGTTCCCACTCCAAGGGTTGTTCATGGGCAAGAAACTAACATGGATGCTGTCACTTGTGCAGAAATCAGAACTACAGACCTTGAAACCTTGGAAGAGACGCGAAATCTTGCCTATAACTGCGCCCAGCGGTATCAACGGCAGATGGCCAATGCTTACAATAAGGCCATGAAATCCATGGTTTTTGTCAAGGGACAAATGGTTTTGAAGGCAACAGATCATATCAAGAGGAATCTTTCAGCACCCTCTAAATTTGCTCCAAGTTGGGAAGGGCCTTATCTCATAAGGGAAGCCAATGACAGCCGTTATTATCATTTAGCTACAGCAGAGGGTGAAAGCCTCATGGAACCTATCAATGGCAAATGGCTTAAGTTGTACTACGCTTAACTCAACTTCCAAGTATGTACCAAGTAACTCTCTTTTGTATGGTTTTGAACCGCTATCATGGGAATAAAAAATTAGGCACTGCCTTTTGTTTCAAATATGATCTTCTTATATTTACAAGTACCTGAATACTACTTTACATTCATAAATATGCATACTTTGAACTGTGAATAAAGTTACAGCCCTAACAGCTGGGTATCTTGAACCAAAATAGTCATGAACACAATAAGTATTTTCAAAATTAAGTATATGATTTCCATGACTATATTTTAGCCTGACCATACTATTCTTTGATAAATGAAGTACTTTTCATAAATTAAGTGTACTTGTGCATAAACAAAACACAGCTTGTACAGCTGGGGAAATAACACACTACTACATAAGGTTCATATGGCTGGTGCACCTCTGCACAAAACACAGCCTACATACTTAAACAAATTCAAATCACACAATATGTTTCATTACATCATAATTTAAAAACAAACTATCTAGAACACCAAACTACTAAATAATAATGAAGAAGCTAGTCAAATAAGCCATCGCCAAAGGTTCCCACCGAGGAAGAAGCACCTTCAGCTGACAAGGACCGCACCATCTCATCCCTCTGACTCAACAGAAATGAAAGCTCAGCTCTCTTTGCCGCAATTTCTTTCTCCAGATCAGCCATATTTACTATGAACTCATTATCTCTAACGATACAAGCCTCAGCTACACCCCGAATCTTGTTAAGGATGAATTGGACTCCAAATTTGATGAACAGCAAGTCCTTAAGAGCATTTTTCCATTGAAGCACTTTCCTCAATTTGTACGCTGCATATCCAGCAGCACTGCAACAAGCAATTGAAGGCCTGATTTTCTCAGTGAAGCACCTAGTCTACACCCGGCCAAGAAGTGTGGATGCCTCTTTATAATTGCTGCCAGCAGTGGCTGACCTTCTACAGGAATTTCTGACCGCTGGAACATGACAGTATCATTCGAAAGGGGGTAAAAGTCAGTTGCCACTTTTTCATTCTCTTCATCTTCAGCAAATTTCTCCAAAAATTCTTCAATGCCCATTTCTTTGGTGGCACCACCAAAAGACTCAACCCGCGGCTCTGCAAAAGAAAAGAGGCATGGTTATGTCCCCAGTAATAGCAGAAAAACATTCACACAGTCAAGTATTATCAAACGAGGAGCTAACTTTATTATTTGCATGAGCAACTCAAAGTTATCATACCTGAAGGATTTTTGTTAGGATGTACATCATGAACGGTCAGAGAAACAACATGCCCTTGGCTGGACACACTGGCAGCAGCTTCTCCAGCAGAGACTGCAACAGTAGGACTTTCGCCAGCCATCTCTATGTCTTCATCAGCCGGACCTAAAGAACAAACGACGTCAGCAGAGGAAATGCAAGAAGAAATCGAAGCGAGGAACAGTAGTTTACCAAAGTCACCAACTGTGCCCCCAAGATCATGCCCTCTGATAGCATCTCTTTACACTCACCAGACTGTTACAGCCATGGAAACACATAGTTAGCACCCAAAAAACAAAAAATGAAGGCAAAAAAGAAAAGAAAAGGAAAGGGTATGAGAAGGTGAGGGCACTAAAAGAATACCTCTTCTGAAGTCTCAAGTATCCGCACTCTACTAGCACTGGTCTTCCTTCTGTATTGCTTTAAAGGTAAGGAGGAACTAGCAGATGCAACAGCTGGGGCACTGAACTCAATGGCTAGAGTTGCACTAGAACCAGACTGGACAACAGCTGGGGGCTTGGAATTGCCAACCTTAGGTTTCTCAGCGCTTGCTCTCTTTCGTCTTACCTTTTAAGACTTGCCTTCAGAAGAGGATGATTTGCCACGGGGTCTCTTGGGAGTGATAGTGGCTGGATCAGACTCAGGAGCTTTTGCTATGACATTTTTCTCACTCCATTCCATGGGAACATCACCCCCATGAACTACCCAGTCATTGAGATCAGCCCGCCATTCGGCAAACCCTAGATTCTGTCTAGTGGCCCATGCTGAAGCTGCCCTTGTGTTTGGAATAAGCTGAATATTAGAGAGAAGTTCTTTCAAAGGAGGATTTATGACCACTTCTTCGACCTCCCGACTACTCACTTAGTCTACAAAAGTACTCATCACTCTCCTCCAGTAAAACTTCATATTTGTGGTGGCATACCCCTCACGGTGCCTACTTGGAACCAAAACCTTCTCTACTCTGCTAGCCCAATACTCTGCTGCTGTATCATAAACCAGTGGTTGCAAGACATCACTTAAAGGGCAAAATGTGCTATTAATGTCCGGAACGTCCTGGTCAAATCCGAATTATCTCAAAATTCTATGAGGGTTATATTGTGTCAAACCAAACCCGACACCACTTGGGTACGGAATGAACGAAGGGGATGTAATGAGCAAGAAATTGAAAATTTTCTCGTGATCGTTTAACCCAAACTCTTGAGACCCAAGTCTGGCATTTGGAAAAGGGTTTGGGCAATGAAACCCAGCCGCAACATAAGAGTAAGGCTTCCATGCAAAATGAGTGCCATCATCCAACAGAGTAATGGAAGGAAGATTCCACACTTTTAATCCCATCCATTTCATCAACAAGGGGAGGCCGTCTTCAAAACCAAGAAATTGGAGCTCACCATTGGGGCCAGTAGCTCCGACCACCCAGTTGGTCGCTTTCACTTCACTTACATCCTTACCCACATCAATATAATCTTTTGAATGTTCCCACATAAAAGTCTGTAACAACACTACATTAATGCTGGACTCAATGATATGGTATAGTGACCCCTCAAGCTCATCACTATGCAATCTGTCAAGCTCAGAATAAAGGGTGCCTAGACACAAAGCACCTAAAGGTAATGACATACCTCTGCACAATACTACGGCTAAAGGAAAAGTAAAAGGTTTCATAAACTGAACTGGGGTAGAATTAAATACGCACTTACTCATCCACAAGGCTAAGAACGCGGCTCTTCTTACATCAACATCCTCAGACTTCCTAAACTCAGAAATCCAGAAAGAAAATCGGGCTCTGTTACCTCCCCAAGACGCAGAGGCACCTCCAAAAGTTTCCAATAGCTTCTCGGCAATCACAGATTCCACATGAGATAGTCCTAGCTCCAGTGGGTTCACTTCTTCCATACTGGGCAGCAAACAGATTCTTTCCACATCCTTAAGGGTGACTGTAGTTTCACCCCAAGGGAAAAAGAAAGTGTGGGTATCGGTATTCCAACGGCGTACCAGGAAACGGAGTGCTCTCATGTCCTTGTACATATTCCAGCCATGGGATAAGACCATGGCTTCGAAAATCTTAGCACTCTTCAAAATTTGACAAAAGCTCTCATTGGCAACTTCTTGTTCCACCCAATCCGACCATCCAAGAGTAGTACCACAAGGACACAAAAACTGGATAGGGGCTAGCAGAAGCTCCTTTCGTTGAAAACGCAGGTCAAGTATGCCAAAAGCTACTGGGACCCATACTGCCTCAGGGCTGGGGGCTTCACCTTTCAAAATCCATTTCTTCGGCACCCCGGGTGGGCTAACTTCAGGAGCCCCAACCGCTGGGAACAAAGAGGATGAAGAATACCAAGGGTCCTGCAGTGGCAGCAAGGACTCCCCTAGCTTGACCTCCCCATCACCACTCCCAGCTATTGCTTCAACCGTGCCCCCAGCCGTGGCCTCATTCCCTGGCACAGTTGCCCCAGCAGTGCTGACGTCACCAGAACCCAACGGTTCTTCTTCCCCAGCCAAGACTCACAGCAGCAGCAGAAATATTGCTTTCCTAAGAGTAAAAAAGAGGAACAAAAACACCCACAGCCACACCAGGAAGCGGGAGAAAATGTGGGTTTTGTTCTCACTTGACCGAAATTAGCAAGGAAAGGAGGAGAAACCCAAACCCTGGCCGCCACTCTCTGCTTCTCTCACTCTTGGGCCGCAGCAAAGAAAAAGAGAAAGGAAAAGCTCTGTTTTTCTCTCTGTTTTGCCAAATATCTTAGTCACTCCCTCTGCCTTGATCGAAATTATTGGTGTTCTCTCACCCTTAGCTGAAAATTAAAAAAGGAAGAAGAAAATATGCTCTTTTCTGCCTTTCTCTCTCTGTTTCACGGTCCAAGCAAAAATAATAAAAGGAGGAAAAATAGCTAAGGCCAACCTTTCAATGGTAAACGTGAAAAGTGCAAATGACAAGACATGGGGGAGAAACCAGCAGTTAATGCAAAGGACTTGGGGATAACTGAAGACCTAATAAAAGCTGAACCTGGGAAAGTGTTAAACGTGGGAAGTTGCAGAAGCCCACTATTCATAATTGCCACCAAAAATTTAAAACTCGCACGTGTGACCAAATGGCAACTGCTCACACGTGACTCGGAGGGCTAAATGTTGAGGTACAAATTTTTAGGCTCTAATTTTCTTTAGCCCATTTACAAAATACCCACATGAGCCCACATATTATTTTAAACTCACAAAAATATTTCCCATATTTATATATTACCCAAATATTCTCCATATAATTAGGCTTCCACAAATATCCCTATATAAGCCCCATAAAATACCTTGGGCCTTCTCATGCATATTATCTACATATTATCCACAAAAATACCCGTCATATTACTACCAATGTCAGGCCGCAAAATTACACTACAAAAAGCCCAAGATCATCTACCTTATGGGAAAACCCAAAAATCCAACAAAAATCCTTAAAAGCCTGTTGCTACGCGGCACCTATCTAAAGCCCGTTGCTACACGGCACCTATCTAAAGCCCGTTGCTACACGGCACCTTAAAAGCCCGTTGCTACACGGCACCTTTAAAATCCCGTTGCTACACGGCACCTATCTAAAGCCTGTTGCTACACGGCACCTCAAAAGCCCGTTGCTACATGGCATCTTTAAAAGTCCGTTGCTACACGGCAATATTTCTACAAAATCTCAAACTAATTTACTAAAGCCCAAATACTAATTTGGCACTATTTACTAAAGCCAAAATAATAATTTGGCACCTATTTTACAAAGTCCAAATAATAATTTGGCACCTATTTTATTAAGCCCAAATAATATTTTGGCACCTATTTTATTGAGCCCAAATACTAATTTGGCATTATTTTATTTAAGCCCAAATAATATTTTGGCACCTATTTTAATAAGTCCAAATACTAATTTGACGCTATTTACTAAAGCCCAAATAATAATTTGGCACCTATTTTACAAAGCCCAAATAATAATTTGGCACCTATTTTGTTAAGCCCAAATGTTAATTTGGCATTGTTTTACTAAGCCCAAAATACTAATTTGGCATCTACCCTATTAAGCCCAAAAACTATTTTGGCACTAGTCTCACAAAACCCAAGTGTTAATTTGGCATCATTTTCCTAAGCCCAAATGCTATTTTGGCAAAGCCCAAATGCTATTTTGGCACATATTTATAAAGTCAAGTATTATTATATAATTACTCATCTCTCAATATAATACTTCTCTTACAAAATTTATAAAAGCCCATGTATATCACCCATGGCAAAAGTCTTCATTTTGTAGGGTTAACCAAGCCCAAAGGAGCTTAAATACATGCACCAGCCAAGCAAACCCATCATGTGTGCACAGCCCAGCAGCTGAAGCTAACGTGAACAATTCAGCCAAAATTCAGCATAATCTTGACAGCTGGACCCCACTACCACCTAAATTCTGACTTGTCCAATCAGATTTAGAAGGGAGACACGTGTCCATCAAGGGACAAACCCTTCCTCTACAAGCTGAAGCTCCATCACACATGACATGACAAAAAGTTGAGTCTGATGTGACAGACAGCTGGGAAGCTTCTGCCACCTTTCCCAGCTTTTCTTTCTTTCTCCTCTAACACAACCGGTCAAGGGTCATCAAACAGCCATGAATCAGACCATTGGAGCTCACAAAACAAGCTGAAATCAGTTCTTTTTCATACTAAAAATGCATATTTTCTGGTTCATGGACCAAGCACATGAACCCCAAATGGGGAAACTTAGGGAAGTGTGGTTTGGAAGGCACCAAGGGGATCCCAACAGAGATTTCCAACAAGGGCTCCATGGTTGACACCAAGCTTGGGGTGATGCAACCTACCCTAAGGAACTCTGATTCTAGCAGCAGCATAACCAAGATCATTAGCCTAATCTATGTGCTAATCACATCAGCCAATGCTAATCAACATTCAATGCTAAGGCAAAAACCCAGCTGATCTTACCTAAAAAAGCAACAATCTTCTTACCACCATTAGCAAAAATCTTGGAAACGATTCTCTAATAGATTTTCTGAAGATTTAGAAATATTTAGCAAAGATTATTTGTTAATCACCCCCTGAGAACCTAACTATAAAAGGAACCCTCCATTAAAGCTTCAAGGGGAGGAAGAAAGAAGACATTAAGATACTTAATAAGAAAACTCCCTCTCAACCCTTCTGTCTAAGCCTTTCCTACGTGCTGAAAAAGTCATTAAGAACTAAGTTTCAAACTGAGAAACTAAGTTCCCCCAACTCCTAGCCCAAAATACTCCATATACCTCTATTCCTAAACACTCCTCTACCTCAGCAGAAGATCCCAGCAACTCCACTAAACACTTTCCACACTATACATATTACTTGAAATGTCTCTCACTATTCACCACTTATGCTACATCCATGAGCATGCCTTGGCACCATAATGATCTCGCTGCGCTAGTTGGAATCTCTCTCTCTCCCTTCATCTCATACTAAGCTTTCCTCATTGTTTGTTATAATGGATCACATCATACTTACTTATTCATTTACTATTGATGGCTATGATGTAAGTATCACTATAGTGTTTTTCCCTCATATTAATATTATTGTATTAGAGGACTCTTCTCCAGAGTTGACGGATGATGAGTTTGAAACATAGAGACATTCTTTGATTCATGAAATAGTTGTATCCTATTCTGTCTTGTTTTACTGCTGGGCTAACTTTCTGCAAAAACACATTGCTGCTGGGCTAATTTCTGCAAAGACACATTATTGCTGGGCTGATTTCTGCAGAGACACATTATTGCTGGGTTGATTTCTGCAGAAACACATTATTGCTGGGCTATTTCCTGCAGAAACACTTTACTGCTGGGCTGTTTTCTACAGAAACATTTTACCGCTGGGCCGTTTTTCTGCAGAAACATTTTATCACTGGGTCGTTTTCTGCAGAAATATTTTACCGCTGGGTCTTTTTCTGCAGAAACATTTTACTGCTGGGTTATGACTTGCAATATGTTTTTTAATCATGCTAACGTGTTCGCTGTAGGGATTGTTTACAGGCCATTCTTGTCAGTCCCAATCTAGGCCCAAGGCATAAAAGCACAGTGAATTCTTTGGATCTTCACCGAGAGCCTTTGGGCCGCGCATTAAGCCTATCGTCGAGTTTCGGTTAGGCTCCCGACCCATCACAAATCTCATTTGTCGAAGGGAAAATTTTTTTGCCCTCGACACATCCTTTTACTTGGCACGTTTATTCCTGCAGAAACTTTCCAGGAGCCAGAAATTGCAGCAGATGCACCCACTGTTACTCCTCCTGCCGCACCCATTGCACCTATTCCTGTTGCCTTCACAGCCCCTGCTTTCACAGGTCTCGGTCCCCTTCCCTTTTTTTTTTTTACTCTCTCTTCACTTTTTTTTTTTTTTTTTGTTCATGAATTCATTCTCTTTTTTTTTTTTTTAGGCCCACTTCCTACCAGCCCTTCCCAATTTGAATTAGGCTGCAGTTTTGCCGCGGTTACAGACCCAGTGAGCGAGGCTGCGGCCTTTTTCACCCGCTTTGATCAGCCTGAGGTTAATGATCAGAGTCCCTGAGGACTGTGTTTCTCATCAAGAGGCAATTTACAGCAGCCGCGGTGATTTTATGCAAGGATTCCGCCTGGGCCGCTTTGCTAGAGAACATTTCCTGAAAATACTTGGGAGCGTGATGAATGATATCGAGCATAACTTCGTGGACACTATTTCCTCCAATAGGATCCTTCAATGAAGAGCTGCAGTTCAAGAGCTTGTAAGTGTTGGCTTCGCCGTGGAGTTTATTCTTGATCACCTCTGTGAGATTGCCCGAGCCCTTTCTATGAGGAGAGTTCAGCCTGCCATCGATGCCATTGACACACGAATTGAGGTTCTGAAGAAAGAGGTGGCAGACTTGGAGGCTCGCTGTGGGCGTCTTCTCTCAAGCATTGGTGAGTCCAACCGCTTTGAGGATCAGTCTCTTATCTCTAGGCTTTGTTGATGATGTAGTTTCCCTTCTTTTTTAGTTTACTTATCTTTTGGTTTGCCTTTTTTTTTTTTTTTTTCCCACTGAACTTTACTTCCTCCTTCTCCTCTTTCTCTCTCTTTTTTTTTTTTTTTTTTTTTTTTTGAGACTGCTATAATTTGGGTTTGTAACTATGATGCTACATTTCGCTACTACTTTTATCTATTACTATGACATGGTATGCTTTTTTTTTTTTTTTAATTTTTCATACTTCTTTTCATTAAGTGAAAGCATGTTACAATCATGTCTTGTGACACGGTCACTTTAGGGAAACAAAAAGAAAGGCAAAAAGAAAAAAAAGTAACTACATGGCTTTTGTCCTTAAGCATAATACCGTTTCAACAATTTTCCATTGATGGGATCATTCAAGTCTTTTCCATCCATCTGAGTTATGCGGTAATACCCACTTGAATGTACCTCCCTTATCACAAAGGGCCCTTCCCATTTCGGTGCAAATTTAGATGGTCCTGCTATGCCCCGCCTGACATGGTCTACCACCTTTAACACGAGTTGCCCTTCTGCGAACACTCTCTCCTTGGTCGTCCTGCCATAGGCCTCTGTCATTCTTTGTCTGTATCTGCGGCTGCGTTCTTAGGCTTCTTATCCCTTTTCATCAAGCCCCTCTAGATCTTCATATCTTTCTGCGGCAAAGACTCCCCTTTCCTTTTCCTTTTCCTTTTCCCGCATTTACATAACTCTTAATGATGGAGTCATTATTTCTGCTGGGCTCATCACTTCCGTCCCGTAGACCAGCGAAAAGGGTGAAAACCCGATGGCTGACTTCGATGAATTTCGATAAGCCCAAAGAGCATCTGGTAGGTGCGTCGCCCACCTGCCTGCGTACTCTTGACTCATTTTGCGAATGATCTTTATGAGGATCTTATTTGTTGCTTCCGCTTGCCCATTTCCTTGGGGATAGTAAGGCGATGAGCGGTAGTGCTTGACTTGATAGAACTCCAACATTTTCCTTACATCACTGTTGACAAAAGGTGTACCGTTGTCGCTAATGATTCTGTGGGGTACTCCAAACCTCACAATTATGTTCTCCTTGATGAAGTTTGCCACCGCTCCTCCCATGGCTTTGCGGAGCGGCACCGCCTCTGCCCACTTCGTGAAGTACTCTGCAGCTACTAGGATCCATATTTAGCCACGTGATGGTGGGTTGATCGGTCCCACCAAATCAAGCCCCCAAGTGTGGAAAGGCCATGGGGTAACTATGCTGTGTAAGTTCTGCGGATGGGTGTGGATTAAGTTGGCCTATACTTGGCAACTATGACACCTTTTTACAAATTCTGCCATGTCTTTCTTCATGGCAGACCAGTAATAACCCATCTGTAGCAGACATCTATATAACTTCTTCTTCCCTTAATGTTCCCTGCATTCTCCCATGTGTACTTCTTTTAGCATGTCCTTCGCTTTATCGGGACCCAGGCATCGCAATGGGTCTCCGTCATATCCTTTCTTAAAGAGAACCTCGTTGTGTAGAAAGTAACGTGTTGCCAGTCTTTTGAGTTTGTACCGCTCACTGTGCTTTTGTGGCAGGATTCCTTCCGCTAAGTACTGGGTGAATGGCTTTCTCTAGTCTTCGCTGATAAACACTGCGTAGCTTTTTTCCCTATCTGCCACCAACTGGCAAGCTTCACATTGGATTTGGACTTGATCCGCATCTTTTCCCATACTCGGCCAATAAAAGCCTGCCCTTTGAAGTCTGCGGTAGAGGTTGACTTCTCCGCTAGATCCGCAAGTCTTTTTTACACTTCTTTTAACTTTCTTTGGGCTTCCTTTTGCCCCACGCATCTATATAGGACCCCTCCTAGCATTCTGCGATACAACTCTCCCTTTACCAGGACATAATCTTTTAATACTTTTAACTCCATAGTTTCTCCCTCTTTCATCAAGGTCTCTCTTATTGGATTCTGCTAGTCCTCTTCGCACCATTCCTCTTGTGGAATCTTTCCTTCAATGCTTCAATGATAGGCTGTTCCTTCTTACTGACTTCTACCCAAGTGTTGTTTCCTTCAAAGATTATCTGTGAGCCTAACGCGGTCAGCACATCTACGAACCGGTTTTCATTCCTTGGCGCGTGCTCTATTTCAAAGGTCAGAAACTTCTCTTCCATCTTCTAGGCTATTGCTCTGTATGGGGCCAGGCTAGGTTCCTTTAAAGAGAAACTACCTTTGGCCTGGCAGACCACTAGGTTTTAGTCCCCTATTACTCTTAAATGTTTGACTCCCATTTCAAGGGCTGTGGCTAGCCTGGTTAGGTAGGCTTCATACTCTGCCGTGTTGTTCGAGCACGAAAACTCTAATTTGAAGGATAATGCCACATCTTCGTTCTCTCTATGGTATAAAACCACTCCCACTCCTCCTGATTAGGCGGTAGAGGATCCATCGAATCTCATCACCCATTGCTCCTTGGCTTCTTCTACCACTGCTATTTCTCCTGGCACTTCATCATCTAGCGGGATCTCTTCCTCTCCTAGGAACTATGCCAACAGATTGGCTATAGCCTGACTTTTTACTGCCTTGGGTGTTCTCGCCTTTAGGTCGTATTGCGACAATTGTAACAGCCATTGGGATATTCTGCCTGAGAGAATTGGCTGTTGCAATAAGGTTTTTATGGCATGGGATTTAGTCATCAGTCATACTTCATAGGCCAAGAAATAATGACGTAGCCTTTGGGAGGCATACACAATGGCCAGACATACCTTTTCCGCCCTCGGATAACGAGTTTCTGCATCTTTCAAGGCACGGCTAATGTAGTAAACCGGCTGTTCATTATCGTCCCTGTCCTCTTGAGCGATCAATGCGCCCACAGCACATTGGTTGGTAGCTAAGTATAACAACAGTGGCTTCCTGCGAACTGGGGCTTGCACTGTGGGAAGATTCATCATGATCTGCTGTAACCTTTTGAAGGCTGCCTGCTGCGCGTTTCCCCATTCAAAGTTTTGCCCTTTCTTGAGCAGCTTGCCGAAAGCAAAGGTAATAGATGCTAACCCTGGGATGAATCTTCTAATATACGAGACTTTCCAAAGAATCTCTTCAATTCTCTAACCGTAGCTGGTGGTTTCATGGTGGCTATGGCCGTGGCTTTGGCCGGGTCCACGTCTATTCCTCTGTTATGGACCAAAAAGCCTAGAAATTTCCCAGAGGATACCCCAAATACACATTTAAGAGGGTTCATCCTTAGTTTGAAAGTCCTACACCTTTCAAATACCTTTCTTAATACTTGGGCATGCTCTTCTCGCCTTCTTGATTTCACCACTATGTCATCCACATAGTCTTCTAATTCCCGGTGCATCAAGTCATGGAATATGGCCGTCATTGTCCGCTGATAAGTTGCACCCGCTTTCTTTAATCCAAATGGCATTACCGTGTAGTAAAAATTACCTATGGGTGTTCTGAAGGCAGTCTTCTCTGCATCTTTTGGCGCCATTCTAATCTAATTTTACCCACTAAATCCATCCATGAACGAGAACATGGCATTTTTTGCCACAGAATCTATTAGTAAATCCATATTCGGCAGAGGGAATTCGTCTTTTGGGTAGGCCCTGTTGAGATCCCTGAAATCTACACAACATCTTATCTGCTCATTCTTCTTCTTTACCGGCACTATGTTGGACAACCAACGTGGATGCTGAATGGGTTTGATGAATCCTGCGGCCAGCAATTTCTGTACTTCTTTGGCTATCTGTCCCTCTATCTCAGTGTGGAATATCCTAGCAGGCCGGACCACTAGCTTGGCCCCCGGGTCCACGTTCAGTGTGTGCATTACTAGCCCAGGATCCAATCCGGGCATTTCACTATAGTCCCAAGCAAAAACATCTTTGTATTCTTTTAATAGCATTATCAATTCGGACTTCTCTTTTTCTGACAATTTTGAACTGATTGAGATGGGTCTTGGTTCCTGCAAATCGAACCCCAAGTTGACTTATTCTAGCTTTTCTTCTGCCACAACCTTCGCGTCCTTTTCTGCCGCAAACTCTTCGTCGCTATCCTTTTCCTCCAATCCTTCTTGAACTATGCAACACACTAGGCTTTTGTGCTGCCATTCCTGTTTAGGGCCCACTCGTGTTTCACTTGTGGGCCCCGCGTACCTTTATAATCTGTATACGATTCTGCCATCAGGGCCCCGAACCCTGACGCATCGTGGTACATCATCTCCTTCTGTGGTAGGCCCTTCTTTCCTCTTCCTTTTCTAAGACAGCAACTTTCTCAGGTCAGGTTCTGGGTCGTCCCGGATATCCTTCTACCTAGGAACGAAGGTGCCTCGCGGCTTTAACACAGAACTTTCCCCCGATGGCGCCCACTGGTCGTAGAACATAGTTTCCACCAAATGAGCCTCTGCTTGCTCGAATGGCGATGGGTTTGCCGCTATTCGTATCATCCTGCCATTCAGTCTTCCCTTCACACACTGGTGGTAGGTGGATGGGACTAACCGGTGTTTATGCAGCCATAGTCTTCCCAACAGCACGTGGTATGAAACTTCTATTTTTACTACATGAAACCGAGCTAAGGAGGCTATGGGGCCCACCTTTAACCATAATTGAATATGGCCTGCGGTGTATTCGCCGCTTCCTCCGAACCCAGTTACTTCCATTGGGCACCCTTCGATCCTTCTTTCTGAAATTCCTACTGCTTGCAAGGTGCTTAACGGAACAAGATTTACTGAGGCGCCTGTATCCACCAAGGTCTTTTTGATAGGAATTTGATTTATTGATGCGGCCAGATAAAGGGGTCTCCTGTGGTCAGGGCATCTTACCTTAATGTCCTTATCATTGAAAGTGATTTCACTCAATTCTTGTAGGAAAGCTCTATCCTCTGCAGCTTCTGCTGTCAAACATTCTACTCCTGCCCCGGAGGCAATGCTTACCAAAGCCTCTGTGGCTATCTTTCACTCTTTCGCCGTAAGACCTAATTGATCAAACAAGTTCTTGAACTTGGAGCTTTTCTGTAGGGTGGTAATTGCTGCGGTAGGCAGGATTGGGTTTTCCTCTTTGTCTTCCCCTGGGTCTGCACAAATTACTACCGCCACGACACCTTTCCCCTTATAATTTGGGAGTGGGTTTCTTTGAACTTCTTGTTGCTTTAGCTCCAGGGTTCCTTCTTTGATTCTACGATGTATTAGTCTACAGAGCGCCCAACATTCTGCGGTAGGATGTTGCACGTAGTTGTGCAATCGGCAGAAGTGTAGGTCCCTCCGCTCTTCTTTTGTGGGTTCCTTAGAGACTTGATTGGGCTTAAAAACTCCGTCTACTATCCACCTGTCCAGGAGCACATCTAACTCCTTTGAGGTGTGTTAAGGTACAAATTTTCGGGCCCTATTTTCTTTAGCCCACTCACAAAAATCCCCACATAAGCCCATGAATTATTTCAAGCCCACATAAATATTTCTCACATATTACTCAAATACTCTATGCTATTGGGCTCTCTCATACATATTACCCACATATTATCCACAAAAATACCCATCATATTACTACCAATATTGGGCCATTAAATTGTACTATCTCCACAACAAAAAGCCCAAAATTATCTACCTTGTGGGAAAACCCAAAAATCCAACAAAAATTCTGCCTAAAGCCCGTTGCTACACGGCACCTATTTAAAGCCCGTTGCTACACGGCACCTATCTAAAGCCCGTTGCTACACGGCACCTATCTAAAAGCCCATTGCTACACGGCACCTTAAAAGCCCGTTGCTACACGGCACCTATCTAAAGTCTGTTGCTACACGGCACCTATCTAAAGTCCGTTGCTACACGGCACCTATCTAAAACCCGTTGCTACACAGCAATATTTTTACAAATCTCAAATTATTTTCTAAAGCCCAAATGATAATTTGGCACTATTTACTTAAACCCAAATAATAATTTGGCATTATTTTCTTAAGCCCAAATAATAATTTGGCATTATTTTCTAAAGCCCAAATGATAATTTGGCACTATTTACTTAAGCCCAAATAATAATTTGGCATTATTTTCTAAAGCCCAAATGATAATTTGACACTATTTACTTAAGCCCAAATAATAGTTTGGCATTATTTTCTTAAGCCCAAATAATAATTTGGCATAATTTTGTAAAAGCCCAAATAAATAATTTAACATTATTTTCTTAAGCCCAAATAATAATTTGCATTATTTTCTAAAGCCCAAAATAATGATTTAGCACTAAGCCCAAATACTAATTGGCACCTATTTCACTAAGCCCAAAAACTATTTTGGCATTAGCTTTACAAGGCCTAAGTATTAATTTGACATTATTTTACTAAGCCCAAAAGCTATTTTGGCAAAACCCAAATGCTATTTTTGCACATGCTTACAAAGTCAAATATTATCACTCATAAAGAAATATAATCACTCATCTCTCAAAGAAGTACTTCTCTTGCAAAAGCTACGAAAGCCCATGTATATCACCCATGGCAAAACTCTTCATTTTGTAGGATTAACTAAGCCCAAAATACATGCACCAGCCAAGCAAGCCCATCATGTGCGCACAGCCCAGCAGCTGGTACTGACGTGAGCAATTCAGCCAAGACACAGCACAACTTGGACAGCTGGAACCCACCATCACCAGCTCCTGACTTTTCCAACCAAATTAAAAGAAAGAGGGACACGTGTCCATCTAGGGGGGGAAACTTCCTCTATAAGCTGAAATTACATCACACAAGACATGGCAAAAAGCTGGCCTTGATATAACTGACAGCTGAAGTCCTGCTGCCAGCTTTCCTGGCTGTCTTTTCTTTCTCCTTCAACGTAACTAAGCAAAGGTCATCAGGCAGCCATGAACCAGACCCTTGGAGCTCACAAAGCAAGCTGAAACTAGTTCTTTTTCATACCAAAAATGCATATTTTCTGGTTCATGGACCAAGCACATGAACCCTAAATGGGGAAATTTAGGGAAATGTGGTTTGGAGGGCACCAAGGAGGTTCCAATAGAGATTTCCAGCAAGGGCTCCACAGTTGACACCTGGCTTGGAGTGATACAACTTGCCCTATGGAACTCTAAGTCTAGCAGCAGCATAACCAATGGTCATTAGCCTAATCTATATGCTAAATCCCATCAGCTAATTCTAATCAACATTCAATGCTGAAGCAGAAACCCAGCTGATCTTACCTAAAACAGCAACAACCTTCTTACCACCATCAGCAAGAATCCTGGAAATGATCCACCATTGGATTTTCTGAAAAGTTAGAAAGATTTGACAAAGATTATTTGCTAATCACCCCCTGAGAATCTAGCTATAAAAGGAACTCTCCATTAAAGCTTTAGGGGGGAAGGAACAAGGAGAAAGACATTAAGATACTTACCAAGAAAGCTCCCTCTCTACCCTTCTGTTTAAGCCTTTCTTACGTGCTAAAAAAATCACTGAGAACTAAGTTTCAAGCCTAGAAACTAAGTTCCCCCAGCTCTTAGCCTAAAACACCCCATACATCTCTATTCTTAAACATTCCTCTGCCCCAGCAGAAGATCACAGCAACCCCAGTAAACACTATTCCACACTATACATGTCTCCCACTACTCACCACTTATACTATATCCATGGGAATGCATTGGCTCCATAATGACCTTGCTGTGCTAGCTGGAATCTCTCTCTCTCCCTTCATCTCACGCTAAGTTTTCCTCATTATTTGTTATGATGGATCCTATCATACTTACTCATTTACCTTTGATGGCTATGATGTAACTATTACTATAGCATTTTTCCCTCATATTAATGTTGTTATATTGGAGGACTCTTCACCCGAGTCAACGGATGACGAATTTGAAACATAGAGACTTTCTTTGATTCCTGGAATATTTGTATCTTATTCTGTATTGCTTTACTGCTGGGTTGATTTCTGCAGAAACGTATTGTTGCTGGGCTATATTCTGCAAAAGCACTCCACTGCTGGGCTGCTTTTTCTGCCGAAACACTTTATTGCTGGGCTATTTTCTGCAGAAGCACTCCACTGCTAGACCACTTTTTCTGCAGAAACATTTCACTGCTGGGTTATTTCCTGCAGAAACACATTGTTGCTGGGCTATTTTCTGCAAAAGCACTCCACTGCTAGGCTGCTTTTTCTGCAGAAACACATTATTACTAGGCTATTTTCTACAGAAGCATTCCACTGCTGGATCACTTTTTCTGCAGAAACATTTCACTGCTGAGTTATATCCTGCAGAAACACTCCGTTGCCGGGCTATTTTCTGCAGAAGTACTCCACTGCTGGGTTGTTTTTCTGCAGAAATATTTTACTGCTGGATTATGACTTGCCAGATGTTTTTTAATCATTTTAATGTGTTCACTGTGGGGATCATTTACAGGCCATTCTTGTCAGTTCCAATCTAGGTCCAAGGCATAAAAGTACAGTAAATTCTTTGGATCTTCACCGATAGCCCTTGGGCCGCTCTTTAGGCCCATTGTCGAGTTTCGGTTAGGCCTTGACCTATCTCAAATCTCATTTGTCGGAAGGGGGAAACTTTTTTGCCCTCGACAGGGTGCATGGTATTGGTGGAGGAGTATCGCGCTCCTTTCCATCAGACTTTCTTTTCCTTTCGCCTGCGGAAGCTGTCATGGCCTATGGGGCGTTTCTTTTGTCAGGAGCCGACCTTACCGACTGAGCGGTCCTCCTAGCCTTTTGCAACAGTTGTGCAAACTGGAAAATCTCCAAGTTTTCTAGAACAGCTCGGTACTCCCTGATCATATTCGTCATACACATTTCCACCAGTGTCTTCTCCTCACAGTGGTCGTAACAATCAAGTGCTATGTCTCTGAACCTCTTGATATATTCCATTAGATCCTCTCCACTCCTTTGCAAGGTTTTGAAACTCGAACCGGACCGGACCGTACGGTCTGACTGAAATAACCTCGAACCGTTCACTTTTGCAGTTCTTTTAGCCTCAAGAACCGCTCTATAGGGAAAAAGCAGGGACACGTGCGAACTGCGGTCAAACCTCACGATTCTGAGAATCGTGATCAAACCGCTTCTCACGGTTCCTTACTTCCCTTTGAATCTGAACCTTAAAAAAAAAAAACACAGAAAAACCGATCCTCACCGACCAAACCGTACCGAGCTTTGGGCCGACTGAACGAGCCGATGCTAGCGAACGGAACTTGATGACCTTTCCGAAGCCGGTGCGATGACATAGTCGGAGCTGATTTTCAAAACCAACCCATATATAGAAATAAAATTAAGGGAAAAAAGAGAAAAACATTCTTAGTAAATTACTAGAAAGAAATCCTACTTATGCCCCCCAACACAGAAGGTAATTTTTTTTGGTAGATTACATCTTAGCATCGCCATTGATGCTTTAGTATTCCGTAATCCGTATATGCAGAAGAAAGAGTAGAGATAAACTTAAAAACTGATGAAGAGAAAAGAAAAGACTGAAAAGTAGAGAGCAATATGAACGAGGAAAACAGATAAGAAGAAAATAAAGTGGAGGTAGGTGGGTTTTAAACAATGACAATGCCACGTTTTGATATCTAAGTCATTCAACATTTTTTTTTTTTTTTTTAGTTTTATAAAAATTAGAGTGCCATGTTGATCTAAATATATAAAATAGAAAATCACTACCCGTTTTTTTGATAATAAGTCCGTAGTTAAAAAAATAATAATAAAAATAATAAGAATACTCCTCTCTTAAGTTTAATTAATTTATTTAGAGAGATCCTATGTCTACAACATTTTCACAACAAATCACAAGTGGTTAGACTAAGATTACTTTTTTGCCCCAATCAATAGCAACCTGCCACTTAAGATTTGTTGTAAAAATGTTGTGAAAATATTGTGAACATATCATTTCTCATTTATTTATATTTTAAATAATTATTAAATTAATTATGACGTCATCACGGTTCAACCCTGGTTCAACCTCAGTTCGACCTTAAAAACCTTGAACCTCTCTCTTTTACGGTTCAATAAACGGTCCGGGTTTCAAAACCTTGCTCCTTTGCTTGGTAGCTTGCAAAGTTGCGAGTGTCACCATTTCTTCTCCATGAAAGTACTTAGTGCAAAATACGTCCACCATATCATACCAAGTTGGGATTGATCCTGGCTTTAAACTGATATACCAGGTATAAGCACGATCGCACAATGACTTAGAAAATTCCCGAAGGCATAAGTCCCCGTCTGCTGCATAAGGGCCAAGAGTGTCGATAAACTTGCTTACATGTTCGACGGCACTTCCTTTCCTACCATCATACTGCACGAAGGTTCGTGGTTCATACCTCTCCGGGTATGGCTTGCTGAGCACTCTCAACGGGTAAGGCGGCCTTCGTGCATAGAATCTTTCTTTTGGAGCTCTGGCTCTTTCACGCTCTAGAAGAGCGGCTACTTCTGCCATGGTAATGTAACGCTGTCCTGCATTTTACGGAGCACTTCCAGCTGGTGTCTCCTCTTTGTCTGCCACATGCTCCGGGTCATGCTGGCTCCCCTTCTCTTTCGTCTTATCCGTCTTCAGCTGATGGATTTCCTCCATCATTTGTTGTTATAAATGTTGCAGCGCTTGCAGCACTTCAACAAAGGTATTGACATTGTCATTAGGATTCTTTGTCTGCGGCTGGGGCCTAACCCCCATTCCGATAGCGCCTTCAGCCTGGTTAGACTGACGTTGGTGAGGTGTTGTTGGCCTAGACTCTGCTTGAGAGGGCACGACGCTCATATTTCGCATTGCCCTGGATTTCGGCGGCATTTGCTTGCGAGGATCTCTGTCCATGTCTGTTTCCCAACTCCCCAATGAAGTCGCCAATTTTGTAATGGGTGTGATGGGCTTTTTTGTACAACGTTGGGCTGGATTGCCCTTTCCTGCTGTGCTAAGCCCAAAATGTTCTGGATTAGAGAGTTGGGACTGGTCCAATTACAACTCATCTTGGTCCGACTTGTGCGCAAGCCATGCCCTATTCTGTCGCAGTTTATATTATGTGACCGTGGCAGGCAGGCCTTCTTAAGATGATTACAGCAGGCAGATATAACATAAATATCAAAGAAGTTTAATTACTAAACTTAAACGATGAGACATTGCAAAGAATACATATTCCAATGAAATAGCAATAAAGATGAATATTAACAGGAAAGTAAAAGAGGAAATAACGGCAAACTTATAAAACTGTTGGTCTGCCGCGATATGTTAAAAGGGTGCAAGCCAAGAAGGAGACAATGTTCTTTCAATACGAATAATTTCTCCAAAGGAGAGATTAATGGCTTTGAAGGGACGGTCCTAAATGACTAGTGCCCAAGTCAGTAACAGTAGAGAGCGTAGGTTTGAGAGGGAGAAAGGAAAAACAACCCATTTTGGTGCATGCCCGCCATCTTTTTTTCTCTCAGTTTTCTTATCTTTATTTCTTTTCTCAATCTTTCTCCTTTCTCTTTTTTCATAGCTAGTATTAGCCTTTCCTCAGTTCTCCTTACCCTTACTCTATCTTTTTTTTTTTTTTTTGGTGCACAGTGAATGCTCTTATATAGTGCCTGTCGTGGTTTGGCTTTTACCTTTTTACTCTCTAACTGCCTTTTTCTGGTGTGTGTGTGTCCTCGCTGACCATTACTGATTGGTCAGGCGCTCAACCAGCGCCACTTACCTACGCTGACCGCGCCATACCACATCACCAAGCGAGGACAAGAAAAATTTGTCTATTTGCTTGCCGTGGCATTCTTATCTGCCACGGTAAGGTGTTCTCTCTCTCTCTTCCCTCATGGCATGCATCGAACGGTTCCAACTCAGCTTTGCTATTTTCGGGTGGCATGTCATCCCAGCAGGACACTCACCCAAAAGTAGCCTGAACAGGATCCTTGAAATAGGTTCTTTCCCTCTCCCTCCGCCAAACCACGTCCCCCCTTACCTCTAACCTATGACCCACCTCTTCCCGTATTGGCTAGGTACAGGCTGGTGAGACCTGGGCCTTGCGCGTGCTCTGTTTTTCATGTCGGTCCAAAATCTGCCCACTATTCATGCGTTTGTCGCGGCCTGGGCATTTATCTGTTCATCTTGCCGTTCACCTCTAACTTCTTGTGGCATGGGCTATTTCTTTACTGACTTGCCGTTTGGGGTCTGGGCTTTTGCTCGATTGTGGGCTTTAGCTTACTTGCATCCTCTCGTGTTTTGATCTTCGCGGCCTTGCTATTGCAACCTGCCGCACCATTTTAACATTCATGTTATGGCAATATAATTTAGTACCATTGGGCCTCTTTGGGCCTGCTGTCTGTTTTCCTTTCTAAGGGCTTAATAAGCCCACTGGGTCCTCTTGCCATGTCTGCCTGCGGGCTCCTGTGTTCTATTTACTTTCTTTTGGGCGTCCTTGGCTCTTTCTAATTCCGTGCTTTCCATGGGCCTTTACTAATTAGTTGGGCTTCCTCGGCCCAACTACTCTATACTTCATCCTTAGAACTCATAAGTTTTTCCTATGGCCCTGTACTTACTTTACTTTGGGCCTACCGTAATAGACGTGGCCCATTCTCATTTTTCTACATCCGTGGCTCATTGTTCGCTATTTCTCTTTTTCCGGGCCTTTTCAGGCCCATTTACTTCTTCAAAATCTATTTATTTGCTTTATGGACCTCCAATCCATTATTCCTACCACTTAGGCTTAATGGGCTTTCTATCCACTTTCTAATTCTTTTCTGTTGATGTTGCTGGGCTTCTTCTTCTTACTGGGCTCCCGAAAATGAGCCTCAACAAAATCAAATTAGAGATTAAATTTAGTAAGGATGTGGTATAAAATTTGACTTATGAAATAGTTGACAAATGATTTAATTCTCATTTATGATCGCTATCTTTCCAAACCATGGCAACCAATTCCTAGTGTTAGCCGATCTGGACAATTTTGCGATCGGCCTAGAAAATGGATTTTGGGCCAAGACTTGGGTTGTGTAGGTCACAACTTGGGGTTTTAGGCCATTGGACTTTACACGTGATGCTAATCATTTTGATAACGATTTGATTCTTCGTCATTGGGGCTAAGAATTTCGGCTAAAAACTGGAACAAAATAAGGTGTTTGTGCTGACGCTTATGCTACTTTTATTATTAAGCATTAATCACGTGTTAACATTTTAACAGTTGTAAGAGGAATTCCTGCCTATAAAATTGAAGAGTCAAGGGATATTCTTTTGTGACAAATGAAACGTGGATATGACATAACAGATTTCACAAGCATATCGTGCATTATATAAACCGTGAGGTAGACTAATATTTGCCGTGGCCATCAAGTCGTGTTAAAGGAGCACAAATCTTTTGGATATCGACAATCTCAATCAATAAGCTCTTTACCCATCCTTCCATAGCTGTATTTATGAAAGTTAGGTTGAAGTTTGAACATCATTCCTCAACCCTAAGTCAAGGGTTCATTAGAAGAGTACAAGGCCCAGAAAAGTTTGATGTGAGGATTATATTATTTCCACTCAAGAAAGATCATGAATTGAGTTATTTCTAGTTGTAAATAGTCCAGTACTCTAGAGACGTTGACATGAATATAGTTCAACAGATTATTGATTAAAACAAAGCATGTGATCCTTGTCTCATAATTTGTTTCCTAATTTAAAGCCAGACAAAGGTAAAATAGTAAACAAAATTTGAAGAGGACAACAAGACAAAGCATGTGAATATGTGATCTCTTTGTATATCTTGTCCTCTTCAAATTTTGTTGTCTCTCTTCAGCATCATACAATTTGTTTCTTCTCTTATTACAGAAAAAAAGGGAAGAGAGAAGAAAAATCAAGCTGATATTGGTGCTATTAGTTCACACAAGGTCTAAAGACATGTGAAACGATTTTCATACCAAACAAAACATCTTGTTAACAATGTTATATTTCAACTAAACAGATTGATCTAATTTAGTCAACCCAAACTAAGGTCTTGCCTTGGACATTTGACAGGTAGAAGCAACCAATATTATCAACTGGGGAAAAATAGGGGGAAGGGAAGAAAAGCAGATAGGAGGACAAGTACAAGGAGAGAGATTGACAAATTTTTAGAATTGTGTTTTTCCTAAACATACAGGTGAATGTCTTCTATTTCAGAATAAACCCCTAGCATTTGGAATTTTCGAATAACTTCACAGAATTTTCTACGATATTTGCCCATAGTACAATGTTAAAATGGCACTTCACTTTCCAACCCTAGGGTATTTGCAACGTCCCTCTAAACTATAAATTTGAGCAATCATACCCCTAAATTATGTGATTAGTTGAAACATCCCACATTCTCAATTACCAAATTTTCCATCCTATCAAACCTTAATTTTCCCGTGCTTATCAAGTGACCTCAAATTGAAGATGCAATTTACCCAAAGCTTCGTTTGTTTCAATAAAAAACCTTATGTGAAGATTGTTTTTTACATTTTCTTGTATTTGGTAGTATTAAGGGGGGGAAATAAAGATGGGTCAAAGGAAAATAATCTTTTAACTTCCATAGTTCCCTTATTTAGCTTAGCAGCACTGAAATTTTCTAAAAAACTACTTCATATCACGCGAAACTAAAAAAGAGAAGTCAAGAGCTAATTTTTCAACTCATTTTAAAGTCACTACCAAACCTAAAAAAATGAAATAGATTTCTAGAAAATACTTTTTAGAAAATAATTCATTTCCAGAAAATGCTAATGTTGAAAGTTGAAACAAACAAATTAAAGAATATTATTTACCCTATATCTATGAAACACATACACTTTAGTTAGGGTGTTGTACCCATGTCAAACACTCGACATGCCTGAGACACTTTTGCATGTGTGTCCCAGTTGTGTCATTTTATAATAAAAAAAATTTGTGGAACACAGTCGGAACATGAGAACAAGATGAATTGAATACCTTTTCACCAAAAAAAAAAGAAAAAAGAAAAAGAGCATTCATGTTTTAATAGTAACAGTGCATATAACACTACGCATTATTGGTGTAATGGTCACTCTACAAATATAAGTGTTTGTAAAATGTAGAGAACAAGGGTCGTGGTTCAAGTCTTTAGAAGTAAGCTTTACACCTATAAACAAAATCTAAAGTTGGCCAAGAAATTCCACTATGCCAATATAAAATACTACACACAAAATAATATAAAAGACAATATACGCTCTTCATGGCAGAATCCTCATGGCTAGGAAAGAAAAAATAAGACTTGAAAAACCCACCTAATATTTGTAGTCAATATAAAAAACTAGCAGACAAAGAAAAAGAAAAAGAAAAAGAAAAAGAAAAAGAAAGACTTGTGAGCAGTAACCGAAAATTGCAAAGAATGGCAGACAAAGAAAAAGAAAGACTGTCAGACAATAGGTGTCTCACCGAAAATTTGATGAATAGCAGCAGCTTCGCTTTGCAGAGAACGGGCGATATTAACGGCTGATATTAAAGGTTTTTTTTTAGGAGTTTTAACAAAAATTTTATTATATTTAAATTTATTTCCTCCCATTCCTCTTAATTTTAGGAACAAATATTTGAGATTTTGAAGAAAAATAGACGAATGAGTGTTCCCTTCTAACTATTTCATTCCCTCCCACTTAAATTCTCAAACAAGATAATAAACCTTCCATTCTAAAAAAATGGAAGGGAAGAATATTATAAAAATATTCATTTCGTTTCATTCCATTCTATTCCTTCCTCCCAAACGAAACCTTAGATTATGTTAGAGCAGAATTCTATTTTAGAGCCAAAAAAAAAAAAAAAAAAAAAGCAACAGTGCATATGAAAATAATAAAAATTCTTATTTTTGGTTTGTATTTGATTTCCAAAGATCATTTAATAGTTTGGATACACTTTATTATCCATTATTACTCTTTAATTAATATATACTTAACATTTATAAAAAAAGTATAAATGTTTAACAATATATAAAAAATATAACTATAAATATATTTAATAATTATTCAATAGACATGTCCCACCAAATCGGTGTCCTATTTTTTTAGGAAATGTTGTGTCGACTTTATTATCCATTTCTACTCTTAAATTAATATATACTTAACATTTATAAAAAAGTATAAATGTTTAACAATATATAGAAAATATAACTAAAAATATATTTAATAATTATTCAATAGACATGTCCCGCCAAATCGGTGTCCTATTTTTTTAGAAAATGTTGTGTCGTACCCATACCCGTACTCGTATCCGTATTCGTGTAGGTTTCCTAACCCTATATACTTTGAATTTAAAATGGTTAACAAGTAATCTCATGCAAGCTCCAGAGGTCACAATGATGTATTTGAATAAATTCCCATTATGAGAGGATCTATATACAGATACAGAAAATCTTGGGGTAAATTTTCAAATAGCCCAAAGTGATATTCTTTCTTCATATAAAATCCATATGAATGTGGCACCGCTTAATTTGTATCTGATTCTGCCTTTCATATCAATCCAATTTCTTTTTGCCCACCAGTTTACAGACACAGCAGCACTTGTATAGTATTCTGCAGGAAGAATGCTGAACACAACATATCTAATCCAACCTTTATGGCCTTCTACTCAACAAACACTTGCTCTCTATGCCTCTGGCACATCTTCATGTAGCATCTTTTCAGGCCACCAAAGAGGTCCATGTTTTAAGTTTATAAACAGCATCTTCTTTCTCACTCGGTGCTCCACAAAACCAGGCATTGACAGCAACAGTGCAACAAATAAGAATCCTGCCATTGAACGGGATTCAAGTTCAAAATCTCAACATTTGGCAGTTACTACACCAAATCAAGCAATAGCATCTACTTATTCTAGAGGTCTGGTGCATGACTTGGGTCCCAAAAACTGCTGGGATAGTGCAGAGATTGGCTCACCAGTTGTGAAAAGATACCTTGGAGACAATGAGGAAAGGTGGTACATGTGGTACCATGGAAGGTCTGATATTAACAACACTTCCGAATCCATAGGATTAGCAGTTTCAAGCAACGGAATCCATTGGGATAGAGAAGAAGAGCATGTTAGATCATCCGAGGATGCAGGTTTGGTGATGAATTGCAGCAAGAATTGGTGGGCTTTTGACACAGATAGTATCAGGCCTTCTGAGATGGTTATTTTGTGCAGCCAAATGTACAGCGCTGTGTACTGGCTTTATTACACAGGATATAGTTCTGAAGAAGTTAACTTACCAGGAGCTCCAAACATTTTACAGAACCCAGAAAGAGTCCATGGTGGAGACAAGAAAGACAAAAGTCATAAAATTGGCAAAATTTTCAAGTCACTGCCAGGGCTGGCATGTAGTCAAGATGGCAGGCACTGGGCCAGAATTGAAGGGGACCATCACAGTGGAGCTTTGTTAGATGTGGGATCAGACAAGGAGTGGGATTCTTTGTTTATTGCTGCACCTCACGTTGTAGTGCACAGTAACAATGACTTCAGGATGTATTATCATTCATATGATGTGGAAAATGGACAATATGCTCTTGGAATTGCAAGATCCAGAGATGGAATCAGATGGGTGAAACTGGGGAAGATCATTGGAGGGGGATCAAAAGGTTCTTTTGATGAGCTTGGGGTCAAGAATGCTTGTGTGGTGAGAGACTGCAAAGAAGGAAACTATTTGATGGCATATGAGGGAGTTTCTGCAGATGGAATAAGGTGTATTGGGCTGGCAGTATCCCCAGATGGGCTGAAGAATTGGAAGAGGCTTCAAGAAGACCCTGTTCTTAAGCCTTCGGAAGAAGATGGATGGGATAACAAAGGAGTGGGATCCCCATGTCTGATTCTGATGAAGGGTAATGTAGATAAATGGAGATTGTATTATGTAGGCGTTGGGTATGGAGGAAGGAATGGGATTGGATTGGCAGTTTCAGAAGGCAGTAACATAAGAAAGTTTAGGAGATGGGCAGATAAATGTAAGATGAATGTATAGAGCATTATTACCATGTCAGTGTATAACTATATATCAAAAGATTTTCAATACTTCAATCAAACTATTGTTCACTATAAGATCATAACACAAAAGTTCAGCGTTTGAAATTCCATTACTTGCTACACTATCCCATCAGCATCACTCCATTTCCATGTGTTCTGAAAATTTTAAAAACACCACTCCATAATTGGAACATAGCACCAGTATACTTTCAACAGACAACCAGAGTGACACCCAAAATTCTTTTGAAGCTTGATTTTTGCTAGAATTAAAGTTCAAGTATCATAAAATGATTCCAGTCATCAGTCGGGATGACTTTCCTACCACGAAGGCTCCAAAAACACACAAAATTTGTCTGAAGCTTAGAGTTTTGCCAGAATGAAAGTCCAAGTGTCATAAAATGATTCTAGTTATCAGTTGTGATTACTTTCCAACTATGAAGGCTACAAAACGACCAACGAGCCTTTATAGAGAACTATGTTTTTAAGTTTTAACAATGCCACAGGCACCATATCACTCATAAACTCAACAGAGTCTTCTGTCATAACTATTTGAAGTCGACCAATTAATCTGCAATTGGCTGACAACTCCATCTAGGGCCATTTCCACCTTACCTCTAGGCCATCATGTTTATCTCATTTCATTCCATCTTTTTTGCCTTCCCTTGCCCATATGCCGCCCTAAAGTCGATCAAACTGCTCCTCTTTAATGCAGCAGTCATAAGACTTGATCAACCATTTCAAACTTCATAAAACTAAGAAAATTTTAATACGATTTTGAATGAAATGGCTAGTTGTATTAAAAGAGCGGTTAAGAAGTATATGTAGAATCTAAACAATGCGTGAGCTACCAACTAAAGAGATTTGGTGGTAGAATGAGGGAATCCAAGTGGCAATTTGATAAAAGGAATAGCAAAATATTGATTTCTTGAAGCTTGAAGAGGAATAGCAAAATATATCATAAACATGAATGTTAAGGTTGTCAATTGCTATACCCTAGTCCTCATTTAACATTACCTTTTGAAGATAACCATTGATTTCTTTTCTTTTGATAAGTTTCTTAACACCCACAAACACTTACTGTCTTCCCTAGCTTTCTTGCTTGTATTGACAAAATACATTATGCAAGGTTACTGGTGATTGAGGTCCATTCATGTCACACTAGATTCTTAAAGAGAAATGCACACTTTGAGTAGAGAATGTGGTGGCCTCGAGAGTGAAACATAAAGTACATATATCACAGGACATAGCAGCCAATTAATAGTTCTCCCCTTCCTTCAGATGAAGGTTCATTTGTCAAAAAAGGGAATTAGTTATACAAACTTTATAGATGGGAACTATACTCTTGCCAACCTTATAGCGATTTGATGAAATAACTCAAAAGGAAAAGAGGGGAAAAAATGAAGACAAAACCAAAGGAAGACAGTAGGGATCTTTCAATGGTGCATTCTTTGAGGCCTTCCTCACAGTTCAATTGAATTTCAATAAAGTGATCAGCAACCATAGCCTCCTTGAATATCAAAAGTAATGGGAGATCATAAAAGGAGAAAAAGAGAAAGTGATTGGGTGGGGAAAAAATGAAACCCACATTTATGCATCCTTGATCTCACTAAAAAGTGCTCTGAAACAAGAATATCAGCTTAATTCATTCCAATAGGAAGTCCTAAACCTCAAATCCACAAAAGGAATCTCTAAACTTCACTCACGAACTCATTCCTAGAAGTTCGAATTCATGTTTCCATTACTGATATCTTACATTAGATATTCTATCACCTCTCTTATCCGGGTAACGATATACACTTACAAGCCAGCCATATGTTGGCCAAAAGAACATACATGGATGTTCTTTGAAGATGGGATTTTTCTCTTCTGGGTAATACGTGAATGTTCATGAAAAACAAAACTGATTCAGCAATATTGCATACACCACTTACCCACACCCACATAAATTCTGGGTCACGTATAACATAATTGATGACATCCTAAAATCCCACAAAAGTATTATAGAATTCTCTCAATATAACAAGTGTGTTTGTGTATTTTTACTTTCTGTTCTTGTTGCTGAGTAGTGAGTTGCACACACTGACACATTAAACAAGCACATAATTTCTCCCTCCCTGCATAAACTAGTATAGAATTTTTACTTGTGACTATAATTTGACAACTGGGATACGTGTAATTTGCTCAAACACAAAATATAGTTTTAGTATTCTTTCATACTCTATTTCATATCCAGTTAAAAAGAATAAACAAAAACAAAGGCAAAAATTAAAACAATGATAAATCAGAGTAGAAACTACCATTGTGCAATAAGATTTTGTTGCAGAAGCAGAATCACGAGCTATCTACCCAAAATGGAAAGCAGACCAAGTTAAAGTTTTTGGTTCTTTTGTGTTGGGGTAGTTGTCCTTCCTGTTTTGATGATGTTATCAGGAAGGAAGCTCGTTGTATTGTTTAGTTGTTGTTTAATGAAGTCTCGATTCATCCCAAAAAAAAGCTGTGTTAGCAAAGCTGGTTGTTCATTATTCAATTTTTGTCTTTTTGTTCATTAGTAACAACAAAATAACTATATAGATATCTCAATTATCAAAATAAATAAATATATACTATATCTCAAGATTATGATTGATGCATATTAGTAGTGGATGTAAAGATAATATTCCTCCAATTAAAAAGAATACCACACATTTGTTTTTAAATTATACTACCTTTTATGAGTTTATGGTCAACTTTCTATTAAAAAATGTGGGAGAGTGGACCTGAGTCTTCCCCAAAGACCCTAACCGAGGGAGAGAAGACCCTGAGGAACAGAAACCTCATCCGCAAAGTAGGCTTTGCCAAGAACTAAGAAGGGATGAATGAACCTCCCGTAGGAAGGGGATCAGTTGGGCTCGTTACTGAGGTAATTCGTGGAGCACTCTTCCTGAGAAGCACGTGGCTTGAACCGAGGATCCGCCACTTGTTTAACCAAGAGCTCCTTTATTATCCGCTTTACCGAGGAGCAAGTCAAGAAAAACGCAAAGCCCAATGTAACAATCACCTTCACATTTAAGGTCATTCTCATATAATGTCAGCCACATTAAATACTAATTGACTAACCTGAACATTAAGAACACCCCTAGAAGTCTACCTTCATGATCAAGAAATTGCAGGAAGAGGTGTTGATGGGACAAGTATCTCCTAAAATTCAGCTAAGAGCAAAACAGGTGGACAAGGAGAGGGCTGGATATAAAAGGAAGAGGAGGGCAACAAGGGGGGGAGGGGGTGTTAGAAAAATTGAGAGAGTAACTAGAGAGAGGAAGTGAGAAGAGTTATTCGGAAGTGTTCATCCCTCTAAATTCTTATACCCACCTTGGGAAAACCCTTTCCATATATATAAAGTTGTGATTTAGTTGTCTCTATCTTTGATTACCTGTTTAGTTATGTGGATTTCCGCCTCCCACATTTCATAAATTGGTTGTCTTGATCAAGAACATTCAAAAACCTTTCTAGATATTATGTTTTTGTCCCCATAAAAAATAATAATAATTTAAATGCAAGCTTAACACAGTATATATTTTCATATCTTTTTTTTTCATAATTAACATTAAACCATATAAAGTGCGTCATTTCATTTGGAGAGCTGTTGGTGAGTCCCTGCCTACTAAGAAGAACTTGGTGAAAAGGTGTATAGTCTCTGATGCTCTATGTGGGTTGTGCGACTCTGAGGTGGAGGATAGCATTCATGCTTTATGGCTTTGTGACAGCGTTAAACCGATTTGGATGTCTAATCAGTCTTTTTCATTTCTTCGTGCTCAGAAGTTGTCTACTTTCGAAGATTTAGTTTTTTACATGCTGCAGAATGCTTCTTCCAGTCAAGTAGCTCTCTTCTCCATGATAGCTTGGGTGATTTGGGAACGAAGGAACAGATTGAGGGTGCATCAGCCAGTCTGGGACGTTGGGAACGTGGTGGATAGAGCTTCAGCTCTCTTGCGTGAATTCCGTGATGTGCAGAAGTTGCCTCTGAGACGGAGTGTGCCTAGGGAGGTTGTTAAATGGTCTCCGCCAGATGATGGTTTATACAAAGTTAATTTTGATGGGGCTGTTTTTGAGGATCAGGCTTGTGCAGGTCTAGGGGTGGTGATCAGGGACTCGGCTGGTCTAGTTATTGGTGTGCTCAGTCAGAAGATTAGGCTTCCTAGTTCAGTGGTGATGGTTGAGGCTCTAGCTGCTCGGAGGGCAGTGATGTTTGCTAAGGAAATTAGTGTTTTTTGGGTTGTGGTGGAGGGTGATTCTCTGCAAGTTATCAAAGCTGTCAACAATTCTAAATTGTCCATGTCTTCTTATGGGCATATTATAGATGAGACTAGATTGCTATCGACTTCCTTTTCTTGTTGCAATTTTGTTCATGTCCAGTGTGAGGGCAATAAGTTAGTTCATGCCCTGCGCGTAGAGCAATTTTATCTGCAGATTTTGATGTGTGGATGGAGGACCTTCCACGTGATTTAGACGATGTTTTTTTGTTTGATTTAGCTTAATAAAATTTTCTTATCGGTTTCTCAAAAAAAAAAAAAACATTAAACCATATATAAATATAATAAAAGGCATATAAATTAATGACTGTGCGTGTGCGCGCGTGTATATATATATATATATATATATATATATGTATATATTGGTTTCAAAAATTGGTTTCAAAAATTGTGCCTTGCACTAGCCGTTAATGTTTGAATCATACTCTGAAGCCCAACCTCAATACTTGAAGGTTAGGCTTGTGCAGCCCAATTAACGGCTTTTGTACAAAGATGGTAATCACGCCTCTCTTTTTTTTTCTTTTTCTTTTTTCTTTTTTTTTTTTTCTTTTTTTGGGAATGTGTTTGAATCATACTCTGAAGCCCAACCTCAATACTTGAAGGTTAGGCTTGTGCAGCCCAATTAACGGCTTTTGTACAAAGATGGTAATCACGCCTCTCTTTTTTTTCTTTTTCTTTTTTCTTTTTTTTTTTTCTTTTTTTGGGAATGATTTATCACACCTTTATTTTCTTTTTCTTTTTTGAGAAAATCATACCTTTATTAAGGTATGTTGGAAACTGGAAAGCATTGGCGGCTCCAAGTTAGAGCCAGGGTGGTCATAGGACCACCCTGACCTGAAAAAAAAAAATTATTATTATATATAAAATTTTAAAATATTATGATTTTTTTACTCTTAAAAAATTGTGACTACCCTAAATTTTTGTAAACTCAATATAATTAAACTTCGGACAAAGTTTAGCAACAAATTAACTTGACTGTAGACTAAGACTACAACTTCACTCGATTTTTCTTAATGGATACAAATTTTGACAAAGCCACAATTAGATTACATTTTTTTTATATCCTTCATACTTACAAAACTTCAAGAAGATCAAAGATCAATAGCTTATGTCATTAATTAAATGTTTAAATTTCGAGTTTTTGTAGTCTAAAATTATATGCAAAAAAAAGTCTATAGATCAAATAGTAAATAACATCCGATTAATATGAAATTTGACATGCGTTTTAAGAACATAAAGAACATACAATTCAATAGTTATATTTTCAAAATATGTAGCAATGTTAATTGTTTAGTGAAAGTTGTAGTCTTAAGTTACAACTAAGTTGTAGTCAAATTTTGTTCTTAAACTTTGTTCCTCTTAACAATATATTGAGTCCTTGCAAACAAAAAAGAAAAATCCAAGAAAATTTTTATTTAACTAAAATTTTGAAAAAAATGTAACTTGCAGTATTGATAATGTGATTATCATGCAATGATTTCAAAATAAATAAAAAAAATTAAGTTGTAAGACTTCATGTATTTGGGTTTTTTTTTATTTTTAGTTGTTGTCAATATATGAATTTATCTTTGGGTCATACTAACGAGTACCCTTAGGGCATTGGTTAACAATCCGATTAAAGAAAGTTTTTATGGGAAAAGAGAAAAAAACAACTAATGTTTTGACGGGCTTTTTCATTTTCCATAAAAGTGATGTCAAGATTTTCCTAAAATGGATTGTTAACCAATGCCCTAAAGGTACTCGTTAGCATTTTCCTTTATCTTTTTATTAGATTTTGTTTAATTTAAGTTTCTTCATGACCACCCTGGAAAAAATTCTTGGAGCTGTCACTGCTGGAAAGTAATATAAGATTACATGGGGAACACTATAATTTAAAAGTTTAATATCGTATTATAAGTTTTTGTTCAATTATATTATATTAACCACTTATCTTTATTATTAATGTTTAACTAGTCGCAAGCTCGCGCATTACGTGAGATAATTTTTTTTTAGGGTGATCTTATTAAATATATTTGGGGTAATAAGTAATAAAACTCTCCCATTTTGTTTATATTAATAACAAAATCTTTTAAATTTATTTAAGAATCTATTTATAAATGTTTAACCATGGTTAGGAAAGATATTACTCATAACTTTAGAATTAAAATACAAATTTATAAAACACCAAAACACATTTGAAATGACAAATTTCTCCATAACTCATTGAGAAAAGAAAAGGGGGAATAAAAAAGCAAAAGACATTACTTAATATTTTAAATACGCTTTTATTTAAAATTTTAAGATAAGATAATTTAATTTTAAAATTAAGGTTAATTTTGGAACCTACCTTAAGCACAGACAGGTTAGTACACAATATCTTAATATTAATTTAACAAAGTTTGGTCAAACAAATATAAAGGGTGAAAATATTTTTTCCTTTCAAATTTGGGGTAGAGTGTCAATGTGTCATTTCTTTAAATCTCAAGGAGGGAAAATGTAATTACCCCTATATTACTATTATTATTATCATTCTTGTTGTTGTTGTTGTTGTTGTTGTTGTTGTTGTTATTAATTGATTTTTCATTTTTTTTAAGTTAATAAAAACCTTACATATACTTGTTTATTTATTTATAGAATATACATTTTTTTAACCTTTACATGTCTTTTTTTTTTTAATGCAAATCTTTAAATATACCTTAAGGCTTAAGTAAACTCTATATATTCCATTTCTTTATATGTGTAAAATTATAAACTATTATTTCATAATGATAGTAACTAATTAGCTATATCTCATTTTTTTCATAATTTCATCTATAACGTTTTTTACTATTATCATATATTTACTAGCTAATTATTTTCATAACAGATGTGTTAAATGAGATATAGCATCGTTTATTAGATTTTTAAATGCAATTTTGTATGAAGATTATATATATATAAAGTTAAATGAAATGTCAAAAAAGGGATTTTAAAATTTTCTAACTTTATTTCTTATGTAATTTCTATTATTACATGAGAACATCTCCTTTTAGTTGTGAATTAGAGTTTGATTAGTTTCAAGTTTAAATATATTCTATGATTGTGTTTAATTATTGATTATTGATTCAATTTTTTAAGTGTATATAACTGTTGATTTTATTGCACTGTAAGTTTTTAATATTCTCCATGTTGGTCATATTTATTTTTTATTTTTACTTCTCCTTACAACCTCCTTGTTTTCCAATTAATAGTTACTACATGACATTTAATTGATTTTTTTTTTCTTTACCATCTCTCTCTCTCTCTCTCTCCATAGGCAACCTACTGTTTTCCAAAATTTGATGATGATTTTAATGCATTAAATATGCATTGTAGTTTTTTATTTTTTTCATTTAATTTTGCTAAACTTAAGTTAGTATATCCATAACTATTAGTTTCTTTATATTATATTTGGTTTGATATCCTCATTTTTTTTTTAATTTAGTGTTTCCCAATTGGCATTTGTTCGTATTATATTTTTTCTTTGGTGTATTGGGTTTGAGAATGAGCGTGTCACTGGTATTACTCCACTTTATGAGGACACTTTTATTTATTGAATTTAAGGAAAATTTTAAAATTTTAATTTTTTTTAAATAAAAAGGAGAGAAAAATATAAATAATTTAATGATATAGAAGATATGGGGAGATGAAAAGATAAAGGTAAGGAAAAAGCTTGGACAAAGTGTAAAAAAAAAAAGGAAAACAATTTTATAAGGATAATTTTATTGATTTGAATTTAAATAAAATATTCCATGTTTAATTATTAAAAATAAAAAAGATAAAATATAAATAATTTAATGGTGTGGAAGATGTGACTGAATTTAAATGTTGAATAACATAAGATTAGAAAAAAAAAAGTAAAAATAAAATATATATATAACAATAAATGCCAATAAAGAGAACAATTTCACATAAAAGATTTTTGTTCTTTCTTATAACTCTAATTAATATTGATGGTTTTTTTTAATATGTGTTTTAGTATTGTGTTTTTTTAATTTCCCATCAGAAAGTCTTTTCTTTTCCTTTTATAATTTTGATTGAATTTTGGTTTGGATTAATACTTAGTTGTTTTTGGAAATAGGAATTTGAATATGCCTACCAATTTTGTGACTAATAAATTATTATAAAATATTTTTTTTTTATTTCTTTAGTTTTTTTTTTTTAATTTTGGTTAAGTTAACATTATAATTTTGTGATGTTTTTTTAATTATTATGATAATTTTCTTATTCCTTAAAAGATGAGTTGTATATTAAGCAAATGTAACACACTACAATAAAGTTAGAAGAATATGGTTCACCTTAAAAAAAATTAATGAAATACACAAAAAAAAAAATATTAAAATGATATATTTGTAGAGATAAAAAAACTTAAAAAAAAAACTGTAAAAATATTCTTTTTTTTGAAAAAAAGACAATGCTTGAAATAATTGTTACTTTTTATATATTACACTTTATTGCATAATATTTATATTTCCATATATCGCGCGAGTCTGCGCCTAGTTTCCTATAAAAACTGAATGATTCTACAAATCTTCTATTGGGAATAAATTCTAATCTTAGGTTGCTAAATGCAAATGTAATAGAAACATGGTGAGAGAGAATACTAGGTTGTGCTTATAGTTAGTGTAATAAGCATGTAATATGATTGTGGGCTTCCTTTATAATAAGATCTTTTGTTACTCTTAGAGCAAACAAAATGACGCCCTTATCCCCACCCAAAGTATTTTCATATAATGACAAGCTTTATCTTTTAAACTCTAAAAAATGCAATGCAGTCTAAAAAATGCAATGCAATGGCCAAAGGATATGCCCTTTTATATATTGTCTCTAATAAAATAAACAAAGGCTCATGTCTCCTTTAAGTACAGGTTTATACGGATTTCAATTTTTTCTTTTCTCCTTAAGAAAGAATCATCAACCTTAACTAATCAAAAAAAAAAAAAAGAACCATCAACATTAATTAAAGTTATAAGAAAAAACAAAAAAAGGATAACATTTAACAATTACAGAGAAAAAAAACAGTTTAAAAAACAAATCTAAATGGCATTAACCAATGAGTTTTAAAGAACTCTTGGTTTACCTAGAATATAATAGAGAAAATAAAAATGAGACTAATACTAATTCTAGGAATAAGGTTTAAGTACAGGTTTATATGAAATTCAATTGTTTTCAATTTTTTATTTTCTCTGTAAGAAAGAATAATCAACCTTAACTAATCAAAAAAAAAAAAAACCGTCAACATTAATTAAAGTTATAAGAAAGAACAAAAATATGATAACATTTAACAATTACAAAGAAAAAAAAATAGTTTAAAAAACAAATCTAAATGGCATTAACCAATGAGTTTTAAAGAACTCTTGGTTTACCTAGAATATAATAGAGAAAATAAAAATGAGACTAATACTAAGAGCATTCACAGCAGTGAATGCATATTTTTAGCTATTTGCCTCATCTAAAAGTTACTTTATCTATAATTTTAACTATTAGCTCTTTACACCCCACAGCAACGTATCTATAATTTTAGCTATTTGATTAAAATAATAATAAAAATCTCAACAACAATCACAATATCCTCTGCCTCTACCGTCAGCCCTCGGCACAACCACCTCCACCGTCAGCTCCAATTACACCCACAACCACCACCACCACCACCACCACTAGTCCACAGCAGGGGGGAAAAAAAAAACACCAACCCAAATCCCCAATCTTTTTCCTCAACCCAAACCAAACAAAATCACCAAATCACAACAAAATCCACCTCCACTGCGGCACAACCAAACCACAACCACCATCAAAGTAGCCTCAAGCTTAACCAAAAAGCAACCAGTTGAAAAAAAAAAAAAAAAAAAAAAAAAAAAAAAAAAAAAAACCCGGGAGCTTGGATCGGCGCCGAACTCAACCATGAACCCAGCAGCTCAACCAAAAAGCAACCAGTTGAAAAAAAAAAAAAAAAAAAAAAAAAAAAACCCAGGAGCTTGGATCGGCGCCGAACTCAACCACGAACCCAGCAGCGGCTTGGATCGGCGCTGGGTAGAGCAGGGGCGAGTGGAGGAAGCAGGAACTTGGGTCGGGTCGGCGGCGAGTGGAGGAAGCAGGAACGAAGATTGCAACGGAAGAAATGAAGATAGACTGAGGGAGAGAGGAGCAACGGGTAGAAATGGGGGAGGAGGAAGAAAAAGAAAAGAAAAAAAGGCTGATACGCGTGAACCCGTGAATAAAATTTTTTTTTTTTTAGATGTTAGCTATAGTGCACATCTATTTTTAGATGTGCACTGCAGCTGTGGAGCTATATTTTTTAAATATAGCTCCACTGCTGTAGCCTTTATTTTTGTTATAAGTGGTGCTAAATAACTATATTTTTAGCAATATAGCTACTTAGCACCACTGCTGTGAATGCTCTAATTCTAAGAAACATATATAGAGAAATAGAAATAAGGATCCTAATTAAAGAACATTGGCAATACCATCAATCTCGTTTGAAGCTTAATCATAGCTCCCCTAATTTGCTGACTTTCAACTTTTGGCTGGTATATATTCAAGCGTTCTTCAATGCTGTAAAATTCCTTATTGTTTGGTTTTACTTGAATTCCGGCAAACTATCCAATTAAATTAAGTGAGAAAATGAGCATAATGATTCTAGTGTAGAAAAAAAAAAAAAAAGAATTCCCAAAGATTAGTAATTTGACATAAATAGAAGAATGTATAAAAAATTCATCGAAAAATTGAGAGAGAAAGAGAGAGAGAACCTTTTTTTGAATTCCAGCAAACTACCTGATTAAATTAAGAGAGAAAATGAGCATAATGATTTTAGTGTAAGAAGAAGAAGAAGAAGAAGAAGAAGAAAGGATTTCCAAAGACTAGTAATTTAGCAAAAATAGAAGAATGTATAAAACATTCATAGAGAGAGAGAGAGAGAGAGAGAGAGAGAGAGAGAGATAACCTCTTTTTTGTGAGAGAAAACCATGCATAGGATGGAATAGATAGTTACAAATAATAGTAAGAGAATGTGAATAAAAAGAGACAAAATAAAAGAAGAAGAATAATAATATTTATGTAGAGGGTAGTTGGGGAGATGAAAAGGTAAGGGTGGAGAATAGTTGGAAAAAGTGTAAATATTAAAATAAAATAAAAGTAAATGCTAAAAACAATTATAGAAAAATTAGAAAAAAAAATGATAATGAGGTGGACGCTGATGTAACTCAATTGGAGCGTAGTAACAATAAATGCAATGCTTCAACTTATTTATATATATATATATATATATATATATAGACGTGGGACACCTGTATGGAGACGTTAATTGCATTGCAGCAGGGATAGGCAACTTAACTGTGAATTGTGTTCCTCGAACAGCCAATACAGTGGCTCACGCGTTAGCCCGTTACGCTAGAAATATTGAGGATCGAGTTGGTTTGGTTGGAGGAATTCGTTCCGCTTGCTTTTGAAGCGTTGTATTTTGATTCTCTATAATTTTCAATAAAGTTTGCTTTGGTTTCAAAAAAAAAAATGTGGGACTTTATCAATGTGTGTATATCCAACAAGGTAATTTTTGTATTAAAAATCAATTTTTGATACAATTTACGGATTAATAATATGAAAAATTAAAATTATAAATTTAAACGTTAAAAATCTTATATTTCAATTGAGTTTTTTTTGGTATTTTCAACTTAAATGTCTATAAAACTATTTCGACAAGTCTGTGTCTATAAATCAAATTTCTCCCCAATTATGGAATTAATGAAAAATAAAAATAAATTGAAATAACATGGTTTTATTATAATAATACAAACATTCCCGAAAAGTGCTCAGAGCTCACACGCAATATAGAAATGTGTGCCCAAATCATCTGCCGTGTTTAAGTTTGGAGGATTATACCGTCTTCTGGTGGACCATGTCATCTGTTTACCATTCTACTAAAAAATTCTCACTTGTTTAAAATTGTTGAGTCAGTGTTTTAAAAAAAATTTTAACTCAACAATTTTAAATAGGTGTAAAATTTTTAATGAAATGATGGACTATATCACTTGTCTACCACGTAAATTTTATAATTGCCCCTAAGTATGAGGATAGTCCAAAGTCTGACCTTATACAAACTGAAAAGTATCTAATAATAATAATAATAATAATAATAATAATAATGAAATATAAAACGTGGGCATCATTGGAATACAGCACCATAATAAATAATTATTATTAATATTATTAAGAATTTCAAATCACATTCCATATCAATAAATAAAGATATATATCATGGTATATAATTGAAGAACAGTGAAGTAATATTTATAGAGCAGAGCAGAGCAGAGCAGAGAAATATATAATAGCATAGCCGTCACGAGTCCTATGATGGGTGCAATCAATCCCCATTTTCAATTTCTCAACCATATTTTGTGGGCCCCAGCAAATCCATTTCGTCGCATTGCAACTGGACCAAACCAAACTCTTCCACGTTTGACTACCTTGAACGTTGGTTTGACCATGTTCTATTTTTGATGAATAGGTTTGACCACTATTCTTGTCTTGAAAAACACAAAAGTTTCATAACTCAACCAATGTCATTTTTATAACTCAACTAATCTTGCAAATCCACTCTTCTTGGTCATTTTTGTGTTTTCAACGAGACAGTTTCTCTCCAAACTCTAACACTGTATTTGGTTGCAAATGGAGACAGAAAAGAAAATAAAAGAAAGGATTAAGGGGAAAAGAAATGATAAAATAAATAAATAAATAAATAAAAGTTTCCTTCCTATATGTTTGGAAGTAGAAGGGGAAGTGAAAATAAGATTTATATATCTTCTATTTGTAAAAAAAGTTAACGAATGTCTTAAATTTGTTAATGAACTATTTTAATAAAATTTTTATGAAAAAAAAAAGTAATTATATTTTGACAATTTTTTTAATTTTTCATATAAATAATATAAAAACTTTCACTAAATGGTTTATTAACTATTGTCCTAAAGACACCAGTTCCGTTACTCATATTTTATTTGTTTGGTTTGCAAAAGAAGAAAAATGTGTTTTTTTACCTTTATACCCTCATTAAGTGGACAAGTGAGTAAAAGGCTAATAGGTAAAATTGTAATTTCAGAAACCTTTCTCTCCATTTCTACTGGGTTTGGGCGGATTGAAAATGGTGGGCCCGATGGATTTAATTTATTTTCCCTTCCCTCCATTTCTTCCAGCCAAACAGTAGAAAAACAATCCCTTCCCTCCGTTTCTTTTCCCTTCTCTCCTCTTCTTTCCATTCCAAACACAATGTAAACTCATCTTATATATTTTTATTGAATGTAAATTTTGAAAATTTAATTGTTAGACTATATAGTTTTTTATGTTTTTAACATGCATAGCAAATTTTGTTCAAAACGGATATTATTTACTATTCGGTCAATAAACTTATTTTTTGTGTAAAAATTTGAAATTTAAACATGTTATTATGACATAGTTATTGCTTTTTTATCTTTTTAAAAATTTGTAAGCATGAAAAATATAATAAAAATATATAATTCAACGGATAGATTTTTAAATTTCACAACTAATAAATAGATATAAGAGGAGTTTGAAGGGTTTCTCTCCAAATCAAAACTAGTTTGGAGAGAAAAATTTTGTCTCAATCAAAACATCTAGATAATTTATAAATTCTAGATATATGAATCTACAAAGGTTAGGTTGGACCATATGTGCAGAAACTTTATATTATATCTCTCTACGGGGATTTGGTCTAATTATCTTGAGTTAGTCTAACAAAATCTATTCACGATAATTTTTTTTTTTTTTTTGGGAGGGGGGGGGGGGGGGGGGGGGGGACTCTCTAAGATCTCTTATTGAAGGCCCTATTAGGCCTCAAGATGAGGAGCTAGTTGTTAAAGATATTTTGCTTGGCAATGGAGTGGTTGATGAAAGAGTAGTGCCTTTTATTTTGCCCCTTGATATTCTTGCAAAGCTCAAAGCTATTCCCATCAACCATCTTAGTGCAAGAGTGAATGAAAGAATCTGGGTGAATTCCCCAAATAGCAAGTTTAATAGTAGGGATGCTTACCTTGTTGCTAAGGACAAGAGTGGCTCGGCAGAGAGGGAGGCTTAGGCACATTACTAGGTGTGGAAGACGAATGTTCCCCCTAGAATTAAATCCTTTCTTTGGCTTTGTGCCCATAACAACCTAATGTTCAACGAAATCCTCGCTCATAGAGGAATTGAGATCTCTCCCATTTGTCCGAGATGTGGTATTGAATTGGAGTCCATTAGTCACCTTCTAAAAGATTGCCAATTTTCAGTTACTTTCTGGAACAAACTTTGCATTCCAAGTGATTGTATTTCATCCTTCTCCTATCCCCTGATGGATTGGATCCACCATAGTACCAAGTCTAAAGCCTTGGCACATCGGTCTAAAATTCCTTGGAACACAATTTTTTTGTTTGGAACTTAGGCTATCAGGCTTCACAAATATAAGCGAGTTTTTGAACCTGATCCTTGTAATGCCTGCATGGACATTGATATTAGCGCCTGTGTCTTCAAAGCATCATAATTTTTTGCTATCTCAAATTCTAGCCTTGACCATCGACCTTCCCATTCTATGATGGTCTCTTGGAAAAAGCCTGATGCTGGTTGGGTCAAGTTAAACACGGATGAGTCCTCTCTTGGCAACCCCGGTGCATCGGGTTTGGTGGCTTAATTTGTGATCAAAATGGAATTTGGATTTGAGGATATGCTCGTAAAGTGGGTACTGCCACGAGTGTCGTAGCTGAGCTGTGGGGTCTTAAGGCTGGTCTATCTGTTGTTGTCTCCATTGGATTCCCCAATGTTGTCGTGGAGTTAGATGCGTAGCTGGTTGTCTCTGTTTTTGCTAATGACTCTAGAATCAAACCTCGTCTAATGTACGTTGTGGATGATTGCCGGTCTCTGCTACTCTCAGATCTGTCAATACAAGATTGTGAACCCCTTCAGAGAAGGGAACAAGTGTGCTGATGCCATGGCTAGACGAGGAGTCACTATGGACTCCGATCTTGTGCTTTTGTCCTCTGTCCCTGAAGACATGAGGAATTTAGTTGCTTTTGATGCCTCTGAGGAGGCTTTACTGTAGTCTGTTCCTCGGCCTCTTTAGGGGTTTTTTTTTTTTTTTTTTTTTTTTTTTTGTCTCAATGTACAAAAAAAAAATTTATGGTTTTTTATTGACTAATTAAAATACCAATTTGTTTCTTTTAGTTGCAGGTGAGATTCGATCTCAGATTGCATTAAAGGATAAAAAAATGTGTAGTTGTAGCAATTTGTAGAATGGAATATATATCTTCTTCTAATTTGATAAAATCATATTTCTCTTTTTCTATATTCACAAACGTTATATATTTTTTATGAAAAAAATTTATATGCTTATTCATATATAACTTTCTTTTTAACTCTTGGGGTAATTGTATCACGCATGATGTCTAATATTTGTTTTGTTTAAACTTTAAACCATCTCCCCCTCCGCACCTCCTTTATTATCGGCCAAAATTGGGAATTAATCTTGTTTGTCAAACAATATAATTAGTAGGCATTGTTACAAAACTATATTTTTTTTACTAACATCTCGAGTTTAAAAGACTCGATTTAGGGCTTATAAATCGAGTCTTAAATACTTGATTTGAGTGTTCTGATCACATTTGATTTGGCGTATTTTTCACGTGGTATCCACCTGGAAAATGAGTATCTAAGACTCAATTTATAAGCCAAAAAAAATTTAAGTCTAAGTCTCTCATGTAGCCATTCCTAGAAATACCCAAAAAAAAAAAAATTTACACCTTCTCTTCCTCTCTCCCCACTCTCTGTTTTGTTCTCTCCTTTCTCTATCTTGGTCTATCTCTCTCAGATCGGCATGAAGGGTGTGGGTTTGTGGGGATCGATGTGCTGGAGGGTGTGGGTTTGTGGAGATCAGCGTCTATGGTGGACATCGGTGTTTGTGTTCAAGGTTGAGGTGTGGCTCACGGTGGTTGCTGGGTTGTGGAATCAATAAATCGATGGTTGGGTTATAGGAATCAGTGGCTGGGTTGTGGGATTCGATGACTGGGTTGTGGGATTCAGTGACTTAGAATGAAGGTCGTGTCGCCTTTGGAGAGGTGGAGGCGGTTTTGGAGGGAGGAAGTTAGGGTTTGGATTAGGCGAGCAAAGTCCGAGATGGAAATGCGGCAGCGAGTAGTGGAGTCGATGAAAGCTGCGGCAGTTGGAGGCGAAGAGGAGTTGTGGTCAGGGAAGAGGTAGTCGGTGATGGAGAGTGGTGTGGTGAGTGGAGGAAGAGGAGTGTTGGTTTGAGACTGTGGTAGATTTTGGTTTGTGAGCAAAAGCCACTGTTCGAGTCGATTTTGGAGTTGTGGTGGTCCGGGTGGTTTGCCATTTTTGGGATGGCTTGGATGCACAGAATGGGCAAATCTGGGAATGGCTTGTACATGAGAGACTTGGACTTAAATTTTTTTTAGCTTATAAATCGAGTGTTAGAGACTCGATTTTCAGGTGGATGCCATGTAGAAAAACAACACATCAGACGTAATCAGAACACTAGAGGCTCGATTTATAAGCCCTAAATTGAGTCTTTTAAACTCAAGATGTTAGTAATATATATAGTTTGAAAACAGTGGCTACTAATTAAATTGTTCGGCAAACAGTGTTAATTTCCAATTTAGCCTTTATTATCTATCAATAAAGAAGAAACTTGCAGTACATAACTTGACAAGACGAATGTACTATATTTTGTTGGAAAATCTGGTTTTATATCTCATACAAAATACACAGCAGAAGCAACAAACATGGATCTATTTCATTCATGATTGATAAAATACACTACGTAAATTTTAGAATTTAAGAACAAGATAACGTACCTTAGTGCGGTGAAATTCAAAACAAAATATTAGAAGTACTTGGAAACACTTTTAATCTTCACTCCAATTCCACTTTATGCCCAAGAAGTGTGGCCTCTTAATCAGTTTCTAAAGGAGAATAATATAGTGGCTTTAAAAAATTCAGTATGTTTCTCCCTTTATAACTAACTGATTATCTAATTAGGCTGGCCTATTGGGCCTTTTCAATTGGGTTTTAGTATGTGGCTTGAAGTGGGACCAAAAGGGAACAAATAAGACTCTAGCTCCAATAAGTCTTGGGCTTTTCTGCCAACTTTTGACAAGTCCAAAGTTACCATTAATTATATTCAATAACACTATAAGAATATAATTGCACTCTAGGCCTTATTAATAAATTATATCTCAAAACTTTATTACACATGCAACCCCTTCATTAAAATATTCATAGTAATACAAAGTCATGAAAGTTGACTGCCACTTTGAAAATTACTACATCTTAATCCTTGAGTACCTGGTTTAATTTTTTATGTTATTCATCATATATTTATGAAATTCAATTTCATAAATATATAATTTTGTAACTCCTTACTAAAGTAGTTGAGCCCAACACTCTGAATAACCAAATCCATTAAACTTATCTCAAGAGAATATTTTATATCTCCGTTAAGAGATTATAAATTCCATCTTGAGAATATATGTTCTATCAACACTAAATACTAGGGATGGCAATTTTTGCCCGACCCGCGGGTACCCAGCCCGGTCCAATAAGAAATAGGGTCGGGTATGGGTTTTAAAAAAAAAAACCCGAAGCGGGTCCGGGTCGGGTCCGGGTTTTATAAAAAACCCGGCCTGAAACCCGGACCCGACCCGGTTATTTTAAATTACCAAAAACACCCCCTATATATATAAAGACCTAAAAACTAACCCTAACATTAAAACACACATTCAGCAGCCACTAAGCTCAAGCATTTCAGCTTTGCCTCTGAGCTCACTCCTCTCCCTCCCAAGCACTGAAGCAGACATTCAACAGCCACGCCCACAAGCACGCATTAGCAGCGCCTCACACAAGCAGCAAGCGACTCAAGCACACACACACACCTCACGCACGCACCTCAAGCTTAGTCCCAGCAGCGCCCTCACCCTCACGCACCGCCCTCACCCTCACGCACCTCAAGCTCAGTCCCAGCAGCGCACACAGTCCCAGCAGCGCCCTCACGGCCCTCACCCTCAAGCATTACACACAGTCCCAGCAGCGCCTTCAATTCTTATAAAAAAAATTTGGGTTTCAGTACAAAATTTTTTTTTTTTTTTTTGGTTAGGCCATGTTTGGGCCGCAGATTAAACCCAAACTTGGCAGGGCTTAACGGGGCCCGCGGGGCCCGTGGAGCCTGGCGGGGCGAGTCTGGGGCCCAAGAAAAAAACCTGGTTAATAAACGGGCCGGGTCCGGGTCGCGAGTCTTAACCCGCGGGTCGGGTCTGAGTATTAAAAAACCCGGCCCGAACCCGACTCGTTGCCATTCCTACTAAATATGGCTGCCCAACATATTGAGATTTTGATCGTGACTTATAGATCTCACTCCTAATATATCAAAGCAACATACACCTCATAATCAGGTCCATTATTCTCTCAGGATTTAGAGTTAATGTAAATAGAAGTCGTGAAATTTATTATTCATTTGACAGTCGTTAGAAGAATAATAAATCTCACAGCAGTCCAGTTCAATATGTCTTAACCCTTAAAACATATCAACATACCAACTAGAAGTGTTCACTTCCATGATCAAGACAAATCATCTTAATTGATATGTTATAATCTTCGCAGATGAAATGCCCAATTTCATCACCGACTACGAACTAAAATTTTGAGTTTACAAAGAACTTGTGATTTATATCTTCTGTGACTAAATCACATAAATCACATACTATGCATCTCATGGACTAAGATAATGTCATATTAGTTCATTAATAAATAGTCTCATATAATTAAACAATTTAATCATTTATGACATGCCAATAAATTGGATTTTAGGGCATAAACCCCAACAATCTCCCACTTGCTCTTAAAGACAATTTACCACATATCCAACACTTATCTTCCTTTAGAGTAATTCACAGTCACTCTAAGGCAAGGTTTGGAAACAAATTCCAGTCAGATTTATTGCATAAATTATCTTTTTCTACTACATCTCTCATACTCATATCTCTCTAATGAGATAATACTTACGCTTAATGTGTATCTTCATCACTTAGGATGAACACATATCTTGAAGTCCAACTTCATGAACTAGAATCAAACTACAAGTTAGTATTTGTACAACTAGTAACCATCAAATTCTCACTTTGGTGGACAAGTATATAATCCCTCATTCTCCTAAGATATTTGAGTATATGTTTTACGCCCATTAAATTAAGTGATCTTTGATTCAATTGATGTTTGCTTATCATGTCCACCGCAAAATAAATATTTAACCTAGTATATAGCATAGCATAGAGACTTCATATTGATATGATATAAGGAACCGTCTTGATATGCTGTTCCTTTTTTATGTCTTAGGCCTCTAGTCCTTTATAAAGGAACTTCAAACTGGACTAGACAACCAAAACTTCATTGATGACAATAACTCGACATCATTCTAAAATATTAGAATGTCATCAACATACATTAAGAAATTTATTATTCTATATAATTTTTACACACTTAAGGTTTTCAAATACTTGATCAAAATCAAACAATTTGATTGCTTGATCAAATATGATATTTTTTTATTTAAATGCTTGCTTTAGTCTGCAAATGAACTTTAAGCAGCTTGCATACTAAACATTACTGCTTCTTTGCTATGAACAAGTCTAGTTACATCATAAAGATGTCTTTCTCAAGATTGCTACTAAAAGGAGCTTTCTTGATATTCATTGTCATATTTCATCCAAATGAAATATAATGAATAAGAGAATCTAGATAGAGTCAAACTTGACTATTGGTGAAAAAATCTTTTCATAGTCGAACTATTTCTTTCTAAATAAATCTTTTCACCACTAGTCTTGACTTTAAAGGTTTGTACCTTCAAATCTATCAATATCATTTTTTTGTACACCTATTTGAAAATAATAGGCTTAATGCCATTAGGCGCCTCTACAAGTTCTAAACTTTAAATAGAATCTAATTCTATTCACATAACCTTGATCCAGTAATCCATATTCATATCATCTATTGCCTTTATGTAGGATCGATAATCAAATTCATATCCTTGTGAAATGACTTCAAAAGTTTATTCAAAAAGTATGAATTTATTTGATAATCCTCCCACTACGATATTGTATTGGTGTAATAGTTATATACAGAATAATGTCTTGTGGTGTATCTAATACAACCATCTCATTTGTAAATATATTTTATAGTTGTTTTTTAACAAATTCTGATATTCTTCTTCTAGAACAATCTACCTTTAAAAGAGCTCCATTCCTCCTTTATGTATGCACTAACTTAAAAAAGTCATTGGAACTTCATCCTTTACAAAAAGGAGCCCTAGATCATATTATCCTCTAAATAGAATTCATAGACTGGGAATATAACCAAATAATGGTTCTAAAAACTTATCTTTCACCAATCTTGAATACCATTTAGATTAATAAGATCTAGACATAAGTGCCAAAACATACGATGCCAAAGGATGAAAATTTTCTCTTTAAAAAGTAAAACATGTAAATTTCCATCTAAAAGACAATTATGAATAATGCTTAGCTTTACCAAAACAGAAACATTTTCCTTTTGGTCATACTTTTAAGTCTAATTTCCTTTTAGCAACTACAAGGACAACTAGCTTATCCAACTGTTTGGTATTATAATTCTTTTTCTTACCACTCTTACCTTTTGGTCTAGGCTAAGAATTTGAATTAAATCATATTGATTTTAGCCTTGGTTTTTAGGATGTCTTTCATTGCGTAGAACTCACTCATCAATTCAGATAATATAAAAAGAATTTATTTTCAAAAACAAATTGAATTGATCAAATGATTCTAACAAGGACTTATGGATCATATCCATATGAGATTAATATTTAATCTCTACATCCAAGAATTTCAATTCATTTAAAAAAAATATTTTCATAAAAAGATATAGAATTGAAACTCCTTAAGTCTTCTTAGCACTCAAAATGATTCATGCCAAACATCCATTTAGACTTAATATAAAGTCTAAGTCTAGTACTAACTCTTGCATCTTATGCAATAGCACAATTGAGATAGAAGCCAATGCAACATTTTAGCATTTCAATGGAAACTATGATTACATCATAAGCTATCTGCTATAAATGTATCATGCATAGGAAATTATGACAATGCTGAATCGAAACATATTTATGTACTTCAACTCCTTTAAGCATCATGTCCAAAATTATTTCTTAATTAATGTGATTCACTTAAAATAGTAGCTAGAGAACAAAATTATGACAACTTCATTTTGAGACTATGAACATAATTATAGGGACATTATATTTTGCATCCATAACCATATAATATGGAACCCATAAAACATACTATACTAAGTGCAACGACAACCTAATCCATGTCTATAATTCCTAGGTAGCAAGTTTATTATAAACACACTAATTGATTGAGAACTATTCTCATTATTAGTGTTATTATGATAACTCTTATCATACGTTAATAATATGCCGTATTAACTTTAGCCTCTAAGTAATAATGACATTGCTCCTTTGGAAGGTTAACATTACACTTAGTCTAGTGTACACCATTATCTAGAATCATGTCTAGCCACATCTCATCTCCCTTATAGTGTTTAAACTTGTAGTACCATGAAACAAAACACCCTTCTTTGGGATCACGAGACATATACACCAAGATAAGGTGCTTGTTCACCCTACTTTAAACGGATAAGTTCAATCTTGTAGATCTATGAAGTAAACACCCTCCTTTGGGATCGCGAGACATATATGCCAAAATGAGGTGCTTACCCACACTACTTTGAACCGATAGTGGAGACCGTGAAATCCAACCCTTGTATTTCTCTCTCACTATAAATTTTAAAATAAGGGGATTGTCATGAAATCATTGTGATCTAATTACAATTGTAACCCTACACATCAGATGTGTTTAATTGTTAAATTCAATTTGATGTTACTAAGTCGCGTTAAAAAAGCGTAACGAACATTCGCGTAATCACAAAGAAGTTTAATCTTGTAATCTATGAAGTAAATACCCTCCGTATGGAATGCAAGAATCGAAGTCAAGACAAGGTATCTATTCATTATAATAAACTTAACAAAAGAATTATTTCAGCACTCACACTCGTTATTTGGGTTTTTCTTAAATAATTGTGATCCCATCATAACTAATAACCTTGCACTTATAAAGACTCTAATCTCATTAGAATCATTAACTAAAATGGAAGTCCTAAACTATTTAGGATTTCTTAAACACAAATGAATCAAAAATTAGTTATATAGAACTCTATCGTTAATTTACTAGATAAAGTATTCTAATCTGATTAGAAACTATATAACTTTAATTAGAATTTTAATCTCATTAAAACCCTCTAATTAAAATAAATTAAGAACTTTTAATCATAAAACAATTTAAGGCTAAGAATTCTATTCAATTAACATCTTTGATCTCATTCGGTCTTTTAGTTAGATTGCGATTAATAAATGTCCTTAACTTTTAAGGACTGTAAAATTAATCACATAACTTTGTTTTTTATCAAAGTTTTAATACTTAGTCAAAAATAAGTGAAAATTCAAAATTCAGTGCCTTCGATCGGTCAAACCTATTACTCGATCGATCGAATTCGCAAAACTGAATTTTTCCAAAATTGTCAGGTAACCGTATTTGACATCTTCATTGTTCTTTCATCAAAAACACCTTTTGATTTTATCAATGAAGATTTACAGATCAAATATTAAGGTTTTCAAGATCATTATCAAGAACCCTAATAATGCTAGAAACCTTGAAAACATAATCCTAATTTCATTAGGAATAAATTTCATAATCCTAGCATCAATATACTGTTTGATTATAAATAAATATCACTAGACTAACATCTACATGTTCATCATTCAAGAATGAAAGCTATTCATTCATACATGTACGTCTAGCAAAAATCAAAAGCAATTGGCATAAGTTTATTATAAAGCTTTTGTTTGTGCATGATTTCATGGATCCCATGTGGCAAATTCCATCTGCCGTTAACATACTTTCATTTATATATTTGTTAAAGCTTTATAATTAATATTGCATTAATATATATAAATATATATAATGTAATATAAACCCATATTACATTATATATAATATAATATATGGATTATTACATGTAATATATGATTATTACATTATATATAATATACGGATTGTTACAATCCTTTATAAACAATTTGCATGCCATCAAGGATTTGCACTCCAAGCCAATCCAGGAAGTTAGGCTTTGAATCCTAATATCACTTCCCTAAAGATAACTAACACATGCAAAGCAATTGAATGCTTGAATAGCCAAGCCGTGCAAAAAGAAATCCAAGCGGTGCAATTACTTGGTTCACTCACATGACAGTTTTGCTTGGAAGTGATATAAGGCCATGAAAGTGCTTTCCCGTAACAGTGCCTTGGTCCATAACATTAAGTTTTAAACTTCTATCTTGACGGTTATATAACAACATCATCTTGAAGTCTATGGCCAAAGAGAAATTCTTTTGAAGATGGAATTCCATATTAATAGAAATTCTTTTCACATCAGCGCAAAGTCAATCACTTTCTCTTAAAACAAATTATGAAATCAAAAATCCTAAACATGATTATATAGAACAATCACTACAGATTCAAGAATCCCATAACACCAATAAAATGATTTTCTTTGAGTCTAAAACTCAATAACATGTTACACAAGCATGAGATGAAAACTTGGCTCTGATACCAATTGTTGGAAAATTTGGTTTTGTATCTCATACAAAACACACAGCGGAAGTAACAAACATGGATCTATTTTATTCATGATTGATAATATGCACTATGTAAATTTTAGAATTTAAGAACAAGATAGCGTACCTTAGTGCGGTGAAATATAAAACAAAAGATTAGAAGTACTTAGGCACATTTTTAATATTCACTCCAATTCCACTTTATGCCCAAGAAGTGTGGTTTCTCAATCAGTTTATAAGGGAGAATAATCGAGTAGCTTCACTCACGCATACACACCATTTCACAATGATATCTCTCTTTCTTATTTTTAAAAATTCAGTATGTTTCTCCCTTTATAACTAACTGATTATCTAATTGGGCTGGTCTATTGGGCCTTTCCAATTAGGCTTTAGTATGTGGCTTGAAGTGAGACCAAAAGGGAACAAATAAGACTTTAGCTCCAATAGGTCTTGGGCTTTTCTGTCAACTCTTGACAAGTCTAAAGTTACCATTAATTATATTCAATACCACTATAAGAATATAATTGCACTATAGGCCTTATTAATAAATTATATCCCAATACTTTATTATATATGCAACCCCTTCATTAAAATATTCGTAGTAATACAAAGTTATGAAAGTTGACTGCCACTTTGAAAATTACTACATCTTAATTCTTGAGTACCCGATTTAATTTTTTATGTTATTCATCATATATTTATGAAATCTAATTTCATAAATATATACTTTAGCAATTCCTTACTAAAGTGATTAGGCCCAACACTCTGAATAACTAAACCCATTAAACTTATCTCAATGGAATATTTTATATCTTCGTTAAGAGACTATGAATTCTATCTTGAAAATAGATGTTCCATCAACATTAAATGCGGCTGCCCAACATACTGAGGTTTTGATCGTGGCTTATAGATCTTACTCCTAATATATCAAAGTAACTTACACCTCATGATTAGGTCGACTATTCTCTTAAGATTTAGAGTTGATGTAAATAGAAATCGTGATATTTATTATTCATTTGACAGTCGTTAGGAGAATAATAAATCTCACAGCGGTCCAGTTCAATATGTCTTAACCCTTAAAACATATCAACATACCAACTAGAAGTCTTCACTTCCATGATCAAGACAAATCATCTTAATTGATATGTTATAGTCTTCGCAGATAAAATACCCAATTTCATTACCGACTACGAACTAAAATTTTGAGTTTATAAAGAAATTGTGATTTATATTTTCTGTGATTAAATAACATAAATTACATACTATGCATCTCATGAACTAAGACAATGTCTCATTAGTTCATTAATAAATAGTCTCATATAATTAAACAATTTAATAATTTATGACATATAAATAAATTGAATTTTAGGACATAAACTCGAACAATTTTCTTTCAAATAACAATAAGAGTGAAACCTTTGCAACGGCCAAAAATGTAAAAGTATAAATCAGCAAAAAATGTAAAAAGTATATGATATATAAATATTAAAAACTAATGATATAAATATATATATATATATATTTTTTTTGAGAGAATAATGATATTTTTTTAGTTTTCCAGAACCAGTGCCATTGGAAACTGAAACCAATTCTAGATCAATCCACGAGATAGCAACAAAATGTTAGTACATGGGAAACTAGAATCTCACTCAACCCTTCAAAAATAATAAAAAATAAAACTCACACAATCATTACGAAAGCCAGCTTTTCCCCCAAAAAAATATATAATAACAAAATAGTAAAAACACGTAACTTTATTCAAGAATTTAAAAAAAAATTCAGATTTGAAAAAGTACAAAAATGACAGTAAATCTCAAATCCCCCAAAAAAGGACAATATCTATACCATACTACCAGCATCTATCATGATCAATTCAACCTTTTGTGAAGAGTGAAGACTCGAATATATATATATATTTTTTTTTTGAGAATCGTGAAGACTTGAATATTAAATGCATTGTTTTGCGATGGTCCCCCTGTCAAATGTGCTGTCCCAAATGATAATATAATGCACAAAAATTTACTGTTATTACTTTAATATAGCATTTTTATGATAAATTTTATATAAAAGAAAAATTCTAACTTTACAATACAATAAAATAAGACTAAAGTATAAATTGTATCGTATAAATTCATTTCAGTTATCTAATTTTATTTTAATTTAATTGATATTTATATGTTTTAAATTTATTCAATTAAGTTTTTGTGTCAAATTTTGTTTAAAAAATTACCATTAAAAAATATTTATCAAATTAAAGAATTTATAAAATTAATAAAAATATTTAATAGATTTTTTATGTGAGATTTTTTTTAATTTAATTAGTTAATTTCATTCTTAATAACAATATCTTTAATGAAATTAGACAAAAAGCTTGGATTGAAAAAATTGTAAACTTAAATAACTGAATTGAACAAAAGCAAAATTAGAGATCTGAAATAAATTTCTATCAAATTTGAAGAATCCAATTTGCATTTTAACCTTAAAATAATATAATCAACCAATAAAAAATCATTTAATTTATCTAAACCAAAAAATATCTTTCTCTTTTCTTTCTCCAGTAAAAAAAAAAATTTGTTTACAACATGGTACCCTTCTACCAAAGCATGTTTTAAAGAAGAAATTGAGATATAGCACATCTCATGAAATATGATTTTTGGTGTTTGGTCTGTTAAATGTTAAAAATTCAAAATTTAGCCATTGGTACACTTGATTCTAATGCTTTTATCAAGTATGAATTTGAATAGAGCTTATTTTTGTAATAAGACAAAAAGTTAAGAATTAATTAAAAAATAAAACTAAAAATTATACATTTAAAATAATGGACAAGTTAATTAATGTTATAAGGACAATGGATTATAAAATATTTTTATTAGTTTTTATATTTTCTTAAAAATGGTTCAAAATTTTCTTAAAACAATTTATTAAAAATTTCTCAAAAAACATCCGTTATTAAGGTGAGTTTTCAAACTTCTCATGCATCTTTTTTTTAATATAAATTTTAAAAATTTAATCGTTAAATTTTATATTACTTATATTTTTTACAAGTATATTAAATTCCGTTGTACTATTTTCTAAAAATTTAGAATGCATACTAAAAGCTGGACACGGATTCAGCATTGGAGCAACATCAGCAAAACAGGAGCTGACGGCGGCTACCAGCGTAGAAGTCGCCGGTTGTGCTTTATGAAATGAGGAGACAGGCCTATTCGCTGTGCCTACTTAAGCCTTCTCGGTCTCTCTCACACCACCTAGCGACCTCTGCTCTGCATAAAGCTCTCCATGCATAAACTCATGACTCATGTGTCACTTTTTTTTATGCTATGTTTATTGGGCTAAGTGCCCCCAGGCACTGCCATTTTTGCCACCTGGATTTTGGCTTTTAATAATGGGGGACTTTTTTTTAATTAAGATTGTTGCTGATCTGATGCGACTTGTTGCGAGTGTCTCGGATGCCCAAACCAAACTTATTGAAAATCGACTTTTTAGTACTGCGTTTTTGGATTGGGAGGATAGATGAGAAATGAAAGGTGCCTTTTCACATTATTGCCGTGTTATGATTACTGATTTGCTGTCTTTGCCTTATTGCGCATTAATACCTGCAAATACATTCAAAAAATTTAAATTTACAACGGAAAAATTTTATTTTTTAAAAAGAAAAATGTTACTTGAACAATTATTTCATCATTTTTGTTACCATTTATTACGTGACAAGTTGTCAATAAAAAATAAAAAATGATAAGTTCACATTTTTATTAATTAAAACTAATCATTTGACTAGTTATGATAAAAATTATATAATAAATTGTGATCTTAATATTATTTTTTTTTAAATGATCAGCTTGTAGTTTTAAGATTTTTTTTTTTGGGTTATGAGTAAGTTTATTGTCGACAATTTTTACACTCACAAGTCACATTGCGGTAAAATTGTGAAAATTGTTGTGCTATCATGCTTACTCTTTCTTTTTTTCTTGGGTGAATTTCTACCAATGCAATTGAACTTTGATTCCTAATATTGGAAAATGTGATTGTACATGTGCATACCAATTTGACTTATTAATTCTCATATTATTGATTTGTATCATGCCACATAAAAATCATGGGTAAAGCCCTTTACATTCTATTTGTAAATTTAATAATATTTTGGGAAGATTAGATTATTTCTATAAGGTTCGTGTGTATAAACCAAATATAATCATTTTATTTTAAAGGCCACATATAAGAATCTTATCAAAGTATTAATCAGACTAAATTTGATGTATATTTAAATGCTCGAGCACACAAGTTTCCAGGCATCATATTCTCGATTATTTTTACGTCAATGATTCAATATGCATGTGGTTAAATTGTATATTTTGTCATCAAATTTTTATATTTGTTTCAAAATCATCAATATATTTTAAAATTATTCACTTTAGTCCCCATGCTTTCAAAAATGTTTTTATTGTCATGACAAATAAAACTTATAAAAAATAAATAAATAAATAAAATTTATGTCACATTATGGGCTCCACCTCATGAAAATGATATTAGTTTTATGAATTGTGCTTGTTACTCTAGTATTTTCAGTCACTACCATCTCAATCCACCTATTTGCAACAAAGGCTGCTTGTGCCATATCCACCATTTTATGTAGGAGTAGTTCTTGTTTTACCAATAATGTGACTGAAACATGTATAACAGTCACATCCCACACGTTGGTCTAGTCTTTTTCCTTCTATATTTCGAGTAAAATACAAAATTTATCAATGAGGTTTGGGCTAATATCAGGTAATACTACCAATATTTTTAGATGATATTTATTTTGGTTCATAAGCACAAACTACACTTAATATTGTTTAAAAGATCCCCCAGTACTACTCCAAGTTTTTTACTTCATTCTCCATTTATGGTTGTTATCCGTTTACCATTTGATACCTTAGCACTTTATTGGGCAGATATAATAGTCACAATGCAATTACTGTGAGCATGCAGTCAAGACCGTTGTTGGACATATACAAAGGGATCTAAGTTTATCGACGAGATTCAAATTCAATTCGAGCCCACTCTTGAGACAAACTTTAAATACATTTAATGTCAAATATCCCATACATCCTACTGGCTGTGTATGGTGGGAGTCATGATACAAGGAGTAACATAACCAGTAAATATAAGTTTGGTTCAGCTTTTTGATATGCAATTTTTGAAAAAGTGTCAGTTTTAAAAAGTGCGATATGAAACTGAATATTTTTTTAAAAAGTGGTAAAAATTGTTAAACCGTAATTGAATAGAAATTAGTTTTTTTTTTTTAATATCATAAACCGTGGTGTTATTTTTTTCTCATAAAATAAAAATGTATTTTTAATTAAATAAAAAATAATAGAACCCTAACAGAGAACCTCAATTTTTTCCTTTGATCTTATATTTTTTTTTAATATAAATTTTTTTTATGGGTCTTTTAATATTAATTAAACTACACCCTTTACTATTCTCGGCAAATAATAAAGGCACACATCGCTTTGGAAAGCAAAGCAGCCCATTAACCCGTTTGAGAATCTTGTAAGCGATAGCACCATTGCAGTTTCGGCAAATGTTAAAAAAGGCACTGTATTTATACTGACTCAACGGACAAAAAAATATTACTATAAAGTAAAAGTATAATAGCGTTATCTCTTAGCTAAAAATTTGAAGTAGTATGAGCAGCTTTATACGAGGCTAACCTGTTTGTTACTTAAGTGCTGAAAGTGCTGCAAGTTTCAGACAATGATCCTGGTCTTTTTCCGACCGGACCAACCCTTTTGTGTTTGTTTTTTTATTCATTTCCTTCCTTCCAAAAATCACTATCTTGTTACATAAAGTATGGTATTAAAAAAAAAAAAAAAACCTAACAAGACAAAGTACTGTAAGAAATTACTGGTAAATTTTTGCAGGAACCAATAGGCAATAGAAGGACTAGTATAAAAGAACGAGTTATAACAACATGCGCGAGTTCACGCGAATCACATTTTGCACTAGGGGACCATCTATACTGGACTAAGAAGGGCGATGAATATGAGTGAGAGCCCAATTATAATGGAGCCGACATAATAGGTCCAGTTTTGTGCATAATAATTATAAATAATTGCTTCTATTATTTTTGGATCTACCCTAACAACACTTTTTTTTTTTTCAAGCTAAAGCTAGGGTGTATTATGATTAATTAGGTCGGTCTAGATATGTGATGAAATATTGGTTTTATTTAATTGTTAAAACTACCTACATCCTAAAATCTAGACAGGTCCATTGGTTTTAAATTATTGTTGAATTAGCCATCCATATTTATTGGATTCCTACAGTGAGCTGCTTCTTTCTGTTTACTAATTTAATGCGCTACCATTTCTATGTAAGACTCTGTGTCTCAATTTTTTTGTCAAACTTTTTGCTCTAGAGTCTAAACACCAATTCATTCTGTTGACCAGATTTATGTCACCTTAGGGTCTTTGTCTTTTGGGGCTAATATGAATCACTCAGTTTACTTACCCATTTTTTTAGTCCACATTTTCAGTCATTATTTTATAAGGTTAACGGGTTGGTTTGGCACAACGGATAATGCCTAGCAAAGAGGATATGATTACAATGTTTGTTTCCAGTTCTCAAAACAGGTGAATGGTGTTTTGATAGCTGTTAATATAACCACAGTCCACCACCTATCATTGTCTAGCTCATTGAAATTCAATTAGAGTGAGTCCCAACTATCTATCTTGACCTAAAGGTATCAAAATTAACTACAATTTTGAACATCTACAGAGAGCTTCAGAAATATCATAAACTTCTCTCACGAATAAATATGTGTGGATGTAAAGAGGAGTCAGGGCAATGTGGTCCTTGAATTGTGAAAAAAAGAGCAATGTGAGTAGTGAGTAGTGAGCAGTGAGCAGTAAGTGAAGTGGACCAATATATCCTGAAATGAGGTTTTCTTGTAATATTAGTTCTTGTCCTAGTTTGGTGGTCTGTTGCACAAAAACAGAAACAGAAGCACACAAAAAGGATTCTTGTGGTCATTTTAGGAACTCGGGAAACCCCTTTTTATGTGATCCATTATGTTTTACTTTTATCACTTCCCCACCAAGATACAGTATTATAATAATAATAATAATAATAATAATAATAATAATAATAAAAGACAAAAAATAATATTTATACGTGGAAGCAGAAAAAAAACAAACAAACAAACGACATGTTGGTTAATAAAATACATTTAACTATTTATTTTGAATTTTTTTTATAAAGAATCTAAAAAATTGTAAAAATAGTTAATTATTTTTTTATTTTATAAAAAATTACTTAAAATGATTTACTAAAATGTGGAGATAAAATAAAATCCTACTTAATTTTTATTTTTAATGTGGAGAGACAATATTTCCATAAATTCTACGATATTTTTATTTTTATTTTCTATCAAAATCCATAAAATTATTCTTAGTTTCTGTTTGGAAAAATTTATTTTTGTCCATTAATTTACTATTCGGCTTATTTTTACTACATTTATTGGCTTCACTGCACTTTTTGGTACTATCTATAAGTTCTACTGTACTATTTCAGCTAATTTTTATCTTTATCTACAGTACTTTCAACAAAAAATTTTCAGTTTCAGTAAGATAAGCGTATCTCAAATAGACATTTATTCTTTTAAAAAGTAATTACTTGTATAAAATTACATTTATATATATTATAAATTAAAGGGATTAAAATGTAAAATACATTTTATTTATTTCATTTCTCTTTCTTCTTTTATCAAAACACATATCTGTTTTACTTTATTTTTCCTTTGGTGAACTACACTATTGGTCCCTCAAGTTTTAAAATTGAGTTGTATTAATTATTTTAATAACTACCATTAGTGATGTTATTTACGTGACTAATAAAACAATGACTTTACATTTTTTTTAATGACGTAGCATGTTTTCATCTATCCAAACACTACAACAGTTTCACCACTGTCACTTTCTCTTTGTAGATTGTCTTTCTCTTCTCTGCCGATTCTACATTAACAAAAAAAAAAAAAAAAAAAAAAACCCTACTCACGAGAGAGAGAAGGGAAGAAAGAGCTAAGCCTTGCCGCCGCTGATGGAGACCCAAGCTTTAGTCGCCTCGGCAACAGCCCAAGCCCTAGCTGTCGCTGGCGACAGCACTGCTTCTCTCGCACAACCACTAAACCGCTACCACTTCCCTCTGCAAATTAAAACCTAATACAGTTGCCCTGCCTTCTTGAAGAATCTCATGGGTATCAAACATAATTGAATTTATCTTCCCAAACTACAATTCGTGACTAGTTATATTACGATTTTGCAAGGCCAAAATTGAATCCCATCACATTCTTATACAATAGGATAGTCTTGAAAGTTGATACATTCATTGGCAAAAAGGAAAGAAGCTAGACAATATGGCTTGGTTATGGTCCACCTTGCACCAAAGTTGATTCTGGGAAGTGGGAAAAGGAAAAAGCCACTCACAATACAATCCTATATACCTTCAGTATACATCCCTGCATAGACAATATAAGCACTGGCATGAACTTATACAACATACAAAATACAAGAGGTTCAAAATACTTTATATATTGTTTTTAACGTGGAAACTATTTTTTTTTTTATTTTTTTAATTCAAAGCATGCCACATTATTAAAAAAAGAGTGTCAATTCATTGTTCTGTTAGTCACGTAAGTAATACAGCTAACGACAGTTAATAAAATGACTAATGCAACTCAACTTTAAATTTAAGGGACCAATTATGCTCGCTTTAAACTTATGGATCAATAACACACACAGGAACAAATAATATAGTTTCGCTTTTTCCTTACATCAAGGGAGTGGAAATAGCCTTTTTCCAGTTTCGTTAATTCGCTCCAACAATTTTAAAAGGGATAATTACAATAAACCCACCTGTGGTATGACTCGTTTTCAATTTGCCTACTCGTATTTTAAAACTTTACACTTTGCCCACTTGAGATTAATTCCGTTAGCCTTCTGTAACTCACCTCTCCGTTTGCCGTTAGAAAAACATTTTTAGGCAAAAACAAATACAACAAGAATAAAAAAGCTAGAGTTTTGATTGCTTAAGAACTTCTAAAGAACAATTTGGAGGAATAGCACACAAATCCCAGTCTGATCTTGGCTTCTCTCCCCACTGTGGCTAGGATTCAAAGTGGGTTTGAAGTTGGAATTGGGGGTGAGTTTGCTGCTGTGGTTGGGTTTCATTTGAGCTGCCTCAAAAAAATCCATTCTCTTCTTTCTCTCGACGGCCACAAACTCGTTCTCCCCAAATCCCCCAACTCTCCAAAACCCCACTTTGGCAGAAAAGAGAAAAGAAGCAAAGGTAGCTTACAAAGAAGGAGGGATTTATTTATGGTATTGGGTGATTGTTGGAAATGGATTCAGATCAGGGGAAGCTATTCATAGGAGGGATTTCATGGGAGACCATTGACAAAAAGCTGAAGGAGTACTTTGAGAACTATGGTGATGTGGTCCAGACTGTGGTCATGAGAGACAAGACCATTGGTAGACCCAGAGGCTTTGGCTTTGTTGTCTTTGCAAATCCTTCCATTCTCGATAAGGTTCTTCAGGACAAGCACACCATTGATGCCAAAACGGTCTGACTCACACCTATAATGGGTTTTCTTCTTTTTTATTTCCTGGGTTTTTGTTGTTTGGTGGTAATTGTAATGATTCGGCTTCTAGGTCTTTTTTGTTTGTTTGTTTTCTTATTGGGTTATTGTGGTTCTGCTACATTTTTTTTTTTTATGCTTGTTTGTATGGAATTTTGAGTTTTTGGGTATTTTGGAAATCTTATGTTTTTGTTGCGAAATTGTGGTTCTGTTTAATTTATGCTACCACTGATGTTTTCTCTTGGGATTTTGTTGTTTCTGAGTTTAATCGTGATGGGGTAATGTGGTTTCTCATTTTATTTTGTTTAATAATGTTGTTTTTGAACTTAAATTATCCCGTGGTTTGTTATTCCTTCACTTTGTTCTTATAAAAGTTCTTAAGCAATCAAAATAAACAACTTTTTGATTCTTGTTATATTTGTTTTTGCCTAAAAATGTATTTTTTTAACGGTAAATGGAGAGGTGGGCTACGGAAGGCTAACAAAATTAACTTTAAGTGGGCAAAGTGTTAAAATTTTTAACTACGAATAGGCAAAGTAAAAACGAGTTATATCACGAATAAGTTTACCATAATTATTCCATTTTACAACTACAGTCCCTATCCTACGCCACCTTTTGTCATTGCCACGCTATAAGTCTATAACAAATATCTCCTCGTACGACACTATTCACACGCCATACAATAAAGCGCGTGCCAATTCATATGCAATGGCAAAAGCCATAGGCAGCTTTCTTATATTAAAAAAATAATAATAAAAAGAAAGAAGATAATTTTGATTATTTCTCCTAAGATTTTAAATATTGGATTTAAGTTATTCCATTAATGCATTGTAATAACTAATGAGGCACCGTCTCAAAAAAACTAACTAAGAGCATTCACAGCAGTGGATGTATATTTCACTCATCTAAAACTCACTTTATCTATAATTTTAGCCATTACCTCTTCACACTCCACAGCAGTACATCTATATTTTTAGCTATTTGATTAAAATAATACAAAAAACTCATTACAATAATAATAAAAAATTTTACAGCAAGCACAGCCATCACTACCGCCACCACAGCACAACCATCACCACCACCACAGCACAACCATCGCCACCACCACAGCAAATAGCAGTTCACAGCAGAAAAAAAAAAAAAAAACCGATGAAGATCGGTGAGATGGAGGACGGCGATGGATCGGCTACCATCAGCCACAACCACCACCACCACCACCACCACCACCACCACCACCAGCAGTCCAAAGCAAGAAAAAAAAAAAAAAAAAAAAAAAAAAAAAAACCCAGCACAGCGATCGGCGATCGGCGATCGGCGATGGGCTTGGGGCGACGGCTTGGAGCGTTGGCGATGGGCGACGGCTAGGGGCGATGGCTTGGGGCAATGGGCTTGGGCATCGGCGATGGGCGACGGGCGAAGGGCAACGGGTGGGTCGGCGAGCTGAGAGTTTGAGAGAGGAGAGAGCTGAGAGTTTGAGAGAGGAGATGAAGGCTTGAGAGATGAGCTGGTGGGACGGTGGGACGGCGAGAGATGAGGGCTTGAGAGATGAGCTGCTGGGACGGTGGGACGGCGAGAGATGAGAGCTTGAGAGATGAGAGCTTGAGAGATGAGAGCTTGAGAAGAGACTGGTGTCTGAGCTTGAGAGGAGAGTGATTTGAGAGGAGAGTGAACGAATAAAAGAAAGGAGAAAAAAGAATCGAAGGACATAAAATAGAATTTTTAATTATAGATGAGTGCTACAGTGCACATCTATAGATAGATGTGTACTGTAGCACTTTAGCTATATTTTTAACATTTGCCTCCACTGCTGCAGCCCCTCTTTTATGTTAAATATCTATAATTTTAGTAATATAACTATTTAGCAACACTGCTGTGAGTGCTCTAATGAGCTATCCATTAAGAGCTAACTAAGTTCAAAATAGTGACATTTTTTTCATTCAAAACTATATCATTTTAAACTCTAAATTTCAGGGCAAATTGCAATTTATCGATATTCTTTTTCAATTTAAACCCTTAAACTTTGTGGTATTTTGATTTTACTCCATAAAATTTTGAATGTTTGAATTCATTTAATTATGTCATTTTAAGTTGAGTAGGTTCTTAATGGCCTGTTTGGATGGAGGGGTGAAGGAGGGGGAGTGGAGGGGAGTAGAGTAGAGTTGGTTAAAAAGAAACTAATTTTGTGCTAAATCTACTCTACTCCCCATCCCTCTCCCTCAATACAAACAAACCATAAGAGACACCTCATCATGGTACATAAACTAAATGGTATAGATAAAAAAGATATGTCATGTTAAAAGTATATATCAAAATTTGAAAATTTTTAAGGGGATGTTTTGTCCGAGTAAGTTTTAGGTTTTTTAAAAATGTTGAAAAATTTATTCCCATTTTTTTATTGCAAATCACACAAAGACAAATATTTATGGATTTTTGAATTCCAACTTAATCCCATTTTTCTAGAAATATGGAATTTCTTAATCTTTTATTAAGAATAGCTTATTTAGTGTTTTGTTGAAAGTACTAAAAATAAAAACTGAAAGTTAAATAAAATAAGCTGATTAAGAAAATGAGTTAAAAATGAAGAGCAAGAACACAAACAATACTACCTTAGCTTTTTTGGGCCAGAAACAGCTCTTGGCCGTGTGAAAAAATAAGCTACCTAAGTTAAAAAATAAGCTTTTTTATTGCCAAACTTTCAAATAGTATAAAATTTTAAACAAAAAACAAGCTTTAACAGAAACCCAAATGCACACTAATTATTTACATTCCACGCCTTGTAAGAATTACATTTTTTAAATAAAAAATTGACAATTTTAATTTTACCAACAATCTAGATATATAATACTAGGTAAAACAGAGGGAAAATCTATTTAAATTTCAAATTAGAATTCAATTTTATGCCACGTGTCTTATCTAATCTAAATTTTAAAATTTTGTGTTAAGTGAGTAAATTTAGATAAAAATTGAATTTTAATTAAAGTTTAATTTTGCGTCACGTTTCCCATATAATCTAAATTTTTAAATTTTTGTACCAACTTAGTTAATTTAATGTAGAAAACGAAGAATTCAATATAATAAATCATTAAAAACATAATTATATAACTAAAATAATTCAAATTTATAAGTCATATATATATATATATATATATATTATTAGCTAAAGCGAAGAGAAAATTTAATTAAATTCTAAATTAGAGTATAATTTTGTGTTATGTGTCATTTAATTTTTAAATTTTTGTATCAAATGAATTATTAGGTGCAAAAATCAAAAGGTCTAAATTCAATCAGATTTTAGATTGAATTTTACTTGGAGTTCAATTTTGCGTCAAATATCTCATATAATTTGTTAATTTTTGTGGCAAGTGAATTATCGAGGGCAAAAACTGAAGAGTCTAGATTCAATTAAATTTTAAATTATATATATATTATATGTAATTGTGCTTGTTTTTAAATAGACCCGTACATATGTACGGAAATACACATTAATTTTTTATTAATTAAGAACAAAATTAAAATTATCCCAAACTTAAATTTATATATATATATATATATATATATATATGCAATAACAGAGGGTTCTGAATAATGCAAGCGGTTACTTTCCTAAACATGTTGCGCGTGGGAGTAGCAATGAACAAAACTAGCCTGTCAAAAAATGCAACAACATTGGGAAACGGAGAGGTACGAATGACGGCCGCTGTGTGTGTCTCGTGCTCTCTTTCTTTTCTCAATTTAACGTCGCTTCACCGCCGTTTACATCTCTCCAATTTCTCTCTCTCTCTAGCCCCTCTCGCCTGCACACTTTCTCTCTCTACAGTACACACACTCTCCCCAGCTAGACTCATTAACTGTGTTCCTTACAGCTCACGCTAAACGCCTGCTCTCTCTCTCTCTCTCTCTCTCTCTGTTATACAAACAAAAGTTCAACTCTATATCATCTTCAATTTATTCTCTCCTAAAACATTCATCTTCTTCGTTCTCTCTCACTCATTTTGCTTTGGACGCAATATGGAGATATGGGTGTTGTTGGGGTGGAGAAGCAAGAAGGAGCTGTCTTTGTTTTTGTGTTTGATAATGGTGCTTCTGTTTTTTCAATGTCCTACTGTTTCAGCACTTGATGACCAAGGTAGGTCTTTTTTTTTTTTTTTTTTTTTGTGTGTTTGAACTTCGAGCATTGTTTTGTTTTTTTTTTTCTCCTTTTGCCAACAAATTTCTATGGTTGAAGCTTGTTTTGTAGCCCAAAGAAGCTATAATAAGAAGCTTCCAACAATGAAGTCCAAGTTGTTGTTTTTGGCCTTAAAAAACCATTAATGGCTTATGCTTTGTGATTCTCTGATTCCTTGCTTCCAAACAAGATAGGAACAAAACAAAAAAACCAATTAGTTTTTTGAAACCTCACTGTGTGTGTGTGTGTGTCTGTGCTTCTCTTGGAGCATTTTCAACTCATATTGACCGAAGTCCATGAGTCCCATCACTTGCCCTGTTGTTCTTGGTCCTTGCTTTTCCACATTTTCCCACCATCCAAACAGGGTCCAAAAACGGAATTACGAAAAGAGACTTCCTTTCTTATATGCAAAGTTTTATTCTTTTGCTTTTCTCAGAACCATATTATCAGATAATATCGCTGTATGCGTATTTATTTTGGTAAGTGAACACGCACACGTACTCTCATTCTAATATATAATTGGTGTGGATGTTATTTATGTAGGCAAAGCCTTAATGTCGATAAAGGCCTCGCTGAACAACGTAGCAAATGTCTTGCTTGACTGGGATGACTTGCACAACCAAGATTTCTGTTCCTGGCGAGGTGTTTTTTGCGACAATTCCAGCTTCTCTGTGCTTTCTCTGTATGCTTCTCTTCCTAAAACCCACGCTCTCTTTTTGGCACTAAAACTCCGATGAGCTATACTGTTGCATCTTTTTTTATCCTTTATTCTTATTGTTAAAATGTTAGTGTTAAATGGGTTTGTCTAATTCTAAGGTTTCTGTTACATTGTTGAAGGAATTTGTCAAATTTAAACCTGGGTGGAGAGATTTCACCAGCCATTGGAGATTTGAGAGATCTTATATCCGTGTATGTTTTTGACTTTTTTGGTACATCTGTTTTTTAATATTTTTTAAAAAGTTAGTGATGCTTCTGTATAGTCTTCATATAAATAATTATTACTTGCAGAGACTTTCAAGGGAATAAGCTAACTGGTCAAATCCCAGATGAAATTGGAAACTGTGCTTCTCTTGTGCATCTGTATAATTTCTGTCTCTTTTTTTTTTAATCCGCTCTTCAGGGATATAGCTACATATAACTTTGAAAGCATTGTATTTTGATAGATTTAAAAATAATAAATTTACTCGAAATGTAGGGAGCTGTCTGATAATTTGCTGTATGGGGACATACCTTTTTCGATATCTAAGCTTAAACAGCTTGAGTTTCTGTAAGTTTTCACTAATACAATGCCTTTCCGCATGTTATATTTCACAGAGACATGTTTTTGGTGTAAGAACTAAGCCAATTCCCTGCATGTAGGAATTTGAAAAACAATCAGCTCACTGGTCCTATTCCTTCAACATTAACTCAGATACCGAACCTCAAGACCCTGTAAGCTTCTCTTGATTATCATGTGTTCAAGTTTATATGCTCCCAGTGGCTGTTAGAATGCAGTAATTTTCTGTGATGTTAATCTCCTAATTGGTCATGTATTAAGATCATTGTTGCATATTCATTTCTGCTGATAGAACTAACTTTTCTTTTGGTATTTTTATCTTTAGCGATCTTGCCCGGAATCAGCTTACAGGGGACATCCCAAGACTTCTATATTGGAATGAAGTACTGCAATATCTGTAAGTACTGGAGTCCTCACTAAGCGATTCAATTAGACCATCCTCCCATCTGCATTATGTTCGGGTGAAAGGGGGACGGTATTCTTTGATGTTTTGGTTCTGTTCTGTTTGAAGAGTATATTATCAGACAGTAGAAACCTATAACTTTTCAATCATTTGGTTTAAATTGTGCTTGCAGTGGGTTACGTGGCAATGCATTGACTGGAACACTTTCGCCTGATATGTGTCAATTATCTGGCCTGTGGTATTTGTGAGTGCACAAATACTATCCTGTGTTCACTTTGCATTGTTTTCCTTCAGTTTGGAATTTTCTTTGATCATGAACTTGAAATTTTCTTATTTTATTTCCAGTGATGTTAGAGGCAATAATCTAACTGGCACAATCCCAGACAGCATTGGGAACTGTACAAGCTTTGAAATCCTGTAAGTCTCGTTACTTATGTAATTTTCCATTTCCCTTATATGCAGTGTAGTTTTTCATAAATTTTTAATTTGTGTTGGTAATTTCAGGGACATTTCCTACAATCAAATCACTGGTGAGATTCCGTTCAATATTGGATTCCTACAAGTGGCAACGTTGTAAGTTTCCTGTCAGACTAGAATTTTATCAATTTCAATCACACAAGGAACTGTAGAATTTTTGAGATGAAAGTTTATTTTTTATCACATTCTGTTGCTCATTCTGGACTCAACCATTGGGGCACTTTTCAGCAATCTTGTCTTGTGTTTTAGGTCCCTGCAGGGAAATAGGCTAACGGGGAGGATTCCAGAGGTGATTGGTTTAATGCAGGCCTTGGCTGTCCTGTACGTATGCATGTTATTGCTTACAATTTAAATAATTTTTTTTCTTCCTGTTTTGTTTTTGCCACGATATTTTAATAGAAGTGCTTTTCATGTGGCTGTTACGAGTATCTTCTGCCTAAATTTTAAAGAGTTGTGTATTTTATTTCCACTCTTTGTAGGGATTTGAGTGAGAATCAACTTGTTGGGCCCATCCCACCAATACTTGGCAACTTGTCATACACTGGAAAACTGTGAGTTTCTATTGCCTGAAATGGAAACTAATTTACCAAGGGATTTTATGCATTTGACACCTGTTTCACCAGATATCTCCATGGCAACAAGCTTACCGGGCCAATTCCTCCAGAGCTTGGCAACATGTCAAAGCTCAGCTACTTGTGAGATATACCCCACCACACTAATCTTTAAGATCATTTTGTTATATTTTTTCTTGTGTACTGAACCAGTAGTATTTGCAGGCAATTGAATGATAACAAACTAGTTGGGCAGATTCCAGCTGAACTAGGAAAGCTGGAGCAGTTATTTGAATTGTGCGTATTTGTTACTATCGTCTGTTCTTTTGTCATTTACAACAGTTTTCTGTTGTTAATTTCCTCGTTTTACAATGCCTCAGGAATCTTGCCAACAATGAGCTAGAAGGGCCCATTCCATCCAACATCAGCTCTTGCACAGCATTGAATCAATTGTAAGACATCTAAATTGTTGTAATGACTTTTGTCATCAATTTCTTGTTTTTATCTATTATTTTTCCCCTACTCTATTCACATTTAACTTGTAATGTGTTTGGTTTGGTATCCTCTCTCTGAAGCAATGTATATGGTAATCGCTTAAATGGATCGATCCCATTGGGTTTCCGCAATCTAGAGAGTTTGACCTATCTGTAAGTGATGACTCATTGAAATCAAAATAATAAGTTATGATTGAGTTGAACATGTTTCCTGTAGACTGATCTAAGAAAAATATTCTGGACCTGCAGAAATATATCTGCAAACAATTTCAAAGGCTGGGTTCCTGTTGAGCTGGGGCATATTATTAATCTCGATACACTGTAAGTGTTTTAATGAAGTTTGTTATGTCAGTTGGAGTCCATCTAAGCTAAGGCTTCTCAAATTTCCATGTTGGCAGGGATCTCTCAGGAAATAATTTCTCTGGTCCAATTCCAGCTTCTGTTGGTGATCTTGAGCATCTTCTCACCCTGTAAGCCTGTAATTTAGCTCCCCCCCCCCCCCCCCCCTTTATATATCTGTTTGTTTATTCTTTCTGGAGTCATTGGTTACTATGATGTGATGGCACATAATGTTATTGATGAAAATTTATGGTCAGGAATTTAAGCGGCAATTGTCTTGATGGGCCTATACCAGCGGAATTTGTGAACCTCAGAAGCATACAAATTATGTGAGTTAATCAGACATATGTGTGTATTTGTCCAAGTATTCTTAAGCCATCGCTTTTCATACTTTATCCTTTGGTATTTATATTTTTACCTTTGATTTTGTAGTGATATGTCATTCAATAACCTTTCTGGTGGCATTCCACCAGAGTTTGGGCAGTTGCAAAATATTGTCACTCTGTAAGTATCATCCCCGTCTGCTGCCCCTTCCTAATTTGATGGGTTTTGTACCTAGCATATATCTGGATTTCATGTTGATGTCATTTCCCTTTTGATAATATCTTATGGTAGGATTCTGAACAACAACAACTTGTGTGGAGAAATTCCTGATCAACTAACAAATTGTTTCAGTCTAGCCACTTTGTAAGTTGAATCTCCTGTTACTAAACACGTTTTTTCATGTAACTTATGAGGATTGCTCTAATGCTCGATTCCCAATATTTTAGGAATGTCTCTTACAACAACTTATCAGGCATTGTACCTCCTATGCGGAACTTCTCACGGTTTTCGGCAGACAGGTATGGGAAATAATTGTTGTCTACATGCATGTAGGTTCTTGTATTGACTTGTGTACGTTTATATCAGCTTCATCGGAAATCCTTTATTGTGTGGCAACTGGTTGGGATCAATATGTGGACCTTATATGCCAAAATCTAGAGGTACTGGCTCATTTCTATTGGTGTGATTTTGTTACGTATCTATCAGATTCTGCTACCATTATATACATATTGATCACAGGCTTTTGTTCATGTCATGGGATTGGCTGTTGGAATTTTATCCTAATATTGCAATATATTTTTCTCTACCGCAGCACTTTTCTCTAGAGCTGCTGTTATTAGTCTGACTCTGGGCCTCGTCGCATTATTGTCTATGGTAATAGTTGCTATTTACAAGTCCAACCAACCAAAGCATTTGACAAAGGGATCTACTGGAACAGGGCAAGGTAATATATTCTTTGTAATGCTAAATCGACTTGTAAAGGAGTGGGTTATATTGCATGTCTTAAACTCTGTGTACTAATGTGCTTCTTTCCTTGCCAGGTCCCCCTAAAATGGTAATTCTTCGCATGGATATGGCTATTCACACCTTTGATGATATAATGAGAATCACTGAGAATTTAAGTGAGAAGTATATCATAGGCTATGGTGCTTCTAGCACGGTATACAAGTGTGTTTTGAAGAATTCCCGACCCATTGCAATTAAGCGACTTTACAACCAGTATCCTAACAACTTACGAGAATTTGAGACCGAGCTTGAAACCATTGGTAGCATCAGACACAGGAACGTGGTCAGTTTGCATGGTTATGCACTGTCTCCCTTTGGCAACCTCCTCTTCTATGACTACATGGTGAACGGTTCTCTGTGGGATATGCTTCATGGTTAGTTGCTTGCCTGAACTGTTGTTTGTTGTCATTATGTTAATATCAAAAGTTTTGGTGCAAAGGAATGCTGTTGTGTTCTTTTAATTTGTGGAACTCAGGAAGCTATAGTTGATGCTTTGATTGTGTGTAGAATTACGTTTATAAAATAAAACTTTAAGGTAGTAACTAATTTAATAAACAACCAAATGGTCAGATTTTGTTTGGGTGATAAACTCTGAGATTGAATACTGTTAACTGTTTTGAGATTTCGGTCTTCTACAGCATTTTAAGGGAAGTAACTCTTGACACAGTGAAATTCACCTCTTTACTAATTTTTATTATTATTTATTTATATCAATTTTTAATTAATTAATTAATTAATTGGAACTGGCACTGCCTGATTGTTTTGAGCTGACATACATGACAGGATCATCAAAGAAGGTAAAACTTGATTGGGAGACACGATTGAGAATAGCAGTTGGGGCTGCTCAGGGACTTTCCTATCTTCATCATGACTGCAACCCCCGTATTATACACAGGGATGTTAAGTCCTCAAATATCCTGCTGGATGAGAATTTCGAGCCTCGTCTTTCTGATTTTGGGATTGCCAAATGCATCTCTACTGCCAAAACTCATGCATCCACTTATGTTCTTGGAACTATAGGCTACATTGACCCAGAGTATGCCCGAACTTCCCGGCTCAATGAGAAATCGGATGTTTATAGCTTTGGTGTTGTTCTTCTGGAGCTACTGACTGGGAAGAAGGCAGTGGACAATGAGTCAAACTTGCATCAACTGGTCTGTTTCCTGTTCTCAAAGTTTATGCTTGAGTTGTTTTACTTTGGTCTGGATGAAATACATTTTTCCAACTTGTGTTAAGAGGCTCTGAATCTTAACGGATCTTGGACATTAATTTAGATTGACAGAGTTGATTTTGGTCTTAAATTTTTTCATCTTTCTTTTTAACTTGATTGAGTTATATTCTCAGATATTGTCAAAGGCAGATAATAACACAGTAATGGAGGCTGTTGACCCTGAGGTTTCTGTAACATGCATGGATTTATCCCATGTCAGGAAGACCTTCCAACTTGCTCTCCTGTGCACGAAGCGTAACCCATCTGAGAGGCCAACCATGCATGAGGTTGCAAGGGTCTTGGTCTCCCTTCTTCCGGCGCCTCCCAGAAAAGCCTGTCTTGATCCACCGAAGACCATTGACTATGCTCAATTTGTGATTGACAAAGGACAGCAACAATCAAAAATGCCGCAGCCGCAAGATCAGCACAACAATTCATCTGATGCTCAGTGGCTTGTTCAGTTTGGTGAAGTTATATCCAAGAACACCCTTTGAAGGAAGTTTACATTTCAGTCTTTTTGGCATCCATTATAACAGAAACAGAAAGAACAAAAAAAGAAGAACGAAGAACTGAAGAAGGATGGAACATGGGGAAATCCGAAGTTTTGATTTTGGTGGGCTTAGTTCTCTTCCAACTAGATTATTATGCCCATCTGACTAGGTTCCACAACATTTTACTAACTATTTTAATGTATTAAGTTCTATATACATCAGGTCAGAGTAAGTTTCGAACAGCTAAATCTGCAGCCTTTTTGTACAATCAAAGCCCTGACTATCTGTACGTACACTTATTTTGCTTAAGTACCAGGTGCTAGCTAGTCTATGTTCTAGTGTAATTAATGTAAGCGGCCCTGGTCCAATCAAGTAGTATGCAGTTATAACCCTTTAAATGCTTTTGTCATTCAATTGTCTCACATGAATTAGCTGAACCTGTAAGATTCTGCTTCTCTGAGACAGGTTCACGAGTATTTTTACCACTCTTCTATTATTGAACTGGCTGGTGGCATTGTTAAAAAAATGTTGAATAAAAAAACGTCAGGACTTGTATATATACATGTGGAACCATAGCAGTACGAAGCCTATGGGTTTCTATGAGGCCCATTTGTAGGAATGCTGAAAATTGGTGGTCTAGCCTGTGAAAGGTTGGTTCCATGGCACAACACAACATCCTAATGTAAAATTATATATTTTATACAACCCTATTGACTTCAAAATAGAAAATTGATAGTAAGATGTGTACATATTTGACGCTCAAACCTATTATATGAGAAGAAAATTTGGAGATATTTCCGAGAGGAAAAACATGAATCTTTCTCTATATTTCTAAGGCTTTTCTGCATTGCAATCAGCCACATAAAGCTTTTGATAAGACCAAGGAAAGATACTAGAACGCTGGACACTGCTGGTCTCTGCTAATTTTATTAAGAAAACCACAACTGGAAAAAATGGATTTATTGTTTCATTCGCTACAACTGATAACGCACAAAAAATTTGTTACCAACCATAGTACAACTGAGAAAGCACAAAAAGCTGCTATCAACTATAGACCCTGAAATTTTTGGTTGGGAAGGGCATCTACCCTGAAATTTGATGGAGAACAAGGTCCACATTGTTATGCAATGCATGGGTAAAGCATTGACATAAAAAATGGAAGGGCATCTTCATGCTCTTTTTTCTCAGCATATGTCTGTGCTCCTGTGATATGGAAGGTCATAAGTCATAACAATTTGAGTTGTCAACCCAACATATGTAAAAAATATATAGAAAACAAGATCACCACAACTCAAAATAAGGGTGTTGTGAAAATCTTGTGAGATTTTGTTATAACCCTAGACTTTCTGCATAAGAATTCAGTTGGACATAAATCACAAAAATAGGAAACAAAATAAAACAAATGCACTTAAAAAAATATTTGTCTACATAATTTCTAATAACCAATCTTATTTTTCACAACATCTATAGCATGACTGGAAACCTGTTTTTCCTTTTCCAAATTTCTTTATCCCCCACCATAAAAAATAAAAAAAAATCTATAAAGATTGAAAAAAAAAACTCCTTATTTGATAAGGACAAAGAAGGGAAGGGAACATACAATGTCACTTGCAGTGTTAAGGTGGACATTTCTGTTGCTTAAATTCAGGTTCCTAAAAGAAAGTTGAGGCCAAGAGCTATGTAGGTCCGTGGCATAGCTTGTTATTTTTTATTAAAAGAACCATGGTTCGAATCCTCCCCTCTTCCATTGTTATAATTAATGAATTATTATTATTATTATTATTTTTAAAAGAAAAAAGAAAGAGGATAGTTATTAACTTTGTAAAAATAATATAATCCCTTGTCTTACCATGAACGTAATCTGATTTCCCTGGTTTCATGTATAAAATAAATTGTTACTAATATACATTAATTAAACTCAAAAACAAACATAAGCTGCATGATTTTTGAAAAGTATCTAATGTTCCGCACAATAAGACTGAACAAATAACAAGGTATACTTCAATTCAAACTAATTTAGAATCAAGTGCTACCTGTTAATGTACAATTGTGGTCCAACTTCAGGAATCATCCTGTAACTCCCACATTGATACTGCTTCCCACCCAAACTCTGCAATTTTTCTTCGAACAAATTTATCACCTGCAACTTGGATGTAATGAAACCATGAGCATTAAAACAGATAATGAAACTTTAATATAATTATTTCTAGTCATAAATACTAGGTTTCCATAAAATTTTGGATTAATAGAAAGTACAAAATGCTAGCTAATGTCGTAAGTAGCCACACAAACATACCTTGCGTGCTTTAAAAGGTTTTGGTGTGTTCTCTTTTGAATCCTTAATTAGAGCAATCAAAACACTCATGTATTAGTAAGAACACAAAATAAACTTTGCAATTTCTGTCTTCCAACAAGCAAGGATGAAGAAACTAACCTTAGTTGGCAGAGGACTTCTTGACGGAGATTTCCCATTGAGCTGGGCATCAGATGCTAGGGAGAGCTGGCAATTATGACAGCATATTAGTAGGCATATTAATATGACACATAAGGAATTTATAAATTGCATAATTGAAAACAAGATATAGATCTATGCAAAAATTACCTGACAATACAATAGGCATAAATCCACTCTAAAAGGAGACTAAGAATAAATCACAAAATACCCCAATTTATTCATACCTTACTTAATAATTCTATCGGTGGCTCAACTGGAAACCTCTTATCGGTTGAAAAACTGAGTTCCTAATAGGAAGCATAAGCCAATGTTAAAAGAAAGAATAACTTCAGAAGAACTAAGCCGTTAATATAAAGAGCTGTGCATAAAGGATTTTGTATTAAGTTACCCTTGGGACTGTGGTTTCTTGTTTGAAATTTCGAAAGACACCAAGTTTCTCTTCTCTTGAAAGTATCTGTATTGGGTGCAACATGGCTCACAAACAGTTAATCACCAACAATAAAAATCTCAATAAAGGGCTTCCAAATGTTATTAATGAAATTACCTTATTAGTAATAGGGTGAGGTTTAGATTTGTTGATTGTTTTGCATTTCTCCTGGTTTAAAGCATTTAGCCTATGATTGAAAATTAAGCATAAAAGCATAAGCATCTGATAGGAAGATATTGTATAAATGAGTATGAAATGCTTGCATGTATGAAGAACATCATAAAGGAAGAGGAAAAATAATTGAGCTCAAAAATCAGATATTCTATGTGATTGTTCATTGCATAAGAAAAATGAACTTCAGATTCTTGGAGAAAACATTAGGACTAAAAAGAAATTAAAAAGCTCAGAAATGTGGATCAAGTCACAAGGAACAGCAATAAACTATGACACTAGTATTATTACAAATACTTCACACTAGAGAGGATATGAATGCAAAATCTTCAACTTTGAACAAAAAGATGCTAAAATTTTAGACATTTTTACCTTTTACCGTCCATGGCTTCATATTGTGAAATAAATTTAAAATTAGCTATGCTCCCCACCTGCAATGAAGAGATTATTAGCTTCTGATATTGGAGAATATAAGAACATATTGTGGAAATGATCATCTTTATGACCTACATTACTGGATGTGTGTTGCATAGTCCTCTCTGAGGTCTTCAGGTGAAACACCTACAAAGCAATTGAATGTTGTCAAGATATTTCTAAAAAGCACCCATTATAAAAAGACAACAGCAAATAAACTTGTTTGCTAATTACTTGAAACTCTTGCAGCTGTGATATTTTCTTTTTAGGAGGAAGCAATGAAGGAGCCTCGAGAATCTGCAAAGCCCAAGAGTCGTGTTAACAAGATCATGCGTTGTGCCTTACATATATCATATTAGATTTCTTCAGAAATGTAAAATTCCCCCAAAACTCAACAAGAATCGACTTTATAAACTGAAAAGTACCAACTTTTCTGTTCAAGGGGTGCGCTTTGAAGCTATGGGTATTTGATTCTGCATGTTCACCCAACCCAGTGTTGATCTTAGACCTGCAGTTCAGAACATTCAACAGGGCATCAACTCATTATACATATTTTGGTATTTCAACCTCAAGATGTATATATTCACAATCACAATCTTAAAAGAAATGACTATACCTATGTATTTGGGCCCTGCGTGCTGTTGCCAGATCAGGTTCTCTAGGAATAGTAACTTTAAGTCTAGCATGCACATAGTTAACATCAATGGTTGCAACCTTCAATAACAACTCAAAATAATTTAGCCAATCTACAGATGATACAGAAAGCATTGACAAAAATAGTGTTTACTAAAGAAACATGTGTTAAACAAGACATGTTTAGTGGAAGGGTAATAATAATTTAAGCATGGGCATATACTCCCTGACATATGTAGCATACCTTTTTAGGTACCTTGTGAAGCAAAAGAGCTTGATGCTTCAGGTGAGCAACCTGCTTTGCAAAATTAAGGAATGCTCATAAGATTATCACATGAGAGATTAGTGTTAACTATTGAATACTTTATTCTACCAGGAAAATAATACTGAATATTGTATATAACCAAATTCTAAAGACATCTTACTAGTTTAGCAAGCTTAAACTTCGAAAATTCAAAAACTAAGAGATACAATCAGAACCGTGCATTTCCAGATAAATATCAAAAGAATCAACACAAGATGCTACGCATCACATGTTGTATAACTAATAAATGGATGTGAGAAAAGGGAGAAAATAAAGAGTTAACAGAAGCATTGTGTCATCTACAATATAGTCTCACCAGTCCCTACATATTCATGTTGCAGGCAGTGTTTCAGAGATCCAGAACTATTCTTACAAATCTAAGTATTTCCTTCGCTACAACTTACCATGGAAAATTATCTAGATAGTCAACATACATTGGAAACAGATCATTACATTTTTGCAAATGAAAATGACCTTCAGTGAAGTGAATGACGTACAAATCTCTCAAGTTCAATCTAGATTGAAGCATCTCTGTATTACTAAGACAATGTTTTACTTATGTCAATCTTTAAAATAATTAAAATTGAATTCTGTTTCTGGCCTGAAAAAGGAGTCTAACATAATTGTAAAACCTTCGGTTAGAAGATGTAGTTTACACATACAAATGCTCCTGAACTCATCACTATAATGACAGTTATAAACAGATCAAAGGCATCAAAATACTGAATTAACAAATTCTAGTGTACCTTCTGTAAGTAACCAGCCTCCAACTTCTGCCTTTTTGTAGCTTGGTTGTCAATCACAGGAAAGCTCCTTGAACCCTTTTCATCAATATTCACTAACTTCTTCTGAAACCTAGGTTTGTTCTGCTTGGCCAAATGACTTGCTGTTGGTTTCATTAAAGTTGAACTCTTTGATAAAGATGACTTGACAGGGGACTTTGTTTTAGATTTTGGACTAGCTTGGGCCATCTGAGCACTGCTAAATGAATCTGTGGAGGACATGCAATCATATTGGTGAATAAGTGCTTCTGTAATAATTTGTCAACAAAAACTTAAAGAGTGAATTCTATAGCAACAGAATTAAATTCATGCACAAGCTAAATAATATGAAAGCACCTTTGCCATTGCTTGTGGTGCAAGTACAACTTCCTATTGGTAAGATGCTGATGACTTTCCCATTAGACCTCTTGCAACCATGAACCACCATATTGGTAACTATAAGTGTTTGGGACTCAAGTTTGGATTAAGGGAATAAAGGAATCCTTATAATACAATTCAAACCTAGCACAATATATGGTTGAGTATTTGTCATCAGTTACCAACAGGGAATCATACATATTAGCACTTGATTTTCACTGCCCAAATGCAAGTTTAACCATATATATACACACACACACACCAGTGTTACAAAGCTCTCACTAATATAAGTCCCCTTCCACGGAAGGGTGGGGGAAAAAATACGTTCCATGTACATGAACCTCTATTGTGAAAAGCAATAGAACTTTCTGATCAAACCAAGGTTCTTTTGATAATTCAATAGTTACAATGGGAATGAAGGGATTTGAACCCTAGATGTCTTAAAACACTAAGACGTGCCAACCAGTTGAGCTACAAAACCATTGGCCTAATCAAAGCAAGATTCTTGAAAGGGAGGGAATTACTTCTCTCAAAGGCTGCAAGTAATTAAATAATTTGGACTTTGAGAATACAATGAAGATGATAACAAAACTGCATGTGTTATAGACCGATAAAAATGGGTATGATAAAAAGGTTAAACAAATCTAAAATGCAGTGCAAAATTGGCATTCTAGATACACAACTGACATATACCAGATATCCACACATATATGGGCCAAAAATACTAAAACAAGCATCTTTTGATGCAGTAAACAGAAATTGCATTTGATGTGCAAGCACATAAAATTTTTTATTATATAGAGTCGCATTAGATTTTATTTCTTATTTTGTATATATAAGTGCTACTTAAGAGTCACATTAGATTTAGATGGCATTCGATTTATATTTTATAGCTTCCTGTAGTGACTTATTAAATTAAATTTTGTTCACCACCACCAAAAAAAAAAAAAACAGTTGGACTATGCAGTACTGCAATATGAGTTGTTGGTCTTTACCATGTATTGCCAAAAATCCATTCTACTTTTAGAAGGCACTCAAGTTAAAAATATGAAAAAAAAAAAAAAAAAAACAACAACAACAATTACTCAAACCAGGGGCTCTTATATATATAAAATTAAAAAATATAACACTAGAATAATATGAGTCACTAAAGAGATTGGCTCATAGAATAAAACAATCCTCTATTGTTTTCATGTGATTACCCGAGTGCAGAAATCACATGGATCCACTTGTACTTAAATTAAAACTGAAAGCTACAACACACATTTTCTGGACCACTTAATTCTTCATTTATCCCTTTAGAAGCCAAAGAAAAAAAACAAGACGAAAAGTGGGGAAACCCCTCTTATGGCCTACTATCTTGCTATTAATGTGGGAGGAAGAACCTTTAGCTGGTTTCAGTTTTCCTACCTCCCACCAACGAGCAAAACAAAGAGACTTGCAGGACCATATGAGGGATAAAAAATTCTGAATGCTGGAAAAAGGAAAAAAAAGAAGAAAAGAAAGTTTATCTACAAAATTGGTTGCAACTTTACTCAATATTTTTTTATTGGAGGCGAATTTTGACAGATCCACTATTGGATTAAATTTTCTTCTTATATACTTCATGTTTGCAAAATTTCTAGAAAATTGAAGATCAATAGTTATGTCATCAATAAATTTTTTAAATTGCAAGTTTTTATAGTTTAAAATTATGCATAAAATATAGGCTTATAGATTATATAATAAATAATATCTGATTGACACAAAATTTGATATGTGTATTGAGAGCGCAAAAAACATACAATTGATAGGGTAACTTTTCAAAATATGTAGTAATATTTATTTTATTGAGCAAGGTTGTAGTCTTAGGCTACAATTAATTTTGTAACTAAATTTTGTCCAAAAAAAATATATTACCTATATGTGGTAACAATCATTTCATAACTTGTTCAGAAATGGGGAAAAATTCTTTTCTAACTTCCTATGATAAGGATAGCAAAAAGATTTATAGACCAAATCAAATGCTAAGAGGTTAACATCCTAGAATCACCAATCTCCATTAATCAGTTTATCACGATTGTCATTAGAATATTTTGTTTTAAATTTAACCCAGGGCTAACTAATCATTTTCTCAAAAACTCATAACTGTAGATGCCAAAACATGGTAATTTTTTTTGCTAAACTTATCATATGATTGTAGCCCAGAATTTCATAACCATGTTCAGCATGAAAATGCTCAAAAGTTTCTCAAACATAGAAAATGATTAAAAATTGAGACTAATAACCACATTGATTTTATTCATAATGATAATCACAGGAAAAGATGAAGTTAAAGAATTGAGTAAATTGATACCTTTGTTATTATCATCTGTTGCAGAAACTTTGGGAGTTGTGCAACTATCAGAATCATTCCCAATACAATTCATGCGTTCATCATTTCTCAATTTATCAGAGGAAGTTATAATTTCCACAAGACCTCCTTTTTCCCAGTTCAACTTTATCATGAAAGCTAGAAATTAATCAAAAAAAAAATTTTTAAAAAAATTAAAAACTTTGAAGCAGACTAGACCACATCACATGACATGATACTATGATTGATCAAAACTTTATAACCACCAAAACAAAACAAAATGTGACGAATGTGAAATAAAATTGATGATGCCCATTAAGGTCGATGATGAACTGTCACTGTCCCCAGTAAGGTACTAAAAACTCCATTTCATTTTTTCACAACTTCCCCACTTCAAAGTCAAAAATATTAAATTTATTATTACAAATTTACATACAATAAGTCTACTATATACCCAACCCGACCTTATGATTAATTATGATTACTTGCATAATAAAAGTGGTATTAATGACGAAGGTATAATATTAAAGTGACGTAATTTTAATCACAATAGATCATATCAGCTATCATATATATGAAAATATACAATTTACAGACTGAAATGCTTACGTGAAGGGGGGTAAGTTTTCGCAGAATCGAACCAGCGGCCGGCTTCGAAGGCCTCCAAATCCGTCTCAGGCAGAGCGAAGTCGTGGAACCGAGGCGCATCGAACTCGTAATTGAGATCCATTTCTTCACCACCAACAAAAGGTTCCATAACAAACTCCTCCATGTATTCTTCTTCCTCCATTTTTTTTTTTTTTTTTGATTCACAGAAACCAGCCAATTGATATCGTAAAAATATATATATATATATATATATATTTTTCCCTTAAATTATTTTATTTTTTTTCTTTTACAGAGAGTCGAAGAAAGAAAAAAGCTCTGGTTTTCACTGTTCCAGGAGAAACAGCGAAACAAACACCATTGGTTTAACGATTTTCCCTCACTTTCTCTCTCTTTCTGAGCTTGCGAGAGAGAAAGTTTCGATCATTCCCTTCAAACCTCCATAAAATTGAAAAAAAAAAAAAAGTTTCCTCCTCTCTCTCAAACTTTCCCGGCAATTCTCGGGTTTTATATTATTTTCCGGGAAAGTGAGTGAGTTAGGGGGAAAATAGAGTTGTGATTGGATGGAAAATCGAAATCCCTGATTTTTTTTGGTTGGAGGGAATTAACGGAGCGAGAGCCGAGAATTTCGGTTGGTGTTTTTTTAAACATACATGCTGAGATGAGAGGAAGAGGATGGAATGAAGTGTGTGATGAACTGTTGTTCGTTTCTGTGGGCACTTTATATTTATAGCGCCCAAATTTTTGATGGGTCCCACTTTTTAAACCGGTGGAGGTGGGGTCACCCCTGTCTGTTTTCCAAAACCCTAATTGGAGAGCATGACATTATTGAATTCTAGAAATTGTCTATAATTTTCCTCAAAAATTATGTATTTTGAGAACTGTTTATAATTTTCCTCCAAAATTATAGGTAGATAATGTTTCTCATTTTTATGACTGTTGTGCCCTTTGTATTTAGACGAATGTCATGTTTTAATGAACAAAAGGCCAATAACTTATATTAAAATTTTGGAATTTTATTCCAAATTCTTCTTATTTATATTTTAAAAACTTAAAAAAGGCTGTTTGGTTCTACTGTATTCAGGGTGTTTTTTGTTTTTAGTTTCTAAAAACTATGGGCCCCACTAGTAAGGCATTGTTTTTAGTTTTCTAAAAACTGAATCCATATTCTACAATACTGAACAAAAAACTGAATACACATTTTGCCATTTTGGGTATTTTCAGGATGCAAAAAAAGAATAAGAAAAAGAAAGAGTTCAATGCCATTTTGTAAAAAAATGAAATCAAGTGGGGCCATGCATGTTGGCAACTAAAGTAGGGTGGTTGTGATTTTTTTTTTTTTTTATTAAAGAAATTGAGGGAAAAAAGTGAAATAGTGCAAAGGGAAAAAAAAAAAAAAAAAAACAGCTATATGAGAAAACAAGTGCCAAACAAAAAATGGGTAAAATTGTCCTTGATAATTAGTTTCAAATACAATTTTTAGAAAACAATTTTCTACATTTGAAAACAAAAAACAAAAACTTGGTGACCCAAACAAGCTCTAATCCATCGTAAACTCGTAATTTTATGAGAACTTTTTTTTTTCAAACTAGTTTGGAAGAATATTTTCTAACCCATTACATGATAATTTATAAAATATCTACATGTATTATTTAAACAAGTTACATAAATTATTAAAAAAATAATATGACTAAAAAGTTGAAAATTTTCAAACCCCTATTATTGTCATTAGGGTCGGAATGATACTAAGTTGGGAAACTTACTAAACTAGGTTGTGATATTACATGCATATCAAGTACTTGTATCCCCTCTCACATGGGGTGGACCCCATGTGAGAGGGGAGATACATGCACCTGATGCATGGTAAATTTTTTCCTAATCTAAACCTATTGCCACCCATGTCTCACACTCCTACTGAATTCCACTTCAAATGTGAAAATCTTTGAAGATAAAAAAGATACTCCGGCTGTGGACTACAAAATTATCAATGTCAATTAACTTGACTTTGAAGAGATTATGATGTGAAAGCTTTTTATTTTTATTTTTAAGGCCACATTAGTTTTCGGAGTTACAAATTTATTTTATTTAAGTAAGTTTGTTTTAGATTTAGTTTTTATTATGTTTATTTAGTTATTTGTCTAAACATAGTTTTTTAAAGCCTAACTTTACTTTTCTTTTCTATGTTTTTTAAAGCTACTATAATTAACTATCGAAATATATTTTGTTTGCTATCAGATTTTTTCGTTAACCTTTTACCTTTTTAGCTTATTTGATTGTGTATGGTTTTTTAAAGTTAATTTTTTTCCCTAAGTGTATAACCATATCTTAATTAACCAAATTTCAAAACCTAATACTCAAAACTAAACGTCAAATAAACTAAATCTGCTTGTAAAATATACTGTCCAAACAGAAAGAGAATGTGAACAGAAAAATTTCATATACATTGTCCAAATTACCATCTATCATATCAAATTTGGTTAGCATGATTTGATTGTAGAGAAATCAAACAAACAGCTACAGCTCTTATATTGCAAGCTTTTTGAAATTTAAAAACTGAACATAAAAGGTTTTTAGATAAAAAGACGATTGTCATTTTTGGTTATATTATAGTTGTACTTATTTGTCTGTTTCGGGGAAAAAAAAAAAAGGCCCTATACACGTAATTATGTACGGGGAGTTGTGCTCCTTCGGCGTTTTTTCCTAGTCCTATGTTCTCTGTTTCTTGCAATTGCCCACTCCATTAATGTCAAATCCTTACAAGGTTTAGTACGAAGAAGTGCTTGTTTTTTAGCAAGTGACATGAAAGGTCCACGCTCCAGGCAAATTCAAAATCTAAAAGTAATTGATCACAACTTTAAAAGCGCCAAATAAAGTTTTTTCAATCAATTGGGGCGTGTTTATCAATTCCTTAAAATTGAATAGATATACTAGGAAATGTTGTTCAATAAGTCATACTGCTAGTTCCGTCCTAAATTGTTAATCCTCATCTATTTTATGATGTCCCAAATTATAGTTTTGTTTCTAAAATTAGAAGTCATTATTTTACTAATTTTTCTATGGGTTAATTGTAAATTACACTCCTAAAATTTGGGCTATTTGAACTTTACACCTTGAAATTTCAGAATTTAGAATTTAACCCCTAAAATTTAGGAGTGTTTGGATTTTACACTCTGACATTTTAGAATTTGAATTTTACCCCCTAAAATTTGGGGGTGTTTAAATTTAACACTTTCAAATTTTGAAACTTTAGGATGTAAAATCTAAACATCCCAAACTTTAGGGATTTAAAATTCAAACACTTCTAAAATTTAGAGGGTAAAATCCAAACATTCCTAAACTCCACGGGTAAAATTCAAATTTAAAACTTAAGAGTGCAAAATTTAAACACCTCCAAACTTCAGGGGTGTAATTTACAATTTATTCTTTTTCGATTACACCCCTACTTTATCTTTAGGATCATTTAAAAAGAAAAGAAAAAAAATCCCAACAAACGCAATGCAGTAGTTAGGAGTATTTTTTTAGATTTCATTTAAAGGATTTTTCAAACCATTTGGAATGGAGGGAGTATTTCTTGATCAGTTTTTTTTGCTTAGCAAAAAAGGAAAAAAGAGATAGAGACAGAATTCTTTGTTTTTGTTCCTTAATTAGTTTCAAATTACACATGCACAACTGGAGAAAGCATTCATGTACCATAAAAGGGAAGACAACCTAAAACTTTGATGTAATATTGTAGTATGTACCATAAAAGATAATCCATCAACTTTGAATCATCTTTTGTCATCATTATTTTGAAAGTTTGTAATAATTAGAATATGCTCTTCAATCTACAGCCATTGCTTTTTCCTTTTTATGTTAAAAAATCATGAAATCATTATTAAACAGTGCTACTCCACGTTGCATATTCTTTCCTATCTTTATAGTTTTTACCTACATGAAGGAATATACTTAGAAAGGCATCGAGTTGAAAAGAATGCTCTGCCCGGAAATCCTGGAAGGAATCTTGAAATCTAGCATTGAGGGATCAAATAATAAAAAATATAATCAAACGGTGAATTTTTTAAAATTTACATTCAATAATTTAAAAAAAAAAAACAGTATAATATTATTTAAAATTAAGTCAAGTGTAACAATATATATATATATATATATATATATATATATACCCTCAACTATAAGTACTTTTAGTGTACGTTTGGATACTGAGTTTGCGTTCCACGTCCAGTGTTTCATGTTTTTTTTTTTTTTTTGAAAAAAGTGTTAACTGAGTTTCAGTGGGTCCTGTGCACTGTTTACAGGACCCACAAACTTCTTTTTTCAACAAAACTTTTATTAAAAATGAGTCTCATCATACTATGCACACATTTAAAAATTATTTTGTTACAGTATTTTCAATTTTTAATTTTTAACAAAATAAACGGTATCCATACGGCAGTTTCTCCTCCTTTATTATATTTGCTTATTTTCGTTAGTGTCAAATGTCTTCACCATGCATGTCCCATCCCTACTTACTTCACTTTGTCTCATGCAATTTTTCCAACCTAAAAAAAGAGAGTATCCATGATTTGATCTTGCCATATCTGGTTGCCATCCCCAAAAATGGATGTTGTATTTTTGCTTCTTTTTTTTTTGTTTTTTGTTTTTTGTTTTTTTTTTGTTTTTTCATTGGAGACTGCTCTAGTCTCATTTCAATCTTATTTATGAAATATGAGTTGGTGGCTAGTACAAAACTACAAATGTTAATTTAACTATAAATAATAACATGATTAATCAATGTTAATTTAACTATCACATTCTTAATATTTCATTTTATGTTTTACCAATGGTAACTTATCATACTTATACACCCTTTTTCCCCCTTATAAATGGTGAAAAGCCACATGGAGGCTTCTTCTTTTTTTTTTTTTTTTTAAGTTCCTTATGCTAATATATATTGATATATTTACAAGTAATCTTAAAGTAAAATAACACTTCTTCTTAAAAAAAGAAGAAGAAGTAAAATAGCACTTAGAGTATAATTGGTAAAAAACACATACCAATTAAAGAGTAACAAAGATTGTAGGGACCCGATTTGGTTCCTTAGCCCAAAGGTTGGTGGACTTGGGCCCAAAGAGCCAAAAACAATAAATTTGTAGAGAAATGGGTTACTGGGTTTTAATGAATCAGACGAACACCAAAGTAGATTTAGACAGCAAGAGAATAGGAACAAACACGTTTATGCTAAAGAAAGTCGTCCTCGGCAAAGTCCAAGGAGATCTATTCTTATATATTTCTCTCAGGTTAGATTATAGGATCAGTTCTTGAGGCTACAATCTTTTTCTCTTAGTCTTTCGATCCCCTGTTTCCTAGGGGTTCCTTACATTATATACCTCTTCTTGATTGATCTTCGTCTTCCATTTGTTGATCATCCAGGCTACTATTTGGGCTCCTGTCTCATCAAACACCCTCTCTGACCTTCTGTGAGTTGCGGTAGCCAAGGCAGCACTGTTTAGAGGTCTTCTCCACATAAATGCGGCCAGAAAGTTAGCTACAAAGCATTCAATGCGGTGGTAGCAGTTTTTTATTAGATACTTCTGAGCTCTCATCCCTCTTGTACGTTTAGTGATGCACGTCCCTATCTCCCTATCATTGGAGCTTCCTTGAAGGTCACCTTTACCATTAGGATACACATTCGACTTGTGCTTAGCTTATCCGAGGAGATATTCCTCCTCAACCAACCTTCCCATTCGTACCTCTCCCATGAGACTTTGAGCCAAAACCATTCACTACTATTTATTCGTCCTCGGATATCCCATTCTTTCGGTCAAAGCCCAAGGCCCAATATATAATTTAGGCCCCTAACCTTACAATAGTTCCTCAAAACTCCGATTTTTTTTTCCTCTCATCTGAGGAGAAAGGTGGGGTTCTGATTTTTTTAAGAGTTAACACTATTCTCCCCTTTGATTTACACACGTGGGAGCGCTGTTTTGCGCGCCCCATGATGGTTTCTGACACTTCAGAGCCCGCGAGGTGTCATTAATTACTCCAGGCAGTGCTTTGTTTCCCACATCCAACTATGAGGTGCGGATCCAACGGTTGATATCTCTCCTTGGATCTTAAGCAAGATAACTCCCACTCAACTTTCGCCCTCTATATAAGGCTCCTGAGGGAAATCACTTTCCTCATTTTCGTAAGTCATCAAGCATTTCCAGAGACTTCCAACTCTTAAACCTTCAACTCTTCTTAAACCTTCAAGATTTCCCGATCCTCTCCTTTTAAAATCTAAACCTTCGAGAAGCGCCAGGGTTACCACAAGTGTTAATTTTTGTAAGTTTCTTCTTTTCCTAGATTCATTTCTTCTCGGCCGATTTCCTCGGCCTTCCAATTCATATTCTTTCACTTAAAAATTCATTTGTTCCCTTGTAGTTTGTCCAAATGGGTAGGTTTAAGCATCTTGTAGACTCCCTTGCAAAAATTGAGGCCTTTAAGGCTAAATATCACATACCACAAGAAGTTGCTCTGCGGTACTGTGCTCTAGACCAACTACTAACACATAGAGAAGAGGGAGAAGTCATCATTCCTGTGATAGCTTTTATAGAAGGAGGAATGACTCTCCCTATGGGCAAAATAACCCGAGACTACTTTATCAACCATAGATTGTGTCCCCACCAATGTGCACCCAACCTTTTTAGGGTCTTAGGCAGCGTTAATGCTCTAAACGAGCACTTGGGTTTGGTACTCACCTGGCACGATGTGGTCCATATGTACGAGTGCCACTCACTCGTTGACACGAGGTTTTACCTCAAGTCCAGACCACCTATCGTTAGGCTCATCTCATGCCTCCCTAAATCCAATAAGGGTATGAAGGATGATTACCTGATAGCTTTGGGAGCATGGCATGATGGCCTTCATTGCCCCGTTTGAGAGGGAGAGCAGGTGGGATACCTTAGAGCTAGGTTCTTTAGCAAGAGATTTAGATCTTTTGACCATAATGATGTTATTATATCTCTCTTGCTTTACTTTATTTGATGATGGATTTTAACTTTCTAACCATGTTTTGGTCCTCGGCTATTTTTGCAAACAAGAGGCACATAGTGCCCAGGCTCAGTCTGACCAACGTTGCAGCTTTCAACTATTTGTTGAGGTCCAAGATCTTTATAACTGAGGATAGGCAGTTGCGAGCTGTCCACTTGATCTTGGACTTCAAGCCCATCTCGAAAATATATCAGGAAATAGGCAACGCCATAAGAGCAGGCGACTCGCGGCTTGCTCAGATTGACGTGTCACTCCCAAATTTCCAGGCCCAAGAAGATCTTCCACCAGTCGTGCTGCCTCTTCAACGGGTTCTGCTTGAAGCAGTAGCAACACCACCACCAAGGGAGGAGATCGCCTCTTCATGCTTATCACTCGAAAAGGCGATAGATAAATTTCATTTTGAAGAAGAGGAGACTCAAGTGGTTCACATCTCAAACGCTGAGGACGAGCCGGACAGGCATTCGGGCGTTCATGCCCTAACTCTGGTGCTTGCCCGTCCAGATAGCACTTCTGAAGAGGTAGACAAGATGGCACTGAACCGGGGGAACAAGAGTTTAAGAGAGCTCATGGTGGCAAGGAACAAGGGGTCAACCTTAAAAGAAGTCCCCAAGTCCCAAGTTCCTCCTACTCTTCCACCTCCCCCCCCCCCCCCTCTCTTGCCCTTTGCTGACCTCGGACTGCACACTATCCCAAATCTGAAAAAGAAGAGACCAGTGTAGGACCTCGAGGAAGGGGATGTGCCCCTTCAAAAGGGTAACAAACAACAAAAAGTGGCCAAAGACCCTAGGGACAAGAGGTCCACTTCTGTGGACAGCTGGGAAGGGCAAACTGTGGCCGAGGTGCGCCTTCCTAACGCACCTGGTCTCCTCGGCTGGAGGTGGATGGGGTTGCCATCCCTTGGAACGCCTTTGTTAGAGATTTCCAAAGAGGTCATTTTGCATACATAGCCGAGGCCTTGGAGCAACCACTTCTTTTACCCTAGGATATGGAAGCTATGAGGAAGCTGAAGCAGCAGGACCTCTTTATGTCCCTAAAAAGGGACCTTGCCCTGGTAGGTTCACAGTCCCGCACTTTTTATTTATTTAAGTACTAATAAATTTTTTATTTTTATTTTATTTTTATTTTTTTTACATGGGGTTGCTATATTGTTTTTGTGCAGATCACCTAGGAGGTCTTTGTGGCAGAGGAATGGGTCAAGGAGGCCCAAATCAATGTTAAGAACGAGGTCCACCTCCGCCTCGAGACTAAAAAGGCCTTGGGGGCCGCGAAGGATGAAAACAAGGAGCTACTCTCCAAGCTGACTGCTGAGGAGAGGGAAAGAAAGAGTGCTCAGGTGGGGTTAAAGAATGCCGAGGCTCAAGCTGAGGACCAACGCAAGTTGCTTTATTAGATTGAGATAAAGCTGGCCACCTCAAGGCAACTTGTGCTAGAGCTGAAGACAGAACTGCAGAAGGCTAAGGATGCAGCTCAGTTGGCTAAGGAGGCAACAGAGGCTAAAAAACAAGCATCCTACACCCTCGGCATGGAAGAAATACAAGCCAGGCTCACTGAGGAGTTAGCCGAGGTGTGTAGGGATTACTGCGATGCAACATGGGCAGAAACCCTCAACATTGTAAGAGTCCCTACAGACTCGGAGTGGAGGCAACTGGGGAAAGTATACTACCACCTCGATATCCGTGAAACCTCAGTTGGCCTTCCATCTCTCTCTGCCACTGCTCCTGAGTCTTCAGAGTAGCCCATAATTGCACAGGATGCTCTCCCCCTCTTTAAGGCTTTGAAAGGACCCAACCAAGCTAGTGATCAAGGCCAAGGGGCTGAGGGGGCTAAAGACAAAGGTAAGAGCAAGGAAACTAAGCCCCCCTCAGAGGCCAAGGATGCTGTTAAAGCCAAAGTAAAGGAGACAAAGGCCAAGACCAAAGAGAATGATCCTCCGGCCAAGGATGTTCCTGCCTCCCAGCCGAACCAAAAAGAAGACCCCCCCAAGGCCAAGAAGTAGCACTTAGGACTTAATTTGTAGTTTCTTTTGTTGTTTTGTTTCTTTCTTCTCTTTTTTTTTTTTTTTTTGGAGTGGCATTCTGTCACTATATGTAATGTACTCCTTTTGTCTAATGAAAATGCTTTTCTTTTTATCTTTTGCACCTTTACTTTATATGCTTTAAAGCTCATTAATATCGCAAATAGTTTTGAACTGCTGCTACCCCGTCTTCAATAAAAACTAACAATAATACACCGCTAACCATCTAAGTAATTTGATCAAGTACCAGCAATAAAGAGGTCTATCACATATTCATATTTGAGAGTTGAACCTTCTGTAATGAAGGCTGAATCTAATGAAGATAAATATATACTTTGTAAGAAATAAAAGGGCAGACAACCTTCGTCGTGCTCATCACTTAGATAAATAAATAAGGGCTTCAACTTACCTAAGGCCATCAACCCAAAGAGTTGGGTATAACCCTGGATCCGTTTGACACTTAATAAAAGACCAATAGATATCACAGCATTAATTTCTCCCAAGTATGTGATCCAGGGGATCAGTCATGTCTAGAGTTTTGTTTAATCACTTAGAAAAATGTCATAGATTGTTAATTTCCCCAAAGCATGTGGTCTGAGGAGCCAGACATGTCTAAGGTTCTGTTTAATCACTTAGATAGATGTCATAGGGTGTTAATTTCCCCAAAGCATATGGTTCGAGGAGTCCGGCATGTCTAAGGTTCTGTTTAATCACTTAGAAAGATGTCATAGAGTGTTAATTTCCTCAAAGCATGTGGTTCAAGAAGCCATGCATATCTAAGGTTCTGTTTAATCACTTAGAAAGATGTCATAGAGTGTTAATTTTTCCAAAGTATGTGGTTCGAGGAGCCAAGTATGTCTAAGGTTTTATTTAATCACATAGAATGATGTCATAGATTGTTAATTTCCCCAAAGCATGTGGTTTGAGGAGCCAGACATGTCTAAGGTTCTGTTTAATCACTTAGATAGATGTCATAGGGTGTTAATTTCCCCAAAGCATATGGTTCGAGGAGTCAGGCATGTCTAAGGTTCTGTTTAATCACTTAGAAAGATGTCATAGAGTGTTAATTTCCTCAAAGCATGTGGTCTGAGAAGCCATGCATATCTAAGGTTCTGTTTAATCACTTAGAAAGATGTCATAGAGTGTTAATTTTTCCAAAGTATGTGGTTCGAGGAGCCAAGTATGTTTAAGGTTCTATTTAATCACATAGAAAGATGTCATAGAGTGTTAATTTCCCCAAAGTATGTGGTCCAAGGAGCTAGGCATGTCTAAGATTCTGTTTAATCACTTAGAAAGATGTCATAGGGTATTAATTTTTCCAAAGCATGTAGTCCGAGGAGCCAGGCATGTCTTAGGTTTCGTTTAATCACTTAAAAAGATAATAATGGTAAGTGCGATGCATTTACACAATAAATAAGCATATGAAAAAGGAAACTTTCATTAATAATAATACATTTTCAGGTTGTTTACATTCTAAGGGCGTGGTATTACATGTTTATCTAGGTCTTCGAGGATGTAAGCTCCTATACCGGCCACCGAGGTGATGCGATATGGCCCTTCCCAGTTGGGCCCCAGCTTTCCCCACACTGAGTTCTTTGCAGTGCTTACAACCTTTCTCAACACCAAGTCTCTTGGCACTAACGGTCTCAACTTCACATTGGTATCATAATCTTGCTTAAGCTTGTGTTGGTAATATGCCAATTTGACCATTGCATTTTCTCTCCTTTCTTCAATAAAGTCTAAGCTTTTTTCTAGCAATTCATTGTTGTCGCTCGGATCGAAAGAACTCATCCTCAGCGTTGGGAAGCCGGTTTCCAAAGAAATAATCGCTTCGGCTCCATAAGTCATTGAAAAGGGGTCCTCCCTTGTTGATCTATGAGGTATGGTTCGATATGTCCAGAGGACACGCGACAGCTCTTCCACCCATTTTTCTTTCACATCATCCAACCTCTTTTTGAGTCCATTCACTATGACCTTATTAACAGCCTCGGCTTGTCCATTCTCTTGGGGATAAGCTGGGGTAGAATATCTATTCGTAATTCCCAAGTCACAACAGTATTTTCTAAAAGATTTGCTATCAAACTGAAGGCCGTTGTTTGAGATAAGGGTATGAGGGACCCCGAACCATGTGATAATGTCTTTCCAAACAAATTTCTTGACATCCACGTCCCTAATATTTACCAAAGGCTCAGCTTCAACCCACTTAGTGAAGTAGTCTGCATCGACAAGCATGTATCTCTTATATCCTGTTGCCTTGGGAAAAGGACCTACAATGTCTAAGCCCCATAGAGCGAATGGCCAAGGGCTGGACAGAGGATTAAGGACTCCTCCTGGTTGGTGTATGTTTGGTGCGAACCTTTGACACTGGTCGCACTTCCTTACATATTCTTACGCTTCTTTTTGCATATTTGGCCACCAATAGCCTTGAGTGATAGCTTTGTGCGACAAAGATCTGTCTCCAATATGGCTTCCATAAATCCCCTCATGTAACTTATCAAGGAGTAACTCACTTGCCTCGGGGTGTACACATAGCAGGTATGGCCCAGAAAAGGAGCGTCTATTTAGTTTTTGGTCCTCAGACAGCCAGAACTGGGGAGCCTTTCTTCGTACCTTGTTAGCTTTTGATTTCTCCTCGGGTAGGATATCCTCTTTTAAGAATAGTACTATGGGTTCCATTTAACTAGGCCCTACTCTAACTTGGTGAACATGGACCATCTTTATTTTCACCTCTGTGGGCTTGTACAAATCCTTTACAAGGATGACATGAGGCAAGCTCTACGCCAAGGAGGTTGCCAGTGTGGCAAGGGAATCAGCATGAGCATTTCCACTTCTAGGGATATGCAATAGGTTGAAAGATTCGAACATTGATTGCAAGTGTCTAACCTGACTCAAGTACCCTTGCATTCTTCCATTTCTCGCCTCAAACTCTCCTTTCACTTGACCAATGACCAATCTTAAGTCCGGGAACATCTCTATCAGCTTTCCGTCGATTCTTTGAACCATGGCCATTCAGCTTCATTGTTTGTGGCCATTTAGCTTCATTCTTTGAACCAGGGCCTCATATTCAGCTTCATTGGTTGTGGCCGAGAAGTCCAGCCTCAATGATTTCTCAATAGTAATCTTTTCGGGGGATATTAGAACTAGCCCCCACTCCGGATCCCTTCTGATTTGCTGCACCATCAACGTATACCTTCTAGGATAAGGGATCTTGCTGGGAGATCATGCCAACTGATTTTCCATCCATGCCACACTTCTCTGCTTCTACTTCCAATGGGGATTTAGTAAACTCGGCTACCAGATCCGCGAGGACTTGGCCGTTGACATAGGTACAAGGCATGTATTTGATGTTAAAAGTTCCTAGGATTATGCCCCATTTAGCAATCCTCCCCGTGTAATCAGCACTTTGAAGCAGAGCTCTGAGCGGGAGCTAAGTTAATACAACTACTGTGTGTGCCTAAAGTAATGGGGGAGTTTGTGTGTAGCATGTACTACCACCAAAATGGCTTTCTCCAATGGCAAATAATGGATCTTGGCCTTGTGTAGTGACTTACTCATATAATAAACTGGCCTTTGTACGCCGCCATCAACTCGTATCAAGACCAAGCTCACCTCATGAGGGGCTACAGCAATATAAGCAAACAAGACTTCATCTATCTCAGGACTGGACATGATAGGTGGCCGAAAGAGATAATCCTTAAGCTGCTAAAAGGCTAAAGCACACTCCTCCGTTCACTTAAATCCCTTCCACTTATTCATCAATAGGAAAAAGGGTTGGCATCTATTGGCTGACCGGGAGATAAACCAGTTCAAGACAGCAATCATACCAGTTAGCTTCTAGACTTCCTTGGGATTCCGAGGTGGTTGTAAGCTATTGATTGCCTTAATCTGGTCGGAGTTAACTTCAATTCTGCGATGTGTAATCATGTACCCTAAAAACTTTCCTAATCCGACCCCTAAAGAACATTTAGAAGCATTGAGGCGCATTTTGTGTTTCCTTAGAATTTCAAAAATGTTCCCAAGGTCTCCACCTTATTCTTCACCACCATATCATCTATATAAACCTCAATACTCTTGCTCAACTGTGGTTCAAACATCCTAGTCATCATCCTTTGATAGGTAGACCCTGCGTTTTTCAAACCGTAGGACATCACTTTGTAATGGTAGTTCCCAATAGGAGTGACAAAAGCTGTCTTTTTCTGATCATCCAGGGCTAGCGATATCTGTTAGTATCATTGAAAGGCATCAAAGAAGACTATTCAAGGATGGCTTACAGTTATGTCCACTAGCTGGTCTATCCTAGGCATAGGAAAGGGATCCTTTGGGTAGACCTTATTTAGATCTGTAAAGTCCACGCAAACACGCCACTTCCCACTCTTCTTCTTCACCACCACAGTGTTGGCCAGCCACTCAGGGTAGAAGACCTCCTTGATAGCCTCTGCCTGCTTAAGCTCCTTCACGTCATCTCTGACAGCATCAGAGTGATCCTTGGAGGAGCCGAGGTGGTTGCTTCTTTAGAGTGACAGATGGATTAACTTTTAAATGATGGCAGATGAAGCTCGGGTCCACCCCCGGGGCTTTGTAAGGGCTCCACGCAAACACATCAACATTTCTCTTAAGAAACTCTGTTAGCTCATCATTCTCTAGAGGAGGCAGCTGAGCTCTGATCAGAAAGAACTTCTCCGGATCATTACTGACGATAATTGCTTTTAAATCTTCACATTTCTCCTCCTCGGCTAATCCATTGACAGGCAAATCCAAAGCCTTTAATTGCTATGAGCCCCTTTCAGTAAAGGTTGAGGAATCAGCTTCAGGCTGATGTAGGATGGTCGCCACCAGGCACTGCCTAGCCATGGACTGACTTCTAACAATCTCTTTAATTTGGCCGCCCGACGGATATTTCACGTTCTGATGCAGGGTAGAAGAGACGACTCCCAGTGTATGAAGCCAGGGCTTGGCCACAATGGTCGTGTAGGAGCATCCACCATGATGAAGTCCACCTCCACCACTTCCAAACCAGCCTACACAGGTAGTCTAATTTGGCCCCTTGGGATGATAACCTTCCCATCAAAACTCACCTAGGGTGAATCGTAGGCTGTTAAGTCCTTAGGTCTCAAGTTCAGCCCTTTGTGCAGGTCGGGCCTTGGTCCACCATCACCCTCTTCATGTCATATCCCCTAATTCTGAGTGTGACCACCAAAGCGTCATCATGGGGTTGTATGGTTCCAACCTTATCCTCGTCTGAAAAACTTAGCACCGGTTGGATATCCACCTTAGCCTTCTTCGACTTCGGATTGGTGTCCTCGGCGGATAGCCGAGCCACAAACATCACTCTGGAAGGACAAGAATCGGTCCTTCCTGGAGCAGCAAAGATGACATTTATCGTACCCAAAAGAGGTCTTGAAGAAGCATCTCTCCGGGGTTCTAAATTTGCTTATCCTTGCGGACCACTAGAATGATGCAAAAACTGCTTCAGTTTTCCCTCTCGAACCAGCTGGTCAAGATGATCCCACAAATTCCTACAGTCCTCTGTAATGTGTCCCTAGTCCTGGTGGTACTGGCAGTAAAGGTTCTGATTACGCCTCATGGGGTTTCCTGCCATCTTATTTGGCCACTTGAAGAATGGCCCATTCTTGATCTTCTCTAGAACCTGGTGCACCAGTTCTCAGAACACTGCATTAACTACTTGAGTACTGGCAGGCCCTGGCTGATTAGTAAAGTCCCTCCGAGGTCGATTGTTTTTGTATCGGTCCGACTTGAAATCCCTTATCTCTTGAAAGATAACCTTAGCCTTGCCTTTTCCTTGCTGTTGGTCTTCTTCAACCTTCTTATACTTGTTAATCCGATCCATGAGCTGGCGTACGCTGGTGACAGGTTTTGCCGTCAAAGACTTCCTTAAAATGTGCTTGGTTGGAAGGCCAACCTTGAAAGTACTGATGGCCATGTCATCAAAGTCACCATCTATCTCATTGTATATCTCTCAGTATCTGTCTGTGTACATTTTTAGGGTCTCCTTTTCTCGCATGGACAAGGACAGTAGGGAGTCTAAGGACCGATGAACTCTGCTACAAGTAATAAAACGAGAGCCGAATGCCTTTGTGAGCTCCTTGAAGAACCCTCCCTTAAGCCATCGAACCATCTCATTGCTACGGTCCTAGGCTAGAGGGGAACACCTTGCACATCAAAGCTTCGTCCTTGGAATGGACAACCATTCTCTGGTTGAAATGGCTCACATGCTCCATAGGATTTGTTCGACCATTGTAGATGGTGAACGTTGGCTGATTGAATTGCTGAGGAAGTCTTGCCCCTTTAATCCTGTGTGTGAAGGGTGATCTAGAAATCTGGTTCAACGCCTTGCTCATAGCGTCATTTCCCAGGCCTTTGCGAGGCAGGCTCTTATACCTATATTTGTGATGATGCTCCTCGTCATAGGAGAAAGACTCGCTGGGTGGGGTCTTTGACCTTCGTCTATAACTGGCAGCCTCTCCATCATCAGAGGAAACATCGGAGTTGAAGGGAGTCCACTTTCGTTGTGCACAATGCAACTTTCTCTTCAGATGGTTAACTTCCAGTTGCAGGGCTCTGGCATCCTCCTCACGAGAGAGATGCCTCCTACCCCGGGATTGACTCCTACTGGTCTAGGCAGTGTGCACACTCCCCTCCTGATCCCTTTTGTGCTCGAGGTTGACAATAGGATTTTCACGTTGGGACCCTATACCATGGTTGAATGCTTAACTCACTGAAGCACCGAAATTTTTCCCACAGACGGCGCCAATTGTAGGGACCCAATTTGATTCCTTAGCCCAAAGGTTGGTGGACTTAGGCCCCAAAAGCCCAAAATAATAAATTTGTAAAGAAATGAGTTGGAAAGCTGGGCTTTAATGAATCGGACAAACACCAAAGTAGATTCAGACAGCAAGAGAATAGGAACAAACACGTTAATGCTAAAGAAAGTCCTCCTCGGCAGAGTCCGAGGAGATCCATTCTTATATATTTCTCTCAGGTTGGATTATAGGATCAGTTCTTGAGGCTACAGTCTTTTTCTCTTAGTCTTCCGATCCCCCATTTCCTAGGGGTTCCTTACAGTATATACCTTCTCTTGATTGATCTTCGCCCTCCATTTGTTAATCATCCAAGCTACTACTTGAGCACCCATCCCGTCGAACACTCTCTCTAATCCTCTGTGAGTTGGGGTAGCTAAGGCAGCACTGTTCAGGAGTCTTCTCCACATAAATGTGGCCAGAAAGTTAGCTACAAAGCATTTAATGCGGTGATAGCAGCTTTTGCTTAGGTACTTCTAAGCTCCCATCCCTCTTGTACGTTTAGTGATGCACGTCCCTATCACTGGAGCTTCCTGGAAGGTCACCTTTACCATTAGGATACACATTCAACCTGTGCTTAGCTTATTTGAGGAGATATTCCTCTTCGGCCTACCTTCCCATTCATATCTCTCCCATAAGACTCTGAGCCCAAACCATTCACTACTATTTATTCTTCCTTGGATCTCCCATTCTCTTGGTCAAAGCTCAAGGCCCAAGGCCCAAGGCCCAATATATAATTTGGGCCCCTAACCCTATAAAGATAATGACTTCAAATAGAATATAATGGAGGAAAAGAATACATATAGCTAATCATGAATAATCTATTTATGATCAATAACTAATTTCAGAAAATTTGGAACTAAAGCTTTATTGTTTTTGTGTTTATATTCTTGTTACTCTATGAGCATTCACATCAAAGATGTGAAAAGTGCTAAATCCTAATTTTAGCTCTCATCCCCTTAAAATATCATCTACATCAAGCATGCTATTCTTAAAATTTTTGCATCTTTGCTACAGTAGGGTGTCATCTTTTACACCCTCCTATAGCAAGTTGCTAGAGTTTTTATTTTTTTATTTTTTATTACGTATTATTTTTCTTTTTCTCTCTCTTACTCTTTCTTGTGCAGTGCCCCTCTCCATTGCTCTCCTCTCTCTTTCTCTTTCTCTATGCCTCTTCGTCTCTTTTTGACTCTCAATCTCCACTTCAACAACGATGAGCGACGCGACGACGAGGATAGCGTTGCCATCGCCGTTTTTCCAAGGGCCTCGTCAAAGGTGTTGTGGACGTGTTCCCTGAGCGTGGCTTCCACCGCTAGTGCCACGCTAGACACAAGACACTTTGGGCGTGGCTGAGTTTTGCTAGGTTGATCGGGGTTTGTTGGTTGTGGGTGTGGGTTGATTTTGTGGTGTGGATTGATTTGTAGATGCTAGGTTGATTCCATGGTGTGGATTTATTTGTGGGTGCTGAGTTGATTTGTGGGTCTGGGTTGATTCGGTGATTGGTTGTGGGTTGTGCCATGTGTTGAGGCTGGGTTGCTGGGTGTCGAGGTTGTAGGTTCTAGATCTCTCTTTGGTGAATTCTTTCTCTGGTGGGTTTGGATTGATTGATTCGGTGGTTGGTTGTGGGTTTGTTGTGGATGGTGGCTTAGGTGGTGACATTGAGTGGGTGGTGGCTAGCAGTAGCCATGAGTGGTGGGTTGGTTTTTTTGCTTGGAGAAGAGAGACACACACAGAGAAAGAGAGAAAGATATGTCTCACAGAGAAAAAAAAAAGGAATTATAAATAATAAATAAATAATATTTTAATGAAGGGGTAAAAAAAATAAATTTTTTGATGTTTGGTGTATTATAAAATGGAGTGTTAAAATAGATAAAGTAGTGTTTTGAGATGCTAAATGTTATATTTTTTGACATATTTGATGTGAATGATCAAAGCATATCTATAGACAACTTCCAAAAAAAAATCAAGTCATAATTGTCTCAAAATGTATGTTATTAGATGATATATGTTAGAACTGATTTAATCACGGCATTTGTCTAATATGTCATTAGTAAATATTAAAGAAAGTGTTTTATTTATACTTTTCACATGGCTTATAAATCATTGATCATATGATACGTGATTTAAGAAAAAAAATATTTATTTATATAATTTCAAAAATATAAGAACATGTACATATATAATAATAACACATCCATAAAATTAGGCTCCGTTCGTTTGGAGTGAAAATAGGGAAGATAGAAAACAAAGAGAGGAAAGTAGGGTGAAAAATACTGTTTTTCACTGTTCGTTTGGGGAAGGAAAATAGGAAGGAGAGAAAACCCGGGAAAAAGTTTTCTCTCCAGACCCACATTTTTTTTCCTTTCAAATCGGAAGGAAAATCTATGGGAGAAAAGTACTATATCAACACTTTTATAAATATGCCCTATTCCTACCTATTTTTTTTCAACGTTCTCTTCTCTCTCTCTCTCTCTCTCTCTTTCTCTCTCAATGTGACCTGAACGTTCTTTTTTTTTTTTTTTTCTTCAACGTGACCTGAACGTTCTCTTCTCTCTCTCTCTCTCTCTCTGTTTTTTTTTTTTTTTAACGTGACTTGATCTAATTTTTACATTATAATAATAAAAATAATAATAAAAATTTATATATACGATGTGATAAATTTTATATTATTTAATGAGTACAAATAAATCTATTTCTTACATATTATGTAACAAGGGTATAATAGTTAATTTATATAAATTACATTTTCCATCTTTTCCTTTTTCTCTCCAACCAAATAAAAGAGTTTTCCACCCTCTCACTTTTTCACCCCTCCAATTGAACATACAAGAGTGAAAACTAAATATTTTCTATCCTCCCACTTTTTCATCCTCTCACAATTTTTCATCCTCTCATTTTCCCACTCCTCTAACCGAACGGACTCTTAAGGTCAACCAAGGCCTTCCCAAAGAAATTTTTTGGTTCCGCCATTGTTCATACAGTAACCAAATTTTAAAATGAAAAGAAAAGAAAAAAAAAGACACATTATATATATTTTTGGTGGAGAATTAAATGGAATACTGAAAATCGGATAGATTTGTATTCTATGCATTTTTTTTTTTAGATGATTTGTATTCTATACTTCTATATGTAAAATTGTAAAATTTCCCTCCAATAACCAGCCCATAGGGAAATTCACAATTTGGGCCAATGGACAAGTGTTTGTAATTAGATTGGACCCACATCCATATTGCAGCTTTCGCGACACAGGGCATTTAGCCCAAGGCAGAGGTTGTTAGGATCCAATTCCTCTTTTTTTTTTTTTTTTTTTTTGGGTTTTATTCAGTAAAATTTTCCATGTCATTCAACCAAGACTGTAAATTCTGCATACACATTTTGTTTCATTTTTTACGGACAACAGCTCTCTCTCTCTCTCTCTCTCTCTCTCTCTCTCTCTCTCTCTCTCTCTCTCTCTCTCTCTCTCTCTCTCTCTCTCTCTCTCTCTCTCTCTCTGTTAATTATCTCTCAAGTGAAATTACAAAAACCCATGTCATAAACCACAGAGGGGTGTGGTTAGTGTTCTTGGATGATGTACAAGATGCGCTAAGTGTGAGGTCCAAGGTTCGAGTTCGAATATGGATTTACTTGGGTTACTTGCCTCAGTAGCTCAAGGTTCATTAGTGTCTCTCGTAGGATTGGGAAGTTATGGCTCACCGTGGCCCCCCTGTACCCCAGCAGGGTTTCAGATCCAACTGGTAGGGTGCTACAATAGTCATGTCTAAGTAGGATTGCCATGTTGGTCACCCCCTACCCATTTTTTGTTCATAAAAAAAAAAAACCCATGTCCTAGGTCTTCACTAACATTTCAGAATTTAGATACCAACTAGTATATAAAACAAGGTAATATTTGTTAACATAATATCTTTGGCAACTCTATAAGGAGAGAAGACTATTTCATAACCTATTAGTGCTAAATAAAATAGAGAGGTGAAAATTGCCCTTTGGTTGATTGAGTTTAGTGGGACCAATCAGACCAATGTTGTTGAAGATTTTCTTGTTGATACAATCACAAGTCACAAGTCACAAGGAAGTTACTAGCGTGCAAACTCTTCTTGCGGTCGAGTAAGATTAGATTAGGTTTTATATTATTTAAATTCAATAGTTGGGAGAGATCAAAATTTTGCATGTTTAGTTGTTTTTTTTTTAATACAACTCTTTTTATATAGTTATAAGCATAGTAAATTATTACAATGAACCTGCCTATAGTATGGTTGCCGTAGGCAATAAATACCGACAAAAAAGTACGTTGGATGTGTTCCTAAAAAAAAAAAAAACAAAAACAAAGAAGAAAATAGGTTGGGAAGACGCTAGTATAAATGCCTGGTCTCAACCTCATCGGTTCCTAAGTTAGTGCACACTCACTATTTTAAATGAGAGTAGGAGCTAAGGTCATGTAAATTTTATTATGTTGTAACTATTAGACAAAGTCTTGTAATTTTATATTTTTCATTCTCATACCATGTAATCTTAAATTTTGATGAAATAAAGATGCATTTCAATTTTGTTTTAGTTTTCTTGGTTTTATACCTTAAATAAACAAGTGATGAACTGACAACTTTAAAACATAAAATTTTCGAGATCTAAAGGGTTTTATGTTGATGGTTGAGTCATCACATTGTTTTTCATTTGATCTCATTATGGCGTGGTTCTTACAATATGTCATTTTAAGTAATGCATTTTTATCTTATCATTGAATAAAAGATACATAGTTTAATAATTGCTTTTACCAAAATCTAATTAGTGTCTTGATTTAATATTAAACAATTATCATAAAGCATACACTATATGTTTGAAATACTAACAATATATTATAACAATTTTTTGGCAATATATTTCCAATGAAAAATACATAGATAAATGGAACAAGGACTTGGAGTTAAGGGAGTGGCTCTGCTACTCGCTGTGTGTGGCGGCTCCAGCTTTTGACTCTACTGCTTTATCACTAAGGATTTTTGTTAAAAATTTTTTAAAGGACCATGTTTATTTTGGGTAAAATATGTTGTTTGGACTTAATTTTTTTTAGCTTTATTATTGGTAATTTTTGTTGTTAGGCTAATTTTTTTAGGCTTATATATTTTGTTTTAGATTTAATCTATTAATTTTTATGGCTTTTAAAAGGTGAAAAATGCTAAAATTACAAATTATTTACAAATTATTAACGTGGTGAGTAGTTATTAGTAGGTACAAAATGGTACATGTGTACAAATTAATAAGAATTTGCTACTTCAATGGTTTGTAAAAATATTGTAAAAAATTTTGTGATTATAAAATTACTCTTAAAAAGAATTGATGGCATTATTAAGAGGGGCAAAATATAATTTTATTAAAAAAAATTGCTAAAATTAATACCTATTAATATACTAACATTTGTTTTTTAAATCCTATATATAAATTTTGTTTTTTTTTTTATAAGAATAATAGTATATATAATAAATTATTAAAAATTAAAAATTACAAAGCTTTTGATGGTGAACATCTGGCATTATTAAGATTTATAAAAAGAAAAAGAAAAAGCAAAAGAAAAAGAAAAAGAAAAAGAAAATCCAAAACCAACGAAATCGAATCCTTCCCTCCTCTCTCATAAAAACACACACACACTCCCAAATCAAACTCTTCTCTTTTGTCTCTCATTTGTCTATCTGTCACTGCCTCCAACACCATCACCAACACCAACTACCCAAAAGCAACCTAAACTTTCCACCCGGACGGACCACTCGAGGAGACTTGTCAAAAATATATTTTTCATTTGACCGGCGGGCCAGCCAATCTCCCGCCAAAAGCCCATGACCCGACCTCGACCCCGAACCCACGAATCCGAATCAGAAACCCGAAACCCCACCGGAGGAGGAGCCACCGCCATGCGACTCATAGTGCCTCTACAAGGCATCGTTCAAGGCCGAGGCGGCCTAATCTTGGGCTCTCTAATCCCCTGCGCTCTCTTCTACTTCTTCCAGCTCTACCTCAAACGGCACCGTTCTCCCAAACCCGGTTCCAACCCTACTTCCCCTTCTCAATCCTCGTCTAACCTCTCCGACCTCCAGCGCTCCTCGTCTCGATCCAATTTGTCCTCTCGGGGCTCCATTGGACCCGTCCAGGTCTCCTCTCGGGCCAGCTCGATTGCCAAACCGAACGACTCGCCGTATTATATCGGGTTGGATAGAGTCTCGGAGGATCCGTACGACAGGTTGGATAATCCGAATGGAATTATCCAGCTCGGCTTGTCCGAAAACAGAGTCAGTATTTTACTGTTTTGACCTTTTTTTTTTGATTAATTGTTTTTGTAGTAAGGGTTATCCTTTTGTTTTTGGTGATTGTATTGTAGCTGTGTTTTGATTTGATTGAGAAATGGTTTTCGGAGAATACGAAGGACTCAGTAATGGGAAGGGACGGTGGTGATTTGAGTATTAGTGGAATCGCGCCGTACCAACCGTCCGACGGATTGATGGAGTTTAAAGTGGTAAAAGTGAATTGCCTTTTATTCATTTTTTATAGTTACAAAATCTAATCATGCAGTTTCTTGAATGCCATGTACACTTTTGCTTGTTCAGATTTATAATAAATGCAAATAAGCTTTGATTATTGAACAACAATTAAAAAAGAAGAAGCTTAGATTAGTGATAATTTTTTTTTTCCATTTATTTTTTGTCCATGCATTTTGCTTTCGGGCACGACCGCATGAGCATAAACTACTTAGGCCGTCAAGGATGAATGCCTCTAGATTACCTGGCAATGTGGGGTCAGTTGATCGAAGGTTTTATTGGCTAGAGGTGAGTCCAAAAGGGCTCTTCTTTAGAAAGGTTCTCTGTGTTATTTTTAAAAAATAAAATAAAATTTATGTCCATGCATTTTGCTGGTGGTGATATTCATAACGACTGTTGTATTTCTGTACACAAGTGACCTATGAAGCACGGGTGTGTTTTCGGATTCAGGTGCGGGTGCGGGATTCGGCAATTTTTGAAAAAGTAGGGTGTGGCAACTAAAAAATTATTAAAAATATTTTTATTTATATTTTCTATATATTGCTAAGTATACTTTTTCACATTGTATAAACATATACCAAATTTAAGAGTAATAGCAGATAATAACTAAAACATGATGTTCATGATGGAGAGATTGAGACCTTGAGTGAGTGGCTGTGGGTTCTTAGGGAGTGAGAGAGGGGAGATGGAGAGTGAGTGAGCGAGAGAGCAGAGAGGCAGGGAGGCAGAGACCAGAGAGCAATCAGTGAGAAGAGAATGAGAGATTTTAGGGTTTTTTGTTTAAAGATGCTTCAAGTTCAAACGGTGCGTTTTGCACTCATTTTTTTTTTTTTTTATATATATATTTAATTTTTACTTGAATTTTGGCCTGATTCAAAGCTGGTTTGGCCTGAATCGGTCGGTTTCGGCTGATACGATCTGATTCGACCCGATTTGGTGTGAATCGGCCTAAGTCGGCGTGAGTCGGTGCATATCTAGAAATGAAAAAAAATAAAAATAAAAATTTCGACGCGGCACTGATGCGTGGGCAGTGGCGTTGCTCACCTCACCCCGCGTCAGGCCACGTCGGATGCGGGTGCGGCACCCTTGTAGTCGCGTCGGTGCTTTTTAGCAAGCGACCGACCAATTGTGTAATTGGAGATAGGAATCAAGTTTGTGTTTGTTAGAATAATGGTTAAATGATTAAATTCATCGTTTACTAATAGCTTAAGCTTTTGGGATTAGTGATAATTTATGTGTTGTTATTTTTAACAATTTTTTTTTTTCCCTGGACTTTGCAGGCTATGGCAGGTTTCATGTCTCAGGTCATGGGAAGAGCTGTCTCGTTTGACCCATCGCAGATGGTGTTAACAGCTGGGGCAACTCCTGCTCTTGAGATACTTTGTTTCTGCTTGGCAGACCCTGGAAATGCATTTCTTGTCCCCACACCTTATTATCCTGGGTTAGTTTCTGTGAATAAAACCGTTTTTTGAATCACTAAGAAACACCCCCTTTGATTTTTTGATGCTCAAATGTACTGTGGAAGTTAATTAAGAATATGATCTGCAGTTTTGACAGGGATATGAGATGGCGAACTGGAGTGGAACTAATACCAGTTTACTGTCGTAGCACTGACAACTTCATTATAAGTATCACTGCTCTTGATCAAGCATTTAATCAGTCAAGAAAACGAGGAATTAAAGTTCGCGGGATTCTCATCTCCAATCCTTCAAATCCTGTTGGCAATTTATTACCACGGGAAACCCTGCACAATCTATTGGACTTTGCCCGAGAGAAGAATATCCATATTGTCTCTGATGAAATATTTGCGGGGTCTATGTATGGAAGTGAGGAGTTTGTGAGCATGGCTGAAATTCTTGACATGGAAGATATCGACAAAAACAGAATTCATATAGTATATGGTCTGTCGAAAGACCTCGCTCTTCCCGGATTTAGAGTGGGGGTTATCTATTCCTTTAATGAGAGTGTTTTAATTGCTGCTAAAAAGTTAACAAGGTTTTCTTCCATTGCCGCTCCAACCCAGCGGCTACTAATTTCAATGGTTTCAGATATGAGATTCATTCAGGAATACATTGAGACCAACAAGAAGAGGATACGGGAAATGCATGATCTGTTTGTGGAAGGTTTAAAACAATTAGGAATCAAGTGTGCACAGAGTTGTGCTGGTTTATACTGTTGGGCTGATATGAGTGGATTAATTAGCTCTTATAGTGAGAAAGGGGAACTTGAATTATGGGACAAGCTGTTGAATATTGCTAAGATCAATGTAACTCCTGGGTCTGCTTGTCATTGCATAGAACCAGGGTGGTTCCGGTGTTGTTTTACTACTTTATCCCAAGAGGATGTTGTTATAGTTATAGAACGGATCAGGAAAGTTGCTGAAACTTGTAAAATTTCAAGTTAAATTACTATGAATTATTTATATTTGTGCTGATTGCCATGTTCTATTAGAAGTAAATTTCTCAATTGTTTTGGAAAGGGTTGTAGACATGGACGGCTTCTCAGTGATCATGAATTTGAGGTCGTCTCTCTTGGAGTTCTGATAGAGTTTGAAATCTTGATACATTACAGATTTTGTGAATTGTTTACAGCCCCAAGTCCCAGAAACAAAAACTACAATGATTTAAAGAGGGAACTATATGGTGGTAATTGACTGCAGAATTTTCTTTTTCCACAAAACATATAGAATTTCTTCTACATCAGTTTCAGTCTTGGCAAGTGCATTCCCTTCCTTTGTAATCCTTCCATCATCTTGCTGCCAGATTTGAAGATGCAGCATCCAAATTCTCTGTTCTTCATCAAATCCTGTCATAGTTGCATTCAGGCAAGATTAAAAGCTGTTTTCACATTCCTTATGCAAAATGACAGATAATTAGAAATATGACATTTGTTTTATTATTTTGTTGTCAATAGAAATCAACTTCATATGTATAATTCTGCTTTCTATTTTTTATTCTCATTTTAATTAATGGTAGATGGCTGTTAATTATACCTACCAATTGTTCTTTAGTAGGCTAATGCCCAGATATAGTTTCAGGTAGTTAGAGACAAGCAAATAGGAAGCAAGGGCTTGAATTTTACCATTGATAGATTCTGTTTTCTCATTTGAGCAGCCTTTCTCTGCAAACTCCTCCTCCTGCTCATCATTATCAGCTCTCCAAGTGTTGGGGCCTTCCTTACCAGGACACTGCTATTGCTTTGACGATCATTATGTTTACTTTTTGGTTCCAATGGAGCCTGGCAGTCATTTTCCAAACATCCAACCTTGTTGAGGAAGCCAGAAGTGGGTGGTAACAGTGGGAAGAGGCATTCCAAGAAGGGAGCCCCTACAAGGCTTGCAGTGCCAGTTGCATAGCTGCTTGCACTACTGTCTGTTTCGGAAGCTGGTGAGGAAGGAGCTTCCAGCTCATCACTTATATATTCCTCTGCTGAAATTTTCTCTACTGGAACAGCAGTAGAAATTGCTGTTACTGACACAAGGCAATTTGCTAAGAGAGAGGGAGGTGAGCTGAATGTATCATCTGTCTCAAAACCGAATGTTTCGACATCTGCTTCAAATGAATCATCACTATAGCTGTGAGAGTACACTGAAGGCGAAGGGAAGCTGATAAGATTTGCTGGTGGGGTTAGAGGTACTGAATCTTGTGGTGGTTGTGAAAACGAGGGCAGCGGTTTGCCTGGCTTTTCCTCCCACAAGAAGGGCACTGAGGCAACAAGTTTGACAGGAGGTTTTGGAACTGGTTTAACTGAAGAAGCCTCGGGCTTCCAGTCTCTTTTAGGTATTCCTGGCCTTACTTCCCAAAGAAAAGGGACAGAAGGTGGTTGCCGAAGCTGCTTTGTGTTCGAGTTTTCTATCAATTCTTTCTCTACCATTTTGGTATTGGATCTATGCCACCTATAGAAGTATACCAGTTTGTACCAAATATATAGAAAAAATTAGCTACTAACTTACAGTACATGCCAACTCCACCATTTTAGTGCTGGAAGATATTAACTCATGCTAACTGCACTATCTTTGTGCGTGATGAGATTAGGTGACCTGCTTTCTATATTCTCTCTGTCTCTCTCTCTCTCACAATAAGTAAGCTAATACCAATTGAGACCTGGTCAATTGTGGTAAACGCTCCCGGCTGGGATATAGACTAATCTTAGGGAGCCTGCGGTATTTTTGTCCAGTGATTTCCTGACCTGAAAGCATTAAATTAGAAACAAAAGGAACAACCAAATAGCTCAGGCTGATTTTGTGGTTGCTTAGCACCTAGATATCCTCCCCTGATAATCAGAATGAGAATTTTCGTGAAAAACGAAGATATACTATCCCCTTCAAAAAAAAAAAAGTATATTTATAGAAAAGAAAAAGAAATGATATACTATCCCATGAAGTGGTACGTCCCAAGATAAAAAAAAAAGAAAAAGACATGACTTGGTCCATAAAAAAAAAAGAAAAAGAAAAAAAAAAGACATTACTTGGGTTTAGTATTTTGTCCATGAATCCAATATGATGTGGTCATGTGTTCAACACTTGTCACATGTTTGCATCTTATTGGGTCTAGTGTACAAGAAGCACCTAACCTTTCCATATATTTTTCTTTTAAAAAATAAAAGAAAAATAGTGTTTGATTGCTTGAAACTAAAACAGCTAATATACATCAATCTTTTGTTTTTGTTTTGTTTTTTTTTTTTGTTTTAAGAGAAAATCTAAAAAATCTTATTGTTTCTTGTGCTATCTTGGCTTCTCTCTCCTCTAAATCAAATGATCAAATTAATCGGCAAATAACTCCCCATGATTAGGGTGAACTAGACACTTCTAATTTTACAAGTGCACGAGGTTAAGAGGCTGAGTGTAAATACTATGCAAATGTGAGCAATAGCTTCATACTCATACATTCAGCAGCAAATGTAATTCTTTATTTAAAATCATATTCCTATAAGTATTGACAAGTTAGTCATGAATGAATTCCTAATATTGATATTAGAGTAAACATCACTTGCCCAAGAACCAGTAGTCATGATACTTAACAAAATTGTTCAAAGTAGTATTGCGTTGAAGTTGACTTGGAAAATTTTCTCGCAAATCTTGGTTTATGGATTAAAATTTCAGATTACTATTCAACTAATCAAAATAAAGTCAGAAAAGAAAATCTACAAAAGGTCCTCAATCAATTCAAACCATAACTTTCTTGAAGCAAAATTGAAAACTTTTCACATAAATTCTATACTGCTTCACTTGGTTTTTTTTTTTTTTTTTTTTTTTTTTTTTTTTTTTTTTGAGAAACTGGCCCGGAAGCCCAGGCAGGACTTTTATTCCAACAGAAAACCATTAAACAGAGTCAGCAAAAGCCAAGGAAATAATTTCCCTGGGAAAGTCTTCTAACCAAACTTGGGACACTGAACCTACTCTAGCCTTCTTAGCAAGGAAGTCTGCTACCTTATTACAAGTACGGGGAACATGACTGAAATCACAAACTGTAACTGGGATGTTTGTTGCATAACATCATCAAGGATATGCCCATACATGGACTGGTCTACTTGGCCGTGTTTGAGGGCCTGAACAATGATCGCGGAGTCACCTTCAAAGACTACCTCGCTGATGCCAATCTCCCTGACCAGTTGGGCAGCTTGACGGCATGCGAGAGCTTCCACTTCCTGCATCGTTCGTGGCAGTGGTATGCGTCTTAAGAGGGCACCAATAACTTCAGCGTTAGAATTTCGAATCACCACTCCAATTCCAGCCGCATTGATGTTGCTGAACATGGCTCCGTCGAAGTTAGCTTTAAACCGTGGATGATCTGGAGGTCGCCACTGATGCGTGATAGGCAGTTGGTCAGTTGTGGGCAAATTTGGCTGCGCATTGATGTACTCCTGAAGCAAACCACCTGCCACCGAGAGTGTCTGATCCAGTGGATGTGTTGGGCGATTCAGACGTACTGCGTTCCTTCGATTCCACAGAGACCAGACAGCGAGAATGAATATTTCAGCTCTGTAATCCTCAGTAACCTGCAAAAAACTAGCAAACAAGTTAGAAAAATTGCTCGGCTGGGCATGCGCTAAGGGGTTCGTCCAGCTTAGTGTTTGCCAGACCCCTGCCACTGCATTACAGCTCCACACCGCATGAACAACATCTTCTGGGACAGAGTTACAGCTGTTGCACAAGTCTGAATTCACCACCTGCCGACGAGCAAGATTAACCATTGTGGGAAGGGCCTCATTACAATCTCTCCAAGCGAAATGCTTCACTTTGGCAGGAACACAGCTTCCATAGACCTCTCCAAAAAGACTTCTGGGGGCCCAGATTTGAGCTACTTGGATTATTGGCTGAAGCATTAGATGCCAACAATCTGTAAGCACTTCTGGTAGTAAATTTGCCGGAAGGATTTATGGACCAAATCAATTGGTTGGGGGGTAGTCTGATGCTCAATGGTATGCTCAATATTTTTTTGGCTTCTTAAGGCGCAAACACCTGTTTGATCAAGTCAGCTTTCCATTCTCGAGTGTTTGTATCAATGAGGCAGCTCACCTTCGAATCAGGTGGGATAGAGGGAAGGGTAGAGGTGACCTTGCTGTAGCATTGGTCTGGTAGCCATTTGCCTTCTCTAATACCCACTGAATTTCCATCACCAATACGCCATACCATCCCATTCTTCACTACTTCTCTAGCACTAAGGATGCTTTTCCATGCATAAGAACCAGCTTTGGACTCATTCGCTTCCAAAATCGAACAATTTGGGAAAAATCTAGCCTTAATAACTTTAAAGCACAAGGGATCAGGGTTGTTCATCATACACCACACTTGTTTAGCCAACAAAGCTTCATTGAACTTCTCAATCTCCTTAAAACCCATACCTCCATCCTCCTTAGGACCACACAGACACTCCCACTTTACCCAATGAGTCTTTCTAGTATCACTGCTGAATCCCCACCAAAATTTACAAATCATCACTTCAATATCCTTAATCAAACCTTTGGAAGTTTGAAACAGCTCATGGAGTAGGTTGGGATTGCTTAATTGACAGCTTTTATAAGCAACTCTCTGCCTGCCTGAGATAATATCTTCTCTTTCCATCCCTGTAATTTTTTCCAGACATGCTCCCGGATGTATATAAAGCTTTGTTTCTTTGCTTGCCCCACAAATGCAGGTAGACCCAGATATTTTTCATAATGTCTTATTGAAGGCACACCCAAAATCTGTTGAATGCTAGCTTGAAGATCAGGTTGTGTATTGGAGCTAAAGAAAATGTTGGTTTTGTCTCGGTTAATCTTCTGACCTGACCCCTTCTCATAGACAGATAGGATGTCAAGAATTACCTGGCACTCTGATTCTTTAGCTCTATAGAATAGGACACTATCATCAGCAAAAAATAAGTGAGAGACACACGGCCTAGTTCTACAAATTGAGACCCCCCTGATGAGTCCTTCACTTTCGACTTTGTGTAACAGACCCTGTAACCCCATAGCACACACCAGAAACTAGGAAAAATAAACACACATGGATAATAGCTAGGAACAAGTATAAGGACAGAATCTTTCTCTAGGAAACAGAGATAATAAAAAGTTAAAGCAGTGGGAAAAATCAGAACAGGATTTTTGTTTCTGATCAAAACCAAACCACTATAAATTTCAATTGTACCTTCATTTTGTTAACTAGACTATGATAACAGAACTAGCATAAACATGAGAACAATATAATTAAAAAAAAAAAGCAAAAGCATTTATTTAATGTAAAGAGGAAGTGTAACAATAGACAAAGGAAATATAATGGTAGGTTGCAATCTCACAGCACATACTTGATGATGCTAAATATATATATCCACTCCAAATTAAAATTTCCTACAAGCAAATTTTGAACTGCAATCGTGAAAATCTAGCATCTACTTTCACAAACATAATCCCCCACAAAACAAGGTCCATAGGATTGATTTAAACCAGTGAAATTCTTGAAGCAGCCCATTGACTAAGTGATAGCAAGCTGTGTTTCCTGTCAAATTAGTGAAAAGATTTAAAAGTTCGAACATCTTATTAGCTTATACACGAGAAATGTTAACAACTATTCTATTTCCCCTGGAACTAAAATTTTACAGCCAAAAATGTGAGAATTCTTCAGTTTGATGAAAGAAAGTTAAATAGCTTGGAAAAAGGGATGACCCAAAAAAAAGTCATCAGCAAAAATTTAGAATCACAAAAACCTCCCTTTGATTTTTATCACTGCCTTGTCTATGATGCTGTGAGTACTTCATAAATGAAATATTCAGGGAAACATAAAAGATGTTATCCTCTCTTCTGATTTGTAAACTAAAGAGTTCTCTAAAAGCCAAACATAACAGTAAACATTCTAGGCATAAACATTCTGTACACCATCCGGAATTTGTGTACCATATTCACATCAAACTCACCTACCAAATGCATTGTATATTGTCTTATTAAGTGTCTAGCAGGTCATAAAAAATGTCAGTATAGTCAACGACTGCAAGATCTAGTCTTATCAGTCATCAAATTTCACGGTATTGCCAAAAGTCTTGTAGCTGGCGACATTAACAGAGAACCAGGGTTCAAATCACCACTCCCACACTTGTTGCCATATTTTTCAAATTGCAATCTTACACTATGTATCATATTCAGTATCTATAATTGCACCCATCTTCTAACCAATAAATAAGATACCACTTTTTTCGAATCTGTGTACCATATTCACATCAAACTCACCTACCAAATGCATTGTATATTGTCTTATTAAGTGTCTAACAGGTCATAAAAAATGTCAGTATGGTCAACGACTGCAAGATCTAGTCTTATCAGTCATCAAATTTCACGGTATTGCCAAAAGTCTTGTAGCTGGCGACATTAACAGAGAACTAGGGTTCAAATCACCACTCCCACACTTGTTGCCATATTTTTCAAATTGCAATCTTACACTATGTATCATATTCAGTATCTATAATTGCACCCATCTTCTAACCAATAAATAAGATACCACTTTTTTCGAATCCCTCTAAAGCCTCTACCATGAATAAGATTTCAAATATTACGATGTGCTCAATGGAATATATGTTTTTCAGAGGTAAAAGTAGAAAAAGTAAACGATACACAAGGCCGTAGAATCCAGTGGTAATTGGCAGGAGCTATAAGAAAATGAATTTCATCAACACCTTCCCACCAAGCCATGGAAATTAAAAAAGAATATAACAAAAGCGTTTCAACCCTAGCCCTAGCAGATCAATCACAAAAAATTGAATCGACATTGATGAAGCTAGGACAACTACAAGTAGTTTGTACTAAAATTGAATGGAGAAAAGAGATATGGCTACTCTTTTGGGTTTAAGGGAAACAAAAATATATATAGTTTCTGCATCGAATTGACTGAAGTGGACTGAAATGCTACTCTGATATGGCTCAACAAAAATGAAACAACAATAAATGTTACAACAATAAATGTTATGTTTAAGCTTGAAGATATTATATAGATGAGATATAGATTGGGTAAAATATAGTATAAAAAAAAGATGTCTCATGTTTCATGCTTAAGATATGTCATGATTAATTGGGGGGAAAATAGGGTAGTGACAAACAGAAGAACATTATTAAAAATGATGTCAAACGTTTGGACTAAGATCAAAATATGATATATCAAGCATAAAATCTGAGTCAACCCAAACATAGAGGGTGTAATATACATATTATTGTTCCCACAAGCACCTGCACAGCACAGGTGATAGGACTATGATACAAAAGGGTTCAAAACCCATTCACTTATTTCAGGCTAGTATGCAAGTAAAGCCATTCATCACAATACCACTCAACAACCTGTCAGAGTTTCAACATTTGATCCAATACCTTCAATATACCAAAAATATGAACATAAATATCGAGAAGAGGAATTTTCCTTGTGCCTTTAGCAGTATCATTTCAGGGAGTTCTCAATATCGATCACAAACCGATACCTCACGTCTCTCTTTATTAGCCTCTCAAGAGCTTCATTTGCATAGTGAATTGGAATTACTTCTATGTTTGGGTAAATTTTATGAGCACTACAGAAGTCTATCATTTCTCGTGTCAACTTTGTACCACCGGCAAGGCTACCAGAAACGGTTTTCATTCCTGTCAAAAGATCAATGAATGTTGTTCAATATTAGACTCAAGCCTAGAAAGCTATCACCAACTAAAAGAGTTCTTAAAATTGCATTAAACTCTTCAAAACTGATAGTTTTCAAAGTACCTATGTTAAGGCTTGCAGGATGGAATTTGACTTCACTTGGGAATCCCACTAGGACTAGAACACCACCAGTTTTCAACAGTGACATGTATGGATCAAATGGGTGATCACCAGCTGCAGTGTCAATTATAAAGTCTAATGACTTAGCCTCGGCCTGTAAAAAGCATGCTAACAATCAATACAACAATCCATAAAGATAGGTAAACAATTTCAATATTGCTAATGTTAATACTTAATAGGGCAACAAATGCTCTATAATCAGGATTGGAAAATCAGAGTGAGAATCATAATAAGGTACGATACTATTGCTCATGGTTCAATTTCTTAAATAACGACCAAGATTCAAAAATGGATATTGAATTAGGGCCTACTGATGTGGGAAATCATGCCATGCCTCTTGAAAGACTTGTTTTTTTTTTTTCCCAATAAATTCAGCTTGTTCATAATATTAAAAAATCTTTATAAGAAATTTTATGTAAATCTACCTTCATCTGCTCTTGGTCAGATGAGACCACAAATTTGTGTGCACCAAGCAAAGTTAGAGCTTCCTCTTTCTTGGATATGCTAGTGCTGAGAACAGTCACATTCAACCCAAACGCCTTCCCAAACTTCACTGCCATGTGACCAAGACCTCCAAGTCCAATCACTCCCAGAGATTTACCAGGTTGGTTCATCTTGTGGCGTATCATGGGACTGTACACGGTGATTCCAGCACAAAGCAAAGGAGCTGCTGAATCCAATGGATAGTCATCAGGTATCCTGAAGCAGTACCTGCAAGACCAAAACTAATATTCTTAATTTGTGAAAAACTTGCCAAATCCCATGAGTATAAAGCTAAAAGGTCACAATTATCACATCAAATTATCAAATTCAGCAAAAACATTTATTTAAACCAGGGTTTTATTTTTGGATTGGGGGGGGGGGGGTTTATATTATTATGTAATAGTGAATTTTGCATCTATAGGAAAATGAAGAAAGAGAATACAGTAGCATCAAAGAATACTTACCTATCATGGACAACAATATAGCTGGAATATCCTCCTTTTGTAATAGTACCATCATCATCCACCGCATTAAAGGTTAAAACTGGTCTTTTTACGCAATGAACTTCTTCTTCATCGTTACAATACTCACAATCTCTACATGAATTGACAAAAGTTCCTACTCCAACGTGGTCACCAACTTTGAAGTGGTTAACATTAGAACCGACCTCTTGCACAATGCCAACAATCTCATGTCTGGTGTGCAAATATTACATTTATATCAGTTCATAGAAATCTAAAACTTCTCATAGTATACACAGTTTGTCCACTTACCCAGGCACCAAAGGATACTTTGAATCCCCGTGTTCATTCCTGGTCAAAGCTACATCAGCATAACAAACTCCACAGTGTGTAATTTTTATTGAAACATCATCACTCCTTACGACCCTGATCAGAAAATTTCCCAAGTTAATTCTTGACCAGAACAAACAGCATATAGCAATCAAGCAATGCAAATTTCAAACATTATTGATCATGGTTCTCAATATCATATAAGAACTCAGGCATAGGATCATTATTATCAACTAATGACATGGAAAACAACATTTGAAATCCAAGTAGAAATTTTATTCTTTTTCTTAAATAATGACATCACCTATTTGACATTTGACAAAAGAGTAGGTTCAATGATTTTGCTACTACCTAATGCATAGACAAATCAAGAAATGTTGACTTTAGCACCCCCAAAAATAAATTATTCAAGAAAAGTTGAAATGAGAACAAACACTTGAGGCCTGTTTGGTCGCTCAATAAAATTTGATGGCTCCACTCATATTCTTTTTCATGAACAAATCCAATATTTTGAATTGGCAATTCAAGATTTACGTACCATCATCACAAGTAATTTGAAGTGAGGACATTTCATGAAAGTAGAGTTGACTATGTTACAGAAATGGCTTCAATTTCGTTTTAATTTTTTTTATAGCCCCCTTCAGGATGATGGATTTGTATGTTAAAACAATGAATGTAAGTGTTCAAATTCATGGACAACCAAACTTTTCCTCAATAAACTGTGAAAACATAGATGCTTCTTATATACCTGCGGTTGAAGCTGTAAGGTGATAAAACGCCAGATGCATCTCTTGCTGCCCATCCAAGGCAATCTTCATCTGCACTGAAGGAGCTCATTTTTCACTGGTTTACCATAAAGCAATCAAATATCAGCTTATAATAAAATCAAGAAATTGACTTTCTAGCATAACACAAAACTGTGAATATTATATATAAGATTGAAACACATAAATTGCTATTCAGTTTGTGTTGGCTTACCAGAGAGAGAGAATGTAACTCCAGTCCAAAGATCCAGACCAAGTAAGATAACTTTTAATAGGTTTGGTAGTATCACTATGTATTAGTACTAGAATTCAAACTCTTGTAAAAGTCTCCTATAAATAGGTAGACAAGATGATTTCACAGAACTTTATCTTACACCCGATTACATTCGATCATTGGTTCAGTAACCCATTTACCCCTCCACCTTGCATAAAATTAAGAAAGAACCCATTAATATAATTCCATTTTCTTTAACAAATAACCGGTCAACGGCGCAAAAAAAAAAAAAAAACCTACAAAAAAAACCAATCAATTAAATTATTTATTACATTTTGACAATAGTTTAAAGTATTAAATTCTCGTTATTAATTCTTTCTTTAGTAGAAAGAAATTACGGGATAACGACCCGACACTGACATAGGTAGTCTCCTTGAGCTTTTATAGGTAGGAAGTGGCTTATGTCCAGTGGCAGTTGCCACTGGACATGTCAGGATACGGATACATGTCTAAGAGTGGACACGTGTTTGCAATTCAACGTGATCAGTGGCTTGCCACTGGACACAAGCCGCACCCTTATAGGTAAACCATCTAGGTGCCACCAATCAGATTCAACACTGTTGCCAAAATCTACCAGCTCTATAAATATCCATACAAATACAAACTGCATCATTGCATATGTATTAAAAAAGGATAATGTTAACAGGTGCAGAAAAGGGCAATTTGTTTTTTTTTAGAGTTTCAATTTATGATGTTCGCTATTGATGAACGCTTTTTATCATCAAACTAAGACACTAATAAGTTTTTGGTGTAGGCAAGAATTGATTCTCATATCTCTTATTCAACCATAAGAGATTTTATCAGTTGAACTAACTGAAACTCACGATTAGGGCAATTGTTAATAAACCATTGTAGGGGCATGTTTGAATTCCAAGCCCAAAAGTGAAAAGGACAAAGGCATAAAAAATCCAATACAATGAATTTGTAGAGAGTGAGCTAGGAACTGGATCTCTATAAATTGGACAACAATCACAGTAGGTTTAATAATACTAGAAGGTAAGAACAAACAGTTTTATGCAAGGAAAATCCTCCTCGGCAAAGTCCAAGGAAGGCAGTTCTTATATATTTCACTTGGACTTAAGCACAATTACAGTTTTTCATCACACAATGTTTTTTCTCCGGATTTTCTCATAATCCCCCTGTAATGGGATTTTTTCTCTTTATATTTCCCTTTTATGCTTCATCTCAACCCTACACGTGGAGATCAGATTGTTGGTCTTGATACTTGTCCTATCAGTCCTTTCTTGAAGTCTTTGTGGGTAGCTATAAAGCTGAATGTTACAGTTTAAGTATCACCTCCACATTAATGCGGCCAGAGAGTTAGCTGCAGAGCATTCAATGCGGATGTAGCAGCTTTCCCCTAGATATTTCTCAGTTTTCCTTTGTTTTATTTCCTTTTAGTGCTTATCCTTACCAATATGATTGTCTGGTGTGTCGTTCTTGATGAAAGGTCGGATCTTTAACCTCTGCTCTGCTTAGCCGATGAGGTGTTTCTCCTCGGACTACACTTTCAATCCTTTACAATCAGACTTCTTCCATATCCCTCCAATCTGTACGTCCTCGTTGTTGTCTGCTTGTCCTCGGATGACTTAATGTCCTCGGACATGGCCTATGGTCCAATATCCATCTCTGGGCCCTTTATCCCTACAACCATATTAGAAAAGTTTTTACATTATTTTTATAAGAAATTAGTCGCAATCCTATGCAATGTGTGGAAAATATAAATATTATAATTTATTCTCTAAAATATATCAAAAATAATTTTGTAAGAACACAATTTGAATTCCTAGTCCATAAGATGGATGGACTTAGGCCAAAAAAGTCCAAAACAATGAATTTGTAGAGAGTGGGTTAGAAACTGGGCTCTAATGAGTTAGAGAACAAATATAATAGATCCAGACAACCAAAAGAATAAAGATAGGATGGATTTATTCAATGAAAAACGTCCTCGGCCCAATCGAGGAGACTAGATCTTATATATTGATCATAAGTTAATTGCAAAATTAGTTCTTGGTTGTTACAGTGTTTTTCTGTCTATTTTTCGATCCCCTTTTCTCAAGGTGTCTCCCCTATCTTATACTACCTTTCTCTTCCTTTTTTACCCTCCACCTATAGATCAGTTTGTTGGCCACGATCTTGGTCCCATCTGCCCCTTCAAGAAGTCTTTGGGCAGTAGTTGTAAGCTAAAAGATACTGTTCAGACATCACTTCCTCATTAATGCGGCCAGAGGGTTAGCTGCAGAACACTCAATGCGGTGGTAACAACTTTCCCTTAGATATTTCTCAGCTTCCACCTGTCCTATATATTCACAGTGTGTAGCCTTCCTATAGGGATTTCAACCTGAAATTCCCAACCTGTGAGAAACAAAAAATAGAGAAAACACATGCCAGAGAAAAAACAATCACACGCACAAGACAATATTTACGTGGTTCGGCAATTTGCCTACGTCCATGGAGTTGCAGGGATTTTACTATTATCAGGGAAAAAAAAAATACAGAGTGCGGCTACAAAGTTTTTGCTCTCTCAAAAATACAACAAGACGAAACCCTAATCACCAAAAAAACGGTTTTTATATCCTGCGCACAGGATATAATATATAAAACTAGTCTCCATTATTTGGGTCGGGTTGGGTCGTCAACCGGATCAAATATAAAACTAGTCTCCATAAAGCCCAACAAATCTCCCACTTGGAGACTAATTCAATCACCAACATCAGCCGCTGTCTTCCAAAAAAAAAAAACCAATCCCTCATTCCTGCAACTCCACAAATATATCATTCTATTAGTTTGAAAGTTTTTTTTTTTATAGTGTTTAATTGATATTATTCTTTTTGGAAATTATTTATATTCTTCAGACTTTTGGTATAGTATGCTATGTTTTCTTTTATTTTTATTTTTTGTACAACTAAACTTTTTTAAGTTTCAAATTTCTCATTCTCTTACTTATCAAAAAAATATATATTTCTCATTCTCTTAATGAGATAATTGTGATAATCAAATCTCATCACAAATTTAGAATTGATATTACTCAAATAATTGAAAGACACATTCAAATACATAAACATATAGATTGTATTTTAATATAAATTCTAATTCTCACTTCCAAAATATCTAAAAATTAAGTCGAAAATGTAATTAGATCAAATTATTCTAGTCATGCTACGTAATAGAATAACATTAGATCATTATATACTATATAGGATAAAGTCTATCAATTAAAGAGAAGAAAATAAAAAAAATATAACAAATTAAAATACAATCAAATTACATCAATCCAAAGTAGAGTTCAACACAAAAATTAACCAATTTAAAGCAAAGATATATGAAATAAAGAATTATAATTTTACCAAAAGAAAGAAAAGAATATATATATATATATATATATAGAGAGAGAGAGAGAGAGAGAGAGAGAGAGAGAGAGTGTGTATTGTAATTTTTTTTCTGTGGGCAAGATATGGATTGAATGAAAAAGAAAATAGCAATTTTTATAGTGAATAAAATGGGGACAATAAGAGTCAAAATAAACAGAAGATGAGGGGATGGATGAATTGTGACGTTACGGTATAAAGTAATTGTGAGATAAAAAGGTAAAAATGAGGAGAAAATGTTGGAGAAAGTGCAATTATAAGGTGAAAGAAAGTGTTGAAAATAAGTGAAATTGAGAAAAAAAGAAGACATGTTTTCATGAGAACTAGATTTTTTTTTGAAGTATCATCTACACGTGGGCCGGAGGAGGAATAGAGTTTGTAAGTGAGTAAGAGTTTTGGATTTGATCTACAAGTGGGAATGGTCAAACTTGGATCATAATATGTAAGGTAATAACTGAATTTGGACTTTTCATAAAGTTTTGTCTATTTTTAAACGATAGTCCATTTTGTAGAGAATAGCATTTGGTCTAATTATCAAAAGCAGCCTATATTTTATTATAATAGTAAAACAAAAGTTACTATGATCTATTGGGTAACAACTAAAAAGACCTAATAAAAAGAGATTAAAAAGGCTAAATGCTCTCTGTATCCCAAAATTTTCAAATAGCCTTTCCTTTTTGTTAAAAAAAAAAAAAATTATTTACCTACCTTTGAGTTTCAAACCCACAGAGAATGAAAACGTACATCAAGCCAAAACCATTAAACTATTTTTTAAGCTACTTTTTGGCTGAATCATTTTTTAAACATGATATAATAAAGAAGCCAATCCCTTGTTTCAATACCATGCATTTCTTACAGAAGTGCTGCCTTTATACTAATTACAACGTGGAATATGCCAACCCAAATTAAAACCTAACATAAAACTTTGCCTCTTTATTGTATTGTTATATGTGCAAACCATTAATTACGTGTTACATTCAAAAACTTCACGGTGGGTTTTGTGTTTAAAGGAGAATCTACAATTGGGTTTTGTATACTTTTCCTGAAAGTATACCAAAAAACCGATTGAATCATGAATATTAGATCATGCATGTGCGTTTGTTGTATCATCCATGATCAATCGTTAAAACTTAGATGGCGAAATTATGCTGTGTACATGCAATGTCCGTGTCCAGGCCCTAGCTCCACTTACTCATTCTTCTTGACCGTGAGAGATATTGACTCATGAGAGAACTGGTCATTGCAATTTATAGCTGGGACTTGTGTCAAATATATTAGGTGCGAGGACAGTTTGGCTGAAAGGAATGTAACGTACACTCATTGGACCTAATGCAGCATATTTTCTCGAAGCAGTTGATACGTGGATTCAATCCTCATCTTACTCATTAAATCATAACAAAAAAAAGAGTACATTTATTTCCATTTCAAATGTTCACTTTCACTGACGAATGATTAGTCAGAAATATTTGTATACTTGTACTTTGAACTTTGAAGAAGTAAGAACAAGGAAAAAAAAAAGATATTTTAAAGAACGGGTGTGGCTTACCTTTAATACATTTTTCACTGAAAATGACTATTTGTTTAAATATATAATGACAAGTGATAATGAGTTTTAATTCCCACCTTTTATTTAATTAGTAGGTGATATGACAATCTCTAATTTAAACAAAAGGAAATTCATTTTAAAAAAGTACTGGAGATAAACCACACCCTTAAAAAACAGTATAAAAAACTAAAAAAAAAAAAAATTATAATCTAGTCCAAACACACAAAATGTCAAAAACTCTATTTGTTGTTATTATTATTATTATTTTTTCCCTTGCAAATATTTGTCCCTTTCGTTTACATTTTCCATTCTCCTTTGCATTTGAAGGTCATGTGCGTTTGTTGTATCATACATGATCAATCGTTAAAACTTAGATAGCGAAATTATGCTGTTTACATGCAATGTCCATGTCCAGGCCCGAGCTCCACTTACTCATTCTTCTTGACCGTGAGAGATATTGACTCATGAGAGAACTGGTCATTGCAATTTATAGCTGGGACTCGTGTCAAATATATTAGGTGCGAGGACAGTTTGGCCGAAAGGAATGTAACGTACACTCATTGGACCTAATGGCATATTTTCTCGAAGCAGTTGATACGTGGATTCAATCCTCATCTTACTCATTAAATCATAACAAAAAAAAGAGTACATTTTTTTCCATTTCAAATGTTCACTTTCACTGACGAATGATTAGTCAGAAATATTTGTATACTTGTACTTTGAACTTTGAAGAAATAAGAACAAGGAAAAAAAAAATGATGTTTTAAAGAATGAGTGTGACTTACCTTTGTTGAGGCTCATTTTTGTAATAAAACCCAGAAAGAGGAAAGAGCCCATAATCAGAGAATAAGCCCAATTAAATCTGAGCGGTAGGAATAGGTCCGTAAAGCAAGCAAACGGGTCTTGAAGAGGTAAGCCGGCCTGAAAAGGCCCGGAAAGATAAGAACCATGGGCCGTGGTTGTAGGAAAGTAAGTATGGGCCATGCCCATTGTGGCAGGTCCAAAGTAAAGCAAGAATACGGAGCCATAGTTTATGGGCTCCAGAGAAAATAAAGAATGGTTGGGCCGCGGAAGCCCAACAAGGTAATAAAGGCCCATGGAAAACGTGAGATTGTAAGGGGCCAAGGATGCCCCAAAGAAGGATGAATGGGACACAGGAGCCCGCAGACTTAAGAGGCAATAAAAGCCCAGTAGGCTAACTAAGCCATTGAGAAAGGAATCGGTGAGCCTAAAGGGTGTAACCATTTCAATACGGCAGGAAGCAAACGGAAGGCCCATAGCTAGGATGAGCCCAAATCACAGACAGAGAGCCGATGATTTGCACAGAGGCGGGAAAAGTAAATACTCAAGCCATGGCGGGCGACTAACTGACGAAGGAATTTTGGACGGACATAGGCACGCGCAAGGCCCAGGTTCACCAGCCTGTACCCAGCTAATACAGGCAAAGGTGGGCCACGGGTCAGAGGTAAGGGGGGTGTGGTCTGGCGGAGGGGAGAGGGGGCGACCTATTTCGGGGCTTCCACTCAGGCCACTTTCGGGTGAGTGTCCTGCTGGGATGACATAGCACCCGAAAATGGCAAAACTGAGTTGGAGCCTTCTGGTGCATGCCATGAGAGAGAAAGAGTGCTCTGCCGTGGTAGGAGAGAATGCCACGGCGAACTAACAAACAAAATACCCTTATATTTGTCTGGAGATGTAGTGCGCCGCGGCCAGCGCAGGAACGTGGCGCTGGCCGAGTGCCTGACCAACCAGTGATGGTCGGGTAGGTACACACATCAGACAAAGATGGTTACAGGGGTAAAAGGGTAAATATAACACATCACAAAATTCTATATAAGGTGCTCCCTGTGCACGGAGATGGGGAGGGAACGGGAAGGAAAGAAAGAAAGGAAAAACAGAGTAAGAAGGAAAAGAAAGAAAAAACAGAGTAAGAAAGAAAAGAAAGAAAAAATAGAGTAAAAAACGAAAGAAAACAGAGTGAAAGAGAGGCAAACTAGGCATGCACCAAGATGGGTTGTCGATTCCTCTCTCCCTCTTGAGAAACCACATTCTCCATGGACTCGTATTCAGAACAAAGGTCATCTAGGACCATTCCTTCAAAGTCACTAATTTCTCTTTTAGAGAAATTAGTCGCATTAAGAGAGTGTTGTCTCCTTTTTGATTTGAGTTTTCTCTGACATATTACCGCAGGCCGAAAGCCTGATTGACTGGCCGAAGTGCCCTACTCCTTTTCTTTCTTGTGTCAATCCTATTTAAGTCTATCTTTATCAGCTTTATGTTTTTACTCAGATATTTGTTTATTTAAAGCACAGCAAACTAGTTATATATGTATTTGTAGCATACTTGTCTGCGGTAGCTGTTTATAAAAGATTCACCCGCCACAATTTCAAAACGTGATCGTACTGGACTAAGGCATAGCTTGCGCACAAGCCGGGCCAGGGTGAAGCACAACTGGGCCGGTCCCGACTCTCCAATCCAGAATACACTTGGGCTTAGTACGGCAGGATGGAATAATCCAGCCCAATACAAAACCGGCCCAAAACGCAGCAACAAATTTGGCGACTTCACTGGGGAGTTGGGAAACAGATAGGGACCGAGATTCCTCGTAAGCAAATGCCGCCAAAGTCCAGGGTGACGCGAAACATGAGAGTCGTGCCTTCTCAAGCAGAATCCAGACCAACAACACCCCGCCAGCATCAGTCCAACCGGGTTGAGGATGCTACCGGAATGGGGGTTGGGCCTCAGCTGCAGGCCAAGAATCCCAACGGCGACCCCAATGCCTTCGTGGAGGTACTGCAGGCGCTCCAACATTCACAGCAACAGATGATGGAGGAAATTCGGCAGTTAAAGACAGACAGGACAAAAGAAAAAGGAAGCTAACATGACCCAGAGCATGCAGCAGACAAAGAAGAAACACCTGCTGGGGGTGTCCCGCCAAACGCTGAGCAACGCTACATTACAATGGCGGAAGTAGCTGCTCTCTTGGAACGTGAAAGAGCCAGAGTGCCAAAAGAAAGGTTTTACGCACGAAGACCGCCTTACCCGCTGAGAGTGCTCAGCAAGCCATATCCAGAGAGGTACGAACCTCGGACATTCGCGCAATATGACGGCAGGAAGGGGAGTGCCGTTGAACATGTAAGCAAGTTCATCGACACCCTCGGGCCATATGCAGCAGATGAAGATCTATGCCTTCGGGAGTTTTCGAAGTCGTTATGTGATCGAGCTTATACTTGGTACACCGGTTTAAAGCCCGGGTCGATCCCGACTTGGGATGACATGGTGGATGTATTTTGCACTAAGTATTTCCATGGAGAAGAAACAGTGACGCTCGCAACCTTGCAAGCTACCAAGAAGAAGAGTGGCGAAGATTTGCTGGAATATATCAAGAGGTTTAGGGATATAGCACTTGACTGCTATGATCACTGTGAGGAAAAGACGTTAGTGGAAATGTGCATGACGAATATGATCAGAGAATATCGGGCTGTCCTAGAAAACCTGGAGATTTCGCAGTTTGCGCAGCTACTGCAAAAGGCCAGAAGGACTGCTCAATCAGTAAGACCAACTCCTGACAAAAGGAGCGGCCTGCAGGCCATGACAGCTTCCGCGGGCAAAAGGAAGAGGAAATCAGAAGGGAAGGAGCGTGACACTCCACCACCGATACCATGCACCCCAAGGGAATTAGATGTGCTCCTGGATAAGTGGATAGTTGATGGGGTTTTTAAGCCCAACCAAGTCTCCAGAGAGCCTACAGAGGAAGAGCGAAGGGACCCGCGCTTCTGCCGATTGCACAATTACGTGCAGCACCCTACCGCAGAGTGTTGGGCACTCCGCAGGCTGATACATCGCAGGATCAGAGAAGGAACCTTGGAGTTGACGCAATCAGAAGTTTAAAGAAACCCACTCCCGAACCACAAAGGGAAGGGTGTGGCAGCGGTAGTAATCTGTGCAGATCCTGGAGAAGATGAAGAGGAGAGCCTAAACTTGCCTATCGCAGCAATCAGCACCCTGCAGAAGAGCTCAAAGTTCAAAAACCTGTTTGATCAATTGGGCCTCACGGCAAGCGAACGAAAAGTGGCTACGGAGGCCCTAGTCAGCATTGCCTCTGGAACAGGGATCGAATGCTTAACCACAGGAGTTACAGATGACAAAGCTTTCTTGCAAGAATCAAGTGAAATCACCTTCAGTGATGAAGACATGGAGGTGGGAAGTCCTGACCACAGAAGACCCCTTTACTTGGCCGCATCGATAAATCAGATCCCTATCAAAAGAGCCCTGGTAAACACGGGCGCTTCGGTGAATCTAATCCCGTTAGCAACTCTGCGGGCGGCAGGGATTTCGGAAAGAAGGATCCAGGGATGTCCGATGGAAGTAACCGGGTTTGGAGGAAGTGGAGAATACAGTGCAGGCCATATTCAGCTATGGTTGAAAGTAGGTCCTATAGCCTCGTTAGCTCGATTCCACGTGGTAAAAACAGAGGTCTCATATCATGTGTTATTGGGACGACCATGGCTACATAAGCACAAGCTAGTTCCGTCCACCTATCACCAGTGTGTGAAGGGAAGGCTAAATGGCAGAATAGTACGAATAACGGCCAATCCATCACCGTTTGAGCAGGCAGAGGCCCATTTGGTGGAGACCATGTTCTACGATCAGTGGGCACCGTCGGGGGAAAGCCTAGTGTCAAAGCCGCGAGGTACTTTTGTTCCCAAATGGGAAGATATACGGGATGATCCCAAACCTGACCTGAGAAAGCTCCTGTCCCAAAAAAGGAAGAGGAGAGAAACGCCTGCTGCAGAGACAGACGATGTACCCCAATGTGTCAGGATACGAAGCCCCGACGGCAGGATTGTGTACCGATTATGAAGGTACGCGGGGCCCACAAATGAAACACGCGCGGGCCCCGGACAGGAATAGGGACACGAAAGCCCCATATGTTGCAATGTTCAAGAAAGATTGGAGGAAAGAGATGGTGACAAAGAAATGGTGGCAGAAAAAGACCCGCAGATTACGGCAGAAGAAAAGTTGGAGGAAGTGAACTTGGGAGTCGATCCACAGAATCCAAAGCCGATTTCAATCAGTTCAAAGTTGTCAGAAAAGGAAAAGAAGGAACTAATAACGCTATTGAAAGAATATAGAGACGTTTTTGCATGGGACTACAGTGAGATGCTCGGGTTGGACCCAGCACTAGTAGTACACACGCTAAATGTAGACCCGGGAGCTAAACAAGTAATTCAGCCTGCCAGGGTGTTTCACCCCGAGATAGAAGAGCAGATAACCAAAGAAGTGCAGAAGCTGCTAGCCGCAGGATTCATCAAACCCATTTAACATCCTCGTTGGTTGTCTAATATTGTGCCAGTAAAGAAGAAGAACAGGCAGATAAGATGCTGTGTAGATTTTAGAAGTCTTAACAGAGCATGCCCAAAGGATGAGTTCCCGCTGCCAAATATGGATCTGTTGATAGATTCTGCGGCAGGAAATGCCATGTTTTCTTTCATGGATGGTTTCAGTGGGTATAATCAGATTAGGATGGCACCAAAAGATGCAGAAAAGACTGCCTTCAGAACACCCATAGGCAACTTCTACTACACAGTAATGCCGTTTGGGTTGAAAAACGCTGGGGCGACTTATCAGCGGACAATGACAGCCATATTCCATGACATGATGCACCGGGAATTAGAAGACTACGTGGACGACATAGTGGTAAAGTTAAGAGGACGGGAAGAGCACACTCAAGTACTGAGGAAGGTATTCGAAAGATGCAGGGTTTTCAAGCTAAGGATGAATCCTTTTAAGTGCGCGTTTGGGGTGTCCTCTGGGAAATTTCTGGGCTTTCTAGTCCATAGCAAAGGAATAAGTGTGGATCCAGCCAAGGCTACAGCCATAGCAACTATGAGACCGCCAACCACGGCTAAAGAATTAAAGAGCTTCCTAGGAAAAGTCTCGTATATTAGGAGGTTCATCCCGGGATTGGCATCTATTACCTCAACTTTTGGCAGGTTGCTCAAGAAAGGGCAAAACTTTGAGTGGGACAATGCACAGCAGGCAGCCTTCTGAAGGCTACAGGAGCTCATGATGAACCTCCCCACTGTGCAAGCCCCGATTCGGAGGAAGCCACTGTTGTTATACCTGGCCACCAATCAATACGCTGTAGGCGCGTTAATTGCCCAAGAAGATGTAAATGGCAATGAACAACCAGTGTACTACATCAGCCGAGCCTTGAAAGATGCAGAGACTCGTTACCCAAGGGCGGAAAGGGCATGTTTAGCCATTGTGTATGCCTCCCAAAGGCTACGACATTATTTCTTAGCCTACGAAGTATGGCTGATGACCAAGTCTCACGCTATAAAAGCCTTATTGCAGCAACCCATCCTCTCTGGCAGGATATCCCAATGGCTGTTACAATTATCCCAATACGACTTGAAGGCAGGAACACCCAAGGCAGTGAAGAGTCAAGCCATAGCTGATTTGTTGGCACAATTCCCGGGAGAAGAAGAATTCCCGCTGGATGACGAAGTCCCAGGAGAAGTAGCTGTGGCGGAAGAAGAAAGGGAACAATGGGTGATGAGGTTTGATGGGTCATCCACTGCCCAGTCAGGAGGAGTGGGAGTGATTCTATACCATACAGAGGACGAAACAGTAGCACTGTCCTTCAAATTGGAGTTTCCATGTTCAAATAATACGGCAGAGTATGAGGCTTATTTGATTGGGCTAGCTACAGCCCTTGAAATGGGGGTTAAGCACTTGAAAGTGATAGGGGATTCGAACCTGGTAGTCTGCCAGGCCAAAGGAAGTTTCTCCTTAAGGGAACCTAGCTTGGCCCCATACAGGGCAATGGCCCAGAAGATGGAAGAAGAATTTTCGACCTTTGAAATAGAGCATGCACCGAGGAACGAAAACCGGTTCGCAGATGCATTAGCCGCATTGGGATCATAGATAACTTTCGAAGGAAACAGCGCGCACGTGAAAGTTAGCAAAAGAAAACAGCCCATCATTGAGCTGTTAAGAGAAAGATTTCGGGAGGAATGCTGTGAAGAGGACTGGCGGAACCCGATAAAAGAAGCCCTAATGAACAGAGAAGAGAATATGGATCTAAAGTTATTGAAAGATTATGTCCTGGTGAAAGGGGAGTTATACCGCAGAATGCCCGGGGGAATCCTATCCAGATGCGTGGGACAGATGGAAGCTCAGAGAAGATTAAAAGAAGTACACGACAAGACCTGCAGATCCAGCGGGGAAGTCAGCCTCTACCGCAGGCTTCAGAGGGCAGGTTTCTATTGGCCGAATATGGGAAAAGACGCAGACCAAACCCAAGTTCAATGCGAGGCATGTCAGCTGGCCACCGACAGGGAGGAAAGCTACGCAGTATTTGTCTGCGAAGACTGGAGAAAGCCGTTCATTTAGTACTTAGCAGAAGGAATCCTACCGCAAAGGCACAGCGAGCGGTACAAGCTCAGAAGATTGACGACGCGCTATTTTCTGCACAATGGGGTTCTCTTCAAGAAGGGATTTGATGGAGACCCGCTATGGTGCCTGAGTCCCGATGAAGCAAAGGAGATGCTAAAGGAGGTACACATGGGGGGATGTGGAGAGCACCAGGGAAAGAAGAAGTTATACAGGTGCCTGCTTTTAATGGGTTATTACTGGCCCGTTATGAAAAGGGACGCGGCAGAATTTGTAAAAAGGTGTCACAGCTGTCAGGTACAAGCTAATTTAATCCATACCCATCCGCAGAACCTGCAAAGCATGGTCACCCCATGGCCTTTTCATACTTGGGGGCTCGATCTAGTGGGGCCGATCAATCCGCCGTCACATGGTTATGTATGGATCTTAGCAGCCACTGAATATTTCACGAAGTGGGCGGAGGCAATACCACTCCAAAAAGCTACAGGAGGAGTAGTGGCAAACTTCATCAAGGAAAATATAATTGTAAGGTTCGGCGTACCCCACAAGATCATCAGCGATAACGGCACACCTTTTGTTAACAAGGACGTAAGAAAAATGTTGGAGTTTTACCAAGTAAAGCATCATTGCTCGTCACCTTATTATCCTCAAGGGAATGGGCAGGCAGAAGCAACGAACAAGGTCCTCATAAAAATCATAAGTAAAATGAGTCAGGAGTACACGGGAGGATGGGCAACACACCTACCGGATGCTCTTTGGGCTTACCGGAACTCTTCAAAGTCAGCTACTGGCTTTTCCCCTTTTTCTCTGGTCTACGGTACAGAGGTAATGAGCCCAGCAGAGATAAAAACTCCATCACTTAGAACCATGCAAATGCGCGAGAAGGAAAAAGAAGAAGGAGTCTTTGCCGCAGAAAGGTATGAAGACTTGGAGGGACTTGATGAAAAAAGAGAAGAAGCCCAAGAGCGCAGCCGCAGGTACAGACAGAAAATGGTGGAAGCCTACGGCAGGATGACCAAGGAAAGGGTGTTTGCAGAAGGACAGCTTGTGCTAAAAGTGGCAGACTATGTTAGAAGAGGTATGGCAGGACCTTCTAAGTTTGCGCCGAAATGGGAAGGACCCTTTGTGGTACGAGAGGCACATCCAACGGGGTATTACCGATTGGCACAAGTGGATGGCAAGAACTTGAATGATCCCATCAATGGGAAGTGGTTAAAACGTTATTACACTTAAGGGAAAAAGTATTGTAGTTGGTTCCTTTCTTTTTTGATGTTTCTTCTGCATTTCTTTTGTTTGTTTCCTTAAGTGACCGAGTCACAAAGTATGGTTGTAATGCATTTTCCATCACAATGAAAAGAAATATGAAAAGAAAATCTTACAAAAGGAAAAGGAAAAGCATTCTATGTCATGACAAGTAGCAAGTGTAGCATCTTAGTTACAAACCCAAATTGTAGCAAGCTCAAAAGAAAAGAGAAATAAAAAGAAGGGAAATGGAGAAATAGTGTTCAGGGGAACAAAAGAAAGAGAATATAGAAACTATGTCATCAACGAAGTCCAGTGATAAGGGATCGGTCCTCGAAGCAGCTAGACTCATCAACACCTGAAAGAAGACGCTCACGGCGAGCCTCCAAGTCTGCCACCTCTTTCTTCAGCACCTCAATACGAGCATCAATAGCATCAATGGCAGGCTGAATCTTTTTCATGAAAAAGGCACGAGCAATCTCTCGCAGGTGATCAAGAACAAAGTCCACGGCGAATCCAACACTGATGAGCTCTTGAATCGCGACCCTCCATTGAAGAATTCTCTCGGGAGAAACAGTATCCACAAAATTGTGCTCAATATCGTTCAATACGCTCCTAAGCATTTTCAGGAAGTGCTCTCTAACTGAGCGACCTAGGCGGAACCTCTCCATAAAGTCACCACGACTACTATAGATGGCTTCCAAGTGAGAGATACAATCCTCGGGGACTCTAAAACCATGGAAATCCACATAAGGCGGACCAGAGCCCCAGAACTCCGCAGGATCAAGATCGTTGGTCTCCGGCTGATCAAAACGGATAAAAAAGGCTGTAGCCTCGCTGGCGATCGATAGATGTGGAAGAGCTGTTGCCCAATTCAAACTGGGAAGGAACAGGAAGAGGTGGACCTGGCAAAAAAAAAAAAAGAAAGAGAGGACAAATCAATAAGAAAAGAAAGGAAGGCACAAAAAAAAAAAAAAAAGAAAGGAGGGAGCAAGGATGAGGAGAAGTGGATTAAGACCTGTAGAAACGGGGGCTGCAAAGGTAACAGGCGCAGCGGGTACAGAAGGAGGAATAGTAGTGGATGCGCCTGCTGTAATCTTTGGCTCAGGGGAAGTCTCTGCAGAAAGGAGATGAAGCACAAAGTAAAAGGGTGTTGCACAGAAAAGAAGAAGTGAAAAGTAGAAGCAAGACTCAGTGAGGAAAAGGATACGTACCCATAAACTTAACCTCATACTCAATGTCCTCTTCCTCCTCAGAATCGAAAACTACCTTCTTCACCACGGGTTCATCATCACGATCCTCAAGGATGTCTTCAGAGCCTTCGGAAGACAAGTCCATGTCAAGACCCCGTATGGCAGAACTTGGAATAGAAGAAGGGGTGACAACTAGGGAAGAACCATCCTTTGCCGCTTGAGAAAGAGCAAGAAACGGGTCACCGGTGGAAATAATGAGGGGAGTAGCAAGAGAAACGGCCTCAGCCTCAGCAATACCCGAAGGATCAGTCTTCTCAACTGGCTCAGGAGGGACACCCTCGCTTATAAATGACGGCTCAGCAGGAGGGGTGTGCGCCTCAGTAAAAGCTCTTGGTGCAGTAGTGGCAGGAGTAGGAGTCACGAAGGATGTGCCAGTCGTACTAAGGGGACCTTCTAAAAGCACCCCCTTTGAGGCAGAAATCTCCTCAGCAGTAGGACGATATATGGAAAGAGGTTCAGGTTCATCCTAAGGAACGAAAGCAAAAAAAAAAAAAAAAGAGAAGAAAGGAGGGGAAAGATGAGACATAGTCAAATGAATGAAGTATAAGTAGTAGGCATGAATGAAATAAAACAGAGGAATAGCAATGGACATACTTCAGACTCGGGATCATCAACCGATATGGGATGCGTAGCAGACGTATCCTCCTTGAACTTAGACTGCAAAGGAAAGTAAACGACAAAGATCAAGAGATGTATTAACAAACACAAGAGTTAGCAAAAAAAAAAAAAAAAGGAGTAAGGTCGAAGGAAATTTACCCGTCGCTCGGTAGGAGGAGCAGACTTCCTTTTGCTGCCTCTCATCCTGCTAGAAAGAGGAGTCCCGGAAGAAGGCTGTGAGGCAGAGGACTTAGGCTTGCGGGTTTTGGGTTGCACATCAGAAGAAGTTTCAGAAAGTTCGATCTCCTTCTTGGCGGACTTGGACTTAGCGGATCCTCTCTTAGGGGCCGGGATGTTAGTCACTTTTACCTTCTTCTCCCAACCGGGAGGATAATCACCAGCATGCCAAAACCATCCTTTCTCTTCAGCATCCCACTCGAAGATACCAGACCGGTTCTGCTTTCGGGCATAAGCCAACACGGACCTGGAAGGTAAGAGCAAGCGAGGATTGGCGGAGATAACAGCGCTAAGTCCCTCGGGGGGAATAAGTGAGAAACCACGGCTACCCGCCAATGCTTGCTGAAATGAAGTCATTACGGCCTGCCAATAGCCGTGCATCGCAGGAGTGTAAATGCCTTCCCTCGAAGAACCTGGAATGGTGACTGCGGCAAATCTTTGACCCCAAAAGGCAAAAGCAGTCTGCCTCAAAAATGGGCGAACAGATGTGGGGGACTCCATAAGAAAGGAAAGATTGTCTGGAATGTCTTGGTCCAACCCAAATTGCCTCCTCACTCGGTTAGCAGGGTAGTGAACAAATCAAAGACCCTCGTCAGCAAGATAGGGTAGCCACCCAGCATTGGTGGCAGCCAAATAGGTAATGCCAGTTTCATCAAAGGTGGTCAAAGGGGTGGTAGTGCCGGCAGTGTCAGTAAACAAGCCCATAACAGAGTCATCACACGTATACCCCACACCCAAATCCCTATAGGCTCTCCAAGAAAAACCAACCTCTTGATCAAACGACTCAACAATAGAATAGTCGATGGGCTTCAAGCCAACCCAACGAAAGGCCAGCGGGAAATCAGATTCAAATCTACCGCAGAAATCAGAAATAACCTGAGGGCAGGATTGGTACTTCTCCTTGGCAAAACGAACGGGCCTACATTTCGCCAGATACTTTGCATAACGCTCATAGAGTAGATGCTGTAAGATGGTGCTGTGAAAACAGGAAGTAACTATATGGCAAGAACCGGCTTGGCTCTCATCACTCCGCAGGATGTCAAGCTGAACATATAAGTTCCCCAAAAACATCGGGGCCAGCGAAAAACTTACCCCGGTTGAGATTTTAATGGCCAGCCGGAAGTACAGAGGCTTGATGGCGTAATGAGGATGGGAAGCAAACACAAACTTACATAGCCAAAAGGCGACAAAAGCCGCATGGCGGGCAGCAGTGGAAAGCTTGGCAGGAGAGCTAATCCAAAACGACAACTTGGCGTTACCAATCATCCTTTTCTTCAACTCAGCCTCAATAGCCTCTTCCTCCGGCGAAAGCTCTAAGGTACCAGGATCAGCCTCACCAAGGATGGGCAGAAGTAGTTGGTTGGCCACGTCTTCCAAAGTGACGGTAATCTCACCGCAAGAGAAAAAGAAGGTATGAGTGGTAGTACACCACCGGCGGACCAAGTGTCGGAGATTGAAGAGGTCTCTGAAATTTGACAAGGAACGGGAGGAAACGACGGCCTTCAACACGCCGGCTCGTTGAAGCAAGCCCATAAAACCCGTGTCTGATAACTCCCTATCAACCCACTCTTTCCAACCCAAGGCGGTGCCAGAACCATACTCGAAGTGAATGGGCACAGGAAGCGAAGCGCCTTCGCGAATGACAAGGTCATAAATCGAAGAAGCCAAGGGAGCCCACGAAGTGTTCGTGTCTCGCCGGCAAAGGGCTAACCACACACGGCTGGATGGAGGCGGCGCGTACTCACCGGGAATCTTGGGGAAGTGTGGATGAATGTCATACCATGGGTCGAGGAGGGGGGCGCACTCTCTGTCCGGAGCGCGTTGCGACTCTTCCTCCTTAGATTGGTCCGATTTGGAAAGAAGGGGCTCCTCACCAACGTCGTGAGAAACCGGAGGGTCATGAGCAACTCCTTTCCCTTTACGGCGCACAGAACTCTGACCTTTCACCGGCGTCATGTGGCGGAATCTCGATCGGAGTAAGATGGAAGGAAGTGATTTGGGAATGAAGGACGAAGGAGCAGAAAGAGGAGAAGTAATGTTTGAACTAAAAGGAGAGAGAATGTTGGAAGGAGGATTACGGTGGGAATGATCATCAGGTATCAGTGTAATTAATAGAGGCGTGAAGGGATGCGACGGATCGGCCATTGGAAATAGAATGAAATTAATGAAGCACCAGGATAACTGCTAAATGAGGAATGCGAAGAGACAAAGCTGTTCGTAGCAGGAGCGTGTATGTCTGAGTATGTCTGAACAGGCGCATAAGTTAGGACCACTGTTTAAAAAGCCCGCGAAGAAAAAGGGAACTACAAGGCACAAAGGGCAGAAAAGTCTTTTCATTCACATATGAATTGTAGGAGCACTTCATATGCTCAGGGGGCTAACTGTTGAGGCTCATTTTTGTAATAAAACCCAGAAAGAGGAAATAGCCCATAATCAGAGAATAAGCCCAATTAAATCTGAGCGGCAGGAATAGGTCCGTAAAGCAAGCAAACGGGTCTTGAAGAGGTAAGCGGGCTTGAAAAGGCCCGGAAAGATAAGAACCATGGGCCGTGGTTGTAGGAAAGTAAGTATGGGCCATGCCCATTGTGGCAGGTCTAAAGTAAAGCAAGAATACGGAGCCATAGTTTATGGGCTCTAGAGAAAATAAAGAATGGTTGGGCCGCGGAAGCCCAACAAGGTAATAAAGGCCCATGGAAAACGTGAGATTGTAAGGGCCAAGGATGCCCCAAAGAAGGATGAATGGGACACAGGAGCCCGCAGACTTAAGAGGCAATAAAAGCCCAGTGGGCTAACTAAGCCATTGAGAAAGGAATCGGTGAGCCTAAAGGGTGTAACCATTTCAATACGGCAGGAAGCAAACGGAAGGCCCATAGCCAGGATGAGCCCAAATCACAGACAGAGAGCCGATGATTTGCACAGAGGCGGGAAAAGTAAATACTCAAGCCATGGCGGGCGACTAACTGACGAAGGAATTTTGGACGGACATAGGCACGCGCAAGGCCCAGGTTCACCAGCCTGTACCCAGCCAATACAGGCAAAGGTGGGCCACGGGTCAAAGGTAAGGGGGGTGTGGTCTGGCGGAGGGGAGAGGGGGCGACCTATTTCGGGGCTTCCACTCAGGCCACTTTCGGGTGAGTGTCCTGCTGGGATGACATAGCACCCGAAAATGGCAAAACTGAGTTGGAGCCTTCTGGTGCATGCCATGAGAGAGAAAGAGTGCTCTGCCGTGGTAGGAAAGAATGCCACGGCGAACTAACAAACAAAATACCCTTATATTTGTCTGGAGATGTAGTGTGCCGCGGCCAGCGCAGGAACGTGGCGCTGGCCGGGTGCCTGACCAACCAGTGATGGTCGGGTAGGTACACACATCAGACAAAGATGGTTACAGGGGTAAAAGGGTAAATATAACACATCACAAAATGCTATATAAGGTGCTCCCTGTGCACGGAGATGGGGAGGGAACGGGAAGGAAAGAAAGAAAGGAAAAACAGAGTAAGAAGGAAAAGAAAGAAAAAACAGAGTAAGAAAGAAAAGAAAGAAAAAATAGAGTAAAAAACGAAAGAAAACAGAGTGAAAGAGAGGCAAACTAGGCATGCACCAAGATGGGTTGTCGATTCCTCTCTCCCTCTTGAGAAACCACATTCTCCATGGACTCGTATTCAGAACAAAGGTCATCTAGGACCATTCCTTCAAAGTCACTAATTTCTCTTTTAGAGAAATTAGTCGCATTGAGAGAGTGTTGTCTCCTTTTTGATTTGAGTTTTTTCTGACATATTACCGCAGGCCGAAAGCCTGATTGACTGGCCGAAGTGCCCTACTCCTTTTCTTTCTTGTGTCAATCCTATTTAAGTCTATCTTTATCAGCTTTATGTTTTTACTCAGATATTTGTTTATTTAAAGCACAACAAACTAGTTATATATGTATTTGTAGCATACTTGTCTGCGGTAGCTGTTTATAAAAGATTCACCTGCCACAATTTCAAAACGTGATCGTACTGGACTAAGGCATAGCTTGCGCACAAGCTGGGCCAGGGTGAAGCACAACTGGGCTGGTCCCGACTCTCCAATCTAGAATACACTTGGGCTTAGTACGGCAGGATGGAATAATCCAGCCCAATACAAAACCGGCCCAAAACGCAGCAACAACCTTTAATACATTTTTCACTGAAAATGTCTATTTGTTTAAATATATAATGAAAAGTGATAATGAGTTTTAATTTCCACCTTTTATTTAGTTAGTAGGTGATATGACAATCTCAGATTCAAACAAAAGGAAATTCCTTTTAAAAAAGTACTGGAGGAAAACCACACCTTTAAAAAACAGTATAAAAAAACTATAAAAAAAAATTATAATCTAGTCCAAACACACAAAATGTCAAAAACTCTATTTGTTGTTATTATTATTATTTTTTCCCTTGCAAATATTTGTCCCTTTCGTTTACATTTTCCATTCTCCTTTGCATTTGAAGGTCAGCAATTGTTTGTTTTTTGTTTTTGTTTTTTTTTTGTGTGTGTGGATAAATCACTAAACTTTGGTGGATAAAAAAACAACAATACGAAACAAAGGCCAATACAGGCCCAGACAACAAAACCAGGGGAAAACAGAGACAACTAGGCATATAAACAGTCTTTAAAGGCCCAAATCACAGATGTAGTCTATAACCTATGGATTATGGCAATTCTCACTGATGATTCATTCTGCAACATTCTTAAGAACTACAACGATTTATGTGCTACCATGGAAGCCCTTTTCAACAGTTTTGAAGAGCTCTCCTTTGGCCTCAACTTCGTACTTTTTTTGTTCATTGCCTTAAAATTTTTATAATAGTTTGTGTGATAGTTTGTTCTCAACATCCTTGAGCTTTTAGGCCCTGACCCCTAATTTACTTGTATTTGGTTGGATTTATTCCACAATGGGAGGTCCAAGAAGTGTTTCTTTAAGTAGCTGAGAAAATTAATGTTTTTTTTACACCAAACTCCCTAGTTCTTAGCTCAGCCGAGATGACCATTAGACAGCCAAGTTTCTACCCCAGAATCTGAGTAGGATTCCCTTCTCCCCGAGTTATGTCTTTTCTCACTACTCTCGTGTTTCACTTCCCAAAAAGTTTCCAACCCCTTCCACCTTGCCCCTCTTCCCCTATTTTTAATTTTCCCTTAGTGGGGTTGTCATGATGAGGGGGTTTTTTCCCATGTTAGTGGGTCACTCTGCCTTATATTCCTAACCAGATGAGACCCACCACCTACTGCTGACACGACCTCCGTAAAACTTGTACTAGACGCCGATTAATGCTTGGCAGACAGATTTCCTTAAGGCATTATTCCTTGTTCACGGCATGTCGGTGGGATACGTCGACTAAGTGTTTGGCAGGGCCTAATTGGGCCCGGTTTAGTGTTGAAACAGACTGAGGCCATCTGGGGAATGGGTTGCTAGCTTAGGAATGGGCCAGCATTCTCGGTCCATACAGTTTGATATATATATATATATATATATACATATTTAGTTTACTAAATCATTCAAATTCCACCAATGGAGTTTATATATAAACATCCTTTTAATTGATTTACATGAACTTTTGTAATTGACACTAACATAAAATCAGGAAAGAGTGATAACTGATAAATAAGGAAACCTTTGGCCTCAACTTTTTTTTCCCCACCAAATATCAAATTTCTAAATTGACCTATATTGTGTGTACGTGTTATAATATGCTGAAGGTAATTTGGTGTTGATTACTTAGGCAAATGCATATGATGAATGCAATACTGGAATTAGTTTGGAGTTTGGACAATAGGAAAAAGGTAATGCTATTTTTTTTATTTAAAAACTACTACTTAATTTTTTTAAAGGTTAAATTATAAGTTGCATTTTTTAAGTTTAACTGAAATTCATTTCAGTCTTCCAACTTTTATTCAATTGAGTTCTCTAAGCTTCAAATTTGTTCAATTAAAGATTTTTGTCCAATTGTGTTAAAATAATTACCGTCAACTCTCCAGTATAGTGCCATTATTTTTTTTCCACCACTTGTAACACATCATTTAGGCGAATTGCTGCCAAAGTTATGAAAATTATTGCCGCAGGAGACTTACTCCTGCCAATGCCACTTTCCCATTTCTGCATGGGGCTACACGGGGAGAGCCCATGTTGGGCCAACATCGTAACTACTCTACAAGTATACAACTTGGAGTTGTTCATGGGGAAGCTTTCTTCATGCACTCACAAGTCACATATCCACCGTGGTAAACTGGTAGTGGTGTTCATTCATCTGATAAGATGACCGTAAGTCTAGGTGCTGAAATTTTTGGTAACTTATTTACGTAATATTTACTAAAAGAATGTGATTTTTGATAATTTTTTATATTAAATGTATGATAAAAAGTTAAAAATCAACTTTTTTTTTTAAAGTTAAAAGTTAGATTATTTGCGAAAGAGACATTATTTTTTATTTTATTTTTTTTGCAATTTTCCAAGACCCCAGACGTACACTTGATCCAATTCACCTATATATTCTCTATGCCCCCAAGCAACCGCAAAAAATTGCATTTCACTCTCAATTATTTATCTTATTTTGATGAATCTCACGTTCTTATATGCATCGGCCTAGCGCACTCAAGTGTCTCTATATGACAGTTTTTACTAGATGCTGTTAACGTGTATAATGTTGTGGGCTTTAGGCCCAACTAGTTTACTTGTAGAGCACACTAGATTACTTATACAGTACACATCTTGTACTACACTCCTACTTATACTGCACTTATATGCCTCCTATATAAAGGCACATTCATGTATATTCCTTACTGAGAAATACAATACAATTATTCAGTATTTCTAACATGGTATCAGAGCCACTGCTCTAATTTTCTTGTGTCTTGCAGTCTTATTTTGTCGGTATTTTCCTCTGCCTCAGCTTTTGTGGTCAGTAAACCCTCAGGGTTCAATTTCCACTGCCAGAAGCTCCTCCTCCGCCGCCAAAACCACTGCCATAATCGGATCTGTCACCTGTGACCTCCGATTAGGACATAAGACATATCATCGTGTAGCTTTTCATTCACTCTACATATCTCCGCCAGAAACATCCATATCTGACCATCCATGCGCCGGTCAAAGTTTCTGCTGAGCAATTCCACGCGTCTCACGCGCCACCAGGGTTGCTCCGATCTTGTTGCCACTGACACCATCAGAATCGTCTTCCTCCGATCTGCATCTTCGGAAAAGAACCGGCTTCATCAGACAATCCATGTGCCCTCACGCGTCGCCCAAAGCTTCAGCGAAGTTCATCCACGCGCCCCACACTCCACTAGGTTACTTGCTGACGTCATCTTTGACGTCATCACTGCCACGTTAGCCCTAGTTGACATCATCTATTTACGTCAGCGCCACATCATCTGCTGACATCATCCGTTGACCTTCTCTGTTGACGGTTGACCTTGACTTTGACTTTGACCAAGTTTGTTCGTTGACTTTCGGTTAGAGTTGACTTTTTGCAGTCTAGGTGCTCCTTACTCAGTTTTTCGCGTAAATTTCATTTTTGCAGTCCATTTTTGCATATTTTGCTTTTAAATGAAGAATAAGGACATGTCTTCTTCTTGTTGCAATAATCGTCGCCAACAATTCAGCAAACGTTTTTGCAATTTTTGCAAACGTCTTGGCCACAATATTGAGACTTGCTATCACCGCAACAAATCAGCTATTTCAAATTTTGCTGCTATTGTTGCTAACACTGAGAGTGTCCAACCAATGGCTCCCGTCACTGCATAGTCTCAGTCTTCTGAATCCACTTTCACCATTTCCAGAGATGACCTTATAAACATCATCGCAAATGTCATTCGTATGGTTGGTAATGCATCTTATTCCTCTGCTTTCTCAGCTTTATCTGGTATGTCTCCTTCCTTTTGGCATATGGATTCTACTTATTGCAATCACATGACACCTCACTTGTCCTTATTCTCTGAACTTCAACCTGTACCATACCCTCTTAATATTCGCACAGCAAATGGTTCCACAATGTCTGGTCATAATATAGGTTCTATTTCGACCTCCAACCTCTCCGTTCCTGGGGTCTTTAATGTTCCTGACCTTTCTTACAATTTATTTTCTGTGGGACAATTAGCTGAGTTGGGTTATTGCATTATCTTTGATTATTCTGGGTGTATTGTGAAGGATCCGAGGACGAGACAGGAGCTTGGGACCAGTCCCAGAGTTGGACGTATGTTTCCCGTGGACAACCTTCGTCTTCCATTTGTTGCTCCTATTTCTGTTGCTGCAGTTGCTGTAGTTTCTTCTATTCCTTCCTTTGCACTTTGGCATGCCCGACTTGGTCACGTATCTTCCTCTCGGGTACAACACTTGGCTTCTAGAGGTTTTTTAGGCTCAGTGTCCACAGAAAATTTTGATTGTGTTTCATGTCAATTAGGAAAACAACTAGCTTTGCCTTTCAATACTAGTGAATCAGTGTTCACTGATATCTTTGACCTAATTCATTCTGATGTTTGGGGACCTTCCTCTGTCTCTAGTATTGGTGGATCTCGATATTTTGTTGTCTTTGTTGATGATTATTCCCGCTATAGCTGAATTTTTCATATGAAACATCGTTCTAAATTATTGTAAGTATATTCTAATTTTGCAAAAATGGTTGAAACTCAATTTGCCAAACGTATCAAAATTTTTCGATCTGATAATGCTCTTGAGTACACTCAATATGCTTTCCAAGCTGTTTTGCATTCCTATGGCACTGTTCATCAACTAACTTGTCCAGGTACCTCTCGGCAAAATGGTGAAGCCGAACGAAAACTTCGTCATATTCTTGACACTGTTCGTGCTTTCCTTCTCTCTGCCAAAGTTCCTGCTCCTTTTTGGGGCGAAGCTGCACTTCATGCTGTTCATGCTATTAATCGCATTCCCAGTCCTGTCATCTAAAATCAAACTCCATATGAGTGCCTTTTTGGGTCATCTCTAGATTATCATCGCCTTCGCTCCTTCGGTTCTGCCTGTTTCTCTCTTCTTCAGTCATATGAGCATAACAAACTTGAACCTCGGTTAAGGCTTTGTTGTTTTCTTGGCTATAACGAACTCAAAAGGGGTATCGATGTTATGATCCTGTTTCTCATCGTCTTCGTGTCTCCCGCAATGTTGTCTTTTGGGAACATTGCCTCTTTGTCGCGCTCTCTCACTTTCGTGCCTCCCTATCTTCCTCCTCTATCTTAAATCCTTTTCCAGATGAGATACATATTCCTTCTGTAGCTGCTCCTGATCCTCCTGTAGTTGCTCTTGATTCTCATGTAGACTTCTCTGTCCAACCACCAAAATATCATTGATCCCTTTCCTAGTTCACCCTTTAATGAACAGGTGGAAGATGAACAGGTTGAAGACAAGCAACCCAACCCCAACCTTGAGCTTGGGTCCCCTGCTCCTACTTCGCCTGAAGATCTTGCACAAGACATTCCATCTCGTCACTCGGGTAAGATCCATTCCTGCACATTTACTTGACTATCATTGTTACACTGCCCTTGTTACACTGCCTGAGCCTTACACCTATCGTGAGGCTTTCACTGACCCTTTATGGCAGATTGCAATGAAAGAGGAACTTGATGCATTATCTAAAAACCATACTTGGGATTTGGTGACTCTCTTCCCTAGGAAATTTGTGGTTGGTTGTAAGTGGATTTACAAGATTAAGATTCGCTCTGATGGGTCCATTGAGCGCTACGAAGCTCGTCTTATTGCAAAAGGCTTTACACGGGAGTATAGGATTGATTATGAAGAGACCTTTGCTCCGGTTGCACGTATCTCATCTGTTCGTGCCCTCTTAGCTGTTGCTGCTACCAGTAAATGAGACCTTTTCCAGATAGATGTTAAAAATGCATTCCTTATTGGGGATTTAAGTGAAGAAGTTTATATGCAACCTCCTCCTAGTCTCTCTGTTGAATCAAACAAGGTTTGCCACCTTTGACGTGCACTTTATGGCCTTAAACAAGCTCCACGAGCTTGGTTTGCCAAATTCAGCTCTACCATCTCTCGCTTGGGTTACATGGCCAGTCATTATGATTTTGCCTTATTTCTTCGTCGCACTGACAAAGACACTATTTTACTTCTCCTATATGTGGATGATATGATCATAACTAGTGATGACCTCAGTGGCATTCAAGAACTCAAGGATTTTCTCAGTCAGCAATTTGAGATGAAAGATCTTGGACATCTCAGCTACTTCTTGGGTCTTGAAATCACTCATTTACAGATGGACTTTATATTACTCAAGCCAAGTATGCCTCTAAACTCTTGTCTCGAGCTGGACTCACTGATAGCAAGACTGTTGACACTCCAGTTGAGCTTAATGCGCATCTGACTCCCTCAGAAGGGAAACCATTATCTAATCCCTCTCTTTATAGACGCTTAGTTGGCAGCCTAGTTTATCTTACTGTCACTCGTTCAGACATCTCCTATGCTGTTCACCAAGTGAGCCAGTATTTGTCTGCTTCACAATCGACTCACTATGTTGCTGTTTTGCGCATTCTTCGATACTTAAAGGGCACTCTCTTCCATGGTCTTTTCTACTCTTCTCAGTCTCCTCTTATTCTCCGTGCATTTTCTGATGTTGATTGGGCAGGAGATCCCACTGATCGCAGGTCCACCACTGGTTATTGCTTTCTTCTTGGTTTTTCTCTGATTTCTTGGCGAAACAAGAAACAAACTCATGTGGCCCGCTCTAGTACTGAAGCAGAATATCGTGCCCTTGCTGATACCATATCTGAGCTCTTTTGGCTACGATGATTTCTTAAGGACTTAGGTGTGTCCACATCCTTTGCTACTCCTTTTTATTGTGACAATCAGAGTGCCATTCATATTGCTCACAATAATGTTTCCATGAACAGACTAAACACATAGAGATTGATTGTCATTTTATTAGTTATCATCTTGTCCATGGTGCTCTCCAGCTCTTCTCCGTCTCCTCCAAAGACCAACTTGCAGATATCTTCACCAAGTTACATTCTAAAGGACACCTTCGTGATTTAGTTGACAACCTCAAGCTAGTCTCACATCCACTTTGAGTTTGAGGGAGGCTGTTAACGTGTATAGTGTTGTAGGCTTTAGGCCCAACTAGTTTACTTGTAGAGCACACTAGATTACTTGTACAGCACACATCTTGTACTCCACTCCTACTTGTACTGCATTTATATGCCTCCTATATAAAGGCACACTCATGTATATTCCTTACTGAGAAATACAATACAATTATTCAGTATTTCTAACAGATGCTTTATTTTTAACTTATGCTTGATGTTGTCTCTCTTGGAGTTCTGATAGAGTTTGAAATCTTGATACATTGCAGATTTTGTAAATTGTTTACAGCCTAAGTCCCAGAAACAAAAACTACAATGATTTTAAGAGGGAACTATATGGTGGGAATTGACTGCAGAATTTTCTTTTTCCACAAAGCATATAGAATTTCTTCTACATCAGTTTCAGTCTTGGCAAGTGCATTCCCTTCCTGTGTAATCCTTCCATCATCTTGCTGCCAGATATGAAGATGCAGCATCCAAACGCTCTGTTCTTCGTCAAATCCTGTCATAGTTTCATTCAGGCAAGATTAAAAGCTGTTTTCACATTCCTTATGTAAAATGACAGATAATTAGAAATATGACATTTGTTTTATTATTTTGTCGTCAATAGAAATCAACTTCATATGTATAATTCTGCTTTCTATTTTATATTCTCATTTTAATTAATGGTAGATGGCTGTTAATTATACCTACCAATTGTTCTTTAGTAGGCTAATGCCCAGATATAGTTTCAGGTAGTTAGAGACAAGCAAATAGGAATTAAGGGCTTGAATTTTACCATTGATAGATTCTGTTTTCTCATTTGAGCAGCCTTTCTCTGCAAACTCCTCCTCCTGCTCATCATTATCAGCTCTCCAAGTGTTGGAGCCTTCCTTACCAGGACACTGCTATTGCTTTGACGATCATTATGTATACTTTTTGGTTCCAGTGGAGCCTGGCAGTCATTTTCGAAACATCCAACCTTGTTGAGGAAGCCAGAAGTGGGTGGTAACAGTGGAAAGAGACATTCCAAGAAAGGAGCCCCTACAAGGCTTGCAGTGCCAGTTGCATAGCTGCTTGCACTACTGTCTGTTTCGGAAGCTGGTGAGGAAGGAGCTTCCAGCTCGCCACTTTTATATTCCTCTGCACAAATTTTCTCTACTGGAACAGCAGTAGAAATTGCTATTACTGACACAAGGCAATTTGCTAAGAGAGAGGGAGGTGAGCTGACTGTATCATCTGTCTCAAAACCGAATGTTTCGACATCTGCTTCAAATGAATCATCGCTATAGCTGTGAGAGTACACTGAAGGCGAAGGGAAGCTGATGAGATTTGCTGGTGGGGTTAGAGGCACAGAATCTTGTGGTGGTTGTGAAAACGAGGGCAGCGGTTTGCCTGGCTTTTCCTCCCACAAGAAGGGCACTGAGGCAACAAGTTTGACAGGAGGTTTTGGAACTGGTTTAACTGAAGAAGCCTCGGGCTTCAAGTCTCTTTTAGGTATTCCTGGCCTCACTTCCCAAAGAAAAGGGACAGAAGGTGGTTGCCGAAGCTGCTTTGTGTTCGAGTTTTCTATCAATTCTTTCTCTACCATTTTGGTATTGGATCTATGTCCCCCAATAGAAGTATACCAGTTTGTACCAAATATATAGAAAAAATTAGCTACTAACTTACAGTACATGCTAACTCCACCATTTTAGTGCTGGAAGATATTAGCTCATGCTAACTGCACTATCTTTGTGCGTGATGAGATTAGGTGACCTGCTTTCTATATTCTCTCTCTTTCTCTCTCTCTCTCTCTCTCTCAATAAGTAAGCTAACACAAATTGAGACCTGGTCAATTGTGGTAAACGCTCCTGGCTGGGATATAGACTAATCTTGGGGGATTAGAGCCTGCGGTATTTTTGTCCAGTGATTTCCTGACCTGAAAGCATTAAATTAGAAACAAAAGGAACAACCAATAGCCCAAGCTGATTTTGTAGTTGCTTAGCACCTAGATATCCTCCCCTGATAATCAGAATGAGATTTTTCGTGAAAAGAGTAGATCTTGTTGCATTTTTTAAGAACTTGTGGGTATATTAAAGTGTAGAAGATTGAAATATATGCCTTCTTATCAAAAAAAGATATGCTAGCCCCTTCAAAATATATATATATATATATATATATATATATATACACACACTATCCCATGAAGTGGTACGCCCCAAGATAAAAACTATGTAGTACCCCAAATCTAACAATTTGAGAGAGTTTTAGGTAAGTGAAAAAAAAAAAAAAATTAAACCCTATATTTTTAAATTGTATAATAATTATTTGATTATTATTATTAGATTGTTTAAATTAAAATTGATTATAATATGCTTGTTTTTGGGTAACCTTCATTTAATGGACATGACCTGGGTCTAGTATCTTGTGAACTAAATCCAATACGGTGCGGCCATGTGTTCAACACTTGTCACATGTCCACATTGAATTAGGTGTAGTCCATAAGAAGTACCGAACACTTCGGTACATATTTTTATTTAGGGTAATGCTAACGAGTGCCCTTAGGGCACTCATTAAGAATCCATTTAAAGAAAGTTTTTATTTCACTTTTATAGGAAATGTAAAAAGCTGTTAAAATATTAATTACTTTTTTTTTTCATTTCCCATACAAACTTTCTTTAAATGGATTCTTAATGAGTGCCCTTAGGGCACTCGTTAGCATTTTCCTTTTATTTAAAAATAAAAGAAAAATAGTGTTTCATTACTTGAAATTAAAATGGCTATACATCTGTCAATATAAACATTGGTGAGATGGGGGATATCCTCCCACCATATGTCTGTTGCATCTTAATCTTTTGCTTTTGTTTTTGTTTTTGTTTTTGTTTTGTTCTTCTACGAGAAAATCTTAAAAATCTTATTGTTTCTTGTGCTATCTTGGCTGCTCTCACCTCTAAATCAAATGATCAAATTAATCGGCAAATAACTCCCCATGATTAGTGTGAGCACGAGGTTAAGAGGCTGAGTATAAATACTATGCAAATGTGAGCAATAGCTTCATACTCATACATTCAGCTGTAAATGAAATTCTTTATTTAAAATCATATTCCTATAAGAATTGACAAGTTAGTTATGAATGAATTTCTAATATTAATATTAGATTAAACATCACTTGCCCAAGAACTAGCAGTCATGATACTTAACAAAATTGTTTAAAGTAGTATTGCGTTGAAGTTGACTAGCAAAATCTTCTCGCATATCTTGGGTTAAGGATTAAAATTTCAGATTACTATTCAACTAATCAAAATAAAGTCAGAAAAGCAAATCTACAAAAGGTCCTTGTCAACCTCAATTCAAACCATAACTTTCCCGAAGCAAAATTGAAAACTTTTCACATAAATTCTATACTGCTTCACTTGTTTTTTTTTTTGTTAAATTCTATAGTGCTTGGTTTCTTGGTTATAGAAACTAGGAAAAATAAACACATATGGATAATAGTCAGGAACAAGTATAAGGACAGGATCTTTCTCTAGGAAACACAGAAAATAAAAAGTCAAAGCAGTGGGAAAAATCAGAACAGGATTTTTGTTTCTGATCAAAACCAAACCACTATAAATTTCAATTGTACATACATTCTGTTAACTAGACTATGATAACAGAGCTAGCACAAACATGAGAACAATATAATTATAAAAAAAAAAAAAAAAGCAAAAGAATTTATTTAATGTAAAGAGGAAGTGTAACAATAGACAAAGGAAATATAATGGTAGGTTGCAATCTCACAACACTTACTTGATGATGCTAAATATATCCACTCCAAATTAAAATTTCCTACAAGCAAATTTTGAACTGTAATCGTTAAAATCTAGCATCTAATTTCACAAACATAATCCCCCACAAACCAAGTTCCATAGGATTTATTTAAACCAGTGAAATTCTTGAAGCAGCCCATTGACTAAGTGATAGCAAGCTGTGTTTCCTGTCAAATTAATGAAAAGATTTAAAAGTTTGAACATCTTAGTTTATACGTGAGAAATGTTATCAACTATTTCCCTTGGAACTAAAATTTTACAGCCAAAAACGTGAGAATACTCAGTTTGATAAATGAAAGTTAAACAGCTTGGAAAAAGGATATGACCAAAAAAAGAGGAGTCCGTAACAAAAAATTTAGAATCACAAAAACCACCCTTTGATTTTTATTGCTGCCTTGTCTATGAAATGAAATACTCAGAAATACACAAAAGATGTTATCCACTCTTCTGATTTGTAAACTAAAGAGTTCTCTAAAAGCCAAACATAACAATAAACATCCCAGGCACACACATTCTGTACACCATCAGGAATTTGTGTACTATATTCACAAGAATTTGTGTACTGCATTCACATCAAACTCGCCTACCATTCGCATTGTATATTGTCTTATTAAGTTTATAAAAGGTCATAAAAAATGTCAATATAGTCAATGACTACAAGATCTAGTCCTATCAGTCATCGAATTTCATGATATTGCCAAGAGTCTTGTAGCTTGCGACATTAACGGAGAACCAGGGTTCAAATTGCGACTCCCCCACTTGTTGCCATATTTTTCAAATAGTAATCTTATACTACATATCATATTCAGTATCTATATTTGCACCCATCATCTAACCAGTAAATAAGATATCACTTTTTTCAAATCCCTTTAGCCAGATCTACCATGAATAAGATTTCAAATATTACGATGTGCTCAATGGAATATATGTTTTTCAGAGGTAAAAGTAGAAAAAGTAAACGAAAAACAAATCCATAGAATCCAGTGGTAATTGGCAGGAGCAATAAGAAGATGAATTCATCTACACCTTCCCACCAAGCCATGGAAATTAAAAAAGCTTATAACAAAAGCATTTCAACCCTAGCCCTTGCAAACCAATCACAAAAAATTGAATCAACATCGATGAAGCTAGGACAACTACAAGTCGTTTGAACTAAAAATTGAATGGAGAAAAGATATATGGCTACTCTTTTAGGTTTAAGGGAAACAAAAATATATATAGTTTCTGGATCTAATAGACTGCAGTGGACCGAAATATTACCCTGGCTCAACAGAAGAACAATAAATGTTATGTTTAAGCTTGAAGATATTTATTAGATATAGACCGGGTAAAATAGAGTATAAAAAAAAGATGTCTCCTGTTTTGTGCTCAAGATACATCATGATTAATTGGGGGGAAAATAAGGTAGTGACAAACAGAAGAACAACATTATTAAAAATGATGTCAAATGTTTGGACTAAGATCAAAATAATTATATATATAGGAAAATATCTTAGTCAACCCAAACATAGAGGGTGTAATTTACATATTACTTTACCACACACACACACACACACACACACACACACACACACACATATATATATATATATATATATATATTGTTCCCACGAGCACTTGCACAGGTGACAAGACTATGATACAAAAGGGTTCACAATTTAAAAGCTCACTCTTCTAATTTTTATTAAACCATTCCTCACAATATTGCTCAACAACTCATTCACTTATTTCAGGCTAGTATGCAAGTAAAACCATTCCTCACAATACCACTCAACAACCTGTCAGAGTTTCAACATTTGATCCAATACCTTCAATGTACCTAAAATATGAACATACATATCGAGACGAGGAATTTTCCTTGTGCCTTTAGCAGTATCATTTCAGGGAGTTCTCTATATCGATCACAAACCAATGCCTCACGTCTCTCTTTATTAGCCTCTCAAGAGCTTCGTTTGCATAGTGAATTGGAATTACTTCTATGTTTGGGTAAATTTTATGCGCATCACAGAAGTCTATCATTTCTTGTGTCAACTTTGTACCACCTGTAACGCTACTAGAAACGGTTTTCATTCCTGTCAAAAGATCAATGAATGTTGTTCAATATTATTACACTCAAGCCTAGAAAGGTATCACCAACTAAAAGAGTTCTTAAAATTGCATTAAACTCTTCAAATTACCTATGTTAAGGCTTGCAGGATGGAATTTGGCTTCACTTGGGAATGCCACTAGGGCCAGAACACCACCAGTTTTCAACAGTGACATGTATGGATCAAATGGGTGATCACCAGCTGCTGTGTCAATTATAAAATCTAATGACTTAGTCTCGTCCGCTAACAATCAATACAACAATCCATAAAGAAAGGTAAATAATTTCAATATTGCTAATGTTAATAAGGCAACAAATGCTCTATAATCAGGATTGGAAAATCAGAGTAAGAATGATGATAAGGTACAATCCTGTCGCTCGTGGTTCAATTTCTTAAATAATGGCCATAGATTCTGAAATGGATATTGAATTAGGGCCTACTGATGTGGAAAATCATGCCATGCCCCTTGTAAGACTTGTTGTCGTGTGTTTTTTTCAATAAATTCAGCTTGTTCATAAAATTAAAAAAATCTTTATAAGAAATTTTATGTAAATCTACCCTCATTCGCTGTTGGTCAGATGAGACACAAATTTGTCTGCACCAAGCAAAGTTAGAGCTTCCTCTTTCTTGGATATGCTAGTGCTGAGAACAGTCACATTCAACCCAAACGCCTTCCCAAACTTCACTGCCATGTGACCAAGACCTCCAAGTCCAATCACTCCCAGAGATTTACCAGGTTGGTTCATCTTATGGCGTATCATGGGACTGTACACGGTGATTCCAGCACAAAGCAAAGGAGCTGCTGAAGCCAATGGGTAGTCATCAGGTATCCTGAAGCAGTACTTGCAAGACCAAAACTTATATTCTTAATTTGTGAAAAACTTGCCAAATCCCATGAGTACGTATAAAGCTAAAAGGTCCCAATTATCACATCAAATTGCCTTCAGCAGAAACATTTATTTAAACCAGGGCTTTGTTTTTGGGTTGGGGGGGTGGGGGGTGTGGTTTATATTATTATGTAATAGTGAATTTTGCATCTATAGGAAAATGAAGAAAGAGAATGCAGTAGCATCAAAGAATACTTACCTATCATGGACAACAATATAGCTGGAATATCCTCATTTTGTAATAGTACCATCATCATCCACCCCATTAAAGGTTAAAACTTTTTTTTTTACCCAATGAACTTCTTCATCGTTACAAAACTCACAATCTCTACATGAATTGACATAAGTTCCTACTCCAACGTGGTCACCAACTTTGAAGCGGTTAACATTAGAACCAATCTCTTGCCGAACCACGTAAATTCTTGTGTTCTTTGTGTGTGCTTGTTATTTGATTTCCTCTTATTTACTGTTATTGATTTGAGTCCTGTAGTGCTATTTGCACAACATAGGTAGGCAAGATGATTTCACAGAACTTTATCTTGCACCCGACTACATTCGATCATTAGTTCAGCAACCCATTTACCAATCCACCCTGTATAAAATTAAGAAAGAAGCAACTAATACAATAATAGAGTTTAGCTACAAAATTAGTTGTAGCATAAAGTTACAACTTTGCTCAATATCTTTTTATTAGAAATGAATTTTGACAAATTCACCATTATATTACATTTTCTTCTTACATTCTTCATGCTTGCAAAATTTCTAGAAAATTAAAGATTAATAACTATGTCATCAATAAATTATTTAAATTGTATGTTTTTGTAGTTTGAAATTATGCATAAAATATAATTTTATGGATCATAAAATATAAGTTTATAAATTATATAGTAAATAATATTCAATTGAAACAAAATTTGACATGTGTATTAAGAGCGTAAAGAATATATAATTTAACGGTTAGATTTTTAAAATATGTAGTAATGTTTATTTTATTAAGTAAAGATGTAGCCTTAAGCTACAACTAGTTTTATAGCTAAACTTTGTTCTTAATACAATTCCATCTTTAACAAATAACCGTCAATGGTGAAAAAAAAAAAAAAAAAAACCTAAAAAAAAAACCAATCAATTAAATTATTTATTGCATTTTGACGATAATTCAAAGTACTAAATTCACGTTATTAGGGTCCGTTTGGATACCGCTGAAACTGAAAACTGAAAACTGAAAAACACTGTAGCAGAATAATTTTTTAATGTGTAAATAGTGTAGTGGGACCCATTTTTAATGAAAAAGTTGCTAAAAAGTAGTATTTGTGGGTCTGTAAACAGTAAAAAATTGAGTTGAAAAGTCAAAAGTTGCGGCTACTGTTCATGAACAGTAGCCGCACAGTACATTTGGGCTGAAACTCTCACGTTCAGGGGAGAAAAAAAAAAAAGAAGAAGAAGTGGAAGACGCATCCGCGATATCCAAACCCAACCTAATTCTTTCTTAGGTAGAAAGAAATTACGGGCACCCCGACCCAACACTGTCGTAGGCAGTGACCTCCTCGTGCAAACCATCTAGGTGCCATCCCAATCGCACCAATCAGATTCAGCGTTGTTGCCAAAATCTATTAGCTCTACAATTTCCATACAAATACAAAGTACATCATAAATAGAATGAAGGATAAATCATTGCAAACGTAATAAATAGAATGAAGGATAAATCATTGCATACGTAATAAACAAGGATAACGTTATCATGTGCTGCTTCATACAATTGATAATAAAATAATATTACAGTCACAAATTATTTTACAATATCTTTACAAATTGTTGACGTGGCCAACTTTTTAGGCTCATCACTAATATTATTTTTTCATTTATCAATAATCACTCACTACATTAGCAGTTTGTAAATTTTTTTTGTAAAAAAGTTTGTATCTCTAGCATTACTCTTGTTAATAAACCATACTAGAAAAATTTTGACTTTACTTTTATAAGAAATATAAAAAGTTATAAAAAAAAAAATACTACTGTTTTATCATTTTTCCATATAATATTTTTAAAACTAGTTCCTTTTTTTAGAAGATTCTAAAAATAGTTCTTAATTCAATACTCTTAGAGCTTTAACGTTTTCCATTAAAATAATATATGATCTTGCCTCTGCCATAAGAGTGAGTCTTTTTGATAATCTACAATAACATTATACCAAAAGAGAACAAGAAAGGTAACCGCCTTACAAATAGACTCAATAACAGGTTATTGAGGGAGATTACCATTATTGAAATAAAAGACTGAAAAGAGATTAGAGTAGCGAATTGAATTTGGGAGTTTCATGTGCTGCTGCATTGTCCAATCTCCGAACCCAACTAAACTTAGCAGAACAAAAACTAAGAGAAAGACTACGGATGAGTGAGTTTAGTGCCACAATCATTTCTACAATTTTGCCACTAACTTGTTTATGAGATGATTTGTGAGTAGTGAAATTGCTAACTCCTATAGATCTACCATTTCTTTTATGTCACTTACAACTCATTAAATAGGCAAATTGTAACCAAAGTTATGGAAATTGTTATGAGAGAACCCGTGCTAGGCCTAACATCGTGGAGTTGTTCATGGGGAAGCTTTCTTCATCCACTGTGGTAATGGTGTTCATTCATCTGATTTGATGACCATCTAGGTACTGAAATTTTCGGTAACATATTTACATATTATTTATTAAAAAAATGTGATTTTTGGTAATTTTTATATTAAATGCATGATAAAAAAGCTAAAAGTTAACTTAAAAAAGTTGTTAAAAGTTAGATTATTTGACATACAAAAATTTTGTTTTTTTGCGTATTTCCCAGACCAGAGACGTACGCTTAATCCAATTCACCTATTCCTAACTGTTTGAGTTTTTGGAATTAATGGTAATTTGCCACGGTAACATGTTCTCTGATCTCTGCTTCCCAAGCAACAGCGAAAAATTGCATTCCACACTCTCATGTGGCATTTGATACGGGGGAATCCACATTATTCCTGGCATCTAGATTCTTAGGAATGTGATTCCTATGTTTGGTTTTATTGAGAGATTCTCAGGAATGTGAGATGATAATGTTTGGTATATTCCCAAGAATCTTAAATGAATTATTTATTTTTCCTATTCTATCCTTAGATTTGAATGTGAACTACCAAGTCCTTTAAAAAAAAACTTCCTCTAAATAAATAATGAAAAAAAATATAAACTATTAATTAGTCCTTTAAAAAATATCTTCCTCTAAATAAATTAATAATTTGTTGAACAACACACACACAACAGTAAAAGTAAATATCTAGCAATAATAGAGAGTCTCCTTGAAATTTTTTTTCCACATGTAAAATCTAAATAGAACTTTATTAAAAATATATTAACAGAGTTGTCTATCCTATTTATGTTGTTTTGGTGGGAAAAGATAAAGACAAGAGAAAAGATATTGATAACTTGTTTTATATTTTATCTTAATTGCTTAAATGATAAGGAAAAAGTGGTTAAAATTGTCAATTTATAAAAAATACAATTTCCTTTAAGCTTGAGAATCTGGATATTCACCTGTTTTAAAGGGAATCCACATTCCTACTGAGAAGAGTTTAAGGGGGGAACCCAGAGTCCTTTGGCATCTGATTCCCTAGCGTAATTTGCAACCAAACATGAAAATCTTTAAACATTCCTAGGAATCCTAAAACATTACCCCGTACCAAACACCACATCAATTACTTATCTATTTTTGATGAATCTCATGTTCTTATCCACAACAGCCTAGCTCACTCAATTGTCTCTATATGACAATTTTTACTACATGTTTCATTTTTAACATATAGCTAGTCGCAACCCCGCCCGAGATGTGCAGGACTATCTTAGTATTTGTAATGAAATATAATATATAATTTATTTTTAAAAATATTCATAAAATCATATATTAGGATTAGTAATCTATAATAATGTGTTTTTCTCATAAGTGAATTTAATTTTAAATATATTAAATTAAGAAATGTTTTTTTTTCTTTTAATATAACCATTTACCAAACCAACAAAGAGCAATAAATTTTTTTTTCTAAAATAAACAATTTCATATTGCTTTCTTTTCTTATATAATAAATTTTGGGTTCTTTATAAATAAAAAACTAGCAGCAAATCCGCGCGTTGCGCGTGATAATTATTTTTATAGTGGTTTTATTAAATTTTTTTTTTTTACAATTTAATCTAATCTAATAATGAGTAATGTATTTTGTACTTACATTTTTATTTATTATAGAAACAATCATAAATGTAATATAAGAACAATCCAAAACATAAAAAAAAAAAAGTAAACTAAAAAAAATTAATAAAACTTAACAATGATTAATTGAACCAATATTAGGATAAAATGTTATTTTTGATAATCTATTAAGGTTTTTTTCTTTGTAGAAATTAAAATTTCAACCACCCAAAACATATTATCAAATAAACAATTATTAGCAAAATCTAAGAATTAAATTTCTATACATGCATTGTTATTAAATAATAATAATAAAAATAAAATTGCAAAAGTTAAAATTTGTCATCTATCCGATTATTTTCGTTTGGCTAACTTTTGCTTTTCTTTAAATGAATGACATTATAAAGTACTTCTAAAAGAATCCGTAGTAAATGTGCTAAATGTGCCAAATATTTGGCATTTGGCACATTTAGCATACCAAACACCAAAAAACCCCCTTTATCAGATGTGTTAAATGTGTCAAATTTTTGCAATATTGAACTGTAGGGTCAACGGGCCAGAAATTCTTGATCCCTCTGTATGTTGGGCCGTCTTAGTCCAACGGGCCGAGAATTCTTTGTCCTCATACACGTCGCACCCAAAACCCAGGCCGAGGACTAAGGCTAATCCAAGGATGGTTTAATTTAGCCCAGAAAATATGCATTGAAGGTGAAGGGGTTTAAGTGAGAACTTAATGACCCTGGAAGTGATGCCGAGGATAAACGTCACCTCGGATTACTGAAGCTAGGGTGAGTCTCGGAGTCTGCCGTTTAGGAAGACACCCCCGAGGATACTGTCGGACTGGGCGAGTGTTGCGGAAGAATGTGGCAAGAAGAGATCCCAAAAATATCAAGGAAGAAGGCTGCCACCCCCGCATTGAATGCTCTACAGCTAATCCTCTGATTGCATTTATGTGGAGAAGACCTCCAAATAGTGATTTACAGCCTTCCAATTGTCACCAAAGGACTTCTGGAAAAGTTGGGATAGGACAGGTATCAACAAGAGTCATCAAATGTGCACGTGGAGGGCTAAAAGAAAGAGAAGAAGGAGTATAAAAGGAAGGGAGAGAGAAAAAAAAAGGGGAGGCATCCAAATTGAGAAGAAAAATATACATCGAACTGATCTCCTTGGACATAGGCCGAGGATCATTTCCTAAAGTTAAACTCCTATATCTCTTTCTCAGGGCGATCCAAACCCGTAAGATCGTTTGCTCGATCTAAGCTAGCCCACCTTTCTTCACCTACTCTCTACAAATTCATTATTGTTGGGCTTTTTGGGCTGGTCCGTCCACTTAGGGGCTATTGCACCAAAACAGTGTCCCTACAATTGGTGCCGTCTGTGGGAAAGCTGAGTAGTTAGCGCGTCAAATCTTTAGCCATGGCGGGTTCGGGTCCACACCAACTGGAGTCTATGGGATCTCAACGGGAGGACCATCTTCGAGAGGGCCAAGAGGGAAGTGTGCATACCTCCCATATTGGTGAGAGTCATTCTAGAGTAGGTAGCCATGTCTCTTATGAGGAGCATGCCGAGGCCATGCAGAAAGAGATCAATTATTTGAAGAAAAAGTTGCGTCGAGAGCAGAGGGGATGGAGTCCCTCAATTTCTGACCTCTCTTCTGACGGTGAGAGGCATGGAGATTACAGACGCAGATCTAGAACGCCACCAAGTGAAACCTTCTCGTACGAGGAGGACCATCGCCTAGAACATAGGGGCAGAGATTCATCTTCGAAGGGCCTAGGAAACGACGCGATGAGTGAGACGCTCAATAGAATCTCCATGTCTCCCTTTACACGTAGAATTGAGAATGTGACGCTTCCTCGGCGGTTTACCCAACCCATATTCACCATTTATAATGGCCGAACCGACCCTGTTAAACATGTTAGCCATTTTAATCAGAGAATGGCTGTACACTTTAAGAACGAGGCTCTAATGTGCAAGGTGTTTCCCTCCAGTTTAGGGCCTGTGGCGATGAGGTGGTTCAACGATTTGACGACAAGCTCTGTTGACTCTTTTAAGGAGCTTACACAAGCGTTTGAGTCCCGTTTCATCACGTGCAGTCGAGTCCCTCGGCTCTTGGATTCTTTGTTATCTCTGTCCATGAGAGAAGATGAAACGCTGAAAACATACTCGGACAGATATTGGGAAATATTTAATGAGATTGACGGTGACTTTGACGACGTAGTTTTCAGGACATTCAAGGTCGGCCTACCTGCTGAGCATGGCCTAAGGAGGTCTCTAATAGGGAAACCTATTACCAGTATGCATTAGCTCATAGATAGGATTAACAAATACAAAAGGGTCGAAGAAGACCAGCAGCAGGGAAAGGGCAAGGATAAGGTTATCCCTCAAGAGAGGAGGGATTTCAGGTCAGATCGGTACAACAATAGTCGGCCCCGAAGAGATTTTGGAGGGCAACCCGGATCTTTAGCTGCCCAGGCAGTTAATACTTAGTTTCGGGAACCAGTCCATCAAGTCTTAGAAAAAAATAAGAAATGATCCATACTTTAGGTGGCCGAGCAAGATGATTGGGGATCCCTTGAAGCGCAACCAAAGTCTACATTGTCAGTACCACCGAGAAAGAGGACATACAACTGAGGATTATAGAACCCTATGGAGTCTTCTTCAGCAACTGATCCGAGATGGCAAACTGAAGCAGTTTTTGAATCAACCTGGTGGGCAGGAGAGTCAGGTAGGATCAGGGGTTCAAGGCAGTACATCTTCGAGGCCCCCTTTGGGCACCATTCACGTTATCCATGCTGCGTCGGGAAGGACAGGATCTTGTCCGTCCAAAGTGATGACGATATCCGGGTCGTTAGCCGAGGATCCTGGGCATGGTCCAAAGAGGGCTAGGATGAGCGTATCATCGACTTTGAGCTTCTTGGACAAGGATAAACTCGGGACCATACAGCCACATGACGATGCATTAGTGATAACCCTCAGGATTTGCGGGTTTGACGTGAGGAGAGTAATGGTGGACCAGGCAGTGGAGCAGAGATCATGTATCCAGATCTTTACAAAGGCCTCAATCTGAGACTGGAAGATTTAACCAGTTATGATTCATCTCTAGTAGGCTTTGACGGGAAGGTTGTCACCCTGGAGGGACAAATCAGACTACCAGTTTAGGTCGGCTCGGAGGTGGTGGAGGTAGATTTTATAGTTGTGAACACTTTCTCTCCATACACTACCATTCTGGCTCGCCCTTGGCTTCATGCCCTTGGGGCCGTTTCATCCACTCTCCACCTAAAGGTAAAATTTTCATCCGAGGATCGGGTTGAGGAGCTCGTTGGGGGCCAACCCATGGCCAGACAGTGCCTGGTGGCTGCCATTAACCACCAGCCTAGGACCAAATCCTCGACTCAAGTGGATGGAGGTCTATAGCAATCAAAATCTAAGACCCCACGGTATGGTACCGTGGCCGAGGATGAGAAGTGTAAGGATTTGGAGAAGGTGGTTATAGGCAATAAGCCGGAGAAGTTCTTCCAAATCGGAACTCAACTGCCTCCTCGGGATAGGAAAGAATTGGTAAAGTTTTTCGGAGAGAACATTGACGTTTTTGCTTGGGATGCCTACGAAGCCCCTAGGATAGATCCGAGCTTTATCTGCCACCACTTGAACGTCAACCCATCCATTACCCCTAGAAAGCAGCAACCTCGATGCTCCTCGAAAGATCATTTTGATGCTGTGAAGGAAGAGGTGATAAAGCTTAAGCGGGCCGGGGCTATTAAGGAGCTGTTTTATCCTGAATGGTTGACCAATACTGTGGTGGTAAAGAAGAAGAATGGCAAGTGGCGCGTATGCATGGATTACACGGACTTGAACAAAGCTTGCCCAAAGGATCCTTTCCCCATGCCTCGAATTGAGTAGTTGGTAGATGCAACTGTGGGACATCCTCGGATGAGCTTTCTCGACGCTTTCCAGGGCTACCACCAGATACCTCTAGCCCTAGAAGACCATGAAAAAACAGCTTTTGTCACTCCCATTGGGAACTATCATTACAAGGTGATGTCGTTTGGGCTTAAGAATGCCAGGTCTACTTACCAAAGGATGATGATGAGAATGTTTGAGCTGCAGCTGGGACAGAATATCGAAATCTACATTGACGATATGGTCGTCAAGAGCAAGAAGGAGGCTGAACACATTGGTGACCTCGGAAACATCTTTGAAATTTTGAGAGGGCACAGGTTACGACTTAATGCTTCCAAGTGTTCTTTTGGTGTAAGGTCGGGAAAGTTCCTAGGCTATATGGTTACTCACCGTGGAATTGAAGTCAATCCGGACCAGGTCAAGGCAATTAATAATTTGCAACCACCTCGGAATCCAAAGGAAGTACAGAGATTGATAGGGATGACCGCCACCTTGAGCCGATTCATATCACAGTCGGCAGATAGGTGCAGACCTTTCTACCAGTTATTGAACAAATGGAAGGGTTTTGAATGGACTGAGGAATGTGCCTTGGCATTCCAGCAGTTAAAGGAATATCTTTCTCGGTCGCCAATCATGTCCAGACTCGAGGCAGATGAGGTCTTATTTGCCTATGTTGCCGTAGCCGCCCATGCAGTAAGCTTGGTGCTGAGAAGAGCTGATAGTGGCGTGCAAAAGCCTGTGTATTACGTGAACAAATCTTTACACGAGGCTGAGATTCGATATTTGCCGCTGGAGAAGGCTATTCTTGCCGTGGTACATGCCACACGCAAGCGTCCCCATTATTTCCAGTCACACACTCTCGTTGTCCTGACTCAATTGCCACTCAGAGCTCTACTCCGAAGCGCTGATTATACTAGGAGAATTGCAAAATGGGGAACAAAGCTGGGGGCTTATGACATCAGGTATATGCCTCGTACCTCTATAAAGGGCCAAATCCTGGCCGACCTTGTGGCCGAGTTTGCTGAGACCCCAATAGAAGAAGAAATGAAGAAACACAACATGGATGAAAATTCAGTTGGAGTGATCTCCGTACAAGGATCATTGTCATGGAAGGTTTATGTTGATGGCGCTTCAAACCTCAAAGGATCTGGAGTGGGCTAGTCCTAATCTCCCTCGAAAAAATCACAATCGAAAAATCGTTAAGACTTGGGTTCTTGGCCACAAATAATGAAACGGAATATGAAGCTCTGCTAGTAGGGATGACCATGGTTCAAAAGATGGGTGGAAAAATCGTGGACATATTCTCAGATTCAAGGCTAGTGGTGGGTCAAGTACAAGGGAAGTTAGAAGCTCGGGACCCTAGAATGCAGGAGTATTTAAACCAGGTTAGACATTTACAATCTGGGTTCGAATCATTTAATTTGCCGCAAATTCTTAGAAGTAGAAATACACATACAGACTCACTTACGACGTTAGCAACCTCCTCGGCACAGAGTCTGCCGAGGGTAATTCTTGTCGAGGATCTCATTAAGCCCTTTGGGTTGAGAAAAGAGGTGTTGCCCGTTCATCAAGTGAGGGTAGGTCCTAGCTGGATGGACCCTATCCTACTATTCCTCAAAGATGACGTCCTACCCGAGAACAAATTGGAGGCGGACAAGATACGAAGGAAAGCCCCTCGGTTCTGGATGTCCGAGGATCAGAAATTGTACAAGAGATCTTATACCATATCTACTGTGTATACATCCAGAAACAGTAGAAGTACTCTTGGAGGAATTACACGAGGGAATTTGTGGAAGCCACACAGGAGGAAGGTGTTTATCCCATAGGGCCTTCACTCAAGGGTATTGGTGGCCCAACATGCAGAGGGAAGCTCAGGAGTATGTGAAAAAGTGTGATCAGTGCCAGAGATTCGCCCTAAATATCCATCAGCCTGGCGGAGTCCTCAATCCTCTATCCAGCCCTTAGCCTTTGGCTCAGTAGGGTCTGGACATCGTAGGACCTTTCCCCAGAGCAGCAGGAAACGGGAAGTATTTATTGGTTGGCATTGATTATTTCACTAAATGGGTTGAAGCAGAACCCCTGGCCAACATCAGGGACGTGGACGTGAAGAGATTTGTTTGGAAAAATATTGTTACACGATTCGGAGTCCCTCACACTCTGGTTTCAGATAATGGACTTCAATTTGACAGCAAATCTTTCAGGAGGTACTACTATGGGTTGGGAATAACCAACAGGTATTCCACTCCAGCCTATCCACAAGGGAATGGGCAAGCCGAGGCTGTGAATAAGGTCATAGTGAGCGGACTCAAGAAAAGGTTGGATGATTCCAAGGGAAGATGGGTAGAGGAACTGCCACACGTTCTTTGGACGTACCGGACTACACCTCGGAGGTCAACTGGAGAAACTCCTTTCTCATTAACTTATGGAGCCGAGGCTGTTATTCCATTAGAAACTGGTTTCCCTACATTAAGAACGAGCTCCTTCATTACGGGCAGCAACGATGATTTACTAAAGAAAAGTTTAGACTTAACTGATGAACAGAGAGAAAATGCCATGGTCCGATTAGCACACTATCAGCATAAACTTAAGCAAGGGTATGATGCCAATGTGAAGTTAAGGCCTTTGGCACCTAGAGATCTAAGAAAGGTGGTTGGTTCTGCAAAGAACCGAGCCTGAGGAAAATTGGGACCCAATTGGGAGGGACCATATCGTATCACATCTATGGCAGGAATAGGTGCACCCTATCTGGAAGATTTGGAGGACAAAGCTGTACCGCATCCTTGGAACGTAATCAACCTGAAAAGGTACTATTACTAATAAGAATATACATTATCATACTTGTGTTTGTTACATTACAGGTGATGTGCAACTGCCTCAGATTCTTAGTGATAAACAAATCCTTAGCTACGCCTGGTTCCTCAGACCATCTGCTTTGAAAAAATTAATACTGAATGAAATCTACCTGAGTATCAAACAGATCTCTGGTCATGCCTGGTCCCCAGACCACATACCTCAAAAAAATTGATATCTTCTTACCACGTTTCTCAGTGTTAAACAGATCCTTAGCTACGCCTGGTTCCTTGGACCATCTGCTTTGAAAAAATTAATACTGAATGAAATCTACCTGAGTATTAAACAGATCTCTGGTCATGCCTGGTCCCCAGACCACATACCTCAGAAAAATTGATACCTTCTTGCCACGTTTCTCAGTGTTAAACAGATCCTTAGCTACGCCTGGTTCCTCAGACCATCTGCTTTGAAAAAATTAATACTGATGAAATCTATCTGAGTATCAAACAAATCTCTAGTCATGCCTGGTCCCCGAACCACATACCACAGAAAAATTGATACCTTCTTACCACACTTCTCAGTGTTAAACAGATCCTTAGCTACGCCTGGTTCTTCGAACCATCTGCTTCGGGAAAACTAATGCTGAATGAAATCAATCTAAGTATTAAACAGATCTGTGGCCATGCCTGGTCTTCGGATCCCATACCTTGGAGAAACTAACATCTTCCTATCAGTACTCTAAGTGCTAAACAGAAACGGAGCAACACCTAGCTCCTCGGATCACATGTTTGGTGGAAATTAACGCCCCAGACATCAAGTCAAGTATTAAAACAGCATTTCAGTCATGGCTGGCTCTGCAAACTATATGCAATACACGAGTTTGTCCCTTTTTGGTATTCTCCCCAAACCTAAGGTAGTTAGGAATTTCTAGTCAATTACTTGAACGTCAAGAATAGTTTGATGTTCTAAGCAGCAGCTCTATCGTGGCAAGCAAATTCAAACAGATGCTCGTGAGCATCACTTAAAGCATCTAATAATATATTCATATCCATCTATGGATTAACTGTCTTTGTCGCACAACTTTCAATGTTTAAACTATGTGTTGCTGAGATGAAGTTTCAAATAGATTTAGTTCAACTTTTTACGATTCATCTCGAGTGAAAGGATTTTTATCATATGTGGATTGGCAGTAAAGGTTTTGCTCCAATATTACTCGCGTTAGTTAACTAGTGAAAATACACACTATACTAGCACAAACATGAAAGTCACAGTAGAGAGAAATTTAAACATACTTTTCATTAAAATGAGCCTCTAAATAAGGCAATTTGAGTACAAGAAAAGAAGTCCGAATTACAAAAAACGTAAAAAAAACTAAACAAAAACCTATTTCTTCTTAAGCACAATCTTTTCCTTGGGAGAAGGCTGGTTAGTTTGAGCAGCTGCAGCCTCTGAGGGTTTTTGTCCTCGGCCTGACTGGTCAACCGCGATAGGCAGAGGAAGGGTAGCCAAAACAATCTCCACCCCCTTATTGGCTCCCTTTTCAGTGGGATGGTCCTGGATGACGACTGGAAGGTTCGGGGCATCCGGAGCCACTTCTTGACTAACATTATCCTTCCCCACGTTCTCGGGATGCCCCACCACCTCTGACCCCTTATCAGATGATGCACAAGTCTTGACTACATTGCCATTGCCTACCTCTGCCTTCTCGGGGATGGGATCAAGCTAAGGGAAAGAAGGAAGGGATGGTTGGATGGCAAGGGGGTAATACATGCTCTCCGCCTTCCTAAGTACAGATGAGGCTTCAACCCCGGCTTGGTTGAGAGCCTCATTACATACTTGCCGGCAGTAAGTCTTACATACCCCAGATACCTCAGCCTTTAGAGCTTCCTCGGTTTCCGCGACCCCTACATCATATCCTTCTTGCTCAGCTTGGTCATGAGCCTTCTTGGCTTTCACCCTGGCCATCTCGGCTTCCTCTAATTTCTTCTTAAGGGCGACAATTTGGGCCTTGGAGGCAGCCAGTTGATCCTCGGCGTTTTAAAGAAGCACTCTCTGGCCCTCTGCCTGTTTCTCGGCGCTCTCAAGTGTTGCGGCTGCACTTTTCCTCTCTCTCTCCTCTTCCAGGAGCTTCCTTTTCAGCTCTTATGCGCTCCTCTCGGCCGCCTTCCAAGAATCCACGGCGTCGTTGCGTTTAGCTTCTTCCTCCTTCATCTGTTTGTGGCAGTAGTTGATCATCTTTTCTACCCGAAAGGAGGCTTGAACGGCTTGACAAGGAAGGAAGTACAGTTCAAAAAAAAAAGGGGGGGGGCTAAAAGAGAATATAGCATGCCGAGATATCTCTTCAAGCTGAGGAAGACTTCATGCCTCCTCAGGGAGCGAAGCTCAGCCATGTCTCCAGGAAGCAATAGAGTTTGCTCCACTGCGTCGGCTACGTAACCCCCTTTGCCCCCTTGGTAGTCCCTGATGAAGGCACTAGCTGGAAGAGGAGCACCATCAAGCATAGGGGCTAGCAGCCACGCCTCCGGAGTAGTTGAAGGGCTACTCCTCCTCTCGATATCCCTTAGCCCCATTCTGGGCTGCTTGGCCACCCTTAGTGCCTCGTCCTCTTGGGTGGAGAGGGCCTTTCCCGCGTCCACTGGTTCCTTATCCTTTGCCTCCCTTTTCCTCTTTAGATCGATAGGTTGGAGTCCAAGGGTCTGAGTGGACGGAGCAGTAGGAGGTACGGAGGCGGGCTTCGTCTGCGTCGCCTTGGCCAGGGCATCCTTCCCGAGCTAGGACTCTATTAATTCTAGCAGACTTGACCTCGGTTTGCGCTAAATCCTCATCTCGTCGGAGGTAGGCACTAGTGAGGGGACGAGATCAAAAATTGGAACCTCTGAGGACAAATCTTGATTGAAGACTTCAAACTTGTCTTCAGACTCAGAGATGTCCATTATGTCTTCCCCTTCTCTGGGGACTGGCTAGAACGCTAATGTAGCTTCCTCGGCTTCTCATAGGGAGGATACCTTTACCTTAGGAATGTCATCCAAGATCAAACTAGTGGAGAGAACTTCTGCTAGGACAAGGTCGGGAAGTAGAAAGCCTGGAGCTGCTACGCTTATCTATTGAAGGCGTGGATCTCACGCCTTGATTACACACTTTGGCACTTGAAATGCGGTGGAAATGGGAGTGTAGTTCAAGATAATGTGGGCCCCTTTCAACTGGCCGTCCGAATGTGCAAATACCTCGGACCTTAGGATCTTGTCCAAACTCTATTGATTTACAAGACCGAGGTGGGGAATAGTTGAGTTTTTATCTGCCAAATCATCACAGAGAAATAATTCATTAGCCAAGAACAAACTAAACTAAAAACATTATCAGGTACCAATAAAAAGACAACGATAAGTCAATAAACGCAAAATAGCTCAAGAATCGTAAACCTAGACTTGTGAACCCCACCTGGTTTCCCCTCCCTCGTTGGGCAGTGGAGGCCATTGTGCCAATCGCCCGACACAATTAAGAAATCCTTGTTTAGACCCTTATTGGACTCAGGGAGACACTAGATAAGCCTAACCTCAGGGTATCTAGATTTTAGATAATACTCTTGACCCTTAAGGTGGTGGAGGTTATAGACCCAATTGACATCATGGTGGGTCAATCCTAGACCTAGTTTTTCATTCAGGGCGTCCACACAACCTAGAATCCTAAACACATTGGGTGCGCACTGAGTGGGCGCCATCCTATGAGCTATAAGGTAATCCCTCATAACTGTACCCATAGGAATTCTCATTCCTCCCTCTATAAAGGCGATAATTGGGACAATAACTTCTCCCTCATGCCTCTTCTCGTGCCATTCACCCTCTTTACAATACCTAATTTCTACCCTAGGAGGAATCCCATACCGGACTCTAAAGCTTTCCATGGCATCCACCGAATCTACCAAATGTTTAAACCTACCCATTTTTAGAAAGGTTTGAAGAAGTCTAAAAAAGGTGGAGGAAAGAAAAAAGAAAAAAAAAAGAAAAAGAAAAAACAAAGCCGAGGAGAGAAGAAATACAAAGAACAAAAAACAATATGAAAAGAGAAAAATTTAAAGACCTTTGAAGACTTACAGAGGTAAAGAAATCTCCTCGGACAAGCTTTGGTATTTGTAAGGACACGAGTGAAAAGATGGTTGACAGGTTCGATGTATGTGCACTAGAGCTAAATGAATGTTAAAATGAGACAGGAGATTGACTGAGGAAGATACTAATATCGAAAAGACAACCAAAGGTGGCAAAAATCCCGCCTATACCCCCACAGAAATCCCTGGCCATATGATTCGCATCAAGCCGTAGAACGTGTGAGACACAGAGCTGTAAGAATTAAATGAGGGCGCGTTCGAGGGCCGCAACGCAAGGAACGTGTATCGGGTAGTTAAAAAAGCGTTTCTATAAGCAAAAGCGAGCCGGGGTGGGCACATAGCAAGTGTTGCGACATCGAAATCCTCCTTTCTGTTCGAAGATCCAGAAAGAAGTATCTCGAGGGGCTATTGTAGGGAAACGGACCAGAAATTCCTGATCCCTGTGTATGTTTGGCTGTCTTAGTCCAGTGGGCTGAGAATTATTTATCCTCATACATGTCATGCCCAAAACCAAGGCTGAGAACTAAGGCTAATCCGATAATGGTTTAATTTAGCCCCAGAAAATATGCATTGAAGGTGAAGGGGTTTAAGTGAGAACTTAACGACCCTGGAAGTGGTGTCAAGGATAAACGTCACCTCGAATTACTGAAGCTAAGGTGAGTCTTGGAGTCTGCTGTTTAGGAAGACACCCCCGAGGATACTGTCGGACTGGGCGAGCGTTGCGGAAGAATGTGGCAAGAAGAGATCCCAAAAATATCAAGGAAGAAGGCTGCCACCCCCGCATTGAATGCTCTGTAGCTAATCCTCTGGCCGCATTTATGTGGAGAAGACCTCTGAACAGTGATTTGCAGCCTTCCAACTGTCACCAAAGGACTTCTGAAAAAATTAGGATGGGACAGGTATCAACAAGAGTCATCAAATGTGCACGTGGAGGGCCAAAAGAAGGAGAAGGAGTATAAAAGGAAGGGAGAGAGAAAAAGAAAGGGGAGGCATCCAAATTGAGAAGAAAGATATACATCAAACTGATCTCCTTGGACATAGGCCGAGGACCATTTCCTAAAGTTAAACTCCTATATCTCTTTCTCAGGGCGATCTAAACTTGTTTGATCGTTTGTTCGATCTAAGCTAGCCCAGCTTTCTTCACCTACTCTCTACAAATTCATTGTTGTTGGGCCTTTTGGGCTGGTTTGTCCACTTAGGGGCTATCGCACCAAAACCGTGTCCCTACATGAACAGTAACCTTGTAATTTTGGCACGGTACGGACACAAATTGCATATGATTTAATATTTTTTTATTCTCTTTTCTCTCTCTTCTCTCTTCACTTTATTCATTTCTCTTCTCTCTCATTCTTTCACAGACCCCTCTCCATTATTTTCTTCTTTCACTCTTTTTTCCTCTCAATCTCGTTGTTTTTCTCTCTTCCTCTTAGACATCACCCTCAGTTTTTTCTTCTCACTTTTTTCTCCTTTCACTCCGATCTCTGTCGCTGTGGTTTTTTTTTTTTTTTGGCAGTGATTTGATACTTAGTTCGGCAGTGGGTGAGTTGAGATGGTGATTGGCGGATCACTGGTGGTGGGTTGCGATGATCAGATTCAGTGGTGGGTGGGTCAGCTGATGATGGGCGAATCGGTGGTGGTGGGTTCTGTTGTGCGAAATCGGTGGTGGGAGGACCGGCCTATGAATGGGTTCTGAAGGATGGGTCGGCGGTGGGTGGGTTGGCAGCGACAATGGGTGGGTGTGTGGGATGCAGTGGGTCAGTGGGTGGCGGCGGTTGTGTGTTTTTTTTTCATGGTGGTTGTGGCCGCAACAATTTTTCTGGTTGTGGTTTTTTTTTTTATTTATAAGATGGTGTTGGTAGATGTGGGTTTGTGTCGGTGGTAGCTGTCGACGTTGTTGCAGTGGAGGTGGTTGTACAGTTGTTGTTGTTGATGATGATGATGAGGATGGGGAAGTAGTTTAATATATTATTTGAATGTGTTGTAAATATTATTTTAATGTATAGAATTGAATGATAAAACATTTGATAAATGAGATATTGTAAAATGATGTGGTAAAATAATAAAGTAGGCTTTTGGTGTGGCAAAATGGCGTTTTTTTTTTGCAATATCTACTACAGATGCTCTAATACAACTGTGGGGATTGGGTTTGAGTTCTTGGCCCAATAAAGTGTATGGACTCAAGCCCAAAAAGCCCGAACAATAAATTTGTAGAGAAGTGGGTTGAAAAGCTAGGCCGTATCGAGTTGAGTAATGGACCAGTATTGTTATGGCAACAAAGCAAGAAAAACTATAGACGCTCCTTGAAGAAAAGTGTCCTCGGCGAAGTCCGAGGAGATTGATTCTTTCTCTATTGACTTTTCAATACTCATTACAAATCTTACTTTTAGTTTTTTCTCCGCCACCCCTTACTCAGGGGTCCCTTACATTATATATCCCCCTTTGGATGATCTCGAGCCTCCACTTGTTGGCCATCCAAGTCACCACTTGAATACCTGTCCCATTAGCCACCCTTCCTGGTTCCCTGTGAGTCGTAGTAGCCAAGGCAACACTGTTCAGGGGTCCTCACTACATAAATGCGGCCAAAAAAGTAGCTGCAGCGTATTGAATGTGGAGGTAATAGTTTTTCCTTAGGTTCCTTCTAGTTTTCACCTGTTGCCATGCTTCAGGTGTACATATTTGCTGCTGAAGTTTTTTAGAGACTTATTTAGGCTCACGGGATTCGGATATGGCCCATGCCCGAGCTATCCGAGGAGGCCCCTCTCCTCGGACAGGCCCAAGGCCTAACACCAGATCTGGGCTTTAGCCCCTACAACAACTATTAAGAGTACTTTGTCCACCATAAATGATTAGAAAATAAACAAAAATTAGTAAATTTTTATAGTTTAACATTTAAATTGAACACTATAAAAAAATCATGATATATAACAAAATAAATACCAAATTATCCAAATCATGCTATGTAATAAAATAATATTATATTTTTATATGCTATATTTAATTCTTTAGAACGCAATAGGATAACATTTAACAATTAAAGAAAAAAAAAAACAACAACAACAACAATTTAAAAAATAAAATTAAATAGCATTAACCCAAAATAGAGTTTTAAAGAATATAAAAAATTATCAATTTAAAGTAGAGATGCAAAAATAAAAAAATAAAAAAAAATCCACCAAAAAATTTAGAGAGAGAGAGAACCATTTTTTTGTAAGGGAAAACTATGTATAAAATAGAAGAAATAGTGACAAATTTATAGTAAAATGGTGTGAATAAGAAGAGATAAAAATAAAAGAAGATAAAAGGAAAGATAAAGAATGATATTAATGTGAAGGGTAGTGGGAAGATGAAAAGGTAAAGGAGAGAGAAAGATTGAAGAAGTTGTGGGGAGATGAAATGGTAAGAGAGAGAGAAAGGTTGGAGAAGTGTAAATATTAAAAAAATAAATGTTAAAAACAATTATAGGAAAATTGGAAAGAAAAAAAAAAAACCCCTAAAGCTTGAAAGGCTTCAACGTTGTTGTTGTTGTTGTTTTTTTTTTTTTTTTTTTTTTTTCATTTAAGCTAAAAAGGCTTACATAAAACCCTAAAGCTGAACTGAAAAGGCTTTGGGTTGGGCTTGATAGTGGAACTAAATAAATAAGAGATGAGTTGGATTAATTATACAGATTTTTTTATAGGGTGATAATGAAAGTAAATAAATAAGTAGTGAACTGGATTTATTATAGGGTGATAGTGGAAGTAAATAAATAAATAGTGGGTTGCATTTATAGGGATGAAAATTGTAAAAGCCATTTAAAAATTGTAGGACAAATTATATATATATATATATATATTTTTTTTTTTTTTAAATGTTGTGGCAGCCGATATGGTGCAACGTGAGAGCAGCAGCATTAGACGCTACGCTTCAGCTTTTAGTAATACTAGCCGCAGACCCACGCTATGCATGGGAATATTATTAATGATCATTTGTAATTAAACTTATTTAAAAGTAAAAATTTTGTAATTAAAGTTCTCTAAGGAACATTTTGTGAATTGCCAATAGAAATTTCTTACTGCATAAGTTAATCAACTACCATTACTATTAAAAAAAAAAATCAAAGAAATATAACACAACTTATCAAATTATTCAAACAAAATTTTGTCAAGAAATCATTCGTATCAGCCATCAAATAGTATACCCTAGAAACTTCATAATTAAATATAGTGTAGAGTAAACATAGATTTTACAAAAATTAAATAATGAATTCAAATTGAGATAATAAAAATAATAATAATAATAAAAAGAAGTTGAAAAATGAAAAGAAGAATCATGGTGTAAATTTTTGTGCTATTGGATATTACTCTCATACTTGTGGACTATATATATATATATATATATATATATATATAAGAATGTAACTATTATATGAATGATTATTGTGATTTATTGATAATATTAATAAAAAAATTAAAACCTAAAACAGTTTTTCCTCTGATATAATGGAGAAGACAATTTTTTGTCATTTAATTTAATTAAAAAAATAAAGAATATACTCATATACTCATACATTTGTATTATTACCTAGGCAAACAAAGAGTCATTCTTAAAATATTTGATGACTTCTATATTCAATAAACCATTTTAGAAAAGACTTTGATTATTATTATTTTAATGCATTAGAGTCACAAAATATTTAGATAGTTTATTCAAATATGATGTGGATAATAAAAATAAATACTCTACGTGATTTAGAGAACAGCATGATCATATCCACTAAGCATGAAGACGTAGAACTGGACAAAGAAACTCCTAGTCTTAGCCCCGAACAACTTTTTAGTACTCTTCATATTATTGGGAGGCACATCAACCATCGCTCTTTTAGTCTACATTTAGGGAGCGTTTGGTTTGCTTTGATATTACATTACACCGTAATATTACATTATTGTAATCTTACATTAAATTAATCCCGATACAAGAATACAACATTACATTGGTTAGGAAGGTAATGAAATTAAGGTGATGTAATATATTTTTTAATTTTAGATTATGATAATTGTGGGGGAAAAGGGCCAACAAGAGAAATGGGCCTGCGCTTTGGGCCCAAAACCCACGACGAGGATAGTGATCGGTCCGAGGACGGTCCCACTCAACCCATAACGCCCGAGATGGATTGTATAGAATACAAATACAAATTGAGGAGTCCAAAGAATAATGCCGAGGATAATACCATCTCGGATATTCGAGATTGGAATGAACTTCGAAGCTCTTCCGGTCAGAGGAAACGTCCCAGAAGGTTCCGCTGGCCTAGATGGATGTAAGGGATATGCACACCAGAAAATATCCAGAGAAATATCAAAAAGGAAGGCTGCCAACCCTGCATTGAATGACTCTGCAGCTAATCCCCTGGCCGCATTTATGTGGAGAAGACACATGAACAGTGCAATCTTGGCCACCGCAACTCACAGAACGTCAAAAAAGGGCACAGGATAGGACAGACACTCAAGTGAAGATTCAGATAATCAACAAGTGTAGGATCAGGATGATTTGGAAGGGTATATATAATGTGAAGAAATTCCTCACAGGGGGGGGGGGGAGAAAAATCTGTAATCTACACATAAGAAATAAGATATTCAAAAGTTAACCTCCTCGGACTTTGACCGAGGACTGTTTCCTGAATTTAAACTCTTTATTTCGTTCTCCTTAAGACCGGAACTCATCTTGTTGATCGTCTAAATCAATCTGGCCTAGCTTTCCTTTCCCACTCTCTAGAAATTCATTGTTTTTGGGCTCTTTGGATTGGTCCATATAATCTTGGGCCTAGAGAATCCGATAAAGTACGAAGGAAGGCTCCTCGATTCTAGCTGTCTGAGGATCTGAAGCTGTACAAAAGGTCTTTTTCTGGACCATACCTGCTGTGCATACATCCAGAGGCAGTGGAAGTTCTCCTGGAAGAACTACATAAGGGAATTTGTGGCAGCCACATGGGGGGCAGATCTTTATCTCATCGAGCCCTCACCCAAGGGTATTAGTGGCTCAACATGCACAGAGAAGCCCAAGAGTATGTGAGGAAGTGTGACCAATGCCAGAGGTTCGCTCCGAATATACATCAGCCGGGAGGAGAGCTTAATCCTCTATCCAGTCCTTGGCCCTTTGCTCAGTGGGGCCTGGATATCGTGGGCCCTTTCCCCAAAGCAGCGGGGAATAAGAAATATCTAGTGGTCGGCACAGACTACTTTACTAAATGGGTCGAGGCCGAGCCACTGGCTAACATCCGAGATGCAGACATGAAGAGATTCGTTTAGAAGAACATTGTTACCCGGTTCGGGATGCCCCATACTCTAGTCTCGGATAACGGCCTTCAGTTTGACAGTAAGTCCTTCCGAAGATATTGCTGCAAGTTAGGGATAACGAATCGGTACTCCACTCCAGCCTACCCTCAAGGGAATGGACAAGCCGAGGCCATAAACAAAGTCATAGTGAGCAGGCTTAAGAAGAGACTGGACGATACCAAAAGCAAGTGGGTCGAAGAACTACCACATGTACTGTGGACTTATAGGACTACCCTTTGGAAGTCTACGGGCGAAACCCCCTTCTCGTTAACTTATGGAGCCGAAGCAGTTATCCCTTTAGAGACGGGGTTCCCTACACTAAGGACTAGCTCTTTCACTCCGAACAACAATGACAACTTACTTGAGAAGAATCTAGACTTAATTGAGGAAAGAAGGGAAAATGCCATGGTTCAATTGGCCTATTATCAGCACAGACTCAAATGAGGGTATGATGCCAATGTGAAGTCGAGGCCGTTAGCGCCTGGAGATCTAGTTTTGAGGAAGGTCGTCGGCTCGACCAGGAACCCCTCCTGGGGAAAACTGGGACCAAACTGGGAGGGACCATATCAACTCACTTCTGTTGCCAGGATAGGAGCGTATTACCTGCAGGACTTGGAGAATAGAGCACTGTTGCACCCCTGGAATGTAAACAACCTGAAAAGGTATTATTATTAATAAAGTGCACTTTGTCTCTTTCTTTCTCAATACATCATGTATGAATCTCAAGTGTATTAATTTCAAGGGCCAAACCAAACCTCGGCTACGCCTGGTTCCCTGAACCGCGTACCTAGGAAAAATTAATACTACTCATTATTTTTCTAAGTATTAAACAGATCCAAGCTATGCCTGGTTCCTCGGACCATCTGCCTTGAAAAAATTAATACTACACATCATTTTTCTAAGTATTAAACAGATCCAAGCTATGCCTGGTTCCTCGGACCATCTACCTTGGAAAAATTAATACTACACATCATTTTTCTAAGTATTAAACAGATCCAAGCTATGCCTGGTTCCTCGGACCATCTGCCTTGGAAAAATTAATACTACTCATCATTTTTCTAAGTATTAAACAGATCCAAGCTATACCCGGTTCCTCGGACCATCTGCCTTGGAAAAATTAATACTACTCATCATTTTTCTAAGTATTAAACAGATCCAAGCTATACCTGGTTTCTCGGACCATCTGCCTTGGAAAAATTAATACTACTCATTATTTTTCTAAGTATTAAACAGATCCAAGCTATGCCTGGTTTCTCGGACCATCTGCCTTGGAAAAATTAATACTACTCATTATTTTTCTAAGTATTAAATAGATCCAAGCTATGCCTGGTTCCTCGGACCATCTGCCTTGGAAAAATTAATACTACTCATTATTTTTCTAAGTATTAAACAGATTCAAGCTATGCCTGGTTCCTCGGACCATCTGCCTTAGAAAAATTAATACTACACATCATTTTTCTAAGTATTAAACAGATCCAAGCTATGCCTGGTTCCTCGGACCATCTGTCTTGAAAAAATTAATACTACTCATTATTTTTCTAAGTATTAAACAGATCCAAGCTATGCCTGGTTCCTCGGACCATCTGTCTTGAAAAAATTAATACTACTCATTATTTTTCTAAGTATTAAACAGATCCAAGTTATGCCTGGTTCCTCGGACCATCTGCCTTGAAAAAATTAATACTACACATCATTTTTCTAAGTATTAAACAGGTCCAAGCTATGCCTAGGAAAAACTAATGCTTGACATAATCTTTCTAAGTGTTAAATAGTTTCAAAATTATGCTTAGGTCCTCGGCACCCCGCCCTAGAAAAGGTAACGTCATAAAACATCTACCCAAGTGACAAAAAGAATCAAAGGCATGTCTGCCTCTTCAAACCAATGGCTAACCAACCATCTCGACCCCAAGGTTTATCTAGAGACATGTTGATGTGGTTCGTTACATTTTTAGTGTTCACATCGTTACAGATTAGGACAGTTTACGCGACCTTCAAGATTTGTTCCATATCTTACCGTGTAGGGAATCGTTTTGAGCTCTCTCTCTCTCTTTGGTTTTTGTTCCTGGTTATTTTTTGCTAAACATATATGTATAAAATTAACAAAAAGTATGTCGCTACAAATGTAATATACACAAAGTTCAAAAAAAAATAAATAAATAAATATATATCAAGTACAAGGAAGTGTAGAACTCACCATCGCCAAGTCTCTCTTGAGGCCTGCAAACACCTCATGCTGCCTCATCAACCTGAGGTCGGCCATGTCCTTAGGCAAAAGCAGGGATTGCTCCACTGCATCCGCCACGTACCCGGCCTTCCCGACCTGATAGTCCCGGATAGAGGCATCCTCGGTCAATAGGGCCCTATCCAGCTCTAGACGCGGGGCCCAGATCGGCGCTGCGGGCCTGCGGTCGCCCCGTCTCTCCATCTCATGGGCCGGCCTCGTTTGTTGGTGTCGGGGGTGTTTTCCTCCTCTGGTGGTGTCAACTTCTTGAAGAGGCTGCTGCCTCCCAACTTCCATGACCTCCTTCCCCTTTTCCTCCCTTTTTCATTTATGCTCGGGAGGGTCAACCCAGGGTGGTGGGATGGGAAGTGGAGCTGGTGGTTTGGGTGGTGCAGATTTACCCGGAACCTCTTTCCCTGGCTGGGATTCCAACAGCTCCTGCAGGGACGATCTAGGCTTCCTCTGAATCCCCATATCCTCGAAAATTGCTACCTCTGGAGACGAAGGCTAGTTGAAAACCTCGAAGAGCTCGTCAGAGTCTGACACCTCAACTAACACTCTCTCCTTCTCTCCCTCTTCCTCTTCCTCTTCCTCCTTGATGTGAGGTTGAGACGGAGCAGCTACGGGCACCCCGTCAAGTATTGGGAATGTGGGCAGCTCGCCTGCCGGGATGGAAGCACCCTCGGGAAGAAGGAATCCAGGCACCGCTACACTGATTCGGTGGAGACGGGTATCTCTAGCTTTTATGACGCACTTGGGTGCCTGGAAACTGGTCGAGATGGGCTTATAACCCAAGATTATGTGCGCCGCTCTGAGCTGGCCGTCCGAGTTGACAAATACCTCGACCTTGAGTATTTTGTCGAAACTTTCTCTGTTCACCAGTCCAAGCTTGGGCTCCGCAGCGTGCTTATCTACAAAATCATTGCGATAAAAGAAAACATTAGAGCCGAGCTCAATATCATGAAAGTCAATAATTAAAACAGATCCTCCTAAACTAAAACCCCACCTGGTTCTCCCTCTCTCGTTGGGCAGTGTAAGCCGTCGTGCCAATCGCCCGACACGATCAAGAAATCTTTGCTCAGACCCTTGAAATTTTAAAATACTCGCAAGTGTACGAACCGTACCGAAGTATAGTTTGACAAGAACGAGGTCGAACCCACAGGGACTTGAATGAATGTAGGAAAATTAATTAAACCTTAACCAAATTAATCCTAATCTAGTTTAATAAAAATTGGTTTTTCTGAGATTAAATAAACTAAGCAAATAATAAAATTAAGCAAATAGTTAAACTAAGCAAAAGATATAAAGAAATTAAAAGATGTAAACAATCAAGAGAAAGGAATTAAGGTTTTGGAATCCGCCTTGTAAGTCATATCAGCATATATTTATGATCATTAATTTTTCCCAACTACTGCATGATAATCTAGAAATCAATCTTGCTATCATGGAAAATATCATCATTAAAACTTATGTTTAAAAATCTAAAGCATGTTCTTCTTCGCTTCTTAAGTATAAAACCAAATCATCAATTGTATCCGTAGCCAAACAAATCACAAGATATATCCAATTCTAAAAATCAAATCATAAATTGTATCCATTGACAAACAAATCACAAACGATATCCAATTTTATAATCAAGAATTAATAAACCAAGCATTCAATTAATTAAGACAAATCCTAAATCATGAGAAAAACATGATTGAACTCATATCTAGAATTCCATCTTAATCAATTGATATGAAGCAAGAACAATTTAAATCATTAAAGAACAATTATTGTGGGAAAAATCAAATCACATAAATATTACTAATAATCCTTAACAAGGTTTCATCCTCAACCCTAATTATAAATTTAGCTACTCATGATAATTGAAATAAAACACAAGAATAAAATACTAAACATTAAAATAGACAAATAAAATAGAGAAAGAAATAGTCACAATGCTATCATGGAGAAAAGCTACAGAGAAGCCACATGCGGCACTGCCTCTTTCTCCAATTTTCTGTTTTGCATCTCAGCCCTAGCACTAGCCTCCTTGAATTTTGCCCTAAAAAGCCTTTAAATAGGTCAAGGAATCCTATTACAAATTGAATTCCCGTTTGGAGAAAATCCCAGATTTTTAGGCTTCACTTAACCGACTATTTTGGCCCATTTAACGTCAGAATTTGGACTTTTGGTAAACTACAAAGTCGTAGCCCTTTAAGTTAACTTTCCAGCCCAACTTGAATCATCTCGATTGGACATCTGAGCCGAAAGTTATACTAAAAATACTAATTGATGTGCAGGCTGGAATCCTAATCCGAATTGGACTTGGATTTGGTGCAAATTTCCTTTGATTCCTTGCTCCAATTGGACTTAAATTTAATTGGGTTGACCTTTTTTTTAACTTCATCATGGCCCTTGTAAAAGTAAAGTCCATTAGCTTTCTTCTTTGCACAAATTCACTTATTTAATTCCATTCTCCTACAAAAAAAAAAATTCACGCAATAAGATTCAATTAAGCACAAAATTGATTATTCAACATTATTCCAAAATCAAATATAAAATGCATGAATTACCTCAAAATAAGTATGATAATGCTTTCTAATAGTGATATAAATATGCAAAATTAAGCTATTATCAATGCACATCAAATACCCCCAAACCTACATTTTGCTAGTCCTCGAGCAAAATAGATAAAGAGTAACAAAACAAAGAAATTAAAGAAAAAGAAAATCCTAACTAATCCACTTTCGCTGGAATTTTCGATTGCATTTAGCATATGCAACAAGCCTTTAAACTCCTAGCTTACACTAGTGGACGAGTTGTAGTCTCGTGAGGGTTTGCAGGGAATATACCCACAAAATTCTGAGAATGAATACTAAAATAAATAAAACACTGAAAATTAAATTTTTTTTTCAATTGCCTTTTGCAAAGAGGATTAGTTCAAGTTTAAAAACACTACAAATGCTAAAGAAATTTCTCATGCCATCAAAACTCAATGTGAGTGAAAAGTGGTAGCCAACCCAAACATACTCTTAGTTTTAGAATAAACTTGACTCGAATCTCTATTTGAAGGTATGCTTCAACTCAAATCTTTCCGGTGTTATCACTCAACAAATGAAATCACTCTGAAATGGGGTGTAACACTCTCAACAATATATGTGAGCGGAATAATGTAAGCAAAATCAAGCACCTCACATATAAATTACATGAAAAACGCTTAATCAAGAAAGAACAAGTAGTCTCATGAAAGGATGCCAAAAAGAATTTATACCACACTTTTTATTCAGTCATATCAATATTTGAACTACACAATCTTTAAGATCAAATAAGGACTTTATTAGGACGTAATGTAGGGTAAAAGCAAAGGAAATGAAACAAAAATGGGTAAAGGTAAATAATAAGAAGTGTTTTCAAGATTTGTCGGAATGTCAACTATTTTTTTGGAATTTCCATTCAACATTTTTTTTCAACTCTTCTTCTTCAAAGCAGTACTCCCTTACATTTCATTTCTCAAAATTTGACGAGAACCCTTTTTACTTTCTTCTTTTTGACACTTTTCCTTCTTCTTTTTTTTTTCTTTTTTTTTTTTCTCTTTTTTTTTTTTTTTTTTTTTTTTTGAATTCACTTTTTCTTTCTTCTTTGAATTCTTGCACAAACCATCACATTGAAACAAATTGATCAAATTCCATCTTGAAACACTTTGGATAAGGGCTTTAAGAAAGAAAGGCTAATTAAAAGGCTCAACGGGGTGACTAGCGATAATGTATCAAGAAAGAAAAACACATGTATGGCTCAAAGTGGACAAAAATGGCCTAATCTCATCTCTCAAAGACTAGTATAGTTCATTCAATATCAATGACTTCAAAAGATTCAAGTGTGGCATAAAATCATATATTTTTTTTCTTGGCCAAAAGAAAGAACAATGAGACTACAACAAGGGAAATATGTTACGCACTTTCAAAAAAAAACTTTAAGATTAGAAACAATAAATAACCCTCCAAAAATAATGATTGGCTCAAAACTCATAGGGGTTACAGTCTCCACATTGTTATCATCAAGATTTTCTAATCATTTTTATCCTTCAACAACAAGTTGTGTCTGAGTGGCTACGTGCATGTGCAATGAATTGAGCATGAAAGCAATGAAATTCTTTAAGCAATAGTAGTATAATGAACTCAAAACATAAACCTCAAGCTAGGCAAAATATTTTTTTTTTTTTAACACAACTAAACAAAACAAAACAAAAAGATAGAAATCTATATACATCCCCCCCAAACCTAAACCAAACATTGTCCTCAATGTTAAAAATGATACTCTCAAATATAAGTCGTGAATGAAAAGAGAGCAAAATATTAATATGCAACATGAGAACCAAGTAAAAACAAGTAAGGTAAGGAGAAGGAGGAGACGTACCTTGATCAAGCTGATTGTTATAAATTTTAAGTTCTGTCAAATATCAGCTAGAACAAAAGCAAATAAAAATAAACAAGAAAATAAACACAAAGTCTAATCTAGAAGCAGAAAATAAACAAAAGAAAATGAAAAGAAAAGAAAGAAAAAAAAAAAAAATGCAAACTTGATAAATACAACTGGGATCAATCCTGATAAACAGGATCATCCAAGATGACTTCTTCAACTTCTGGAGGCTCGAGTTCTAAAAATGGTTTCAAACGTTGGCCATTAACTTTAAACATATCACCATTTTTAGGATTCTCAATCTCAATAGCACCATGGGGATAAACAGTGCGAACTATGAATGGACCTGTCCATCGAGATCGTAACTTACCTGGGAAGAGATGCAAGCGAGAATTATAAAGAAGAACTTTCTGACCAAGTTCAAATGATTTTCTCAAGATGCTTTTATCATGAACCCTTTTCATTCGATCCTTATACGATTTGGCACAATTGTATGCATCATTGCGAATTTCATCCAACTCATTGATTTGAAGTTTCCTTTTAGTACCAGCTTTGTCAAGATCAAAATTCAACCGCTTAATAGCCCAATAAGCTCTATGCTCTAACTCAACAGGGAGGTGACAAGCCTTACCATACACAATTCGATAGGGAGACATTCCAATGGGAGTCTTAAATGCTGTACGGTATGCCCACAATGCATCATTGAGTCTTAAAGACCAATCTTTCCGAGTAGGGTTAACTGTTTTCTCCAATATTCTCTTGATTTCCCTATTAGATATCTCTACTTGACCACTTGTTTGTGGGTGATAAGGTGTTGCAACCTTATGAGTGATGCCATATTTCTTCATTAGTTGCTCAAAAACTCTATTACAAAAGTGCTTTCCTCCATCACTAATAATGGCACGTGGTGTACCAAACCGTGCAAACACATTCTCTCTCAAAAACTTGACTACAACCTTGTGATCATTAGTTCTACATGCAATGGCCTCAACCCACTTAGAAACATAATCAACAGCAACAAGGATGTATAAGTTACCAAAAGAATCAGGAAAAGGACCCATGAAATCAATACCCCAAACATCAAATACCTCAATAATCAAAATAGGGTTCAATGGCATCATATTTCTCTTTCCAATACTCCCTAACTTTTGGCATCTCTCACAAGCTGAACAATATGCATGGGAATCACGAAAAATGGAAGGCCAATAAAATCCACATTGCAAAATCTTGGCAGCAGTCTTTCTTGAACTAAAGTGGCCTCCACAAGCATGATCATGACAAAAGGATATAACATTTTGTTGGTCACTCTCAGATATGCATCTCCTAATTATTTGATCAGAACAGTACTTAAACAAGTATGGATCATCCCAAAAGAAATACTTAACCTCAGCCAAAAATTTAGACCTATCTTGTTTAGTCCAATGCGAAGGCATTTGATTAGTGACAAGATAGTTTGCAATATCAGCATACCAAGGTCTATGGGATACCTGCAACAATTGTTCATCAGGAAAAGATTCAAGAATAGGTACATTGTCATCAGTGTGCTCAACGATTAATCTAGACAAGTGGTCAGCTACTACATTTTCAGTTCCCTTCTTGTCTCGAATCTCAAGATCAAATTCTTGTAACAATAAAATCCATCGGATAAGTCGAGCTTTAGCATCTTTTTTGGAGAAAAGATACTTCAGTGCAGCATGATCCGAATAAATTATGACCTTAGACCCCAACAAATAGGACCTAAATTTATCCAAGGCAAAAACAATTGCTAACAACTCCTTTTCTGTTGTAGAGTAGTTCATCTGAGCATCATTTAGAGTCTTGCTAGCATAATAAATCACATAGGGAACCTTTCCAACCCGCTGTCCTAAAACAGCACCAATTGCATAATCAGAGGCATCACACATAATCTCAAAAGGCACTTGCCAATCAGGTGGTTGAATGATAGGTGCAGAAGTCAACTCAGTTTTTAGTCTCTTAAATGCATGGAGACACTCATCATCAAACACAAATGGGGCATCTTTGGCAAGTAAGTTGCACAAGGGCCTTGAGATTTTACTAAAATCCTTGATGAACCTTCGATAGAATCCTGCATGACCCAAAAATGATCTAATTTCCTTAACAGATCGAGGAGGTGGAAGGTTAGAAATCAAATCTATTTTGGCCTTATCAACCTCAATACCACTTTCTGATATGACATGCCCAAGAACAATTCCCTTTCTCACCATAAAATGACATTTCTCCCAATTAAGAACAAGATTCTTCTCCTTACACCGCACTAACACTAAGGATAGGTGGTGCAAACATTCTTCAAAAGTGGATCCAAATACTGAAAAGTCATCCATAAATACCTCCAAAAATCGTCCCACCATATCAGAAAAAATACTAATCATGCACCTCTGAAATGTACCAGGAGCATTACATAAACCAAATGGCATGCGACGGTAGGCAAATGTCCCAAAAGGGCATGTGAAGGTAGTCTTTTCTTGATCTTCTGGTGCAATGGGAATTTGATTATATCCAGAATATCCATCAAGAAAACAATAATAAGCATGACCAGCTAACCTTTCCAACATTTGGTCTATAAAAGGAAGAGGAAAATGATCTTTTCTTGTCATGGCATTCAACTTACGGTAATCAATGCATACTCTCCATCCTGTTTGCACACGAGTTGGGACTAACTGATCATCCTCATTCTTTACAACTGTTATGCCAGATTTCTTTGGTACAACTTGAACTGGACTCACCCAATTACTATCAGAAATTGGGTAAATAATACCCACATCCAAAAGCTTCAAAACTTCAGCTCTCACTACCTCTTGCATAATAGGGTTTAGACGTCTCTGCGGTTCACGTGAAGCTTTAGCATTCTCTTCCAAGTGAATTCTATGCATAACCACAGATGGACTAATACCTTTGATATCAACAATTGACCAACCTATAGCTTCCTTATGCTCTTGAAGTACACTTATCAATTGGCGTTCCCTAAGGTCATCCAAATCTGAAGCTATAATGACAGGTAAGGTCTCAGAAGAACCTAAAAAGGCATACTTAAGTGTGTCAGGTAATGGTTTCAACTCCAACTTTGGTGGTTCCACAGCAGATGGGGGTGGGGATGAAGAAAGTGGAAGAGGGATCACTTTTGGTTGCCAACTATCAGTGCTTAAGAGAGGAACAGAATCTAACAATGCATTAACCTCTTTGATTGAGTGTTCAATATCAAAATTGCAACCAAAAAGATTTAAGCAAGCCTCTAGAGGATCCTCATAACTCGATTGTAGGAAAGTATCATGGACTAGACTCTCAATCATGTCAACCTCACAGATTTCCTCATTGTCTAGCACTTGTTTACTTATGTGGAAGATATTAAGCTCAACAGTCATATTTCCAAAAGAAATCTTCATTACACCACTCCGACAATTGATCAAAGCATTGGATGTGGCTAAGAAAGGGCGACCCAAAATGACATGGATTTGTGTACTAGCATTTAGAGTAGGTTCAGTGTCTAACACAACAAAATCAACAGGAAAATAGAATGCATCCACCTTAATCAGCACATCCTCAACAATACCTCTAGGGATTTTCACAGACCTATCAGCTAATTGAAGTGTCATGGTTGTTGGTTTTAACTCTCCCAAACCTAGCTGTAAGTATACTGAATATGGCAATAAGTTCACACTTGCTCCCAAATCTAGCAAAGCTCGCTCAATGAGGTGATCCCCAATCTTGCATGAAATTGTAGGAGATCCAGGGTCCTTACATTTCACTGGATATTTATTCTGAATAATTGAACTGACTTGCTCGGTCAAAAATGCCTTTTTAGGGACATTTGTCTTTCTCTTCATTGTCACAAGATCTTTCAGAAACTTGGCATAAGCAGGAACTTGCTGAATTGCATCAAGAAATGGAATGTTTATTTGCACTTGCTTAAAAACCTCTAAAATATCTCCAAATTGTGCACTTTTCTGAGGACTGATTAACCTTTGAGGAAATGGAGCTTTAGGAACAAACCTCTTATCAAGGGGGGAACTAAGATCCTGAATTGGAGTGGTGGGTGGGTTGCCCTTCTTTTCTCCATGATCATCATGTGAACTATGAGTTCCTTTTTCCTCTGACACAATATTTTCATCATCCTCCACTTCTGGCAATTTCACTTGATTATCAACTTGCTTACCAGACCTAAGGGTAGTAATAGACTGAACATGTTCTTGTCCATGAGTAGAACTAGAAGAACCATTGATGGCATACTGTCCTTTTGGGTTTGGTATAGGTTGACTAGGAAACTTTCCTTTTTCCCTCTCTCCAACTTGGGTTGCTAACTGGCCAACTTGATTTTCCAACTTTGAAATAGCTTGAGTATTCAAATGGGTGGAACTTTTCATCTCTTGAATGGCTTGGCTAGTTGATTGCATGAAAGTTTTGAGAGACTCCTCCAAAGATGGTTGTTGTCTTGGTGGTGCTACAAACTGTGGTATTGATTGAGGAATGGGAGGATATGCTTGAGTAGGTGGACGAAATTGACTTTGTTGATGCACTTGTTGTCCACCTACATTTGTGGGAGGCTGATTTTGCCTCCATGAGAAATTAGGATGGTTCCTCCAATTTGGATTGTATGTCTCTGAAAATGGACTAGCAAATGGTTTTCCATAATTATTCAGTACATTTGCTTGCTCAATATAAAAATCAGGGTACCCAGCTGCAGAAGGACACATTTGTGTTGTATGCATAGGACTTGCACAAACAGAGCATGTTTCACTTTGAACTTGATTGACAGAATTCATCCCTCTACCTAAAGCTAAAGCCTCAACCTTACGAGTGAGATTGTCCAACCTAGCTTTTATGTCTAAATCTTCACTAACTTCATACAATCCTCCTTTCTTAATTGTAGGGGCAGATCTCTCTTTACGGTTGGAAAAATCCCATTGTTGTGAACTTTCAGAAAAATTCTCAAGAAATTTGTATGCCTCATCATCTACAAGATTCAAAAATCCACCACCATTCATGGACTCAATCATGTTACGATTTGTCTGAGTCAAACCATTATAAAAGTATTGTACTAGTCTCCATGTTTCAAAACCATGATGAGGACACTTTAAGATCAAGTCCTTAAATCTCTCCCAACTCTCATAAAATTTCTCTTGTTCATCCTGATAAAAATCTGCAATTTCTCTCCTCAAAGCATTGGTCTTGGCCATTGGAAAAAATTTAGAGAGGAATTTTGTGACTAACAGTTCCCATGAAGTGATAGATCCAAGTGACAAAGAATTAAGCCATGCTTTTGCTTTATCCTTCAAGGAAAAAGGGAATAAACGCAAGCGAATGGAGTCATCAGAGAAATTCTGGAACTTACAAGTAGCACAAATCTCAAGAAAATCTTTCACATGCATATAAGGATCTTCTCTATCCAATCCATGAAAAGTAGGAAGAAGATGGATTATCTGTGGCTTCAACTCAAAATGTGCAGCAGTAGTTGCAGGCAAAACTATGCAAGATGGAGGGTTGGTGGTTATGGGTGAAAACAACTCCTTAAGAGTTTTTGAATCTTCTCCTATTTCTCCCATTGTGGATGAATAATCAAAACTAACAAGACGATTTTCTTTATCACGTATCCAAGTTCTCATACACCATGCACAAAGAAATAATTTTTTTTTGTTTTTTTTTTATTTAAAAAAAAAAATTCAACTACAACTAGTAGAAGGAAAAATTCAATTAAGACCTAATTTATTTTCCTAACCAAGTCCCCGGCAACGGCGCCAAAAACTTGTTGTGAAATTTTAAAATACTCGCAAGTGTACGAACCGTACCGAAGTATAGTTTGACAAGAACGAGGTCGAACCCACAGGGACTTGAATGAATGTAGGAAAATTAATTAAACCTTAACCAAATTAATCCTAATCTAGTTTAATAAAAATTGGTTTTTCTGAGATTAAATAAACTAAGCAAATAATAAAATTAAGCAAATAGTTAAACTAAGCAAAAGATATAAAGAAATTAAAAGATGTAAACAATCAAGAGAAAGGAATTAAGGTTTTGGAATCCGCCTTGTAAGTCATATCAGCATATATTTATGATCATTAATTTTTTCCCAACTACTGCATGATAATCTAGAAATCAATCTTGCTATCATGGAAAATATCATCATTAAAACTTATGTTTAAAAATCTAAAGCATGTTCTTCTTCGCTTCTTAAGTATAAAACCAAATCATCAATTGTATCCGTAGCCAAACAAATCACAAGATATATCCAATTCTAAAAATCAAATCATAAATTGTATCCATTGACAAACAAATCACAAACGATATCCAATTTTATAATCAAGAATTAATAAACCAAGCATTCAATTAATTAAGACAAATCCTAAATCATGAGAAAAACATGATTGAACTCATATCTAGAATTCCATCTTAATCAATTGATATGAAGCAAGAACAATTTAAATCATTAAAGAACAATTATTGTGGGAAAAATCAAATCACATAAATATTACTAATAATCCTTAACAAGGTTTCATCCTCAACCCTAATTATAAATTTAGCTACTCATGATAATTGAAATAAAACACAAGAATAAAATACTAAACATTAAAATAGACAAATAAAATAGAGAAAGAAATAGTCACAATGCTATCATGGAGAAAAGCTACAGAGAAGCCACATGCGGCACTGCCTCTTTCTCCAATTTTCTGTTTTGCATCTCAGCCCTAGCACTAGCCTCCTTGAATTTTGCCCTAAAAAGCCTTTAAATAGGTCAAGGAATCCTATTACAAATTGAATTCCCGTTTGGAGAAAATCCCAGATTTTTAGGCTTCACTTAACCGACTATTTTGGCCCATTTAACGTCAGAATTTGGACTTTTGGTAAACTACAAAGTCGTAGCCCTTTAAGTTAACTTTCCAGCCCAACTTGAATCATCTCGATTGGACATCTGAGCCGAAAGTTATACTAAAAATACTAATTGATGTGCAGGCTGGAATCCTAATCCGAATTGGACTTGGATTTGGTGCAAATTTCCTTTGATTCCTTGCTCCAATTGGACTTAAATTTAATTGGGTTGACCTTTTTTTTAACTTCATCATGGCCCTTGTAAAAGTAAAGTCCATTAGCTTTCTTCTTTGCACAAATTCACTTATTTAATTCCATTCTCCTACAAAAAAAAAAATTCACGCAATAAGATTCAATTAAGCACAAAATTGATTATTCAACATTATTCCAAAATCAAATATAAAATGCATGAATTACCTCAAAATAAGTATGATAATGCTTTCTAATAGTGATATAAATATGCAAAATTAAGCTATTATCAATGCACATCAACCCTTATTAGACTCGGGCAAACACTGAATTACCTAACCTCGGGGTATCGCGATTTCAAGTAGTACCCCTGACCTTTGAGGTGGTGGAGGTTGTAAACCCAATTGACATCGTGGTGTGTCAATCCTAAACCTAATTTCTCATTCAAGGCGTCTACGCAGCCTAAAATTCTAAAGACATTGGGAGCACATTGGGTGGGGGCCAACCTATGTGCTAGAAGGTAATCCCTCATAACTGCGCCCATGGGGAACTTCATCCCACCTTCTATAAATGCGATCATAGGAATCACAACCTCTCCCTCACGCCTCTGCTCGTGCCAGTCGCCCTCCTCACAGTATCTAATGTCTACTCCAGAGGGGATCCTATATTCATTCTTAAACCTCGCTATCCCCTCCTCAGAGTCTACCAAACCCTTAAACCTACCCATTCCTAGAGCGTACTAGCGAAACCTAAGGGACTCTAGATTAGAATGGAGGACTGATATGAAACGGGGTTAAAAAAAAATAGACGAAAATAAATATCACAATACGGAAAAAGAAAGGATAAGGTTGTATGAAGACTTACAGAAAGTTAAGAGGGTCTCCTCGGACAAACTTTGGTGTTTGGGAAGGACACAAGTAACAAAAACGGCTGACAGGATTCAACGAATGTGGTCTATAGTCAAATGAATGCAAAAGTAGGAAAGAAATCGGACAAAACGATATTTATATCAAAAAAGCAATCGAAAGCGAGAAAAATCTCGCCTGCGCCTTGGTCGAAATCCTGACCGTACGATCTACATCTCACCGTAGAACGTGGGAGACACAGAGCCGAATAAATTTAATGAAGAGACGCCTCGAATACCGCAACTTTAGAAATGCGCTCCAGGAAATCTAAAAGACGCCTCAACCAACCAAAACGAGCCGGGAACGCACATAGATGAGTGATGGGGTATCGAAATCCTCCTTTCTGCCTGAGAGCCCAGAAAGAAGCATGTCGAGGGGCTATTGTGGGGGCAAAGGGCCAACAAGAGAAATTGGCCTGCGCTTTGGGCCCAAAACCCACGACGAGGATCGTGATCGGTCCGAGGACGGTCCTACTCAACCCATAACGCCCGAGATGGATTGTATAGAATACAAATACAAATTGAGGAGTCCAAAGAATAACGCCGAGGATAATACCATCTCGGATACTCGAGATTGGAATGAACTTCGAAGCTCTTCCGGTCAGAGGAAACGTCCTAGAAGGTTCTGCTGGCCTAGATGGATGTAAGGGATATGCACACCAGAAAATATCCAGAGAAATATCAAAAAGGAAGGCTGCCAACCCCGCATTGAATGACTCTGCAGCTAATCCCCTGGCCGCATTTATGTGGAGAAGACACATGAACAGTGCAATCTTGGCCAGCGCAACTCACAGAAGGTCAAAAAAGTGCACAGGATAGGACATGCACTTAAGTGAAGATTCAGATAATCAACAAGTATATGATTAGGATGATTTGGAAGGGCATATATAATGTGAAGAAATTCCTCATAGGGGGGGAGGGAGAAAAATTTGTAATCTACACATAAGAAATAAGATATTCAAAAGTTAACCTCCTCGGACTTTGACCGAGGACTGTTTCCTGAATTTAAACTCTTCATTTCGTTCTCCTTAAGACCGGAACTCATCTTGTTGATCGTCTAAATCAATCTGGCCTAGCTTTCCTTTCCCACTCTCTAGAAATTCATTGTTTTTGGGCCCTTTGGATTGGTCTATATAATCTTGGGCCTAGAGAATCGAAGTCGTGTCCTTACAATAATGTTAGAAAAAATAAATAAACCAAAAAACCTTAATATCACATCAAGGATACATCACAAGGAACCAAACGCCCCTTTGCATGTTGATAAACCAATACTTCATCACAAAATCATGTTGAGGGTAATGAGGACTATAATGGGGGCATTGGGGGAGTAATATCATATTGAGGATAATGAGGACTATAATATAATGGGGCATTGGGGGAGACAAACGTGACGATTCTCTAGAAGGACCAATGATGTCGCTAAGAATGCAAGTAATTCTCGCAACACATTTGATCTGAGGGATCTGTGGAATCAAGTATAGAACTCTTTATGACTATTGGCATCTAGAGATGTGGATCGAAAAATAACTCTCTTCATGAATGCCAGAAGAAGTATTACATTAAATTTAGAGAGAGCAACAGATTATGGCCATTGTATAAGACGTAGTTTTTCTTTTTATGGGAATTATTTTCCTTTTTTTTCCTTATCCCTCCTATAAATATATTTTTATGTATTGGCATATTTAAAATTAAAATGCACTTTATATGTATTGGAGTCTTAATTTATACAGGTCAAAGCAATTATCATGCATACATGCACATATCTAGCTAATGCAAAATCATGGGACCATCAATTCAGAAAGCAAATAAATAAATAAATAAATAAATAAATCATGGGACCATCTACTTGGAGCCTTAGCCAATTGACTAAGTGGCCCAGTGGGAGAATCAGCCATGTTCAACATGAATGGTTCACAAAATATCACAAAGATTTGCAGGCTAATTAGGAATGATCAAGTAGCAGTAATTTGACATTTAAAGTTAGAAAGTAACTTTCTGAGGACATTTAGAATACAAGAGACTTTTTAAGTAAACCAAGAAAAAAACGCCATTTTGAAAAGAGACTATACTTGGATAATCCATCCTTTAAAAAAAAAAAAAGATAATTCATTAATTAATCCATGAGTCCTATTTTTCTTAATAGAAATTTCAACACCAACTAATGTTATCATGATCATCGACAATATCATCTAGCTTGTTACAACAACAGAAGCCTAAAGTAATGATTAATAAAGGATACATATTCATGTGAGCAAAAGCCTAAAGTAATGAGTAATATGAAGGATACATATTCATTTGAAAGGGGTTGGTCAAATCTAATTGCTTACAGTCACTTGTGATTCACTGCTATCCATATGTAGATGTGAAGAGTAATCGATTGCATTTGGATTCTCCAATAAGGACATGAACTTTTGAAGCCGATCATTTAGACCATCTTGGACTACCTAAGGCATAGCAATTCTATCCTTTCGAGACCTTTAACTGCAGAGCTCCCTATAAGACTAATTTATGCGAATTTTATAGGGATAGTGGCAACTGAATAGGTATGAACTGGTTGAGTTAATGAGGAGAGGAAGAGGCAAGAAAGAGGGAAATAAAGAGTCTCAGGCATTTAAGAAATTATATGGGAAGTTGAAAACAATGGAGATAAAGAGTCATGGGTGTTATGGAAGCTAAAGTAAGAATTTATAAAACATTAATAGAAAAATAATGAAAATAAAATATTTTTTTATTGATGGAAATAATGACGTAGTCGCTGATGTAACTCAACAGAAGCGTAGCAACATTAAATGCTACGCATATATAACGACCCAAGGAAAAGCGCTAGCCACATCTGCGCTATACCTCAAAAGGACTAGTCACTATTGAGGCTTCTTGTAGTTGCTAATAAAGCCCAGATCTACCCAGTAAATACCCGATGTGGGACTCATCACACACCCACACAATCAATTAATCAAATTGGGACATCACAGTATCCCCCACTTAAATCCCTAACATCCTCGTTAGGGCCCACTTTGTGGGGTAGTGTCTCTGAGCCCACACGGGGTTACCGAACTTGGCTCTAATACCATATGTAACGACCCAAAGAAAAGCGCTAGCCACATCTGCGCTATACCTCAGAAGGATTAGTCACTATTGAGGCTCCTTGTAATTGTTAATAAAGCCCAGATCTACCCAGTAAATACCCGATGTGGGATTCATCACACACCCACACACATCACACAATCAATCAATCAAATTGGGGCATCACAATTATGTAACAACTCAAGGAAAAACGCTAGCCACATATGCGCTATACCTCAAAAGAACTAGTCACAATTGAGGCTCCTTATAGTTGTTAATTAAGACCAGTTCAACCCAGTAAATACCCGATGTGGGACTCATCCTACACCCACACACATCACACAATCAATCAAATTGGGGCATCACAATCTCCCCCACTTAAATCCCTAACGTCCTCGTTAGGGCTCACTTTGTGGGGTAGTGTCTCTGAGCCCACATGAGATTATCGGGCCAGCTCTGATACCATATATAACGACCCAAGGAAAAGTGCTGGCCACATCTGCGCTATACCTCAAAAGGACTAGTCACTATTGAGGCTTCCTATAGTTGTTAATAAAGCCCAGATCTACCCAGTAAATACCCGATGTGGGACTCATCACACACCTACACACATCACACAATCAATCAATCAAATTGGGGCATCACAATATCCCCCACTTAAATCCCTAACGTCTTCGTTAGGGCCCACTTTATGGGGTAGTGTCTCTGAGCCCACACGGGGTTACCTTGTGTCAGCTTGATAAACTCTTTTTCCTTCTGAAAACGGATACTCTTAGGAAAATATTTCTCATAGAATACAAACTTAAATAGCTCCCAAGTCCAAGGCTCAGTATCTTGGCCACGTTTTTCTTCTTCCAGCCGCCACCAGTCATAAGCATCTCCACGCAACATATAAGCTGCATAAGCCACTTTCTCACCCTCAAAGCATTCAAGAACTCTGAATACTTTCTCCATCTCAATGATCCATTTTTCCGCTTCCATAGGCTCAGTAGTCCACTCAAATACTGGAGGAGACAACCTCTTGAATTCCATCATCCCACCATGATGACCTCGGCGTTGCTCTCTCCCATTTTGTTTATATTAAGAACAAAATCTTTTAAATTTATTTAAGAATCTATTTATAAATGTTTAACCATTGTTAGGAAAGATATTACTCATAACTTTAGAATTAAAATACAAATTTATAAAACACCAAAACATATTTGAAATGACAAATCTCTCCATAACTCATTGAGAAAAGAAAAGGGGGGAAAAAAAGCAAAAGACATTACTTAATATTTTGAAATACACTTTAATTTAAAATTTTAAAATAAGAGAATTTAATTTTAAAATTAAGGTTAATTTTGGAACCTACCATAAGCACAGACAGGTTAGTACACAATATTTTAATATTAATTTAACAAAGTTTGGTTAAACAAATATAAAGAGTAAAAATATTTTTTCCTTTCAAGTTTAGGGTGTTAGGTTCTAAGAATTAGGAACTAATGTATTAGAACTTCAATTTGTAATGTTGGCAAACCATGATCAAAACATTCTTTAAGTTGTGTATTAGACTTGCTCAAAGTATAGCTTTTTATGTAAAGTTGGAATCGAGTTGACTGCAGAATTCACTGTTCACTTTCTGCCTGACTCGATCGATCGAGAATTAGACTCGACCGATCGAAAATCGAGCAGAACATTTTTCTGCAGAATTTTCCAACTCAGCCCTAGCTCATTTAATGTATAGGGTTTTATGTTTTGCCCTAAGTATATAAGGGAAAACCCTAACCACGTTTTTAGAGTTCTGAATGCTGTGTTTGTGAATCTCATTGTGAGATCTAGAGGTGTTTACCTTCACATACACTTAGGGTTTCCAAACTCAATATTAATGTCAAGAGCTTGGTAAATCATACAGATGCAGAATTAAAAAACTTCAAAGATATACAAGCAGGTGCGCTTGTGAATTGCTGAAGAATTCAAGAAAGAAGGAGTCCGTGGTTCTCGGAGCTATCATGGGGTCATGGTAGTAAGTTTCCTACACTTGGGTAGCAATAGGATGTTAGTGGTCTAAGTCTTATTGTGTAAACTTCAATTCTTTCATAGTGAATTCAGTTTACCTTGAGGATAGCTAGGTTAAATCCTCCCCAGGTTTTTTACCGGTTTGGTTTTCCTGGGTCATCATATCTTTGTGTTTTTTATTTTCCGTTGCTTTATTGTTTTTCAATATATTTGTGTTAACCTAGTTCTGCATAAATTACCTAAGTTAATCACTTGGCTAATTCTCTAGGTTAATCTGTTAGGTTTAAGGGGTCTAAACGAACTTACAAGTGGTATCAGAGCGGGTAGCTTTTGTGTTTGATCCTTTGATCCTTGAGCTGATCCTTGACCCCTGTTGTCATGGAACACGGTCACTCTCTTGTTGTTCCACCTCACTTTGATGGAAACAATTATGCTTATTGGAAAGTAAGGATGAAAGCATTCCTGAAATCCATTGATAAGAGAGTTTGGAATTCCGTTGAGTACGGATGGGAGAAGCCCATTACTCCTATGAGTGAGTGGCAAACTTCTTAAAAGGAGGCAGCTGCTTTCAATAGCAAAGCAATGAATGCTATTTTCAATGCTGTTTCCATGGAGGAATTTAAGAGAATCTCTAATGTTGAGGTTGCTCATACTGCTTGGAAAATCCTCCAGATTGTGCATGAAGGCACAAAGGCTGTTAAAATAAATAAATTGCAGCAATTAACCTCTAGATTTGAAAGCATTAGAATGAATGATGATGAATCTTTTGATGAGTTCTATGCTAAACTGAATGATATTGTTAATTCTGCATATAATTTGGGTGAAATCTATGATCAACCTAAAATTGTTAGGAAGATTCTTAGATCTTTAACTGAGGACTTTAGACCCAAAGTAACTGCCATCAGTGAAAGCAAGGATGTGGACTCCATCCCTGTTGATGAACTTGTAGGATCTCTTCAATCCTATGAGTTGGACCTACCCAAGACAAACAAATCCAAATCAATGGCTCTTAAGTCTGTTGATGATGTTGAGGATGATGGATTTGATGATGAACTCTCTACTACAGAGATTGCCTATCTTGCCAAGAATTTTAGAAACTTTCTTAGGAACAATAACAGAAGGGCAAGAGGCAAGAACACTGCTGAACCTAGAAATATTAGGAGGAATGAACCTACTAAGGTTAATAACACTGAAAAACCTAAAGAAAAAGTAGGTCAACCTTCTAACAATTCTTTGGGACAATAATGTTATGGATGTCGAGGGTATGGTCATTTGAAATCTGAATGTCCCACATACTTGAAGTCTAAGGGTAAAGTTATGGCTGTAACCCTTAGTGATGATGAAGTTTATGACAATGAATCCGCTAGTGATGAGGAAGGAAACTTCATCACTTTCACTGCTACTACAGTAGTTAATGAAAGCGTATCTGTTGAAGAGAACCCTTCTGATGGGGAACTCTCTGAAGATGCAGATTTACAAGAAGCCTATAATAAACTTTGCAAAGTTGCTGCAAAGGATGCCATGAATGTTGATTTAGGCTTAAAGAAAATTGCATCTCTTGAACTTGAAAAGAAAAATTTACTTGTGAAACTATTTGATGCAAATGAGCTTTTGAATAATGTGAAAACTGAGAACATGTTGTTACTTGATAAAGTTAAATGTTTGGAACTTGAATTAACTGTTGCTAGAGAACAAACTAATAGGTCTGCAAGCTCCAAACTTGATCACATGTTGAGTGTTCAAAAGTCTCCCTCTGACAAAACTGGCTTAGGTTTTGTGGATAGCGTCTCCGTGCCTGAACCTTCTTCTACTAAATTTGTTCCCTCTTCTGAACCTCCTAAGAGTGAGATTGTCAAACCCTTGGTGAGTGAACCAGTCAAATCTGTAGATGTTACTCCACCTAGAAAGATTAGGGTTGATCTCTAAGCTTCTCATTCTAGAGCTTCTACTTCTTCTAAGGGCAAATTGCATGATAAGCCTACATGAGTTTGTCATTTTTGTGGAAAGTCTGGACATATTCGTCCAAATTGTTTTAAGTTGCAAGCTGCAAAGCGTGCAAACAAATCTAAAATACTTGTGCCCCAAGCACATGATCCTATGGTACTTATTGGTGAATTGGTAAAGGCTTTAAACCTTTATTCCAATCCTGGAGTTGCTCAAAATTCTAATATGAATCATAACTCCAATGCAAGAGTAGCATCTAAAAGGTTTTGGATGCAAAAGGCTGGATCTAACTGAGTCTGTCTGACATGGTCCTTGTGCTTCATTGCTCTATCTTTTGTGACATTTGTTTCTAAGATTTACATCGCATAACATTCATGCATTTCATTCTAGGATTTTTTTTATTGAAAAAAAAAATTTGCAGATTATGCTTTTGCAATTTTTTCCTTGAACTTAAAGACAAGGTTGGTCAATCAAATTCTGCATAACATGTGAATGTACCTTGTTTAGATTTGATGCACTTATTTCTATTGCACTTTACTAGCTGAAGTTTTGTTGTGCATGTTGTGTGGGAAGATGCTATATTTGTTGATCACATGATCTTGATCTTGAAGTCTTATGTCTTTGATTGTCGGACTTGATCTTATTGAGAAAGGCATAAATAACCAACTCACCACTGTTTACTAGCCAATCATGAACACCTTAGTTCATATCATAAGATTTTGTGCTTGAGAAAGTGTAGCACATGCACAAAAAGAACATAAGGTGTAGCCTCTAACTAAAATTGGTGTGTACATTATTGGGCTATAATAATTTCACATAATTCATAAAAATGGTGTGTACATTATCCTGGCTTTTATTAAGTTTCTAATCAATTAAATTGAATAATGTGGCAAATCAAGAAACTTACATGATTGAAAGCTTTTATTCTAGGAGATGTGAGAGTTACATGATGTAACTCTTTAAGTAATAGTCTCTTTCAAATTCATGTGATGGATTTTGTAGAAATTATGATTGATTACTATGTGCATATCACCTCACATGTTTCTCAAGCTTATGCTAGTTGCACACACTACACAAGTTATTCTTTGCTAAACTGTGTACATGGTATTGTGTGCTTTTTGGTCTGACCACCCACGTTTGAATATTTCTGGAAATTGATGCAAAACATGTTTGCTTGTTTGATTGGTTGAGGGATATTATGAGAAAATCTTACTTTGATAGATCTGGGTTAAAAATATGGGTTTTTGGAAAACATTTCATTTCATACTCATGCATTCTTTTCATAAAATCTTATGCTTTGAGGAGTTTTTGAGCAAATGGGTTTCAATTTTCAAAAATTCATTTTTTCCAGATTTTCGATCGATCGAGTATGTTTTTCGATCGATCGAAATTGTTTTTAAAATCTCAGTAAAGTCTCTGTCTGTTTCGATCGATTCTCGATTGGTAGTGGATCAATCGAAGGATTTTCGATTGATCGAATCTATTTTTCGATCGATCGAAAATCGGGCTGAGTGTTTTTAAAAAGGAACTTTTCTCATGTGCTCTTCACCTTTTCAAAACCTTTTAAAATTCTTTTGTCTCCTCACCAACCGGTCAAAGAAGTTTGTGCTGTTTTTGGCGTTTTCCTCCGTTCTTTTTGCATAATCTCTCTCTCCCAAGGCCGGTAAGACATTTTTGCCCTCTCTTTTGCTTTTATTTTCATGGTTCATGCATTAATTCATGCATTTTTGGGTTATTTTCACCTTTTCGGTTTTTGGCATTTTTGGGTGTGATTTTGGCTCTTTCTTTTTCAAATGAATCATGAGTTTTTGTGGGGACACTATATACAAGCACTATATATGGTTTAATTTGATTAATTTGATGATTTGTGGGAAATTTGAAAATCTAGGGCTTGAAATTGCTAAATTTGGGATTTTTGTTCAATTTGATTAAAATTGATGAAATTAACTTGTTAGATTGATTAATTTGATCATTATATTGTGTTAATTAATTGTTATGATGATCAATTTTTCAATTTGTTGTGTTTTGAAAATTGGGTTTTTCAAAATTGGGTATTTTTAATCTAACACTAATGCTCAAGTCAATTTTGTTAATTTGGATCATATTTGAACTTGTCACTGCATTAGTTCATGCATCACTTGCATATTTTATTCATGCATCATATAGAATTGTTATTTCTATATTTTTTTTGCTGTGCTAACTTGCAATCTGCCCTTGGTCTTTTGTTTTTGCTCTTTTCTTCTGTGTCTCTCTTTCCTGTTCTTAGCATCATGCCTAGGAAAACTAGAGCCCATAGGACTTCTGACCCTTCACCTTCATTCGATAGTGATCGGTTCCCTAGTGAGAAGAACCAAGTAACCTATGAGACCCTAAATCTTAGGCATCAGATTTGGGCTGAGCGTAGGGTTATACTAGATGAGGTAGATCCTGAGGTGAGACGTAACTTTGAGCGTCGGGGTTGGTTATCTCTGCTCGAGTTTGAGCATCCTCCTCCTCCTGCCACCTTGATTAGAGAGTTCTATTCGAACCTCTCTATCCACATCTATGATACCAACACCTTAGTTAAGGTTTGGTTACGAGGTGTAGAGTATCGCATTATCCCTTCGGTGGTGTCTGATGCTCTTGGGGTGCCCATTGTTGATCATCCCGTTTTTCCTTATGAGGAGTCTCCACCTCTAGATGATGTTATGTCATACATCACTGGGTCTTCTATCCGGTGGGGTTCTGATCCTCGGATCACTTCTGCTGAGCTTTCCGAGCTTCATTATCTCTTCTTTCGGATAGCGTGTCATTCCTTGTGGCCTATTTCTCATCTCCACACCATCCCTCTTGAGAGGTGTGTCTTTTTGTATGCCCTTGTTACTGATGCTCCTATCAGTTTTCCTCATTTGTTCCTTCGTTCTTTGAACAAGGTTCATCGGTCTAGCTCTACGGCTCATGCTTTATTCTTTCCCGTTTTTATTCATAGAATTCTCCTTTTTCTCGGTTTAGGTGAATTTCCTGCTTCTGAGCCTGTACATGTCATTGCTCCTATAGGTGCTACCTTTCTGAGGCAAAGGGCTGCTCAACTTCAAGCTAGCTCTAAGCATCCTAGGGTAGAGCCTTCCGGTGTCACTCCACCCCCTTCTTCTTCTACAGATGCTCCCGCAGCTGAGACGTTTGCTGTTCCTGCTGCTGCTGGTGGTGGTGATGTTCCTCCATCTTTTGATGATGTTTCTGACCTTCGTCAGACTCTAGACACTGTCATGACCGTTCAGGCGGCTCATGGTCAGCTTCTGGTGGACATCCTTGACGAGCTTCGTGCTTTGCGAGCAGATTTGGGGAGGTCTCGTCATTCTCCTCCACCTCCTTTTGTTGATGATTGAGTGCCCTTTGGAAATTCGTCACAAAAAGGGGAAGTATATTTTGGAGAGTTTTGTAGAGGAGATTTTTTTTTTAGGGGGAGTTTTGAGTTTTGTACTTTGTAGTGATACTGCGGAGCTTGTGGAGTTATTAGATTGTATCTAGGCGCTTCACTTTGTATTTACATTTTTTTTTTTGCTCTTGTTAGGAGATATTTTTGTTGAGATACATTTTGATGTATATGTTTCTTGTTTCACTATGCTACTTTGCTTATTGATTTATATTTATGATGTTATTCATGATATATGTCTTTATTTTGTGTCATGTGAAATCAAGAAGTTATTTTTATATTCCTTGTTATTTTCCACACATGCGTTTATATGTTTGTTAAGTGTTACAAGAATATACAGGTCGATTCATTCGTGCTGCTGTCTACTTTGCAACTGTTAGATAGTAGTTAGGTTGAATTGTTTAAGTGGCTTTTTATTTTGTAATGGGCTGTTTCAATTTGTAAACTTTGAGCTTTTTGTTAAGTCTGTGTTTTGTCACGGATTGCCAAAGGGGGAGTTTGTTAGGTTCTAAGAATTAGGAACTAATGTATTAGAATTTCAATTTGTAATGTTAGCAAACCATGATCAAAACATTCTTTAAGTTGTGTATTAGACTTGCTCAAAGTATGGCTTTTATGTAAAGTTGGAATCGAGTTGACTGCAGAATTCACTGTTCACTTTCTGCCTGACTCGATCGATCGAGAATTAGACTCAACCGATCGAAAATCGAGCAGAACGTTTTTCTGCAGAATTTTCCAACTCAACCCTAGCTCATTTAATGTATAGGGTTTTATGTTTTGCCCTAAGTATATAAGGGAAAACCCTAGCCACGTTTTTAGAGTTCTGAATGCTGTGTTTGTGAATCTCATTGTGAGATCTAGAGGTGTTTACCTTCACATACACTTAGGGTTTCCAAACTCAAGATTCATGTCAAGAGCTTGGTAAATCATACAGTTGCAGAATCAAAGAACTTCAAAGATATACAAGTAGGTGTGCTTGTGAATTGCTGAAGAATTCAAGAAAGAAGGAGTCCGTGGATCTCGGAGCTATCATGGGGTCGTAGTAGTAAGTTTCCTACACTTGGGTAGCAATAGGATGTTAGTGGTCTAAGTCTTATTGTGTAAACTTCAATTCTTTCATAGTGAATTCAGTTTACCTTGAGGATAGCTAGGTTAAATCCTCCCTAGGTTTTTTACCGGTTTAGTTTTCCTGGGTCATCATATCTTTGTGTTCTTTATTTTCCGCTGCTTTATTGTTTTTCAATATATTTGTGTTAACCTAGTTCTGCTTAAATTACCTAAGTTAATCACTTGGCTAATTCTCTAGGTTAATCTGTTGGGTTTAAGGGGTCTAAACGAACTTACAAGGGGAATGTAATTACATTTATATTACTATTATTATTATCATTCTTGTTGTCGTTGTTGTTGTTGTTGTTGTTGTTGTTAATTGATTTTTCATTTTCTTTTAAGTTAATAAAAACCTTACATGTACCTGTTTATTTATTTATAGAAATACATTTTTTTAACTTTTACATATCTTTTTTTTTTTAATGCGAATCTTCACATATACCTTAAGGCTTAAGTAAACTCTATATATTCCACTTCTTTAGATGTGTAAAATCATAGACTACTACTTCATAATGATAGTAACTAATTAGTTTTATCACATTTTTTTCATAATTTCATTTTACTATTATCATATATTTACTGGCCAATTATTTTCATAACAGAGGTGTTAAATGAGATGTAGTATCGTTTATTAGATTTTTAAATGAAATTATGTATGAAGATTATATATACATACATACATACATACATACATACATACATACATACATACATATAAAGTTAAATGAAATGTCAAAAAAGGGATTTTAAAATTTTCTAACTTTATTTCTTATGTAATTTCTATTATTACATGAGAACATCTCCTTTTAGTTATGAATTAGAGTTTGATTAATTTTAAGTTTAAATATATTGCTATGATTGTGTTTGATTATTGATTATTGATTTAATTTTTTAAGTGTATGTAACAGTTGATTTTATTGCACTATAAGTTTTTAATGTTCTCCATATTGGTCATATTTATTTTTTATTTTTACCTCTCCTTACAACCTCCTTGTTTTCCAATTAATAGTTACTAATTGACATTTAATTGATTTTTTTTTTCTTTACCATCTCTCTCTCTCTCTCTCTCTCTCTCTCTCTCTCTCTCTCCATAGGCAACCTACTGTTTTCCAAAATTTGATGATGATTTTAATGTATTAAATATGCATTGTAGTTTTTTATATTTTCATTTAATTTTGCTAAACTTAAGTTAGTATATCCATAACTATTAGTTTCTTTATATTATATTTGGTTTGATATCCTCATTATTATTTTTTTTTTAATTTAGTGTTTCCCAATTTGCATTTGTTTCGTATTATATATATATATATATATATATTTTTTTTTTTTTTTTTTTTTTTTTTGGATGTATTGGGTTTGAGAATGAGTGTGTCCCTAGTATTACTCCACTTTATGAGGACACTTTTATTTATTAAATTTAAGTAAAATTTTAGAATTTTAATTTTTTTAAATAAAAAGGAGAGAAAAATATAAATAATTTAATGATATAAAAGATATGGGGAGATGAAAAGATAAATGTAAGGAAAAAGCTTGGACAAAGTGTAAATATAAAAAAAAAATACAATTTTATAAGGATAATTTTATTGATTTGAATTTAAATAAAATATTCCATGTTTAATTATTAAAAATAAAAAAAGATAAAATATAAATAATTTAATGATGTGGAAGATGTGACTGAATTTAAATGTTGAATAACATAAGATAAGAAGAAAAAAAAAAATATATATATATATATATATATATATATGTATAACAATAAATACCAATAAAGAGAAAAATTGCACATAAAAGATTTTTGTTCGTTCTTATAACTCTAATTAATATTGATGGTTTTTTTTAATATGTGTTTTCGTATTGTGTTTTTTTAATTTCCCATAAAAAAGTCTTTTCTTTCCCTTTTATAATTTTGATTAAATTTTGGTTTGGATTAATACTTAGTTGTTTTTGGAAATAGGAATTTGAATATGCCTACCAATTTTTTGACTAATAAATTATTATAAAATCTATTTTTTTTTATTTCTTTAGTTTTTTTTTTAATTTTGGTTAAGTTAAAATTATAATTTTTTGATGATTTTTTTTATTATTATGATAATTTCCTTATTTCTTAAAAGATGAGTTGTATATTAAGCAAATGTAACACACTACAACAAAGTTAGAAGAATATGGTTCACCTTAAAAAATATTAATGAAATACACAAAATATATATGTAAGGACACAAGTTTAAGGATTGGGCCTACGAACAGGACAGCTTGAGGCCCAGACTGTGTACAGTATCCTTGAAATGAATTTGTAAAGAGAGTGGGTTGGAGAATACTTGATTGAAGACGTATGGGTTGATGGCCCAAGTATAATTATGATCAGATTTACACTGACGAAATACAAGATAGCTACAAGATTCTTCTCGGCACAGTCCGAGGAGTATGTTAGGACTAATACAATGAATACTTCTCTCTTTTCTCTTTCTCTCTCTGTTGCTCTTTTTCTTCTTCAGATGGTTCCCCCCTTTTTCTCTCTTCCTTTTTTGCTCTTTATATACATCCCTCTCCTCCCCTGTGCCAATTAGATGGGCTTTTCCTGATACTTGTCCTATCAGCCTTTATCTGGAGTCTTCACCTGGCAGCTGTAAATGATGAAGGTCACTGTTCATGTGTCTTTTCCCATTAATGCGGCCATGATGTTAGCTGTAGGATCATAAATGCGGTGGCAGCAGCCTTTTGCCTAATATCTGATCTTTGCCACCTGTTCTTTTTGTCCATATAAATCAAAGGATTCTCCGGGAAAGCTAGGATTGATGTTGGAGCACCCATTTGAAACAACCTTTTGACAATCCGAACAGTCAAGTCTCCTCAGACAAGTCTTTCTTCCATGTGACTTACACTTCAGAATCGAATTAGGCTGGGCAAACCCCTCAAGATTTGTCGTCCTCGGATGTATAGCTCTCCTCGGACAGGCCCACGGCCTAAGGTCTGGCATTGGGCCTTTTACCCCTACAATATATATATTAAAATGTTATATTTGTAGAGATAAAAAGATTTAAAAAAATAACTGTAAAAATCTTTTTTTTTTTTTTTGAAAAAAAGACAATGCTTGAAGTAATTGTTACTTTTTATATATTACACTTTATTGCATAATATTTATATTTCCACGCATCGCGCGAGTCTGCGACTAGTTTCCTATAAAAACTGAATGATTCTACAAGTCTTCTATTGGGGATAAATTCTAATCTTAGGTTGCTAAATGCAAATGTAATAGAAACATGGTGAGAGAAAATACTGGGTTGTGCTCATGGTTAGTGTAATAAGCATGTAATATGATTGTGGGCTTCTTTTATAATAGGATCTTTTGTTAGAGCATTCACATCAGTCTATGCATAGTCTTGTAAAATACAAAAAGTAGCTCTTTTTACACATTTTGACAAAAAAACTCCCACATCAGTCCGTGTAAAATTGTGCAAAATATAGACCTGGCTGTGTAAATGAACAGTAACCGTGCATATTTGCACGGTTACTGTTCATTGTGTAAATGATTTTTTATTCTTTTTTTTTTCTCTCTCCCTTGTCTGTTTTCTTCCACCGGTCCTCTAAACTCTCTCTCTTTTCTCATTTTTTTTCTCTCTCCGCATCAACTCTCTCAGCTCTCTGTTTCTCTCATCTCATAAGCTTCCTTTTCCATGGCCGGATCCACAGATCAGCGGGGCGGAGCGTCGATCAGAGCTGGGTTGAAGGCGGAGTGTCGATCAGAGCTGGGTTGAAGGCGGAGCGTCAATCAGAGCTGGATTTTTGGATCTTTGGCGTCGATCATCACTCTCATCTCTCTCACAGGCGTCGATCTTTAGATTTTTGTTGTGTGGCTTGATGATGGTGATTGGGTAGGGTGATGATGGATCTTTGGATTTGGGTTTTTGGAGGCTGGTTGATGGTGGCTCATATGGTAGCTTGGTTGAATGGGATGGTGGCTGGGTTGTTGTGTGGCTTGATGACGGTGGCTGGTGGTTGGATGATGAGGGCTGTGTGAGTTGTGTTGGGTCCGTGAGAGAGATGAGAGTGAGAAAAAATGAATATTTTATTTAAATAAATGTGTATAATAGACAAACTGATGTGGGTGTTTTATAAAAATAAGGGTGTAAAATAGAAAAAGTAGGTTTTAAACGTGTAAAATGGAAAAAATTTTCCACGGACTGATGCTAATGCTCTTACTCTTAGAGCAAACAAAATGACGCCCTTATCCCCACCCAAAATATTTTCCTATAATGACAAGCTTTATCTTTTAACCTCTAAAAAATGCAATACAATGGCCAAAGGATATGCCCTTTAATATATTGTCTCTAATAAAATAAACAAAGGCTCCTGTCCCCTTTAGGTACAAGTTTATACGGAATTCAATTGTTTTCAATTTTTTCTTTTCTCTGTAAGAAAGAATCATCAACCTTAACTAACCCAAAAAAAAAAAAAAAAAAAAGAACCATCAACATTAATTAGAGTTATAAGAAAGAACAAAAATAGGATAAAATTTAACAATTACAGAGAAAAAAAATAGTTTAAAAAACAAATCTAAATGGCATTAACCAATGAGTTCTAAAGAACTCTTGGTTTACCTAGAATATAATAGAGAAAATAAAAATGAGACTAATACTAATTCTAGGAAACATATATAGAGAAATAGAAATAAGGATCCTAATTAAAGAACATTGGCAATACCATCAATACTGTTTGAAGCTTAATCATAGCTCCCCTAATTTGCTGACTTTCAACTTTTGGCTGGTATATATTCAAGCGTTCTCCAATGCCGTAAAATTCCTTATTGTTTGGTTTTACTTGAATTCCGGCAAACTACCTGATAAAATTAAGTGAGAAAATGAGCATCATGATTCTAGTGTAGAAAAAAAAAACAAAAAAGAACAAATTCTCAAAGATTAGTAATTTGGCATAAATAGAAGAATGTATAAAAAATTCATCGAAAAATTGAGAGAGAAAGAGAGAGAGAACCTTTTTTTGAATTACAGCAAACTACCTGATTAAATTAAGAGAGAAAATGAACATAATGATTCTAGTGTAGGAAAAAAAAAAGAAAAAAAAAAAAGGAAGAAGAAAGGATTCCCAAAGATTAGTAATTTGGCATAAATATAAGAATGAATAAAACATTCATTGAAAAATTGAGAGAGAGAGAGAGAGAGAGAGAACCTTTTTTTGGTGAGAGAAAACCATGCATAGAATGGAATAGATAGTTACAAATTTATAATAAGAGAATGTGAATAAGAAGAGACAAAATAAAGAAAAATGAAGAGAAAGAAGAAGAATAATATTTATGTAGAGGGTAGTGGGGAGATGAAAAGGTAATGGTGGAGAAAAGTTGGAAAAAGTGTAAATATTAAAATAAAATAAAAGTAAATGCTAAAAAAAATTATAGGAAAATTGAAAAAAAAAATAATGAGGTGGACGCTGATGTGGCTCAACTAGAGTATAGCAACAATAAATACTACGCTTCAGCTTTTAGATATATATAGATAGATATAGATTATATATATTTTTTCTTTTGTTTTATATTAAAATTTTCATTTACTCATATTATGAGCTAATTTGCTAGTGATAGAATATAGGAGGGATTTAAAATTTTCCAATGATGATGGTTAGAAATGAATGATAAAAATAGAGTTTTCCCCCCATTAAAAAAAATCAATTTATCTTTAATCTCAAACTAGTTTATCTCTTTTGAAATATACAAAGTAGGATTATGATCTCTTTTCTTGAATACAGTGCTTATCTTAATACATTCATAAATATATATTGAATCAAAACAAGCATACACATGAAGATGCTTTGCAAGCAAACAAAATGTGATATCAATCATTGCTTAAAAATGATTAATTAGACCGATTAGGAAAACAATTTTGTTGTTGATAAACTATAGAGATTATGTTTCTCTGCAGAAACTGCAAAATTGCCCACCAAAAAAGATTACAAATAAACAATTATTAGCAAAATGTCCTATTTAAGTTTCTATATGCATCCTTATATAATAATAATGAAAATACAATTGTAAAAGCTAAAATATGTGATTCATCCAATTATTTTTGTTAGACTAATCTTTACTTTTGTCTAAATATGTGGCAGTATATGTTACTTTTAATACAACTATTTAGATTACTTTTTCCATAAAAACTACAAATATGTTTGTGGGTGCCCGAGGACTGAGGATGAAGTTGAAGAGTTGCAGTGCTGATGTGGGGATATCGCGGGCCTGAAAAGGAAATTCGCCCTAGGAGAGGAAGGGATGAGACAAAGGATTCTAAGGCGTTACAAGTGGGAAGAAGGGTCTGAAGAGAGAGAATCAGTAATAATAGGGGAAGTTTCTTGTTTGGGGTAGCTTGTTGCCTCCGCATTAAATGGGGGGCAACAGTTTTATCAACTGCATTGGTGAGAAAGTGACCTGAACAATGTAAATCACGGCTAAGCAAACTTCCTCTACCACATTCTTCAAATGTAAAAAGAGACAAGGGTCGGGAGAGGAGATTTGTTAGGTAAAGATGGAAGGTTAGGATGTAAAGGAGTAAGGAGTATATAAGAAAGATAGGGTTTTCAGAAAAGAGAGGGGGGGGAGAGAAAGTATCAAGAACCAGAAAAACAAACAAGGAGGACACTGAGAGGAGAGAGTGAACAGTATCATTTTTGTATGACTTTGGCCTCCTTGGCCTAGCTTGTATTGAGACATTAACCTATCTATTCAAGAATATCAACTTTTTCTTCCTTATTTTTAGTCTCGGGCAAGCCTCCTTTTGTTGTTTGTTTTCCTCTCTTACAAATTTATTGTTTTGGGCCAAGGTTGAACTGCATTACTCACTATTGTAAGTTGGCTTGGGTTGCTTGTTTATCTGGCCTTTACAATTGGTGCCATCTGTGGGAACATCAAGGTGCTATGGATTTGTCTTGAGTAGTTATGGTTAACGTAGGCCAGGATAGGGAAGAATCGGTTGGCTCACAAAGGGAGAACCAGTTCGTTAACTTGGAGCGAAGAGGGGATAGGCAACATACCTTAAGCGTTATGGTGGAGTCTTACCACACTGAACGTACTGAGCGGAGTCACTCTAGGACTAGGAGTCATGTTTCACATGATCATAAGACACGGAAGTTGCAATAGGAAGTAGACCTCCTACGCAGAAAATTGAGGCGCAGGGAGCGTGATAGAAGGAGTCCATCTTCCCCATCAAGTGATGGGTCAAGGGGAAGTAGGGATCGCTCATATCATCATAGGTCTAGAACTCCATCTAGTGAGTCCTTTTCAACTTCTTCACGCCAGGACAAGTTGGAGAAAAGCAATAACAGATGTGAAAAGGGGCTTTCCCATCATGCCATGAGGAATGATGCTATGAGTAAAGCCCTACAGCAAATTTCTAAGTCTCCTTTTGTTAGGAGGATTAACAAGGCCAAGCTCCCTCTTTTAGTAGTTAGAAAATTGAATGATAGAGTTTTAGTAGTATCCGTGCCTGCAGAAATTCAATTTGCTAAGGTATTTTAGTAGTTAGCAAATTGAATTATAGAGTTTAAAATTCAATACTATACTCAGAACATGATACTTCTCCTATTTTCTTGGTCTCCTCATTTAAGTGAATCCCTCCATCATTGAAATCGATTTAAAATTCCTTCTATTAGTTTTGATTGTACTCTTGACTATATCATAAAAGACTGTTTTTTGATATAAGCTTTTTATGGTAATTATCATCATTTTTGTTGTACTGGAATCAAAATAAGATTACGCTAGATCTACATAATTAGTAGTTGTTGCATCTTCATCATTATCTCAAGTTTAAGATAAAGATTACCCTCATCAATAGCTGCTGCGTCTTTTTCATTGTCAAACTTGATCATCTTGACAAACCTTTTATTTATCTGATTGTACCACATGTATTTATTTACTTATGGATTCTATTTGATTGTAAGATTTTTATGTCTTTTGATATAAATTAATTAGCTGGTATGCTAGCCAAACCGCTTGCTTCTTCAGTTTTTTTTAATCTTTTACTTTGCCTCCAACACTATCGTAATTGGTTGTCTCTTTAATGGCATGTTATGTCTCCATTGCTATATATGTTGTTTTGTAGGATCCAAGCAAGAAAGCGTTTAAAATGCCTACTGTGTTATTCTCTCGAATTTTTTTTAGCATGAACAACTTGTAGTATTGAAGTAATTACTGAATATTTAATATCAATAGTTATTGGTTAATAGGTGTTTGACGACTTTAGAACATGAAAAGTTTTAGGTTAAATGGGTACCAACTTTAATTTTGTTAATTTTTGCTTTCTAAATTACTAATATTGATTTTTATTTTAAATTGGTAGTTTATTTGTATATTAATCAACTACAATGTTGTAATGTTATTTATTTTTTCTTTGTAATTTATGAGGTTTAATTCAAATAATTTTGAATAAGTCCCCAGAAATCAAATTCATTACAAAAATTTTTTTGTTGGGGACTTTGTAAGGCTAAGGGGAGCTTGAAGATAATATAAGTTTTGGCCTCGTATAATATACTTATATTGTGAGCTTTAGTTGCTACAAGTAGTATTGTAGTAACTTAGATATGAAACTCTAGATGTAACACAAACAGTTAAGGATAAAGACATTCACTAATATTTTTCATTTAATTTAAATGGTATTTTGCATAATTGCTTTGCATTCTTTAGATTTCATTTTCAGTAATTTTCCCGTACATTCCACGGGTTAACGACTAGTATAGATAATAGCTAGGAACAAGTATAAGGACAGGATTTTTCACTAGGAAACAAAGATAATAAAAAGTTGAAGTAGTGGGAAAAATCAGAACAAGATTTTTGTTTCTGATCAAAATTAAACCACTATAAATTTCAATTGTACCTTCATTCTGTTAACTAGACTATGATAACAGAACTAGCATAAACATGAGAACAATATAATTAAAAAAAAAAAAAAAAAAAAAGCAAAAGCATTTATTTAATGTATAGAGGAAGTGTAACAATAGACAAAGGAAATATAATGGTAGGTTGCAATCTCACAACACATACTTGACGATGCTCAGTATATCCACACCAAATTAAAATTTCCTACAAGCAAATTTTGAACTGTAATCGTGAAAATCTAGCATCTACTTTCACAAACATAATCCCCCACAAACCAAGATCCATAGGATTGACTAAACCAGTGAAATTCTTGAAGCAGCCAATTGACTAAGTGATAGCAAGCTGTGTTTCCTGTCAAATTAGTGAAAAGATTTAAAAGCGTGAATACATCTTAGCTTATACATGAGAAATTTTAACACTATTTCCCCTGGAACTAAAAATTTTTTAGCCAAAAAACGTGAGAATACTCGGTTTGATGAATGAAAGTCAAACAGCTTGGAAAAAGGATATGACCAAAAAAAGGAGTCCTTAACAAAAATTTAGAATCACAAAAACCACCCTTTGATTTTTATTACTGCCTTGTCTATGAAAAGAAATACTCAGAAATACATAAAAGTTGTTATCCTCTCTTCTGATTTGTAAACTAAAGAGTTCTCTAGAAGCCAAACATAACAGTAAACATCCTAGGCATAAACATTCTGTACACCATCCGGAATTTGTGTACTGTATTCACATCAAACTCTACCTCCAAATGCATTGTATATTGTCTTATTAAGTGTCTAACAGGTCATAAAAAATGTCAGTATAGTCAATAACTGCAAAATCTAATCTTATCAGTCATCAAATTTCATGGTATTGCCAAGAGCCTTGTAGCTCAGCAACATTAACGGATAACTAGGGTTCAAATCGTCACTCTCCCACTTGTTGCCATATTTTTCAAATTGCAATCTTACACTATGTATCATATTCAGTATCTATAATTGCACCCATCACTAACCAATAAATATCACTTTTTTCAAATCCCTCTAAAGCCGAATCTACCATGAATAAGATTTCAAATATTACGATATGCTCAAAGGAATATATGTTGTTCAAAGGTAAAAGTATCAAATTTCATGGTATTGCCAAGAGCCTTGTAGCTCGGTGACATTAACAAAAAACCAGGGTTCAGATCGCCACTCCCCCACTTGTTGCCATATTTTTCAAATTGCAATCTTACACTACTTATCATTTTCAGTATCTATAATTGTACCCATCATCTAACCAATGAATAAGATATCACCTTTTTCAAATCCCTCTAGCCAGATCTACCATGAATAAGATTTCAAATATTACGATGTGCTCAATGGAATATATGTTGTTCAAAGGTAAAAGTAGAACAAGTAAACGAAACACAAGGCCACAGAATCCAGTGGTAATTGGCAAGAGCAATAAGAAGATGAATTTCATCAACACCTTCCTACCAAGCCATAGAAATTAAAAAAGCACATAACAAAAGCATTTCAACCCTAGCCCTAGCAGACCAATCACAAAAAATTGAATCGACATTGATGTAGCTAGGACAACTACAAGACATTTGAACAAAAAATTGAATGGAGAAAAGAGATGGCTACTCTTTTTAGTTTAAGGGAAACAAAAATATATTTAGTTTTTGCATCGAATTGACTGAAGTGAATCGAAATGCTACCCTGATATGGCTCAACAAAAGTTAAGCTTGAAGATATTATATAAATGAGATATAGATTGGGTAAAATATAGTATAAAAAAGAAGATGTCTTGTGTTTTGTTCTCAAGATACGTCATGATTAATTGGCAGGAAAATGGGGTAGTGACAAACAACAAAACAACATTATTAAAAATGATGTCAAACGTTTGGACTAAGATCAAAATATTATATATCAAGGATAAAATTTAAGTCAACCCAAACATAGAGGGTGTAATTTACATATTACTTTACCATATGTATATTGTTTCCATAAGCACCTGCACAGCACAGGCGACAGGACTATGATACAAATGGGTTCACAATTTAAAAGTTCACACTTCTAATTTCTATTAAACCATTCCTCACAATATTGCTCAATAAACCATTCACTTATTTCAGGCTTCCTCACAATACCACTCAACAACCTGTCAGAGTTTCAACATTTGATCCAATACCTTCAATGTACCTAAAATATGAACATAAATATCGTGAAGAGGAATTTTCCTTGTGCCTTTAGCAGTATCATTTCAGGGAGTTCTCAATATCAATCACAAACCGATACCTCACGTCTCTCTTTATTAGCCTCTCAAGAGCTTCGTTTGCATAGTGAATTGGAATTACTTCTATGTTTGGGTAAATTTTATGAGCACTACAGTAGTCTATCATTTCTTGTGTCGACTTTGTACCACCTGTAACGCTACCAGAAATGGTTTTCATTCCTGTCAAAAGATCAATGAATCTTGTTCAATATTACACTCAAGCCTAGAAAGCTATCACCAACTAAAAGAGTTCTTAAAATTGCATTAAACTCTTCAAAACTGACAGTTTTCAAAGTACCTATGTTAAGGCTTGCAGGATGGAATTTGACTTCACTTGGGAATGCCACTAGGACCAAAACACCACCAGTTTTCAACAGTGACATGTATGGATCAAATGGGTGATCACCAGCTGCAGTGTCAATCATAAAGTCTAATGACTTAGCCTCGGCCTGTAAATAGCATGCTAACAGTCAATACAACAATCCATAAAGATATGTAAACAATTTCAATATTGCTAATGTTCATAGGACAACAGATGCTCTATAATCAGGATTGGAAAATCATAGTGAGAATTATGATAAGGTACGATACTGTTGCTCATGGTTCAATTTCTTAAATAATGGCCAAGATTCATAAATGGATATTGTATTAGGGCCTACTGATGTGGAAAATCATGCCATGCCCCGTGTAAGACTTGTTGTCGTGTGTTTTTTTTTTTCCTGTAAATTCAGCTTGTTCATAAAATTAAAAAATCTTTATAAGAAATTTTATGTAAATCTACCTTCATCTGCTCTTGGTCAGATGAGACCACAAATTTGTCTGCACCAAGCAAAGTTAGAGCTTCCTCTTTCTTGGATATGCTAGTGCTGAGAACAGTCACATTCAACCCAAACGCCTTCCCAAACTTCACTGCCATGTGACCAAGACCTCCAAGTCCAATCACTCCCAGAGATTTACCAGGTTGGTTCATCTTGTGGTGTATCATAGGACTGTACACGGTGATTCCAGCACAAAGCAAAGGAGCTGCTGAAGCCAATGGATAGTCATCAGGTATCCTGAAGCAGTACCTGCAAGACCAAAACTAATATTCTTAATTTGTGAAAAACTTGCCAAATCCCCTGAGTATAAAGCTAAAAGGTCACAATTATCACATCAAATTATCAAATTCAGCAGAAACATTTATTTAAACAAGGGTTTTGTTTTTGGGTAGGGGGGTGGGGGGTGGGGAGGGGTTCATATTATAATGTAATAGTGAATTTTGCATCTATAGGAAAATGAAGAAAGAGAATACAGTAGCATCAAAGACACTTACCTATCATGGACAACAATATAGCTGGAATATCCTCCTTTTGTAATAGTGCCATCATCATCCACCCCATTAAAGGTTGAAACTCTTTTTACACAATGAACTTCTTCTTCGTCGTTACAATACTCACAATCTCTACATGAATTGACATAAGTTCCTACTCCAACATGGTCACCAACTTTGAAGCGGTTAACATTAGAACCGACCTCTTGCACAATGCCAACAATCTCATGTCTGGTGTGCAAATATTAAATTTATATCAGTTCATAAAAATCTAAAACTTCTCATAGTATACAGTTTGTCCACTTACCCAGGCACCAAAGGATACTTTGAATCCCCATGTCCATTCCTGGTCCAAATTACATCAGCATAACAAACTCCACAGTGTGTAATTTTTATTGAAACATCATCACTCCTTACGGCCCTGTTCAGAAAATTTTCCCAAGTTAATTCTTGACCAGAACAAACAGCATATAACAATCAAGGAATGCAAATTCAAACATTATTAAGCAGGGTTCTCAAAATCATATAAGAACTCAGGCATAGGATCATTATTGTCAACTAATGATATGGAAAACAACATTTGAAATCCAAGAAGAAATTCTATTCTTTTTCTTAAAAAATGACATCATCTATTTGATATTTGATAAAAGAGTAGGTGCAATGGTTTTGCTACTACCTAGTGCATAGACAAATCAAGAAATGTTGACTTTAGCACCCCCAAAATAAAATTATCCAAGAAAAGTTGAAATGAGAACAAACACTATGAGGCCTGTTTGGTCGCTCAATAAAAGTTGATGGCTCCATTCATATTTCTAAACACTTTTTCATGAACAAATAAAATACTTTGAATTGGCAATTTAAGATTTTCGTACCATTATCAAAAGTAATTTGAAGTGAGGACATTTCATGGAAGTAGAGCTGACTATGTGACAGAAATGGCTTCAATTTCGTTTTATTTTTTTTATAGCCCCCCTTCAAGATGATGGATTTGTATGTTTAAACAATGAATGCCAGTGTTCAAATTCATGGACAACCAAACCTTTCCTTAATAAACTATGTGTAAGCATAGAGGCTTCTTATATATATACCTGCGATTGAAGCTGTAAGGTGATAAAACGCCAGATGCATCTCTTGCTGCCCATCCAAGGCAATCTTCATTTGCACTCAAGGAGCTCATTTTTCACTGGTTTACCATGGAGGAATCAAATATCAGCTTATAATAAAATCAAGAAATTGACTTTCTAGCATAAGACAAAACTGTGAATATTGGCAACTTATATTTACTTCAAAAGAGAAAACAAAATAAAATAAGAGCCAAAGGCTGTGTACACCATATATATCATAAAAAGGTACTGTCTGACAGATTTCAGATTGAAACACATGAATTGCGGTTCAGTTTGTGTTGGCTTACCAAAGAGAGAAAGAGAGAGAATATTACTCCAGTCCAAAGATCCAAACCAAGTAAGACTACTTTTAACAGGATTATAGTATCACTACGTATTACTACGCGAATTCAAACTCTCGTAAAAGTCTCCTATAAATAGGTAGACAAGACAGGGGCGCCAAGGGTTAATCAGGGTGGTCACTTGACCACACTGAATTATTATTATTTTTTTTTAAATATACCTTAAAAAATTTTGAGTTCTAAATTGATATGGGTATTTTGACCACCCTAGAAAAAAACTTGGCCACCTAAAAAAACTTGAGCATCCTTAATAACAATTGAGTCCATTAAAAATAAAATTCAACCTCTCCAAAATTTTGGTCCAATGAATGTTGAACCAAAGAACTACGAAAAAAGTTATATTCACAACATTTTCATAACAAATCCTAAGTAATAGATTAATATTGCTAAACAGAAAATTAATTTCGGTGCTAAGTTCAAATTAGAACTAGTAAAAACTTACCGCTTAGACTTTATTGTTAAAGTATTGTAAAAATGTTGTAGATGTAGCACTTTTCAAAAATTTTCCAAACAAAAAAATTAGTCTAAAAACCAAATCAAGCGTTTAATTGTAATTTTTTAAATTATGTTTTTAAATTGCATAATTTAAAATTGCTATTTTTTTATATATAAAAAAAATCCACACTTTTCAAATAGCTAGTCTATTAGTGCTTACTTTAGTCTTTAACCGAATTTGTTGGATTTATGTAATACATTTTTTCAAAAAGATAATGCATTTTGTTTATATTATTACTTATTTAGGCAATATGTTAGTAATTGAATGTGGGATTAGTCGCTTAATAATTGCTTAGTTGTGTACATTGAAAAAGATGTAGCAAATAACATTGATAGTGAAACTATCATATCATACCATGATTTCAAAATATAAAAACTTGTTAAATGGAATTTTAAAACTTTATGTATTTGCATATTTTTTTTATTTTATGATGTTAATATATTCAAGTTTTAATTTTATTAAATTTTTTTAATGACCACCCTGAAAAAAGTTCTTAGAGCCGCCACTGAGACAAAATGATTTCACAGAACTTTATCTTACACCCAACTACATTCGATCATTAGTTCAGTAACTCATTTACCAATCCACTAGCCATTAATATTAATGATAAGATTACAACTTTACTCAATATATTTTTATTAGAGGTGAATATTAACATTCACCATTAGATTACATCTTCTTCATCATTGCAAAATTTCTAGAAAATTAAAGATTAATAGCTATGTCATTAGCAAGTTGTTTAAATTGTATATTTTTGTAATTTAAAATTATGCATAAAATATAAATTTATAAATTATATAATAAATAATATTTGATTGACACAAAATTTGATATGTGTATTAAGAGCTTAAAAAATATACAATTTAACGGTTAGATTTTTAAAACATATAGTAATGTTTATTTTATTAAGTAAAATTGTAATCTTAAACTATAACTAATTTTGTAACTAAATTTTATCCTTAATACAATTCCAATTTCTTTAACAAATAACCGGTCAATGTCACCAAAAAAAAAAAAAAACCAATCAATTAAATTATTTATTGCATTTTGACAATAATTTAAATTACTAAATTCACGTCATTAATTCTTTCTTTAGTAGAAAGAAATTACGGGCTCCCTGGCCCTACACTGACGTAGGCAGTGACCTCCTCGAGATATTTAAGGCAAACCATCTAGGTGGCCATCCCAATCCCACCAATCAGATTCAGCACTGTTGCCAAAATCTATCAGCTCTATCATTTCCATACGAAAACAAAGTACATCATTGCATACGTAATAAATAGAATGAAGGATGAATCATTGCATACGTAATAAATAAAGGTAATGTTACTATGTGCTGCTGCATATAATTGTTAATAGAATTATGTTGCAATTACAAACTACTTTATAAATTTTTATAAACTATTGGCGTGGTTAGTTTTTAATTGATTTTCATTTAAACTCATCACTAACCAATACTGTTATGAATACCGTTTTGGTGCTCGTTCCGGTTTGTCTATTGAAACGGAATATTTTAATACCGATCTATTTCGGTATACCGTTTTAGACCGTTTTAAAATTACCACTTTATATATATATATATATATATATTAGTAATTAATAAAAAAAATGTTAATACTCACTGTTATTCTTGAGCCAAATTTTATAAATGTAATTTATATTACTATTTAAGGGGCTTCCTCTATTTGGATCAGATTTTTTTTTCCAAAATACCCTTATGCCCCTAGGTTCAAGTAGAGACAAAACTAAAAGATAGTCTAGTAAAAATACATGTCTAACTTGCACTAAAACATTGCCTATAAAATAGAAACATTCTCCCACTAACCCACTTCTTCAAAACAAATATACCTTTATTGTTTTTAAATAGAAAAATAGATTATGAATTATCACATCAATTAAATAGGTTTTAACTATAAAAAAAATTAAAAAAAAAACATAATACTCATCACACCCTTAAGTTTTTGTTTGTGATTAGAAAATGTAATAATCTCAAATTACAATAATGTAAATCATTAAATTTTACCCAAAAAAATAGAAGAGCCTTTGGGCGCGTGTGCATGAGCGTATGCTTAGAGGCCAGTGTCAATTAATGAATGTAATATAGTGTTTTAAAAGAAATACTACCATAATAATAAAGCGATTAGATTGCTTATTTTAAAATTCAAATTTGAGTATTTTTGTAAATAAACAAACATTGATGGATATTTACAAACTAGAAGCTTCTAGGAAGCCCCTTTTACCTAACCCCACTCCATCACCCACGTGCAATGACTTATTTTTCTTCATTTCATATTCCCATCAGTTACTTAAAGAAGTACTTTTTGGAAAGTTTCAAAGACCCAGACAAAGAGTTTAAAAGTGCGGGACTGAACAAAAAAGTTTCAAACGCAGCTAAAACTTGAGCTTCCTCCACAACAGGTCTAAATTTATGTTCCCTTCTTATTCCCTTTTTTTTATTTTTTTCAAATCATTTGATAGCTTTGTAGCAGATCTGATTTGAACTTCTTCAGGCGATCAGTGCTAGGTGTGCTGGTGGGTTTGTTAGGTTAAGATTTTTTTTTTTTTTTTTTTTTTTTTGGTTGCTAAAAACTGCTACCGTCAGCCGAAATTGACCGGAATCAACCCGAAATTGGCCAGAATTGGACTCGAGGTGGAACCAGGGCTGGCCCAAGTGTTTCAGAGGCCTAAGACGAAATCTTCAAATGAGGAATTTATATTTTCACTTAAATAATATTTAACAAGCATTTTATTTAATAATTTTTTTTAAATCCATTCTTTTTAATTTTTAATATGATTTTTTTTTTTAAGAAAATGCTAAAGTTATAACAAATTTTACTACAAACTGGTGTTGTAATGAATGTGATCAATGACATGAGGCTTACAAAAATACTATAAATATTATAAAATTTACAACATGAGAATTACAAAAATATATCACCAATAATAAATATTCATTCAAAAATGCATTCAATAGTTTGTTGAAATCTACCTATCATATTTATTGTCACATCAAATTATAAAAGTTATGAAGATCACCACGCACCCTTGGTGCAGTGATCACTGCATAAGTATAAGTTCTTGTCGAGTATGGGGGGCAATGGCCGAGATTTAAGTCTCTAAAAGAGAGTTTCGCACGCATAAACACTTAGATTAGGCTAGAGTATAATTTTTATCTTGTATAAAAATAATTAAATAAATAAAAGTTATGTAGTAAAATTTATAGTATTTTTAACATTATCCTGTTTAAATTACTTGTTATTAGTAACATGTCTATTTGTAAGACATATTTATTTAAATTTGTCTTATCTCTATCTCTAGCATTACTTAATTCTTTAAGCCTTCTTAATAGTGAAAAAAAAATGTAAACTAAAATGTTTTAATATCTCCCAAAAATATTTATATATAAAAAATAAATAAATAAAAAATTGCCCCAAAATTTGGGGCCTTCTCTAGTAAGGGGGCCCTAGGCAATGGCCTAATTGGCCTAAGTCTAGGGCCGGCCCTAGGTGGAACGGGTGGTATTACAATTCCAAATTGCATCCGGGTACAAAATATTCCGGCTGGAATGGATTGGATTTAATAACATTGCCACTAATATCATTTTTTTTCATTTACTAATAATCACTCATCACATCAGTATTTTGTAAATTGTTTCTGGAAAAAAGTATATATTTTTAGCATTACTCTTTTTAATAAATCATACTGGAAAATTTTTGACGACATTTTTATAAGAAATATAAAAAGTTATCCAAAAAAAAATATTTATTTTATTATATTTTTCATAAAATATTTTTGAAAATAGTTTTTTTTTTTTTAAGATTCTAAAAATAGTTTTTAATTTAATATTCTTAGAACATTCTTTAACATTTTCCATTAAAATAATATATGATCTTGCCTCTACCATAAGATTGAGTCTTTTTGATAATTTGCAATAACATTATATCAAAAGAGAACAAGAAAGGTAATCCGCCTTACAAATAGACTCAATAACAGGAGGGAGATTACCATTATTGAAATAAAAGACTAAAAAGAGATTAGAGCAGCGAATTGAATTAGGCAGTTTCATGTGCTGCTGCATTGTCCAATCTCCGAACCCAACTAAACTTAACTGAACAAAAGTAAGAGAAAGACTACGGATGAGTGAGTTTAGTGCTACAATTATTTCTACAATTTTACCGCAACTTGTTTATGAGACAATTTGTGAATAGTAAAAATGTTATCTCTCATCGATCTACCATTTTTTTTTACGTCACTGACAACTATTACGTAAGCAAATTGTAACTAAAGTTATAGAAATTGTTATGAGAGATCTCGCGTCGGGCCCAACATCGTTACTACAACAGTACAACTTGGAGTTGTTCATGGGGAAGCTTTCTTCATGCACTCACAAGTCACATATCCACTGTGGTAATGGTGTTCATTCATCTGATCTAATGACAGTCTAGGTACTGAAATTTTCTGTAACTTATTTACGTATTATTTATTAAAAAAATGTGATTTTTGGTAATTTTTATATTAAATGCATGACTAAAAAGCTAAAATTTAACTTTTTTTTTTAATGTTAAAAGTTAGATTATTTCACATACAAAAAGTTTTTTTTTTTTTTTTTTTTTTTTAAGGTTCCAGCTAGCTCAACTGGTAAAGTCTCTGATGGTTGTATAAAAGATCTAGGGTTCAATCTCCGCCTACACCAAAAACTGATTGATGTCTTGATCTGATGATAAACAGTTATCATCAAGAGTAGACGTCATAGGTTGAAACTCTCTCAAAAAAAAAATTGTTTTTTTTTTTTGCATTTTTCCAAGACCCCAAACGTTTGCTTTATCCGATTCACTTATTCCTAACTGTTTGAGTTTTTGGAATTAACGGTAATATGCCACGGTAACGTGATCTCTCTGCCTCCCAAGCAACAGCGAAAAATTGCATTCCACTCTTAATTACTTATCTATTTTTTATGAATCTCATGTTCTTATCTGCATCGGCCTAGCACACTCAAGTGTCTCTATATGACAATTTTCATTAGATGCTTCATTTTTAACATATAACTAATTGCAACTCCACCTGATGTGCGGAAATATCTTAACAATTTGTAATGAAATATAATATATAATTTATTTTTAAAAATATTCATAAAATCATATATTAGGATTAGTAATCTATAATAATGTGTTTTTCTCTATTAATTAAGAAATGTTCTTTTTTTTAATATAACCCTTTACCAAACCAACAAAGACTAAGGGGCTTTTTTTTTTCTAAAATAAACAATGTCATATCGCTTTCTTTTCTTAAATAATGAATTTTGTGTTCTTTAGAAATAAAAAATTATATATATATATATATATATATATTAATTTCCTTTTATATTAAAATTTTCTCCTACTCATATTATGAGCTAATTTGCTAGTGATAGAATACAGGGGGGATTTAACATTTTCCAAAGATGACAAGTATAGATAAATGATAAAAATAGAGTTTTCCTACCATTAAAAAAAATCAATTTATCTTTAATCTTAAACCAATCTATCTCTTTTTAAATATACAAAATAGGATCATGATTTCTCTTCTTAAATACAGTGCTTATCTTAATACATTCATAAATATTGACTAAATCAAAACATATGCATATGAAGAAGCTTTGCAAGCAAACAAAATTTCATATCAATCGTCACTTAACAATGATTAATTGGAACGATTAGGAAAAAAATTTGTTGTTGATAATCTTTAGAGATTATTTTTGCCCACCCAAAAAGATTATAAATAAACAATTATTAGCAAAATATCCCAATTATTAGCAAAATATCCTCCTGATGATGATGATGATGAAAATACAATTGGCAAAATGTCATTCATCCAATTATTTTTGTTTGACTAATCTTTACTTTTGTCTAAATAAATGGCAATATATGGTACTTTTAATACAATTATTTAGAGTACTTTTTCTACAAAAACTACAAATTTTTCCAACCAAAAGGATTATAAAAAAAAAAAAAACAAAAAAAATACTCATAGTTTAACATCTAAATGGATTACTAAAAAAATCAAATTCAAACATGCAAAACAACTAATTATTAATTCAAATAATCAAACCAATGGAATAAAGAAAAAGAACTTGTGATTGGGAATTAGAATACCAAAATACATAAATATGCATATAAGTCGATACGAATTTGTCAAAAAGATAATCAAATGTGATGAGAAAATTAAATCAATAATAACAAAAAAAAAAAAAACACACACACACACACACACACAATTAGTGGAAAAATGGTTGAAACAATAAAAGAATCCACCAAAATAGAAACAAAATTGGAGAGAGAGAGAGAGAGAGTATTGACCTTTTTTTTTTGTCATGAACAACTTGGAAGAAACAAGGGAGAAGGGTGGAAATGAAGTAAAAAGAAAGTTACAAGAAAATTAAGATGAAAGAGGAAGGGTTAAAGTAGACAAAAGGTCAAATATTTGAAAAGACAACAATTGAGAAAATTTAGAAATGGTAGAACTTAAAAAGATGATGAAAATTTTAAAATGAATCTAATGAAAATTTTAAAAAGAAAATGATTGGAGGAGATGAAAGATTGAACGAAAAAGACAATGATTGAAGAAGATGAAATGTTGAATAAAGTAAAATTTGTAAAAAATAAAAAATTAAGAAAGGATGCTAATGACATGGTGGAAAAAGAGATTTGTAAAATTTATTGCAAAACTTCAATATTATATATATTATAGATAAATATGTATTGACATTGTTTTTGATTTTTTATTATTCACTAATTTTTTTTTTTAGTTATAAACATCTAAATTAAAGTAGATAAATATATAAAGATAAAGTTATACGTACAGTTAAAACCACTAAGATGAATGTGTAAAATCAATCTATTTATATATTTAATATTGTCAACAAAATTTAGGAATAAAAATAAATAAGATAAAGAATAATTATATGGCTAATGATGTGACGGATAAGGTGGCGCAACATGATATTACTTTAGCCACAAAAAAAAAAAAGCATTGCTCCCACAAGCACATGCACAGGTGACAGGACTATGATACAAAAGGGTTCACAATTTAAAAGTTCACACTTCTGATTTTTATTAAACCACTACTCACAATATTGCTTAACAACCCATTCACTTATTTCAGGCTAGTATGCAAGTAAAACCATTCCTCACAATACCACTCAACAGCCAGTTCACTTATTTCAGGCTAGTTAACCACTCGCATGATGCAGAAGATCAACACTAGACGCTTTTATACAAGTAAATGCTCACCATCCATCCACAAAGAGCCAATCACTTTATGCTTTTGACTTTCAACATTTGATCCAATACCTTCACTGTACCTAAAATATGAACATACATATCGAGAAAAGGAATTTTCCTTGTGCCTTTTGCAGTATCATTTCAGGGAGTTTTCAATATCGATCACAAACCGATACCTCACGTCTCTCTTTATTAGCCTCTCAAGAGCTTCATTTGCATAGTGAATTGGAATTACTTCTATGTTTGGATAAACTTTATGAGCAGCGCAGAAGTCTATCATTTCTTGTGTCAACTTTGTACCACCTGTAACGCTACCAGAAACGGTTTTCATTCCTGTCAAAAGATCAATGAATGTTGTTCAATATTACACTCAAGCCTAGAAAGCTATCCCCAACTAAAAGAGTTCTTAAAATTGCATTAAACTCTTCAAAATTAAAAGTTGTCAAAAGTACCTATGTTAAGGCTTGCAGGATGGAATTTGACTTCACTTGGGAATGCCACTAGGGCCAGAACACCACAAGTTTTCAACAATGACATGTATGGATCAAATGGGTGATCACCAGCTGCTGTGTCAATTATGAAGTCTAATGACTTAGCCTCAGCCTGTGTATAGCGTGCTAACAATCAATACAACAATACATAAAGATAGGCAAACAATTTCAGTATTGCTAATATAGGGCAAAAAATGCTCTATAATCAGGATTGGAAAATCAGAGTGAGAGCAATGATAAGGTACTATACTGTTGCTCGTGGTTCAATTTCTTAAATAATTGCCACAGATTCAGAGATGGATATTGAATTAGGGCCTACTGATGTGGAAAATCATGCCATGCCACTTGTAAGACTTGTTGTCGTGTGTTTTTTTTTTTTTAAATAGATTCAGCTTGTTCAAAAATTAAAAAGCTTTATAAGACATTTTATGTAAATCTACCTTCATCTGCTCTTGGTCAGATGAGACCACAAATTTGTCTGCACCAAGCAAAGTTAGAGCTTCCTCTTTCTTGGATATGCTAGTGCTGAGAATAGTCACATTCAACCCAAAAGCCTTCCCAAACTTCACTGCCATGTGACCAAGACCTCCAAGTCCAATCACGCCCAGAGATTTACCAGGTTGGTTCATCTTGTGGCGTATCATAGGACTGTACACAGTAATTCCAGCACAAAGCAAAGGAGCTGCTGAAGCCAATGGATAGTCATTAGGTATCCTGAAGCAGTACCTGCAAGACCAAAACTAATATTCTTAATTTGTGAAAAACTTGCCAAATCCCATGAGTGTAAAGCTAAAAGGTCAAAATTATCACATCAAACTATCAAATTCAACAGACACATTTATTTAAACCAGGGTTTTTTTTTGGGGGGGGGGGGGGGGGAAGGGGGGGGTGTTTTATTATGTAATAGTGAATTTTGCATCCATAGGAAAATGAAGAAAGAGAATACAGTAGCATCAAAGAATACTTACCTATCATGGACAACAATATAGCTGGAATATCCTCCTTTTGTAATAGTACCATCATCATCCACCCCATTAAAGGTTAAAACTGATCCTTTCACGCAATAAACTTCTTCTTCATCGTTACAATACTCACAATCTCTACATGAATTGACGTAAGTTCCTACTCCAACATGGTCACCAACTTTGAAGCGGTTAACATTAGAACCGACCTCTTTCACAATGCCAACAATCTCATGTCTAGTGTGCAAATATTACATTTATATCAGTTCATAAAATTCTAATACTTCTCATTGTATACACAGTTTGTCTACTTACCCAGGCACCAAAGGATACTTTGAATCCCCATGTCCATTCCTGGTCCAAGCTACATCAGCATAACAAACTCCACAGTGTGTGATTTTTATTGAAACATCATCACTCCTTAGAGCCCTGATCAGAAAATTTCCCAAGTTAATTCTTGATCAGAACAAACTGCATTTTACAATCAAGCAATGCAAATTTCAAACATTATTAATTGTGGTTCTTAAAATCATATAAGAACTCGGCCATGGGATCATTATTGTCAACTAATGAAATGGAAAACAACATTTGAAATTCACTTTCAGGTGAAATTTTTAATAATTTCCATCAACTTTATCAAGTTATTTCCATTATGAACATCAAACAGAATAAAAATACCTAAACAAAATGAGACAATGTACAAAGAGGATGATATCTATGTGTATTCAAGAACAAAGTTTTTCTTTTCTTTTGTTTGTTTTATGCATGTACGTAACTCAAGAAAGAAATCATCCATCATCATATAATTCTGCAAGTATTGTATGTTCTGCTGCACTATATGCATATGCGAGTAAACCTGACTGTTAATTCATGCTTCATTAGGACATTATATGATCAGTCATTGGCTAAAAAACTTGCTTGGAAAGACATTTTTGGGATCAAAATAATAAAAATAAAATAAAGTGGGGGTAAAAGCAAGAGTATAAGATCTGCAAATTAAGCATGCTCAAAGAAACAGTATACAAGTAGAAATTCTTTCTTCTTCTTAGAAAATGACATCAACTATTTGACATTTGAGAAAAGGTCAAGAAAGTAGGTGCAATGATTTTGCTACTACCTAGTGCATAGACAAATCAAGAAATGTTGACTTTAGCACCCCCAAAATAAAATTATTCAAGAAAAGTTGAAATGAGAAGAAACACTTGAGGCCTGTTAGATCGCTCTATAAAGTTTGAGGCCTCCACTCATATTTCTAAACACTTTTTCATAAACAAATCCAATATTTTGAATTGGAAATTCAAGATTTATGGACCATCATCAAAAGTAATTTGAAGTGAGGGCATTTCATGAAAGTAGAACAGAATATGTTACAGAGATGGCTTCAATTTTGTTTTATTTTTTTTTATAGCCCCCTTCAAGATGATGGATTTGTATGTTAAAACAATGAAGGGCAAGTGTTTCCTTAATAAATAATGTGTAAACATAGAGGCTTCTTTTTTTCCTTCCTTTAAAGACGAGTAATCTTTTTTTTTTTTACCCCTAAAAAAAATTGAACTAAATATATACCTGCGGTTGAAGCTGTAAGGTGATAAAAAGCCAGAAGCATCTCTTGCTGCCCATCCAAGACAATCTTCGTTTGCACTCGAGGAGCTCATTGTTCACTGGTCTCTTATAAGACATGTAACACAGTGAATATTAGCACCATATATTACTTCAAATCATAGCCTGAACAAGTTATATTCAAATAAAACAAAAGGCAATGACTGTAACAGATTACAGATTGAAACACATGAATTGCTACTAAGTATGAGAGAGAGAATATATTTCAAAGTTCAAAGACCAAAGACCAATCCAAGTAGGACTAACTAAACAGGTTTGATAGTTCAGTAGGTGAATGAAATCAACCTCTTAGTCTCCTATTTGTTGGTAGACAAAATGATTCCACAGCTCTTTACCTTACACCCGACTACATACAATCATTAGTTTAGTAATCCATTTACCAGTCCACCTATATATTAACAAAGAACCATCACAATATCACTATTTTATTAAACAAAGAACAAATCAATCATATTGTTTATTGGATTATGATAATAATCACCATCACACCACTGGTAGCGCAGCCCCAGTAATTTATAATACTAAATTTCACATTATTAATTCTTTAGTATAAAGAAATTAAGGGCACATTGACGTAGGCAGTGACATCCTTGAACTTTTAAGGTAAGGGAAATGCTAGCAGATGCCCTTAAGGTATTGGTTAACTATCCATTTAAAGAAAATTTTTATGAGAAAAGAAAAAAAAAAACAATTAATGTTTTAACAACTTTCTTTATTTTCCATAAAAGTGATGTCAAAACTTTCCTAAAATAGATTGTTAACCATTGTCCTAAAGGCACTCGTTAGCATGATCCTTAAGATAAACCTTCTAAGTGGTCGTCCCACCAATCAGATTCAACTTACATACAAATTAAGATTATCCTCATGACTTCAAGTTGAGTTTTGTTGTTTTGTGACATGTTTACAAAACTACGGGGATTAGAGTGTCCGTAATAATAAACACACTGATCTCCAATTAATATTATACATAATTATATCAACTAAGGATCTTGTTAATAGATATACTTAGAATATTTGTTAATGGACTATTTTAAATAAATTTTGCATGAAAAGTTTCTAAAATTATTTTTTTTCCCTTTAATAAATGATTCTGACACTTTGCCCATTTCTCCAAAGGTGAGAGCCCATGCTGGGCCCAGGACCTTTGGTATAACTAGAAATTATTCTTTATTCTTGATTAAGGTACAACTAGAAGTTTTAAGACTATGATATCTCCACGCACTATGCCACTCACATCCACAGTCGGACATTATATCCATTATGGTAATGGTTTTCATTCATTAATAGTTTTAAGTGTTTGTGATTAACGGTAATTTGTCATGGCAACATCGAGAAATTATTCACTCCTAAGGGAGAGTTTTCCTTCTCAATGACTCGGTTCCAAAATCAGGTTATCTTAGAGCTCCTTTCATTTGACAACAAAATACACACTTTTAAATTCTTGTTAACAAATAAAATAGTGAATTAATGCACTCTGTAACTATATCACAACTTGTAAAAGATAAGAAGAAACTACAACATGGATGAAGTATGAGTCTTTAGTCTTCTTTCTCAAGAAGCTTGAATGGTGAATCTCATCCCAGTGTGGAAGAGACCTGGAGAGATGACATACCAGCTCAAAGCCTCGAGTTCAAATTAATGTACCATCTTCCAACAACTGGCCTGCGGCATTCTCTTCCTCTTCATCAATCACCAAGTATGGATTCCTTTCAATCGGCTTAAAGTTATAGAAAATAAACACATAAAAAGCCAAGCTTGCACACTCTTCTGTGGCATCCCCAACCCATTCATATCTATAATTCAACCTTTCACCAATTGCCGGAACTGCAACCCTTGTAAAATACAAGTACCCCACCAAAACCATGTAGAATTGCCTGAACAGTTTTAGTTTTTCAAGATTCCTAGCTGCCTTGCCATCTGTTTTGGATGCTTCTCGTAAGCTTCTAATGGACCAGATTATTGGGAAAAAAATGGCACAACAACAGACTACATCAACTAGCAAGAGAGTGCGGTTCCATGTAAAGTAAAGCAAAGACCACTCCTTTGTTGTTAGACCTTTTTCCCTCAGAATAACATAAGCTATATTCTCAACAACCTGCAGTGGCATTACAACCATTAAAACCTTCTTCTCTCGGACTTGTAGGTGAGGTTTCAGGAAGCACCACCCTGTGCCTATAAGCACAATGACAGTAAAAAGCAGTACACTTTTGAATAACCCAAAAACATAAAATGCAATATCCCAACCATGAGGAGTGCCCGTTTTTCTCACATACATATAGTATGCAAAAGCAGATATCATCGAAAGCATCTTGAAGAGAAGTAATGCACCCATAATTGTATGGATTTTTTCAGTAATTGGTCTTTGTTTAATGCATGTGAAGACCCATATAACGAAAAAACTTGTATATATAAGAAATAAGAGAAAATAGAGGATTGGCAAATTGGTTTTGCCTGCAGAAAGGAACTCCTTTTCGCCATGTTTCAAATTGTACATCTCAGTGTGGACATACATTGATACTTCAAATTCTGGTTGGCAATTACAAAAACTCAGAATATATTCGTCGGGTTCATCAATGGCAGTGGAAACATTATAGGCTGATGAGTTGGTGGTGAGCTTTTCAAATGTGGACAACACTTGCACATATTTGCTCGATAAAATGCATGAGTCTTTGTTGTCTATGGACTCCATTATAATTGGGATCATAAATGACATTTTGAAAATGTAAAATCCCATGGAATTCAAGTTTAGTTGTGCCTTGTGAGTCTTTGATTTCCATGAGATATCTTTTATTGAAATAAAGGTGTGACCGTCTTCTAAGAACCCGAACATCTGAAAGGGGATAGTTTCTCGGGAGTCATCAACAATGTGTTTGTCATTGATGTCAGATATAGTAAAGGGAATGCATGAAATTATGAGTAAAGCATACGAGACTTGAAGCATAGGATGATGGCTTTGAGGGAAAAAGTTGAAGATTTCCATAGAGTAAATATGGGACTGAAACTTCAAAAATGAAAAAATGGTATCCAAAGGTAGAGAACGAATAATCTTATATGTTGCTAAAGGTGATTCAAACTGAAAACAATAATTTGCAGATTGCTGTGTTTGGTTGGATATGGATGGCTCATAAGTGGTAACAGCAAAATTAAGAGAAGAACGGTTTGCCAAAGAATTGGAAGAGAGACTGAACAAACTCATACATGTATCAATTCTATGCTTAGAGAGTTATAGTTCGATCGTAAGGTTAATATTAGCAAAGAAGTTTTTTGTTCTTTTCGCTAAATTTTCATGTGATTTTTTATTTTTTGACGAAAAAACCATAAATTTCATTACTGGAATTAGTGATATCAAATGCATTTTGTAAATAATATAATAATGTGTGGCTAGAATATGTTTCAAGTGCTTTTTTATAAATGGTCACTTTCTATATGTCATGAATGGCTTAAAGAATAAGTAAATATAAGTAAATTCATTACTTAAGACACGTTTGGTAGACTGTAATATTGATTACATAAGAATAAGAATATGTATCACAAGGAATACAAGATACTGCAATATAATACTTATTACTATTCACTAGTGGCAAACCTGCGCGTTGTGCGAGATAATTTTTTTTAGGACGATCTCATTAAATATATTATTATTATTATTATTAAAAATTGATTTTTCATTATTTTTTAAATTAATAAAAGCCTTACTTATACCTTTTTTTTTATAACAAAACTTATGTACAGTACCTTAGGTATTATTCTTTAGGTTCCTTTTTCAAAATTTAGCCATGTGGCTATTTAACTATAAAATACGCTTTCATCCTATGAAAAAATAGCCACATGACCAAATTTTAAAAGGGGAATCTAAGGAACAGCATCTAAGTACTGTACCTAAGTTTTTTTTTTTTTTAACATTTACATATACTTTTTTTTAATATGAATCTTATATATTCTTTAAGTAAACTCTATTTATTCCAATTTTTTAGATGTGTAAAATCATAGATTACTACTCCATAATGATAGTAGTTAATTAGTTTTATCATTTTTTTCATGATCTTATTCATAACGTTTCTTAGTATTATCATATATTTACTGGTTGATGATTTTCATAACAGAGGCTTTAAATGAGATGTAGCATCGTTCATTAGATTTTTAAAAGTATTGATGTATGAAGATTTTATATATATATATATATATATATATATATAAAGGGTTAAATGAAATGTCAAAAAAGGGATTTTAAAATTTCTTGACTTTATTTCCTATGTAATTTATATGATTACTGGAGAACATCTCCCTTTTAGTTATGAATGAAAATATGATTTCTATGATTAGAGTTTGATTAGATTTAAGTTTAAATGTAGTAATATGATTGTATTTCATTTTTTATTATTGATTTAATTTTTTAAGTGAACATAACAATTGATTTTATTGCACTGTAAAAATTTTAATGTTCTCCGTATGGTCATATCTATTTAATTTTTTTACTTCTCCTTACAGTCTCTTTGTTTTCCAATTAACAGTTATTAATTGATGTTTGATTTTTTTTTTCTTTATCTATTCTTTATTACTTTGTATTGTTTTTTTTTCGTTACCGTAAACCTCTCTCTCTCTCTCTCTCTCTCTCTCTCTCTCTCTCTCTCTTTATTACTAATTGACGTTTGATTTTTTTTTTATCTACTCTTTTGCTCTTTATTTAATGAATTTAAGTTAAATATTAAATATTTTTTTTTAAATAAGAGGAGTGGAAATATAAATAATTTAATGATATGGAAGATGTGGCTGAATTTAAATGGTGAATAATAAGATAAGAAGAAAAAAAAAAGTAAAAATAGAAGATATAACAATAAACACCTATCCAAATCATGTTATACAATAAAATATTATTATATTCTTATATAGTATCTTTAATTCTTTATAGGCATAAATACACTTTTAGTCCCTATATTTTGCATTTTTTTCATTTTAGTCCCTACATTTTATTTTTACCACTTTTAGTCCCTAAACCAATTAACGCCTAACACTTTGGTCCTTTTCGTCACCCAACTAACAGCAAGTGTTGACGTGGCTAACGGTGGAATAAAAAAATATTATAATCACACAAAAATGGATGCCACGTCAGCCGATAAATTTAAAAAAATTAATTTATTAATTCTAATTAAATAAAAAAACAGAATTAAAACTAAAAATCATTAAAATTAAAATTTAAAAAGTTTCTTTTGGTTCAATTTTTTTTCTCTTCCTTCTCAGATTAATTTTTATTCTCTCTCTCTCTCTCTCTCATCTGTGTCTCTCACTCTCTGTGAATTTTTTTCATTTTCTTCTCTCTCTTTTTCTCACGGTGCAGTGGCTTGTGGTGGCTGTGGTGGGTTGAGATCAGGTTGGGGTGGGTTGAGGTTGGTCTGGGGTGGGTGGGTTGAGACCGACTGGGGTGGCTTGAGTCGGGGTGGCTGGGGTTGAGTTCAAGATGGGGGTTTGAGGTTGGGGTGGGTGGGTTGTGAGCCGGCCGGGATGGGTGGATTGTGAGCCGATCGAGGTGGGTGGGTTGAGTCGGGCTGGGGTGGGTGGGTTGAGAGCCGATCGGGGTGGGTGGGTTGAGATCGGGCTGGGGTGGGTGGGTTGTGAGCCGACTGGGGTGGGTGGTTGAGATTGGGGTGGGTGGGTTGAGATCGGTGGGTGGGTTGAGAGCCGGCTGAGGTTGGTGGGTTGAGATCGGGGTGGGGTGGGTTGAGGTTGGTCTCGGGTGGGTGGGTTGAGACCGACTGGGGTGGCTTGAGTCGGGGTGGCTGGGGTTGAGACCTAGGCTTGGTTGTGGCGATTGGGATGGTGGGTTTTGGCGGCTGTGATGGTGGGTACTGGTTGTTTGATTGGTGAAGGTGGTGGCTGGATTAGAAAGAAAATTCTGGGTTTGGGTTTTGGGAAAGAAAATTTCTGGGTTTGTGTTTAAGTTTGTTGGTTGGATTTGTATCTATGTTTGTTGGCTGTGTTTGATCGGTGGAGGTGGTGGTTGGACTTTTCTGTTTGGATAGAAAGAAAATTTCTAGGTTTGAGTTTGGAGAAAGAAAATTTCTTTGATCTGGGTTGCAGTTCTTGAGTTCTTCATGTTCTTCATGTTCTTCCTTTTATTTTAGTTTTTTTAATTAATTAATTAATTAATATGTGATTATAATGTTTTTTTTATTTTACCGTCAGCCACGTCAGCACTTGCTGTTAGTTGAGTGACGAAAAGGATTAAAGTGTTAGGCATTAATTGGTTTAGGGACTAAAAGTGATAAAAATAAAATTTAGGGACTAAAATAGAAAAAGTGCAAAATGTAGGGACTAAAAGTGTATTTACGCCTTCTTTATAATGCTATAGAATAACTTTTAACAATAAAAAAGAACAACAAAAAAAAAGGCGTAAATACACTTTTAGTCCCTACATTTTGACTTTTTTCCATTTTAGTCCCTACATTTTAATTTTACCACTTTTAGTCCCTAAATCAATTATCGCGTTTCATTTTGATCCTTTCTGGTAGCTCACTCCCGGAATTTGCTTAGGTGGCAGCCGGACTATTAAAATAATAATAATAAATTATTTTACTATTAAAACTGCCATGTCAGCTTATAAATTAAAAAAAATTATTTATTAATTTTAACTAAATAAAAAAAATTAAAAATAGATTTTGAAAAAAAATTAAATTTATTAAATTAAAAAAAATTCTTTACGTTATGTTCTTCCCAGTCATAAAGAACATGTTCATGTTCTTCCTCAAATAATATGTTCTTTTCAGTCATTAAAAAAAAATTCTTTACATTATGTTCTTCCCAGTCATGAAGAACATGTTCATGTTCATGTTCTTCCTCAAAATATGTTTGGTTTCCGAGAAAATTAAAAAAAACTCAAGAACATGCCAACATGAAACACTTAAAATCAAAGGGCACAGATCTACAAAATACAAAGACCTTCAAAGATTCAAAACACAAAGAACACAAACCCAAACCCAACCCTCAATCTCTAGCAAACCCAGAACATCAGATGAAGAATCAAACCCTCCATACAAACATCAAACCCAGAAACAAAGCCATAAATTTCAAACCCAAATTCGAGAAACCTATAAACAAACCCAAAAATTTTGAACCCATTGATCTAATAGAGACCCACTGATTTGTGAGAGATTGGACGTAAACCACCGCCGACCTCAGCCCCTCCACTGTCACGAACTCAGCCTCACTGTCCTTCACATCGACACAAGACACAACCCCAACGTGCAGCTCCTTTGCAGGGACCGAGCACTCAGACTTCGAGCGAGGCGTCGATGGCATTGGCGAAGAGGAGGTGAAGGGAGTCGGAGAAGGTGGAGGCGGCGATGAGGGGTTTGTGCGTTGGGGTTTAGGAGGTCTTGAGGGAGGAGATTCGAGAAGGCGGAGAAAATGTGGATTGAGGGGTTAGGGTCAGGGTTTGGGATTGGGGATTGAGAGAGTGGATTTCGAGAGAGGGGGTGTTGGAGTCAGAGTCGAAGAGAGAGAGGACGGCGAAGCGGTCGATGGCGGAGAGCTGAGGGAGCCAGCAGACAGCGTCGATGTATTTGGTTTGTGGGAATCCGGTGTTGGAGTCAGAGTCAAAGAGAGAGAGGACGGCGAAGCGGTCGAAGGCGTAGAGCTGAGGGAGCCAGCGGACGGCGTCGATGTATTTGGTTTGTGGGAATCTCTGGATTTGAGGTGGGTCTCGGAGAGCTGTGCCTGTGGCTGTGTGGTTGTGATTGCCATTGTTGGGGTTTTGAGGAAGAACATGAACATGTTCTTCATGACTGGGAACAATGTAAAGAATTTTCTTTTTTAAAAATCTGTTTTTAATTTTTTTTTATTTAGTTAAAATTAATAAATAATTTTTAAAATTTATAAGCTGACATGGCAGTTTTAATAGTAAAATAATTTTTTTTTTTTATTAGCTTAATGGTCCGGCTGCCACCTAAGCAAATTCTGGGAGTGAGCTACCAGAAAGGATCAAAATGAAATGCGATAATTGATTTAGGGACTAAAAGTGGTAAAATTAAAATGTAGGGACTAAAATGGAAAAAAGCCAAAATGTAGGGACTAAAAATGTATTTACACAAAAAAAAAATTTAAATACAAAACTAAATCGCATCAACCCAAAGTAGAGTTTTAAATAACACCAAAATTAATCAACCTAAAACAAAGAGGCAAAAAAATTTTAAAAAATCCACCTAAAAATTGAGTGAGAATTAAAGAGAGTGAAATGACAATTTTTTTTTTTTTTTTTTTTTGTAATAGAAAATTATATATAGCATGGAAGAGAGAATGACAAATTTATACTATGATGATAAGAATAAAAAGAAACAAAATAAAGGAAGATGAAGGGAAATAAGAAGAGTGATATTAAAGTGGAGGCTAGTGGGGAGAAAAAAAGATAAAGGGAAGAAGAAAGGTTGGACAAAGTGTAAATGTAAAAAAAAAATGATTACAATTTTTTTACGACATTTTTATTTACTTTAAATAAAATATTCTATGTTAAATTTTTAAAATTAAAAAATGAGAAAAATTATAAATAATTTAATGATAAGGAAGATTTGACTGAATTTAAATGTTAAATAATAGGATCAAAATCTTCTAGAGTTTCAAAGGTAGTCTACCATATAAAGTTCTTTACATCCTCACATTTCTTTTAAAATAAAAGACTAAGATTCTGCCATATTATCAATCCACTACCATAACCATTATTGAATACTATAAAAAAAAATTCAAATTTATTCACCTTACCAAAATTATGAGGAAATATTAATGGAAGAAAATCACCACCATGGACTCGATGGTTTTGCAAAAGAAAGTAAACATTGCCATTCTCCACGTAATAAAAAATTTCAACTAAACCCATACTATTTTTTATTGAACAAATTTCATATCAAATCTATAAGAAAGAAGCAAAACCAAAAGAAAAGAGTTTGTTCAATAATTAAAGCCAGAAGAAACCAAAAAAGCACAAAAGGCCGGATTGAGTTTTGATCCAAATAATCTCAAGTGCTTATCTAATACTAGAAATTTTAAGGTACGTTTTGGTCCAAAGAAGAGCAACGTTTTGGGTTTTTATGTTCTAAATTTTCAAGTAGATACTAATTTAATGCATAAATTTAACAATTAGGCTTTTCTTTTCCTAGTGGGAATTGCTTTCAAATACTTAAATTTGTACCTTCAACCCAAAATAGAATATGACTATGTAGATTGGTCGCGGGACAAATGCGGGAGAAATCAAGTTACAACTCCGTAGTTTGTTTTTGGTTAAATGGCAAACAATGAATAAGGTTGATTTTTTATTTTTTATTTTTTTTTGGGAATCGTTATTTTGGTGGATGGATGATGTGGCAAGATCTATGTCTTAAAATACCCTAGGAACTTTAGAGGATTTTGATCTTGAATAACATAGGATGAGAAGGAAAAAAGTAAAAATAAAAGATATAACAATAAATACCAAATTCTCCGAATCATGCTATATAATAGAGTAATATTATATTTTTATATACTATATTTAATTCTTTATAACATAATATAATAACATTTAACAATAAAAGAGAACAAATAAATAAATAAATAAAACAACCTAAAGAATCGAGGATAACATCAACACAAAACTAAATCACATTACTATATTTAATTCTTTATAGCATAGCAAGATAGCATTTAGCAATAAAAAAGAACAAAAAAAAAAAAGAAACCTAAAGAATCGAGGATAACATTCAACACAAAACTAAATTGCATTAACCTAAAGTAGGGTTCTATGGAACACAAATTTATCAACCTAAAGTAGAGATGCAAGAAAAAAAAACCATCAAAAGATTGAGAGAGAGAGAGAGAGAGAGAGAGAGAGAGAGAGAGAGAGAGAGAGAGCTAAAAAAAAAACTTTTGTGAGGGAAACTATGCATAGAATGGAAGAGATAGTGACAAATTTATAGTAAGAGGGAGTGAATAGGAAGAGACAAAATAAAGGAAGATGAAGGGGAAGAGAAAGAGTGATATTGATGTAAAGGATAGTGGGGAGATGAAAAGGTGAGGGAGGGAGAGGGTTGGTGAAAGTGAAAAAAAAAAAAAAGAGTAAATGTTAAAAACAATTATAAGAAAATTGAAATAAAAAGAAATTATGATATGGATGCTGATGTGACTCAACCGGAGTGTAACAAAAATAAATGTAACGCTTCAGCTTTTAGATATATATATATATATATATATTGGAATTAAATTAGTAAGAAGTGGGATTTATGGTGGAGATAGTGGTGGGAATTAAATTAATAAGAAGTGGGCTTTATGGTGGAGATAAAGGCAGTTTTTAGTAATATATAAATTAGTATTTTAAAATTGAAAAAAACTAATTTTAAATTGTTAAACAATTACAAAAAATATGGTGGAAATGACATGGCTGCTAACGTGGCTCAACATGAGCGTAGCAACATTAAATGCTACGCTTCAGTTTTTAGTAATATATAGATTTGTTTAGTGACAACACAAGAATATAGAACCCTAAAGATAATGGAATGTTTTTATCAAATTGTTTAGATTGTAACATTAAAATAAAACTTAAGATATATTTATGGAAATATAAGCTCTTATAATTATATTTTCTAAAAAATAATATTTTTTTAAATTTGAAAGAAAAGTTAGTTATTTTTTATGATTTTTTATTTTCATAGTTGTTTTGTGTATATGAAAGGTTTGTTTCTTTATAAATATATTAATTTTAGAAATTGATAAACCTACTAAGAAATAGTTATTATGACCCTTTAAGAGTAATCACATCAACTCTTCTAAAATATTCCGTCTATTTTACACACACAAAAATTACTTTTTTTATTTTACACCATCACTTTTACAAAACACTTATATCAGTTTATCTATTTTACAAGATATTTCAGTAAAATATTTATTCTTCATCAATTTTTTATTATTTTCCCTAATGGTCATACTTTTTAATTTAAACTTATTTTTTAACTAAACTACCAACACTGGTGGCTCGGCCAATGGAGCCGCTTGTGGTGGAGGTCCTATGGTTGAACCACCAAAATAGTGTTTCTAGTGACCATCACTAGATTGATGTCTTCGCCCACCGTGCCGCTAACACTGGTGGCCAGACCACCAAATAGTGGCTTCGGCGACAACTGACAAATCGATGTCTTCGACCATCATTCTGCCATCAATGAAATATTTCAGTGTATCTTTTCAGGGTTACGCATTGTAGAGAGAGAGAGAGAGAGAGAGATTATTTACTATTAGTATGATTTTAGTTTTTAAAAAAGGCAATGATTTGAATTAAAAATTTTAATATAGACTTTAATAAAATTCCAAATAAAATCATGCTTTGTTTGAAAAAAAAAAAAACTCAATTATAATTCTTTTATAATTAAATTATATTGTAGAGATATTTACAAGTAAGGAAGCTTCAAGGAAGCCTCCTTTCCTCTCACTTTTAACCCCCACCACTAAAACATCTGACCCCCTTTTTTATTCTTTCTCTCTACATCTACGGACTTTTCTCTTCATTTTTTTTATTTTTTGATCTTTTCCTTTGTCGTAGCTCTCAAGCCCTTGTTTCTCTCCTCTAATGGTAGTAGCAAGCTCTCCTCAAGCAAAGAAAGCAGCAAGCTCTCCATGGCAGTGGTGACGGCGGCTTCAATTTGAGTTTGGGTTTGGGTTGATGGGTTTTTTGTTGAAAGTTTGATTTTGGGTTCTAAGTTGTTGAGTTTTCCATTGAAGGTTTGATTTTGGGTTTGGATTGATTTTTGGTTTATTTTTCTTTATTTTTGGTTGATTTTGTGATTGGAATATCATGGGTTGTGGTGGTGGTGATTGAGTGGTGGTTAGGCGGTGTTGAAAGTATGTGGGAGAAGAGAAACTAATGAGAGCAGAGGTGAGAGAAAAAATTAATAAAATAGTAATATACACATCTACAATAACCGTGCAAATATGCATGGTTACTGTAGCAAATGTGTATATTTACACAACAATAGCCGGACTGATGCGGAGCAGATTTGGAAAATATTGTGTAAATTTTACATCTTTTTCTATTTTGCACAATTTTGCACCCACTGATGTGAGTGCTCTAAGAGACAAATAGTTATTTCTCATTTTAAAGAATAGCTATTTATAAGGAATGACTATTCCCTGTAATAAAAACATAACCAAACTATTGAATAGCTAAATCATAACAATAACTATTACATTACAATGTCTATTAAGTATACCAAACATACCTTTATATTAGGAAAAATATTACAAGACTTTTTTTTTTATCAAGTATATTACAAGACTTTAAAAATATAAGAAAAATGTAATTTTATCAAAAGCTAATGTGATATGATTGTCAGTAAAGCAACTTTCCTTTTTACACAAATCTCTCCTCCCAAATCATCGTAAGTGGACTGAATGAACTAAATTGGAACAAAATGGACTAAATTGGATTGAATGGACTGAACTGGCAAAAATGGACCAACCTGGACTGAAATAAACCATTTTGTACCAAAATGGACCAAAGTTGACGAAAATGAACCGAAGTGGACAGAAGCTCATTCCTTTTCACAACATCATTCCAAGTGGTCCTCAGTACTAGTGATAAACTCGTGGTGTTCTATTCCTTTGGCATGTCCGACTACCTCATTATACTGCTCTGAGTTTTTATAATTTCATGTTGTGTTTCTACTTTCAAGGACTCCTTCCTCTTTCTCAAAATAAAATGCATTGATTTGGCACGAATGCATTTAATTGTAGCACTTATTAGTCACGCTTATAGAGAAAGCATTATACGGAATCAATCCATTGCTGTGAATTTTTTTTTTTTTCTTTTGAATTTGAATTGTCATGTATTTAAATTTAGAGAAATTATTGTGTACTCCCGGAGTACCATAAATGCGTACTCCCTCTTCTCACATGAATGGTGGATCTCACTAATTAAATTCATGATAGAACCCATCATTCATGTGAGAGGAGGGAGTACACATTTATGATACTCTAGGAGTACCTAATAATTTTTCTTAAATTTAATTGGAAAGCCTAAAGTATGTCACCTAAGAAATTATACATAAGTTTTGCCCTCTAATAAAAAGCCTCTCCCCATCTCAATTTCGCTAAGTAGAGTTAATATTTTCCTTATTTTGATGGGGAATGGGCCGGCTCTCATGTGATTAGTGTCTTTTAGAGTACTTGCTTTCAAGCTTAAGAAGTCTGAATTTTTCTTTTCTTTTCAAATGCTGTATTGGATTTTTGTTTTTTTTTTTTTACAAATTCTTTTTATTGCGCATGAAAGTTATGTTTTTATTTAAATTTCGTTTGGTCTTGTCACAGTACATTAGTACTATTGTCTATTCTCGCATAAAATTTGCTCAAAAACGTTGAGTCTAAAGAGGTGAGGCATTTGAAAGAACAACATATTGAGAAGAATCAATAGCTCTTTTTCTTTCAAGATTTACTCTCTAATTTACACTTGGAATCAACAATGTATAGTCAATTGGAATAATACTTCGAATTCATTAACTTCTTTAAAGACGAGTAATCATTTTTTTTTTTTACCCCTAAAAAAAATTGAACTAAATATATACCAGCGGTTGAAGCTGTAAGGTGATAAAAAGCCAGATGTATCTCTTGCCGCCCATCCAAGACAATCTTCATTTGCACTCAAGGAGCTCATTGTTCACTGGTTTACCATAAAGGATTCAAATATCATCTTATAAGACATGTAACACAGTGAATATTGGCACCATATATTACTTCAAATCATAGCCTGAACAAGTTATATTCAAAAAAAACAAAAGGTAATGACTGTAACAGATTACAGATTGAACTACATGAATTGCTACTAAGTTTGTTTAGACTTACATGAAAGAGAGAGAGAATATATTTCAAAGTTCAAAGACCAATCCAAGTAAGACTAACGAAACAGGTTTGACAGTTTAGTAACTCAATGAAATCTACCTCTTAGTCTCCTATTAATTTGTAGGTAGACAAAATGATTCCACAGCTCTTTACCTTACACCCGACTACATTCGATCATTAGCTCAGTAATCCATTTACCAGTCCACCTATAAATTAACAAAGAACCATCACTATTTCTATTTACCATTTTATTAAACAAAGAACTAATCAATCCCCTCAAAAAAAAAAAAAAAAAAAAAAAAAAAAACTAATCAATCACACTGTTTATTGCATTATGATAATAATCACCTCCACTAGTAGCGCAGCCCCAGTAATTTATAGTACTAAATTTCACATTATTAATTCTTTAGTACAAAGAAATTAAGGGCACATTGACGTAGGCAGTGACATCCTTGAATTTTTAAGGTAAACCTCTTACAAGTGGTCGTCCCACCAATCAGATTCAGCTTACATACAAATTAAGATTATCCTCATGACTTCAAGTTGAGTTTTGTTGTTTTGTGATGTGTGTACAAAAAATAATAAACACACTGATCTTTAAATTAATATAATATATAAATATATTGACTAAAGATCTATTTAGATACCACTTATTTTGCTGAAACTGAAAATTTATTACTGAAAGTATTGTAAATAAAAGTAAAAGTTAGTTGAAATAATACAGTAGAGCCCATAAATAGTACCAAAAAGTACAATAGAATTTATGAATAGTAGTAAAAATAAGCCAAATAGTAAAATAATTTATAATTTTCATCTAAATCCAAACGCACACTAAGAATCTTGTTAATAGATACACATAGAATATTTGTTAATAGACTACTTTAAAAAAGTTTTGATACAATTTCCATGAAAAATATAAAAAAATTATAAATAAAATATAATATAATTTTTTTCTTCTTCAAAAGTTTCTAAATTTTTTCTTCTCCTTACGTTAAAAAATGATTCTGACACTTTGCCCATTTCTCCAAAGGTTAGAGCCCATGCGGGGCCCAAGACCTTTCGTACAACTAGAATTTTTTTTTTTTTTTTTCTCCTTACATTTTTTTTTTTAATTTTTGATCAAGGTACCACTAGTAATAAAATGTGTTGTAATGTAATAACTAAACTTAGCTACATATTTCCTAGCTACACATTTAATGAATTGTATTAATAACATTAATACAATTCAAATATTTAAAACTTAGCTACATATTTCCTAGCTACACATTTCAAATGTGTAGCTACATATTTGAATTGTAAACACATTTAATGAAAAAAAAAAAAAAAAAAAAAAAACTTAGCTACATTTGATTGATATTATTCCTTTTTTTTTTTTTTAGATAAAAGATAGAAATAGTATTTGTAAGGTCGCAATTCGGATTCCCAGACCACCAAGAGGACTTGGGCCCAAAAAGCCCAAAACAATAAATTTATAGAGAGTAGGTTGGGAAACTTGGCTATAATGTGTTGAAAATAAGTAAAATAGATTCAAGCCCACAAAAGAATAAAAGATTGAACAGGTTTATTTTAAGAAAAATGTCATCGGCTCAGTCCGAGGAGAATTGTTTTAGTATATTGATCATGTGCAAGATAGTTACAGACTTGATTCTCTTCTCTTACAGTCTTTTTCTCTCTCCCTTCCTCTGAGTCTTTTCTTCCTTTTATACTCTCTTTTGCTCCTCCTATTGCTCTCCACGTGCAGGTTTGATGGTTGATGTTGATACTTGTCTCATCAATCCCTTCTAGAAGTCTTCACATAATAGCTATAAGGCTGAAAACCACTGTTCAGATATCATTTCCACATTAATGCGGCCAAAAGATTAGCTGCAAAGCATTCAATGCGGTGGTAGCAGCTTTCCCCTTTGATATCCCAGGATCCTCACCTGCTATATTTTTCTACTATAGTTATCTGTTTCAACTGAACTTTCTGGAGTGTTATCCTGAATGGCAGACCACTAAAATGGACCTCGGCTTTGGTTATCTGAGGTGACATTCGTTCTCGGCACTACTTCCTGGGTCACTACGTTCAAAACTAACTTATTTATCTATCAACACAGACTCCCTTAGCAGAGTTTTCCTATCCTCGGACAAACTTTAGTCCTTGGCTTGGGCTCTAGGCCTAACGTGTACTTGGATAAGGAATTCCTAACCCAATACTCCTACAGTATTCTTTTTTCTAGTGATCTATATTATTCAAACTTGTGTATAGTGTGTTATGGTTTTTTTTTTTTTTCTACAACTAAAACTTTTAAATTCCAAAATTAATTATTTGAATTTCTCATTCTCTTAAAAACGATTTTCATGATAAACAAATCTCATCACAAATTTACAATTGATATTATTCAAATAATTTATAGAGACATTCAAATACATAATCATCTCACTTCTAAAATATCTAAAAATTAACTCAAACCAAAACTCTAAGAGAGATAGAGAATACATGTGATAAATAACTCAAAAAACACACCACCAAAGTGTATCATCCAAAAGAAGAGACACAAAAAAACAAAAAACAAAAATTTCATCAATCTAAAATAGAGTTACAAGAAAGAATTAATAATAGAGAGAGAGAGAGAGAGAGCAATCACTTTTTTGGAAGAGAATGCGAGACAAATAACAAAATTATATAAAAGAAAATGAGTATAAGAATATTCAAAAGAAAATGTATAGTTGTAAATATCAAATTATCCAAGTCATACTATCTAATAGAATAACATTAAATGATTCTGTAATTTCATTGGATAACATGTAATTAACAAACAAAGAAAATAAAATTAAAATATTAAAATATAACCAAATTATATCAACCTAAAGTAGAGTTATATATAAAAATTCATCAATCTAAAGAATTAAACATCCACCAAAAGAAAAGAAAAAAAAAATATATATATATATATATATATGAGAGAGAGAGAGAGAGAGAGAGAGAGAGAGAGGGAGAGAGAGTTCACCTTTTTGTGTGAGCAAAGTATAAATTGAATGGAATAAAAAATAACAAATTTTTATAGTAAAAAAATTGAGGAGAAGAAGAGTCATAATAAAAGGAAGATGAAAAGATGGAAAAATTGTGATTAGGGTAAGGTATAGAGTAGTGGAAAGATAAAAAAGTAAAAGTAAGTACATGTCGAAAAATATGTAATTGTAAAGTGACAAATTAATAAAGAGAAAAATAATTTTAAAAAAGAGAGAAAATATTGAAAATAGGTTGCTGATATAGCTTAATAGGAACGCGGCAACATTGAACTCTACGCTTCAACTTTTAGATATATATAGATTTGTCATGGTACATTGAGAAATTATTCACTCCTAAGGCCAACAAGGGAGAGTCTTCCCTCCTCTCAATGACTCGGTTCCAACACCAGGTAAACATCGGGTTGGGATTTAATAACTATGTATCAACCATTTCTTTGGAATATTTTTGTCTTATCTTACAGCTCCTTTCATTTGACAACAAAATACATACTTTTCAATTCTTGTTTACAAATAAAATAGTGAATGCACTCTGTAACTACATCACAACTTGGAAAAAATAAGAAGAAACCACAACATGGATGAAGTATGAGTCTTTAGTCTTCTTTCTCAAGAAGCTTGAATGGTGAATCTCATTCCAGTGTAGAATAGACCTGGAGAGACAACATACCAGCCCAAAGCCTAGAGTTCAAATTAATGTACCATCTTCCAACAACTGGCCTGCCGTATTCTCTTCCTCTTCATCAATCACCAAGTATGGATTCCTTTCAATCGGCTTAAAGTTATAGAAAATAAACACATAAAAAGCCAAGCTTGCACACTCTTCTGTGGCATCCCCAACCCATTCGTATCTATAATTCAACCTTTTACCAATTGCCGGAACTGCAACCCTTGTAAAGTACAAGTACCCTACCAAAACCATGTAGAATTGCCTGAACAGTTTTAGTTTTTCAAGATTCCTAGCTGCCTTTCCATCTGTTTTGGATGCTTCTCGTAAGCTTCTAATTGACCAGATTATTGGGAAAAAAACGGCACAACAACAGACTACATCAACTAGCAAGAGAGTGCGGTTCCATTTAATGTAAAGCATAAACCACTCCAACGTTGTTGGACCTTTTTCCTTCAGAATAACATAAGCAATATTCGCAACAACCTGTAATGGCATTACTATCATTAAAACCTTCTTCTCTCGGACTTGTAGGTGAGGTTTCAGGAAGCACCACCCTGTGCCTATAAGCACAATGACAGTAAAAAGCAGTACACTTTTGAATAACCCAAAAACATAAAATGCTATATCCCAACCATGAGGAGTGCCCGTTTTTCTCACGTACATATAGTCTTCAAAAGCAGATATCATTGAAAGCATCTTGAAGAGAAGTAATGCACCCATAATTGTATGGATTTTTTCAGTAATTGGTCTTTGTTTAATGCATGTGAAGACCCATATAGCGAAAAAACTTGTATATATAAGAAATAAGAGAAAATAGAGGATTGGCAAATTGGTTTTGCCTGCAGAAAGGAACTCCTTTTCGCCATGTTTCAAATTGTACATCTCAGTGTGGACATACATTGATACTTCAAATTCTGGTTGGCAATTACAAAAACTCAGAATATATTCGTCGGGTTCATCAATGGCAGTGGAAACATTATAGGCTGATGAGTTGGTGGTGAGCTTTTCAAATGTGGACAACACTTGCACATATTTGCTCGATAAAATGCATGAGTGTTTGTTGCGTATGGACTCCATTATAATTGGGAACAGAAATGAACTTTTGTAAATGTAAAATCCCATGGAATTTAGGTTTAGTTGTGCCTTGTGAGTCTTTGATTTCCATGAGATATCTTTTATTGAAATCAAGACGTGACCATCATGTAAGAATCCAAATTCTGCTAAGCCAAAAGATTTTCGGGAGTCAGTTGCAATGTGTTTGTCCTTGATGTCAGATATAGCAAAGGGAATGCTTGAAATTATGAGTAAAGCATATGAGACTTGAAGCATAGGATGATGGCTTAGAGGGAAAAAGTTGAAGATTTCCATAGAGTTAATATGGGACTGAAACTTCGAAAATAAAAAAAAAATGGTATCCAAAGGTAGAGATCGAATAATCTTATATGTTGCTAAAGGTGGTTCAAACTGAAAACAATAATTTGCAAATTGCTGTGCTTGGTTGGATATGGATGGCTCATAAGTGGTAACAGCAAAAGAGAAGAACGGTTTGCCAAAGATTTGGAAGAGAGACTGAACAAACTCATTTATGTATCAATTCTATACATATAGAGTTATAGTTCTAAAGGTTAATATTAGCAAACAAGTTTTTTGTTCTTTTCGCTAAATTTTCATGTGATTTTTTTTTATGAGAAAACCATAAATTTCATTACTGGTATTAGTGATATCAAACGCATTTTGTAAATAATATAATGTGTGATTAGAATATGTTTCTAATACTTTTTACAAATGGTCATCTTCTATACATCTTAAATGGCTTCAAAAGAAAGTAGATATAAGTAAATTTATTACTTATGGCACATTTGGTAGACTGCAATTGTGATTACATAGGAATGAGAGTAGATATTACAATGAATACAAGATACTACAATGTAATACTTATTACTATTCATTTGTTTAATGACAACACAAAAATAGAACCCTGAAGATAATGGAATGTTTAAATCAAATTGTTTAAATTGTAACATTAAAATAAAACTTAAGATGTATTTTAAGAAATATATTACTTATATAATTATATTTTCTAAAAAATAATATTTTTAAATTCGAAAGAAAGATTAGTTATTTTTTATGACTTTTTATTTTCATAATTGTTATATGTATATGGAAAGTTTGTTTATTTATAGATAGTATTAATTTAAAAAATTAATACACATACTAAGAAATAGTTATTACGACCTTTTTAGAGATGAATAGTTATTCCTCATTTTAAAGAATAGCTATTCATAAAGAATGATAATTTCCTATAATAAAAACATAACCAAACTACTGAATAACTATTACATTACAATATTTATTTCAGTCTACCAAAATTACAAAACTTTAATAATATAAGAAAAATGTAACTTTATCAAAAGCTACCAACATTACGTGAGAATGTAAAATAATTGTCAATGAAGCAACTTTCCTTTTTACACAAACCTCTCCTCCCAAATCATCATAAGTGGACTGAATCTACTAAAGTGGAACAAAACAGATTGAATTGGACTGAATGGACCAAACTGGCAAAAAGGGACCGAATTGGACTGAAATAAACCATTCTGTACCGAAATGGACCAAAGTTGACAAAAATAAACCGAAGTGGACCAAAGCTCGCTCCCTTTCACAACATCATTCCAAGTGGTCCTCAGTACTAGTGAAAAACTCGTGGTGTTCTATTCCTTTGGCATGTCCCACTACCTCATTATACCGCTCTGGGATTTCATAATTTTCATGTTGTGTTTCTACTTTCAAGGACTCCTTTCTTCTCAAAAAACAAAAAAACAAAACAAAACAAAAAAACAAAACAAAACTTTCAAGGACTCGTTTCTCTTTCTCAAAATAAAAAATCTGCATTGATTTGGCACGAATGCATTCAATTGTAGCGCTTATTAGTAGTCATGCTTCTACGGAATCAATCCATTGCTGTGATTTTTTTTTTTCTTCTTTTGAATTTGAATTGTCATGTATTTAAATTTAATTGAAAAGCCTAAAATACGTCACCTAAGAAATTATAAATAAATTTTGCCCTCTAATAAAAAGCCTCTCCCCAACTCAATTTCGCTAAGTAGAGTTAATATTTTCTTTATTTGGATGGGGAACGGGCTGGCTCTCATGTGATTAGTGATTACTGTCTTTTAGAGTACTTGCTTTCAAGCTTAAGAAGTCCAAATTTTTCTTTTCTTTTCCAATGCTGTATTGGATTTTGATTTTTTTTTTTTTTTTTTACAAATTCTTTTTATTGCGCATGAAAGTTATGTTTTTATTTAAATTTCGCTTGGTCCTGTCATAGTACATTAGTACTATTGTCTATTCTCGCATAAAATTTGCTCAAAGATTGGAAAAAGTTAAGTCTAAAGAGGCGAGGCATTTGAAAGAATAACATATTGAGAAGAATTAATAGCTGTTTTTCTTTAAAGATTTACTCTCTAATTTACACTTGGAATCAACAATGGATAGTCAATTGGAATAAGACTACGAATTCATTAACATCTTGAATGGGCAGACGACCAAATACCACTTCAATCCTTATAAATGGCATGGTTGTTACTTTAGAGAAAATCCCTCTGGAACATGAGCATGTAAACTCATTATCCAATAGGGAATAACTGACTTTTTAATGCTTCAATATAGCACCTATAATTTTATCAAAAATACACATATTAAAAACCATCACAACAACATCAACTTAAACTCAATCATTCAGATACAACGAACTACAATCAGAATAATAGAATGACATAGCAGGTTTCATACATCTAACGCTACACCAATGAGTAAGACAACACTAGAAAAATACATGATGACAAAAGCAACAGAATAACCTAAATCAACAAGAGTCCTACCTAATATCTAATAAGAAAAGAGCACAACTCGTGGGGTTAAAACCAACATGAGATTGAATCCTAGTTTGTCCTGAACAAAATAGCCAACAAGTTTATATTGGTGTCAGACAAATTTTGAGTGAGCCTAAATGCTGTAGTGTCCACCGAAAACAATCAAGCCACAACCAACATACAACAAGCGAACATGATCAACAAGAAACCTCACAGTTCAACTGGCTGGGGCCTTTAGATCCCTCTTCAGGCATAGAAGTCTTAATGTCAACAGCTGAGTTCCTAAAGCCCTGAATGGGGTTAATAGAAGCTGAATTGTCTCCACGAAAGGCCGTAGAAGAAGTGAGAATAGGCTTTACTCCCCCATAGACTCCTCTTGTTTCTTCATCATAGTGAGGACTGGCAGGGATAGTTGATGTAGGTTCAATTCTTTGCTTCTTGGGCTTCTGCTCCTGCTGGTGCCCTGGTAGAAAACTGCCCACAACAACCTGATGCATTCAAACCGCTCAGAAGAATCCAAACACAATTAATTAAATAGTTAATGACGAAATCAAAATATTGTACACGCGTGTGTGTGTATATATAGACATGCACACATAAATTTGAAGCTGAACTTGGGGCACATAGGCATAACCACTAAGTATTCTTATGTAAGAGCAAAAGGTTATCTACGGACGTTATTGTATGTCATCATTACTCTTCTACATGACTGATTTTACATCAAGACAAAAATAAAAATTTCTTATTTTAAATATATCACAAAAATAAAAACAGGATTTACAGCTTGAAATCAACATCAATAACTAAATGACCTGTAATCTTCTTTCCTTGTCCTTTCATTTTTCTTCTAAAGGAAATAAATGTACCTGCACAGGGCCCGCAGCTACTAATAGACCAGCAAGTCCTCCTCCCACCACTCGACCATCTGGCCCAGCCAAAGAGACGCTCATCCCACCAGATCTGCTTTTTGTTCCTCCATTGTCAGTGGGCATAAATGATCCACACAAGGAAAGTATCTCAAAACGACCCTGTAACAACAACCAGAAAAGCTTAATGATTTCTACAGAGTAATAATGCCACATCATATGAAAGGATAATACCCTAAAAGCACAAAATCGGCTTTTCTATAACATTGAACCCATTAATCCTTCTCCCACCACAGGTGATCATCAGATCTCCACCATAAAAGGAGGAGAAATAGTGAAAAACCACTAGGCTACAAGGCTATTCATAAGTTAGCCAAGTTAATAGTAATATTGAAGGGGTCAGTTAATTTATTTATTCATGACTCACAGGGCAGCCAACCATTGAACCCCCAAAGTAAACCAGGCCTGCCAGACACACTATGGCCCTCGCATTAAAAGTAAGCCCAATAGATTATAAATCAGTGTCCTTTGAATGAATGCTAAACAAAATAAGGATCAACAGATCAGCTATTTCAGATCATATTTGAAAAATATAAACCACAAGATTGGGATATTTTCAAAACCTTTCCAGAATACACTTTTTCGTTAATATGAAGAGCCAATTCATAACTTATTCTAAATTTATTCCCTGAACCTGGAGAGAGAAATTGCATGGTCAAGATAATGAATATATTAACTTGATAATAATTACAAAAGCAGCATAGGTTTGGCTACTCTTTTTCCTCATATCCATATCAAAAAGAATATTTGTGAGATAGCAAAGCTAAAAGTAAGTTTTTAAACCAAACCAAGAAATAAATTTGAGCCCATGATGTGAATTAGACATCCTGGAGAGCATCCCCATGGTTGAATGATAAAAAAGGACAAGGGTAGATCTGCCCAAAGTGTTTAATTTGTAATTAATTTTTTGGAAGTTCCATTAAGGATAAGTATCTGTCTCAGAAGACCCAGCTTCAACACAACCCTAAATGTAACTATCATGATCTTGTACGATTTAGTAGTACATTTCAAGTTGGTACTGGAGTAGTGGAGTACGGTGGTCTTGGGCTTGGCTTCAACTCTGTTTTACTTAGAATGAGACACAGTCCATATGCCACACAGCCCCCAACTTTTGTATATGGTGGTCCACAGAACACATCTGGTGGGTGCACAAATTGCACATGGCACACAAAAGACGCTTCCAGATCACAATCTAAATATTAAACAGTACAAAAGTCATGCCTAGTCAGCTTGTACATTCAATACTGCGGTGCTCTGCACACACACAGAGGACCTTGCATTCTTAAAAACAGTAATCAGGTAAAAAACATCCAGAAATTCAAGAACTAAAGCTGTTTTTTTATAGGTAAGAATTAAAGCTACGTCAATCTAATTTATACAACACCAAAAGCATAGCATGCCACTAAAAATGGTGCATGCTATGGAGGTGCAAATAAAGACACTCATTGGTCCTGAAATTACTTAAAATGTCAATCATATGAAAATCATTTAGGAGGATATAGGACCACACCTCATATGTTAAAGTACCCCCAGAAGAAGTAGGTTGTCGAAGCGTAACATTTGAAATTGTACCATTTGCAGAAAGAATGCATATAGCCCGGGCTCCTTGTTGAGAGAAGGACATGACCTTCATTGTAACATCCTGCCAGAACAAATATCAGAAATGTAGAGAAGTACAACTTACACTGTTCACTAAAAATTTGGAAAGAACAGATGAAGTAACCCTCAACAACTATTTCAAATAGGGATCTCAGGCAACTGATTTCCTAAGCCGGAAGTCAGATTTTTTCATAGTGTTGGAAATACTTCCAACATAAGATATATATTGGTCCATATAGGAGTAAAACAAGTCATGCCAGCCATTTATATGACCTCCCATTTCAAATGAGACCAGTTGGCACAAAACAACAATCAGAACCACAATCCAACAAAGCCCAAATGATGAAAATGAACAAATAAAAATTAGAAACTTGCTGACCAAAACAGCAATTCAATTTCACATATATTTAGCAGAGCATACCTCTCCAGCATTAACGGTGATAACGTGGGGTGTAAAATTTGCACCAACAGAGTATGCAATTCTTTCACCTACAATACAAAATTTAGCAAAAAAAATCAGTAAAACCATACTGGAACTCTCATTTTACTCAAAAAACTTAGATTTTAGCCCCTTAACCTGTATAATTATTCAAACGTTAACAAAATCTTCAAAATAGCTTTCCAACTAAACTACCTTTCCACACTCATTTTTCCAATTTGATTGACAACCAAAGGGGCTTCTCATTAAGTTATCTCTTTTGAAGCCAGAAAAATGATAGTCTCAATTTAAGAAGCCTAACGGATGGAATATCTATGAAGATTTCCCAGTTCATCTCTAAAAGGTAAGCCTGGAGAAAGGCTGCGCTAACTAATTGGATGAAATTAAGAATCCAAATCAGAAATAAGCCCCGAACAAAAAATTAAATAAGAAAATGAAGACACAACCAACCAGGAACTTTTATGCTAGTGTTCAACTTGAATTGGTCTAGAGCCAAAATGAAATATAATTTGCACCTCTTTCATTCCTAATCATTCAGTCAGCTATAGTTAGTACTCTATATTTCATAAGTGAAGAAAGATTATGAAATTGACCATCATTTGTCAAAGATTTTTGCATTCACAAAGAGTCCCCCCAAGTCTAGTGCCTAGTTGAATACACAACAGGATTTGCCTTTATGATAGCTTCTAAAGAGATTCTAGTTTTTACAAGTTGTGCACGATTTAAATATCACGATATTAAAGAATTCAAAATAGTTTACTTAATTATCTGGGGAAAACTGGTCATTATAATTAAACAAGAGCTCAATACAATCATTGGACAGAGATCCATGACTTCTCTCATCCTACTGTTTCCACTGTTTTTCAATATGTTATGGGCTTTAAATCAATTTTAGGTTTAAAATTAAATTCAAGTTAGGACTTTAAATTAAAATTTCTAGAAGTTAGTTTTAGAAAGCATTGATGTTTCAATGTACGAGGCGGGAAAGTACATTAATTGTTTACAATTGAATTATAACCCAATCTTTGAGGTATGGGTGTCATGGAGAAAGTAACTTCATGATAAGTTGAATTTGAAGCTTTATCACAATTAACCAAAAATAATTCTATCTGTTCAGCATCTTCCTCCCCTTAGTATGTACATGCCAATCCCATATCATTTCCCCCAATTTAATCTTTGCTCTAAATTTTCTTGATTTTCTTTTGCCTTCTTATCTCAGACTAGTTAATGAGGCTTTCATACATCCTACAATAAAGTAAGCGGGTTATTAAGAATTAATTACTCAGCTAGGACCAGTTCAATCACAGTCACATCAGCTAACTAGTGGAATTTACCTATTGAACAACCTGGCACCTTCAATCATTCTCACTCTACTTCCTTCTAAGATTACGCTATCTCCCTGTCAAAAAAAAAAAAAAAGACAAGAACTACAATATTCTAGCCAGAAGAGAAAAATTCACTCGTTTTACATTGACCCCAAAAAAAACCCCTTCCTTCTTACAATTACCATTAATTCCAGATCTAAAGGGGAATCTGAGATAAGGGTCCACTCCCACTCACCAAATCCAAAACATATCCTCTTAAATTCCACTGCAGAAATCGAACGCACACCAAATAACCAACAATGCACCACAAAAACCAACCACTAGCCACTAGTCTTAACTTTATAAATTATCAACATTGCAACCATCAAACACTTTGTACCTTAAAATTGTACACAGAACTCTGACTCCTCTCAACCCAAGTAACCAATACCAACAGATCATGGTCCTAAATGTAACAGTAAAAAAAAAAAGCCTAACAGTGACCAAAAATTTCAAGATTTTCAAAGTCCAAAAATAGAAAGAAAAAAAAAGGTTTATATAGCAAGAACATAATCCATATTAATTCTTACCTGGGCTTTCATACTCATACTTATGTGACTTCTTGACCGAGTCGACTGGCCGCCCTCTACCCCGTTTCCAGGCCGAAAACTCTCCGGTAAGAGGTATTGAAGATGAAATCGGCATCGGTGACAATGCTAGTGAGGCAGCCTTTACCCCAGCCACAGCACCAGCTCCAGCTCCAGCCCCATCAGGACCATACTTTCTAGGCCTACCCCTCTTCTTCTTCCCTTCTGTACTGGGCACCGCCACACTCACCGGTGAAGCAGCCACAATTGTGGGGGGGCCTGCTAATTGGGTCGGGTTTTCAGTTCTTGGAGCAACCCGGAAGCCATCTGGGGCCTCCTCACCCTTCACTGCAACCCCAGAACCAGAGCTCTCTTTCTCCTCCATAGATATATTCAAAATTTTATACAAGCAAAACCCACTAAAAAAACCCTCCAAAGCTTAAAACCCTAAACCCTTTTAAAAACACTGAAGCCTACCCATCAAAGATTCAAACTTTTTCTAACTCAAAAAACCCAGAAACATGAAAACAGTTTCAAAAAGCTTGAAACTTTTTTCTGTTTAACCAAAACCCAGTTTGAGTTCAAATACAATAAAAGAAACCCAGAAAAAATGCAGTGGAAATGAAGCTTCTAAAACCCTCCCTCAACACCTAAAACCCTAATTCAAGTGCTGAACCATCAAAAGCTCAAAACTACAAATTCCTACAGATGGGTTTTGCTCTGTGTGAACCAACACACAGTTCAGTGGCTAAAATTCTCCGCCATTGCAGGAAAATGCAGAGGAATTCAAAGGTGACACTGAATTACACCAAAAAAATTGCAAGAATTACAGGGAAAAAATCACAAATTCTTGGCATAGAAATTCATGAAAAGTGGTAGTATGAATTAGGGTTTTGCAGTAAAAGGAGGAGAAATAAATAAAGTGGAAAAATTCGGAAAAATTAAAAAAATAATTTACATATGTAATTAAATATTGTGAATTTGATTAATAATTAATATTTTAATTGCAATATTCAAAGTATACATTTTGGTTAATAAAATGGTTCACGTCCGTCTTGGAAATTCAATAAAGGTGATTTAATAAATGACAGAGATACTAAATTTGAATATTTTAAAAAAAAATAATGTTAATGTGGGAAAAAGAAAAAAAGCTTTAATTTTTTTTAATTTTTAAATAGGCATTCATTTATTTTAAAGCTTAAAAAAGAAATATTTCAAAGCTGTAAAGCTAACGTTAGAGCCATTGCATTTCTCCAACTACTGACAAGTTCTTTGTCTTTTCAGTTAAATTAAAGTTTGACTACAAAAGAAAAATTTTAACTTAAACTAAAAGCCCCCTCATTTGGAGGAATCTACTGTTAATGCCACTGTAACTTCATGCTCTCTCTTTTTTTTTCTTTTCTTTTTTTAATTTCTTTTTCTCAATATATAAGTAGCAAGCATGTTAATATTATATTTATATAGAACCTGTCCAACAGTGCCATCACCAGCAGCCACCTTTCCTATTTAAAATATATAAATGAATAAATCACATTAGAGTACCAAAATCACTTCTTGATAAGAGTTCAAAAATAAAATTAATAAAAAAAAGAGTTAAATATGTGCATGTGGATTTTGTGGTGGGTTTTTTTTTTCTTTTTAGTAAATTAAAGTAGTCATTTTAAAGTAGATTGGAAATTTTTATTTGCATGTTACACTGAGTATAAAATCAATGGAGTGAATTGAAGAATAAGAAAATTGATGAAATTTTTTTAGTTATCACCAAAGTGAAATTTAATTTTCTTTAAAAACAAAAAACAAAGAAACAATTGCTTTAAAAAAAAATTCCATCAATGACTGTTTCCACTCGCCCAAATAAGACATTTTTATTCTATTTTTGCATTACTCTTAAGGTCTCTTCATCTTTTGGGATTGACCAACAATTTTAAAACAATTTTTTATGTTTTAAAATGAATGGGATTGGCCAATTCTTACCAACTGAACTAGAGCTGAAGTAAATTCGTGCTAGCTAGTTGTGAAACTTCGTAAACCAACAAATCTTTAATTAATTGAAGCCTTTCAAATTTCACTATTTTTGTTTATATATTTATAGGTTGCAGACTTGCACTATCTGCAAAGAGAGAGAAAAAAAAAATCATATTTTTTTCTATTTAGGTTACCTAGAAAGTTAAATTAATTATTATTTTGCCTATTTCTTTACAATAAATTGAGAAGTGTGAGTCAAAGAAAGTTTTTTTATAAAATAAACAAAAAAGTACAAATTTGACCAGGAACAATATTTTGTCAAAAAATTGAAAATACCTCTTATACATTTATACAGCTAGGAAAAATGAATTTTCCATGTTACTTTTTATTCTATACAAACCAGACTGCTCTAAAATGAATTTTCCTCGAATTTTAATTTTTTTTTTACCCAAAATAATAAACAGGAGGAGATATTGTCCTGAAAGCATGAACAAACGATATTGCAACTTTAAGCACACCAGTGGGAGAGAAAACTAAACAGCAGAGGACAAGTTCATATCATATTCCACATTCAAGTGAGTACTCGTAGGCAAAGTCATATTCCACATTCAAGTGAGTACTCGTAGGCAAAGTATAATACAAATCAGAAAAGCCAATTATAATTGACTTAGCCATCACAAAGACCAAAAAGAATAATAGTGAAGGAGAATGGCTAAAACAACAAATTAAATCCAAATCCACCTAGAGCTTTATCATACTTGTATCATCATCGACTTTACATGTGTTTTGGAAAGCACAAAACCAGCTCTAATTTCCTCGAATGAATATTCAATCTCTTCAGGAAGGTCTTCAACTACCTTGGTGCCAAAAGAGACCGGTGGAGGAGCCGGAGTCATAGCTGTCTGCATTGGGATTGACACTGTTAAAGGCGTTGCGGGGGCAGGAATCGGCATTGCCTTTGGAGTTTTATTCTCATCATCTGCCATAGAAGTAGTAGTAGTCTTGGTGGGGGTAGTAAATTGCATATTGTTAGTTGGAAGCGTTTTCTGCAACGTTGTCTCACCATGTGTCAAGTTCATATCATCTGACAAATTTGTTGTGTTATTGGCTTTTGAAGATGTTGTGGAAGAGATGGGTGAGAATGGTATCCGCACCATGGGTGACTCTACTTCACGAACACTTGCATTACTACCAAATGAGTGCTTTTTTACAGGGAGACCAGCAACATCCAAGCCTCTCCTACCTACATAAACAACGGAAAACTCAAGACAATCACTAAAATAGTACAAACTTTAATAATGTGTTTCTCAAAGGTACCACAGAACACACCAAAGAATTACCAGAACAATTAACACTAATGTGGCCCTGACTTCTGACCAAACAATGGAATCATGGCTAAATCATCCATTTAATTCATAAACGCCCTTACCCGTGTTAGCCATTGAAGAAAAACATAAACAGAAAATCCCTATTAAACTTGCCCTATTGAAGAAACTACAATCCCCATCTTCCTTGAAGAATAAATGGCTGTTTTCTCTTTTCCAAAAAAAAAAAAAAAAAAAAAAAAAACCATAACTACCAAGAGTTCTTTAGGTGTAAAAGTGTGCATTTGTACCTCAAATTAAAGTATAAAACCTACCAGCAGATAAAACTGAGATGCCATCATCTTGAGGATACATTAGTTCATTTGGGTGTACTCTGTCACTCTTCCTAATGGGACGTGAGTGAGGAGTAGCTTTTGTAGAGTGAAGTGGATCATGTTTGGGAGTATGATGCACTGCTCCTCCAACTGAGAGTCTTCTACTGCTTGCACCTCCAGTTGACATCCTAGGAACTTTTTTTACACTATGGGTTTTCGAAGGGCTTGGTTTTGACCCATAAAGCGCCTCTTGTTCTGCTATCAGCTGTCCTTGGAGCTTCTTCTGGTCCTGAAATAGAAACATAATTTGTGAACACCATAACAGGGCACATTTTCCAGACAAAAGTACCAAATTCTGGGTCAATAAGAGTTATATATGTGATTAAGTAAGGCATTTGATTGGGAGATGTAACAGATTCATACCCGCTGCCTACGGCGTTCTTGCTCTTTCTCTTGCCGTAGTAAAGTGTACTCTTCAAGCATAGATAAGACACGGATCTATACAACAGCCAATAACAGGGAACAATTTCAAATAAATTTTTATGAAGCAATTAAGTGAAAACATAGTATATATATATATATATATATATTCAAGTGGGACCAACTACTTAAAGACGTTACTTTAGAGATCTAGGGGAATTACTTACACCATCATATGTGAACTCAACACCTCTCTCCTTCTCCCACGCCATGGTTTTTGAGGCCAGTGCTTCAACCATTGCTGTACACAAACCAAGACAGATGAAAATTGAAGTTAGCAGCAAACAAAGTTGGGGAAGTGGAGAAGCAAAGGCACAAAAAGGATGCTGAACAAGAAAACTTAATAAAAATATTACACTGAGAGAGTAGAATGATTGTAACTATTATAAGATATTTCAAAGTTTTCCTTTTGCTTCTACTTATGCAAACTAAAAAAATACAAGAATCATCACTTTATACCAAAATTGGCCAAATTTCTGAACCCAGTTTTAGATAAAGTGTATGCTTAAATAGTTATGGATTCATGACTCAGCTTCGTCCTGTCATGTTTGAATATTTTAGGGAATCCTATACACAATTCAGGCTGCAAACCAACATGATGCAGTATACCTGGAAGTTTATTAACCAAAGCACGAGCTTTCTCAGCTCGCTTGAGCGTAAGATGAGCACCTCTTCCAGCATTGTATCGGTTCTCATCCTAAACCACCAAAACATGACAATTAAGCAAAGGGATGTAGATAGAAAGAAATAAATCATGAATAAAGATATGATAAAAACACTTAACCCTATTATATTCTTCAAGCCAACTCTCCTCATCACATGCACCCAACCATTTCTCCACCTTTTCAAGTATTTCTTTCCTGCTGAAAGCTTCCTCTTTAACCCTGCCAATCTGAAGCTCAATTTGCTCAAGGACAAAAGCAGGATCCACAGCTCCTGCATCAGTACAGATGATATAGACATTCAAGAATCTCAAAGTATAGGTAGTATCAGTGTGACATAACTAACTATCAGCAGGACAAATACCAGACTCTATAGCTTCGATAGCATATTCCATTGAGCAATCTACTTCTGGAACCATGTGTGTCTTTCTACAAATCTCGTCCAGCTCTGACCTCTTCTTCAGAACAAGCTCTTTCATTTTGCTTGACTTCAACTCTTCTAACCGGGATACTTCTGCCTCAACCTGCATGACACATTTTACTTGTCATAAAACAAATCCACTTCTACAAACAGACAAAATAATAAAAATAAATAGGATCAAAATAAAATTTATATGTATAACTCACATAATTAATGAAGTCCACGGAAAGAGTGTTTGGTTCAGTTACTTCATGTTCTGAAGCAGCTATATTACAGGTAACATTCTGAAACATCTGCTGTTCTTCAATTGGTGTATCCATCAGATTCCAGAGCTCCAACATGGTAGATGCAAGATCTTGAAGCTGCCAAAGCATATAGGATAACCACACTCAATCAAAGAAAAAAGAAATATTTAAATAAATAAACATAGGCTGAAAAGAAATTTGAACCATTCTTTACCCTCTGCATTCTCTGTAGTTTAACCTCTCGCAACTTTTGTATCACAACAGCCAACTGCTCAATCTTATCATTACTTATATTCTTGGACCCTTCAAAATCACCTAAACTGGGATGAACTTCAGTTACTATCTGCTTGAAATCCAGACCAAGCACTAAGCAAAGGGAGTTCACAGTACACAGGTGGTCCTGAACCAGCCTAAGGCGATCACTCTATGGGGGAAGAGAGAGGATCAAGTATAGCCAGTAAGCAAAGAGCACTGAGCATTGAAATGATAGGCAACAAAATTCAAAGAAACGAGAATGAGAAAAGAATTAAGAAAATAATTCAACCTTCTCTTTTTGAAGATCATGCAGTTGTCTGTGCAATTCTTCAAGCTTTCTCAAGGACAAATCATTTTCATCTACAACTATCTTAGATGATATGTATTCTGTGGATCCATGGATCTCATTTGAGATCTCCTGTATTTGCTGTAGGACATCTAGGAATTGATTTCTTCTGTCTGATTTCCTCTTCCGCATCTCCTCCACTTGTGGAAGAATTCTTCTGAGCTCTTCCTTCAAGCTTCCAGCATTCTGATCAGACTGGGAAAAAAAAAGGGGGGTGACATTGTGTAAATTGCACTGTTTTAAAAACTCCCAACTTTAAAGGAAGAGAAAGGAAACTTCAAATTTCCTAGGCAATAAAAATTCTGATTGAAATAAAAAATTCATATCTTGTAAAGGATTCTCTACCCATGCTGTACTATACTAATACTAAACAATTATTTGTACATTATTCTTTCAAAGCTTCTTATTTGGTACAAATAATTAAATCACGTTCTAACCTATCAAAGCCCAATGAGTAACTTCAAACTTTCTCATAATTTTTAAAGAATGTAATTTAGCTAATGCTAATTGTTTCACCTTTTGGATAGTCTAGGTTAAACAAACTCAAAGTTTAAAATAAGCAATTAAATACTAGTATAGTCATTCACAAAATAGACAAGCCAGAATAAATCATGTACTCGTCATTTCTAACCTGCCTAATATGTACTGGTCGCTCCCCCATTGCAGAACAGATGGCAGCCAAGTCTGCTTCAGAATCAGCTATTGCCTGTCGTAGCTGAGCTCTAGACCGATTTGCCACATCTACCTTTCTCCTGTATACTTCTAAACATTCTTGTTCAAGCTCAAGTAGCATCTTATCCCTATCAGTATCAGACTCCCCAACTTCATCCCAAATGATCTGAGTTTAAAAAAAAATCAGAAAGAAATCATTTTCAGCTAACAATACATTCAAGACTATTTCAAACTGTTTTTGTAACAGAAGGGGAAAAGATAAAAATAAAAATAAAATAAATAATAATAATAAACAAAGAATTGCTGCGCATTAAAAATTCAAAAAGAACCTGAAGTTCATATAGAAGGGATCCACATGTTGTTTCCACTTGCATAAGTGGATCAGCTTGAGGATTAGACATATTGAGGCAACTGCAACTGCCAAAAAAATTTCTCAATAAACATAACAAAGAAATTGGAAAAGTATAGTTTCAAATTAACTATAAAAGATATATCATGGTCAACATTGCAACAGAGATTTGCAATTTATCCAACATTTAGTTCCCACTTTTCTCCTCCATCTCTCAATTAAAAATACAAAAGAAAAAGGAGGAATGAGCAAATTCATGGATGTTTCTGAAAGCAAAAGAAATAGTTTCTTCACTACATTAAAACATGGCAAACAGTTGTACCCATTGAAATGGTAATCCAAAAACAATAACGGTTGTCACTTAACAGTGAAATGTATTCATTGCATACTCTTCATACAGAGTGCAAAATGAAAGCCAACTTATTCATTTTCTCTCAAATACACTACATCAAAGTAAGGCATAATGAAAATCCAACTGTATGGCTTGCCGCCAGACACCCATCAAAGCCGGGTTTATTCAGTATCTCTTAAGTTCAAAGCCCATCACTACAATGCAAAAGTAGTCTCAGCATTTTGACCAACACCCTTCTTAATTTCACATTATGTAGACAGACTGAGCATCTAATTGAAAAACCCAAATCCGTCAAATGACATTCTTAAGAGTTAAGATATACTCTTTAGAAAACTTGGAAGATTTTAAATGACCCAAATTTTCCTTAATACCCAGTATCCTTTACTATCAAAACAAAGCAATTGATTACAAACACGAAGATATTTACCAAACAAAAAAGTCATACACCACACACAAACACCAAAATTACTTAACGATTCCCAATTTCCTTAAACCCTAATTCAAATCTCAATTACTCAGAAATCACACGCTAAATCACAACTTCTTCTTCTTCTTCCTTCTACAAAATTGATATCCAGAAACAATACAAATCAAGCTCAACCCAACAAAATTGAAGCCAAAAAATACGATTCAAAATCGAAAGATAGAAACGAACCATAGGACATTCCGTTTGATCGATGAAGAAAGCTGAGGTGAGAAAGATAAACAAAACAAAATGTGTTCGGAAAAAAAAAAAAAAAACAACAAAGCAGATAGGTTTTCCACTCGCCTCTATTAGTATTATTATATCTAAAAATAGAAAACAAAATTAGGGTAACAGGTAAGTAGTATATTAGTGTGCGCTATTAGTTTCCGCATCCTAAGCAAAGAGAAAACTACCTAAATTTAGACAGACGTACTCAATTTTCTCGGTAACCAAACAGAGATTATAAGAAGCTGCAAAAATAAAAATAAAAATAAAAACAAAACAAAAGAACAAGATCTGGAAACAAACCTGAACAAGGAAGAACAATACTATTTTCCAAGGAAAGTTGAAGCGGTTTCTTGAGAGGGACAAAAATGTGTGTCTTCGTCGTCCTAGGAAAGTGTGTTGGGATTTGAGATTTGAAATTTGGAGTTTGAAGATGGAATTAGAAAGTGTATTTTTTAGAGAGAGAGAGAGAGAGAAATAGCCGTTTGAAAGAGAAAAAAGGCAAAAAGGGACCGTTGAAGAAGAGCGTTTGTTTGATTTGGTATTTGGTTTTGTGTTGCGTCGTTTTATTATTTTTTAATGATGTTTATGTACATTTATGTGCCGGTGGCCCTGTGGAGATTTTGAAGATTCTGAGGATGTTTTTGAATTTCAAAAATCTCGAGAGGGCGAGTGTGAGAGTGAGGGAGGTGAGAGACTTAAAAAAAAAAAAAAAATCGTCTGTTACGGTTGCAGAGTTTGGTACAGTTGGTGTGGCCAATGTGGTGTTGACACGTCAGCAACGAAGCGGACATTGTGGGAGGGGACCTATTTGCGGTTTTGCAAAATCAGATAGTGTTTTTGACTGGTTGAGTGTGTGTGTGCGTGGTAGACAAGATCCTAGTTCATAGGTTTCGTCTACTTTGTGGTGGTGAATTAATTTTCTCATTCAAACTTCATCTATCTTCGGTAGCTAAAAAAGTTCATTTATTGCCACACTTCTTCTTTTTTTTTTTTTTTTTGACAATTTGTCACGGTCGCTTTAATTGTGACTTTGTGGGTTTGAAACTTTGGATAGTCTTATCTGTTTAAAGATGAGTGAAAATATGACTATGTGTAAGATAAATGTATGGGTAGTAAAATTCAATATGATCCGTAGATACGACACGAAATTAGTAGGTTATGGATTAAAATTTAATGAGTTCATGTCATATTTGAATTGACATAACTGACCTGTTTAATAAACATGTCGTATTCGTGTTCAACTTGTCTGACCTGTATAATTAAATGACATTTTACTAATATACTCTTCAAAATTCTAGATTTATAAACTTATTAGCTATTGTAGTTATTTTTTTAACATATTATGATTCATTATTTGTGATATTGAGATATTTTTTAGTTTTAAATGATTATTTGTAATGAAGTTACTCGTTAGCTATGAATTTTATATTTAAAAAAATTATTTTTTGGTTTTCAGTAGTTCATATCAATTTGGTTGATAAATAGATTTTTTTTTTTTTCTCGCTTTAATAAAGTCTGATAAATAGGTTAACACTACTAACCTGTATAATAAACAAGTCGTGTTAGAATTGAAGAATCTTGACCTGTTTAATAAACATATTGAGTTAGTGTCAATTCATATAGTCAAATAAGTCGACACAGCGCGAACCCGACACACGAACACGTATTGCTATCCCTACATTAAATTACTTGTTTTTTCTATATGGTTTTAAAAGTTGAAGACAAAGTTTATTGAACATGGAATCAAGTCCATTACAAAGAGTGTGGTTGCCATTTGACGTAAAAGTCATTGACACTTTTTATAATCATATAATTATTTCTAGACAACAAGTGCCGTCAAGTGTTTTTTTACTCTATAGCACTTTTTCAAAAAAATTAAATAAATAAATAAATAAAATTTGGGTAAACTTAGATACAAATTCTTGTGCAAAATGCAATACAGTAGATTCTCTAATTGAACGCAAGCACTTAGTTGTATTAATCAATAAAACACAAATAATGTTATTTTTTTAAGGATAATTAATTTCAATGCAACCAAATGTTTAAATTTAATTAAAAAAAATTAAGGTACCTACTTAATAACTTTTTTTTCTTTTTGTATTTTTTATTATATATCATTTTAAATTAAATTTTCCCATAAATATTTGTAAAATTAATTTTATGTTTATTTTTTTGGGTAAATAAATTTTATGTCATTGAGTACAACCTTTTTTTTCTAAATCGAAACTATTTAATTATTAATTTCATGACTCTTTCTTTCCCCACTTGATGTCAGAGACTATCATATAACGACTTGTTTTACATACTAAGAGCATTCACATCAATTCATGCAAAAATTTCTAATTATTTTAGTATAAGAGCCTATTTCTTCCATTTTACACAACTAATTTTCAAAAACACCATATCATATTAATATTTATTATACACTCTATTTCATTAAAATATTTATTTTATTTTATTTTTTAAATTATTCGTCTTTCTTCACATACAAGATACAACAACTAGTATCTACTTTCTTCCTTTACCCTCAAGATAAAGAAACAATAAAAAACTAAATGCAAAATTTCATAGTGTCAGTGTAAATTTACATGATTACTATAGCAACTCTAGAAATTTACACATCTTTAACTTAACTAATGTGAGTGATTTTGGAATTTAGATGTACAAAATTGAGCATTTTTTTTTCTATTTTGCATTGACCAGTGCAAATGCTCTAACAAGCAACCACAAATAACCTAAAATGTTTTGTAAATTAAGTGACACTTCTCTAATATTTTTTTTTTTTTTAAATATATCCAAGATTTAAGTCATCTTCCTCAAACAATACAATTATCAATCAAATTCTAAAAAAAAAAAAAATCAAATCATCAAAAAAAAAAAGGGAGGAAAAAGTAACCAGATTAAAATATTATATTGAGCCCGATCCTTATTCCTTGCTCCTTATACAAAGGCGAAAAAATTACTACTTTAATGGAACCGTGACAAAACGGAGGAATCCACTCTCCAGTGCATTGCAAGCAAAAGAATACAAGAGGGAAAAGGACGAGTTCACGCGCTGCAAGCAAAGACGGCAACCTCAATCGTAAAGATAAGAAGACAAGAAGCTTCCTCAGCTCTGCCTAATCTCCATTGCTCGGTCCATCCAACTCAATGGATTGTGGACTCCCATTCTTCACTTTAGCCCACAAACAAACAAACAAAAACATAAAATAAAAGCTAACTTATTCTTAAAAAATTGAAAATTAAATTATTTAAACTAAAGCCAGGATAAAAAGTAGTGTGGGTATTGTACGGTCAGGGCCAAATCCTTTATTGGGCCTCAGGTATAACGTTTCGCTGCGCGGCCCATGAGCCCGATCAGTCCACCTTAATTCGGGCCGGGCCGGACATTATTAAACGCCCAAAGATGGGTTTTGACATAATTGGTGGGAACTCTGTTACCCACAAATTCTTTCATTCTCGCACGGTCGGCTGTTTGGACCGTCCTTAGTTCAGTAGTAAACGTTTCCGTGGGTATTTGTTCACGGGGGAGCATGGTGTCCAACTTGGCCGGCAAATCACCCGTGAAGTCGTTGCCGGACAGGCTACAGCAATGATGAGCAAGTTCCAATGCCACTTTTGCCACTCAAGTACCAAATTCCTACTTAACAACGACGACATTGGACCCTCTTTTCCATTATCGTCCAGAGCAGTCATAATCCCTCCACCCAGTGGGGGCTATAAATAAGAGAGGGCTATGAAGAAGAAGGGGATTGGAAAAAGAAAAAGAGAAGAGAGGAGAGGAGAGAGAGAGAGAAGGAGAGGAAATTAATCAGAGGAGAATGAATTAGCCGGGAAGTAAGAGAGTAAATGTTGGGCCTCAGTGTATTGAGCAACCCATTGTAGGAAACACAAAACCCACTTCACAAATAAGTTGAGCCCAAGCGAGAGCCTAGCCCAATAAGCCCTCATTTGGTCACACAATTGGCACCATCTGTGGGAATCTCCTACTAAGATGTAGCTCAGCTGTGGTCCATACCCGGCGAGATGTCTGAGAGGTATTTGGGTAGTCATGCCGAGAGCTATTCAGTAGGGTCCTCACGAGGATCCACTTGACGAGAGCGAAGGCAAAAAAGGCGCGAAGACAGGTATCGTGGGCAAGATGAAGAGCAGTCCAGTCGGAGCGAAGAATCGCGCAGAACCCAGCAAACGGTGTCAGGCGCCACGGAAAACAGACGGCCTGACCCGAGGGATGAAGAGCTTGAGCGACTACGTAGGCTGGTAAGGGATTTGGAGCTGGAGGCGGAAGGACGTCGGCGAGAGAATTTGGAACGACGGGAAAGGAGACCGGGAGGAGCGAGGACTCGCCAGAAGGAAGGGTCCGAGCATTCCGGCCATTACCGGCCGTATGATCGATCATATTCACGGGAGACGCAGCGATACTGGGACCGTTCCCGTTCACGCGGTTATGCCGACCGTGGCTCGAACTCCCCGAAAGAGCAACGCCCACGAAATGCATCCATGGACGCTATGAGCCGGGTGCTTCGTAAAGCTGCACGGTCCCCATTCTCGGATGACATTGAGCGGGCCCTGATGCCGAACAGATTTAATCGGCCACCGTTTAACTCTTACGTCGGAAAAACGGACCCGGTGGAGCACGTCAGTCATTACATTCACATGATGTTTTTGCACAAGCATGACGACGCGCTGATGTGCAAGGTCTTCCCCTCCAGTCTTGGCTCCACTGCGTTGAGATGGTTTAATGGATTACCAAAGGGTTCTGTGGGGACTATTTTTGCCGTCCTCGGCAAGGCTCTGGGCGCAATGCCGAGGAGGCTCAGAGTGTCCCACATCGAAGAGAGCTTCCCCCACTTTCAACCTTATAAGCTGTGAAGCGAAGGAAGTAGTGTACCATCATTCCCATGTTTCGTCCCCACAATAAAAGAAGCTTCTTTTATTGTGTGGACTATTTTTGCCGTCCTCGGCAAGGCTCTGGGCGCAGTGCCGAGGAGGCTCAGAGTGTCCCACATCGAAGAGAGCTTCCCCCACTTTCAACCTTATAAGCTGTGAAGCGAAGAAAGTAGTGTACCATCATTCTCGATTTTCGAAACACGGGAATGATGGTACACTACTTCCTTCGCTTCACAGCTTATAAGGTTGAAAGTGGGGGAAGCTCTCTTCGATGTGGGACACTCTGAGCCTCCTCGGCACTGCGCCCAGAGCCTTGCCGAGAACGGCAAAAATAGTCCCCACAGGTTCTATTCGCAGCTTCGCGAAATTGATTCAGGAGTTCGGTGCCCGGTTTGTAACCTGTAGTCGGGTTCCGCAGCCGGTAGACGCATTGCTATCTATAAAGATGAGGGTTGGGGAGACCCTACTCAGTTACGTGAACCGCTATTGGGAACTCTACAACGAGATCGGAGGGGGCAACGAGAAGATAACAGCAAGTACTTTTAGAATGGGGCTACCTGAAGACTCCGAGCTACGAGAGTTATTGACGAGGAAACCTCCAGAGGGCATGAGGCAACTAATGAGGCGCATTGAAGAGTACAAACGCCTAGAAGATGATCGGATACAGAATAAAGGTAAAGCTCTACTAACAGCTCGGCCACGGCAGAACGAATTTCAGCCAAAACCTCGAAAGGGTATGGCAGTCCAAGAACAAGGATTACAACATGGGGAAGTCAACGTGATGTTTAAGGAACCGGTGCACAGAATCGTCAACCAAATAAAGAACGAGCCATACTTTAGGTGGCCGAATAAGATGGCGGGCGACCCATCCCGAAGAAACCAAAATCTGTACTGTACCTACCACAAGGATAAGGGACACACCACCGAGCATTGCCGGGTAATAAAAAATCACTTGGCACAATTGTTGAAAGCAGGGCACTTGAAAGAGTTCGTTATCAACACGGAAAACACTGAAACTGAACGGGGTGCAAGACCGGGTAGGGACCCCCACCCACCCCCCATTAAAGTAATTGAGGTAATTCACGCTGCACCAAGAGATATCGTAAGGATCGGTAGAAGTGAAGTTCTAATGGCATCCTCGGCTGAAGTTCGTACGGGGGAGAATTCACCTGCAAAAAGGGTAAAACCCACCCCGGAGCCTATCACTTTCTGCGATGAGGATCTAGTAGGGACAGTCCAGCCGCACGACGACACATTGGTGGTGACGGCTCAAATAGACGGCTTCTTGGTAAAGAGATTATTGGTGGACCAAGGAAGCGGTGCCGAGGTCATGTACCCTGACCTGTACAAGGGGCTCGGGCTGAAGGTTGAGGATCTCACGAAATACGACACGCCTCTGATCGGCTTTGACGGCCAGGTAGTGGTTCCTGAGGGGCAAATCTCCCTTCCCGTGGTTTTGGAAGGGAAGGAAGTCACAGTATCGTTCATAGTGGTTGCCTCATTCTCTCCTTACACCGCAATTCTTGGGAGGCCGTGGATTCATGCAATGGGGACAGTGCCGTCCACTCTACACGTAAAGATTAAGTTCCGGATCGAGCAAGGCGTCGCAGTGGTAAAGGGCAGCCAACGAATGGCCAGACAGTGCCTTATTGCAGCAGTGAACTGGGAGAATCAGAGCACCGAAAGGAGAGGCCAATCCGAAGAGGTCCCTTCATAGCAATTACTGCAACCCTCGGGGGAAACGGGGGCTAGTCACGCAGAGAAACTGATCAAAATAAAACTGTTGCCGGACAAATGCAGGTATTTCCAGATAGGGGCAAGCATGACAGACGAGGACAAGGTGGAGACGTTACTGCTCCTCATCCGGAATGTGGATGTATTCGCTTGGAGCCCGTATGAAGTGCCCCGGGTAAACCCCGACTTCATCGTCCACCGGCTCAATACCGACCCGACCATAACCCCTAAAAGGCAAAGGCCGAGAAGGTCAACCAAGGAGCATGTCAAGGCTGTAAAAATGGAAGTAAAAAAACTGAAAGAAGTGGGGGCTATAAGGGAGATCTTCTACCCGGACTGGTTAGCGAACACGGTGGTAGTGAAGAAAAAGAACGGTAAGTGGAGGGTTTGTGTAGATTTCACGGATTTGAACCGAGCATGCCCGAGAGATCCATTCCCAATGCCGAAAATCGACCAATTAGTAGACGCCACATGCGGACACCCCAGAATGAGCTTCCTGGACGCTTTCCAGGGTTATCACCAAATAGCCCTAGCAGTTGAAGATCAGGAGAAGACGGCATTTATCTCACCAGAGGCCAACTATCACTACACAGTGATGCCCTTCGGACTAAAGAATGTCGGGGCCACCTACTAGCGAATGATGACGAGGATGTTCCGCAATAAGATAGGACACACAGTGGAGGTATACATAGATGACATGGTCATCAAAAGCAACTGGAATCCGGGCACAATGAGGATCTCCAGGGGGTGTTTGAAATCCTCTGGCGGCATCGGTTGCGCCTTAATGCAGAGAAGTGCGTATTCGGAGTGGGAGCTGAAAAATTTTTGGGATATCTGGTCACTACACGGGGAATAAAGGTCAACCCCGACCATATCGGGGCCGTAATGAATTTAAAGCCCCCGAGGAGCCCAAAGGAGGTACAGATACTAACTGGGATGTTGGCCGCCATTAACCGATTCATCTCAAAGTTTGCCGACTGCTGCCGTCCTTTTTACCAACTCCTGAAGAAATGGAGGGGGTTTGAATGGGATAAGAAGTGTGACGAGGCGTTCCAGGACTTGAAGGTGTATTTGACATAGGCCCCTGTGTTGACCGCCCCACGGCCCGGAGAGGACTTATATATGTACCTCTCGGTATCAGAACACGCAGCTAGCGCCGTACTTCTAACGGACCGGGATGTACAACGGCCCGTGTATTACATCAGCAAGACCATGGTTGATGCGGAAGTCAGATATCTGCCCTTGGAAAAGTTAGTGTTGACCCTGGTGCACGCTACTAGAAAGTTGCCGCACTACTTTCAAGCCCATACCGTGCATGTGTTGACCGAGTACCCCTTGCAGTCCTTACTGAGAAGATCAGACTTCACGGGCCGGATAGCTAAATGGGGGACCCAGCTTGGCGCCTTTGACATAAGGTATAGACCGAAGAACTCGATCAAGGGTCAAGTGTTGGCCGATTTTGTGGCCGAGTTTTCCCCCAAGAAGGGAGGGGAAATGGTTTGTCAGGTAGTCTCTCCCCCGTGGAAGGTCTATGTGGACGGCGCTTCAAGCTCCATGGGGGCTGAGCCAGGATAGTTTTAATCACACCGGAAGGAATTTGGTTGGAACATTCTTTTAGACTCGGATTTAGGGCCTCCAATAACGAGGTAGAATATGAAGCCTTGCTTGCCGGCATGAGAACCGCGGCGAGGTTAAGAGCACAGGACGTTGAAGTATACTCGAACTCACGGCTGGTGGTTAACCAGATGCAGGGAAGCTTTGAAGCCAAAGATCCCAGAATGAGAAGGTACTTACAGCTGGCAAGAAAGGTCATGGTCGAGTTCCGAACAATAAAAATAGCTCAGGTTCCCTGGGGACAAAACAGACATGCAGACTCTCTGGCCACGCTGGCATCGGCATTGACGGAAAACGTACCTCAGATGATCAAGGTAGAACTTATACAGGAACCCAGCATCCTAGAAGTGGGGGATGCTAATCGCTCCACGGTTGGCGTTGCCTGCATTTCCCATGCCGACTCGTGTTGGATAGACCCTATCATTCAATTCCTGGCCGATAACTGAGTCCCGGACAATGAAAAGGAAGCCATTAAGATTCGCCGAATTACAGCCAGGTATTGGTTGTCAACAGATCGGAGATTATACCGGAGATCATACAGAGGACCGTACCTGTTATGCTTACACTCCGGCCAAGTGGACGAGCTATTGACTGAGTTACATGACAGGGTATGCGGTAGTCATATGGGAGGACGTTCACTAGCACACCGGGCAATTACCCAAGGATTCTGGTGGCCGCAGATGCAAAAAGATGCCGCCGAGTATGTACGGAAGTGTGAAAAATGCCAAAAGCACGCCCCCTCAATCCATCAGCCGGCTGGACCTCTTAACCCTGTCAGCAACCCCTGGCCTTTCACCCAATGGGGGCTGGACATTCTCGGTCCGTTTCCCCGGGCTATGAGAAACCGGAGGTTCGTCCTGGTAGCAGTAGATTACTTTACCAAATGGACGGAGGCTGAAGCGTTGGCGAACATTCGAGACATGGATATCAAGAAATTTGTATGGAAGAACATAGTGACGAGGTTCGGAGTGCCGTACTGTCTCGTATCTGACAATGGGTTACAGTTTGATAGCCGGGCATTTCGTGAATTTTGCAGCAATCTGGGCATCAAGAACAGATACTCAACACCTGCCTACCCTCAGAGCAACGGTCAAGCCGAAGCCGTTAACAAGACGATTGTGAATGGATTAAGGAAAAGGTTGGACGGCGCGAAGGGTCGGTGGGCGGAGGAGCTACCCAATGTGTTATGGGCGTATCGAACGACGCCCCGGAGATCTACAGGGGAAACCCCTTTTTCCCTGGCCTACGGGGCAGAAGCTGTAATCCCATCCGAGGTACACTTATGTAGTGCACGTGTGATGGGATTTGATCCCGGCCAGAACAAGAAAATGATGGCGCAGCACTTAGATCTACTCGACGAATATAGGGACACCGCACTAATACAGCTTGCCGGGTATCAACAAAAGATGGCTCGTCGCTACAATCAGAGGATAAGGACGAGGGGGTTCGGCGCAGGGGATCTAGTTCTGCGTAAAGTCGGGGGGAACATGCGTGATACCAACGCCGGGAAGCTGGCTACAGCCTAGGAAGGGCCGTACAGAGTCACCGCAATCGCTGGGGAGGGGGCTTACTATTTGGAAAGCTTAGATGAAAAACCTCTTCCTCGGCCATGGAACATTCATAACTTGAAGAAATTTTATTGCTAAGAAATTCTAGATGGAACTATAAATCCATTCGTTACCCTGTGTTTGTTTTTATCAGTTGTGATCAAAGGAATGCATAGTTGGCGCAGTGTTATCTGCAGGTCACCTCCTTACCTAAGGACAGAAACCTGTCCCCGGTTCGATCCTACTCACCGGACAGGTGGAAACCTAAAAAGCAAAATCTCTAAGGACAGAAACCTGTCCCCGATAGGATCCTAATCACCGGACAGGTGAAAACCTAAAGAGCAAAATCTCTAAGGACAGAAACCTGTCCCCGGTTCGATCCTACTCACCGGACAGGTGGAAACCTAAAAAGCAAAATCTCTAAGGACAGAAACCTGTCCCCGGTTCGATCCTAATAACTGGACAGGTGGAAACCTAAAAAGCAAAATACCTAAGGACGGAAACCTATCCCCGGTTCGATCCTACTCACCGGACGGGTGGAAACCTAAAAAGCAAAATCTCTAAGGACAGAAACCTGTCCCCGGTTCGATCCTACTCACCGGACAGGTGGAAACCTAAAAAGCAAAATCTCTAAGGACGGAAACCTGTCCCCGGTTCGATCCTAATAACCGGACGGGTGGAAACCTACAAAGCAAAATCTCTAAGGACAGAAACCTGTCCCCGGTTTGATCCTGATCACCGGACAGGTGGAAACCTAAAAAGCAAAATCTCCAAAGACGGAAACCTGTCCCCGGTTCGATCCTAATCACCGGACAGGTGGAAACCTAAAAAGCAAAATCTCTAAGGACAGAAACCTATCTCTGGTTCGATCCTAATCACCGGACAGTCTAAATCAACAACTAAACCATCACGCAAATATTCGGTTGAACGATACCGATCAATTTTATGAAATAATCAGGTTAACTTCACGTACATAATGAAGCATTTCATCCGGGCGATGAGGTAAAATCGAAATGTTCGGGAGTATATAATAGGCAAAAACACACATCAGAATTAGATTAGGCGTTTTCAATAACTAAACAGACCAGAGCAAGTCATGACATAAAACCAAGAAATAATGATTGTTCAGACGCCACAGCCCGGCGTCTAGGCTGATGAAACAAAAAGACAGAAATGCAAAAAAAAAAAAACACAAGTAAAAACTAATGACAAAATTAAACGACCGGATTTGTCTGAAAGAGCGGGGCAAAGTCAGCAGAGGCTTGGTCCGGACCCTCCTGACCAGGCTGCTGGTGGGTCTCTTCATGTCCGGGAGAATTAAGGTTGCTGGTGACCTCCAAGTCAAGATCCTCGACATGAGTATCGATGGCACGTACCAGCTCCCTCATACTCGGTGTATCCTCCTCATCAGCAGCGCCGGCCTGGCTCTGGACCGGATTGGAAGGAATTGGCCGAGGGATGGTTTCTGGGTTCAAAAGTGGTAAGTCCCCGGGCACACCAGCTGCCCGGAGAGCGGCCATCCAGCCTTCGTCGAAACCATGGGCCCTGGCTTGCATATCGACCTGCTCTACGGAGTTCTCGGCATCTGCAAAGCCCTCATTGTACCATTTTTCTTCGCATGCTTCAAGAGCGGCCTTGAGATCGGCTACTTCTTCAGCATGGGCCGTGGACAGACTCTCAGCTTCGGCTAGCCTCAACTCTGTCTCACTGAGCTTAGCCTCCAGCTCGGCCACCTTCTTCTCCGCCTGCTGCCTAGCCCTCTCCTCGGACTGAGCCCGCCTTTCAGCATCCTCGGCTGCAGCAGTTTTTTCCCGGGCAGTATCAGCGGCCATATCCCTCAGCGCCTTCTCCCGCTCTGCGTCCTCGGCGAGCTCAGTCATTCTCTCTCCGAGCATATAGGTAATCTGTGCGGCCTACAATACAAATTCGATAAACTTGGTGTGAATTGAAGCAAAAGGTTACAAGTCTGCTAAAGTAAAGAAAGACATAAGTTAGAATGTTCACCGCAACGGTGTGCCATTGAAGCCGTTTTGCTCTTGAATCTTCAGTACCGTCCCTGAAGAAATGGACATCCTTAGGCAACATCAAGCCGCTGGCTAGGCTGTGTGCCACCCGGCCGCCCTCCCCTTGAGCGCACAGCCTTAGGCTCGCTGTTGCTGGTAGGGGCTCGCTCCTCAACATAAAAGTTGGCTGCCAGCTGGCAGGCCGCTGAGAGGATGAGGCTTGGCCAGGGACTCCATGGATGACCTGCTAGGAGCCACCCGTGGGCTCCCAGATCACTATCCCGCCTGACGGGCGGGGAGGCGTGTTAAATGAAGCATCGCCTTGCCTCCCGGGAGGGGGGTCTCCCACACGCTGTTTCTTCTTTTGCCTGCCGGGGGGAGGAGGAGGAGGGGAACGGTCCCGGGTACGGGTTTACTGTTGCTGAGCAGGCTAACGCGAGCCGGGCAGGAAACGGTCCACCGTAAGCTTTTTCCTCGTCACCATCTCATCTGCGGGCGCGGCTGCTTGGACAGCCTCAGCAACCTGGTTTTGAGCTACTTGTTGCTCAACTTCGTCTCTTTCGACGGGAATGTGTGCTCGTGCCCTCAGCAACTGTGATGCCCTCTCGGCAGATTCGTCCCGGACAGGTGCAAGGTCGTCGACTGTTGTGTAACGCGGACCTACGTCTCGGGCTTCACCAATAGTCAGGGAAGGGGGAAGGAAATTGGTATGCTAGACGTCTATATAGGAGAGCAATGGACTGTCAACCAGAATGGCCTGACTGAACGGCTGCCAGGTTCTGTAGACGGGCGTGCAACCCAAAATCAAATGCGACGCCCAGAGTTGCCCGTCCGTATGCACAAAAATCTCGGACCTTAGCACAAAATTGAGGTCCCTCACATGCACTGATCTTATGTCCGAGGTGAACACTCTTCCGTCTGCAAAAGAAGGAGATACTGGATTAGACCCCATAATGCAAAAAAAAAAAAAATGATAATAATAATAAGGGGAGAAATGGGGGGGGGGGGGGGAGTTAATGTTCAGTACGAACCGACTTCGCGCCGAGAGAGTGGGCAGGGAGCATCACCGGCAAACCAGTTGCCGCTTACCCGGACGAACTCCCCGGCCGGGTTTCTATTAGAGTCAGGTAGGTAGGAGATTAGCCATACCTTCATGTCCCTGACCTTCAAATAATAGTTGGTTCTCTTATTTCCGCACAGGCTATACATGTGATTTATGTCATTATGGTCCAGTTGCAGACCATATATCTGATTCAATCTGTTGACACAACTAACTACCCTGTAAAAGTTGGGAGGAAGTTGCTCGGGACACAACCCATAAAATCTAAGGGTTCTAAGTAAAAGAAGGTTCACGGGGAACCTAACCCCACCCTCTAGAATGGCCATTAAAGGAAAGAAAGCAACGTTGGGTCCCCTATGGAAAGCAAGATCGCTCTCGTGACAATATGCGACATTCACATCCTCTGGGATGTTGAATGTCTGCCTAAAGGAAGCTAAAGATGCCTCAGTGTTTAACAAATGAGCAAAACCCATCCTAATCAATGGAAACAATGGAAGGAAGCTTAAATGACGAAATTAAAGTAGGAAGAAGAGGCAGAAAACTTACTTTGGACTCTAGGAAAAGGGTATACTGGGCTGGGAAACAACCACTCAGATGAATGCTCGGCAGAGAGGGAATTCAAAAATTTAGGGAAGCAAAAGTGTGGGAACGACTTGGAACAGATTATTTATAAATGCAAAAAGAGTAATGATGAGCATTATTTAATGGAAAGGGGAAGAGCGGGAAAACTGGCGACCCCTCATTTCAACTGACACGCTTGTACCGCCTCGGTTCGCGAACCGTCAGGCAATAATGACGGATGGAGCAGCAAGCTGGCGTGACGCGTCTTTTCAGGGCGCATTAAAATTTTACTTGCCAACCTTTCAGTATCGAACTTCTTCACCTTTGACGGCAATGACAACACCCGGGTTATCTTGATTCATCACCGGCAAGCGGATACTAATCAAGGGGGGGCTATTGTACGGTCAGGGCCCAATCCTTTATTGGGCCTCAAGTATAACGTTTCGCTGCGCGGCCCATGAGCCCGATCAGTCCACCTTAATCCAGGCCGGGCCGGACATTATTAGACGCCCAAATATGGGTTTTGACATAATTGGCGGGAATTCTATTGCCCACAAATTCTTTCATTCTCGCATGGTCAGCTGTTTGGACCATCCTTAGTTCAGTAGTAAACATTTCCGTGGGTATTTGTTCACGGGGGAGCATGGTGTCCAACTTGGCCGGCAAATCACCCGTGAAGTCGTTGCTGGACAGGCTACAGCAATGATGAGCAAGTTCCAATGCCACTTTTGCCACTCAAGTACCAAAATTCCCACTTAACAACGACGACATTGGACCCTCTTTTCCATTATCGTCCAGAGCAGTCATAATCCCTCCACCCAGTGGGGGCTATAAATAAGAGAGGGCTATGAAGAAGAAGGGGATTGGAAAAAGAAAGAGGGAAGAGAAGAGAGAGAGAGAGAAGGAGAGGAAATTAATCAGAGGAGAATGAATTAGCCGGGAAGTAAGAGAGTAAATGTTGGGCCTCAGTGTATTGAGCAACCCATTGTAGGAAACACAAAACCCACTTCACAAATAAGTTGAGCACAAGCGAAAGCCTAGCCCAATAAGCCCTCATTTGGTCGCACAGGTATAAAGGGCTCGGATAAGGGAATTAGGCTATGGGCCACGACTGAGGACGCCAATTAGCCCGAGGACAAACAAGTATTAGTAAAGGCAAGTAGGTTATCGGGTCGAGAATGAGAGCTGGTCACGACAAACAGGTGATGTTGTCTGAGGAGACAAATCTCCTCGGGAAATAGAATAGAAGCCTGAAGTCCAACCACACAACAAGTATTAGGCAATGGACAACCATGCTTGGAAGGAGAATAAGTTTTAGAGAGAGGTGAGTTAACAGAGAATTGAGAAATATTTGGGAAGAAAGCTGCTACCACCACATTGAATATTCTGCGCCTAACCAATTGGCCGCATTAATGTGGAGGTGATACGTGAACAGTGACTTCTAACCTTACAGCTGCCCACAAAGATTTCAAGAAAGTTCTGATGGGACAAGTATTAAGAAGATTAGTTATTTGATCAACAAGTGGAGGGCTAAGATGAGAGAAGGTGGAGGAGTATAAAAGGGAAAGGATTCCATTACAGAGGGGGGAGGTAAAAAAAGAAAGTAAATAAACACTGTATAACCAAGAACTAGAACATTTGTGGAAGTCTGGGATATATATATATATATATATATATAAGAACGTACCATCCTTGGATTTGACCGAGGAGTGTTTTTCTTTTAAATTTGCTCTTCTCAGTCATTCCTATACTAAACTAACCCTTTGTGATTCATATTTGACTTGTTAAACGTTCAATGTTTACACGCTCTCTAATAAATTTATTGTTGTGGGCTTGTTAGGCCATTGTCCAAATCTTTTGGGCTGTGGATCAATTTGTCCCCCTACAAGTAACATAAGATCCATAAACAGTAAATAATTTAAGCAACAAGTTAGTTCTTAATCGATTGTCAAACACAAATGAATCCTCCAATCAAATTATGTACTAAGGTACTAGTTATTAATGACCATAGCAGTAATTATTGGAGATGGAGATAATATATAGCTTCTCATGTCTTTGATTCGAATCAGATTCAAGGGAGGGTCTAGTTAACAAGTACTCTTATGGTATTTGTTAAAAGTCATTTTAGAAAAAATTAAATACCACTTTTTACTCAAAACATTTTTGTAAGTTGATTTTATCAATATATCAGTGTGAGTTTAGTGTAGAAGAAAATAAAAAGTAATTAAAAAAAAACATTTATATATATTAATATCGATATCATGCTTGCTTACACTGATCCTGTCTATTTGTATTTTCTGCTGAGGGTTTTATTATTTATATTTTCCTTTTGTAAATTTGAAATGGTATACTTGACATTTTCAATTAAATTTTAAATAAGAAAATGAATAGTATATTTGTCAAGAGAATGGCAATTCAGATCCTACGAGTGGCTCACAGTAATAGTTGCAAAAAGGCAGTTCCTTTGGCTTTCTTCAGATCTTTAATGATCTAAACCAAATTTCAGCCAGTTAGATTCTAATAAGTTTCTTGAGTGATTAAGGATTAATAAATCCATTATAATTTAAAATTTTTTATCTGTCTGCCTTTTAAAAAAAATTTGGGAACACCCTTTTTTTTTATGCCAATAAAATTAAATTTTGCTCCATTATTTGTTCTACTTTCAAGCAAAAAGAAAAAGCCCAAAAAAAATTTTGAACTAAAATCTTAAAAATAAAAAATAAAATAAAATAAAAAATTGTAACATAGCAAGCCCACCCCAGGGGAAAAAAGCCCAACATCAATCCTAAAAACGGATTCTCAAAAAAATTTTAGTTAAATTTTTATTTACTAAATACCCAACCGAGCCAACCCAAACGGATTCTCAAAAAAAAAAAAAAAAAAACAAACAAACAAACAAAACCCAATATGCGTCTGCCGATTGATCAAAATCATTAAATGGTAAACCAAAACTGAAATAAAAAATCTTAACCTAAACTAAAAAAACCTCATTAATGACCAAGCTCCAAGCACATCGGCTTGACAGCGCCTTCGCCTAGACCGCCTCAAATTTGAGCAACAGAGCACATTGGGCCTCAATCTCGAGCAACAGAGTACATGCACATCAGGCCTCAAACTCGAGCAACAACGGCAAGATCAAAGATCGAATCAGAGATTGCTTGGCTTGGCCTCGTCACCTTGAGTCCTCGCCTTAACGTGCTGTCGCGGTGCCGCCCCTCAAGCCTCAAGGTATTTCAGTTCTTTACTTCTCTCTATTTTTCTCTATCAGTCTATCTCATCTTACATCCTTGGCTTTGTTGTGCTCTAATCTGAGAGTAAGAGCGGAGCTCTCTCTCTCTCTCTCTCTCTCTCTCTCTCTCTCTCTCTCTAATTGCCTTTACTTTATAACTTTATTTGACATTTTGACTTTATTGGTTTGTGAGTTTGTCGTTTTGTGTAATATGAATTTTGTGTATTGTGAATGTTTTATATGTTTAATGTTTTGTGGAATGTTGATTGGCTCTTATGACTCTTGTTTGCTGAGTGAGGGGTGGATGAGGGCCATGGGGCCGTGGGGTGGGATATTTGAATTGGGAAAGTGGAGAGGTAGAGGCAGTAAAGGCATGTAGAGGCAGTAAAGGCTAACTAACCAATACATTATAAAAAGACAAAAAATTAAATTATGTTAGGCACTAGGCAGTGGGTTGAGCCGTGGATAATGCACGTGGGGTGTGTGCTACTGCACAGTAGAGTGTGTGCTAAACTGCTAGTAGTCAGTAAAGAAAAATAATGAAGCAACTAAACAACAATAATTAATAATTTAAGTAACCAATACATTATAAAAGACAAACAAATTAAATTATGTTAAGCAGTGGGTTGAGCCGTGAATAATGCACAATGGGGTGTGTGTTAGATTGTTAGTAGTCAATAAAGAAAAATAATAAAACAACTAAAAAACAATAATTAATAATTTTATTATTATTTCAAATGAACTTATAGTTTATTGTTTATTCTTTTACTAGAATTATGGACAAATATTTGATAAGAAAACCACATACCCAAGATTCATCTCTTTTTTTTTTTTTTGGTTTCCCAGGGTATCCCCAGACGTTGTCCAGGACTAATCCCTCGAGGCACTGTCAGGCGCCGAAGCGGGGTCCTCTCCCAAGAAAGTTTTTTGCATACACAAGGCCTCGAAACCGAGATCTCTTGCCTAAGCGACCAAAGCCCCTTCCACTCAGGCCAACCTTCGTTGGTCCAAGATTCATCTCATGTTCAAGATTCATCTCTTATGCAATATTCATCTTCATCTTCTAAGCGAAAATGAATGGGGTGTGTGTTGTTAGTAGTTAGTAAAGAAAAATAATGAAACAACTAAAAAACAATAATTAATAATTTTATTATTATTCAAATGAACTTATAGTTTATTGTTTATTTTTTTGCTAGAATTATGGACAAATATTTGATAAGAAAACCACGTCCCCAAAATTCATCTCCTATTCAAGATTCATTTCTTATGCAAGATTTATCTTCATCTTCTAAGCGAATTCGTTTTGACTTTAATTTAGAAAATCTTCCTTCAGATCCTGGACTACGAAAAAAGATATCATCTTATCAGATTGTGTAATTTGCGTATTTGCATGTTTTTTTTTTTTTTTGTTTATATATGAATTTCTTTTTTTATTAGATTGTGTAATTTATACTTATTAAGAAACACTCTAAGAAAAATTCTTGGAGCCGCCACTGTCCATAGAAGAGCAATCACTACTTGCACCCATGTAGTACCCTACACTCCATTGATCCCCATGTTCAACTGGCTTGAAAATTCAATCACATCGAAAATACGCTTTGTTTGCTATAGTATGTAGCAGGACCTCAGACCAATTTGAAGGGAAAATGAATATGGAAGGAAAAAACGTGTAAAAGAAAAATATGTTTATGTCTTTGCAATATTGAAATGAAAAGAGTTAATAATATGTAAAAGCAGGATGAGCAAAAACAACTACTACAATTAGATTTATGAGATGGTATCAGTATCACTTTGCTGAGATCAGGAAATACAAGAAAAAGAACAGATAATAAATTGTACTTCAATTGTGCTTTTCATCTGATATAAGCATCCGAGATAAAATTACAAGATTATATACCAGAAAGAGAAAATTTCATGACTACTTGCAAATACAAATATAGTATGTAGACCATGCCTACTCACAGGGAATATCTTGTCAAGACATGTTAGAAAATGTTGTAGTGGACGGCAATACATGTAACAAAGTAATCCCTCATCTAACCTGCCCATGCCTTGTCTTATGCAGTATTGTGAGAGCCAGATGAACAAAGGACTAAGTTCAGAAATTGACTTGAGCATCAAAAGGCAGCAATAAACCTGAGTTGGAATGCATTTAAATGTTATTTCAAAAAGAAGACAATCAGCTTATCTTATTACCTTGCTCAAACCCACCGACATAAGTTGCATCCTGTAACTGTCTACCCAATTCTCAGGAATGGCCAGGCAGTACTGATGATTTTTGAGCAAAGCTTTGTGCTACTAGATGAAGTCACAAATCAATACAATATATCATGAGGCAAAACAGCAATTAGTTTCTCCAAGAGTACACGTGGACTTAATAATTGAGAAGAGAAGAAAAATTCATATACTAGCGGCTAATCCTCCCATCCGTTACAACAGCTTCTCTACAATATATTTTAAATAATGAAAGAACAAATGCACAAGATTTACCACCTCCCTGAATATAAATTATATCTTACAGAACCAACTGTCCTTATAGTTACAGAAACACAACAATGCAGGCTGCTTGGCAACAAAACACCCTTCATGACGGAAAGTTCTTCTTGCCCTCATATTCTCTCCTAATGATTTCATTCACAATTTCGTTCCAGGTATCAACTGGACCTGGCATGCACCAGTGTAAGCAATCCTGAGGTGGGGGCTTTCCATCTGGGCCGCGTTTTGTGATCTTATTTGGATCAGGGTTTCGATAGGGTCCTGGATGTCCATCATGGCGGTACCCAAAGGCTTCAGTGATATCCATCAACCTCAACTTTGATTTGTTTGTTGCCTTCTCAATTGCACGATTGAAACCTGAAACCTGTTTTTCATGCATTACTTTTGTAAAGCCATTTTCTACCAACTCACCAACTGCAAGTGGCTTTGTCTTTCCAGTGCAGGACCCACCTGTATTCCAGGCCCCACCCTCATAGTGATCAGGAGAATAGGAACGAACAATGGTAAGCCCCTTATAATTTGGGTGTGTAACAAGAGAAGTGAGAATTGTCTCAACAGATATCCCAAATGCATCAACATTA